>CM053154.1:43330000-44580000 GCA_028571685.1 Heterohyrax brucei | reverse complement strand
CCAGAGTAATTAGATCAGACAAAGAAATAAAGGGCATTGGCATTGGCAGTGAAGAAGTAAAAAACTTCCTATTTGCAGATGATATTATTGTATATGCAGAGAATCCTAAAGAATCCATAAATAAACTATTCAAACTAATAGAAGTGTCTGGCAAAGTATCAGGATACAAGGTAAACATAAATATGAATCTCTTCCAGTCAGTTGGCCAGGTAGCCGGCCTCCAAATTTCTTGGCATAGACGAGTGAGCACTTCCAGTGCTACATCTGTTTGTTGAAATATCTCAATTGATATTCCATCAACTCCTGGAGCCTTGTTTTTTGCCACTGCCTTCAATACAGCTTCAACTTCTTCCTTCAGTACCATCGGTTCCCGATCATATGCTACCTCTTTAAATGGCTGAACAACGACCAGCTCTTTCTAGTACGACTCTATGTGTTCCTTCCATTTTGTTTTGATGCACCCTGAGTCGTTTAACAGTTTCCCTGTAGAATCTTTTACTATTGCAACTTGAGGCTTGAGTTTTTTCTTCAGTTCTTTCAGCTTCAGAAATGCAGAACATGTTCTTCCCTTCTGGTTTTCCATTTTCAGTTCTTTGCACATGTCATTATACTTTCTTTGTCGTCTCAAGGTGCTCTTTGAAATGTTCTGTTTAGGTCTTTTACTCCACCATTCTTTCCTTTTGCTTTGGCTGTTCGATGTTCAAGAGCAAATTTCAGAGTCTCTTCTGACATCCAGTTTTGGTCTTTTCTTTCTTTCCTGTCTTTAATGACCTCTTGCTCTCTTCATGGATGATGTCTTTCATGTCATTCCACAATTTGTCTGGTCTTCACTCATTAGCGATCAGTATATCAAATCTGTTCTTGAGATGGTCTTTAAACTCAGGAGGGATATACTCATGGTCGTACTTTGGCTCTCGTGGACTTGTTCTAATTTTTTCGGTTTCAATTTGAATTTGCATATGAGCAATTGACAATCTGTGCCACAGTCAGCATCTGGTCTTGTTCAGACTGCTGATACAGAGCTTTTCCATCGTTTTTTTCCACAGGTGTAGTCAATTTGGTTCCTGGGTATTCCATTTGGTGAGGTCCATGTGTACAGTCGCCGTTTGTGTTGGTTAAAAAAGTATTTGCAGTGAAAAAGTCGTTCGTCTTGAAAAATTCTGTCATGAGATCTCCAGCATTATTTCTATCACCAAGTCTGTATTTTCCAACTACCGATCCTTCTTCTTTGTTTCCAACTTTTACATTCCAGTCACCAGTAATTATCAGTGCATCCTAGCTGCATGTTCAATCAATTTCAGACTTCAGAAGCTGGTAAAAATCTTCAACCTCTTCATTTTTGGCCTTCGTGGTTGGTGCATAAATTTAAGTAATAGTCATATTAACCAGCCTTCCTGTATGTGTATCAATATCATCCTATTACTGACAGCATTGCACTTCAGGGCAGATCCTGAAATACTCTTTTTTGATGATGAACGCAACACCATTCGTCTTCAAGTTTTTGTTCCTAGCATAGTAGACTATATGATTGTCGGATTCAAAATGGCCAAAACTGGTCCATTTCAGCTCACTAATGCCTAGGACATCAATGTTTACGCATTCCATTTCATTTCTGGCAATTTCCAATTCATACTTCATATATTCCATTAGATTGGATTAGGTTAGATTCCATTAAACTAGATAGTTAATAGAAATTTGCTTGAGTGAAAGCAATGATAGCATAAAGTAGAAAGAAGAACAACTTAACTGGACTTCAACATAAACTGAAAACTCTTCTAATCTTAACCCAATATTGCAAGGATAGAGTAGCAGGGGCAGGGGTGTGGGGACCATGCGATCAGAGCATATCGAGGCCAACTAGAATAACTAGCCTATTGTTAAGAGAGTCTTCTCCACCCCACATTGGTGAGTGGCACCTGGGGTCTTAAAAGCTAGCAAGCTGCCATCTGAGGTACACCAACTGGTCGAAAGTCAGCAAGAAGAGATGATCACCACAGACAACAAAGATGTGAGGGAAAAAGAGCCCAGGAGACAGAAGGACCCATATGAATGGGTGACTGTATCAACATGTGACCAGAAGAACCGGATGGTGCCCAGCCACCATCACAGACAGTCGTAATGGGGCACACCATGTCAAGTCCCAGTGGCAACACAAGAAAAAGAGGCATGCAACTGAAGAACGCTAAAAAACTGCAATTGATGGTCTGAAGGCTTGGGGGTTCCCCTGGGAGCACAACCCCTAGATCTGCTGCTGCCCCTGACCAGAAAACATTACTGTTGTCAACTCTTCAGACAGGAATGCATTAGACTCAGGGACACAATGTGACCACACAATGTGCGTACTTTATGGTTCAATGAGTCTATAGGATGCTGTCCCACTGGCCTCTTACTAGGAAGGAGAGGAGAGGGCAGAGAGGAGGGGATAAGAGATTGTTAAAGAGCATAGGACATGTATAGAATGGAAAGCAGGAGTGTGCTGTCACCAGGAAAGGAAAGTATGAGGAGCTGCAGACAGGTGGGCATGCAAATTTAATTTGGATTATATACTGTCACTCAATCACAATAAAAATAAAAAGAAATTAAACTCACATAAAGCATGTATAACTTGTGCAAAAGTGTGACTCCTAACTCTGCCATTTCCTAGCAATGCTGTCTGCAGAAAGTCACTGAATTTGTCAGAGTTTCATTTTCCTTATCTTTGAAATGGGGACAGTAACACCAACTGTCGAGAGTTGCTGCAAGTATTAAAGATAATGTACACACACACACATACATACACACACACACACACACACAACGCTTAGGACAAGGCATACAAGCTGCTATAATTATTCCATGAGAATGCACTAGTTTCTAACTGTGATCAAACTACATGTTATCTGTGACACCTGTTGCCACACATTCACCATTGCAGTAAAACAGATGGATTGGCTTCCTTAAGGAAAAGAAGGAGAATAGCATTCAGAATTCTGGTGTGTGCTAGTTAGCTGTAAGCACATTGCAAACACTGTCTTTAGTTCTCATGATGACAGTGGACCTGTAAGATAATTAGAATTGGCTCTGTTTCAGAAATGAGGAAACTCAGATTCTGAGATGGGAAGCAAGTGTCTCTGGGTCATACAGTGACCGAATGAGGATTTGAACTCAAACCTGACTCCAAAGGCCCATTATTTGCACAGAAACAACCCCAACATCCTACAGGCACTGAGTGCTCATGCAACGAATTGGCTTCCCATAGACTCTTAGAGCCTTGGAAGACTATGATCATCCAAAGAGGGCCAGCCATTATTCAAACAACAACACAAATACATACAATTCCATTAATTTTACTTTTCTAAGGCATTTCAGTTACTGTCATGTGGATTCCAATTCATGGCAAGCCCACATGTGCAAAGTACATCTGCACTCCATAGAGTTTTCAAGGCTGTGACCTTTTGAAAGCAGATCATCAAGTCTTTCTCCTGAGGCACCTCTGTTTGGGTTCTAACTGCTAAACTTTCTGCTAGTAGGCAACTGTTTCACCATTTTTGCCATGCAGGACATCATCACCATTCAAATAGACAGTCTGCAGAAAAGAGGGAGATTCTTCATCAGACGGATTGATAAAACAGTTGGAACAATGGGCTCAAACATGTCAACAATTGTTTGAGGACAGCAGAAACCAGGCAACTCTTTGTACTGTTACACATAAGGTCACTGTGAGTTGGAGCTGACTAGATGACAGCAACAAAATGCATTCCATATGCATTTTATCCACTCCATCCCTGTTTTAAAAACCTGATGGCCATAAAATTAATTCCATCTCATAGCAACCAGGTATGACTGAGTAGAACTGTCCCATAGTATTTCCAAGGCTGTAATCTTTAGAGAAGCAGACTGTCACACCTCCCGTGGAGCCAGAGAAACCTTTCAACTGCCAGTCTTTCATTTAGCTGCCAAGTGCTTAATCACTGCATCACCAGAGCTTCTTTCCACCCCTATTACCACTGTTTCAGTTCAGATGTTCAACACCTCATGTCTGACCATCATAATTTCTTCCTAACTGGTCTCTATTTCTCTAAATTTGCTGTCTGATATGGCATACTGAACACAGGAGAGGCACGCTCTTGCTCTGAACTCTTTAAAAAGCTCCCAGTTACCTAAATATTAAATCTCAAACTTCCTACCATGCCACTCAGTCATCTTTCCAAGCTTACCTCCTTTCACATCCTTTATGCATCCTTTGTGTCAGCCATAGTGGATTTCTGATTCCTCCCTCAATATGCTGGACTTTGTCACACTTGCCCACGTGATTCTGGAAACTAACATGTTATTTTCTGGCCAGCAGAATCTTTCTCATGCAGATTGCTCAATCTTGTTTACGAGAGCATGACTAGGAACTGACTTTCTGGAAAACTATTTACCAAAAGGTATCAAAATGCTTGTAAATGCTTAAATCTTCATCCTTGGGTTCTACCTCTAAGAATACATCATAAAAACAAGTTCAGAGATGAACACAAATACATATTATGCTTTATAGTTCCTTCAAGTTGTGCACTACCTGAAAGGGCAAAAGAAATTTATAAAGAGAAATATGTTGCGTCTATATGAGAGAAGCTACTGAGTAGTGATGATTCTCTTAAGTATTTAGTGTGATGAGAATTTTCTCAAAGTGTAAAACCTGCTGTCATCAAGTCAATTGTAAATCATACCTACCCTACAGGACAGAGAGGAAGTGCCCCACAGAGTTACCAAACAGAGGTTGGTGGATTCAAACTGCCCATCTTTTTGTTAGCAGCTCAGTTCTTAACCACTGCACTACCAGAGCTTCTCACAGTATTATTGTTGTTGATAGGTGCTGTCAAGTTGGTTCCGACTTACAGAGATGCTATGCACAACAGAACGCAACACTGCCTGGTCTTGCGCCATGTCCACAATCGTTTTTATGCTCAAGACCATTGGTGCAGCCACTGTGTCAATCCACGTCATAAACGGTCTTCCTCTTTTTCACTGACCCTCTAGTCTACCAAGTATGATGCCCTTCTCCAGGGACTGATCCATCCTGATGACATGCCCAAAGTATGTAAGACAGTCTTGCCATCTTTGTTTCCAGGAAGCACTCTGTACTTCTTCCACATCTGTTTGTTCTTTTGGCAGTTCACGACACATTCAATATTCTTCTCCAACACTAAAATTCAAAGGCATCAATTCTTCTTCTGTCTTCTTCATTCATTGTCCAGCTCTCATATGCATATGATGCAACTGGGTCAGGTGCACCTTAGTCTTCAAGGTGACACTTTACTTTTCAATACTTCAAAGAGGTCCTTTGCAGCAGATTTTCCCAGTGTAGAGTATCTTCTGATTTCTTGATTGCTGCTTCCATGGGTGTTGATTGCAAACCCAAGTAAAATGAAATCCTTGACAACTTCAATCCTTCCTCCATCTATGATGATGCTTCTTACTGGTCCAGTTGTGAAAATTTTTGTTTTCTTGATGTTGAGGTGCCATCCTTACTGTGGTCTTTGAACTTCATCAGTAAATGTTTAAATCATCTTCACTTCCAGCAGGCAAGGTTGTGTCATCCATATAATAAAAAGTTGTTAATGAATCTCCTTCCAATCCTGATGCATCATTCTTCTTCATATAGTCCAGCTTCTCCAATTATTTGCTCAGCATACAGATTGAAAAGGTCTGATGAAAGGACACAACCCTGACGCATGCTTTTTTTGACTTTAAACCATGCAGTGTCCCTTTGTTCTGCTCACACAATTGCCTCTTGATCTATTTACAGATTCCTTAAGAGCACAATTACATGTTCTGGAATACCCAGTCTGCATAACGTTAGACATAATTTGCTTTGGTCCATAGAGTCCAGTGCATTTGCACAGTCAATGAAGCACACGTAAACAGCTTTCTGGTACTCTCTTCTTTTGGCCAAGATCCATCTGACATCAGCGACGATATCCCTGGTTCCACATCCTCTTATGATTCCGGCTTGAATTTCTGACAGTTCCTTGTCAATATACTGTTGCAGGCTTTTGAATGATCTTGAGCAAAACTTTACTTATGTGTGATATTAACAATATTGTTCAGTGACTCCCTACATTCAATTGGATTACCTTTCTTTGGAATGGGCATAAGAAATACGAATCTCTCCGTCAGTCAGCCAGGTAGCTGCCCTCCAAATTTCTTGGAATAGACAAGTAAGCACTTCCAGCACTGCATCTGTTTGTTGAAATATCTCATCTGATATTCCATCAATTCCTGGAGCCTTATTTCCATCATTGCCTTCAGCACAGCTTCAACTTCTTCCTTCAGTACCATTAGTTCTTGATCTCATGCTACCTCTTCAAATGGCAGAACGCTGACCAGTTCTTTCTGGTCTAATGATTCTGTGTATTCTTTCCAACTTCCTTTGATGCTGACTAAGTCGTTTAATAGTTTCCCCGTAGAATCTTTCACTACTGCAACTTGAGACTTGAATTTTTTTCTTCAGTTCTTTCAGCTTAAGAAATGCAAAATGTGTTCTTCCCTTTTGGTTTTCTATTTCCAGCTCTTTGCATGTTATTATAATACTTTATTTTGTCTTCTTGAACTGTCCTTTCAAATCTTCTGTTCAGTTCTTTTACTTCATCATTCCTTTCTTTTGCTTCAGCTGTTTGATGTTCAAGAGCAAGTTTCACAGTCTCTTCTGACATCCTATTTGGTATTTCTTTCCTGTCTTTTTAATCATTTCTTGCTTTCTTCATGGATGATGTCTTTGATGTCATTCCACAATTCCTCTGGTCTTTACTCACTAGTGTTCAACACATCAAGTCTGTTTTTGAAATGGTCTGTAAACTCAGAAGAGACATACTCAAGGTCATATTCAATTTGAACTTGCATGTGAGCAACTCATGATCTGTCCTGCAGTCAGCACCTGGTCTTGTTATAACTGCCGACATGGAGCTTTTCCATTGTTTCTTTCCACAAATGTACTTGATTTGATTCCTGTGTATTCCATCTGGTGAGGTCCATGTGCATAGACGTTGTTTGTGCTGGAGAAATACTTTTTATCACAGTAGCATATGTGGAAAAAACCATAGGTTTAAAAAGTCTGTACAGGAGGAAGATATGGAACATGTGGTTAACTGCCTCCAAGAAACAACTGTCTCCTTCGTCAATAAAACTGGATGGTACCTAGCTGCCATTACTGAACATTTTAATGAAAGATTCCATAGATGAATACTCATGAAAAGGGGGAAAACACAACAGAATTTCAGGTTTCCATGGATTCCAGACTTTCTGGAGCTTCCAGTATGGAAGCTGGATGAAATCCCGAAACTAATGCCGTGAGATAATCTTTAAACTTTAAACCAAAATATCCCCTGAAGTCTTTTTAAAATCATATACTCTTTTAGCTTAACTAGTAAAGAATGTCTGCCTTGAGAGTTGTGCTCTTTCAAGATCTATCAATATGGGATCAAGTTGACAACAGCACCTCTTGATGATTACACAGGACATTTCGAGGACACTGAGTTTATTTTAATGCGGGAAGAACAATTCAGAAAAAAAGGGTAAGAACAGATGCACAGCTCAAAAAATAATACTACTGTGACTCAATTGTACATGCAGAACCTGATGAACTGGTGTATACTTCACTGTCTACATTCTCGACAACAAAGTAAATAATTTTTAAGAAAAGCTTGTATACCTCATCATTTCAATTCTGCTAAGAAATAATATATATACATGTGTGTAAGTATACATTCATTTAAAGAAGATTAGGTTATATTACCAAAAATAAACACTGCTTATACTTTAGTGTAGAAATTATAAAGTATTGTAATTTTTCCTTTATATTTTTTATAATTTCTAAGTATACATAGCGGACATAGGTTTCTTTTATACGCAAAAATAAATAAATAAACCTTCAAAAATTCCTGTTCACCTTTCAATCCTAGTACAAATTCCTCCCCATTAAAAACCACACCCATTGCCACTGAGCTGATTCTGACTCATAAGGACCCTACAATATTCAGCAGAACTGCCTCCAGAAGGTTTCTAAAGTGCAGCTGGAGGATCTGAACTGCTGATCTTTTTGACTAGTACCAGGGTAAGGATTTTCTTAATTCTTCTCATCTGAGTAAATTCCTCTTCCTCTGCACTCCAAGAGCACAATAGTCATCTTTGATTCTGTCTTGTAGCACAGTGGATTGTTTATGTATCTTGCTCCACAGCTAGGCTGAGAGATCTGAGCACAGGCCCCAGACTTCACTCACCTGAAACAAGGTTTACCCACTCAAAGCAGTCTTCCTCAAAGGGGCTTAGTACATTATTTACAGAACACAAGGATAAGAAAGGAGACTCAGAATTTTTACAGACAGAAGTTTATAACTGAATTGCTTTTGCCTGTGACTCATTTGGAACAGTAATGGGCTTTTACCAAGAAAACCACATTTGGAACTGGATGCTGCAAACTGGAGTATTGGGCTTCAGATTCCAACTCACCATCACCATTGTTCTCTACCAAAGGCACTAAAGGGCACAAGTTCCTGCAACCTTAAACCCACTCTGCCTCCACACTGATGACTCACCATCAACTCCTCCAGGAACCCCAACCCTCACACTAAAAGCTACAGACTATAGCCTCACATGTGATTTGGGTGGGGATCTTTCTGGATCTCTTCTCAGGCATATTTCACAAGAATACATTTATTGTCTGACAGAGTTTCATCATTCAATAAAGGAACTGGCCCTTAAATACTAGTCAAGTCCCACGTACCCCAGGAACTAACAATGTTATGATTTTCAAGTTGTCTCATGAAGTTGAGCTTTCAAAGTCACATTTTTAGCTACTCTTTCAAATCACTTATTTTAATAGATTACACCTTCTCGACGGCACTTGGCTTTGGCTATCCCTTCTCTCATGGGGTACCCTTTCCAGTTTTCCTGCTACATGTAACTCTGTGCTGTCAAGTCAATTCCCACTCATAGGGACCCTACAAGACAGAGTAAACTGCACCCTAGGGATTCCTAAGGTATATTCTTTAAGGGAACAGATGGCCAAGTCTTTTCTCCCTGGGAGGTGCTGATGAGTCCAAACTACTGACCTTTTTGGTTAGCAACCAAGTGCTTTAACCATTAAGCAATAAATGATTTCTTGATATGCACTTACCTAGTAAATCTTGCTCCTGTAAATGTAGACTCCAAAGCTTTGTGAATTTTTTTTTAAGTATTTTATTATGGTTAAGTGAAAATTTACAAATGAAATCCATTTGCTGAATCAAACCCCACACATAGACCTCTATGTGACTATGTATTTCCTATATTCATTCAACCGAAGCCTGTCCCCTCCTCTTTACCCTTCTCTCTTTTTAATATTAGAGAGCTGCTCTGACAACCTAGTGTCTTACAGTCCAGTCCATTTTTTTTCTTTTTGTCTAAAGTATTATCTTCAGTGCTAGTTTCACCTCTAGGGGAGGAGACAGACCGGAGCAATACTGTTGGGTGATCCTCCAGGGTGTCATACCATCAAGTCTGCTCCTTTAACAGAATTCTGGCTCTACAGTCATATTTTTCTCCCTCTGTGTCAGGGAATCTGACATTGTATTGCCTCTAAATGCAGATACTGGGGGTGGCTTGGCACCATCTAGATCTTCTGGTCTCACACTGGTGTAGACTCTGGATCATTTAGCCCCTTCTGTCTCCAGGGTTACATTTTCCTCCTGTCTTTGATGCCCATTATTCTTCTCTATTCCACTTGTATTGAGAGAAATTGATGCTCCTTAGATAGCAGCTTGCAAGCTTTTAAGACCCCAGACACCACTCACCAAGTCGAGATACAGACCATTTTCTTAAAAAGAAAAAGTTTAGTTGTGCCAACTGACCTAGATGTCCCCTGACAGCATGGTCCACAGACCCTCACTCCTGCTACTCTAACCTTCAAACTGTTAAGTTGTATATAGGAAACCCTCTAGCTGTTGATATATTCCATCATTGTGGGTCTCCCTAGTAGTGCAGCTTTGAGGGTTTTTATGGTTAGCTAACCACAAACTTTAACTGTGAGTTTTCCCACGTTTTTTGTTTGTTTGTTTTGTTTTCCATTCTATTCTTCTCTACTTCTTTGTAAGGACAAAAAAGGGGGAGAAAAAAGGAAGAGTTTACAAGGCAACGTCTAGGGAAACAAGGATCAGCCATCACAACATTCTTTGATTTTGCCTCTTGTGAATTTCCATCTCCCTAGTGATGTAGTAGTTAAGTGCTTTGTCTGCTAACCAAAAGGTTGGCAGTTCGAATCTTACAAGCGTTTCTTGGAAACTCTATAGGGCACTTCTACACTGACCTATAGGGTTTCTGGGAATCAGAATCAACTCAACAGCAGTGACTTTTGACTTGTGATTCTTGTTTAAGAGCTGGCTGCTAACCAAAACATTGGTAGTTTAAAACTCAGCTGCTCCTTGGAAATCCAACAGCACAGATATACTCTGTCCTATAGGGTTGCTGTGAGTCAGAATAGACTCAAAGGTGATGGGTCTTCTATGGGTTTATTCCTCTTCCAATCCCTCCACTTTTCCCCCAAGTGTAGAAAGGCAACTTAATTTAGGTGAGGATGCTCAAAGGGAAATTATGATTACATGTATTATTTGAATTTTCATAATATGAACTGTATATACATTATTTGGTAAAAGTAGAGGGTTAGTGACAAAGAGGAAGACCCTCAATGAAATGGATTGACACAGTAGCTGCAACAATGGGCTTAAACATAGCAACACTGTGAGGATGGCACAAGACCAGGAAGTGTTTCACTCTGTCATACACAGCATAGCTGTGAGTTGGAACTGACTTGATGACATTTAACAACAATAACATATGCACTATTTACACAATTAAAACTAAGGTGGAATTTATATTTAGGAAGGAAAGACAATAGGTAGCTAGAAATGAAAGAATTCTAGGTGTGCTGGAGGGCCAGAAAAATTGAGGAGCAATGAAAGAAGGAAAAAAGGAGTTTTGAAGACACTATTCACAGAGACATTGAGGGTAAGCGGGATGACTCAAGAAATTTTTATGGAAATACTGCTGTGATTATGGGTGTACTTTGCCCTCTCCACTCCCAAACACTCCTCACTTATTTTCTTGTAGATTAAGCAAGGATTTAAACTCATTCAATTGATTGGAAAATAGAACTTAAAACAAGAACAGTACAGACATCTGCTCTTATTAGGCAAGAAAGAGCTAAAACGAGACAAGAAACTGCTCTGAGAGACTGCCTTTGGATGGATTTCAAGCCAACTACTGAGTGAGTCACACAAAAAAAGTGCTAAATGTGTCCTGGGGAGGATTAATTCTGGTAGAAAGTCAGAAAACAAAACCAAGCGCATATTTTATGTAAGTGATGAGAAAAAGTGGGAGAAAACTCTAATTCCCAGACATTCTGGAATCTGAATTTGACAACACAACCACACTCTCCTGCATCACATTTTGGAGCCCACTGTGGCATGCTGCAAAGGGCTCAACAATTAATGGTTAATTTTATTTAAAGACTTACTTTTTAACCTGAAGGGCTTCCTTGGTGATGTAAATGACTTTAAAGTACTGACAGATAACTGATACCCAATAACTGCTTTGGGATTGGCAATTTATACACATTTTTCTCATCTAATTTGGCCAATGATCTCACAAGGTAGATCTTATTGTAGTTCTTTGATAAGGAAAATGAAGCTTAAAGATAAAAAGTAACCTTCTCAAGGTCACACAACAAATAAACACATGGTTGGAAATCGAACACACAAATCTAATCTGAATCTTGTGTTGTATTTCAGGAGGGAGTTATAGTTAAGACCACTGTTCTCAAACTTCAGTTCATGGACCATCGAGGTATTCTGACAGTATCCCACCGAGAGCACCACTTCATCCCACTTCTTTGTCCCTCTGTAGTTTGTGGTGGAGAACTTAGAGACCCTGCCAACTCATACATACATGGCTTGGGCACAGAAATACAGATCTAATGATTATATACTTAGAATGCAGTAAATACATATGCTTGCAAATACATACTTAAGGATCACCTGGGTAGTGTAAACTGTTAAGCTATCTGCTACTACCGGAAAGCGAAGACCCTTCATGAGTAGACTGACACAGTGGCTGCAACTAGGGGCTCAGGCCTAACAACAATTGTGAGGATGGCACTGGGCCAGGCTGTGTTTTATCCTGTTGTAAATAGGATTGCTGTAAGTTAGAACTGACTTGATGGCACCCTAACAACAAATAACACTACTCAACAGTTGATGGTTCAAAGCCACCCAAAAGCACTATAGAGGACAGACCCGCTGACCTCCTTCTGGAAGGTCACAGCCTTGAAAACTCTATGGTGCATTTCTGCTCTGCACACACGGGGCTGCTGTGAGTTAGAATCAACTCAGTGGCAACTAAAAACAACAAATATATTCTTGTGTGTTCATATGTAGATTAAATCTACTTCATGCAACACCTTTATTCTTTTGTGAAGGATTAGTTATGCTCAGACACAGGTATGCCCGCTTGAACACGTCTACCCTACACATGCTAACCTTTCAAGCTCTGACTCTTAATGCAGTGTGCTGTCCTGAATAAATCCTTGTTTGGGAATGCTAACAGCTCAGACCAATGACTCAACTTTTAGATTTGTGCATTTGAGGAAATCTAGAAGGGAAATGTGGGCTGATGTTGAATTAATCTGTTATTACTCTTAAATCTAATCCTATTGAGTTATAAAGTTTAGCTGAATTATGCTGTTGTTGTTAGGTGCCAAGAAGTGAGTTTTGACTCACAGTGACCCTATGCACAACAGAACAAAATACTGCTCGGTCCTGCACTATGCCCACAATTGTTTTTAAACTTAAGCCCATTGTTGTAGCCACTGTGTCATCCCATCTCATTGAGGGTCTTTCTCTTTTCCACTGATCCTCTACTTTACCAAGCATGATGTCCTTCTCGAGGGATTGATCCCTCCTGACAACATGTCCAAAATATGTAAGACGCAATCTTGCCACCCTTGCTTCCAAGGAGCATTCTGGTTGTAGTTCTTCCAGAACAGACCTGTTTGTTCTTTAGACAGTCCATGGTATAGTCAATATTCTTTTTTTTTAACATGACTGAGTGAAAATGTACATTCCCATATAAATTTACATGCCTACCTATATGCAGCTTCCACTGCTCTCCCTGTCCGGTGACAGCACACTATTCCTCTCTGCTCCACACATGTCTCATCCTCCCAACAGCCTCTTTTCCCCTCCTCTCCGTCCACTCCCCTTCCTCCAGCCAGAGGTCAGCAAGATGATATCCTATAGATGTACAGAACCATAAAGTGCTTCCAATATATGGTCACTCTGCATTGCCAAATCCAATCCATTCCTGTCCAAAGAGTGGACCTTTGTTATAATTTATGGGTAAGGGCAGCATCAGGGCCGGGGGCCATGCTCTCAGAGGAACCCCGAAACTGCTGGACGATCAATTGAGGTCTTTTAGTGGAGATCTCAGGATGCACCCCTTTTTATTCTTGTGTTGCCAGTGAGACTCCTCTCTGTGAGCTCCATCGTGGCTATCACTAGTGGTGGCCGGGCACTATCTGGTTCTACCGGTCCCAAGTCTATGTAGGCATCTCCTCATGTGGATCTCTCTATCTTCTGGGTTGTCTTTATCCCATGTCATTTTGGTCCTCGGTGATGTAGTCACCCACTCTTGTGGGTCTCTCTGTCTTCTAGGTTGTCTTTACCGCATGTCATTTTGGTCCTCGGTGAGTATCCGTTCCTGCTGAGTTGGGACCATTTGCTGTGTCCTCAGATGGCAGCTTTTAAGACCCCAGATGTCACTCACCAATGTGGGGTGCAGACAGCTCTCTTAGTAAAACGTTAGTTGTGCCAATTGGCCTCGATTTCACCTAAGAGCATGGTCCCCTGCCCTCTGCCCCAGCTACTCTATCCTTGCAGTATTGGGTTAAGATGGAAGGAGTACTCAAGTTATGCTGAAGTCCACTAAATGTTGTTCTTGTTTCTAATGTGTGCTATCACCGCTTTCTCCCAACCAGATTTCTAGCAACTATCGAAACTAAACCCTCCCCGTCATCCTCCTTCCCTTCACTCCCTTGCAGCTGTCAAAGAGTCTTTTCTTCTGTACACAAGTCTGTTTTTCAGATCTTATCGTAGAGGTCTCACACAATATTTGTCCTTTTGTCACTGACTACTTTCACTCAACATAATGTCTTCCAGTTGAAACCAGGTTAGGAGATGTTTCCTGGAATCATCATTATTCTTTATCATTGCATAGTGCTCCATTGAGTATATGTACCATAGTTTACCTATCCATTCTTCTGTTGTTGGGCATCTGGGTTGATTCCATCTTTTTGCTATCGTGGACTGTGCTGCGATAAACATTCTGGTGCATGTGTCCGTTGGTGTGAAAGGCCTTGATTCTGTAGGATATATTCCAAGTAGTGGAATTACTGGGTCAAATGGTATATCGATATCCATTTTTTTAAGGAAGCACCAGATTGCTTTCCAAAGAGGCTGGACCATTTTGCAACCCCACCAACAGTATAGGAGGGTTCCACTTTCTCCACAGCCTCTCCAGCATTTGTTGTTTTGTGGTTTCTGGATCATGGCCAATCTTGTTGGGTATAGTCAATATTCTTCTGCAACACCATAATTCAAAGATGTCAATTCTTCTTCTGCCTTCCTTATTTATTGTCCAGCATTCACATGCATATGATGCCATTGAATATACCACAGCTTGGGTCAGGTGCACCTTAGTCCTCAAAGTGACAGAGTTTTATTCTGTTGTATATAGGTTCACTGAGTTGGAACTGACTCAGTGGGAACTAACAACAACATAATTCAGCCCAAGGTTACAACTCAATAGGATTGCTTTTCAACACTTTAAAGAGGTCATTTGCAGCAGACTTGCCTGATGCACTACGTTTTGATTTCTTGACTGCTGTTTCTGTGGGTACTGATTGTCGGTCCAAGTACAATGAAAGCCCTGACAACCTCAAATAAATACTGTTCATCATTTTTCTTTGTATTATGCAGTTCAGTTCTTTTGCAAGCCTTAGACTAAATCTCCCACCACAAGCTTCATGAATACTTTTGCACTTCTTGTAAATGCATCATTACGTTTTTTAAAAATCTAGCTTGACGGTGGTTTGAAGAGTTTGGGCTGATGCATATCAGCTCAAATAAAGTCACTAGTTAAGTACAATGCTACACCATACCTCCTAGCATTCAAATACATGCCAGGCAAGATTCAAATGCACTTAATTTTTTTCATTATTTCACGTAAGGTTGTGCAGTGAAAACAGAGCTCCACTTACGTCAGTCTATATAGTGTAGATAGTGCTTATCACATATTTTATTTGCTCAGCTGAAATTTAGAATGATGCAATAATTTTGTGAGATGTCCCCATTACTCCTGTTACTTCCATTACTCCCCATTGAAAGAGCTGACATTTTATGTTCCATACCTATGAAGGAGGTGCTATTTTTATCACCTTTTCACAAGTGAGGAAATTGAGGCACAAGAAGTTTAAACTACTGCTTAAGTTCCTGTACCCAATATGTGGTGAATGGGGTCCTCATCATTTTATTTGCCATTCTGGAAGAAAAGACTCTCAGGACACTGAGTACTCAAAGAGGAGCAAGGGAGATAAGAAGGAGAAGAAATGAGGAGTCCAAAGACAGCATTTCAGCTACTTTTGTTGTTGTCACTCAATTGGTTCATGGACTCTTAGTTGCCTTATTGTCATGCACCGAACTGTGTTCCCAAAAAATGTGTGTAGCAATTTGCATAGGCCATAATTCCCAGTATTGTCTGATGTTGCTGTATGTTGTAAATCCTGCCTCTATGACATTAATGAGGGAGAATGTGTGGCAGATGTGTTAGTGTCAGACTATTTTGAGCTTGAGGAAATCTCATAGGATAAAATGAAAGCCGATGTCTGGAATCAGAACTTGTATTCTATTGGACTGTGAGAGAATAAAATTTCTCTTTTTGAAGCTATCCACTTAGGCTGTTCCTGTTATAACAGCACTAGATGACTGACACACTTATGTATAAAAGAATGAAAAATTGCTGAGTCCTGAACCATTTCATGATCAATTGTATAACTGAGTCTATTGTTGTAACTACTGTGTAGTATCTTCCAATCTAGGGCACTCATCTTCCAGCACTGTGTCAAACAAAGTTATGTCATTATCTATAAGGTTTTCACTTGCTAATTTTTGAAAAAAAATCATATCTTTCTTCCTAGTCTTAGTCTAGAAACTCCACTGAAAGCTGTCCATCATGGTTGACTCTCTGCTGGTATTTGAAATATTGGTGGCATAGCAACACAAAAGCCACTGCAGTGTGACAAACTGATAGATAGGTGGTGGCACCTACTTTTAGATTTAGCCTAAGACCACATAAGGGAAACAGTCAGAAGCAACTCTGAGGATAAGAGAGGGAAGTGGGAAGATGGCAGAGTAGGCAGATGCTTCCTGTAGTTCCTCTTACAACAAAGACTCAAAAAAAAAAAATGTGAATTGATTATATATGACAATCTAGGAGCCCTGAACTTCAAAGACAAAGTTAAAGAGTTGGTGAAGAGTCGAGCTGAGTGGCAGAGGAAGAGAGAGAAAGTTCAGAAACAGCAATGATCTGCCAGATTTGACCTGGTGAGTACCCTGTAGGCAGAACTGGCCAGAGTGAGTGGGCTGAGGAGTTCTGTATTCTGTTGGACTGTGAGAGAATAAAATTTCTCTTTTTGAAGCTATCCACTTAGGCTGTTCCTGTTATAACAGCACTAGATGACTGACACACTTATGTATAAAAGAATGAAAAATTGCTGAGTCCTGAACCATTTCATGATCAATTGTGTAACTGAGTATCAGGCAGAAAACTGAGAGATTAGACATGTTGAGAAGGAAGACAAAGCAGCTCCAAAGACAACTACCTCAGCCAGATTTAAATCAGAACCCCTTCAGCCAGCAAAGCAGAGCCATAGCATGGCAGTGGGTAGCAAAGCAGAGCAGTAGCCCATAAACAAAGCATGTCCTTCCCAGTAGAGAAGCTGAGCTTCAGATGGTCACACCCACTGAACCATGGAGGACTTTCTCCTAAACATCATAAAACAAGTGGCTTCAAACTCTTTTAGACTCACAATCTTTCCTACTGATTTATCTCCCTTTCCTAGCACTTCAGCCACTCTGCTCTGCATCAGGTGCTAAACTCTGACACACAACCTGGGCTGGAAGTGGGACATCTTATGTGCATGCACTGAGTTATTCTCACTGACTTGGAGAGAGAAACAAAGGTGCGGGGGCGAAGGTTCTGTGGGATTCCCTGAGCCAGCAACTCCACCTATCTTTCTCAGCACACACAAACAGATCCAACCATTTGTGACAGGGCACTGGAATTCTTAAGGCAGCAATAATTGATTTAGCTGAAATGACCAAAACATAAGAGTATTTGGACACTCAAACACCAAATTAAATATGTGTGTGTGTGTGTATGCACACACATATATAAATTAGAACAAAATTATCAAACAATTAGAACAAAATTATCAAATAAATTACAAGAATTTTCTGATGGCTCAGAGACAACAATCATTTTCTAATCACTTAAAGAAGCAGACTACCACGGATTCAGAAAACCCCCAAAACAAAGAATTAAAAAAATTTCCACATGAAGATTTCCTGCAATTATCAGAGGCATAATACAAAAGAGTATTTCCCAGAATTGTGCAAGACACTAGAAATGAGATTAGGCAAAGAGCAGCTGAGCACACTGTTACACAGGCTACAAGTGCAACAACCATCCAAATTCAGTAGATTAACAATAAAATCACAGAAGTAGAAAATTTGACAGAAAGTCAAAGGAGCAGGATTGAGGCAACGGAATGTAGAATTAGCGAGACTGAAGATAAAACAACTGACACCAACATATATGAGGAAAAAGCAAATAAAAGAATTTTAAAAAATGAAGTATAACTAAGAGTTATGTGGGACTGCATTATGAGGAGTAATTTACTAAAGACTGGAGTACCAGAAGAAAGGTCAATAACAGAAAATACAGAGAGAACTGTTGAAGATAACTGGACAGAAAACTTCCCTGAGATATGAAACACACGAAGATAACTATCCAAGATGCTCACCAAACTCCATACAAAGTAGCTCCCAAAAGAAAGACATCAAGACACATTTTCATGAAACTTAGCAAAACTAAAGCTAAGGAGAAGTTTTCAAAGGCAGCTGGGCTTAAACAAAATGAATAAATAAACAAAATATGCAAAGGAGTCATTAAGACTGAGCTCAGATTACTCAGTGGATATCGTGCCGGCAAGAAAATAATGGAATGACATGTACAAAGCTTCAAAGTAAAAAAACTGCCAACTAAGAATTATATATCCTTCAAAACTGTCTCTCAAATATGACAGAAAATTAGGACATTCCCAGATAAACAGAAGTTTAGGGATTCTGCAGTAAACAAACCAAAATTACTATAAATACTGAAGATAGTTTTTCTATTAGAAAATCAATAAAATCAGATGTATACTGAAGGATACAATGCAAGACAGAGCATCCAGATATCAACACAGATAGGAAATCAACAAAAATAAATCAAAATTAAAACACTAAATATAAGGCAACAGAAATCTCAGAATGTAAAAGATGACAACACACCAAAAGAGGGACTAACTAATGTATCCACTGATCTTTAAGATGGAAAGGAAGTCAAGGTGACATAAAGAAATTACAGACTGGTTTAAATTTAGAAGATTAGGGTAAATATCTAGGTAGCATCAAAGGATATTAACAATCCTACATGTCAAGACAAAAAAAATGAAGAAGTCTCAGGAGCTATCAAGCCAACAAATAAGGATGAAACAAAGGAACCCCTCAAGCACCACAAATAAAACAACTCAGCACAGAAAACTAAGTGGAACAAAGAAACAGTTAAAAACACACCAAAAATGACAGCACTAAATTCATACCTAGGAATAATTACATCAAAAGTAAATGGGTCAAAAGCACCAATAAAGAGACAAAGAGTAGCAGAATGGATTTTAAAAAAGCACAATCCATCCATATGCTGCTTACGTGAGAAATATATTAGACTTAAAGACACAAACAAAGTGAAAAGATAGAAAAATATATACCAAGCTAACAACATTCACAAACAGCAGTAGTGGCAATATTAATTTCAGATAAAACAGACTTTAAAGTAAAATCCACCACAGTGGACAAGGAAGGTCACTACATATTGTTTAAAGGGTCAGTGAATCAGGAGGATATAACCATATTAAATATTTACACATCCAATGGTAGAGTTTCCAAATACATCAAACTCTAACATTATGAAAAAAGAGATAGAGAGCTCCACAATAATAGTAGGAGACTTCAGCACACCACTTTTGGTGATGGAAAGAACATCTAGAAAGAAGCTCAATAAAGACATGAAAGATCTAAATGTCACAATCAGCCAACTCAACTCCATAGACATATACAGAAGACTCTACCCAACATCAGACAAGTAAACCTTCTTTTCCAATGCACATGGAAAATTCTCCAGAATAGACCAGGTATTAGGCCATAAAGTGAGTCTCAACAAAATCCAAACCACTGAAATACTGTAAAGCATTTTTCAGACCATAAAGCCACAAAAGTTGAAATTAATAAGAGAAAAAACATGGGTAGAAATTCAGACCCATGGAAACCGAGCAACATCTTCCTCAAAAAGCTACAGGTTACAGAAGAAACCAAGGACAAAATAAAGAAACTTATGTAACCCAATGAGAATAAGAACACATCCTACCAGAATCTATGGGATACACCCAAAGCACTGCTCAGAGATTAATTTATCTCAACAAATGCACACATCCAAAATGAAGAAACAGCTCAAATCAAAGAATTAACCTTACCACTTGATGAAATGGAAAGACAAGAACAAAAGTCCTCGGGCATCAGAAGAAAGCAGATAATAAATATTAGAACTAAATGAATTAAACAGTAAAAAAACAACTGAAAGAATTAACAAAACTAAAAGCTGATTTTCTTTAAAAGATCAACAAAATTGATAAACCATTGGCCAAACTCATGAAAGAAAAACAGGAGAGGAAACAAATAATCCAAATAAGAAATGAAAAGGATGATTTCATGACAGACCCAACTGAAATTAAAAGAATCATCATAGAATACTATGGAAAATTGTACTTTGAGAGATTTGAAAAGATAGAAATGGACAAATTTGTAGAATCACCTACCAAAATGAACACAAACAGAAGTAGAGCAACTTAATAAGCCCATTATAAAAAAAAATAGGTTGAAAAAGTAATCAAAATACTACCAAATAAAGTTTGGACCCAGACAGCTTCATTGGAGAATTCTACCAAACTTCTAGAGAGCAGTTAATACCAATACTTCCAAAGGTATTTCACAGCATAGAAATGGATGGAACAGTCCCAAATTAATTCTATGAAGCCAGCATAATCCTAATACCAAAACCATGTAAAGACAACAAAAAAGGAAAATTACAGAACTTAGATGCAAAAATCCTCAATAAAATTCTAGTCAAAAGAATTTAACAACATATCACTCAACCCAATATTGTAAGGATAGAGCAGCAGGGGTGGAGATCTGGGTACCACGCTTTCAGGAGACATCAAGATCAACTGGTATAACTAGCCTATTGCTGAGAGTCTTCTGCACCTCATATTGGTGAATGGTATCAGGGTCTTAAAAGCTAGCAAGCTGCCATCAGAGTTACACCAAATAATCCCAACGCAGCCAGAACAGATGATCACAGAGAACAAAAAAGACATAAGAGAAAAAGAGGACAGGAGACAGAAGGACCCATGCAAATGGGTGGCTGTATCAATACATGACCAGAAGAACCAGATGGTACCTGGCCACCAACAAAGACAGACGTGACGGGGCACTCAATGTTGAGTCCCTGTGGTAACATTAGAAAAAGAGGGGTGCAGGTCAAGAACTCTACTAAAAGAACACAATTGATGGTCTGATGGGATGGAAGATCCATGGGACCATGGCCCCTAGACTTGCTGCTGCTCCTGACCAGAAACACTACTGAGGTCAACTCTTCTGACAAGAATGGACTGGACTCAGGGACACAGTGGGACCATATGGTGTGAGTACTTTATGGTTCTATGCATTTATATGATGCTGTCCTACTGGTCTCTTTCTAGATGGGAGACAAGAGGGTCGAGAGCAGGGGACAGGAGGTTGTTAAGAGGATACTAGAAGTATACAATGAAAAACAGCAGTGTTCTATCACCAGGCAAAGAAAGCTGAAGGACCTGCAGATGGGTAGGCATGCAAAATTGATTTGGATTGTACACTTTCACTTAATCACAGTTTTTTAAAAAAAAGAACTCAACAGCACATCAAAAAAATTATTCAGCATGACCAACTGGGATTCATAAATAGGAATTCAGGGATGGTTTAACACTAGAAAAACAATTAAGGTAGTCAGCCACATAAACGAAACAGAAGAATAACTTGACTTTGTCAACTGATGCTAAAAAGCATTTGACAAAGTCCAACACCCATTCATGTTAAAAACACTCAGCAAAATAGGAATAGAAAGGAAATTTCTCAACACAAGGGGCATCTGTGTGAAGCCAACAGCCAACATCATCCTAAATGGAGAGAGAATGAAAGCATTCCCCTTCAGAATGGGAACCAGACAAGGACGGTGATTGTCACCACTTGCAGTTTTGTGCTGGAGGTTCTAGTCAGAGCAGTCAGACAAGACAAAAAAAAAAAATTAAGGGCATTCAAATTGGTAAGGAAGAAATCAAAGTATCTCAGTATCAGGCATGATAACTTGATTTGGTTTGTACACTTCCACATAATCACAATAAAAAATAATAAAAACAAACAAATCAAAAACATATTGCATTGGGGAAATCTGCTGCAAAGGATCTCTTTAAAGTACTGAAAAGTAAAATGTCACCTTGAAGACAAAGGAGCACCTGACCCAAGCCATGGTATTTTCAATTGCATCATATGCATGTGAAAGGTGGACAATGAATAAGGAAGACAGAAGAAGAATCAATACCTTTGAATTGTGGCACTGGAGAAGAATATTGAATGTACCATGGACTTCCCAAAGAACAAACAGGTATATTCTGGAAGAAGTGATAACAGCATGCTCCTTGGAAGCAAAGACAGAAAGACTGCATCTTACATACCAGGACTCCCAATTAAGTTCACAAATTCATCCTAAAAAAAGTGCTACATACCTCATTGTTGAATATCAGTCGGGTCACCTGTGAAGTACTCTCCTTGGGAAGTTATGCACTGATACTAGCTCCTAGTCCACCTTCAAAGCAATTTTGGGATGCTTTTTCTGGAATGGCCATAAGAGCTGTTGTCATATTACCTTTGATGTCCTGAATGTCATCCAAATGTTTTCAATATTTCCTTTCTCTGAGGGTAAAGAAAAAAGTCCATGGGGGCCAGATCAGGTGAGTAGGTAAGGTGTTCCAATACAGTCGTTGTTTACTGGCTAAAAACTCCCTCACAGACAAGTATACAATTAAGTTTGCGAACTTGCCACAGTACCATCGTGCACAATGGCTATTCCAGAAAGAACTTCAAAATTGCTCTGAAGGGTGGACTAGACTCTGGTTTCAGTACATAGCTTCCCAAGGGGAGTATTTCAAAGGTGACTGTGGTGATACTCAGCAATGAAGTATGTAGCACTTATAACAATTAAGTTCATGGACTTAATTGTAGGACCTTGTATACTTTGAAATGGTTTCTCCACCCTCAATGATACAAACATATTTCTCCTGCATTTCTGCTGTTCATGTGTTCATGTGTTTCACATTTTAGACATCTAACCTACCTGGAATTTGTGGATAATATAAGAATCTAATTCCTTTCAAAACAGGTGCATAGATAGTCTCATTTTTAGGTAAATGCTTTAACACTGGTGTGATTAACAGCACATGAGTTTTTGATCACAACAATCTTTGCTTGAGACCACTCTGCCTCTCTTATAGAATATGACTCTCAAAATGTCACTCTTCTTCATCGGTAAAACATGGATATTAAGGTACATATCTAAAAGAGTTGTGACAAATGAATTAGAGCACTGATGACTCAGCACAACAGCACCAAATATCAGTGGTGGTCCAGTGGTAGAATTTTTGACTTCCCTGCTGCAGACCTGGGTTCAATCCTGGCTAATGCATCCTCATGCTCAGCCACCACCTGTCAGTGGTGGTTTGTGTTTGTATGTTGCTATGATGCTGATAGGTTTCAGTGGGTCACCAAGGAAGTCCTGACTATCTGCTTGCAATAATCAGCCAATGAAAACACTGCAGATCACAGCCTGATCCATTTCGTTCTATTATGAGGTTACCATGAGTTTGGGCCTACTAACAACTCACTATTTTTATTTGGTTCTGAAGTGAGTAACTGCAATTGTTCTCTGAAATTGAGAGACATCTTACTGTTTAATTCTGTTTGTTAGCTGAAAGACTTGTTCAGTTAGTGGCTTGCTTTGATTTGATTTCTATTTTCTTTACAAGAAGATTAAGAAGAAACATGTAATCATCTGCCAGACAATTCTTAATTTTTCTGGTATATACCAGAAAACCATTACGTAATGGCTCCAATGTCTTGCTAAGAAATGAATGTGAATATGTTAGGCAAATATGACTAATATATCCAGCAATAGTCCAGCTTCTTGGTAAAAAACTTTTTTTTTAATCAGTTGTCTTTTTTATTTTTAGCATTATTTCTTTTTTATTGTACTTCAGATGAAGGTTCACATAACAAACCAGTCTCTCATTAAATAGTTAGTATACACACTGTTTTATGACACTGGTTAACAATTCCACAACAGGTCAATACTTTCTTCCTGACCTTGGATGCCTTATTACCAGCTTTCCTGTCCCTTCTTGCCTTCTACTCCTTGCCTCTAGGCTGGTGTATCCCTTTAGTCTCCTTTTGTGTTATGGGCCTGTCCTATCCCCAGTTGAAAGTTGAACCTCGGGAATGACTTCATTACTGAGTTGAAAAGGTGTCCAGGGGCCATAGTCTCAGGGTTTCTCCAGTCTCAGTCTGGCCAGCAAGTCTGGTCTTTCTTTGTGAGTTAGAATTTTGTTCTACATTGTTTTCCAGCTATGACTGGAATCCTGTGCTGTCTCCTTGTCACAGCAGTCAGTGGCAGAAGCCAGGCACCATCTGGCTGTACTAGATTCAGTCTGCTGAAGCCCACTGCAGATGTGGTCCATAAGTCCTTTGGACCAATCCTTCCCATATTTCTTTAGTTTTCTTCATTTTTTCTTGTTCCCAAAGGGGTAAGACCAGTGGAGTATCTTAGGTGGCCACTCACAGGCTTCTTAGATCACAGACGCAACTTACCAAAACAGAATGCAGAACTTTTCCTTTCTAAACTATGTTTTGCTAACTGAGCTAGATGTTCCCCAAGACCATGGTCTCCACAGCCCTCAGCCCATCAATTTGGTCCCTCAGGGAGTTTGGATGGGTCCATGGAGTTTCTGTGATCTTGCCTTGCACAAGTTGTGTGGGCTTCCCCAGTACCATCTACCGTCTTAACCTTCGCCAAACTTAACACTTATCCATTGTCTATTTAGTGTTTTGCCATCCCTGCACCTCCCTGGTAACTATCAAAGATTATTTTCTTTCATGTGTAAACCTTTTCATGAGATTTTACAGAAGTAGTTTCATATTTGTCCTTTTGTGATTAACTTATTTCACTCAGTATAATCCCTTCCAGTTTCCTCCCTGTTATGAGATGCTTCACAGATCTGTTATAGTTCCTTATTGATGTGTATACTCCATTGCATGTATGGACTGTAGTCTGTTCACCCATTCATCTGTTGATGGGCACCTAGGCTGTTTCCAATTTTTTGTTATTGTAAATAATGCTGCAGTGAATATGGGAGTTCTTATGTCTATTTGTGCAATGACTCTTATTTCTCTTGAATATATCCCTAGGGATGAGATTGCTGGATCATATGATATCTCCATTTCTAGCTTTCTAAGGAAGCATTACATTGTTTCCCAGAATGGCTGTATCATTTTGCATCCCCACCACCAGTGCCAAGAGTTTCAATATCCCTGCAGCCTCTCTAGCATCTGTCATTTCCTGTTTTTTGTGATTTGTGCTGGTGATGCCACAGTGAGAGAGTATCTCACTCTGGTTTTGATTTGCATTTCTCTTTCAGCAGGGGATGATGAGCATTTTCTCATGTGTCTGTCAGCTGCTCAAATGTCTTAATCATTGAAGAGTCTGTTCATTTCCTTTGCCCATTTTTAACTGGATTATTTATCTTTTTGTTGCAGAGGTGTTAGGTTTTCTTGTCACCTCTAGGGATTAGGCCTTTGCCTGATTTATAGTAGCCTTTTTTCCACTACTACTCGCAGCCTATAGGTTCTCATTACTCTTTTGATAAGCATAAATGTTTAATATTTTACATGATCTCAATTATCTAGCTTATCTTCTGGAATTTGTGTGTTGTTGGTTATGGTTTATATCCTGTTAAATGCAGTGCTTATTAGGGCTTCTAGTATTGATCCTATTTTTTCTTCTATGAACTTTACAGTTCCTGACTTCTGCATATGGTATGAACCATGGTTCCTGTCTCATTTTTTTTGCAGATGGACAACCAGTTCTGTCAGCACCATTTGTTAAAAAGACTGTCTTTTCCCCCATTTGATAGACTCTGGGCCTTTATTGAAAATCACGTGACTATAAATGGATAGATTTACATCTCAGTTCTCAATTCTGTCCCATTGGTCAGTACCAGACTTTTTTGACTACCATAGCTAGAAAACAACTTCTGATTTTCAGTATACACTGCACCAAAATATAAGTAGGAACTAACACACTGCCCTGCTTATTTTGCCAATTTTATTAAATTATATCATTATTGTAAAAATGTTGCCTTCTTAAATAGATAAGGTATAAGCACCTTAAGAGCAGATCCAATCTCTAACACAGTTCCTGGCTCATGGTAGATGTCCAATAAACACTCTGAATAATAAACGGTATGCCTATTATAAATACAATGTATATCTTCAAGTTCTTTAATTATTAGAACAATTTTATAAGTTAGATATTGTTAGTCTCATATAAAGAAATTGAGCCGAGAAGAGTTAATGAACTTGCCCAGGAGACAGATGATCCATGAGGCCTTGGCATCCTTGTTTTGGGAGAACTAGACCCAGGTAGGCTATGGCAAGAGTGTAAGGATGGGTCTTAGCTTGGCATTTCCCACAGGCAGCTTCCTATTCTGCTTTCTATTAAGACAAATCTTAGTGATTTCCTCTACGTAAAGTGGGACTGGGTCTGAGGCAAGCAAGACAACCAGCTTTGCTTGGCTTGGTTATGTTACTGAAAAGCTAAACCAGATATGCATCCTCTCCGGTATGCAAGTGGTCAAACTGGACCCTCTGCAAACTGGGCTGGAATTCCCGATTGATCTGGTGATCAGCTCTCAGGAGACAAATAAGTTACAACATAGTTTCAGAAATGAAAACTGACTAGGTGTCTGAAAATAATGGCATTATTTGCAAGATATGTTACCTTTTTCCTCTATCTGCATGCCTTCTGCTTGTACTGACTCCCCACTCTGATCATTTTCACCAGATGTGCTGTAAAACAGGACTTCTCAGGAGACTGAAACTCAAAACCAAACAAGGAAGGCCAACTGCCAGATACTGCATCTTAACATCACACTGCCAGCATCATGACTTACATAATAATGTATTTACTAAACATGGAGCCTAAATTTGAATTGCTGGCAGTAGTAAGTTTCTATTCATGTCACCAAGTAGAAAGTACTTGATTTGAAGTTCTAACTGTGGTTTTCCCACTATTTTGTGGCATTACCTGCCATTTAATTTCCCTGGGTTTAATATAGTCTGCGAGGCAAACCTTATAGAAAGTTTAAGTAAAAAATAAAGTTTGCCCATGTGAGAGATTAGTACATCCTGGAAAGAGGGCAACATGGCTACTCATGGCTGCCAATTACTCTCACAAAAACATCTTGGAAAATAGAGGAGGAAGAGGACAGGATGTGGTAGCCATCCAAGTGCAACTTCGGGAGGAAGAAGGCAAACTGTAAAAGAGTGAGCGCCAAGAGCAGAATTGGGGTGGGACTGGTGACTGGGTTGATACGTTAAGCCAAGCATACTGTTCTCAGAGTTTATGCTAGGGATATGGTGACTCTTACTCTCCCAAGAAAAATTAGAAACAGAGAAAAACAAGAGAGGAAAATTTTCAAAGGAAAAGAGAGAAGTTAGACTCTGGTTATAGTTATCTTCTGTTATAAGATTAAGAGCTATATAGTCTCAGACAAAAGTAGCAAGGTGGAGAGAGAGACTATCAGTAGAGGAAATTCCAGAAAGTCACCACAGAAGTAACACTGGGAAGCATTTAGTGAATAAGAACACACCTAGTCTTACTAACACGGTCAGGTTACCAGACCAGGTCATTATGCTAAACTCAGCATTATGCAAGAATGGAGGATAACTACATCACTACAGAAGTACCAAATTACAGCATTCCATTACTGACAAATTACAAATTGCATGATTGCCCAATTACATCACTAAATAGCTGCCCAATTACATCATTACCTAATTACCAATCCACTGAGAATCCAGGCTCAGTCAAATCATCAAAGATTATTGCTCTAGCCTCACACTTCTGCATTCATTATTGCCAGATGTACATCGTTAATGCACAAAATGGTCAGACTGTAGATTTTTTACTATTGCCATTAACTGCAAAATCTCAGATAACAAGACAGTAAGTGAGGAATAGGTATAAATAGAGTTAGAAGTGGTATTTCAAGTACAGATACATACCAGCTAATACATGCAACGAGAGATATAAATGGTGAATTTGAGTTATTAACACAAATAGGCAAGCATAGTGCAACAGAATTTTGTTAAACGGAATACACGACTGAGATGAGATAATACAAGGGTATTGCTTTAAAAAAAAAAAAACACTTTTCTGAACAGAACTGTTGGTAGGACTGGATCCTATTGGCTAAGATCTCCCAAATGAGGTTACAGGGTAGGAGATACCTGACGGGATGCAGAGACCCCCACCACACACTATAATCAGGGGACCATTTTAGGAATATGTTTGGCTACATGTTTTAGTCATCTAGTACCGCTTTAAGAAAAATACCACAAGTGGATGGCTTCAATAAAGAGATGTTTACTCTCACATAGTACAGTAGGCTACAAGTTCAAATTCAGGGTGTTATTTCCAGGGGAGGGCTTTCCTTCTCTGTTAGCTCTCGATAAAGATTCTTGTGTTGCATCAGTGTTTCTTTGGTCTGAGAGTATCTCAGCGTAGGAACCTCAGATCCGAAGGATGGGCTCTGATCTCAGTGTTACTTTCTTAATGGGGTGAGGTCCCCACCTCTTCGCTTGCTTCCTTTTGCTGTTATCCCTCATAGGATAAAAGAATAAAAAGTTGTGCCAACCACACTCCAGGGAAACTGCTTTTACACTGGAACAGGGAGGTGCCCTTAGGAAGGGTGATACTGTCCAATCCTAATCCTCCTTAACATTATACAGTCTATTAACTATAGGCACAGATTAGGATTTATAGCTTAGGAAAATCACAATATGAGCAGCAATCACACAATACTCAGAATCATGGCCCAAATTGCTACACACATATTTGGAGGGAAACAATTCAATCCATGACACTGCAAATAACAGAACACCAAACAAACAGTGGGTAAAGCAGAGGATCAGCAAAAAACGAGGAAGACCCTCAACAAGATGGATTGACACAGGGACTGCAACAATGGGCTTAAGCATAAAAATGGTTGTGGGCATGAAACAGGACTCGACAGTGTTTCTTTCCGTTGTACTTTGGGGCACTGAGTTGGAACCAACTCAGCAGCACCTTAACAACACCAACACTAAACAGCTGTTAAAACAATTGAGGATCTTGTCTCCCAGGATCTTTCCACCATTCTTGACAAGATGACCATGGCAACTTAAATCTTCATGTTCACCTTTCAAATAGGAAGTCGATGCAGTGAAAAGGAAAAGTTGCTACTTGTTTCATTTCCTTTCTAATGCCATTCTGCCCCCTCCACTGAACAGAGAGTATCATCATGAGATCAACCCTTACCAAAAAAGGAAGCTACTTGTTTAGCTGGTTTCATTTCCACTCTGAAAAAATGATGTTACTAAAGGGGGTAAAGAATATTAGGTAAGCAAGCAGAGGATCTATCACAACAGGAATTAATACTTTAAGTAAATGCTATAATTATCCTATCACAGAAACCCCATAATTTGTTGAACTATATTTTTTGTGTGTATAAAATGCCATTTAAAAAAATATAACCAAGTGAAATATTCTCTAACTTTTGCAACTACACTTTGGGCTTCTTTATCACTTTTGTATAATTCATTAACTTCACATTTTAACTGGTCTTGGTCTCCTCTCAATTTCTTAAAAATGTTGACTCTAACATAAAGATGAGTCATTAGAAAGATCTGTGTACATAAGGAAATACATAAGTCTAAGAACAAGGGACTGGAGAAGCTGAGAAGGGTACAGAAATAATGCTAAGTAAGTGAATTCTAGAGAATGTTCCACCAGAAGGAAAACATAAAAGATGGGTTTCTGACAAAGATCACGATCACCAAACCAGGGCAGAATAGTACAGTGACAATGGAAACTGTCTCCTATCAGAGCATTTGGTTGAAGTTTGAACTACCTAAAAGCAGACGATTGGATAAATTTTTTACTGTAGTTTCAAAGATTTAGTTTCAAAAGGGTAAAGATGGTGAACTGAATTGGTGGCAATAATAAAAGCTATTCTTAAGTTAAATTCTGATCCACAAAGAGGAACTTATTTAGCCAGTGGAAATATCAGGACAGAATCATATGTTACACTGTGGAGTCTGTGAGGTATTCACTGTAAAACCTGGGACATGTCACCTATCCTAAGCTTTAGAAAACAGATAACAAAAGATATCAAGGAAAGATGATGAGAACCCATGACCTGAGAATGTAAAAGGGAAGATGATCCAGCAAGACTGAATATTTGTACACAAATTCAAACAACAAAAATCCTGTGATTTATAAAAGGGGCAGCAGCTAAGAAACCACTGAAGCTGAACAAGAAGCTTTTTCTTATATCCTGATTTTTAACATACAGGTATAAAACATGAAAGGAAAATGCATGTCAAAGGTACAAAATAAGAAGAATCTCAAGAAAGCTAAAGGTCAGGAAAAATCTAAAGACAAAACAGAACTTTAAGGACTTGTATGACTAAAGTCATACAAGTTCACTGTAGAAAATTTTGAATATTCATATAAGCAAAATGGAAATTTTGACATATCTTATGCAAGTTTTTTCTCTGTGTTTTACAATAATGTAATCTTACTCTAAATATCTTTTCAAGCACTTCTTCACCCAGCAATACATTCTATATCTCTATTCATGCCATCAAGCATCACCATGAACTTAAACCACGGATTGCTATATGTCTTGTGATTTTACCATAATTTATTCTACCAATTTCCTAGTAAAGTCTTTGACAAGGAGGAGAAAAAAAGGGGGTACAGGACTCAAGCCCTATTAAAAAGACGAGACTTGACAGTCCAACAGACTAGAGGGTCCCTAGAACACATGGTCCCCAGACTCAGTGTTAGCCCAGAAGTGACACCATTCCCAAAGCCAACTCTTTAGACAAAAGTTGGATTGAATTGTAAGACATAAAATGATACTGGCGAAGGGTGTGCTGCTTGACTTAAGTAGAGACTAACTGGGCAGCTCCCGTCCAGACGCAAGATAAGAGGACAGAAAATGACAGGAGGTAGCTGAAAGGACACAAGAAACAGGTTAGAAAGGAGGCGTATGCTGTCAGTGCGGGGAGAGCAGCTAGTGCTACATAACTGTGTCAGTTTCTGTATGACAAATTGACTTGGATTGTAAACTTTCACTTAAAACACAATAAAAAAAATTTTAATCAAAAAGAAAACCAAATCTACCGTTAAACATTTGCATTATTTCTAATTTCTGATATTGTAAGTAATGCTGCAGTGAAAACTCTTGAAGTGAAAACTTGCCACATGTGTAATTATCTCATTAGGTTCAATGTTTGATGTGATACTGTTTTATCAAAAACTACACTACACTTGATGCAAAGTACATTGCAGAAAATTTGTACCTTCAAGCGAGCCTCTAAAATTTTATTTGGGACAGTAACATACTGAAGGAAGATATAAGCCTCTCAGAGTAGAATATGAGAAGATTATAAAGCATCGGGGAAACTGTTAATATTGATTTTACTTATGTTTCTTAAGAAGAACGACTTGTAGGCAAGAAAGAAGAAAATTTGGCTATTGAGAAACTAAAAGCCACTAGCCAAGCCAAGTGCCGTCAAAGCACATAAATATTCACATGAGTCAGTTCTTCTACTGGAGAGGAACTAGGGTCTCGGCTGGTAAGAGAAAGTACAGATATCATAGTGATGCGATAGATTATTTAGGAATTACGGAAAAGGAAGAAGCACTAAAGAAACAGAGAATGGACAAAATGACTTCTGAAATCTCTACACTGAATCTGAACTTGAGCCAATCAGAAGCCTAGTTCTTACTGCATGCTTAGTGAGCACTTAAGAGAAAAACTGATAATCACCAAAACCCAAAAACCCACTGCTACTGAGTCAGGTCTGACTCACAGTGACCTTAGAGGTCAGAATAGAACTGCCCCATAGAGTTTCCAAGGAGTATCTGGAGGATTTGAACTGCTGACCTTTTGGTTAACAGACGTAGCACTTAACCTACTATGCCAACATAGTCTCCTGATAATCCCCATGGCAGTACAAATTCACAGAAAACATCGCACCCTTTAATACATTACTAGACAGTAGATCAGGGATATGGTCTCTCTGTATTTTCAGTAGACAGAATATATTCAGAAAAGAGCCACAGTCCGGGTAAAGGAACTAAGGGACTTGATGCTCATCTCAAAATATTTGAAATGCTGTTATGTAAAAGAATAAGATCCATTTCAAACTTTCTCATTCATTAATTCCTGTCTGCTTTATTTTTACTTGTTAGCACTTACTGCTAAGTAACATCTTATATATTGTACCTATTTTTCTTATTATCCATCTCCCCTAAACCCAAACCCAGTGCCATCGAGTCAATGCTAATTCAGAGAGACCCCATAGGAAAGAGTAGAACTTCCCTATAGAGTTTCCAAGGAGTGCCTGGTGGATTTGAACTGCCAATGTTTTGGCTAGCAGGTGTAGCCACTACGCCTCCACGGTTTCTATCTACTAGAAGACAAACTCCATGAGGGCAGGGATTTTTGTCTTTTTTAATTGTGGTAAATAAATACATAATAAAATATTTGCCATTTCAGTATTTCTTTACCTGTACAATTCAGTGAAATTAATTATATGCATCATGTTGTGAAATCATCATCACCATCCATTTCCAAATTTTTCCATCACCCTTAACAGAAACCTAGTTCTCCCTCAGCAATGACCCTTCTTTCCTCCCGCCTCCACCTCTGGTAACCACAAAAAAATGTTGTACTTTTAATCTACTGCTTTAATCCCCAAACCTAAAACATTGTCTGGGAATACAGCAGTTGCCCAGTAAATATTTGTTGAAAGGCTGACAGATGCTCTTAAGGATGCTCTTAAGGAGCTTCAGAAACTAAAATTAGTACCAAATCAAGAGACAGATTTTGGGAGAACAGAAAGACAGCTTTTTTAACAGATGCCCACCGTTAGAACAGAGGCTCCATGAAATGGCAGCTTCTCTCTTTAGAGGAGGCTAGGTGACTCAAATGCTGGAGAGGAAGCTGGAATCAAAGATCTCTAAGAGATGTTACAAGTCAAGGATTCTATGCTTTTTGATACTGACTTTCATGATAGTCAGAGGTCAATTTGCATTCACATGACTTGAGAAATAAGATCCACGTGGACAGATGTGTGCTAACTGATGGGAACATATGAGTGAGGAGAGCAGGCTTCAGCACCCAGGTGCAGGACCATCTCCGCCCTATCCTATTCAGTATTTTCAGCCATTTCTTAGATGGCAACACAGAGAGCTTACTGACCACATCTGAGGCTGGCATGAAGTAAGAAAGATGGTATAAATCAAACCAAACCCCGTGCCGTCGAGGCAATTCCAACTCATAGCGACCCTGTAGGACAGAAAAATAAGAATTCTAACAGTTCTCAACCAGCTATAACAAAGTAGGTAAAAGGGTACTGGTGGAAAGAAAAGTCATTAACTAGCTCGGTTTGCAAAACTGCCAGCTAAGTGTTGTGCTGGAAAAGACAGCAAAGCAGAAAGAGGATGAGATGCACAGAGGAGAGACATGGAACCTGGTGGACAAGATTTGAATCCCAACCTCCTCACTTACCACTGAGTGACCTTTAGAATTTCACTCAGTTTCCTATAAATTAGTCACAATTGCATCTTTCTTTTGGAGCTGCAATGAGGATTAAATGAAATAACATATCCAAAAGCCAACCAAATCCACTGCCATGGAGTCAATTCCAATTCATAGCAACTCTATGAGACACAGTAGAACTATTCTACAGACTTTCCAAGGAGCAGCTTGTGGATTCTGACTACTGATCTTATGGTTAGCAGCCAATCCCTTAAGCACACAGCCACCACGGATCTGAAATAACATATTACCTGAAAACAACAGAATTTCTGGAAGCAACTATAATTATGACTAAGCAAATATCACTGCTATTGAAGAGCCAAGAGGCATATTATATAAGAACAATCTCTGCTTAATGCCCAAAATGAAGAATATTGATAGCTCCTTCAGCTTAATTTTGGAGATACCTGAGTAGAACAATTCTATTGTCCTCCTCCCAAAAAATTCAACCTGTTGCAGTTGAGTCAGTTCCAACTTACAGTGACCCCTTTTGTTTTAAAGTAGGAACAGAACTGTTCCATAGAGCTTTCTTGACTACAGTCTTCACAGAAGCAGATGGCTAGCCAGTGTCACTGAGTAGGTTCATACCACCAACTTTCAGGCTAGTGGTCAACTGTTTGCACTGCCCAGGGACCCTTCAACCCTCCCTAAAGATTAGGAAACAAGAGACATTAAATTTCCCTTTGAGAATAAACTTTCAGCATAATGAAGAAGATAATCTTTTAAGTCCATAAAAACAACTCCTTCATTGAAAATGGCTACTTAGACGAATGACAGATAGTAATTTGAATAAAGCAAGAATGTAGAAACTGATGAACTTGAGAACTTAAAGGACTTCTGTTTGGAGAAGCAAAGGGTGAGAGAAGGACAGTTCACCAGGGCCAACATGGCCAGGGGTGCTCAGAATTCAACAAACAATAATCCAGCCATTAAGTTGGCTTCTCGGGTACTGAAATACTGGGCATCCTGGATAGAAAGTGGCCCCCTCTTCATTAAGTGAAAAACTGGTAATTTAATCCATGGAAATAAGAACTGATAATCTGGTTTACTATCTAAGCCTAGACGCAGAACTGCATACCAGATAATACACACTGCTAAATCCACTTTTATTTGACAAATAATGATTGAGCTCCATGCAGTCAGTATCATGCCAGGTAGTGAGAATAAAGACCCTATTCTCATGATTTGTGGTCCAATATTTTCCCATTAGATTTCTTCATAGGTGGCCAGCTGCCTCCCCGGAACCAACCACTAGAATACTAAGCACCTTCCTCCAAACTCCAAAAGACACTGGCCAAAAATTCCAAAATTCCCAGTTATCATAAGCAGTAATAGGAAACCACATTACACTCTCCTGTCTCAAAGAAGACTCTTTTGCTTAGCAGGTGATAAATGTGTGATATTTTGTAGCCCTGTGTTGGAAGCCCTAGTGGTACAGTGATTAAGTGCTGCAGCTGCTAATCTAAAGGCTGGCAGTTCAAATCCACCAGGTGCTCCCTGGAAATTCTACGAGGCAGTTCTACTCTCTCCTATGAGGTCTCTAAGAGTTGGAAACCAACTTGTTGGCAATGATTTCTTTTTATGTTGTGGCACAAGAGGAAAAAAATAAACTCCTTCAAAAGAAAGGAGGAAATAGGTATATTTAGTAAGCTCTCGGGTGATGAGACTACAAGACAGTCTTGAGGTGAGGTGAGAAGGGCGGGGCTGGGATAGTTGAAAGAAGGGGAGAACATCTGCTTCTTCTGGTGGTTGATTTAAAGAAAAGGAGCCACACCTGTTGTCACAGATTGAATTGTGTTCCTTAAAAAAAAATTGTACTAATTTGGCTGGGCCATAATTTCTGGTATTGGGCAGTGCTCTTCCAGGTTGGCATTCCTGCCACTATGATGTTAATGAGGGTAAATCGGTGCTGTTGTATTGGTAGGGCGCGGTTTAACGTGTGAAATGGTTTTGTGCATTGGGGCAGTCTCTTGAGATATAAGAAAAATAATCCAGCAGAGAGACTGGGGACCTCATATCACCAAAAAGCAGGGCTGGAAGCTAAACACATCCTTTGGAAAAGACTAGGGTTCCTATAGCTCAGAAGCTTCCAGTCCAGCAGAACACTGACAACAAGGACCTTCCTCCAGTGCCAGCAGAGAAACCCTTCCCCTGGAGCTGACACCCTGAATTTGGACTTTCAACTTATGGACTATGACAAATAAAATTACTCTTTTGTAAGCCATCCACTTTTGGTATTTCTGTTAGAGCAGCACTAGATAACTAAAACACCTGTCTTCAAACATCCTTCACTGCTACTGTGAGTTGGATAAATAGTGGACAAGAGTCACCAGGGATTATCACTAGGATATCATTCTCCCTGTGGTTCTGACACAGCCCTGCTAGGAAAACATTTTTCAGTGCCAAAATAATCCACTGATCTTCAAGGGATAATAAATCTCTTGCATGCTGGTTGCTGAAATAAACAATACTGAAAAATAGCAAGCCTAATCCTTGCTGTAACCATAATAGCACTGATGTCAACAAAGGCGGTGAATTACTACAGGATGCTGGCTCACTCAGCAAGATTCAGAATTACAGAGCAATAAGGGGACTTCGGTAATTAAGGAGGAAGAGGAAGAAGATGAGGAGGCAAAGAAAGGTGAGAAACAGCAGAGGAAGGAGGTAGCATCAGCAGAAGAGAGAGTCCAAGGTCAGAGAAAAAGAAGGAGGAGAAGAGGAAAAGAAGTGATGAGGACAAGGAAGAGATGAAGGCTGCTTCAGTTTCCCACCCTCAAAATTCAGGGAGAACTATCACAGAATGTGAAGCTAAATCAACTTAATGGGAAAGCAGAAGTCACTTTATTTGTGCTTTATCAGTAAGAGATTGTCTTCAGATTGCTCCCCTGTGACGCACAGTGAAAGATACTTTTTGGCCCCAAATATTCTATGTGTGCTAATCTTTCTTCATAACATATGCAACTCTAGTATTACTTTCCCTTAAAACCTGGTTTGCTTTTGTCAGACGTGTTTCCTTAAAACTTTTTTATAATGGTCATTTCCTTGAAGATACCTACTGACTTTTCTGTTACTAAGTGCTTGTGTCACAATGGAAATGTACACTCAGTCTAAAAACTACAGAAGAAACGAAGCCCAGGAGCTTTCAGTGGTGGTGTGACAGTTAAGCACTTGGATACTAATCAAAAGATTGGTGGTTTGAACCTACCAAATGGCTCCTCAGAAAACAGAAGACCAGACATGCTCTCATAAAGTCTACAATCCAGAAAACCCACTGAGGAAGTTCTGCCCTCTAAAACACGGGGTCTCCATCAGTCTAAACTGTCATGATGGTACCCAACAGTAACCACAAGCACAATTCTGCAATGTGATCAAACTCACATATGTATGCCCACACACCAAATACACAAACGCAAGGATGGCACACCACATACACCACAGACAGACATGAAACATGCACACAGAAGAACACATGCATCCACATACATTCCCCAACATGTATGAACAACACCCATGTACGTAAACACATACCGCATAGACATATGCCCACATACTACTCACACACATGCAAGCAACAAGGACATCATACTACACATATGCATACATACTACACCACACACACATGCACACAAGAATTATATCTTACAGTTTGTGTCTTTCACTCACACACTATTATTAAGCACAAAGAAGAAAAGCACTGTCTCATTCACCTTTGATCTTCATGACCTCTCCTGACACCTGATTACATATAACTGACTGCAGCATAGTTAACACTCTGTTGGAATCTAACAGCTCACACTTCAAAATTTAAAGATGAGGTTTCTTTTAACTATGTTGTTCTTGCTACGTGCTGTCGAGTCAGATTCGACTCATGGTGTTATGCACAACAGAATGAAACACTGCCCAGTCCTGTGCCATGTTCACAATCATCTTTATGCATAAGCCCATTGTTGCAGCCACTGTGTCAATCCAGGTTGTTGAGGCTCTTCCTCCTTTTCACTGATCCTCTACTGTACCAAGTATGTTGTTGTTCTCCAGGAATTGATCCCTCCTGACAATATATCCAAAATACATGACACGCAGGCTCACTATCTTTACTTCCAAAGAGCACTATGGTTGCACTTCTTCCAGAACAGATGTGTTTGTTCTTTTGGCAGTCAATGGTACACACAACATTCTTCTCCAACACCACAATTCAAAGGCATCAGTTCTTCTTCTGCCTTCCTTATTCACTGTCCAGCTTCCACAGGTATATGATGCAACTGAAAACACTATGGCTTCGGTCAGGTGCACCTTAGTCTTCAAGGTGAAGTGTTTAGTTTTCAACACTTTCAACAGGTCCTTTCCAGATTTTCCCAATGTAATGCATCTTCTGATTTTCTGACTGCTGATTCCATGGATGTTGATTATGAACCAAGTAAAAGAAATACTTGACAATATCAATCCTTTCTCCATTTATCACAATGCTGCTTACTGGCTGAGTTGTGAAAGATTTTTGTTTTCCTGATGTTGAGGTGCAATCCATACTGAAGGCTGTGGTCTTTGATATTCAGCAGTAAGTGTTTCAAATCCTATTCACTTCCAGGAAGCACAACTGTGTCATCTACATAACACAAGTTGTTCATGAACCTTCCTCCAATCCTGATCCTTCAGTCTTCTTCACATAGTCCAGTTTCTTGGATTACTGGCTCACCACACAGATTTAAAAGGTATGGTGAAAGGATACAACCCGGAGGCACAACTTTCCTGATCTGAAACTATGAAGTGTTCCCTTGTTCCACTCGCACAACTGTCTCTTGACCTGTATACAGATTCCTTATGAGCACAATTACCCACTGCCATCATCGAGTCAGGTCTGACTTATGGCGATGCTAGAGGTCAGAGTATAACTGCCCCCTAGAGCTTCCAAGGAGCACTGGATTTGAACTGCCATGCTTTCGGTTAACAGAGGTAGAATTTCCATTCTCCACAACATTATCCATAATTTGCTATGATCCACACAGACAAATGCCTTTGCATAGTCAATGAAACACAGGTAAACATCTTTCTGGTATTCTCTGCTTTCACCCAAGATCTTCCTGACATCAGTAGTGATATCCCTAGCTCCACATTCTCTTCTGAATCTGACTTGAATTTCTGGCAGTTTCCTGTCAATATGCTGTTGCAGTTGCCTTTGAATGATATTTAGCCAAATTTTACTTGTGTGTGATATAAATAATATTTTTTTTTTTTAATTCTTTAATTTCCACATTTGGTTGGATCACTTTTCTTGGCCAGATAGCTGTCCTCCAAATTTCTTGGGATAGACAAGTGAGCACTTCCAGCTCTGCATCCACTTGTTGAAACATCTCAATTGATATTCCATCAATTCATGGAGCCCTGTTTTTTGCCAATGCCTTCAGTGCAGCTTCAACTTCCTCCTTCAGTACCATCGGTTCCTGATTACATGCCACCTCTTTAAATGGCTGAACATCAACCAGCTCTTTCTGGTATAACGACTCAGTATACTCCTTCCATCTTCTTTTGATGCTCCCTGAGTCACTGAACATTTTCCCTATAGAATCTTTCACTACTGCAACTCAAGACCTGAATATTTTCTTCAGCTCTTTCAGCCTGAAAAATGCTGAGCAGGTTTCCTCTTGTGGTTTTCTATTTCCAGATCTTTTCACACGTTATTATAATACTTGGTCTTCTTGAGATGCCCTTTCACATATTCTGCTCAGCTCTTTTACTTTGTCATTCGTTCCTTTCGCTTTAGCTACTCGACATTCAAGAGCAAGTTTTAGAGTCTCTTCTGACATCCAATTTGGCCTTTTCTTTTTTCCTGTCTTTTTAATGATCTCTTGCCTTCTTCATGGATGATGTCTTCGATGTCATTCCATAACTCATGTGGTCTTCAATTATTAGTGTTCAGTGCATCCAATCTGTTCCTAAGACAGCCTCTAAGCTCAGGTGGGAAATTCTTTGACTCTCATGGACTTCTTATTTTCTTCAGTTTCAGTTTGACCTTGCATATGAGCAACTGATGCTCTGCACCACATTCAGCACCTGGTCTTACTCTGATTGCTGATTTTGAGCTTTTCCATCATCTCTTTCCACAGATGTAATCAAGTTGATTCCTATATATTTCATGTGTTGAGGTCCATGTGTATAGTGGCCATTTGTAGTGGTGAAAAAAGATATTTGCAATTAAGAAGTCATTGATCTTGCAAAATTCTATCATTTGATCTTCACAGTTATTTCTGTCACCAAGGATGTAAATTCAACTACCAATCCTTGTTTCCAACTTTTGCATTCCAATCACCAGAATTATCATTGCATCCTGATTGCATGTTCTATCAATTTCAGATTGCAGAAGCCGGTAAAAATCTCCAATTTCACCCTAGTGGTTGGTGTGTAAATTTGAATAACAGTCATATTAACTGGCCTTCCTTGTAGATATATGGATATTAGCCTGTCACTGACAGCACTGTACTTCAGGACACAATTTGAAATGTTCTTTTTGACACCATGAAAGGTCAACTCTTCTTTGAGGAAGCAACTCTTCCCTAGTTGTCTTTTGAATGTCTTCCAACCTTGGGAACTAATTTTCCAACACTGTATCTGACAATGTTCTGCTGCTATTCATAATGCTTTCACTGGCTAATTTTTTTTTCAGAAGTAGAGTGCCAGCTCCTTCTTCCTACTCTATCCTAGTCTGGAAACCTGGAAGCTCAGTTGAAACCTGTCTGCCATGGGTGATCCTGCTGGTATGTGATATAGAATAGCTTCTGGTAACACACAAGCCCCCACAGGATGACCAACTGACAGACAAATGGGGGTTTTAAATGTAAAACCTAATATTAAGTAACATTTTGTCTAGTTTTTAGTTGCTTTGTCTCTCAAAACCACTATTCTCAAGTTATGTTGAAAGTAACCTAGATCAAAACAAGTCACATGATGGAAGTAAAGAATATAGGTAAAAGTCTGGAATGCAGTATACATGAATTTGAATCACAGCTCTCCTCCCTTATTATCCACATGACTCTAAGCTTCAGTTTTCTACACTGTGAAAACAAAAACAGTACTCACAGTAACTTTCTTGTAAGGTAGATATAAGGACCGAACACTACAGTGCACATAAAGCATAATGAGTGCTCAGCAAAGGTTGTTGTTGTTGATAGGTACCTTCAAGCCAGTTCCGACTCACAGAAACACTATATACAACAAAACAAAACACTGCCTGGTCCTCCACCATCCTTATGATCCTTGTTATGTTTGACACTGTTGTTATAGCCACTTATCAAACCATCTTGATGACAGCTGTCATGGACTGACTTGTGTCCCCAAAAGATAGCTCCCAACTTTGCTAGGCCACAATTCCCAGATTATGTGACTGTCCGTCATTTTGTCAACTGATATGATTTACTTCTGTACTGTAAATATTATCTCTATGAGGTGGCATTAGTAGCAGTTACGTTAATGGGGCAGGACTAAATTTACAAGATTAGGTTGTGTCTAAAGTCAGTCTCTTTTGAGACACAAGAGAAGTGAGCAGAGACAAAGAAATTTCATACCATCAATAAACAAGAGCCAGGATAACAGTGCATCTTTGGACCAGCAGAACCTGCACAGACAATCTCTTAGACTAGGGAATAACTGATGATAAGGACCTTCCTCCAGAATGTACAGAAAATAAAAACCTTCCCTTGGAGCTGACACCCTAAATTCAGACTTCTAGCCTCCTAGACTGTGAGAGAATAAACTTCTGGTTGATAAGGTCATCAACTTGAGATTACTTCTGCCACAGCAGCACTACATAACTAAGGCAAGAGTCTTTTTCTTTTGCTGATCCTCTGCTATACCAAGCATGATGTTCTTCTCCAGGGACTGATCCCTCCTGACAACATGTTCAAAGTATGTAAAACAAAATCTCACCATCCTTGCTTCTAAAGAATATTCCGGATTTACTGCTTCCAACATCTGGTTGTTCTTTTGAAAGTCCACGGTGTATTCGACATTCTTCACCAACATCACAATTCAAATGCATTAGTTTTTTCTCAGTCTTCCTCACTCATTGTCCAGTTTTCATACACATATGAGCAACTGAAAACACCATGGCTTGGATCAGTATGGCACCTTAGCCTTAAAGGGATATATCTATATTTCAAATACTGGAAGAGGTGTTTTGTAGCAGATTTGTCCAGTGCAACGTGTCGTATGATTTCCTGACTGCTGCTTCCATAGTTGTTGATTATGAATCCAAGTAAAATAAAATCCTTGAAAACTTCCATCATTTCTTCACTTATCATGATGTTATTTATTGGTTTAGATGTGAGGATGTTTGTTTTCTTTGTATCGAAGCATAACAGAAACCGATGGTCTTTGACCTTCATCACTAAGTGCTTCTAGTCCTCTTCACTTTTCACCAGCAAGTTGTATCATCTGTATATCATAGGTTGTTCATCCTTCTTCCTCCAATCCTGATGCTCCATTCTTCTTCCTGTACTCTAGCTTTTCAGATTATTTGCTCAGCATAAAGACTAACTATGGTGAAAGGATATGCAGAGAACCTGGCTAAGGTCATCTAGACCCAACTAAGTTGTTATGAAACTCATGTGTCCACCTAAGGACTCTATGGAAATGCCCATAGAGAGAAAACTTATGTGACGCACAGACGAAAAAGATGGCACAGGGATAAGGGTGGATAGAGACACTCAAACACCAACACTAGCTGCTCCAGGGCCTTGGCCATGCAGGGAGAAAGTGGGAAGACTGCAAGAAACTGGGACACAGTGAGGGTTGCTTGTAAGACTGTCTTAACTATACCAGACTGTACTATTCAGTACTCATTTGGAGCTGTTTGCAATCCATTCTCATGATCTAGCCTATGCTCTTGGGAAAACATTTTTAAAGCATTTGTCACTTTTCACAATAAACAGAAGAGTACTGCTGCAAACTATCACAATATTATCTGGTTTTATACAACTCTGATAGAAGTCCATTTTGCCGTAGACTAGTTTGCAACCCATGATACTTTCTCTTGTGTGCACACATTCTAAAAAAATGTCAATTCTTGTTATGACTTTAACCATTAAAACACACAACACACACACAGTGCTGAGCACAGAGCCTGGCACAGAACAAGCTCTTCATAACTGTCAGCAGTTGCCACTACATCATTGTTAAGTAATGTTTATATATCTCTTAATATGTAAGGAAACCCTAATGGAGTAGTGGTTAAGTGCTACATCTGCTAACCAAAAAGCTGGCAGATCAAATCCACCAGGTGCTGCTTGGAAACTCTATGGGGTAGCTCTACTCTGTCTATAGGGTCGCTATGAGTCAGCATCGATTCAATGGCATCGAGTTTCTGGGTTAATATATAAAAGATATATGCCAGTGTCCTGAAATATTAAAAATATAAGCTCATGAAAAAAAAAAAATGTTATCACCCAGAGAGTACCTCTTTAAAAAAATTGGCATATATTTTTAGGCTGAATATACAGCATAAACTGTATCCTTTTTAAAAAATATCTATAAGTGTTATAAATATCTACATGCTATTTTAGTATTAAAAGCCATGTACCGTAATTCTTAGTAAGGACAATAATTTGTTTCCTAATGACTTCCTAATGTAAAGATTTTTTTAAGTTATACTGTACATCTATCGGCACTATAAAAGTTGGAAGGCAGGTGTCCATCAGGCCAAATTTCATACAAAAGTCAAAATTATCTATAAAGCAATTTGCCCTATACCTCTTCCCTGCTGTTTTCCTGTTCCCATAGAGTAGTCAGTTTATTTGAAGTTGCTTAAATCCATGTTTATAATACCAGGAAGCTTACATTCTGTTGCAAGATGACATCTGGCATTCTCAAAAAGGCAAAAAGAACCACAGAATTCTCGTCAGAATACACACACATTTTCTGCCAAGAGTACTGCTGCAAACTATCACAATCTATGTTCCAGGTAAAGAAAATACTTTTGCAAGCCCTTCCAAGGACCAACCTAAAACTCAATGATGTCAAGCCAATTGCTGACTCACAGCAACCCTATAGGACAGAGAGAACTGCCCTACAGAATTTCCAAGGAACACCTGGTGGAACTGCTAACTTTCTGGTTACCAGCTATAGCACTTAACCAGTATACCACCAAGTTTCCCTTGCAAGAACAGCAGCTCTTTTATCATGGATGAGTTTATTCAAAATGATTTTGTGATCAGAGCTCAAGTCTTTGTGGCAGGGGAACAGCAGTTTTCCTCCTGGATTAATCTGCCTTATGATCATCTAGATGTGACTGCAACCTTTCTTTATTTGTTTTTGGCTGTTGTTAGCTGCTATCAAGTAGGTTCACACTCAGATCAACCTTATGTACAACAGAACAAAACACTGTCTAGTCCTGTGCCATCCTCCCAGGGCTTCAGACCATTGTTGCAGGCCCTGCGTCAATCCACATTACTGAGGGTCTTCCTCTTTTTCAATGACTGTTTACCTTACCAAGCATGACGTCCTTCTCCACAGACTGATCCCTCCTGATAACATGTCCAAAGTATGCGACACATTCTCCTCCCATCCTTGGTAAGGAGTATTCTTTCTGCACCTCTGCCAAGAGAGATATGTTCATTCTTTGAGCAATTCATGATTTATTCAATATTCTTCACCAACACCATCATCCAAAGACATCAGTTCGATCTTCCTTATTCACTATTCAGATTTCACTTGCATAGAAGGTGACTGAAAACACCAGGGCACACCTTAGTCTTTAAGGTAACATCTTTGCTTTGTAACACATCAAAGGGGGGTTTTGCAGGAGATCTACCCATTTCAATACATCATATGATCTAATAAAATGAAATCCTTGAAGTCAATCTTTTCTTCCTTTATCAAGACATTGCTTACTGGTCTGGTTGTGAGAATTTTTGCTTTCTTTATGTTGAAGTGTAATCCATATCGGAGGCTGTGGTCTTTGGTCTTCAGTAATTGCTTCAAGTCCACTTTACTTCCAGCAAGCAAGGTTGTGTCATCTGCATATCACATGGTGTCAATGAGTCTTCTTCAAACGCTGGTAGTACATTCTTCTTCATACAGTCCAGCTTCTTGGATTATCTGCTCAGCATACACACTGAATGTGAAAGATACAACCCTGACACACACTTTCTTGACTTTAAACCATGCAGTATCCCCTTGTTCTGTCTGAATGACTGACTACCTCTTGATCCATATAGGTTCCTCATGAGCACAATTAACTGCTCTGGAATTACTATTCTTCATAATGTTTTCCATAATTTGTTATGATTCACAAAGTCGAATGCCTTTGCATAGTTAATGAAACACTGGTGAACATCTTTCTGTTACTCTCTGTTTTCAGCTACGATCCACCTGGCATCAGTAATGATATCCCTTGTTCTACCTTCTCTTCTGAATCCAGCTGAATTTCTTGCAGTCCCCTGTTGGTGAACTGTTGTAGTCACTTTTGAATGATCTTCAGCAAAATTTTATTTCTGTGTGATATTAATGATATTATTTAATAATTTCTGCATTCTGTTGGGTCACCTTTCTTTGGTATATGCATAAATATGGATCTCTTCAAGACAGTTGGCCAGGTAGCTGTCTTCCAAATTTCTTTTCTTTCTTTTTTTGTAACTGTCAGAGATATTTGACTTTTTATTGCAAGAATTAGATGGTGGAAGCTATGGGAAAATTCAGGGCTGGGGACTTTTGAAGGTACTGATGTGAGCATCACTGAGAGAAACCAATGTTGTAACAAGGTTAATGTCCTTGGCTTCCTGGCCACAGGCATCTTGAAGGGGAATTGTGAGTGACTCCGTCTGGGGAGATTTTGAGTACAAAGTGATGTCATCAATTCTGTTTTTGATGGTCAACCACCACTTCTTTTTTTTTTTGGAAATTGACGTTTCTTTAATATGCAATTTGCAAATTAGGGTGCCATTTCAACTAGGGAATCAAAAATGTTCCCAAGAAAAATATTTCTTGTCATAGACTAGCAAGCAGTTTCAGCACCACATCCATTTGTTGAAACATGTCAATTGGTATTCTGTCAACTCCTGGAACCTTGTTTTTTGCCAATGCCTTCAGTGTAGCTTAGACTTCTTCTGTACCACATCCTACATACATAATTATAAATAAGTTATTTATTTTATAAAGACCAGCACAAAGTTGGTCCTTATGATGCAGAAGTTAAAGATGTTCCACATGTCCAAGTCTTCCAACCCTCTAACATCAACTACTCCTCCTCTGCTCTGTGAGTTCTGTTCTTCACTACACCATCTCTCAGAACTCAAAAATTGTACTTACAGTTAAGTGGTTTATTAGGGAAGTAAAGGAGTACAACTGGGGATTGGAATCAACTTGAAATAACAGGAACAAGTGAGGATGCAGTTCCTTAATGAGGACAGTCTCTTCTTACCCTTTGCCACAGGGGTTTTGCTGCTGTAGGGCCCTGCTGATGTCTTAGTGTGCTGGCCCCGGCTAGGTGCCATCTCAGGCAAATGTTAAAACTCTTAGTTCCACGGATTGGCAAGCCCTACCAGTATCTCACACTACTATGGTTCTTGCTACAGTCTCTTACTGTCTTCTGTATTACAGCTCCTCTCTCTCAGAATCTGTTTTTCAGCCTAGCACGGTAGCAAAACTGACCAATCCCCCTTTAAGGGTTCCATGTACCTTATTTGCACGGTCCCTCCCCCACAAGGCTGCCATGCCCCTTACTTACATTATTAGCAAGCTATCCAGTCCCCTTGGGGGCCACAAATACCTCATCTGTATAGTGTCATTCAGTCATTTGATGGAAGCAACAAAGAAAATTTTTAGAAGAACTGTATTAATTAACTGGCTCTAAAACTGACTAGCATTGATCAAGACTCTTGAAATGCTTCTTCCCTCCCTCCCATGTGGTGTTGTTGCTCTACAGAGTCTCACTTGAGAAAATTATCTGGTTGGGAAACAAGTCAGCTATTTTACATTTCCCACCAGTCATGATCACAATTTACAGCCATGTCATATTTTTATTGGTATATTATAACACATCAGAGGTTGAAGGAAAATTAGAAATTGAGCTTAACCTTTTCCTTTCATAAAGTGAACAAAAGGAGAGAAATAAAAAAGGGAGTGAACTGTAGGAGGTTACAGATGGTGGCAAAGAGTCCCGGTTGCACAATAGCTAGGCACTCAGTTGCTAACCTAAAGGTTGTCAATTTGAACCCTCTATAGGAGAAAGATGAGGCAGTCTGGTTCAGTAAAAATTACAGCCTTGAAAATCCCACAGAGCAGTTCTTCCCTGTCCTGTAGGGTCCCTGTAAGTCAGAACTGACTTGGCACCAATGTGGTTGGTGTATTTGGGGTTTTATATACAGTGGAAGTAGGTGATGGTGTAAACAAAAGCCATCTTTTCCTTTATAACTTATATGCTGGAGTTCTTTATCACAACGCTTTATTCCATATCCTATTTGCAGGTTATTTTTAAGGATTCATATTAACAGAAGACTCTGTCTGTGTAGAACAGTGACTCTCACAGAAGGGAAAAAGTATTACAATTGGAGACAAGGTGGAATTTGCGGGTTTTAATGTTATTTACGAGCCCTGGTGGCACAACAGTTAACAGCTTGGGCTGCTGACCAGAAAGCTGGCAGTTCAAATCTACCAGTCAGTCCTTAGAAACCAGACGAGCAGGTCTACTTTGTCCTATAGGGTAGCTACGAGTTGGCATTGGCTCAACAGCAACAGGGTTCTCGGTAACGTTATTTAAAAGGGGGACATATGTTTCAAAAAGTTTGAAAAACATTGTCTGGCAATACAGTAAAAGTGTTCCTCGCAGGCATTCTCAAGCCAAACATATTCCCTTTGAGTTGTGCGTAAACCGTGTTTACAAATTTTATTAATTTCTACGTAGTTTCTGTTCAGCTATTTCTGTGTAACAGCCAACAGGATTGAGCAATAACTGGAGTGACATACAGCATCAATTATCTGGAGACATGTTCACTATGAACAACTGATTATTCAGTATTTTCTTGAAAAAAGAATAGCGTAATTGCTCTATTCCAATAAGATCTGATGGGACAAATTTATACCTGTAGTGATGTTGTTTGGAGTATTCCAGAGGGCAGGAAATCCCCCTTTCTAATTGTTTTCAGAGGATTCTGCCTGCTACATGTTGTTTCAACAATCCTCAATGCTACTAAACATTTTTTGACATTAGAACTGATGGCTGCAATGACACCACTTAAGACGGTCTTTCTTTGTTTTGGAATCACTTAATACTCTCCAGGCGCACCTGTCTTACTTACCTATCAAAGCTGTTGTGTGGATTAACCGAATAAAAAAGCCCTTTGTAATCACTTATTATATATAAATGTAAGCTGTTATTTACCATCTCACAGGTCGTGCCTTTACAATCACAGTATTTGGTAACACGGAAAATCTAGTTACAAAAGAATTTGGTTTTTTCATTCTGTCCCGCTGGTCTATTTGAACAGACTCTGCTTATAAGCGGTTTACTCCATAAAAATGTGATTCCTGTGGTTTTATCTGTGTTGTTCTATCATTCTTTCCACATTACTTTGACCACATTCCAAATACTACTTGGCATGTTTGTTGTAGGCTTTGAATAGAATGTGTCAAAAGAACAAACTGAGGCTTCAGTTGTGGTAGGAATCATTTTCCCAGGCCTCTATTCTTGCAATCCCCAGGTCAGAGTATGACCTGGAAAGCTGGCCAGGCAGAAGCTACCATTTTGGGAAACCTCTGGAGGAGTCGAGGAGCTTCTAGGGCTGCCCTTGGGATTTGGGTCAGGATTCTTAGTTTGCCTAAAATTCACAAAATCCCTCTCTAATTTTTCTATGTAGTTATCCCCTCCCAGATCAACCAGTTATCTTTTATCTGGGGCAGTCAGGTTTCTTAAACTGTGGCTCACGAATAATTTCTACGAGGATGCCTGGTCCTACAACCCTAGACCTGCTGAATCAAAATCTCTAGACTACATCCCAGAGGTGTTCTTTTTTTTTTTTTTTTAACAATTTTCACCTGGTGGTTCTTGTCCATTTTAAAATTTGAGGACCATAGCTTTATGTGGTCTTGAGGCCTGACTTTAGATTGGGCTATCAAGTAGAGTATCAGTATCAGAGCCAAATTTCATTTTGCTGTAAGATTCATTAACGTTACATATTTCTTTACTTGTGAGGACCAAAGAATAAGTGATTAGTCTCTAGGTAGGTAGTTATGAGGACATGAAGTCAACATCAGATCCAGATTCATTTTCCTTAATATTTTTACTTTCCTGGGTTCTAGGTACTTTGTATGACATATATACAATCTTAAAAAGTTAGCTATCAGTATTAACGAGTATCCACAGAGAATCAGAGACAAATAACACAGAATCATTCCAATCACAAAGTTCAGTCTAATCTTTTCTTCCCAGCCACCCTTAGCAATTTCTGCAGAACTACCACCTTATGCTAGACAAAATTCTAGAAATTCCTTAGTCCAGTGGCTTTTCACGGTGATTCTTAGAGCTCTGATATCTCTGATGTTGTTCAGCAGATACATGGGTGGCAAATCAATGAGGCTCTGCACAATTACCCTTCATCCAACCACAGCAGTTTTGGTTTTATCTACTTACTTTTCTCTTACGGATCCACATGAAATTTCAGTAAACATGGAGAAAACTGTGTAAAACATCACTCTACAAGAGACATGCTTTCAGGTATTTATCTCTAACAAAGAGTTACCAACTCTTCAGTCAACTATTCCCCTCTGGATTTATTTTAATGCTTCTGATTAGTCATAGAAAATGTTTAAAAAGATGCTTGCACGACATACTCCTTTCCCACGAGTTCAGCTTTAACAAAAGTGTCTGCACTCAAGGGCTCTAAAGCAGTTGAAACACTAACTTGCAGTCAGACTACTACACCAGCAATTAACTTGGAGGAAGACGGTTTTAGATGCATGTCAAGCACCACAAGGAAGTCATAAACCTTGAGTTTCCCATCTGCTAAATTCACTCTCTAACTCCATTCTTGGTTCAGGGTGATTTCTTTGCTAAACTCCTCACAGTATTAAGGACCAGTGCCAGCTACTACTGAATTAAAAACAAAAAAAAAGAAAAATCTGTTTTATAAAAATTATTCGCCTCTTATTCCAAGGGCCTACCTTCAAGCTTGAAGACCACAGGTGTGAGAAAAAGAAGAGCCTCTTAATTTGTCATCAAATAATCATGTGCACTAAGTTACATGCTTTTGTCAACATACATGTTTAGACACAACAGATCAGTGTTATCCTGGAAGACACACTATCAGACAGGTGTAATGGAGGGAACCACTGCAAGTGGGAGAGTAAGCACAGATATCTTGGAGAGCATAAAGTCATTTCCCAAGTTCCTAAGGATTGTTGTTGTTGTTGCTAAGTGCCATCGAGTCGGTTACAACTCATAGAGACTCCGTGAACAACAGAACAAAGCACTGCTTGGTCTTGCACCATGTCCACAATCGTTTATATGCGTAAGCCCATTGCTGTGGCCACTGTGTCAATTCATCTCCTCAAGGGTCTTCCTCTTTTTCACTGACCCTCCACTCTACCAACCATGATGGCCTTCCCCAGGGACTGATCTTTCCTAACAACATTTTCAAAGTATGTAAGAAGCAGTCTTGCCATCTTTGCTTCCAAGGAGCACTCTGGTTGTACTTCTTCCAGGACAGACCTGTTTGTTCTTTTGGCAGTCCATGGTACATTCAACATTCTTCTCCAACACCATAATTCAAAGACATCAATTCCTCTTCTGTCTTCTTTGTACAGTGTCCAGCTTTCACATGCATACAATGCAACTGAAAATACCATGGCTTGGGTCAGGCGCATTTTAATCTTCAAGGTGACATCCTTACTTTTCAATACTGTAAAAAGATCGTTTGCAGAAGATTTTCCCAATGCAATGCATCTTTTGATTTCTTGACTGCTGCCTCCATGGGCGTTGATTGTGGACCAAAGTAAAATGCAATCCTTGACAACTTCAATCTTTTCTCCATTTATGACAATGTTGCTTTCTGGTCCAGTTGTGAAGATCTTTGTTTTTCTGACACTGAGGTGCAATCTATACTGAAGGCTGTGATCCTTGATCTTCATCAGCAAGTGTCTCAAATCTAATTCATTTCCAGCAAGTAAGGTGGTGTCGCCTGCGTAATGCAGGTTGTAATGAGTCATCCTCCAATCCTGATGTCTTGTTATTCTTCGTATAATTCAGATTCTCAGATTATGTGCTCAGCATACAGATTTAAAAGGTATGGTGAACGGATACAACCCTGACATATACCTTTCCTGACTTTAAACCTTGTTCTGTTCACACGACTGCCTCTTGATCCATATACAGATTCCTTAAGAGCACAATTAGGTGTTCTGAATTCCCATCCTCCACAATATTAGCCATAATTTAGTATGATCCACACAGTCAAATGCTTTTGAATAGTCAGTGAAACACAAGTAAGTATCTTTTTGGTATTCTTCAACTTCAGCTAAGATCCATCTGACATCAATGATGATATCCCTAGTTCCACATCCTCTTCTGAATCCAGCTTAAATATCTGGCAGTTCCTTGTCAATATACTGCTGTAGTTGCTTTTGAATGCTCTTGAGCAAAATTTTAGTTGCATGTGATATCAGTGATACTGTTTGCTAATTTCCATATTCAGTTGGATCACCTTTCTTTGGAATGGGCATAAATATGGATCTCTTCCAGTCAGCTGGCAAGGGAGCTATCTTCCAGCTACCTGGAGTTAGTTGTCCTAAGAATTAAACAACAAAAAAGCCATCAACTTAATTTCAACTCATAGCAACTCCATGTGCTGCAAAGTACATCTGTGCTCCATAGAGTTTTCAAGCCTCTGAGCTTTCAGAGGCAGACTGCCTTCCTTCTGAGGCAACTCTGGGTGAGTTGAAACCACTAACCTTTTGGTAAGTAGTGAAGAGCTTAACCGATCATCACCTGGCTGAATGACAATCAGGCTGGAATACTGGCACTCATTCATTAAGGTTATGTACATCAATTCCAATTCTTACTACGTAGGATGGAGTAGTACTGCCCCACAGGATTTCCAAGGCTGTAATCTTTAAGGAAACCAAATGTTACGCCTTTTCCCTATGAAGCAGCTGGTGTGTTTGAACTGTCAGCCTCTTGGTTAGCAGCCAAGTACTTAACTATTGTGCCATCAGGGCTCCTTGCATCAACTACCTGTAACTTTGTAGGCCCACAGAAGCATATGTTCAGTACTGGATATGAATATCTGCTTGTTCTTGGGACAGTTTTTGTTGAAGCAGTTCTTCACAGACAGCAAAGAGAATTTTGTCAAGTTGCTGTTAATACTGGCACTTATAGCTGAGACAAAGGGTTACAGAAAGGACTATTTTTGTTATGAGACTTTTTACCAAGACACAGCTTTATTCTAGTGGGATACACACTAATACTAATATGTCTAAGATAAACATAATAGTAGAGAGGTTTTAAATGTTGAACCAAATCTTTGAGTTTTAGACTAGAGAAAAACAAAGGATTTAAGATATTATAATTTCCAGATGGACTCAGTGTTTACTCTGGATCTGGGAGGAAAATTTCAAACAGTATTCAAATTCTAATTTACTTCATGTGCTTAGACATCTTGTTCAACATCTGTAGGTCAGATTCTAGATTGCTCTTTTGCTACAGTTAAAGTTTATCTATCCAACTTCAGAAGGTTATAATATAGATCAAAGTCCCTGGCAGAGAAAAAAATTTGGTAAAATCCTATATAAATACAACATTTTTGTTCTTTTGTTTTACTAGGTGTGATCATTAAGATTGTGTGTCAACTTGCTGGGCCATGATTCTCAGTGGTTTGGCAGTTGTGATATAGTTTGGCAGCTTAATCACGTCCACAATGAAATCTGGCAGGATGTGATCACCTCTATGACAGGATCTGTTGTGAGTAGACAATCATTTGAAGGGGAGTGTTCTTTGGGGTGGCCTGCATGCAACATAGGTGAACATTCTAGCAAGCTCACAGGCTTTTGCTTGCTCTGGATCCTACAGATGACTCTTGTTCATCTCAGTTCATGGCTTTTGGAAAGTGAGCTAAGCAGTTTACCCACTTATTTTGGAGTTTATCAGCCTCCACAGTCTGTGAGCCAGTGGTCTACAGCTTACCTGCCTCTACAGCCTATGAGCCAGAGGCCTGTTGCCTGACCTGCTGATCTGGGGTTTGCCAGCCGCTGAAGCTACATGTGTCAAGAAAAATGTCCAGCCTGACCCAAAGACTTGGGGCTTTCCAGCCTCTACAACTACATGAGCCATTTCCTTGATATAAATCTCTGTGTGTGTATACATCTGTGCCTGTGTCTGTGTCTGCGTATATATACACAGATATACACACATATGTGTTTGTGTGTATACATATACACATGTATATTTCTCCGTAGAGAAACCAGGCTAAGACACTGAGGTAACTAAATGAAATCAGTAACCCAGATCACTGATTCTTTTGAGTGTCTCTGGATCATAGTATTAGACAGTCAAAAAGAAGGTAAAATGTACCTACCTGAAAATTATTCATGTCCTCTAACTTACCCTTTGTCACAGTTTGAATCATGCCCCCCCAAAATGTGTATCAACTGGACAGGCCATGATTCCCGATATTGTATGGTTGTCCACCATCTTGTTATCTGATGTGATCATACTATGTGTCGTAAATTCTATCCTCTTTAATGTTACTGAGGCAAGATTAGAGTCAGTGATGTTAATATGGTAGGATTCAATCTACAGGACTTGGCTGCATCTTAAGTCAATCTCTTGTGACACATAAAAGAGAGATGTGAACAGAGAGAAGAGTAAAATTCTACCACCAAGAAGGCAGAGACAGGACTAGAGTGTGTCCTTTGGACTTGGCGTCTCTGCACTAAGAAGCACTGAAACCAAGACAAGACTTATGACAAGGACCTTCCCCTAGAGCCAACAGACAAAAAAGCATTCCACTGTTGCTGGCACCCTGAATATAGGCATCTAGCCTCCAAAGCTGCTAAAGAATAAATTTCTCTTTGTTGAAGCCATTTATTTGTGGTATTACTGTTACAGCATCACTAGATAACTAAGATACCCCTAATCCATATTCTCTCTCATATATGCATAAAGACATATCCCACAGCCAAAGACATGCAGCAATATTAAGCTGCATTTACTTAAAAATGAACCATGGGGAGATGACCCAAGATGGACATTTAGTCACACACACACGTCATCCCCCAACAGCAAAGACTCCAGAAAGCATGTGAAACAGATACAGATGGCCTATGAGATGCTTCCATTGCCACCCAGAAGGCAGGGCCTGCCACACTGACAGCCTGCCTGTTTTCAGCAGCCACTGGATAGCGTTGGACAGCTCCTAACAGTATGTTTTTAAAATAAGACCACCTAGAAAACTGACCGCTGAACAGGGCAGCAGCATCTCTTCTACCCTTCATCGATCTACATCACAGCATTGGCTGATGGCCCTCCAGTGACTCCATTAGTAGGGTAGCATCTTTGCCAGCCAGGAGGCAGACCTGTCACCCCAGAGTCCACGTGGGGCCAATTACTAGAGCACATAGAGGCAACTGGTAACCAACTCCCCTCTTAGAACTATACCTCAGCTCCTGTTGAGGTAACACCAGAGAAACTAAACAGCTTCTAGATGGAGTGAAGGCAACAATTAAAGCTAACCATTTAAAGAAGCAGTCCACAGTGGCTCTGGAAAACTCCCAAAATAAAGAATCTCAAAATTTCCCAGATGAAAAAGACTTTATGAAACTACTGGCAGTTGAACACAAAAAGAATTATGTATAGAGTCCTTCTTGAGGTTAAACAAAATGCAGCAGAACAAAATTAAAAATTACGGCACTTGGCTTGGCAAGCTATTTGAACTAATGGAACATCAACAAGCTGAAATCCAGCAGATCAGTAATAAATTACAGAATTAGACCATTCCAACCAAAGCCAAAAGAGTAGAACTAAGAAGATGGAAGCCCAAGTTAGGGAATGTGAGGAAAGAGCAACTGACACCAGCATTTACGAGGAGCAATGAGAGAAAAGAGATATGAAAAATCAAACATTAAGAAACATATGGTACTCTTATTAAGAGGAATAATCTATGAATAACTGGAGTTTCTGAACAGGAAGGGATAGATGAAAACAGAGAGTATTATTGTAGAGTTGCCAACAGAAAACTTCCCTGAAATCATGAAAGAAGAGAACAGAGATATCCAAGATGCTTATCAAACACTACAAAAGCTAGACCTTAAAAAAAAGACACGAATGCATATTATAATCAAGCTTCATAAAATGACACATAAACAGAGGCTCTTAAAAGCAGTGAGGCTTAAAGCAAAGCTAACATACAGAGGGAAGCCCTGTAGGCTTTCATCTGACTTCTCAGTAGAAACGATGTTGGCAAGAAGGCAGTGGGATGATGTATTGAAAGCCTTGAAGAAGCAAAACTTCCAAGAATTATATATCCTGTAAAACTGTCTCTCAAATATGACAGTGAAATTAAGACATTCACAGATAAACAGAAGTTTAGAGACTGTAAAAACCAAACCAAAGCTACAAGAAATACTAAAAGAAGCTCTTTTCTTAGAAAGACAGAAAAATCAAGTGTACACTTAAGGAGGCAATGCAGGACACAGCACCCAGAATCCCACTCTGTTAGAGAAGTCACAAAGCTCTATTAAAACTACAATATTAAAAGAAGGGAACCAGTGATCAGAACATGAAAACTATGACATCATCACACTAAAAAGAGAGATATATTACAGTGGTCATAAGTCTTTCAGATGGAGAGTAAATTAAAAAGATATGCAGAAGTTGAAGTCTGGATTAAACTCAGAATGGTACGGAGGACCACAGGTGTAGCTGCAAAGTAAAATAACAATGTGACATATCAAAAAAAAAGAAGCATGATACAGAAGTCTCAACAAACACAAAATTCACACTGAAAAAGATGAAAAGTCAACCCATAAAGAAGAATGACCCAGAACAGCATATTAAGAGCAACACAGAAAAGATCAACACAAAAATTAAACCATCAAAATGACAGCACTAAATATATACCTATCAAAAATTACACTGACTGTAAATGGACTGAACACTCCAATAAAGAGACGGCAAGTGACACCCTGGATCAAAAGACACAATCCTTCTGTATGTTGCTTACCAGAAACACAGATATGAACAAACTACAAATCAAAGGATGGAAAAATATATGCCAAGCCAACAACATACAAAGAGCAGGAGTGATAATACTAACCACAAATAAAACAGACTTTATTGTAAAATCCATTACTGTGGACAAGGATGGTCACTACTTATTGCTGAAAGTTTCAAAACATAAGCAGGCCATAACAATATTAAATATTTATGAGCCCAATACCAAAACATCTAAATACATTGAACCAGCACTGACAACACTGAAAACCGAGGTAGATCACTCCACGACAATAGTTGGAGACATCAACTCTCCACTTTCAGTAATGGACAGATCATCCAGAAAAAAGCTCAGTGAAGATAAAAGCCAAGAAAAAAAAAAAAATCTATGATAGTTACAGGGAGGGAAGAGGTGAGGAAAGGACACAACCAGATAATGAACAAGTGTTCATTTTGTTCAACAGAAAGACATCAGATAGTATAGGGAAAAACAGTATAACTAGGCCACAGAAAAGTCACAGGAGCTTCAGAGAAACATCCAAACACCTTCAGAAGTCAAGTTACTGGGGCTGAGAACAGCGGACCATGGTCTCGGGGGATATCTAGATTGACTGGCACAACATAATTCATAAAGAAATGTTTTACAGCCTACTTTGGGAAGTAGTGTCTGCGTTCTTTAAAGCTTACAAGCAGCCATCTAAGATACATCTATTGATTCCAGTATGTTTGGGGCAAAAGGGAGTGAAAAAAAAAAAATAGACGAAATGAAAATTTTAGTCTGAAGGACTAAGAGACCACAAAAACCACATCATCCACCAGCTTGAGCCCAATCCATATGGTGTCTAGTTACTATCACCGACTGCTCTGACAAGGATTACAATAGAGTGGCCTGCACAGAGTGGAGGAGAAACACAGAACAAAATTCAAACGCAAAAATCGCCTTACTAGTCTGACAGTCACTGGAGGAACCTCCATGACTATGGCACCCAGACATCCTGCTAACACAGGACTGAAGCCACTCCTAAGTCCACCTTTCAGCCAAAAACTAGACAGGCCTATAAAACAAACAATTACACACTTGAGAAACACGCTTCTTAGTTCAATCCAGTATGCGAGCCCAAATGGGCAGTCAAGCCAAAAGCCAAGTGCAGTCGAGTCGGATCCAACTCATGGCAACCCTAGGGGACAGGGTAGAACTGATCCCCAGAGTATTCAAGGAGCGCCTTTTGGATTTGAACTGCTGGCCTTGTGGTTAGCAGTGGTAGCATTTATAGGCAACACTTGCCAAAAATCAAAGATAAGAAGGTAGGAAGTGACAGGCAAACTGCACAGAAGGACACAGGGAGAGTAGGATAGAAAGAGGGAGAGTGCTGACACAATGTCTGGATTGCAACCAATACCACAACACAATTTGTGTATAAATTTTGAAAGAGAAACTAATTTGTACTGTAAAGTTTCACTTAAAGCACAATAAAATTTTAAAAATACACTAAATACTTAAGAAACATTTGGCAGAACACATGCAAGAACTAAAGTGAAAGCTACGAAACATTGCTGAAAGAAAGAAGACCTAAATAAATAGAAAAATGTAGAATGTCAATGAATCAGAAGACTCAATATTGTTACACTGTCAGTTCTTTCAAAATTCATCTGCAGCTTCACTGCAATTCCCATCCAAATCCTAGTAACCTTTTATTCTGCAGAAATGGGAGAGCTGATTCTAAAATTCATATGGAAATTTAAAAAAAAAATTAAACTGGCCAAAATGACTTTTAAAAAGAGGAACAAATTTGGACGACTTATGCTATTTGGTCTTAATACTTATTTTAAAACTCCAGTAATTATGACCATGTGGTACCGCCATAAAGACTGACATGTAAATCAATGGCACAGAATAGAATCCAAAAATACACTCACACAGATAAAGTCAACTGATTTTCAACAAAGGTGGCAAAATAATCTAGTGGAGGAGGCATAGTCTTCCCAACAAATGCTGGAAAAACTGGGTATCTGCATACAAGCAAAGCAATAAATAAACCTCAATCCATACTTAAAATCATACATAAAAATTACTCAAAAGGGATTATACAGCCAAATATAAAACTTCTAAAGGACAATTAAAGAGAATATTTTTGTGGTCTTGCCTTTGGCAAGGATTTCTTAGGTACAAACACCAAGAGAACGTAAAAAGAAAATGTGATAAACTGGACTTCATCCAAATTTTAAAAACTGTTGCTCTTTGAAAGCCACTGTTAAGAGAATAAAAAGACAAGTCAGACAATCAATGAAAATATGTGGCAATTATATGTACCTTGAAAGGGCTTATATCCAGTATATATAAAGATCTCTTATAATAAGAAAACCATCAATCCAATAAAAAAAAATGACCAAAGGTCACAAAAGGACAAATGCTGTATGAGACCACTACTATAAAAACTCACAAAAAGGTTTACATACAAAGAGAAACAATCTTTGATGGTTATGAGGAAGTGACACGTAGAAAGGGACAAAAACTAACTATACAATAGATAGGTGGTTAACTGATGAAGATTACGACAGGACACAGTATTGGGGAGGCCAGCCCAACTTGTTCAAGGCAAGGTGATGGAAGCTCCACAGACACATCCAAACTCCCTGCGGAATCTAATTACCGGGCTGAGGGCTGTGGGGACCACGGTCTCAGGGAACACCTAGATCAACTGGCACGACATAGTTTACAAAGAAAATGTTCTACATCCTGCTTTAGTGAGTAGCGTCTAGGGTCTTAAAAGCTTGTGAGAGGGCCACTTAAGATACTTCACTGGCATCACCTCAGCTGCTGCAAAGGAGAACGAAGAAAACTGAAGACCCAAGGGAAAAATTAGTCCAAAGCTGAATAGACTACAACTGCTGCACCTTCCACAACAGAGTCCACTACAACTATACAGTGTCCAACTACCATCACTGACTGCTGTAACAGGAATCACAACAGAAGCTCCCAGAAGTAGCTGGAGAAAGATGAAGAACAAAATTCTCTAACTCATAAAAAGATCACATTTACTGGCACGACAGAGACTAGAGAAACCCTGAGAACATGGCCCCAGACACCCTCTTAGCTCACTTTAGAAGTCACTCCTAAAGTTAACCCTTCAGCCACAGATTAGACAAGCCCATAAAACAGAATGAGACTAAATGGGCACACCAGCCAGGGACAAGGACTTGAAGGCAGGGAGGGGACAGGAAAGCTGCTAACAGGGAGCCCAAGGCCCAGAAGGCACAGTATTTACAAGTCATGGGACTGGTAACCAATGTTACAAAACATTGTGCACTAACTGTTTGATGAGAAATTAGTTTGTTCTCTAAACCCGCACCTAAAGTAAAATTGCAGTGATTTTTTAAATGAATAAAATTTATAAGCTAAGATTAAGAAAAAAAGTGACCAAAGGTTTGAACAGAACAGTCTCCAGGAGAGTGAGAGGGAGGAATGTGTAGCAAGTAAGTACGTAAAAATACGCTTAACATCATTAGTTACTAGGAAACTACAAATAAATCCACAATGAGATACCACTACACACCAATCACAATAACTAAAATTAAAAAGACTGACATGCTGGAGAAAATCTGGAGCAATCTAGAACTTTACAAACTGCTAGGGGAACTGTAAGCACCCGAACCACTTCGGAAAACAGTTTTGCAGTTTCTTCAAAAGTTAAATATACATCTGTGACATTTCCCAGACATTCCACTCCTAGATGTTTTATGTCTTCTAAATAGATGTAAACAGAGCCACCAAACAGCTCCAGAGTCCCTGGGTGGGGCAAATGATTGGGCTCACACCTACTCCCTGAAAGGCTGGCAGTTTGAACTCACCCTGAAGAGCCTCGGAAGCCAGGCACAGCCTTGAAAACTCAATGGAGCAGTTCTACTCTGCACAAGTGAATTCACCATGAGTTGCAATCAACTCAACAGCAACTAACAACAACAGCAACATCATGTGATCCGGCCTTTCAAGGTAGTTGTCCAAGAAAAACAAAGACACTTCCACACACGTATCTATAGTCCTTTTATTTGTACTAGCCAAAAACTGGGAAACAACTCAAATGTTCACTGTATTAATTTGATTTCTATAAAATTCTGGAAAATGCAAACAAATTCATAGTGAAAGAAAGGAGAGCAACAGAAACGGGCACAAGAGAGGGATTATAGAAGGGCAAGAAGAAATTTACGGAAGTGACACCTGCATTATCTTGATTGTGGTAACAGTGTCATGGAGATAAACATATGCGTAATTTACCAAATTGTTCACTTTAAGTACGTACAGCTTACATAAGTCTTGCCTATAAAGTTTATGCTTTATTATTTTAATGACATTTTTTCCATAAACCCAGTGCCATCAAGTTGATTCCAACTCATAGGCAGCATACAGACAGAGTAGAACTGCTCCAGAGAGTTTTCAAGGAGCACCTGGTGGATTCAAACTGCCAATCTTTCGGTAAGCAGGCATAGCACTTAACCCACTATGCCACCAGGGTTTCCTACAGTTTTTTTCCATACTACAAAAGTATTATTTGTTCATTCTAGCAAAGGGCACATAATCCAGACACTACATCAGTGGGAGACCAGAAGAACTAGATGGTGTCTAGCCTACTACCAACAACTGCCCTGACACGGACTCTAGGAGATACAGTGATGCTGGCCAAGAGTATGCTTGTTGCTTAAGTAGATACATGAGGTTAACAGAGCAGCTCCTGCCCAAGGGCAAGATGAGAGGGTAGAGATGAACAGAAGCTGGCTACATGGACACCAGAAATACAAGGTGGAAAGGAGGAGTGTGCTGTCACCACGTGAGGAGAGCAGCTAGAGTTATACAGCAGTGTGTACAACTTGTATGACAAGTTGACTTGGATTGCAATCTTCCATTTGAAAGCACAATAAAATATTTAAATATATATATTAGTTGTTCATTCTAAAAGATGTGGCAATATAAAAAGGCAGTGAACAGAAAAACTATTTACCCCTAACCATTGATCCTCCAATAAAACCAACTGCCTTCGAGTCATTTCTAACTCACAGTGACCCTATGGCTGTCAGAACAGAACTGGGCTTCACTGGGCTTTCTTCAGCAGCTGGTTTTTTGGAAGCAGATTGCCAGGCTTTTCTTCAGAGGTACCTCTTGGTGGCCTCAAAACTTCCAACCTTTCTGTTAGCAGACAAATGGGTTAATAGTTTGTACCACCCAGGAATTCCTTGATCTAATTATTAAAAAAAAAACTCGTTGCCCAACTCACAGTGACCCAAAGTACACAATATAGGACAGAGTGAAGCTGCCCTACAGGGTTTGAGTCTGTAATCTTTAAGGAAGCAGATTGCCACATTTTTCTCCCTGAGGGCAGCCAGTGGGTTCAAACCACTGACCAGCCCAGCACTTAATCACTGTGCCACCTCAGCAACTTGATCTAATTATAGCCACATTTAAAAATGTTGTGATGAAATACGTCTCTAGCTCTTTCTTCTAAAAGATATATCAGTATGCATTTACATATTGTGTAACTGGCATGTTTGTGGTACACTGGGAAGTCTAGTGAGTTGCTAAAACAATAGGCCTTGGAATTAGCCTGCCTGGGTTGAATTCTACCTTCTATCATATCTTACTGGAGTTCAGAGTATTCCACAGCAGTTGTACCATAAACTATATAGCCAGTAGCCTATACTGGTCTTTTAGATTTATTCTTACTACTATGTTATTATTCAATTATTGTCCAAAATGTATTGATCAAGTGCTAGGGAATACATCAAAAACCCTAGTGACTAGTGATTAATTGCAGAGTTTGCTAATTGAAGAGTTAGCAGTATGAATCCACCAGGTGCTCCTTGGACACTACACGATGCAGTTCTACTCTGTCTTATAGGGTCGCTGTGAGTCGGAATCAACTCAATGGCAGTGGGTTGGGTTGGGTTTGGGTCAGGAAATACATCAGTGAACAGGTAAGGAAGGTCCTTGCCTTAATGGACTTACTGTGCTCAATATTGTTTTAGATACAGCTGTCTGGACTTCACAAGGTTACTATATGTTGTGGTTATTGCTGTATATATAAATAACCCAACAACTTAGTCACTTAAAACAATAACCTCATTGTTTAATGTATCATTACCTCTCGTGGTTCCAGGGATTAACTGCGCTCAGGGGAGGCTTTTGAAGCTTTATGGTTATTGTCAGACTGTGCCTTCTTCTGGCGGCGCAGGGAGGGTGGCTCCCTCACGTCCTGCGTGACAAACCGAGACGCTCCTCAGGCATTTCTATTTTTTGTGTGTGTGTGGTTTTCCCACTTGGGTTCTCCCACGTGGCAGACTCACAGTAGCTAAATTTCTTCCACGGTGACTAATGTCTCCAAAGCCGGAGCAAGACAGAAAGGAGGTGTGTCACCTCGCAGAGTCTAGCTTCAGAAGTAGGGGCTGATTCACCAGTAAGCAAGGTACTCACGGGTTTACTTGTGGGCTTACTAGCTAGTCTCCAGGGCACAATTTTACATGAGTTGCGCCGTAGCAGATGTGATGAAAAACAGACGAAATTGTGCACTCCAGATTAGTAAATCAGCACAAGTCAGTCCAGGCTACTTCTCTCATTGGGCGAGCCCATCCAGTCCGGAAGTCACTCAGGGCGTTTCTCCCACGTTCGCCGCTGAGCCGACCACTGCCGCCCAACACTCGGCTCACGGGCTTCCGGGGGAGGACGTAGGCACCGCCTCTTCCGGGGAGGAGTCTCGAGGAAAGTTGAGGTTCCTCTTAAAACGTCTTCCCTCGGGAGAGTTCGTTAGACTTGGAGTTCTCACGATACAGGGCGGACCTTATCTCTGTGTTCATTTACATTCACGTTGACCGGTGTACAACAGCAGAAACTATTGCTCGGTCCTGCTCCACCTTCACCCTCACTGGTGCACTCAAGTCCACTGTTGGCACCACCGTGGTGAAATTTGAGTGCCTTCGAATCTTCCAGGCACGTTTCCAGCTCTACAGCAGAGACTTCTGTCGTGAGTCACAGGATTCTCGTTATCTAGTTTTCAGAACTATATCACCAGGCCTTTCTTCCTGATCTTAATCTGGAAGCTCTGCTGAAACCTGTCCACCATGGGTGATCTTACTAGCATTTGAAATACTGACAACATAGTTTTCATTCGCATAGCATAGCACAGAACGACAAACACACAAGCCCCCACGGTATGACAAATACACAAGCCACCGCAGTACGACAAACTGGTGGATTCACATGCATAATACGTATAGTATAATATGCTTCTTGCTTGATCCAGCCGCTTAGGTATGGTGGTGAACAAAACAGAGGTAGTCCTGGCCTCTTGGAGATAATGACCCAAAGCAGAATTCAGAAAAGTAAACCAGAAGTTATGACAAATGGAGATTTAGAGCTTTAAAGAAAAAGTACAGTGTTTGGCAAACACTCAAATATTTATTAGGATTGGTTAGTCAGTCAAAGCCATCTAGGAGGATGTGAAAGGTAAGCTGAGAGTAGCATTCAGGGACAAGGAATAGACCTGCTTCTAACAGAAGGGGCAAAACATGCAGAGACTGAGCCTTTAGTATGCCAGTATGGTTTAGAAAACAAACACCCAACTGTTCGGTTCCGACTCGACAGTACTTGGCTTTCTGGCAATTGTTTCTGATATGGCTTCCTGAAGTTCTTGAGAATCCCTGAAAAAGCATGTCATGCCTGGAATGTGATCAAGCTTCTTCCCTCCGGAAGAGGGCTCTCCATCCTCGTGGTCTTATGTTTGTAAGAGGAAACTTCCACCAGAGCAACAGATCAGGCCCCACTCTCTGCCCTTTACCCAACTCTCCCCACCAGAGGAGTGATTTTTCTGTCTGAGGAACGAGGAGAGCCCACCCTCATTAGCCCATCGTTCTCAGTTGAGTAGGGTTAATACAGTAAAACACTGAACGCTTTGAGAACTTCTGTCTTTCCCTATCTGTCCCACAACGTATATTTTAACTATACCTGCCTCAGTCTCAGTCCTCAACTGAATTTCAACTCAGAAGTAAACATGAAGATATGTGACTAGTGACCAATGCCCCAGAATCAGAGAGGTTACTGAGGAGAGGGGGCAGCTGCTCCCCGATGCACTGCAGGGAGGAGACAGAAAGAACTGGAAAACTCTGGTGAAGACGTGAATAACACAGTGGGTGATCAACTCTCATTGTCTGCAGAAAGCCATTCCCAGTGTAGTAAGAGTCCAGAAAGATATTTCTTGGGCCACCTGAGTGAGTCCTGGAAGACACCCAGAGGAGTACCTGCACTAGTAAGCTAACATAAGAAAATTTAACTGTTCATTGGACTCAGTCTGATTCTCATTCAGGCTGGAGACCAGAAAGGAATACTAGGCAGTTAGTTGTTCTTATAACCCTTGTGTCTTAGTCATCTAGTCCTGCTATGACAGAAATACCACAAGTGGATGGCTTGAACAAAGAGCAATTTATTCTCTCACATTCTAGGAGATTGACTTTCTGTCAGGAAAGATTAGCTTGCATTTTGATACAAACAGTACAGCCAAGTGTGTATTGCGGGGCAGTGGTTATAGGGGGGTGGCTTTTTTCCCACTCAGCATGATTATTGTGAGATTCATCCATGTCATGACATGTGTCAATGGTTTGTTCCAGTTTACTATTGAGTTGTATGGCATTGTAACAATGCTTTTTAAAACATTTCTTAAAAAGAGCTTTTCGGGTTTAAAATAAAAAGTTCACTTCAAATTACCCACAAGAGTATGTGGTAATATAGATCTTAGAAAAATTTGAAATAAATGTTCCAGTTGCTACAAATCATCAGAGCTGTTTATGTTGAGTTTATGCAAATAATAAGCAGTATAGATTACAAAAATTTCTAAGCAGTGTATCAGCATTTCTGATAGCCGTCAGCCCCAGCAGTGCTGACAATCCGAAGGTCTGCAAGAATGAGTGGCTAGAAAGCAGCCTGACAGAGCAGGAAGGGACCCTGCTGTTGACTCTAGCCTAGCTGTGCCATCCAGGGAAAATCATTTTCCTTCTCTGAGGCTTGGTTTTCTCACTTATAAAACAGGAAACTGTGTTCCAAGTATTTCCTAATTTGGCAGTGCCAGCACGTAAACTGTCTACTTGCAGCAACGCTGAATCTGCGACATACCAAAATCTGTTCAAGGATGTGTAACTTTTCCTTTCACCACCTAACAGGACTCAAGGTGCCAATGAATGGCCAAGTCCTCCCCAAACCGTTCACCGCCAAATTCGCGCTCAGGCTTGGAGCTGGTCCCTGGGCACGGAGGAAGGAGGAAGGACGCTCCCTCTCCTGGCGGCTCTGAGAGGCTGAAGGTGCCTCGGGCTCGCATACACGTTGCTGCTCTCTCTGGCTACTTCTGCAAACTGAGCCAAAGCCAACCCATCCCAAACCCATTGCTTTTGAGTAAATTCTGACTCAGCGATCCTACCGGGCGCAACAGAACTTCCCCGCACAGTTTCCAAGGAAAACCTGGAGCATTCAAACTATGGACCTTTTAGTAAACAGAGGTAGCTCGTAACCACTACACCACCAAGGTTTCCTTCTAAGAAGGAATTGTTAGCAAAAAGATTTTTTTAATTTTAAAAATTCCTAGGAGATGGGAAACAATTAAATCAGATAATCAGTAAGATAATGATAAAACTGGGAAAAAAAGTTTCAGGAAAAGGCAGAGGCAGGTGGCTCCAGGGCAAGAGAGTCGAGTCAGACACACACAGACTTCTCTTCCCAAATCTTTGGCCCTGCAAGGGTGACAAGAGAGAAGCAGCTTGTGATGGAAGCAGATCAGAAACTCAGCTTTACTTGGTTCTCTGTTAAGATCAATGAACTCAAACTTATTCGTGGACAGAAGGTTACAGCCTGAACTGCAGCACCCGTGGCATGGCACATCAATAAAGCAGCAACTAGCGCAGCAATCAGGAGTATGGGCAAAATCCCCAAAGAGCATTTTATGTAGACCAAAACCTGGTACTGTCTAGTGGATTTCAACACACAGCAACCCCACAGGACCAAGCAGAACTGTCCCATAGGGTTTCCAAGGAGTAGGTGGATTTGAACTTCTGAAGCTTCTGGTTAACGGTTGAGTTCTTACCCTCTTAGCCACCAGGACTCCTTTAGTAACTCATAAATCCCTCGTAAAATCTGTGCTAGGAGTATCCAGTTTACAGATGAGGAAGCTGTGGACCAGAAAGCTTAAGTAATTTGCCGGAAGTTACTTAACTCGGAAGTCCCAAAGTCAAGAATCTCAGTCAGTCTGCCTCCAGCATTTTTGTAGAAAATGGAATCTCGGAGCTGCCTTCCGCTTGCCCAGTTTTGCCTGGACTGGCCCTGGGCCATCTTCCCAGGCTTTCCTCAATGTCCAGGCATAGGCCCTGCAAGTATGTCAAAGTACCATTCCAGAGAGTTGCTGTGTTGAGGGGTGGGGAGGGACAGTGGCTGAGGGGAACAGCAAGGAAAAGCCATTTGCTGGTGTTCCAGGGTTTGCATCCCTCTGGGGGCTGCGAAGATTGTTATAAACATTACTATGAGAGGTTTAGTGGAGGCCACAAGATACATATTTGAGAACTAGCTCCAGCATCTAGTTTTTTACAATCTGGAACAAGTCGCTTAACCTATCCAGGTATGACCTCTCCACCTACGGAATGGAGCCCAGTATCCATCAGGGTGTTGTCCTAAAGAGCAAGTGAAACAATGTGCAGAAGGGCATGTGAATGTGAACAATTTCCTTATTGTTACTTTTATTGTTGTTGGTGTCATTGTTAGTATTATTAGGCTTCTAAACTGTCTGAAAAAAAGGCCCATTCTCTCTTCTCCCCCATCCCACCCTCCAAAACCTTAAAAATTTTATCAGTATGATTTTGAGAAAGTTTTTCTAAATCCAAACAAGTACGGTCCTTACATATAATTTGTTCCTAATCCAAAATCTTGCTGTACAAGGTAACATGACGCATTAAAAAAAATCTGTGATGGAAAGCTTTGATAAATTATCTGATAAATTACTGAAGATTTTCAGGGTAGCTGTCAGGTGCCTGGTGTTAAATGACACACTGTTGAGTCAAATTATTAATTAAAAAAAAAAAGTAAGTAAGAAAGATTTTACTGGGGAGGAAAGCAAATTGCTGCAGCCAGGAATCCTGGTATTCAAGGACAGCTACCAAGAACTTCAGTTTGAGAAAGATAACAATCTTCTTTTTATAGAATCTTTGAGAAATTCAGTTGGCCAAAAAGAATTAGGTTCTAGAAAGTGGTCCCTTAAGCAAAGAAAGAACACATAGTCCAGTCACAATTTTGCCCCCACTCCAAAAGAACTAATCTTTGCTTAAGGGACTGCTTTCTAGAACCTAATTCTTTTTTGTCAACCAAATTTCTCTTGAGACTTTCGCATAGTCTGGGGGTACCTAGGCTCACTGTGATAAACTCTCAAGAAAATGAAAGTTTTGGAAAATATCAGTTAAGTAAGGTCTGTAGCTGAAAACACAGGGCAGGACTCATCTAAACCAGGTAGAGTTCATTTCTGGCAGACACCAGAACTGTTCAAAATGATAAATAAAGGTACCTTCCACATATTCTGTACCTCGTCTTCCTCCATCAACATGCCAATCATGACCAGATCTAACACCTGATTTCCTGTTTCCCTGTATCTCACTTTCACATCATAAATCAATAAGGCCTTTAAATCTCAGAATGGTCTGCTGTGAACAGATGAGGAGGTGACCTTAGCACAGATGCCATGAGAACATACACATGGGGGAGGAAAGGTGACAAAAATCAGCTGAGTGGCTAGGCATGTTGCTAAACATTTGAAGGCCTTAAACATATGTCTATGGAGTCTGATTTGCCAGGTTGTGGATACCAGGTGCTTATATGGCTTCTTCACCTTTTAAGTAATCTAGTTTGGATCATGTATGAGTCTAGAACTACATGCAAACTGCTTTTCTTCATTCTTTTCTGCCTAAATTGCCCTGATTTCTAACTTCATACAATATTACTACACTTAGGGAGCAGACAAGAGAGACTGCAAGATGGGTGACAGGTATGCGGTCAGTAATAGAAACATTTACAGTCACAAGTCATCTCAGAGAACATCTTGAACGCTATTTTCCTTCACAGATAAGAAACCAATGATCCCAGACGATGTTTTACTATATCACTGCCTGTTCTTACCTTTCTTGAGGAACGGATATGTATTTTGCCTATATATCTTGATTAATAAAATTAAATCTATAAAACTCCCAGATCGCAGAGCCACTGTATTTGCTACTCATTTGCATTAGCTAAGGATATGCACTTCATGAAGAGTTTCTTACTCAGAAACCCTTGTCATATCTATCACCCACTCTTGTGCACGCACTTGACAAATCAGTTTTACAAAGCAAGGTGTTCCTCTAATTGTATTCATTCCCACATCCCAAATAATCAAATGATTGTTCAATTTGACTATCTCCGTAAAATGTTAGAGAGTAAGTCTAGCAGTTGCCTGTTACCCAGAAATCAGTTGAAAGTCATTCAAAACAATCATGTTCTCCTTGGCAATAATGTAGTGAGTTTCTCTGTGAAATCTCTAGAACAAAACAAACAGGCCCCTTCCCCAGCTTCCTTCTACCCTATAACCTCCCCTTCCCCAGCGAAACACTCAACCCTGGATATTCCTCTTTCCCTGGTCCAGATGACCTAAGTTCTGAAGGGTGCCTGTACCCCTAACTTTCCCCTCCCTCTTTGGTTTTTGAGAAACTGCCAATAATACAGGAGCCAGTACCTGTTTTGTTCATGTTCTTTTTTTTTTATAAGCACAGATAACATTTCTTTCAATAAAAACACATAATTCTATGAAAAAGTGGGGACAAAAGTGCTATAATCTTAGTCACCATCCAGCAGGAACAAATTTCATAGTTTAAGAGTCTGAGGTCAGAGCCTCCACTAACAGATTTTGTTCACTCAGCCTCGTTCTAGGACATTTTCAAACGGATATTCCTTGATCTTCAAAGAAATCCTTTTAGAGATGAGTTAAATATGCCAGTGATGAATGTCTAAATAATATCCAAGAATTACAGCTACTGGAGTGAGCTAAACACCAAGAATACATTTGCATTGATATAAACAACACACATACACATGCACACCAATAAACTGCTGTGTTGAGTTAATTCCAATCATAAGAACCTGATAGGACAGCAGAACTGTCCCCACTGGATTTCCAAGGAGCAGCTAGTGGATTCGAAATGCTGACCTTTGGGTTAGCAGCCAAGGTCTTAACCATTGAGCAACCAGGGCTCTTGCATCCATACACGAGCATTATAAAAACTACTTCATCAGCCTGCAAAAAAATACATCAGATTTTATGTGCAACAGTTTTCATCAGTTAATAAGTTACTTGCTTAAAGAAAAAAAAAAAAGCTCAGGTGTGATTTTCCTGATTCAAGCATGAAATGCAGAGTCCCAGACAGGTCTGAGGGGCACGAACTGCAGTCACAGTATGAAGCTGGAAGGATTGCAAGTTACTTGGTATGCGCCAGCCGCAGCGTTCCCAGAAGTCTGTCCCAGTGTGTGAAGTAAGGTGCAAAGTTGCAGTTAAACTGGGAGTGATGCAGGTCGTGGTGCGCCACGCCCCCGTACCACCCGAAAGGCACCAGTCTGTGAGTGGACCAGGGAAAGTCGTAGCCTGAGTGGTCCTCCACCGACAACCAAATGTTGACCACATGAAACACCAGCACGGTGAGCGGGTGGCACCCGAGCAGCTTGACGTTTACGAAGTCAAAGAAGCCCAGGGAAAACAGCTCCCAGACACTCATGTACTGTGTGGCCAAGGCGAACGAGGACGAGTTCTGGTGGTGCACCTTGTGGAAGCTCCGGTACAGCCAGGGCACCTTGTGGTGCACCACGTGCCACGCGAAGAACTCGGCATCGAAGAGCAGCAGACACACCACGACGTGGCACACCAGCTCCAGCAGCTCCGGAGCCTCGCTGGGCAGGACGCTGGGGCTACAAGCCCAGAGCATCAGGGTCACCGGGAACACGAACAGCAGGTGCTGGTAGAGAGTTTGCCACAGGCACTGCAGCAGGTGCCGCGCAGTCGGCAGGAAGTTGGGGTGGATCTTGTAGCGCCGCAGCGCAGGCACCCAGGGGTACAGCAGGTCCAACATCACGAAAGGCAGGCAAAAGACCACGTAAGTGGTAATCCCGAAGATGACCAAGAAGAACGGCGACCAGATGAAAGCCTCCGGATTCCTCACCCAGTCCCAGAACGGCTGCAGGAACCGCTGGCTGGAGTTGCAGAAGATTTGGAGCTCCGAGCCGTTGCAGCAGCTCATGGTGACGCTAAGCCGAGCGCTGCTCACACCCGCGTCCAGCCGACTGTTATGGGAGAGTGTGGCCCCGCCCCAAGTTAGGTCAGTGACGTTTTCCCTCGGTTTTCCCGACAGTGCTGCGCTTAACTAAATAACCCCCGCAGGGTTGCGCTTGCTTGCTATAAATACGTCTACATCTACAGCAGCCTTCAACCGGTTTTTATAGATGCATGTGTAAGTGATAATACTCGGAAACTTTTTATATACATGCAGAATTATTTTCTGATTTTTAAAACATGTGTAATTTACATACAACACCATGCATAGCTTTTCAGTAAAGTTTACAAGTTTTGACAACTCAATTCTTCTGACATCACCAGCCTAAGCAAGATACATACGTCCGTCATACCCTTTGCAATCAACGCATAATGACTTGTGTTTTTAGATGCATACGTATATCTGCATTTATGTGTTTTCATAAAGACACAAGGCTCACTGAATCTTTAAAAATGTTTCAAAGCAACGTAACTTTTGTATACCAGATATTTTCTAACTATGTACCGTAACGGAGTGCAAATTGTTCTTTGGCAGAAAGGTCCACGGGTTCTTCCCCTCCTCCCCGCCACCTACCCACCCACCCCCACCCACCCCCCGCCCCTAGCGGAGGAGGTCAGAGCAGGAAACTGCACTCGGCGGGTGGCTGAAGAGAAGCTCTTCCAGTTCCAGTATCCCTCTAGAGGCGCTTTTCACGGGATAGACGGCCTCGCCGGGAGGGGCTCGCCTGCAGGGACGAGCCCCCGCGGAGCGCCTGGGGCACCCAGACCTGCGACCGGGCCACCGAAGCACAGAGGCCGAGGGAGGGGGCCGCAGCTGCTGGACTTCCCTTTATAAAGAAAAAAATGGCTGGCGTAACAACTGAGAACGTAAGCGGATCCAGCTAAAAAGATGCTGCGTTTCAAGTTGGGGGTTGGAAGCAATGAAATCAGTAAGCCACGCATTTTTTTTTTTTTTCTCCAGGCAGTGATTTGCGCCTTCCAAGACACTGTTAAACTCAGCGAGAAGGTGATATCTCGCCTACCCTGTTTTTGCCTCGACGGGCTTTTCGGTACCAATTTGCCCTTCGTCCTCCACTTTCTTCCCTAAAACCGTCCTGGTCCAGCTTGTGGAACTGTGGAGCTGTTCCTGTCCACTTAGTTCCTCTGCCTGGACTAAGTGCAAGAAAGTCGTAGTACGAGGAGAGCTCAGTACCAGCCTAATAAAACTAACTCCGCGTTTGACCCGGGGGCTGAGACGCGCGCGGGGGTCCTTCCAGACAAGTTTGGGATAACAATTTTGGAATCAGGGAACAATCCTAGCTTTGCCCCTTCTTTATAGCTGCAGTTGTGACGAGCGCTGCCTTCTGTCAAGCTGCGTTTTCCTTCTGCCGCCAAATGGGAATAAAAATAGCAGGCAACTCAAGAGGCTGTGGTGAGCATCGAATAAAATAATGCTACAGTGCAATGTCTGCTTACCGGCTGTGTTGTACTAATAAGACTTCATTTCATCGTGAAATGCAGTGATTGCATAATCCTCATTTTACCTTCGGGAGAGCTTCCCCCACCCCAAGAAGTGAACATTATTATTGTTGCTGTGATTTTATAAGAGGTAAAATCATAGTGTCTGATACATAGTAAACACATTTCATCCAAAGAATAATTGAGGAAGCTTGCAATAAAAATCAAGTAATACTGTGTAAAGAGAAATGAGCAACAGAAAGCCATTTATTGAAAGAATTTGTACCAAAAAAAGTAGCCTAATACATAGGCCTAGAAACAAAATAGGATATGTACATATATTAGTATTAGAATATATAATAGGCTGCTCATAATACATGTTAATATCAATGGATATTTGGTCCTGCACTGCCACTGATGGATATTTCTGAGATGCCTATTCTCCAGAGCGCCTTATACAGTGGTCTCTGGTCCTATAGCCTTTTATTTTTATTTTTATTTTTTTTGAAAGCTGTAGTATATCATTGGAAACCACGGTGGCATAGTGGTTAAGTGCTAAATCTGCAAACCAAAAGGTTGGCAGTTCAAATCTGCCAGGCACTTGTTGGAAACACTATGGGGCAGGTCTACTCTGTCCTATTGGGTCGCTGTGAATTGGAATCAACTCGGTAACAGTGGGTTTTCTTTTTTTTTTTTTTTTGTTAGTATGCCATAAGAATACAGTCATATTCTGCTTGTATCTTGATGAGGAAAATGTTTATATCAGACAATGCAAAAAGGTAAAGAGAATGAATTTTTTCATGTTTCTCTAATATCTAGATGGCAGCAAAGAGACAGGTGCAATTCAAACCTCTAACCTCCCTACTCCCGAGATTCTTCTCATTAGACAACCGGTCCTTTCTAAGCTCCTCCTGAATCCTAACCTCTGCCACCAACACGACCCCTGCTTCCAGTGCTATTCCCACCTCACTTTAGGGCACCCCAGGAGCATTCTTCTTTCTCATTCCTTGTAGAAATAGACCTGTCCTTGAACTGTGTGTCTCAAAAGTCACTTAAGCTATTTCTTCTTCAGTCTTGGCCACCTGGGGCTGCAAAGGGCCCACCAGAGCTTACTTTCTCAGACTTAGAAATGAATCCTGCTCATGAGCAAAGTGTCCTTCAAATTTATCCTCAGCAGAAATTAAGTCCGCCCTCAAATTCTGTTTCAGCCCACACTGTGATGTTCTTGTGGTGTCAACTGCAGTGTGCAGGTGCCTTTGATGTTTTCATAGATTTTTAAGTGGACATCATTGGTGGGTTCACTTAATAGGAGCCTAGCTATTAGAGTTAACCGTCAGGACTGAGACTCCCTTGAGCACCAAGCCTCAACCAGCCCACTCTTTTCCTTCTTTTACTTTCATCTTCTGCCACTAAATCAGCTAAAAAAAAAAATCACTGTTGTTAGGTACTATCAAGTCAGTTCCAACTCACAGTGACCCTTTGTACAACAGAGCAAAACACAGCCTAGTCCCGCACTATCCTCTTAATTGTTCTATGCTGAACACATTATTGCAGCCACTGAGTCAATCCAGCTCACTGAGGTTCTTCTTTTGTATTGATCTCCTGCTTTACCAGGAAACTGTGGTGGCAAAGTGGTTAATATCTGCTAACCAAAAGGTCAGCAGTTCAAACCCACCAGGTGCTCCTTGGAAACTCTATGGGGCAGTTCTACTCTGACCTCTAGGGCCACTATGAGTCAGAATTGACTCCATGGCAGGGGGTTAGTGAGTTAGTGGGTTCTACCATACCAAGCAGGGTGGCCTTAGTTCAAATGCTTTAGTTCTTCTTTGGTCCTTCTTATTCATTGTCCAGCTTTCACATGCATATGAGATGAATGAAAATACCATGATTTGGGTCAGGTACATCTTAGTCCTCACCATGACATTTTTGCTTTTCAACAATTTAAAGAGGTCACTTGAGAATAGTCACTAGAGGCCAATTAATAAAGCCCTGAGCAGCAAGACCCAGAAGCCATGGCTTGAGCGTTTGTTCAGGATCATGCTTTCTACTTTAAGGCACAGTGGACAATGGGCTTCTTTGCCTTTCCTGCACAGTAAGCTCACCTGAGCAGAAGGCTGTTTCCAACAGACAAATGCAACCATCTCAGGGAAACCGGTTAAAATCTTGTCAGTTATACCCTCTGTGTCATAGGGGATGCTGGAAACTAGTCACAGTATGTAAGGCAATCAAAAACAGCATCACTTAACTGAATCCTCCCCCAAATCAGGTCCTATCTAGTACTGACTAAAGTGGCATCATTTTTGGAATTGGTGATATTTCATTTTTAAATGCTTTTTTATTTGCAAATAATTTATTTAATGGCTTCATAGATGAATAGGTCCTTTTGGGACACAAAGGTATATTATCTAGGACATTTTTCCCACAGGGTCAATCTTCATGCCTTACACATAATGAGTTCAAAAGATATTTGTAGATTAGACAATCATTTTAAAAGATACTGGCTCTAAATCAAGCCTGAAAAATTAAATTTTGGGGGTCACTAATCAATGCACGAGTCGGATCCGACTCAACGGCACTTGGCTTGGCTAATCAATGCATATCCTCTCTAGGAGTCAGAATCAATTCTATGGTGATACACTTGGTTTGTTTTTTTAATCAGTGTCATTCAGGGCTACTTACCTACAGGGATGATTTTTCACAGAAGTAAGTGTTCGCTCTACGCGATTAACCACACTGTTTGGTACACTTCTCCAGTTGCTTATTGTGAGCAATATGGCCACAGTTAGGATCAACATTATGGCCTGGGTGCACTTGTAAGCCTGTGGAAGAATGAATGTAAACAGCAGAAAATGTCTGCAATGCATGATGTCAGATTCCCGAAAACGGTGGTGGATCCAGCCCTCTGATTGTGAACCCTGTACTCTGCCCCAAGCCTACGTGCTTGCCTCCTGTGAGGAAAGGTCTCTTGAGGAAGTGGCCTTTGTCATGCTGTTTAGATAAGAATGCAGGAGTTTGTCTCTTCCTAAACCCTATTCAAATCAAAGCCTGTTTTACTGTACCTATGCATGTTCTGTTCTCTAAACATGAATCAGCTGCATGATACCAGGCTAGAGCTGGGCATCAGAGTTACTGTTCTCCTCCTCACCACCTGTATCTCAGTGTGGCATTCTTCATCAGCACCGATCACCCGTGGGTAATACAGACCCGCAGACACAACACTCATGATTTCCTTTTTAATCTTGACATCATCTTTCTGACAAGGCTGGAGGATAGGATTGCTCATGACCTGGGTTACTGATGTACATTTTCTGTTTATAGTTTTGACTCACCTATGTCTTGCTTCTACTAAAATTATTGGAAATTCCATCAACCTCTTTAAAATGTTCATAACCTATAAAGTCACCCCCATTAAAAAGTATACCATTGCCTGCAAAGCATAAATAATAATACTGAATTCACCTGTCAGAGGGATTGTTGCAAAAATTAAAGCCTTGTGAAAAAGCCCAGAAGGTACAATGTAGAATGTCAAGCATTGTTTAGTACACCTGAAACAATTTGGCAAAGCAAAGTTTTACTTGTTTAGCGGGTGGGGATTGAACTTGAAATTTGCACTTAGCATCCTGTTGCCAACAAGTCAATTCCAATCCATAGTAACCCTGTAGGACAGAGTAGAACTGCCCCATGGGGTTTCCAAGGAGTGACTGGTGGATTTGAACTGCTCAATTTCTGTTTAGCAGCTGTCATGGGTCGAATCATGTCCCCCCAAAATAAGTTTAGCCCTGTGACTGAGCCATGATTCCCTCTATTCTACAATTGTCCTCCAGTTTGTGATTTTGCTGTGCTGTATGTTAAAGGATTAAGGTGGGACTATAAATCCCTCCAGAAGATCACCTCCCTGCTCTACTGTAAAGGGAGTTTCCCTGCTCTTACCACCCTTAATCCTTTCATCCTGCAAGAGATAAAAGGAAAGGGAAGCAGGCAGAGAATGGGGAACCTCATACCATCAAGAAAGCAGCACCAGGAGAAGAGCGTGTCCTTTGGACCTGAGGTTCCTGCTCCAAGATGCTCCCTGGACAAAGACTGAAACAATAACGGACTTTCCTCCAGAGCCTACAAAGGGGAAAGCCTTTCCCTAGAGTGAACATCCTGAATTTGGACTTGTAGCCTACTGGACTGAGTAAGAATAAACCTTCCTGTGTTAAAGCCATCCACTCTGTTGTATTTCTGCTAGAGCAGCCCTAGCTCACTAAAACAGAATTTGATACTGTGAGAGTGGGGAGTTGCTCTAGAAAATACCTTAAAATGTGGAAACCATTTTGAAACTCTGAATGGGTAGAAGATTCAGAAGGAACTGAGGAGAACTGTTAACACTGAAGGAGGTGCAGATGTTGAGAATCAAACAACAGAGGACTGGCAGCAGCAGCAGCACAACCAGAGGCAGTGCTAGAGCCGACCCATGGAGCAAGAGAGCTAAGTGCTTGTGCACAGAGTTCTACTCGTGGAACAGGGTCTGCCTCCAGGCACTTGAGTTGGTGGCGCTGGCCTTGCTGACCCACAGAGCAAGAAAGCTGAGTGCCTTTGGGCAGGATGCTTTCCAGCAGGAGTGGGGTGCCTGCAGGCACTTGAATCAGTGGAGCTACAGAGCTTTGGAACACTTGCCCCTGCAGGGCAGATGTGGGCCTGATGCTCAGGCCATGCAGCCACACGAAGCAGAAGCTAAAGAGACAAACAGCGTGAGAAGCTGAGCTGCCTCATTCTCAAAAGCTATGGCCATGACCTCAAGGGTTTGAAATGGTGGAACCATGGCACCCTGTGTTCGTAAGGGTGGAGTTGCCACGCAGTTGGGCTTGGGGTGATCCTAAAGCTGATGGGGCAGAGTTTCTGTCCAACTGGGCCTTGAAGGCACAGTTGTAGCACAGGGCTGGGGCTCTCCAGGGTCTGGAAGGCGGGGCCATTATGTAAAATGTCTTGGAAAGTGGAAGATTAATTTCAGGTTTTGAGGGCTAATGTAATGTGTTCCATCCGCTGACTCGCTTGTTGTCTGCTAATGCCTTCTTTCCCTCAATTTGTCCCATTTGTCCCCACTGTAGTGTAACTTGTGCCTGTTCTGACATTGTAGCTTTAGAAACAGGTAGCTTGTATTCTAGGTTTCGCAGATATAAAGGAATTTTTGAATTTTGGACTTGGAACTGATTTAAGACTTCTATCATATGAAATAGACATGCTTTTCCTATGACGGGATGAATGTGATCCATGTTTCAGTTATGTAATTTTGGGGATTCCAAAGAGTGGGATATCATGGATAGAATTGTGTCCCCCCAAAATAGGTGTAGCCCTGTAGCTGGGCCACGATTCCCTGTATTCTATGATTGTCCTTCATTTTGATTTCCCTATGCGGTGTGTTAAAGGATTAGAGTGGGACTATAAATCCCTTCAGAAGATCACCGCCCTGCTTCACTGTAAAGGGAGTTTCCCTGCTTGCACTCTCCTCATCCTTTCATCCTGCAAGAGATAAAAGGAAAGGGAAGCAGGCAGAGAATGGGGAACCTCATACCATCAAGAAAGCAGCACCAGGAGACGAACACATCCTTCAGACCTGAGGTTCCTGCACCAAGATGCTTCCTGGACAGAGTGATACAATACTAGACTTTCCTCCAGAGCCAACAAGGGCAAAAGCCTTCTCCTAGAGCGGATATCCTGAATTTCAACTTGTAGCCTACCGGACAATGTAAGTGTAAACCTTCCTTTGTTAAAGCCATCCACTCTGCGGTATTTCTGTTAGAGCAGCACTTGCTGACTAAAACGGCAGCCAGCATGCACTTAGTGTAAAACATACTCTTGAATGAGTTAATGTCGGATAAACTATTTAAAAAATCAGAATAATTACTACCTGATGTTGCCTCCCAGGCGGCACAAAGGACCAGAAAATCTTGCCGTAGAGGTTCTCCCTGATTTACATCAGGGTTCCGTTCTGATGACCATATAGCAAATTAGTTCTGAAGTAAGCAGAACAACTCAGTCTTTAAGTTTTCACATCTATTACATTTTATTATTAGTATCATTATTAATTTGGTCTTCTTTTGTCTTTGTGGGTTAGAAACATCACATATAAATTTACAGATATAGTTTAGTACTTACATATTACTAATGATATGATGCACGGAAGAAAACCAGTCATAAACTTTGAATACCATCTAATTTGGGGCCTATCTGTATTAAATTGTAAGTAAGTGCCGAGAGTTAAAAAATATAATGTCTTTTAAATGTTTAACAACTTGTTGCTATTGTGTCTGCTGAATCGAATCTGATTCACAGCACCCCAGACCCTATACAACGGGGTAGAACTGCCCCACAAGGTTCCCCAGGCTGCAGGCTTTACAGGTGCACATAGACAGGTCTTGCCTCCCACAGAGTAGCTGATATGTTCGAACCACCAGCCTTTTGGCGAGCAACTGAAAACTGAACCCTTAAACACTATACCCCCAGGGTCTCCTTTTTTAACAAATTAGCACCTTTAATACTCACAAAACCAAATAAGCTTCCTCTTCTGGAGAACATGCCAACAGTCTAAATTTTGGTCCTTAATAAACTGAGGTCTGGATTAAAGGTTTCTCCAGTTTCCCATCCTGCATTTAGGCAAAATTTTATTTTCTTAAGTTACATTTGGGGGAACAGCTATTTTGGGGAAAAAATTTTTAGATACTACTCATTAGGCAAGAATCATTCACAGTCCAAGGCAGACACGACCACAGCCACAGCTACCCTAACCCTCAGGCTACCAACTGGCTCATAAAGCAGCCACATAGACACCTTTCCAAGAGGAAGGAACTGGAGAAAGCTTTCCTGTGAAAAAGTAGCTGGTAAGGACTTGGGGAGATTGAAAGCAAAGCCAAGCATGCCCTCTTGTGGCAAACGAAAATATTACTTTCTTCATTCTCCGTCGTGACTACGTGATTCTTCATTTTCCCCCATGTAAACCAAGTACTTTTAAAAGTTTCAAGTTAGCTGAATATTAACTATTCTTTTCCTTGCCCTAGAGGTCTATGAAGATCTTTGTGTTCTGATCAATACAATCTACATCAAAGCCAGTAAACAATGAAGGCAGAACCCCTCCAGTCATTTCTGGCAGCACATGTTCCAACCTTGTTCTGCACTCTCTGCAAGGATAGAATGAAACTTTATTAGTACTTGTGTGAGCCTACGAAGGAGCTATGTGGCTCCTTTAAGGGCAAGAGTACACCAATGAAAGCCAATGTGCAGTGAGACCCTGCTAGCAAGAACCAGAGGGTAACATCTCTACCTTTAGTCTGCACACTAAATCGAGGGCACTGGTTGGATCAGTGAAGTCCGGATTTTGAACAGTTGTTAAGAGCTCAGGGGCTAAGCAAAAGATGAGCAGTTTGAATCCACCAGCTGCTCCTTGGAAACCATATGGGGTAGTTCTACTCTGTCCTCTAGAATTGCTGTGAGATGGATTCAGTGGCAACATGTTTTGTTTTTTGCGTGGAAGATTCAGTTGTAGAGTTCTTACCTTCCATGCGGAAGACCCAGGTTTGATTGTCCAATACCCTTCACTGCAGTTGCCATGTGTCTGTCAGTGATTTGTGTGTTGCTGTAGAGCTGAACAGGTTTCAGAGAAGCATTCGGACTGAGATGGAGTAGAAAGAAAGGCCTGGAAATCAGCCAGTGAAAACCCTGTGAATCACGATGCTTTGACAGCAGCATTTTGCCCCATTGTGCAAGGGGTCACCATGAATCGTGGGCTGACTTGATGCAAATTAACAATAACGACACTTTATAAATAGTCCCCACAGAGAAGATTGGAAAGGATGCGAAGAGAACAAACAGGCCCACAGAAAGATGCTCTATGACATGAAGCTCATGCACATTCTGTCTACTGTCTGGTGTGTGGCAGCTTTACTGGGCACAAGCTCTCATTGGTATCCTATGGAATCCCCATGGTGCAGACAAAGCTAGAGAAACCAAGTCACCTAAGGCAGAAAGGACTTTCAGTGGCAAACTCTGTGCCCCTACTGGGGGAAAACAACCAACAGAACGCCCCTCAATGTCCCTTTCTTTCCAACCTGCCCAAGAATCTTACATCTAGTTGGCCAAGCCATTTTGCTTGGTGAAAGGAGATAAAATGAGCTCTCTGGGGAGGAGACACATACGGCCAGTGGAGGGCAGGACCCTCCTAGGGACGCACCTGTACATCTAGACAGCTTTTCCTGTTTTCTGTTGGTGCTGTGAAAAATCACACTGATTCCACTTTAACCCTCAAACTCTCCGATGTCACTTGTGCTTAATTTTATTCAGCTGCATGAAAATTTCCACTATTTCCACACGTTTAATCAGTCCACAACTATTTCTGGAGACTTACAGTATACCCCCCCATCTTGTGTCAGACTCTGCATATACAGAAGTGAGTATGCCCTCAAGCTTGCAGAGCACTGGGGAAGATCACCCTGGGCCCCAAGTCTATGTTTTTGTTTTGGGTGGCCTATAGCATAACCAAAGTTCCTGAGTAGTGCAAATGGTTAGTATGCTTGGGGCTACCTTGAGGTACCTTGGAAGAAAGGCCTGGCAACTTACCTCCAAAACAGTAGCTATTGAAAACCCTGTTCTATTCTGGCAAATGTGGGGTCACCATGAGGTGGAATCCGCTGGCAAGTAGTAATTGGTATGGTATGACTTATCTCTGTTAGCTTGGTTGTCTCATTTGTACAATTGGAGTTGCATGGACAGTCTGTGAATCCACGGTTCTGGCTAAGCCCACTAATTGCCTGAAGATGCTAATCACTGTCTAGTCTCCACGCACACTTCTGTTCATACAGACCCTGAAAGGTAAGTTTCAAAGCCAACATTTCCAAACCATCTCCCAGCCTTTCTCAGCTGTAAAACCATTCTCTCTCTTTCCACTGGGAAAACAACAGATGCTCCTGGGCAGCATCCGAGAGGTTTATAAGAAGGCAGGAGGAGAGACCACAGAGAAAAGCCTGAGTACTGCCAAAAAAAGACATGGAAGAATGCAAAGGCTATTAGATAAAGGAGGATATATAAATGCAATATTACACGCTTATGAGGCTCACTGAGTTTTATTAAAAAGCTTACTCTTTTAATATTACAAAACAATATTAGTCTGCCTTCATATATAAGCCAACATTAGGTATTGTTATCAAAGCTAATGAGATCCAAATTACATAAAACACAAATTAGTGGTCATTCTGCCCATCTGACAGTATCATACAGAAATATTGTTGCAATAGCAGCAGTGAATATGAGCTTTATGACATACATGCAAATAAGGTGCAATAACAGCATGGATACATATAAGTTACAAAAACCCAATGGATCCCTGAGTTTTCATCTGGAAACATTCATATTCATATGTCTTCTGTGTGAAATGAGTTTAGGACACTCTTCTCTGGGACAGGCTCAGGATGCTTGCTTCACACAGACCCTATCACTGAGATGCTGGTTAACAGAACATGTTAAATTCAGGAGAAGATAGTGGTATATACTTGCTCCACAGGACTTTTCTTCTTTTTAAAAAACAACCAGAACTATGGTCTGCCACAGAATTTATAGTTTATGAGTATAGACAGTTGAGTGTACCAGTCTTTACTAGTTTTAGTTTTTCTTAAGTCAGTGCAATTTGTTTTAAAGACTTTGGCAAATAATTTTGCCCGGCCTAAGCAGTTTAAATATTGGCTAAATAATAGCTATCATAGTTAAATAAAAAACAAACCCACTGCCATCAAGGCAATTCCGACTCATAGTAACCCCACAGACAGAGCAGAACTGCCCCATAGAGTTTCCAAGGAGCGCCTGGTGGCTTTAGGTTTGGTAAATAAAATTCATTATGGAACCTTTACGACTGGCACAGCTAGATCTCACTGGATCTTAGTCTGTGCCTACTGAATAAAAACGCGAGAAACTGTTGTTTAGACCCCTAAATACAAGGCCATTTAATGGTGAGCCTTCTAAGGCCAGCAGCTGAGAACGAGGCACTTCTACACTGAGTTTTCTTCAAGTGTATTTATCAGATAACTTACCAATGCAAAAAGCACTCTTAAAAATTCCAACATGTGAATCTGCCTTTTGTGGGAATCAAAAGGCAATATGATACATTTAAAATTTTAAGAATAAATAGAATGATTATAATGATCTTCTCACAAACCATTATTTTTTCAAGACAATGCATGGTTGAGACACTAGCTACATATGCAGCTGATGATCATCATTAAACAAATATTTTAAAAAGCTACTGGGGCTGAGGGCTGGGGACCAGAGTCTTGAGGAACATCTAAGTCAGTTGGTATAGTACACTGTATAAAGAAAAAGTTCTGCATCCTACTTTGGAGAGCAGCATCTTAGCATCTCAGAAGCTTGCAAATGGCCCTCTAAGATACATCTGTTTGTCCCATCTCACCTGGAGCAAAGGAGAATGAAAAAAAATGAAAGGCAAAGGGAAATGTTAGTCTAAAGGACTAATGGACCACATGAACCACAGCCTCTATCACCCTGAACCTAGAAGAGCTCCATGGTGCACAGCTATCACCACCAGCTGCTTGCAGAAGCAGACAGAGTGGGAGACAAATGTAGGGAAAAAAAAACACTACAACTTTGGAAATCCTAGTGGCATAGTGTGGGTTAAGTGTTACCACTGCTAACCAAAGGTCAGCAGTTCAAATCCACTAGGCTCTCCTTGAACACTCTATGGGGCAGTTCTACTCAGGCCTCTAGGGTTGCCATGAGTCAGATCTCACTTAACAGCACTGGCTTTCTTGTTTTTTTTGTTTTTGGTGGCATATTGGTTAACAGCTACAGATGCTAACCCAAAGGTAGGCAGTTCAAACCCAGCAGGCACTTCTTGGAAACTCTATGGGATATCTCTACTCTGTCGTAAGTCATACTCTCTTTTACGAGTTACAATCCACTTGACGTCGATGGGTTTGGTTCGGTTTTTTAGTATGTTTTTGATCCTAACTACTGAAAATTTGTTATCTCCCAAATCAATTACATTCAGTATAAAAATATATAAAAAGCCTGGGGAAGAGAAACAAGTACTTCACAGGAACAAAAGCAAACAAGCAAACAAACGTTAACAGATCGTAATTAGCATCGTGGCCATCAATTTCTCAAGTCGGCCTTTCACTGATATTTCTTCATTAGGGAGACAATTTCCTTATACATCCGCCAGGGGGCATCCAAGCCCCAGAGAAAGTCGAGATGCTCCCAATCAGGCAGGTACTTGTGGTACACCAAATGGGTGATCTGGGACAGTAAGATACTGACGTCCCTCAAGTCTGAGAGCCAGTCCTGGCCCCCATTCCAGATTGCAGTCGGCACAGGCATGTCTTTCACGTTGTAAGTAGGAGGGCGAGTCTACAATAAAATTCCAAAGAGAGTTGTTTTTGTTTCAAAGTCACAATAAACACAATCTCCACTAAACACTGTTTAGGAAGTTAGCTGGGAGAGTAGTTAAGCTTTCACTATGGACCCACTTTTCAGGTTTCATTCCCAGAACCACCAAAAGCCTAAACCGGGTGAAAGAATAATAATAACTTCAACAAGGCCACTTCTTAAACTGTCACCACATGCTGGGCACCGTAACAAGTGTTTGAATTCCTGTGAGCAAGCGGTTGCTTTCTTCATAAACCGGAGGCTGTAGAACCAGCTGAGTGGTTGGAAATGTGTTTTGGAGCCAAAGTCTTCTACTTTCTCCCTCTGGGATATAAGGCAAGCTATAGGAGTTCTCCAAGCCTCCATTTCCTCATCTTTAAATTAGCAATAATCACATCTGTGCCAGAGGGATGTTGTGAGAAGTAAAAAAAAAAAAAAATGGGCAAAGTTCTTCATATTCAGTAGTGGAGAAGTTCCTTTTTTTAATTTAAATACAAGACAAGTTCAGGCAATGTAATTCGGCCAAGGTCCCACAGCTTACAAGGACAGGTTTCGGGTTCTCTGACTCTGGACCCATGTTCATTGTCATTATGAATAATGTATGACACTAACAACTCTCATTTGGAGCCAGCTAGAGGACAAGGGGAAACCCTGGTGGCATGATGGGTAAGTGCTACAGCTGCTAGCCAAAACCAGGTGCTCCTTAGAAATCCTATGGGGCAATCCTACCCTGTCTTATGAACCATTTTGATTCTGATGACGTTACCTGGTTGTAATGAAAATAATTCTTGGCAGTGCTTCCCCAGTCAAAGGCTTGGAACTGTGGGTATCTAACAGCCTAGAAAGAAGATAAAATTATCTGACACGGAAATCAGAGATAGCATCATAGGTCACTGGATTAAACCATGGCTTCAAGAAATCAATCAGATTTACACTGCATTTCTAAACTAATTTAAAATGAAATGGCACCACTTTGTCCTTTTGTATTAAACAACTTAATTTCTTATCATACAATTGGACAACAATTACCAGATTGCACCAAACAGCTATACACATAGACTCTGCATTATACTAGATCAGTGCTTGCTTCCCCTGAATGAACTTTATGCTGATGTTTTCCATGGAAATTTGACTCTTAAATATTTTTCAAAAGATAACTTTTGCTTCAGAAGAACCACATCTTTCTTGAATACCAGCACCAGTTAAATCACAAAATGTCTACCGTGCACCAGTGTAATTTCTACCTACTTGGGAAGAATGCAACCATGAATGGCATTTTATACTACATTGAAACATATACATTCTTAAAATTATGACATAAAAATATTTTTAAAGTCCCTCATATGTAAGATCTGAAATAATACAAATCCATATTTCCCCCAAACTTGCAAGGTAAAAAATATGTCAAGGATTAAATCCAGAAGTGGCAGGCCAAGTGAACCGGTAGCTCTGTTTAAGCTTTCCCCACATGGTGGCACCACTGCTAAAAAAGAACCGCTTCTAGCTTATGTGACTTGTCAGTCCTTATCGACTGCATAAAATTCTGTTTGATGTAATAAAAGACACGGTGAGATGAAATACCACGGAAGACTTATACAGCAGAAATGTTTAGTATCTGCTTTTGCCACTACAAATGACAGTTATTAAACATGGCAGTGTATTTAACAAGCAGAACAATACATGAATTTATAGCACCTGTTAGTACATCTGTTCCCTATCTCTAATTGCCAGTGGAAATATATCAATACGAGCTGTTTTCCTGCTGTACACAGACATCACTTTGTCACATATGTCCTTCAGCATTTATATGGAACATAAAGACAAAACATGCCTGTATCTCAGACTGAACCTCCAGACTGGAATTTTATGCTCAGAGCCACATTAGGAATTCAAGAAGTATCCATTTGAAAAGGCATTTCAAAAGGAGTAAAATCTGAAAATTATTTAAAGGAAGAAAAATGTGGAAAGAAGCTAAAGTCTCATCACAGATATTTGGTTAATAAGTTATGCTACATCAGCACGCAGGAACAGTACGCCACTGTCATACATAATAAACATAAACTGAAATTTTAAAAATATACTTACCTTCTGGTCAATAATCTACCTCTACAAATGTGTTCTAAGAAAAAAACGTGCCTAACACATAAACACTACACTAGAATACAAGGATGGTTTACTATTATCCCACGATGGTTTACTATTGCAAAAACAAAAATATATATATTATTAAAATATATATGTATATAATTTCAAGCAATGGAAAAAAAATCTCTTGATTAGGAATAATATAATAATTGACCTGAAATGGTATTTTTGCATTATGATTTTCTTTTTGGCCATGAAATTGATTCCAACTCATAGCTACCCCATGTTTGTCAAAGAACAACTGTGCTTCACAGGGGTTTCAGCAGATGAGTTTTTTAGACGTATTGCTAAGTTTGTCTTTCAAGGCATCTCCAGATGGACTTGAACTGCCAACCTTTGGTTGGCAGCTAAATGTGTTAACTGTAAGTATGTACCACTGAAGGACGACTCTTAATCACTTCATAGTACCCATTCTCTGCTTCTTTCTTTCAGTAACACACCCCTCAAGCTTTTTTTGAGAACATGGCCATCACGCAGAAATGCCATCCTCTACCCTTTTTCAGCTAGGCTATGAGACATACTGCTCCCTTCTGAGCTAACTCCTTAACGTGAAGCCAGTTGCCCTGGTCTTCTTGTCTCCTTACTTCCTGCGGGCTGAAGCAGATATGGAGACAATCCAGCTTCAACTAGACAGAAGACAACAGCATCCTAGAGACGGCAGAGCTGCAGAAACAGGGGAACAGGGTCCCTGTGTAATCTCATGGGGCACAGTCACAGCCCCCTTACCCAACCAGCCTGAGCCGCTGTTCTCTGGACTGTATTCTGAGTAAGAAATAAATTTTCTTATTGTAGCAACTATATTTTTGGTCTTTGATATAGCAACTTCACCTGTATCTAACACATATAATGCTATTTAATTAAATAAACAAAAGTTATCAAAAGTACATGTACTATGATCCTCTTCACAGCAGAAATGAATATACAAAAAAAGAAAGGTTATACCAAGGCATTAATGTGGTAATTCCTAGGTGGTAGACATATGGGTAATTCATTTTCCTCTTTGCACTCATGTACTCAAAAAAAAAAAAAAAAACACTGCTGTTGAACTTGATTCTGACTCATATCACCCAATGGGATGGGACAGAACTTCCCCACAGGGTTTCAAAGGCTGTAAATTTTTATGAAAGCAGAATGTCACAACTTTCTCCCATGGAGCAGCTGGTGGGTTTGAACCACCGACCTTTTGGTTAGCAGCCACATATGTACATTCTAAAATTTCACAATGAATATATATTACATGTATAATAAAAATGTTATTAAATATTCTTTTTACAGGATTTAAAAGAGAAATTTCTTACCATACTTTTGGTGTGTTTGGGGGTTGTTTTTAAGCAGTAAGTTGTAAACAGGGAGTCACTTAGTGGTACAAATGGTTAAGCACTCAGCTATAACTCAAACTTTGTTGGTTCAAATCCACCCAAAGGTACCTAGGGGGAAAGGCTTCTAGGTCTGCTTCTGAAAAATTATAGCCATTGAAAACCCTACAGCGTGCAGTTCTACTCTGAGTTGAAATCAACTTCACAGTAAGGCACTTGGCTTGTCTAAGTTTCAAAAAACAGAATACATCAGCATACGGTGGGGGGTGGTATATATTAAAGTACAGACCCCAAGGACACCCCTTCAGGAATTCTGATTTTCAACAGTTCTTTAGGTAAGGCCCAAGAATCTGTATTTTTAATAGCACACTAAATAATTCCAACAACAAAAATCCATTGCCACTCAGTTGATTCAGTCTCACAGTTACCCTACAGAACACAGTACAACTACCCCATAGGGTTTCCAAGGGAAAGGAGCCCCAGTGGTTCAGTAGGGAAGCACTCAGCTGCTAACCGAAAGGTCATTGGCTCAAACCCACCAGCCACTCTGCAGAAGATATGATAATCTGCTTCCGTAAAGATTACAGCCTTGGAAACCCTAAGGGAAGTTCTATTCCCTCCTACAGGGTTGCTGAGTCATGATGGCAAGGAGTTTCAGTCTTTACAGAAGCGGACTGCCACATCTTTCTTCCATGGAGCACCTGGTGGATTTGAACCACCAACTCAAGTTTTCATCATCGTACCACTGGTCGGGGGAGGAGGGGAAACGCTGCCATCGAGACAATTCCAACTCATAGTGACCCTATAGGACAGAGTAGAACTGCCCCATTGGGTTTCCAAGGAGCATTTGATAGATTTGAACCACCAGCCTTTTGGTTAGTAACTGAATTCTTAACCACTGTACCACTAGGGTCCCTTAATTCTGACCAACATTGTCAAAGATATGTTAGGTCCAGTCTTTGGACAGGGCTAGCAAGAAGGCTTGAGATTGTGAGAGGGCTCGAGGTTTGTCTCTGGGTGGGTCACTGAAATTGGTCAGGTTTATAGAGCATTAAAACCCAATAAAGAATTACACTTTGGAATTGTTAACAACTGAATGCTAACTGTTTAAACAAAAAGTAAATTTCCATATGTATTGTACAAGGAAACCCTGGCAGTGGATTAAGCACTACCTCTGCTAAGGTCAGCAGTTCAAATCTAACAGGCGCTCCTTGGAACTCTACGGGGCAGTTCTACTCTGAGTATAGGGTCACTATGAGTCAGACTCAACTCCATGGCAGCGGGTTTGATTTAGTTTTATTGTAAATAAAATGCCTTTACGGGCACCCCTAAACTCACACTACAGTGTTCTCTAAGCTTACACCAATTGCAGCTCTCAGCCTGCCAGCATCCGGGCCCCAGCAGCTTGCAGTATTACAGCCTGCCCCAGTGTGTCCAAGACAAGTAAGTGGTAGTCCCACCAACAGTCCCAAGGAGACCTTATAAAACAGCTGCCTGCAGCTACTATTTTAGTAATAAAGGGGTCGGGGAGTGGGCAGAGGGCAAACGGCAAGACTGTTCTCTGCAGTGGGTTTTGGTAATACTCATGTGGCAAATTCCAACGTGGTTAGACCCTAAAGGGACAAGGTCAGGAATGCATGAAAGGGCTGTGTTCTGGCCTCTGCCTGCAGCCTTTGAGCTCAGCCAGCTGCCAGATAAAGGCACTGGAACAGGAGCGGAAGCCTGGATTGCAATAGACCCAGTTGCTTGACAGCAGACCAATATCCAGCGGAAGTTTGGGACACAGAAGGGTGAAGTAGCACTATTGTGCAACATTAAACAGAGTGGTCTTACAGCTTTGGTTTCAACACTCTCAAGGTCCCTGAAAGTCTGAGTCTGGAGGCTACTGATACTTTGTTGAGGCAGGTGTCAAACCAAGTCAGGGTCAGTAGCTAGTGAGTAGTTCAGCATCTGCCTTCAGTCCACCTCAGGCATCCTCCATGCACATCTGGGGGTGCACTAACTCCTGAAGGGATATCAATTCTACCTTGTTTGAAATACATTCATTAGATGAGAGGAAAAAATTGCTCTCAGAAGCAGTGTAAAATAAAGGACATTACTGTAAGTACCGTGCCATTAAAAAGCCATCTATATGAGAGCAAAGGTCAACAATTACTCTAAAGCAAAGACAAGAAGATAGATCAGGGAACAGAGAAACCTGAGTACTGCAAATGGAACAACCAGTACACAATTAATGAAAAGGTTGGCATGTGAAAAATGAAACTCATGTCACCGAATAATTTGTGTAGAAATTTTCAAATAGGAAGCTAATTTGCTGTACACACTGTCACCAGAAACTTGACACAATTTTAAAAAATATAAAAAAGAAGGATAATTTTGCTGACAGGGTACACAAAGAAAACAAGTGACTATAGCAAATGTGATTGAGGAGAAAAACAGGGGCCTGAATGAATGTTGAGTTTGAGGATTTTTGAAGGTTTCAGGACATGCCTTAAGTGGGCTGGGTGTGCTTTCACCTTGTAATAGACTATTTGCTACTCTAGGTGTCCTATCTTAAGTCACAGCAAACTCTATCACTGAGTCATCTGCACTTTGAACTAGTTCAAGCCAGGAGAGTCATGGCCAGTGAAGCAAAATTGAAAGAGACTCAATTTTTTAAAGATTTGGGTGAAGTACTTAAGTGGAATGGGAGAAATTATAGCTTGAAGCCCTGGAATGGGAGACTTTTGAAAAAGACAGGAGAAGACACAGTTATTGCCAGGACTGTGGAGGTGACACACATTCAAAGTGGTGTAGTCGGCTACCATCTTGGAGCAGGGCATCACTGTTTCTGACTCTGCAAGACCAAGAGATTTGGTTGCTATGCAATGTGCATGCCACTCTTGTTTTCTAGAAGGCAGGTTAAGTTTCTATCAAGGCTTTGACCCCTAACTTTCCCCATTCTGCTTCACCAACCTTTTTAAAACATTTGGGTTCACATGGTCTTGGGGAATCAACTGGCATGACATAGTTTATAAAGAAAATGTTCTACACTCTGCTCTGGTGAGTAGCACCTGGGGCCTGAAAAGCCTATGAGCAGCCATCTAGAATACTCCACTGATCTCACCCCTTCAGAAGCAAGGAAAAATAAGGAAAGTGAAAAGTGCAAGGGCAAGATTAGTTCAAAGGACGATGGGACCACATCTACAATGACCTCCAAGCCACCCTGAGTCCAGTACAACTAGACGGTGCCTGACTACTGCTACTGACCACTCTGACAGGGATAACACAGAGGGTCCCAGAAAGAGCTAGAGAAAAACATACCACAAAATTCTAGCTCAAAGAGAAGACCAGACGTGTTGGCCTGACAAGACTAGAGAAACCCTGAGAGTACGGCCCTCAGATGCCCTTTCAGCTCAGTAATGAAGTCACTACGAAGGTTCCCCCTTCAGCCAGAGACTGGACAAACCCATAAAACAAAACAAGACTTAAGGGAACACCAGTCCCAGGGCGAGGACTAGAAGGCAGGAGAAGACAGGAAAACCGGTGATAAGAAACCTAAGGGTGAGAAGGGGGAGTACTGACACGGTGTGGGATCACTAAACAAAGCCAAAAAACATCATGTGTGCTAATTGTTTAATGAGAAACTAGTTTGCTCTGTAAAACTTCACCTAAAGTACAACTAAAAAAAAAATCAGGTCCATTTGGTTTTCAGCCCATTAGCCATAACCAAACTGGGCAGAACCAGTTTTAAGTCCTGATTGGAACATCACTTGGGAATGTAGCCAAAACAATAGCTCAACTGCAAAACCATCTTCCCATCATTTTTTAAGCAATATTTTATCAAACGGTATAACTCTAAAAGCAGCCCAGTTACGTCTGACGTAGGCAGCGACTGCCGGGTAGTAGGAAATTGCCAAGATATTCTCAGCACCTTGGTTTGGAACTTAAATGGTGAGTTATTTCATATTTTAAAAGAAGTTAGCTACAAAGAAGACAGTAACTGTTGAAAAATATTTTCTGGAGTGGAAATACACCCATGACATATCGTTAGATGTTTAAAAAAGTATATTCAGGTCACAAAACAATAAGCAGAAGAAATAAATTCACCTATTTCTACAGCTACAATTTTTATCTGTGTCTTTAACTGCATTTTTCTGAAATGATGTGTATGTAATGAGATGTATGGTGTAGAGCGAAGAGACATTTCACATTCCCTATCTCTGGGTAGTGTTATAGGGTAATTTTTATTTTTGCCCATATGACTTCTCTAAATTTTCTAAAATGAACATACTTCTACAGTATCTGCTAAAACAATAAAAACTATACTTTAAAAAAGTTACTAACTCCCCAACAGTGCTTTAAAATTCAGATAAAAATACAAGGCCTGACAATTAAGTTCACAAACTTGCCACTGTGTGCTTACTACACAAACCACTCAGGAAGGTTTCATAACTTTGGTTGTATCAGTGTCTCACAGCTGTGTTTGTGTCAATGTGTGGTGATGTCTTGCTGAGTGGCATTCATTATTGTTGTTGTGTATTCTTCCGTGCTGCCACAAAAAGGTCAGACGTTGAATTAGAGGAATAAGCATACATTAAATTTCTTGTTAAACTTGGCAACAATGGAAGTAAAATCAGGGACATATTAGTCCAAGTTTATGGTGATAATGTCATGAAGAAAACAGCAGTGTACAAATGCATGAAATGTTTTTCTGAGGGGACAGAAAGTGTCACTGATGAAGAGAGATCAGGGCAGCCAGCAACGGGCAGAACCAATGAAAACATTGCAAAAATTCATTGAATTGCGCATCAGAATCATCAGTTAACTGTGAGAAGCACAGCAAACCAAGTAACCATCAGTACAGAAACAGGAAAATGTTAACTGAAAATCCTGGCATGAGAAAGTGTGTGCAAGCAGGGTCCTGAAGGAGCCCACTGATGAACAAAAGCAAAGGAGAATAGATGTTTGCCAAGACCTTTTGGAGAGGCACAATGATATTTGAGGCCATATTTTCACTGGTGATGAAATATAAGTGTACCAATACAACCTGAAACAAAGCACCAAAGTGCACAATGGAGGTCACCCAATTCTCCATGACCAAAAGTTTCATCAGTCCCAATCAAGAGTCAAAACAATGCTGCTAACTTTTTTGATATCAGAGGCACTGTTCATTATGAATTGGTACCAACTGGAGAAGCAGTTAACAAAGGTTACTACCTGGAAGTGCTGAAAATGCTGCCTGAGAAAGAAGAAAACAACCAGAAGTTTTTGCTAACAACTCATGGCTCTTGCATCACGACAATGCACCAGCTCACATGGCACTGTCTGTACGGGAGTTTTTAGCCAGTAAACAAATAACTGTATTGGAGCACGCTCCCTGTTCACCTGATCTAGCCCCAGTGACTTTTTTCTTTACACGAAGATAAAGGAACTATTGAAAGGAAGACATCTGGATGACATTCAGGACATCAAGGGTAGTATGATGACAGCTCTGATGGCCATTCCAGAAAAAGAGGCCCAAAATTGCTTTGAAGGGTGGACTAGACACTGGTGTCAGTACATAGCTTCCCAAGGGCAGTACTTCAAAGGTGACCATAGTGACATTCAGCAATGAGGTACATAGCACTTCATCTAGGATGAGTTTGTAAACTTAACTGTCAGGCCTCATCTGAGGTCTTCTTAACACCATACTCTTGTAACTAGTAGAAAAGGTCAGCCTTAAGCATTATGCTCTGTTTTGAAAACTATCTGTACGGGATCAAGTCAACAACAGTAACTCACAAGACAAAAATAGGAACTTTAAGGGCCAGCAAGTTTATATTGATAAGGAAGAAACAACTCAGAAAAAGTCACACAATTTAAAGAATATGATCAATGCTACTAAATTATACATGTAGAAACTTGAATTGCTCTATGCTTTGCTGTGTAAATTCTTAAGAACAACAATAAATAAAATTTCAAGAAAAGAAAGTTATGCACATTCACATCTATGGTTGGTTTAGCTCTCAATTATCCATCGTCATTCCAGGCATATAGGATCTAAGGGTTAATGCTGAAATGCTGTTACTGTGTGCTACTGAGTCAACACCAACCCACAGTGACCCTATATAACAGGGTCCTCACAGGGTTTCCCAGGCTGTAACCCTTACAAAAGCAGATCACAGGGTCTTTTCTCCCATGGAGTGGCTAGTAGGTTTGAACTGCCCATCTTTCAGGTAGCACCAAGTGCAGAACCATTGCACCACCAGGCTCCTTAATACTGAAATCATAGCATGTATCTTCAAAGTGGAAACCCTGCTGACAGTGTTGTTAAACACTACAGTTATTAACAAAAAGGTCAGCAGTTTGAATCCACCAGGTGCCCCTTGGAAACCCTATGGGCAGTTCTACTCCGTCCTGTAGGGTCAAAATGAGTCAGAAGTGACTCGATGGAAATGTTTTGTTTTTTTGTTTCAAATATCCAAAGCTGCTCTAAAGCTATGTTTTATGAAGCAACATAGGAAAATAAATAAATAAATAAACCTGGGATTTAATGAAGAAGAGAAGAAGGAAGGGAAGAAGGAAATAAGTTTTGGACTCAAATAATAAAAACGGAAAGGAAGGGAAGAAAATACAACCCCAACAGCTGTTATGCTGACCACATGGCATGGTGTAGGGCACCCTACAGGTGATAACAAGAGCAGTGTGAGCACAGTGACAAGGAACCCAAGACTCTGGAAAACACACCAGCTTGGATGAATAAGCACATTGTCTTTTTGTTTAGGAAAAGTTTGCCCATGGACATTTCATGGAACACCCAGACGTTCTAACACTGATTAACACTCCAGAAAGGGCCTGGCGTACCTACCTGACCCCAGTGGATCATGTTTTGCACAGAAGTTCCTGCAGGACAGTGTGACGCATACACAGGCACTCTAGACTGCAAAACAGATATGATAAAAAGGGTGTTGAAGTAGCACTGGCAATAAACATGCATTCCCCCTTAAAGCATACAAACTACACAGTCATAATTTCAAATATATGGGATCAGGGGCAGGGGCAAAACTTCTTGACCATAAATATGTTCTATGAAAACATGTACAGCCATAGACGGAGGACCATGGAGCTGCATGGATTCAGAGTACAAGTCCTTTCACTTCCTTCTTTATGCTTTTCTGAACTTCCAAAGTCTTATATAACCATCACATCTTATTTTATCAGTAAAAAAAAAAAAAACAGAAAAATTAATACCACTTTTAAAAAGTCTGTAGAGACTCCATTCGAATTTTAAAACCTATTTTCAAAATGTAACACTAAAAACTATAAATATATTTAGAAATACCAGCATATTTTTGGTCTAAAAGTTTTATTTCAAAAGACTAAATATGTTGAATACATATATACATACATACGTATATTTGTGTGTATGCATATATATTTGTATATATTCAGCTATTCCAAGTTAAAAACAGAGCAAAATCACTAGAATATATATAAATACTATCAATCAGATTGTGACAGTTCTCCTCTTTCAATAGTTTCTAATAGGTACAATGTAGGAAGTTGACAACCGCCCATCTTACAATAGCAGCAAATGATATTCTAGGAATTTGCCACAGTTGATGACACTGGAGAACAAAGGATGGTGAGACTCTGTCTCATGTACTTTGGACATGTGATTAATAAGGACCTGTCCCTAGAGGACATCATGCTTGGTAGAGGACATCATGCTTGATGGAGGGTCAGTGAAAAGGAGGAAGACCCCACGAGATGGACTGACACAGAGGCTGCAACAATGGGCTCAGACACAGCAGCGATGGTGAGGATGTGCAGGACCGCGCAGAATTCTGTCCTGCTATACACCAGGTCACTACGATTGGAACCAACTAGATGGCACCTGACAGCAATGACCCTTTAGAACACCGGTGAGGTTGTTCTTGCCTCTCCCGCATCACCCAATACAAATACCTTCACAGAGAAAATAAGGTTTAAAGCAAACCTTACTATAAAACAGACGTACATACCATATTCAGATTTCTCTCATTAAATCCGCACAGAACAAACATGATATTTCCACACAACTCCTTCATAATGAAATGGCTGCACACATGAACACTCAGCCACTTCAGAACTGCACTGTGAGGTAAAAAAGCTTTGACTCCAAATATTTCCTAAAAAAGAAAAAGACCAAGAATTGTCTCAGTATCTCCGGTACAAAGGCTTCCATGGCCCCCTATGAAGCAGAGATGGGTAGCCAGTATCTCCACTAATAACTCAGGAGTGAAATGGCAAAACCAACATACTCAGGTAAACCAGGCAAACTAGGAGACGTATTCAACACATTTACTAAGGCAAAACCAGACTGTTCCCCGCCTCAGTGTTACAGGTATATATTTAAAAATCCCCAAATGAAGAAAAGGAGGCGTAATCAAATTGTTTCACGGTAGTCTTTGACAGTGGGAAAGGGCCTAGATGATCAGTCGCCCCAAGGCCATCCCCGAATAGTTCTCGACTGACTCTAATGGATTGAGAGCCACTTCTGACAAAGACTGCAGCCTGTGATTGATTATCAATCTCTGCCAACAGTATCCATCTAATCCAATTCTATGTATTAGCAACATGTGGGCTAAGTTGGCAAATCACAGCTTGTGGGTCAGATGGGGTCCCCTGTCCACATTGAGAAATGAAGTTTTACTGGTACAGTTACATTTATTTCTTCACATATGATAACTGGCTACATTTATGATAACAACTACAGCGGTGAGCAGTTGCGACAGAGATCCTATGGTCCACAGAGCTCGATCTATTTATTATCTGATGTTTTATGGAAAGAAACCCTTGGGGATATCGTAATTATCCTGCAAGTGCCTGAGCACATGGTCAGGGGCTAGTGGTCAGGAATGATAGACCTGGGGTAGGCAAAACACCATCTCCAAGGGCAGAGGGTAGGAGTTGGTATTTTTCACAAAGCCAATAAATCACAACCTCCAAGGACTGTGCACATCAGAATATTTTTGGTCATGGAGGTTCTCCAGGAAGGGGAAGTAGTTGTTACGAATGGTCAGTGGGAGTTGCAACTGGAAAAGCCACAGCACAAGGCAGTCTGTTTCACTAAAAATGCGTATTCCTATGATCCAGCACTTTCAGTTCCCCATATCTCCTCTAGGGAAATACCCAAAAATGGGCATAAGGCAGCTGTACTGGCAAAGTCATATCAACAGCAAATCAGCAACAGCTGAAAAGCCCACTACAGGAGACTGCTGAAGTAAACAGTAGTTTCTGATAATGGAACACTTACTATGCAGTGAAAAAGGTGGTAGAAGCTTACATATCGACAAGATAAATCTCCAAGAGTGATAAATGCAATCTGCAGAGCAATATAGTAGAGTGCTGTTTACATTCAAACAAAACAATGTATTTCTCTTGGTACAAATACAAGGAACCCCGGTGAACAGTTGCTAAGGTGATGGACAGCTGACTGCAAGGTTGGCAATGCAAAACCAACACTGGCTCCTTGGGAGAAAGATGTGGCAGTCAGCTTCTGTAGATATTTACAGCCTTGGAAACCCTATGGGGTTGATATGAGTCAGAGTCAACTTGACAGCAATGAGTATGACTTTGGTACATAAATACGTATGTGTAAATTCACACAAGGTCTATATAGCAGAACATAACAAACAGCACTACGCTTAATTCAGGGTGTGAGGGGAAAGCTAGAAGGTTTGGTGATTAATGAGTACTTTATTTGTAATCTGTAAATGATTTATAATGATAATTGCTACATCTGTTACCTAAGTCATTAAAAATAAATCTGGTTAGAGGTGGCTACATCTTATCTGCATGCTCTGGTCACTGGTGTAAAACATCCCACCTTGTGTGAGAACCAGGTTCTGAGCCCGGAGTTTAGTCCATATCCCCTCTGAACACCTTTGAAATGGCCCATGGGATATGTTATACCTCATTTGGTGTATATACATCCATACACAGCCAAGCCAAGTGCTGTTGAGTTGGATCCAATACACAAGATTACATATATAAAGGTTTTATATTTATATTACATATAGAGTATATATATACACTATATACATATATGTACACGTTTAACACATTACATACTTATATACATACATAGGCATACATCTATAAATGCACATGTACATGTGTGTGTATGCATATGTACACAAATAAATGCACAATGTGTACAACATATACAACATATGCAAAAGGAACCATCTGGTATCAATTGGCTCTAAATCGCTCCTCATGAAAACTGTTCCCTCTTTGAATACAGCATGGAGATCCCACAGCTTTACACCTATGCCCAGATTAGATTACTGGCTCGTGTTCAGGGGTCCTGTTGTAACAGATAATAACAGCAGTGTGGCTACAGATGGGCACATGGGGAGCCTGGATTTCCAGTCTCCAATCTCTGGCCTATTCCTGGTCATGGGCTCACTGTCTGGAAAAGGGCAACTCCAAGAGCACCTAAGATTTTCTCCCAGACTTTCTTGTATTCTTTTTGTGTGGTGGGTGGAAAGTTAATTGGCACTTGAGTGCAACACGCCTCTTGTGTACAGAGACCGATACACCTCCCCACCTCCCCACCTCCCCAGGGTCTGGAAGTAGGCATGAAGGGGGAAAGAAAATCTACAACAATAGGAAACTCCAAAACACAGAGGAAGGCACAGGTTCTCTTTCCACTGGCCAATTTTTGAGGTTTGAAAAGGAAATTTGTGGGGAGGGGTAGAAGCAGGGATCTAAATACCTTATAGATGAAGTCTGGAAATTGTGCTAATTTAGTTATAGGACTAGTAGCAAAATGGACTGAAGCCACGGGCGCCAGGGCAAAAAACATTTTAATCTTTTTAGCCAGCTCAGGGATACGTGAAAATGCTATAAATCCTGTGGAAACAAAAGAAAGATAATAGGAATTCCATCTTCTGGGACTTCTTTCTTGGAAAAAGAAAGGTGGTCATTTTTGTTACCCTGTAATCTGAAAACCATGCAAGTCACACAGACAGACATCGGCAGGCAAAACATTTGAACTTCTATGTATGTAGATGCTGAAGTGGATTAAACCATCTAATCAAGTATTTGTTAAGTATTTTTTCAAACCTCAACCTAGATGGGCATTACAAGTCCAGACTGTGAGGACCAGAACTCCCTTTTTCCTTTAGCAGCTGGAATCATGCAGACATAAGACGCCTTCCCAACAGCTCCACCCTCACTTCCCACTGCTCCTTCCAGCCTCCCTAAGACCCACTTGCACAGGCATTCAATAAAATCACCAGTGGCTCGAAAGGAATAATTAGGGTTTCCTAGCTTTAAAACATCTTTTAATTGTTTTCAGGCCTCTTGCTACCTTCAACTTGGCCCTACGCAGGTGGACAAGTCGTGGAAAAAGGAATATAAATGGAGAAGAATGCTTAACTTCATTCACGAGAAATGAACATGTATCTGAGTTGCTTCTGGTTTAGCCTCTCAAAGAGTGTTCGGTGGTATTAAAACTTAGAAGCCACTGCCATCGAGTTGATGCCAGCTCATAGTGGCCCTACAGGACAGAGCAGAAATGTCCCATGAGCTTCTAAGGAGTGTCTGGTGGATTCAGACTGATGACCTTTGGTTAGCGGACACAGCTCTTAATACTACACCACCAGGGTTTCCTATTGGTAGTTAAGGGTGAGGCAGTTTAACTACCTGTATCACATATAGCCAGGCAATTAAAAACATTCAGGCATTTGATATAACAACTCTCTTTCTAGTCATTTATTCTAAGGTGACCATACAATGTGAGTGTCAAGATATTAGCTATAAATACTAAAAAGGAGAATTGAATAAATTACAGGACCGGTCCCAAGCCCCTTATCAGAAACCCTTGTTTGGAAAAACTAAGAACAATATTTTTTAAAGTTTGCTAAGTTTTCTAGATTTCTTTACAATGAGCACACATTACTTTCATAATCAGCATAAACTAAAATATGGACAATTTTTTTTTTAAACAAAGTATACTCTGGTATCCTTGTAGCTAGTTCTGTTCCACTTTAAAAGTTCAATACATTTTCTTGTTTTAAGTCTCTCAAGTTCAAACTTCCTGTTTTTCATCCTCTCACATACCCACATTGTTTAATTAGGAAATTATGTAATAGGAAGTGGTTTACATTAATTCCTTCAATTTCAAGAGAATTGTATACCATGTTTATTCATTAATGCTCAATCAAGTCTAACTTTCCAGAGAAAACCAACGATTACACCCAAATTTCTTGTCCTATTATTCCTGTTTCATAGCAAAAAAAGAAAACAAAAACCCTTATTTGAACAAACATTTCTTTTAATTTCACTTTTTAAGAACAAGTGCAAACTCAACAATAAACACATTACATCAACTTTCAATCTTTATTACATACCTATAGTGGTACCTTGAGAATGACCCACATAATACAACTGTTCTTGGCCAGTTTTATTCAGAATGAAGTTAATAGAAGCTGGCAGGTCATAATTCGCCATTTCATCAAAGCTGGAATCAACACAAGGAAGTTTTCACTTGGATTATTACATACAAATAAAACAGTACAGTAATAACAAGGGTGCAGTCTGATGAACTACACAAATTGAACGCACATGGGTAACGCAACCCTTGCACGCAGGAAACAGAACATGACTGAAATTCGAGAAGCCCCCCTAAGGTCCCTTCCTGTCATATTCCCAAAGAGAACTACTACCTTTTTGTTTTTCACATCATAAATTAGTTTTTGATAGTTTTTGAACTTTTCTATAAATGAGACTGTAGGTTTTGAACTTTTCTATAAATGGGGCTGCACAGCATATACATACATATATGTGTGAGCACACATATACGTGTTTGTTGTTTTTGTTGTTAGGTGCTGTTGTGTTGGTTCCAACTCAGTGACCTTACAGACAACAGAAGAAACACTTCCTGGTTCCATACTATCCTCAAATCACGGCTGCATTTGAGACTGCTGCTGCAGCCACTGTGTCACAGAGATATGTAGATACACACATACAGCACCTATTCTTCTGTATCTGGCTTCATTCATGTGGGATAATCATGCTTTGTCTATCCATGACACTGCTGATAGGCATTTAGGTGATTTCCAGATTTTTGCTTTTACAATAGTATCACAATAAATATTCTTGTATGTCTCTTTCAGCAAAAGCTCTCATTCTTGCATTTCATGTCTTTAGTGTGGCACTAGCTTGCCAGATAAGAAGACTGAGACAGTCCATAATGTTCACCTGCTCTAATATTTGACACTAGACACAGATCTCAGAACCCGTGTACACGCATATGTGTTTTCCATCAGACGAGGAGAAGTCAACTGTTATTTGGGCATTCACAATGTCTCGGGCACTGTATCAGGCTCTTTCCATGTATCCCCTCCCTTAATAGGCCCAATAACCTTATGAAGTAGGTGTTTATTATCCCCATTTTCCAAAAGAGAAACTGAGGCACAAAGGGTTTATGGAATATGTTCAATGCTATTCAGCTCTTAACTGGTAGGGCTGGAAGTAAAAGAGAAGAAGAGAATTTCAGAGTTGAGAATTTCTGAAAAGTGAAAATTAGAGTACTTGTATATTTACAAGGGGAAGATTATAGGATAAAACTTACCCCAGCAGCTCCCAAACCTCCACCAATGCCAAAATAAACTTAAAGATTACTCAATTCCCAGTAGAATCTTCTACTTCTTAAAATGTAATCACTTATTTATCCCTACCACTGTTTATACAATTCAATTCCTAATGGAGTTTAAAGCCTTCATGAGACCTGCTTCTTCTCTCACACCATCTCAGCATTATTCATCTACCTGCTGCCACAGCTGGAATCCCCAGTTCTCTTCATTAAAGGTGTCAGGGAACGGCCACAGTGCTGTTATGAGTTCAGACGTACCTGAAGGCCCAGAATTCATCCTGAGACACTGAAAGAGTCTTGTGTCTCCGAGACCAGGTGTTTCCCCTGCTGTTTCCCATCCAAACATCAAAGCCAGCATCAGCAAGGATGAAGCTCAGGCTGCTGTTGGCAAGATTTGTGACCCAGTTACTGGAATCTGCAAGCAAGCCATGCTGCAGATACACAACGGGTTTGGGGTCTGCAAAACATACATGGCCAGCAGTCAGCAGCACCACACTTCAAAGAAATATGATTACTAAACTGTGAATTGATAATTCATATAAGGTTCCACCACATATAAGGAAACAGAAATTAAAATATTGACCAAAGTACTCATATAATCTTAGTGAAATTTTTCCTTAAACACTGCTGGCAGGGCAGCAATGATATTGGACAACTTTTTTCATGGCTACTAACCAGACACAATGGCTTAAGCATCAAAAATAAAATAATGTATTTTCAATAACTTTCAAAATGTTTCTGCAATTTTCTCCAGTAATTTCATTTCTCACAAAGTATCCTAAAAAATAAACCAAAAAACAAAGACCACACACACACACAAATTCATAAATGCACATAGAACATGAGTTTGTTTTTTCTTCACCTGTGCCTCGGACAGTGTGATACAGCAGACATAACATGTATTATGGAGCCAATAGGAAACTCTGGCGGCATAGTGGTTAAGTGTGACAGCTATTAACCAAAAGGTCAGCAGTTTGAATCAACCTCTCTGTGGAAACCCTATGGGGCAGAGCTACTCTGTCCTATAGGGTGACTATGAGGCAGAATTGACTCGACAACAATGGTTTGGTTTTTGATTTAGGAGCCAGAGAAGAAGCTCTGGTATGCAGTGGTTGAGAGCTTGGCTGCTAACAGAAAGGTCAATGGTTTGAACCCACCAGTGTTCCTTAGGAGAAAGATACGTGAAGATTACAGCCTCGTAAATTGCATGCAACAGTTGTACCTCGTAGGAGTTCTCTCTTGTACTGGTTAAACATTTGGCTGCTAACAGACTGGTCAGTGGTTTAAACCTACCAGCCATTCTGCAAACATTGACAGCCTTGGAAACCCTGTGGGGAAGTCACCCTCTGTTCTACAGGGTCATTATGAGTCAGAATTTTTTTGATGGCAGTTTTTTGTTGTTACTCGACAGCAGTGGGTATTGTTGTTAGGAGCCAAAGAAGCCTGACCTAAGCTGCTTACATAGTGCTGAGGCCACCAAATCATCCATTAAAGCAGCATTTACTGAACATCAGTTAAGTGCCAGGATTCTTCTCAGCACTGAGGATACTGCAGAGAATAAAACGGGGGGGAAAAAAAAAACCCTTCCTGGTATTGATGTTATATGACCATGAGTTTTACAGTCAGATAAACCTAGGTGTGCAGATCAGCATGAGAACAAAGCAGTCCAGCGTAAGCAGATGGGGCAGGGCTGGGTGTACAAAGCTGAACCATTTGTTAACCAAAAACCAAACTGAGGAGTCAATTTTGATTCACAGTGACCACACAGGATAGAGCAGAAGCGACCACACAGGACAGAGCAGAACCGCCCCTTAGGGTTTCCAAGGAGCAGCTGGTGGATTCAAACTACTGGACCTTTTGGTTAGCAGCTGACCTCTTAACCACTGCACCGCCAGGGCTCCACCCATCTGTTGGCTCTGGAACATCTTTAACAGAGGATGGGAGACCTAAAGTACTTTTTCTGTACTGCTCCTTCTTGTTTATTCGGGTTCCCCAACTTCCCACTTCCAGCTGAATGCAAAACCTCAACGAGACACTGCTGGATGGGCAGGTAGAAAAGACAAAGTGCATCTATATTCTCCAAAAAGCTAAACTTTCCCAGATCTGGAATATTTAGGGGTAACAGCTGCAAAGAGTATTGCAGATGTTGTTTTCACATGGCAAATGCCAGCACGTACGAAACGCTCTGACCAAGAAAGGAAAATCCAATGGTCTGACAAACAGCGTGGCCTCAGCTATCCTGAAGTCATTCAGCTGTGTCCTATTACATTGCCCATTCTTTGAAGACTTTTTACTCAAAACTTGTTGTAAGCAGTGTTGTTGTTCTTCTTATGTGCCACTGAGTCAATCCTGACTCAAAGTGACGCTACGAGACAGAGTAGAACCATCCCGTAGAGTTTTGTAGGCTATCATCTTTATGGAAGCAGGTTGTCACATCTTTCTGCTGCAGAGCTGCTGGCGGGTTCCAACTGCTGACCTTGAGGTTAGTGGCCAAGCACTAATCATCCCACTGCCATGGTTGCTTCTAAACCATCTACTAGAAAGAAGTCAACTGAGTGATTCAAAACACATTGCATTTCATATAAACCTTTACTGGTGCCAACTTTGTATGAGTCCCTCTGGCCGGTACTGGGGACACAAAGATGGGTAACCGGCACTCCATGCCCCAGAGAACCCCACTCCAGTGGAGCTGACAGACACATATTTATCTTCTAACTCAGCTTGGAAAAATGCCAGAACACTATCTAAGAAAGCCCAGAAGAAAGTCGTTTGGCCAAACGGAGAAATATATCTGGGTATTTATTAGGCAAGAGACAGATTTTCCCGCAAAGAATTCTGGGGAAGAAACAGGAGCCCAAAGGCCTAAGACTATGCTCCAGGTCTCCGAGGGTAGGACCCCAGAGCACACTTTAAAAGGATCCTGCAAGAATCTGATGCTCAACCAGGCTGGGGAACTGCATGTAATGTTCAGTGCCCAATGTGGCCTGGGGACAGAGGGATACAAGGACTTTGTGGAGTGTTTACACTTCCCAGCTGGGCTAATGTGGAGAACAAAAGCACTGCTCAGATAAAGATGACGTCAATATTACCCACTGGGCTTATGCAGCCAGTGACTTCATTAACATGGCAGGTCACTGTCTTAGTTATCTAGTGCCGCTGTAACAGAAATACCCCAAGTAGGTAGCTTTTTTATCCTCTCACATTCTAGTACGCTAGGAGTCCAAATTCAGGGCAGCAGCTTCAGGTGAAGCCTTTCTTTCTCTGTTGGCTCTGAAGGAAAGTGCTTGTCATCAGTCTTTGCTGGACAAGGAGCTTCTCTATGTGGATCTGGGTCCAAAAGATGCACTCTGCTCCCAGCATTGCTTTCTTGGTGGCGTGAGGTCCCCAACTCTCTGCTCCCTTCCCTTTCATGTCTCGGAAGATAAAAGGTGGTAAGGCCACACTATAGGGAAACTCCCTTTGTACTGGATCCAGGATGTAACCTTAGTATGGGGGTTATAACCCGACCCTAATCTTCTTTACCTTAAAATTACAATCCCAGAATGGAGGATTACCACACAATATGCAAATCATGGCCTAATCAAGTTGATGCATATTTTGGAGGGACATAATTAAATCCATGACAGTCCATAATATTAACAAATTTTGAGGTGGAAAATCTTTAAAAGGTGGGTGCTAAAGTACTTGCCTCTTTCCTCTACATAGAGTGCATTCTGATAGGTAAAGGCACTGGAAAGAGACCTACTCACGTCTGCAGCTACCACCAAGGAGGAAAAAAGACAGGGACAAGGTAGTTCTTTCACATTTCACCACCAATCAAGGATTTAAGAATTTACTGGAAAAAGAAGTTGCTCTCGAGGAGGGTTAAACCCACTGCCATTCACATCTTCCAGTGAATTATTTTCATCAGATTTCTTTTCACCTTTCTGCTGAGAGAAACTGACTAAAATGACTGCTGGTCAGTGTAGAGCATGTATGTCCTCTAGGTGATGAAAGTGCTCTACAGTGCCAGAAATCCTATGAAGTCTGTCCTATTCTCATTTAACAGAGTGGAGAATAAGGACTAAGTGAGGTAACTTCCCCGAGGTTGAGCTGGAACTAGCAAGGGAGGGAAACGGGATTTGAACCTAGGTAAGCCTGATGCCAAGATCCATGCCCTTAACCACTTTGCTATGGGGAAAGGTGAACAAGAGAGAAATTATTCTGGAACATACAGAAGTCCTTCAGAGCATGGTAAGTCAAAGAGGGAAGCTATTTCAGAGGGATTTCGACCAGGAACTTGAAATACAGTGATCTCTAGTAGTTGGAAAAGATAAAGACAAGACACAAGGACACCAAACTCTGTTGTGCCCATGGGGATGGTTCTCAGGACCAACCTGACTTAGCCACCTGGTATTGCTCTAACAGAAATACCGCAAGTGGATAGCTTTAACAAAGAGAAATTTATTTCCTCACAGTCAAGTAGGCTACATGTCCAAATTCAGGGCATCAGTTTCACAGGAAGGCTTTTTCTGGCAACTGTGGAGGAAGGTCCATGTCCTCAGTCAGGGGAAGACTGAGCTTCTCAGGCACAGATACTCTGGGTCCAAAGGACACACTCTGCTCCTGGCACTGTTTATTGGTGGTATGATGTCCCCATCTCTCTACACCCTTCTCTTTCCTTTTATCTCTTCAGAGATAAAAGATAATGTTAGCCGCATCCCAGGAGACATTCCCTTTGCATTGGATCAGGGATGTGATCTGGATAAGGGTGTTACAACCCCACCTTAATCCTCTTTAACATAAAATTACAACCACAAAACGGAGGACAATCACACAATAGCAGAAATCATGGCCCAGCCAAATTGATGCACACATTTGGGGGGGACATAATTCAATCCATGATAAAGCCCATTCAGTAACTCTAGCACCTTTAGGCCTGATTTGCCACAGCAACAAACCAACAGGACCGACAAGAGCTGCCCACCCAGCTTATACCCTAGAGCTAGCTTGTCTGTCCCATACTGGCTCTCAGAGGGCTGGGGGCTGAGGCCTAGAAGAACCATTTCTTGGCTCCGAGAGGGGAAGTGGCCTCATCAAGACCATCTAGTAGTTAGCAGAGGGCCAGTAAAGACCACAGTGGCATGCTGTCACAATGCTACGAGGCCCAAGTGTGGGTGGAAGCGAGGTACGCATTACTCAAACTCTCAAACTGAAACTGCTGAGTCCACAGTCCCCCAGAAGGAAGAAGGTCAGATGGCTACAGAGGTTCTGCTTCCCAGGATCCTGGCCTTCTCAGCCAGGGCACTGTGTCTGAACAGGCCTCTGCTAGGCCTGAAAAGTGCTGTGACAAACCAGCTGAAGTCCCTGGGAAAACCACAAAGAAGACCAAGCAGTGAGTTAAGGGTCAGGACAAAAAGAATGGGTGTTAGCATCAGACAGACCTTTGCTGTTGCCAGCTCACTAGCTGTAAAACCTTGTAGGAATCTCTAAAACATAGGTGTCCTTTTCCAAAGTAGAGATGGTAACAGTACAGTGCCTGATACACAATAAAGGCTCAAGATGTAGGAGTTACTCACTTCTCTAAAATACAAGGGTCCTTTTCCAAAGCAGAGATGGTAACAGTACAGTGCCTGATACACAGTAAAAGCTCAAGAAATAATGTTGTGAGCTGCCATCAAGTTGATCCTTATTTGTGGCAACCCCATGCATGAGGGAACAACCCACTGTCTGCTCTTGTACCGTCCTCATGATCAGCTGGAGATCAGATCATTGTGATCTACAGGGTTTTCATTGGCTCTGTTTTTCTATAAGTAGATCACCAGGCCCTTCTCCCTACTCTATCTCACTTTAGAAGTTCTGCTGAAACCTGTTCACCATCATAGCAACACAAAAGCCTCCACTGACAGATGAGTGGTGACTGGTCATAATCAGTCATACTGCACCGGCTTAGTATCAAATATAAGTCTTCACCATGGAAGGAGAATTCTACCAGCGAACTCCTAGTCCCTTCCGTGAAATAACACCTGCTGTCAAGTTGACCCTGACTCATAGCAACCTTACAGGACAGAGCAAAGATGCCCCATAGCACTTCCAGGACCAAGCTTGTGGATTCAAACTGCTGAGCTTTTAGTTAGCAGCGGACTTTGAGTTAGCAATTGAGTTGTTGACCACTGTACCACCAGGGTTCTCTTCCCTTCTTAGCCACTGCAAGTCACTCCTTAGCTTGCATTATGACATCTTGAGTTCACAGAACTATACAGATTAACAAATCATCCAGCTTTGATCCAAAACGTCCACTTTATAGGAGGAAACAGAGCCATCCACAGAAGAGAGGCACCTGGAGACAGGTGCCCAGCCACAGACAATGTCATTATCTCCTGTGACCCCAGACATTGCTCTTTCCACTACTACAAGGTCTAACAAGTCTGGGAACTTAATTGTTCTAAGTGCTACACACCTCACTGCTGAATATCTGTCACCTTCCTAGTACTCCCCTTACAAAGCTATGCAGCAAGGCCAGTGCCTAGCATACCTTTCAAAGCAATTTTGGAACTCTTTCTGGAATGGCCATTGTACACAGTGGCAAGGTGGCAAGTTTATAAACTTAATTGTATAGCTGTCTGTACGGGAGTTTTTAGCCAGTAAGCTAATAACTGTACTGGAACACCCTCCCTACTCACCTGATCTGGCCCCTAATGACTTTTTTCTTTACCTGAAGATAAAGAAAATACTGAAAAGAGTTCTGATGGCCATTCTAGAAAAACAGTTCCAAAACTGCTTTGAAGGGTGGCCTAGGTGTTGACATCGGTGCATAGCTTCCCAAGGGGAGTACTTCAAAAGTGACTGTCGTGGTATTCAGCAATGGGGTATGCAACACCTTTTCCAGGATGAGTTCACGAACTTAACTGGCATTCCTTGGACATTCTGACTTCAGCACCGCTGCCCTCAGCAAACAAATTCTGACATAAGTATCTTCTTCCTTTCTTTAGAGTTTAGAACACACACTCATCACTGCAGACTAGATGTTGAAGAAGCAGCCATCAGAGACCGTAGGCAAATCTTTCTGATATTTAGAAAACAAAAACCGCTTCCACTTCCACTGGCCTTCACAGGACTGACTTCTGATTTTTACAACCACATATGAAGTAGAAAGTTTTATTCTTCCTATTTAACAGATGTAAAAAAAAAAAAAACAACAAAAACTAGCCTAAGTAAATTTCCAAGGTCACACAGCTGGTGAAAGCTGCAGAGCTGCCAGTAAACTCACGGCTAGCACTGTTCGCTTGCTTATGCTTAACTACCTGGCAAAACTGCCTCTAATTTCATCCACCACTGGAAACCCTCCAGTTGGGTTTTGGGGTGTCTCTTAGCCCAGGAGCTGGGAAACCTTAACCCAACGTGGTCTTGAGCAAGGAACATGATGAAGTGCCAACGCTTTGCTTAACCCAGTCTTGGGAGGCTGCAGAGCTGTAGGTACATGCTCGGATAAACTGAAACATGCACCTGGGGGTTTCTCAAACAAACAAGTCAGAAAAGGCTTCTATCCTTGCAGAGCTCAATGTCTAGTGGGAAAGACAAAGGTCACAGATTATCATCACCTGCATAGTAAGGTATTTTTTATTGTCTTAACCGCCGTGAAGGAAACTCACAGAGAACTATGAGAATAGCTAGCTAGGGACCTGAACTGTGGCTGAGGAAATGCACCCTGAAGAAATGACATTTAAGCTGGGGATAGTGGAGGAGGAAGAGTGGTTAACTCAGCGGAAGAGAAGCAGCTGGGAGACTACAAGTGGGGGTGCAGGCAAGCATCTCTCTTTACCACCCTGTGTCTGCTCTAGCCCCAAAGTTAGAAAGAGAAGATACATTTACAGCTGACACTGACTTATGCTGCTTGGTTAGACAAAAGATCTGAACCCAGTCTCCTACCAAGCCCACCATCAGAGCACCAAAGCAACATGGTCAATGGAGTTACCAAACTCTGGTGCTGATTAATGAGCCCCCATCTGTCCACTGCTGCCTGGGAGGCCAGGAATTACACTCCAGCTTGTCAAGGCCAAGGTGTACATTCTTAGAGCACTGTATTTACTCAAAAAGTGGTTTCTTTAGAAAAATAGCATGAAAGAGGACAGAAAATCCAGAAATCACTCAGAATCCTCAAACAAGTAATCAATGCAAAGCAAGAAAAGGCCAATGATCTTTCCCTCCAAAGATTTAGTTCACAAACCAACCACCTTTTGAATTTTGAAAGGGCAGCCCCTGGGGAATCTTTACTATGGCTCTACCTCAAAAGTCTATTTCTGCATGTCAAAGGCAATTATTCTGGGCCTTCATACCCCCAAGCACCCCCTTCACCCCTAGGGCCATCAGACTGTCTTTCACATCATTTCTCAGATACATACGTGTCACCCTCGGTGCTTGATTGAATGACTGGCCAATTCCTAGTTCAGCAAGGAGTAAGTCTACCTGGTTGGAGCTGCTGCTTTATATATTTTAGGCAGGTAAACCCAGGCTGATGTGTATTTCTTTGTCTTGGTTACATAAAACATATATTCTGAGACCAACTGGTCTAACAGTCATGATACAATGCTTCAGTTCCAACTCAAACAACAATGGGTCTGCTATCCTTTGAACCTGAGGCAAATCCCTTTCCCTTTTTGAGACTAGCTGACTAATCCAGTAAAACTGAGGGTGTTTGTCTAGAACATACGTTTCTAAACCCAAGGATTTTACCTTGGAAATACCCAGGAAATGTGTTACAAATACAAGCTCTTCAATCAGCTCACCCAGACACGGATCTGAGATCTTCTAGCACTAACATCCCATGACTCTGAAATAAGGCTGGACAGATGAGAGCTAAACCACTTCCCTATAAATGATCATTTCAAAATTCAATCCACTTAAGGAGCTAGGGAAAAGCAGAGGCAATTCAACAGCTGATAGAAAAGATCACTTACACTAGGAAAGGACCTACATAGACTCCATAGCTTGTCACATGTGTCTTAAACATGTCTTCCAAGGTGGCTAGTTAGCAGAGGTTTGATCACAAACACATACCTTGCTGTCGAAATCACAGGGCTCTTTTCTGGGTCCACAGTCTATAAAGCTACATGTAAGATTTGTGGACATGCAAGTATCTATTGTATTTTGCTGGGAAGAAGGTCTACTGCCTTCAGAAGTTTGAGAACCCCTGTTTCTGCCAAGTGCCGTGACAAAACTCACAGGCCGAGCGCTAGTGGCTGCTGTGAAGCTTACAAAAGTGATAAGACAGAGCCTCTGCTTGGGGGGCGGGGGGGGGGTTGCAGAAAGGATAAGTATACAAGTAAGTCAATCCAAAGCAGAATAAGACAAACATCTTAAGAGGGGTATGAGCTAGCAAGGCATCCGGGAGTTCAGAGGAAGGGTGTGGTCCCTTCTCCCTCAAGTAATCAGGGAGAGATGGTCTGATGAACCCTGGGCCTGGGGAGGATGGAAAGAACTGTATTTCCCAAAAAGATAGGAAGTGAGCATAGTGGGCAGGGTGAGCATCATTCCAGAGGTGCGACACCAGCTAAAGTTCCAGAGCAGACATGATTCATTGGGATTCAGGGATGCCACGAGTAGCCCCTCGGTATTTTGTAATTTAACAGATCCAACTTCAACTTCACCATTTCTAGTTTGGTTATAGCACCCAATTTAAACCCCTGCAGGTGATAAATGATAAATGTTTCTTAGATAATGGGCAAACACAGTTGGTACACACTCCTCCAAAACCTGGTGAGAGAGGCATTCTTATCCCGTTTTATAGAGGGTTCAACACAGACATCACAGCTATAACTGCAATGATACATCTGGGAATCATGACAGTCTTCAAATATCCATGGTGAACCTCAAAGATCTACTACTGTATAGAACGGGGGTCAAGAGTATAGAGAACAGCTCGAAAGACAGAATATTAAATGAAGATGTGTATCTTCGTTCATTAGGACCCTGAAGGTTGCTGAATGCCTGAATCACATGACGATCACATGATTGTGCCTGAGTTTTGTGGCGCTCAATCAGGCAAAACCCTAAAGAATGAATGAAAACAGGGAGGCTGGTAGAGAAAAAAGCAAGTGACCAAGCATCTAACAGGACACAGGCAGAGGAGTTTCAGGGCCCTGTCTTCTGTTGATAAAAAGTCTCCAAGTGAAGTCATGAATACTGTCAGAGAGGCCCCCTTCTTGTAAATAGTAGGGATGTATGATATTTTTTTGTGTACTAAAAACATGGGTTTCAGACATTATAGGCAGACTGATTTGTGGTATTCCTGTTTTGAAATTCTTTTTTTTTTTTTTTAATATATGGAGCATCTCGAAAATGGAAGTGTCTCTCAGTTCTTAGTTTATTTCAAGAGCCCAGTTAAACAGTAACAAGAGTCTAAGCTAGGGAGGTAGCCTTGGAAAGTCAAGGAAGAGACGGACTGAAACAACACAGGACGGGCAGCCTGGAGAGGACTGGACAGCTACTTGAGGATAAGAGTCAAGGATGATTCTGCAGTTTCCAGTCTAGGTCATTAAGAGTGAATGGTGCTACTAATAAAGGGAAAAGATCAGGGAGGTGCTGAGTAGGACGAGAAGATGAGTTCCACATTTGGTTATGAATTTCTTTTCATTGTCATTAAATGGATCAAAGTAACACCATCAGCGACACAATAAAGATCCTCAGTCCCATGCTCCACCCCAGACCATGGAAACACAAGTCATCAGAGAAGTCCTCTAGGCAGTTCTTAGGAACATCACAAATTTCTTTAGATAACATGAGCCAATCATCAGAAGTTTCCCTTAAAACTCCCCCGGGAGCTTAGCTCAACAGCAGGTGTTACATACACATCCCTGATCTACCGAAAGAGAGGAGCCTTCACAACAGAGGAAGAAAATGGGGACCCAACACTTCGATCAGATTTCACTTAAGAGTATTTTCAGTCTATGTTCCCCATTCTAGAGAATACGAGTATTCACCTCCCTTCACAGTAACGCCCAAAACATAAAATATAAATAAAGAATATAACCCACAGCATCTGAGAATGACAAGCTAAAAGGGAACTTTGAGATCACCCTCAAGTAGATTGTTTTTCCAGATAAAGAATCTGAGCCTTGCACAGATGAAAGCACGCAAGCAGTTAGGGGCAGGTCCAGGTCTAGACTCGAGGTTTCCTAACTTTTCGTTCCTGCCATTTGAGAGGAAATCTTGACTCATGCTCACTTTCCGCATATGTGAAGTCTATGCACCGTCACAAAACACAGTAGTGACAGTCCTTCGCATGGGGCATGTAGGGCCATGTGCTTTAAGTGCTTTGTGGAGATGAATATAGGAAAAGAAATGGGAACACATTCTCTCAGCATGTTTTTACTGAGGTCCTAAGTACTTCTTACCAATAACTCACACTACTTATTAGTCAAGCAACCACTTTTAAGAAAAATAACAAATACATATTCTTTATGTAAGATCTAAGAAACCCTGGTGGCAGAGTGGTTAAGTGCCATGTTTGCTTACCAAAAGGTTGGCAGTTCAAATCTACCAGGCACTCCTTGGAAACTCTGACAGGCAGTTCTACTCTGTCCTGCAGGGTCACTATGAGTTGGCATCGACTCAATGACACTAGGTTTTTTGGAGGTATGTTAAGATATGAAATTAGTATATAGGCGTTACTATTTTACAAAAAAAAAGAAGGGAGCCATGATAACATGCTCACTCTGCCATAAAATGCTTTGCATGTTTCACACTGAAGAAAAACTGCTAGTCCTCATGCAACTCACCACATGGTTGTAAAAAAGAACCTTAGTTGCATGTATCTGCAAGAGTTAAAAATTTAATTTCAAAAAGTCCATTGGCTCTCTTGGCCACTTAAGCATTATTGAAAAGTCTATTAAAGCTAGGATTTACAGGATAAGAAAAAAGAGATAAAATTAAGAAAAATCAAATCAGAGAATGATACAGCGCTCACATAAACACAGGTTTTTAAGTTTGCTTTGAGTAGTAATTTGGGAAGGAAATAGGCCAAAAGACCCTTAGAAGGCCCTTATGCTCTTATAAAATTTTACCTGAAGAATAGATACTTAGTTTTAAATCTCAGTCTTAACTCCCCAAGGCAAGTTTCTGGAAACAAGTGTTTAAAAAATAAGCCACATTTGGAGAGAGGATTGACTAAGAATTAGATCATTACTCAGACATCTGTTTAACACTGTGAGCAGCCTGTTTAGAAATTCCTGAATCTGTACTGGAAACCAGTTTTATTAAATTATAACATGAGGGAGGGGAAAAAAAAAAAAAAAGAACTCACTGGACTGTTTTGCTTTTTTTGGATGGGGGAGGTTTGGAAGTTTTCTGCCTTTGACAGGATGCTCACTTTTCTATAGCTTTCATTCAGTGAAAAATATTTATGTTTTCCTTCTCTGAAAGGTTTCTGCCTTATGCAAGGCCCGCTTTCGCAGGTTTTACTGTACACGCGTATGTATTTGTATGTATTCTTCTTCTTTTTTTTTTAGGTCAAAGCTACAAAAACTTTTATCTATTCCTACTGAGAGTATTATTAGTGCAAGCCTATTTAGATAGCAATTTAACAATATCTAGGAAAATCACAAATGCTCTGTCCTAAAAATTTATTTCTGGAAATGTACTTCATAAACAAACTTGAACACATACAAGGTTGAGTGCTAAGCTGTATTTGTGAGAAGACTCTTCATTAATAGGACACTTGCTAAATAAACCAAGACACAGCTATACAGTAGAATGTCATATATCTGGAGACATGAATGTTAAAGCGCTCTGTGTATGGTAAGGAATGATCTCCAAGACATTAAGTAGAAAAACTCAAGGAATGTGAGGTCTGACAATTAAGTTCGCAAACTTAATTGTTCTAAGGGCTACATACCTCAGTGCTAAGTATCACTATGGTCACCTTGGAAGTACTCCCCTTAGGAATTGATGCACCCTTGCCAATGCCTAGTCCACACTTCAAAGCAATTTTGGAACTCTTTCTGGAATGGCCATTGCAGATGATGGGAAGGTGGCAAGTTCACAAACTTAACTGTATAGTTTTCTGTAAGGGAGCTTTTAGCCAGTAAACAAATAACTGCATTGAAACACCCTACCTACTCACCTGATCTGCCCTCCTTCTACCCCATGACTTTTTTCTTTATTCTATCATAAAGAAAATATTAAAAGAAAGACATTTAGATGACATTCAGGACATCAAGGTTAATACGACAACGGCTCTGATGGTCATTCCAGGGAAAGAGAGTTCCAAAATTGCTTTGAAGGGTGGACTAGGTGCTGGTATGGGTGAATAGCTTCCCAAGAGGAGTACTTTGAAGGTGACCATAGTGATATTCAGCAATGAGGTATGTAACACTTTTAGGATGAGTTCATAAAATTAATTGTCCTTATTGAATGAGGAGCATTATAGACCACATTTTGTATAAAAAAGGAAGGAGGACAAAATAAGACTTCATGTTTATATTTGTTTTTATACACATAAGGAGATTTTGGAAGAATACATAAGAAACCAGAGAGACTGAGAATGAAATGGGAGAGTGGTATTTTACTTTGTCATTTTATTCTCTTTGATTTTTGAAGTCTGCAAATGCATTACCTATTTATAAAACTGAACATATTTTCAAGTGGCAAAAGCTGTCTTTTAAATGTACAAAACATTCCTTTAAATAAGATACTTCCTCATAATAAGGAAAGTGGAAGTTTGGGCGTAACTCCAAACAATCTGACCTACGACCGAATCTTTAAGTGAAATGTGAAATTAGATGACTCCTGTTCTTACTTCTTTAAAGAAAAAGTATTTTTATGTGTCTTGCATGAAAACAAAATTTTCAGTACTTTGGTCTACAAACAATCCCAGTCCAATGTTTTCAAGTTAAAAGCGAACTTGGTTATTGCCGTTAAAACCAGCTGAATTCCTGGAATGCTGTTACTTTTAAGAGCTTCCCTGGCTCCCCATAGAAAACACCCATACCTTTATAAAACCGGTTCTTCCTCCCGTGGGGAATTCGGTGAAGGCAAAGAATATAACCATCTTCAGTCTCAACTAGGTGCTCCTCAGCTGGAAACCCCCAATGAGAGATAATTTCAGTCTGTGGAAATCAAACCAGTGGAAATTCTATCAATGGAATCTAACCAGATCTTCCTCATTAAAAAGTAAAGGAGACAAATGAACTATTAGTGGTATTCTCTGAACTTGAAGAAATCAGTCGTGGTACCGAAATATTAACCTGCTGAATCTATTAAACACCCATTACAGAGGTAAATCCTCTACTTTGTTTCACTCAGACGTTCTGCCCATGGGTGTTTTTATCATTCTAATAGGTGTTACACCAACCAAAACTAAAGGAAACCCATTGCCATCCAGCAGATTCCAGCTTATAGCCAGCCTACAGAGCACAATAGATCTGGCCCGTGCGGCTTCTACACTGCAGCAGGTAGATTCGAACTGTGATGTCACAGCCGGCAGCCGTCTCTCTCAACCACTGCCCTACCAGAGCTCCGTGTGTCTCACTGACACTGCCTAATTTTACCACTGCTTTAGGCCTCTTCATTTCCGCTTTGCTGTTTCTTTCTTTTTTAAATATGCTAGCTAATACCGTGGTCTGCTACATCTTTTGTTTTAAGAAGTCTCTCAGGGTCTTTATTCTAGGTTCTCTAGAGAAGCAAAACCCACAAAGCATATAATATATAGATTTATATCAAGGAAATGGCTCCCACGGTTGTAGACACTGGAACGCCCAAAATCTGTTGATCAGCACAGAGCCTGTTTCCGAGTCACATTGCCGCAGGGCTGGTGAACCAAAGACTGGCAAAGCAGAGAGCAAGTATCTAGCTCACAGGCTGTGAAGATGGAAAAATTCCAGCAATGGCAGGCAAGACTGCAGGTAAACTGCCAGCTGAAGTCCTGAGAATCAGAGCTCAGCCAAACAGGAACCAGCTACAGGATGCGGAACCAGCAAACAGCCCACGAGCCTTGCCAGAATGTCCACTTGGATTTGATGCAGGCTAGATGCCCATGGAAAATCTGTTTCAACTGAATGGCTACTCGTAGCAGCTCCCACCGTGGAGATGATCTTCTCATATCAAACCTCACTGTGAAGCGATCACAACATCATACAGCTGCCAATCCACTGGGATTCATGGTCCAGCCATGTTGACACACAACCTTAGCCATCACGCTCAGGGACACAACCACCTACTAACCAGAGGTCGGTGGTCGGAATTCACCCAGCAACACTGCAGAAAAAAGACTTGTTGATCTACTTCCATAAGATTAAAACCAAACCCACTACTACCGAGTTGACTCCAATGCATGGTGACCCTGAATGTGACGAACAGAACTGCTCCATAGCATTTTCTTTGCTGTCAACTTTACGGAAGACAACTGTCAGGACCTTCTTCTGTGGTGCTACTGAGTGGATTTGAAACACCAACCTTTAGGTTTAACAGTTGAGAGCAAATCACTTGCACCACCCTTTGATTTCCATAGGATTACAGCCATTGAAAACCCCATGAGGCACAGTTCAATGCTGAGACACATAAAGTTGTCAAAATTGACTTGACAACAATGGATTTTGTTTTGGTTTTTTGTCATTGAGAAATAAAGCATAAAAAAAATTAGTCCATTTTCATCAACAGACCAACAAAATTACATTAGTGTATCAAAGTGGAGTTGAAGCCAAGCCAAGAAAACAAAAAGACAAAAATAGATAATTATGATCAAATTCACTTCTCCTTAAGGCAAGACTCCTCAGGCAATTCTTAATCAAGAATTTAGTGAGATATAGATAATGTAATTATTCAGGAAATTTAAAATATGTGCTCATTATCCTCCCTGCCATAAATACCTGAAAGGTTCCATTTTTTTCAATTCCTACTGGATGAAGTAAAAGAAAAAAAAGAGAAGGAAAAAAATAAAAGATTTGGGACAAGCAAAATAACTTAACCTTTAGATCCTGATTGTGATCCTTCAATTAGTCATGGCATCTTCAAAGTTGCTATTTTTAAAAAAAAATCTGTATTTTCCCATAATGTATGCCAAAATAAGGTGTCTCCAATTTTTATTACTTACATAAAATTACTAAGTTTGAAATGCTCTAATTAACCAAGATGTTACTTCTCCGTGTTTGTTCTAAAGATATCTTTATCAGATACTCTGAGTTATATATTGACCTGTGTTCTCCTGATAACCTTAGTCACTATCCATGCTCAATGCAGTCTAAAACCAGTACTCAGGAGTAACATTTCAAGCAACACTTTGACACTTTATTATTGCTCTTTAAAACAAATTCAGTGTGACTTAAAAATTATATAAAGTAATAAAAATTATTGTTTATCTTACTAAGAAGTACATAGTTCTGGCAGTGAAATAACATTTGTAGAATACACATTAATCCAGTTGCTACTGAGTTAATTCCAACTCTGGTCACACCCTGTGTGTCAGAGTAGACATGAGCTCCACAGGGGTTTCAGTGGTTGATTTTTCTCAAGCAAATCACCAGGTCTTTCTTCCTAGGTGCCTCAGAGTGGACTCCAACCTCCAACTTTTTGGTTAGCAGTCAATCTATTAACCATTTGCACTAACCAAGAACTCCTAAAATACACATTACCTGGTAGGAAAAGTCTAGCAAACTTAATCTAAGATTCTGGGAAAGTAAAAAGTGTATAGGACAGAAAGACACAAGCACTGTGACTTATTTTGCAAGATATACCTGGATTTAAGAAAATGATAATTAACATTGCTACAGGTGCATTTTAAAAGCAGGTGACTCACCACATTCATGTTTACTTCAGGATCCACAGGTGCCCACTTTGCTCTGGGCTCCTCTGAACGCACAGTCCCGAGGACCAAAGAGACCGCCAACCCCAAGAGCCGCATTTTCATTCTGTATGAAACAACAGGTCTATCGTTAATTGCCTAAGTTTTACCACTCAGAAATATGTTGGCTGACTAATTTTCCCACTAAAAGTTCTGAACTATGCTTAGGAGAAGTAAGAGTTAGGCAGAAAGCAAGTAGGCAACAAATGACTCCAGCCACATCTAGAAGCCAGAAAACAAGAATTCTTCTTTTGCTATGACCAGCCCCGCACTCCCCACTCCCAGTAATGTGTAACCTTTGCAACACAGCACGTCCACCCACTTTCTTACCACAAGGTTGAAAAAGCTTGTTCCTGGAGAACTAACAGAATTTCAGGAGAACTCAGGAGACAACAGAGTGAGACAAGGCGATGCTCCGGAACATTCCAGAGTCAGTTAAGTTCCCACCTTGTCCCTTCTACTTGTGATTTAAACATCGAGGCAGGGGGTGGGGGGAGAAGAAAAGCTCCCCCTGAGTCAGTATGAATTCATAGTGACCTCATGCGTGTTTCAGTAGAATTGTGCCCTACAGGGTTTTCAATAGAGGATTTTTTCAGATATAAATTGCCAGGCCTTTCTTTGAAAGCCCCTCCAAGTGGGCTTGGAGGTCTGTGCCACCCAGGGGCTTTGATTTAATCATTAAGACTGGTCAATATTAGCTCTTGCGTTGCACTATCTACTCACTTCTCCGGTTGCTCCCAAACCACACATCAGGATTCAAAACTGTCCCTAAGTTAAAAAACAGACATAAATCAAAACAGAGCCTGTAAAAGAAATCAAGGGAAGAACACCTCTCTTTTCTTCCCCAAATTCCCAACATTAACAAAAAACATTCCGTTTCTGGCAGTGATGACTCAAAAACAGACTTAGTAGCGTAGAAAAGAACTTGAGCTCATGTTAAAGGCAAAATGAAGTGACTTTCCCATTGACACCTGAAATGGATAATGGCAAAATTGGAATGGGATGAAACTCAGGCCTCCTACTTTTAAAATATAAATAAATAAATCTACTCACTTATAAACATGCACGGATCTATGACCATATATAGACTTGTGCAAAAATGTTCATAGCTATTTTGTAATAGCCAAAAATTGAGAAGTCCAAACAGGTAAACGGAAAAAGAAATTGCAGCACATACATACCAACAGAATATTCCTCAGTAATAAAATGGATGGAACACACAACAACATGGATGAATCTCAAAATAATTTATGCTGAGCTCTGGACAAAGTACAGCCAGAGTGCTTCTTGGAAGCAAAGATGGCAAGACTGCATCCTACATACTTTGGACATACTGTCAGGAAGGATGAGTCCCTGGAGAAGGACATCATGCTTGGTAGACTAGGGGGTCAGTGAAAAAGAGGAAGTCCCTCAATGAGCTGGACTGACACAGTGGCAGCAATGATGGGCTTAAGCATAAAAACAACCACGGACATGGAGCAATACCAGGCAGTGTTTCATTCTGTCACATATCAGTCGCTATGAGCCAGAATCAACTTGATGGCACCTAAGAACAACAAAAGAAACAAACAAAAAAGGAATATAAACTATGTGATGCCACTTGTATAAAACTATATGAAATGTAACTTAGTCTATAGTGTCAGAAAGCAAATCAATGGGAAAAATACAAAAGGGAAGAAAAGATGACAAATCTTTCAGGGATAGTAGATACATTCGTTATCTTGATTGTGCTGATGTATCCATAAGGATATAAATACGCCTAAACTGACAAAACTAGACACTGTATTAAGACTTGCTACTATATATCAAAAATCCTAGTTAATGCACTGGGCTGCCAACTGAAAGTTGGAGGTTAAAGTTCAGAAGGAGACTTGAAAGAAAGGCCTGGTGATCTACTGTCCAAAAGATCAGCCACTGAAACCACATGGAGTACAATTCTGCTGTCACATATGACTACATGGGATAGCAACGAGCCAGAGTCAACTAGAAGGTGACTATATTTTTTTAATTGTATGTTAATTACACCTCAATAACCAAACCACAACCATAGCCATCAAGTCAGTTCCAGCTCAGACTCTATACCATGGAGTTTCCAAGGAGCAGTCATGGATTCAAACTGCTGACCTTTCAGTTAGCGGCCAAACTCTTATACACTGCACCACCAGGGCTCTGTTACACCTCAATACAGCTGGTTAAAAAAAAAAGACTTGTGCTAAATTTACATTCTATAAGTTTTCAATCAGGCCTACACATAAATAATTTGGTTTTCAGGAGATGCTAAAAGTAAACTGCATATGGGTAGCACAGGCCTTTTTTAACACAGTGAAACTATTCGGAATATTATACATTTGTCAAAATTCATAGCACTGTACAACACCCTAACATAAACTTTGGACTTTCGTTAATAATAATGTATCAGTATTGATTCCCCAGTTGTAACAAATGTACTACATGAATGGAAAACCTACTGCTGTGGAGCCACCTACCGACATCTGCCCTATACAGTTTCCAAGGAGCAGCTGGAAGATTTGAACTGCTGACCTTTTGGTTAGCAGCCATAACATTTAATCACTAGGTCCCCAGAGTTTCCCCAAGTAGCAAGTTTGCATTCAACTGCTGGCCAAAAGCTGATGGCTTGAACCTACCCAGTGGCACTACCATACCCAGGAAGAAAAGGTCCGGTGATCTGCCTTTCATAAGGATTACAGCAAGAAAATCCTAGGCAAGGAAACCCCGTGCAGCAGTTACACTCTATAACAAAAAGGGTCACCAGGAGTCAAAATCAACTCAACACAGTGAACAGGGATAATTTGTACTTTCTGTACAATTTTTCTATGAACCTAAAGCTGCTCTACAAATCAAATCTATTAGAAAGTCAATTGATTCTCTTCTACAGTTATTTTTCTGAGCAGTGGTGATGAAGTTCTAGACAGAAGAGGACACTGTTTGGAACGCATTGACAGAGTAAGCCCACAACATTTCCTTAAAAAAAAAAAAACCCAAACCCACTGCCATCGAGTCTGTCCGACTCATAGCATTTCCTTACTAGTTTTCTTTCCTTATGGCAGCTGGAAAGAACTGCACAGCCAAAGGTTAGGTGTTAGCATGAATACTGCCTGCCAAAACTCCCTTATTAGTAAATAAGGAGCAGATCGAAATGGAAAATGAAAGGTTATGACCACAATTTAGAATAACAAGACATTTATTAGTAGCTACTTTCCATTTAGCATCTACTCTACAGAACTTGGACCCCACTGTCCACAGAGGAATTTTCACGTGAGTTAATAGCTGAAGCTACTGAACTGGAAACAAGGTCACTCAGTTCTTCTTTCCAACACAACACTGGCCACGTTTCTCATTTCTGCACAAATTAGTCAAGCAGGTGTCACAAGGCTGATGAGTGTGAAATTGAAAGGAGACAAGATCATGGCTCTGGGTCCTATTTCAGCTCTTGCTCGGTGCCAGCCACCACAAGCAGCGTTTCAGATCTATATGCAAATGACTCCTCGGCAGTACTGTTAAACTCAATCCTTTAGAAATCTGAAACAAACCAAATCCAACCCACTGCCTTCGAGTGGACTGCAACTCACAGAGACCCTATAGGTCAAAGTAGAACTGCCCCATCGAGTTTCTATAGAGTGCCTGGCAGATGTGAACCGCCGATCTTTTGGGTTAGCAGAAGTAGCACTTAACCACTACACCACCAGGATTTTGAGGTTCGCGCAATTTAAGTATCCAAAGCAAAATCCCATCTAGTTAAAGAGCAGTACTGCCAGGATTTTATCTTGGACTGACGCCAAGGTCAGCTCTCCACTGCCGTTGGCTGCCAAGTGAAGAGACGCAAGGCAGGCCGGCTGGGGTAGCTAACGGGAAGAGGGCATCAAGGAGAGCTGGGATTCAGGTATCTCAGCTGCCCTCGCGTCCAGCGATCTGGGCAGTGTCACTGACTGGCGACCGCTAGTGCAGAGGAAACCGAAGGGCGTCCCGGGAAACGCATATTCAGGGACCCCTGTTTTCCCGGGTCCTTGTGAGGTGGCTCGGGCCACCTGCCACAGAAAAGTCACCCTCAGGTATCCTATGCAAGGCGCGCTAGGCTCCAAGAGCGGAGGGACCAGGAGACCTGCAGCGGCTCCGAGTCGCAGAGGCTGAGCACCGGGGAACGGTGCGCGGCCTCCCTGCAGCGCCCATGCAGACACGCCGGGTGTAGGCTCCCACCACGCATCCTCCACTGGTGGCGGGGCCGGGGCTTGCACCCACCTGGAGCTCCTACCTTGCAGCTGTCTGAAGCGGATGAGTTAGCTCACGAGGGCCGGGACTGGGAAACTACACTTAAGGGGGGCAAAAGGCTGCCCGTGCTGTGGGCGGGCTGAGCTGCAGGCGCAGCCTATCAGGTCAGCAAGAGATCGGGACGTACTGCCGAGACTCCGCCCCCGCCAGGCACCGCCCAGGCGAAGATGAGAGTGGCAGGTGGAGCATGCGCCTAAGCGCGCCGCGAAGCGTGGGAGCCGGGCGGGACTTGGCTTACTCCTGCGCCACCCCTCAGCGGTTTAGCGGTCCTTTACGCCCCCGCTGGGCAAAACGGAGGAACTACACCATTTCGAGGGAGGGCCGCACCAGCTTGCTCTGAAGGCTTCCTCTGGCTCTGCCCCAGGAAGTTCTGCGGGGCTGGCAGCGTAGAATATGCGGAATGAAAATAAATTTTATAATTTTCTGTACAGCGCTTAGCATTATGCCTGGCTCGAAGCAAACCTGTAATATATATTATTTTCATTGTTATTAAAGACTTGGTGAAAAGAGGAAGAAATAGAATATTTAGTATATAAATTGTTTTTTATGTTTTTATTGTCTTTTAAGTGAAAGTTTACAATTCGAGTGAGTTTCTCATACAAAAACTTACACACACACTGGGACACTGTATGGTTTAAAGTCAGGAAAGGTGTGCCTCAGGGTTGTATCCTTTCACCACACCTTTTCAGTCTGTATGCCAAATAAGTACTCCGAGAAGCCGCAGTATATGAAGAAGAATTGTTAGAGACTGAGTTTCAAGATGCGACGCAGTTTTTTACTAAAAATATGCCCAATAAAAAGAGGCTGGTGCACCAGGGACGCACTCCAAACTACACAGAGCGGGCGGCGGCCTGGAGTAACTTTTTTATACAGTATTTATAAGCAGGGAAGGAGAGCTGACCCTTGCATTGATTGGTTGAGGCCACCTGGAGTTTTGTAGGTTGTAAAATGTAGTCATTAGGAATGTTTTCTTTGCAGATTGTGGTCCAGGGTCAAGAGATTATCTGCAAGGCTGTTTCTAAGTTTCAAGGCTGTCTCTGGACTCTGTTTTGTGTCAGATGTTAAGTAATCTATAGTAATTCCTGTTTTTCTTTGCTAAGTTTCCTGGGGCCTTTTATCTTAATAACTTGAATCTTTACTGCACTCTTCCTCAAAAATGGAGTTGCTTATGTCTCATTTTAACAGAATAAGACATTGTGATTGGAAAAAAACTCATTAACAACCATTATGCAGATGACACAACCCTGCTTGCTGGAAATGAAGAAGATTTGAAACACTCGTAAAGATCAAACACCACAGCCTTCAGTATGGATTATACCTCAACATCAAGAAAACAAAAATCCTTGCAGCTGGATTAGTCAGCAACATCTTGATTAATGGAGAAAGGATTAAAGTTGTTAAGGATTTCATTTTACTTGGCTCCACAGTCGATGTGCATGAAAGCAGCAGTCAAGAAATCAAAAAACACAGTGCCTTGGGATAGCCTGCCACAAAAGGCCTCTTTAAAGTGTTAAAAATTAAAGATGTCACCTTGAAGACTAAGGTGGACCTGACCTGCGCCATGGTATTTTCAGTTGCATCATATGTAGCTGAAAGTTTGACAATGAATAAGTAAGACACAAGAAAAACATGCTTTTGAACTGTGGTGTTGGAGAAGAATATTGAATGTCCCATGGACTCCCAAAATAACAAACAGATCTAGTCTGGAAGAAGTACAACCAGAGTGCACCTTGGAAGCAAAGATGGCAAGAATGCGTCTTACATACTTTGAACATGTTGTCAGGAGGGATCAGTCCTTGGAGAAGGATATCAGAGAAAAAGAGGAATGAGATGGATTGACACAGTGGTTGCAACAATGGGCTTAAGCATAAAAACAATTCTGGGCATGGTACAAGACCAGGCAGTATTTCATTCGGTTGTGTATAGGGTCGCTATACATCAGAATTGACTTACAGCACCTAACAACAACATGGACTGCCAAAAGAACAAACAGATCTGTCTTGGAAGAAGTATAACCAGAGTGCTTCTTGGAAGCAAAGACAGCAAGACTGTATCTTACATTCTTTGGACATGTTGTCAGAAGGGATCAGTCCTTGGAGAAAAACATCATGTCTGACTTATAGCGACCCTAGAGGTCAGAGTAGAACTGCCTGATAGTCTTTCTAAAGCACATCTGGCAGATTTGAACTGTTGACCTTTTGATTAGCAGATGTAGCACTTAAACCCACTATATGCCCAGGGTTTCCCTGGCAAAGTATATGATCGGTGAAAAAGTGGAAGACTCTCAAGGAGATGGATTGACACAGTGGCTGCAACAATGGGTTTAAGCATAAAAACGACTGTGGTTATTTGTGGTGCAGGACCAGTAGTGTTTTGTTCTGTTATTCGTAGGGTCACTACAAGTTCAAACCAATTCTATGACACCTAAAAACAACAATTTCATTCAGTGTAATGCCTTCCGGACTCCTCTTTGTTATAAGATGTTTCTCAGATTCATTGTTGTTCTTTATCACTGGATAATATTTCATTGTGTTAATATAACATATTTTTTATCCCTTAATCTATCAATGGGCACTTACGTTGAGTCCGTCTTTTTGCTACTGTGGACAGTGCTGGCACGAACATGAGTATGCCTGTATCTATTTGTGTGGCAGCTCTTATTTGCACAGTGTTGAGTCTTGCCATCCGTGAGTAAGGTAGCTTTCTTCACTTATGTAGGTCTCTTTTGATTTCTTGTACTAGTGTCTTCTAGTATTCTCTGTATAGGTCTTTTACATCTCTAGTTAGGTTTATTCCTAATACTTTGTCTTCTTGGGGGGCTATTGTCAGTGGTTGATTTCCTCTTTAATATTCTCTTTGTTGCTGTAGAGGAGTCCAACTGATTTTTATGTTTATCTTATATGCGGACTTGCTTTGCTAAACTCTTCTAGTAGTTCCAGTAGTTTTTTTGTGGATTCTTTAGCGTTATCTGTGTATAAGATCATGTCATCTGTAATAAAGATACTTTTACTCCTTCCTTACCAGTTTGGATGGCTTTTATTTCTTTTGTAGTCTGATTGCTCTAGTTAGAACCTCCAGAACAATGTTGAATAAAAGTGGTGACAAAGGACATCCTTGTCTAGTTCCCATTCTCAAGGGTAATACTTTCAGACTCTCTCCATTAAGGTGATGCTGGCTGTTTACTTTTTATAAATGCTCTTCAGTATACTGAGGAATTTTCCATTTATTCCTACTTTGCTGAGAGTTTTTATCATGAATTGTTGGACTTTGTCAAATGCCTTTTCTGCATCAGTTGCTAAAATCAAGTGGTTCTTGTCTGTTGTTTGTGTTATTGATTACTTATTTTTCTAACGGTGAACCATCCCTGTATTCCTGGTATGAATCCCACTTGGTTATGATGAATTATTCTTTTGATATGTGTTGAATTTTGTTGGCTAGAATTTTGTTGAGGATTTTACATCTGAGTTCATGAGAGGTATCGGTCTGTAATTCTACTTTTTCATGGTGCTTCTCCCTAGATTTAGTAGCAGGGTTGTGCTGGTTTCATAGATTGAATTTGGGATTGGAAATACCTTTAATAATAGTGGCGTTAACTCCTTTTGAAGTTTGGTAGTTTTCCAGTAAAACCATCAGGGCCAGTGCCTTTCTTGCTGTTGTTGGGAGTTTTTAAATTGCTTTTTCAATCTCTTCTTTTTCTATGGCTTTATTTAGTTGTTCTACTTTTGTTTGTGTTAGTTCAGGTAAGTAGTGTGTTTCTAGAAATTCATTCATTTTCTCTAGGTTTTCAAATGTGTTAGAGCACATTTTTTTCATGGTATTCTTTTATGATTTTTAAAGTTACTGTGGGGTCTATTGTGACGTTGCCCATCTCATTTTTTTATTTGGTTATTTGCTTCCTTTCCTGTTTACCTTTTGTCAGTTTGGGCAATGGTTTATTGATTTTGTCAATCTTTTCAAAGAACCGGATTTTGGTCTTGTTAACTCTTTCAATCATTTTTCTATTCTCTAACTCATTTAGTTCTGCTGCACTTTTATTATTTGCTTTCTTCTAGTGCCAAAGGGCTTCTTTTGCTGCTTTTTCTACGTGTTCAAGTTGTAGGGTTAGTGCTGTGATTCAGACACTTTCTTCTTTTTCAATATGTACAGTTATTGAAACAAATTGACCTCTGTGTGCTGCCTTGGCTGTATCCCAAAGGTTCTGGTAGGCAGTGTTTTCACTCTCATTTGATTCTGTTTCTTTTTTCTGTTCTTAATTTTTTTTATAAACCAGTAGTTTTTGAGCAAAGCACTGTTGAGTTTCCACATGTGCGAATTCTTTTCCCTTGCTTTTTCTGTTATTGATTTCTACTTTTACAGTTTTATGGTCTGAAAAGGTGCTTTGCAATATTTTGATGTTTTTTTATTTTGTTAAGTCTTATTTTGTGGCCTAGTGTGTTGTATATTCTTGAGACTGTTCCACATGTGTTAGAAAAGAAAGTATACTTCATTGCTGTTCAGTGGAGTGTTCTATATATGTCTATAAGGTCATGTTGGTTGATTATGGCATTTAGATCTGTGTTTTTATTGAGCTTCTTTATAGATGTTCTGTCCTTGAAGTCTTCTACTATTCTTATGGAGCTGTCTATTTCCTGTTTTCAATGCTATTTGAGTTTGTTGTATGTATTTAGAAGCCCTAGTATTGGGTATGTAAATATTTAATATGGTTATGATTTCCTAGACTGTTGACCATTTAATCATTATTTGATGTCCTTCCTCATCCGTTGTGGTAGATTTTACTTTAAAGTCTATTTTATCACAAATTAATATTATTACTTCTGCTCTTGTTTTGAATGTCATTTGCTTGCTATGTTGTTTCCATCCTTTGAGTTTTAGTTTATTTGCGTGTTTAAATCTAAGGTGTACCTATTATTGGCAGCATATAAATGGATTGGGTTTTTTATTCATTCTGCCAATCTGTCCTCTTTTTAAATCCATTTACATTCACTGTAATTACTGAGAGGTAGGAGCTTAGTGCTGTCATTTTAATGGCAGTTTTATGTGTTTTTGAGAGTTTCTTTGTTCTGCTTACTGAGTTGTTTTTCTTACCAAAGGACATCCTGTAGTATATCTTGTAGTTTTGGTTTGGTTTTCACAGACTTCCTAAATTTTTGTTTATCTGGAAATGTCCTAATTTTGCCATCGTATTTGAGAGACACTTTTGCTGGATATGTAATTCTTGTCTGGCATTTTTTTCCTTTAAGGCTTTGTATATGTCATCCCATTGCCTTCTTGCCTGTGTGGTTTCTGCTGAGCACTTCAAGCTTGGTCTTACTGACTCTCCTTTTCCATGTTATTTTTCATTTATCAATAGACACTTTTAAAATTCTCTCCTTATCTTTAAGTTTGGTAACTCTGATTATAATATATGTCTTTGTGTCTTTCTTCTGGAATCTACCTTCTGTGGTGTTTAATGAGCATCTTGGGTAGATACCATCTTATCTTTCACAATATCAGGGAAGTTTTCTGCCAATAAATCTTCAACAATTCTTTGTTTCCTGTTATCTTCTCCTGGTCTGGAAGTACAATCACTCACAGATTGTTCCTCTTGGTAAAGTCCTGTATAATTCTTGGTGTTTTTTCATATTTTTAAAGTTTTCTCTACTTTCACTTCAAATACGTTGACATTGTGTGCTTTATCTCCAACCGCACTAATTCTGACTTTGATCACCTCAGTTCTGCTCCTTCAACTTTCTTTTGAGCTGTCTAGATCTGTAATGTTATTATTTTCTGAATTTCTGATTCCTGTCTCTGCATACTTGTTTGCAGTTTGCTCAGTTTGTCAATATGCTCTGTTACATTTTGCCTCATCTCCTTCCTGATCTTTGGAAGAGTTCTGAACATTCATCTTTTGTATTCCACTTCCAATAATTTTAGGAAGTTCTCCTCATCTGGAAAATCTTGAGTCTTTGTTTCAGAAGTTTTCTAAAGCCATCATGTTCTGCCTCTTTATGTGACTTGACATTGACTCTTTTTTTTGTGAGTCATCAATAAGTTGGTGCATTTATTTATTTTATGTTTACTTACTGCATTCTGATTTCTTGATTTTTTTAATACCCTAATAAGCTGGATGTAGTGGGTTAAGTGCTACCACTGCTAACCACAAGGTCAGCAGTTCGAATCCACCAGGTGCTCGTTGAATACTCTGGGAGTCAGTTCTATCCTGGACCCTAGGGTCGCCATGAGTCGGATCCAACTTGGTGGCACTTGGCTGGCTGGCTTATTAGGCTGGAAGTGTGAGCTAGTTTGATTACTTGTATCTTTGTGGTTCTTGCATCCTGTCATCACCAGATTGCTAGAGCTGTTTCGAGGTGTGTGACCCCAGGAGTTTCTTTACCTTTTTGTATGTATTCTGCTCAGGTGTCCAAGTAGTTGGTCACCAAGTGTGTGGTACAGGTCCCCCCCTACAGTCCTAGATAGGCAAGAGTGACTGGTATAGGCCCAGACACCTGGCTGCATGCCCTCAGAAAGCCAGGTGGCTGACAGTCGTCTATGATTATCTGTGAGGTAAATGTGTCCCTGTTCCTTAAAGTGTAGATGTAGATAGGTTTTTCCACTGGACTATAGATGCATAATACTATACACAAGGTGAGAGGTATTTAAAGTCTGTGGGCCCCTTATGGAGCTGTGCATAGGCAAAGAAACTTTTTCTGCCCTGAGTTCCCAGCTTAGGGAGGCTGGCAGTTTTTTTTTTTCCTTTTCCTATTGTTAAATTTTTCCCTCTCCAAGTCTGAGAATGGCTCAGGGAGTATGTAAGCAGTATTACTTCATGCCCAGAGGACACATCAGTCTCTTAAGTCATACAGATACAGGAGGAAAAAGGAATGAGCAAAGGAGAGTTATCCTGAAGGAAAGTTTTAGATTTACGCATGGTAATATAGACCCAATCTACTTAACTTTGGATGATCAAATGCTGTTTTGCACTGGTTCTGGGGATGTGAGTGGGCTCTCTATCACTCAGTCTCTCCTACTATGGAAGATGCTTTCCAAATATCATTCCTCCTCTCACCATGCTTGCCTGTGGGGTGCTGATTCCTACCAGGTCAGGTCTGGCCAGTCACAGGTACTTCTGGTCTTGTTCTTCCTTCCTTCCTGCCTTCCTTGTCATTCAGTCTGATTTCTCAGCTTTCCCTTTGATGTTCAGGGCTTTTAGAATGTCATATATAATCAATTTGTTTGGTTTGGTAGGGCTTTCTTGTTAGATGGATCACACAAAGCATCTGCCTACTCTGTCATCTTAGCCCTGCTTCCTAAAAATATTATTTCTTAATCATTTCATTCAATAAGAATTTTACTGAGGACCTATCTTGGTCATCTAATGGTGCTATAACAAAAATACCATTAAGTGGATGACTTTAACAAAGAGAAATTTATTTTCTCACAGTCTAGTAGGCTAGAAGTCCAAATTCAGGGTGTTAGCTCCAAAGGAAAGCTCTTTTCTCTGTGTCAGCTCTGGAGAAAGATCCTTGTTACTGATCTTACCTTGCACTGGGAGCTTTCCTATGCAATATCCCCCCAGTCCAAAGGATATGCTCTACTCCTAGCACTGCTCTCTTGGTACTACAAAGTCCCCAGCTATATCCCTTTCTTTTTATCTCTTGTAAGATAAAAAGTTGTGCAGGCCACACCCCACAGGGAAATTTCCTCTGCATTGGATCAAGAATGAGATGTAAGTGTGTTACTTATACTCTAATCCTTTTTAACCATGGGTAGAGATTATGATTTATAACACACAGGAAAATCATAAAATGGATGACAACCACGCAATACAGGGAAGCATGGCATAGCCAAATTGACACAGATTTTTGGTAGACACAACTCAATCCATGACAGCTCTTACCATGTGTCAAGCATTGTTAAGAATATTTAAGAATATAGCAGCAGCCAATGATAAACAAATAATATTTTTAGGTCCATGTATTTCTGTAGCACACATTCTAATGAGAGGAGACACACTGTGAACAAATAATTATACGAGGTCTGATAATTAAGTTTACAATCTCATCCTAGAAAAAGTGCTACATACCTCATTACTTAATATCACTAAAGCCACCTTCAAAGTACCCCCTTTGGAAAGCTATACACCAATGTCAGCACCTAGTCCACCCTTCAAAACAATTTTGGAACTGTTTTTCTGAAATGACCATCAGAACTGTTGTTGTATCATCCTTGATGTACTGAATGGAATCAAACTGTCTTCCTTTCAATATTTTCTTTATCACTGGGTAAAGAAAAAAGTCATTGGGGGCCAGATCAGGTGAGTAGGAAGGGTGTTCCAAAAGTGATGTGTTTACTAGCTATCAACTCCCTGACAGACAACTATACAACAGTGTGCAATGGCTGTCTAGAAAGAGTTCCAAAATTGCTTTCAAGGGTGAACTTGGAGCTGGCATTGATGCATCACTTCCCAAGAAGAGTACTTCGAAGGTGACTGCAGTGATATTCAGCAACAAGGAATGCAGCATTGAGAACAATTACGTTTGCAGACTTAATTGTCTGAATTCATATAGAAGGTGGTGGTAAGTGCTGTCAAGAACAGCAAAGCAGAGCAACAGGATGAATGAAGAATGTTGCTATACTTAAATACATGGTGAACAGGAAAAGACTTTCTAACAAAGTGACATGTGAACACAGACAGAAAAGAAGTATAAAGAGCCATGTGGATACTGGAGAAAGAGCATTCGGGGGTAGGAAATAGTAAAGGCCTGAGGCAGGAATATTCTTCACAGGTTCTAGCAAGAGCAACTATGCTGGGCTTCTGGCAAATATGGTGCCATAGACAGAAACACCACACCATCCCTCCACAGCAAAGACCAGAAAAACTAAGTAAACTAAGTACTTGGAACCCAAAGTGTCAAGAACAGAAATACGTGAAATCAAGAATAGAAAACCATAGAAAGGATTAATAAAGTCAAAAGCTAGTTCTTTGAAAGATTCAACAAAATCAATGAAGCACTGGCCAAACTGACAAATTAAAAACAGGAGAGGATTGAAATAATCCAAATAAGAAATAACATAAGGGACATTACAACAGACCCAAGTGAAACAAAAGGATCATAACAGACTATTGTGAAAAAACTATATCATAACAAATTTGAAAACCTTGATAAATGGAACAGTTTCTAGAAACACACTACTTACCCAAACTAACACAAAGTGATGTTGCAAATCTAAACAGACTCATAAGAACAGAAGAGATTGAAAAGATAATTTAAAAAAGCAAAATAAAGTGCCGGCCTAGATGGCCTCACTGGAGAATGCTACCAAACACTCAGAGAAGAGCTTGCAGCAGTACTGCTCATATTATTTTAGAATGTAGACAATGAAGGGATATTTTTGAACTCACTTCATGAAGCCAGCATAATCCCGATACTAAAACCAGGCAAAGACAACACAAAAAAAGAAAACTAGAGACCAATACTCCTTATGAATAAAAATTCTCAACAAAATCCTAGCCAACAGAATTCAGCATCATATCAACAAGTAATACACCATGACCAAGTAGAATTTGTACCAGATATTCAAGGATGGTCAATATTAGAAAATCAATCTATGCAATCTACCATATAAATAGAAGGAAAAAGTCACATGATCGTCTCAATCGACACAGAATAGATATTTGACAAAGTCCAACATCCATTCCTGATAAAAAAAACTTTCAATAAAATAAGTAAAGAAGGAAGATTTCTCAACATAATATAGGGTATCTATGCAAAACTAACAACCAATATAATTTTTAATGGAGAGAAGCTAAAAACATTCTACTTGAGAACAGAAACGAGACAAGGCATCCAGCAATGCACTGGAAGTCCTAAGTAGAGCAACAAGGCAAGAAAAAAGAAATAAAGCATACCTATATTGGCAGTGAAGATGTTACTCTGTCCCTATTTGCAGATGATATGATACTATACGTAGAAAACTCAAAGACTCCACAAGAAAATACTGGAACTAACAGGAACATCCAGCAGAGAAGTAGGATACAAGACGAACATACAAAATTCAGTTGGATTCTATACACCAGTAAAGAGAATGACAAAAAAGAAATCAGGAAAACAATTTCACTTAAAATAGCCCCTTAAAAAATGAGATACTTAGGAATAAATCTAACCAAGGATGCAAAAGACTTACACAAAGAAAACTACAAAGTGTTACTGCAAGAAACTACCAGAGATCTACATAAATGAGAAAACATATCACATCATGAGTAGGTAGATTTAACATTGTGAAAATGATCATTCTACCAAAAACAATTTACAAGTACAATGCAATCCTGATTCAAATACTGACAACATTCTTCAAAGAGATGGAAAAACTTATCATTAACTATGTGGAAAGAGAAGAAGTCCAAAATAAGTATAAAGAACTATTGAAGAAAAAGAATAAAGTAGGAGGACTCACACTAGCTGACCTCAGAGCCTACGATACTGCCATGGTAGTCAAAACAACCTGGTACTGGTACAATGACAGATACACTGACCAATGGTATAGAGTTAATAATCTAGATGTAAATCCATCTACCTATGATCATCTCATCTTCAACAAGGCCCCAAAGTCTATCAAATATGGAAAAGACAGTCTTTTTAACAAATGGTGCTGTCAAAATTGGCTGCCCACCTGCAAAAAAAAAAAAAATGAAATGGGATCCACACCTCACACCATATACAAAAACTAATCTAAAATGGATCAAAAATCTAGATACAAAGCCAAAATCTGTAAAGTTCGTAGAAGGAAAAATAGGATCAAGGTAGAAGCTTTATTAAATGATATTAACAGGATATAAACCATAATCAACAATACACAAACTCCAGAAGATAAGCTAGATAACTGGGATCGTCTAAAAATTAAACACATAGGCTCATCAAAAGACTACACCAAAAGAGTAAAAACAGAACCCTCAAACCGGGGGGGAAAAATAGCTATTAAAAATCAAAGGCCTAACGTCGAAAATCTACACGAAAATTCAGTACCTGTACAGCAAAAAACCAAATACATTTAAAAACAGGCAAAGGAAATAAACAGACATTTCACCAAAGAAGACATGTGAGTGGATAACAGACACACGGGAAAATGCCCGTGATCACCAGCTGAAAGAGAAATGTGAATCAAAACCGCAGTGAGATACCATTTCATCCCAGCATTACTGGCAGGAATCAGAAAAACAGGAAATAACAAATACTAGAGAGGTCACAGGGAGACTGGAACTCTTACGCACTGCTGGTGGGAATGTAAAATGATACAGCCATTTTGGAAGGGAATATGGGCTTCCTTGGAAAGCTATAAATAGAAATACCATATGATCCCAGCAATTTCATTCCGAGGAATATATCCTAGCTAAATAAAAGTTATCACATGAGTAGACATATGCACTCTTGCGTTCATTGCAGCACTGTTCACAATAGCAAAACACTGGAAACAATCTACATGCCCAGCACCAGATAAATGGATAAATAAACTGGTACATACACAGGATGGAATATTATACAACAATAAAAAAGTAATGAATCTGTGAAGCACCTTCTAACATGGAGGAAACTGGAAGGCATTGAGCTGAGTGAAATAAGCCAATCACAGAAGGACAAATGTTGCACGAGACCCCTAACGTAAAACGTTATTAAAAGATTTGCACGTAAAAAGAAACATTCCTCAGTGGTTACCAGCGAGTGGAAGGGTAGAGATTGGGGGTGGGGAGAACAAGCTAGGCTACTAGGACTGAAACAGAATACCCAAGGAAGTGAGTGGTAGAAGTTGAAGTCATAAAGATACTTTGGTGCCCTTGAAGCTTGTGGTAAAGAGTTTGCCTTTTGCTCTGATCAAACTGAGAAGCCATTGGTGGGTTTTCAGTAGGACAACTTTATCTACCTTGCAATTTAGGAGGATCACTCTGGGTGCTGGGGTCAAGTCTGGAACCCGGGAGATTAGAAAGCTGCTGCAATAACCCAAGGAAGAGCTAATGATAGCTTAGACCGGGTGAGAATGGCAGTCGAGAGGGAGAAGAATGGATCTAAAAACCCCAAACCAAACCGTCTACCGTCGAGTCGATTTCAACTCATAGCAACCCCATAGGACAGACCAAGGAATTCCTGGTGGATTCAAACTGCCGACCTTTCCATCAGCAGATGTATACCACCAGTTATACCGCGTGGGTATTATATGACATTTCTACTGCTTTCTTGTTCAGTTTTAGTTTTGAGGACTAGGCAGTCTGCTGGCTGTTGGGGATTCAGACCTAAGGGATACCTGGCTCCTGCCTCCAGGGTATAGGGCAGGAAACAGGGAGTTAGGCAATCTGAGCCTCAAAACAGGAAGACAGAGTTCTCTGGTCTGGGTAGGTACAAAGAAAGATAGGTTGAACTGAATCTTCAGCCATTATGAACACGTTCTTGTTCTACCCTTCACCGCCAGTAGGTGACAGCAGCTTCCAGGAAGAGTATTTCTGTTCCTGTATTTGGCCTTAAGAGGGAAGCCCGTCCTTAATGTTACTGATACTGACGGCCTTAGTATCTCCCTAGCCTTTGACCCTCACCCCCATCCCACCCAACCCCTCGCCTACCTCTTCATTTCAGCGTTTAGGAGTTTTAGCTACTCCATCTCGTATTATTCAATAAATTCTAGTGACTACCGTATATCCCAGAGGACAGTAATTTAAATGTGTCTTGTTTTGTTTCCATTGGAAACTCTGCCAAAAGGCATGTTGAAATGCAGTTGAAACCTCCAGGTAAAACAGGTTTGGGAGAAACGGTTCGTGATGTCTGAACTAAGCGTGGCATACAACAGGCCTCCGCGGTCTGCTCCTGTCTCTGCTTCTACTCCCAGTTTTGGTCACACACTTTCTCACACCTTGAATTCCACTCGTGTGTAAAACCTCAGTTCCCAAGAGCTCATTCTTTCTATGGGTAATGTATTCTATTTGGAATGCCTTCACCGCCTCATACTCCCACTACCTAGACCCACCCCTGACCTGCCAGAACAGTTATTCATCCTCTAGAATTTAGGTCAAACAATACCTTGAGTTTCTCCAATTCACATGCCCCTTACGTCATCCTCAAACCAGACGGGGGGTGGGGGCGCGGAACTACTGCTGTCAAGTCGATTCCAACTCATAGCAACCCTATAGGACAGAATAGAACAGCCCCACAGAGTTTCCAAGGAGCATCTGGTGCACTTGAACTGCTGACCTTTTTGGTTAGCAGCCTTAGCAGTTAAACACTACCAAATATATTTATTTCAGATGAGTTGGTCAAAAGCAGATTGTTAAAACAAAGCACTGGTCAAAAACAATATTTCCAGTATTAACTTCTTATACATTAGTTATCTGTCTTGGAAGAAGTACAACTAGAATGCACCTTAAATGTGAGGATGGCAAGACTTCATCTCATATATTTTGGACATGTTATTGGGGGGTAGGGGGACCAGTTCCTGGAGAAGGACATCATGCTTGCCAAATAAAGGGTCAGAGAAAGAGAAGAAGACCCTGAACAAGATGGATTGGCACAGTGTCTGCACTGATGGGCTCAAGCATCACAACATTTGTGAGAACAGGGTCACTATGTGTGGGAACCAACCAGACAGCACCTAACAACAGTAATTTGGCAGGCATATTGTGGTTCTTCTGCAACTTTCAATGCATCTTTCAGAAAGTTTTGTAACCTTTTCAGATGTTTCTGCATCCTTTCCATGCTTCAGTTGCTTCATCTGTAAAATGGGGATTATAAAATTACCTATTCAATAGTTTTTTTAAGGATATTAAATGAGGTCACATGCCAATTGGAGCAAAGGAGAATGAAGAAAACCAAAGACATAGGAGAAATACTAGCCCAAGAGACTAAAGGTCCACATAAGACAGAGACTCCACCAGCCTAAGACCAGAAGAACTAGATGGTGCCTGGTTGCTAGTGCACATAACACAGTGTCCCAGACAGAGCAGGAGAAAAATTTACATAAAAGGATCAGATGTAATGGTCTAACAGAGACTGAAGGAACCCACAAAACTATGACCCCTGATGCTGTGTTAACTCAGAACTGAAATCATTCCCAAAGCCCATTCTTCAGCTGTTAGACAGGACTATGGAACAAAAAAATAATACATGTGACGATACATGAGACCAAATGGGTGGCTCCTGTTCAGGCAGGATAAGACGGCAGGAAGAGACAGGACTTTGTTGAGTGGACACAGGGAACCCAGGTAGAAAAATGAAGTGTGCTGTCACACTGGGGGGATTGCAACTAACGTCACAAAGCGATCAGTGCATAATTCTTTTATATAAAAAATAAACTTGAGTTATGAACTTTCACTTAAAGCACAATTTTTTAAAAAAATATCTATTAAATGAATTAATATATGAAAAGTGTTCAAACAATGCCTGAAAAATACTAAGTATCCAGTTGTTATCTGTTGTTATGTTTTTTAATAACATAAGTGATATCTCTGTTGTCCACAATAATACAAGTATTTTGAAGAAAAAACAGAAAATGAGAATAATAAAAACCTACTGTGATTTCTCATCAGTCAGAGAAAATCTTTGAAAGCACTCACTGTATATCACCTCTGGACACAAATAATCATTTAATTTTTACAGTAAGTAAACCATTTTATATACAATGTTTCACAATCAGTTTTTTAGGATTGTGTGTCTGTTTCTGATTTATTTTGACCAGTCAAACTCTCAGATTATTTGAACTCATTTCTGAGATTAAAAAAAAAAAATTTATGTCTAGCTTTACGTGTATTGGGGGAAGCCTGGTGGCATGATAGTTAAGTGCTATTACTGCTAATCAAAAAGTTGATGGTTCAAATCTACCAGTACTCCTTAGAAACTACTCTGTTCTATTGGGTCACTATGAGTCAGAATCATCTGTATGGCAATGGATTTCAGTTTACAGGTATTGTCTAAAAGCAATGTTATTGAAAATAGACATTTACAACCACTGATTGCAGTATGGACTCTGACATCATTTTCAACCTTTTATTGCTTTCAAATTTAAAGTGACATTGTCCACTTCTAAGTTATTTTGATACAGAAAATTTATAATTAATTGGAAACATAGTTTTAAGGGTGTTTAGTTAGTTACCAGCCTATGTTTCAGAAAACACTGATGATCCATCAATTGTTAGTGACAAATTAATGTTAGTGGCATTTTTTAATGCTGAAGTTTCTGGCTGAAATATATACTGAATGTAAAGAAAATACCAGACGTGTATCATCTAGAGACAATTAATAGTTGTTAGGTGTGAAGTCGGAGTCCTGGTGGCACAGTGTTTAAGAGCTCAGCCGATGAACCAAAGGTCAACAATTCAAATCCACTAGCTGATTCTTGGAAATCCTATGGGCTCCTCCACCCTGTTCGACAGGGTTGCTGTGACTTGAAATTGACTCGATGGCAACAAGCTTGTTTTTAGATGTGAAGTTATTTGTACCCCCGTTCACAAAGTTGTACTGACTAGTACATGACCTGAGGCAAACTACATAACCGTGTTATCCCCGAATTTCTGCATCTATAAGAGGCTATTACTAGTACTTCCTCATTCATTGCATTGCTGAGGAGGTTGCAAGAGGAATATCCGTGTCCCGTGCTCCGTTAGTGCCCGACCCGTGGAAAGCATCCAGGAAGTGGGACTCTTTGGTTCTCACTATGACGAGATAATCTCACTTTTAAGACGTGCTGTAGAGAAAATAAGTCTGGCAACTCTTCATGGATTAAACACAGAGGTATCATATGAGTCAACAATTCCACTCCTAGGTATATACCTAAGAGAAATGAAAATGCATGTGCACTTAAATACACAAATGTTCATAGCAGAAACAATCCAAATCAACTCATGCCTGGATAAATAAAATGTGCTAGAGCCACACAATGAAATAAAATCTAGGAATAAGAGGAAACACAATACTGATACATGCCATGTCACGGATGAACTTTGAAAACATTATGTTAAGTGAAAGAAGCCAGTCATAAAAGGTCATTTATGTAATTCCACTTACATGAAATGTCTGGAATAGGCAAATCCACTATGACAGAAAACAAATTAGTGTTTGCTGGTGATGCACTGGTTAAGAGGTATGGCTGCTAGCCTGAAGGTCAAATCCACCAGCTGCTCCTGGGAAACCCTATGGGCCAGTTCTGTGTCCTATAGCGGTGCTATGAGTTGGAATCCACCAGATGGTAACATGTTTGGTTTATTTTTGTTTTATTTGGGCTTAGGGGTCAGAGGAAGGGAATGGAGGGTAAGAAGCGACTGCTAACAGGTATGAAATTTCTTTTAGGGGTAATGAAAAAGTGAAAAAGTAGATACTGAAATAGTCACACAATATTATTTGCTGAATACCTTAAAAACTGAATTAAACACGTAAAGGTGAATTTTATGCTTGCAAATTGTATAAAAAACATAAATCTGAACAGACTGTTTTTAAAAGACCGAGCAGTGATGCACACCAGGGTGTGATCTGCACAGTTTGTTAGTCTTGTGAGTCAGGGTACATTTTACAGTTGTGGTTTCTGCTTCCATTTCCTGTCAACAATTTAGGTGATACCAGTCATTTTTTATCTTATCACAGAGAAGACGACTTTCATGTTAATCCCTGAAGGAATTAAGGAAGCTAACTAGTCACTGTCAAGTTGGTTCTGAATCTCAGCAGCCCCATGTGTGCAGAGTAGAACTACTCCACAGGGTTTTCTTGGTTAGGACCTTTCTGAAGCAGATCACCAGGCCTTTCTTTCACGGCACCTCTGGGTAGGTTCACACCACCAACCTTTCTGTTGGTAGCTGAGCTTTTAACTGTTTGTGCCACTCAGGGCCCTAAGAGGAGGTTGGCCTTGTATGGAGCCAGCTGGCCCTGGTATGGGAGCATCCAGGGCAGAGGCATGGGTACAGAAGCCCTGATTGGACTTGGCCTCTTGCATAGCAACCAATGGGCCAACATGAGGAGGTGGCGATGGGAGACATTATCCTATATGATTTTATAAATCCTTATGAGAACTTTGGTTTTACTTTTTGAAAGTGCTTGAGTAATTTTATATGAATATTGGTTATTACTGAGGCATTTGTTGTTGTGTTGTATATTACACTATTTTCAAAAAACAGAATGAAATCATGGTTATGTCTTGAAATAGTTTGTCTATATCGCCCTCTATCCCCATCTCATTATAATCCGCAAATTCATGTTTGTTTGTTTTCTGTACCTGCCCCCAACCTTTGTTTTTTGGTGTCTTCATTCTTTAGTCTTGGTATTTTCTACTGATCTATTTTCTCATATGTCACTTCTGCTCCATTTGTTCTAAATATTTACTAACCTCCTGCATCGCTCAATTCTATCTTCCTTTACTCAGACTGGAGCCCTGTGGTACAGTGGTTAAGTGTCACAGCTGCAAACCAAAAGGTCAGCAGTTCAAATCCATCAGCTAGCTGTTCCTTGGAAACCCTACGAACAGGTCTACTCTGTCCTGTAGGGTCGCTACAAAAGGCTATAAACAAACAAACAAAAAACTGTCCCCTAGAATTTTCTAGGCTGTACGTCTTCACCAAAGCAGACTTCTCTCTCTTCCTCCAGTGAAGCTGCTGGGGATGGGTTCCAATAGCCAACCTTTCCTTTAGTAGCTGAGTGCTGTAGATGCTGAGCCACCAAGGCTCCTCCTAACCTGATTAACAACTCTCCTCAGACACACACACACACACACACACACACCATTGCCATCAAGTCTATTTCAACTCCTATAGCCCCTAAAGGACACAATAAAACTGCCCTATAGGGTTTTCAAGGAGTGGCCGGTGGATTTGAACTCCTGACCTTTTGGCCCTGCTGGTGCAGTGGTTACTCAGACTAACTTCCCTTAAAACATCTACGTATTTATTTTTTTCTTGTTCTATGAATTGTCACACTTTACAGTGCCCGACCCTTCATCAAGTCCCTGTAACCTAAGCCTCACCCAAATGATTCTACAATGGCAGGAAAAAGACCATAAGGAAACATGGAATAATATAGAACTAGTATAACAGCACAGGGGTGGCAGTGTTGTCGATCACCAAAAAAGAGGTCCAGCAGGAAGAGACTAGAAAGAAAGGACTGAATTTCGAGAGGATGGAGATGAAACTGGCAGGACTAGATTTATGACTGAGTGAAAGAATTTAGTCAACATGCAACAAACAGGATCAGAAATGGGGTGTTGAATGACACTGCAATATTAACATAGGATTGAAGGAGAATAAACTTGGGGAGATGTTTCCTTCAAGACCCTTTTTAATGTGTACAAAGAATGAGTAGGTCCAGGGACCCTCACATTCTACATGATCCAAATTCTAAACATTTCATGCCACGACGCTGCTAGCACGGATGGCTTCCTTGCACTTACGGACCAACACGGAGTGTACAGCTTCACACTGATTTCACCATATCCATGTGCTTTGCCGCATCTTTCGTAGTGACCCTCACAAAAGACACGTCTTTTGTGTTGACAACCACAAGGATGTGGTGAAACCCACATGAAACTGTACTCTACAGATTAGTAAGTAAATACGATTAAGTCCGTGTGTGCCTTGCTTACTCTAACCACATGTATACTTTGCTTAATGATTAATCCACCCTTGGCTGCTAGATTTCATCATTCCGGACAACCCTATGGGAGACAATTAGATACTTTCTTGGCCATTTAGAATGTCATTATGCTTTCTTCATCTGCAGATGTATCCTTTTATATGATAATTCAAGTAAATAATAACAAGCTTATAGAACAGAGAAAAAGATTGTGTCTGGTTTTGCATTCATCCATGACAATTTTTGTACCTACATGCCTAAGTTATCTAGTGCTGCTGTAACAGAAATACCACAAGTGGATAGTTTTAACAAAGAGGAATTTATTTTCTCACAGTCTAGGAGGCTAGAAGTCCAAATTCAGGATGCCACTTCCAGGTGAAAGTTTTCTCCATTGTGGGCTCTGGGGGAAGGTTCTTGTTATAAATCTGCCTCTGTCAAGGAGCTTCTCAGTGCAAGGATCCCATGTCCAAAGGACAAGCTATTCTCCTAGGTCTTGTGTCATGACGGAATAAGGTCTTCATTTGTCTCTGCTCATTTCTCTCTTTTATATGTCTTTAAAAAGTTGATTTAAGACACAATCTAATTTTGTAGATTGAGTCTTGATTAATTAACACAATCCCGTAATGTCTGTAACCCTGCCTCATTAATATCCTAGAAGTAGGATTTGCAACACACTGGAAAATCTTATCAGATGACAAAATGGTAGAGAAACACACAATACTGGGAATCAAGGCCTAGCCAACTTGACATATATTTTGGGGGGACACAGCTCAATCCATGACACCATGCTCCTTTGTCATACCTCTGCTAGAGATTACTGTTGATGTTGTTGTGTGCCATAGAGTCCATTCTGACTCACAGGGGTGGCTATCTCTCCCCTTTCCAAATGAAAACAAGAAAACTATTTTGGATATCATCACATCAATCATTTTGGATATAAAAGAAGGAGGCAAATGCCTGAAGGGAGTGAAGCAGTAACCAGATTTTGTTCATCTGCTTGATTGTACACAAAGCATTTTTGTCAGCTTCTCCTAAGATACATATTCTCAAATGCAAAGGCGTTTGATTGTGTGGATCATAAGAAATTATGGATCACATTGCAGAGAATGGGATTTCCAGAACACTTAATTGTGCTAATGAGGAATCTGTACACAGATCAAGAAGAGTTATTCTAATAGAACAAGGGAACACTGCATAGTTTAAAGTCAAGGTTTCATGATACCTTTTCAATCTGTATGCTGAACAAATAATCTGAGAAGCTGGACTATATGAAGAACAAGACATCAGGAATGGAAGAAGACTCATAAACCTTCTGCACTATGCAGATGACACAACTTTGCTGGCTGAAAGTGAATAGGATTTAAAACCCTAACTGAAGAAGATCAAAGACCACAGCCTTTGGTATGGGTTACACCTCAACATCAAGAAAGCAAAAATCCTCATGACTGGACCAGTAGCCAGCATCCTGATAGACAGAGAAAGGATTGAAGTTGTCAAGGATTTCATTTTACTAGTTTCCACAATCAATGCCCTTGGAAGTAGCAGTCAAGAAATCAAAAGATACATTGAATTTGGAAAATCTTTTGCAAAAGACCTCTTTAAAGTTCTGAGGAATGAAGATGTCACCTTGAAGACTAAGGGGCACTTGACCCAAGCCATGGTATTTTCAGTAGCATCACATGCCTGAGAAAGCTGAATAATGAATGCAGAAGAATGGATGACTTTGAATTGTGATGTTGGACAAGAATATTAAATGTACCATGGACCGTCAAAAGAATAAACAGATCTGTCTTGAAAGAGGTACGACAAGAGTGTTCCTTAGAAACAAGGATAATGAGGCTGTGTCTTACATACTTTGGGCATGTTGTCAGGGGTGATTACTCTCTGCAGAAGGACATCATGCTTTGTAAGTAGGAGAGAAAAAAAAACCCAACAAAAAACACTGCTGTCAAATCCGATCTGACTCATAGCAACCCTAGAGGTCAGAGTAGAACTGCTCCATCGTTTCCAAGGAGAGCCTGGAGGATTTGAACTGCCAACCTTTCGGTTAGCAGACATAGCATTCAACCCACTATACCAGTGAAGACCCTCATCCAGATGGAGTCACACAGTGGTTGCAACAATGGGCTTAAGCACAAAATGATTGTAGACATGACACAGGACCAGGCAGTGTTTCCTTCTGTTAAGCGTAGGGTCACTATGAGTCAGAAGAAACTCAAAGGCACTTAATAAGAAAGAATCAGACATGTGATTAGCCTTTTAAACTTATGTTGGCTGTTTATTATCCTCTTTTGTGAAGTGTCTTTCACGGTTTTTGTCTTTTTTTTTTTTATTTGGTTATCTGTGTCTTCCTTATCAATGCACAGGAATTCTTTATGTATTCTGGATATGAGTCCTTTGTTAGAGATACGTATTGCAAATGTCTTCTCCCAGTATGAGATGTGCCGATCTACTCTTTCAATGATGTCTTTTGATAAAGAGCATTTGTTAATTCTAATAAAGTTCAATTTGTCTTTTTTTCTCATGTGGTGTCATAGATTGAACTGCGTCCTCCAAAGCTGTGTATAGAAATTTGACTAGTATGCTTCAGGGTGTGGTGTGATGTTCCTGTATGTTTCAAATCCTGACTCTATGATGTCAATGAGGAGGAACGGTGGCAGTTGTGTCAGTGGGCCAGAATTCAATGCAAAAGGTTATGTTGAGCCTTGAGGCAATCTCTTGAGACACAAAGGGAAGGGAAGAAAACAGCTAGGGACCTCATACTGCCCAGAAGTAGGGCCATCTAGGGAAAGATCTAGGGAAAACGACCTTCCTCCAGAGGCAACAGAGAAAGGCTTCCTGTGGAGTTGATGTCCTGTTGGGTTTGGACTTCAACCTAAATTTCTGGGAGAAAATAAGTTTTTGTTAAAGCCATCTACTTGTGGTATTTCTGGTACAGCAGCACAAGAAGACTAAGACATATGGTTAGTATTTTTATGTCCTGTTTTAGAAACCACATCTACCTCTATTTACCTGTGTTCCTTTAAAGTATGAATAAGTACTATAAGAAAGCAGAGTTGATGATAACATTTTGTTAGCCAGGAAATAGGTGTGCTAGAAAAAATATCATATAGTCGAGAGCTATGAGGAACCTGCTTAGGAGGAAAGAAAACCACATTTGTAGAACTTCAGTAATAATCCAGTTAAAGGATTTTGTCAATGTATAGACAGAGAGGTAGTCAATGAGATTAGGGTATTCAGTGAGTTATTATTTGGGGTAGTCAACAACAGACATTTGATATATTTGAATACTAGTGTTGGAGAAGAATATTGAATGTATCATTGACTGCCAAAAGAATTAACAGATCTGTTTAGAAGAAGTACAACCAGAGTGCTCCTTGGAAGCAAAGATGGCAAAACTGCATCTTATATTCTTTAGACAGATTGTTGGAAGGGGTCAATCTCTGGAGAAGGACCTCAAGCTTGGGAAGTAGTGGGTCAGCAAAAAAGATGAAGGTGGACTGACACGGTGGCTGCATAAAACCAACTGCGGGCGTGGTGCAGGACTGGGCTGTGGTTCATAGAATCGCTCTGAGTCGGGCCCTACTGAAGTACACCTAACAACAATAAGACACTCATTGTTTCGGGTAGTTAGTGAAATATTCTTGAGCTGTGCGTCATTTATAGTAGCAATGTGGGCTTGAAACAGAGGAGGTAGAGTGAACAACACTCTACACTGTGTCAGTCCCTTTGGTTGAGAGTTTTCATCTTTTTTGCTGACCCTCTATGACGGTACTTGGCTGGCTTGGTTACTTGCCAACCTTGAGATCCTTCTCCAGGGATTGATCCCTTCTGACAACATGTCCAAAGGCTATAACATGTAGTTGCTTCCTCCAGATACTCTATGAATATGAAGAATTGATTAACCACAGAGGAAACATTAACAAACTATGACTAGGGGCCAAATACGGCCTCCCATCTGTTTATGTAACTAAAATTGTATAGGGACTTATATCCCTGTTTTTTTGCCTTCTGTGGCTGTTTTTGTGCTACAATTGCAAACTAGAGTCGTTGTAGCATAGGCCATGTTGTTCACAAGGTCAAAAATATTTACTATCTGGCCCTTCACAGAAACAGTTTGCAACTCCTACCACAGAACATTATTACAACAATGATTAAGATTCCTGGGATCCATGAGATTCAGCAGACTATAGAAACTACCTGAGATGGTGTGCCAGGGACCCCTGGACAAGCATGCAGAGGTCTGCTAGGAGTTTTTGTTGTTATTGTTGTGAAGTGCTTCAGTGTCCCATGAAATGTAAACTACATAGATAATAACAAGGATCCAGAATAGAGCACAGAATTGTCTCTGGTTTTGCATTCTGCTCTAAGTATATTTTACACATTTATTTCTTTATATTTTCTCTGTGGCAGAACAGAGAAGCTATCTTTTAATGCCCAAGCAAGAATGAAACACTTCTGTGTGGATGTTATCAGTGTCAGTCATCTGGCAATGAACAGAGAAGACAAATACCCTCTCAGGAGAGGACCTGTGTTTCAGTTCTGGAATCTTCTTGTGTTGGCTCCTCTTAAAAGATGCTGAAGATCGGCTTCTGAGTTAAAAAGTGAGACCTCAGTACCGGATGGCTGAGAAGCCTGTGCAGATCATGCCTCTATAGCATCCTCATCAGAAAATAAAGGAATTTTCCCCAAAACCACTCTTGACTGATCTCTCTTAGTCCTCAACTTTGCAGCCACTGAGTCATGCAACAATCCTGTATCTTGCTATTGGCAAGAAAATTCATCAGGGAGAAAGGCATTTCCCTTGAACCATTTTAGAAGGGCTGCAGATAAAGGTGAAGACCAGGGTTCCTGGCAGTAATCCGCATTTCCATGTCTGATAGGAGGAAGGCGATCTTAGTGGGGGTAGATAGACTTTCTTGGTATCTTCTTCCTGTGAGAACACAAGAGATGTAGAATGACTCAATTTGTTGGTGCTGCTACTGTTATTAGGGGCTACTGGTGCTATGACATCTCCTGCTGTCATACTAGAAATCAAAACTGCTTTTCATTTTTCATCTTTTTTTTTAAAATGCAAAGACATTCAATCTTGGAAGGCAGAATTGTTATATAATAGTGAACGATATGGGCAAAAACGAGGCAGAGCAGAAACTGTGGGAGCTCTGTGAGGTGTCATCTTAGATGAACAGAACTGTGTTTTTCAGAATTCCTCCTCTGAACGTGCAGTGGGATAGGTGCAGTGCAATGAACTATTTAATACGGCCCTTCTAGCCATGGTCTTTGTAACTATACCCAGTGACTGAATGGGACTATGTAAATTAGGCATGTGGAACTGTGATGGCTGAGGTGACGTGTCAGCGTGTCCAGGCCACGGCTGTATAATTGTCTTCTATTTCATAGGTTGTAAATCCTAACCTCTACGGGTTAACGAGCCACAATTGGTGTTGGGTGTATCTTGAATCACAGCTTTGCAGGAGGGCATGACTCAAATTTCACCTTTATTCAAGTTATGCCCTTCGCTAGGGTATGGTCTGTACCCAGTATGTATATAGAGACATTTGGCGAAGCTTGTTTGCTTACTCAGCATCTTGTTTCCTGCTCATCATCATCTGAATTCTGGTTCTTGAGACCTGAGCCAGCAGCTTGTTGCCCTGTCTGTCAACTTTGAGATTTGCCAGCTCTGAAGCCAGTGAACCAGCAGCCTGCAGTCTGACCCAGGTTCGTCAGTTCCTACAGACACCTGAGTCAGAACCTTCAGAAGGTATGCACACACACACACACACACACACACACACACACACACACACACACACACACACACACACACACACACACTAACGGTTCTATTTCTGTGGCCGAACTATAACTGATTCAAAATTAGAGATACTTAATGAAACTAGAAATTAAAACATTACCAATTTACTTTTAGTATTGCCAGTTCTGTTACATCACTTTGAGAAAACTATCTTTCTAGGTCTCCATTTATTTAAAATGCAGGATTTTTACTATGTGATCTTTTTACATCCCACTCCAGCTGATGCCTGACCCCATGGACTTTGGGACTTTCCAATTTCCGTGAAAATATGTTTCCTTGAGATAAACCTCTCTCTCTCTCTCTCTCCCCTTCTCCCAGCGAATTCAACTTCAGCTGTTCTCATTCTTAGGCAAGGTGTACGCTTAGCTCCCTGACAAAGCGCACTAGCTTCTCCTGCAGGGTATCTACACAATCAGTGTTGGAGGTGGTAAGAGGTGACTTCGGTTCTACTCACCTGTGGGGCTACAGCTTGTGTTTGTATGTCACAGGCTGACCTTGCTCACCCTTGCTTCACATTCATTTTTCCTTCCCTATTGTCCACCCTACAGACTTAAAACTCCATCATCAGACACAAAGACAAGAGCCTTGTAAACACTGCATAAGCAGGTACCACAATTACATATGGTCAAGCCTCTATGAGAAATATATATATGTACATATGTATGCAGTTATACATATGTATAGCAGTACATATGTATAGCCCATCACCATAGAGTTGATTCTGACTCATCGTGACCCTGTAGAACAGTGTAGAACCATCCCATAGAGTTGGCAGCCATAGCTCTTAACTAGTACACCACCAGGGTATCCATGCATATATGTGTATCTATGAGGATTGCCAGTTAAGTTTGTGAACTGATCCTAACAAAAGTGCTACATACGTTATTGCTGAATATAACTATGGTTACCTTCAAAGTGCTCCCCTTGGGAAACTGTGCACCGATGCCACCACCTAGTCCATTCTTCAAAGCAATTTTGGAACTCTTTTTCTGGAATAGCAATCAGAACTGTTGTCATATTTCCCTCAATGTCCTGAATGCCATTAAAATGTATTCCTTTCAATATTTCCTTTATCGTCCAGTAAGGAAAAAAGTCACTGGGTGTTAAATTAGGTTAGCATGGAGAGTGTTCCAATACAGTTATTTGTTCACTGGCTAAAAACTCCTTCACAGACAACTATACTGTTAAGTTCATGAACTTGCCACCTTACCACGTGTACAATGGCCATTCCAGAAAGAGTTCCAAAGTTGCTCTGAAGGGTGGACTACGCACTGGCATCAGTGCATAGCTTTCCAAGGGGCATACTTTGAAGGTGCCTAAAGTGGTATTCAGCAATGAGGTATGCAGCACTTAGAACAATCAAGTTCACAGACTTAATTGTCAGACCTGTGTAGACATACACACACACACCATTATTTTTGTGTACACATACACAAACCTTCTGAAAGTTCTGTTTCTCTCAGTGACTAATTCAGAATTGGAGATACTTATGAAACCAGGAATTAGAAGATTAGTCATCCAGTTTTATAATTGCCAATTCTAGTTTTACCACTTTGTGAAAATTATCTTTCTAGGTTTCAGTTTCTTTAAAGTACAGGAATTTTACCACGTGATTCTTTTATATTTCATTCCAGCTTTAGAGCTATCAAATGACCTGACGTCTCCTTGTCTAGGTATGCCAGATGCTTCATAAATAGCTCTCTAACTGCAATGTATTGAGATTACATATGGTGTCATTTCTTTTTATAGTATTTTAGACCTTCAAGTACACAGTTTGTAAGTCAGTGATGCCAGCTCAAGTCAGACAATGACTTTTCTACTCCACTGTATAAGTTCTGTAGTAAAGGTATAAAGGACAGTGGTTAAGAACCTAGGGTTCTGGAAAGGACTGGGAATAAGTAGGGTAAGAAAAGTGAGGGCACACAGAGCAGCAAATTTAAGGAGACTGTACCCTCAGGATCACAGAAGTGCAAGGCGAGTGCCTGCAGCACCCTGTGACCTCTTTAATTTTCCACTTACCTGTCTCACCCTGGAAACCCTGGTAGCTGTAGTGATTAAGTGCTATGTCTGCTAATCAAAAGGTTTGCAGTTCAAATGTGTCAGGCACTCCCTGGAAACTCTGTGGGGCAGTTCTACTCTGACCTGTAGGGTCCCTATGAGTCAGAATCAACTCAATGGCAGTGGGTTTGGTTTGGTTTTGTCTTACCCCAGTGCTGGCCCTGGCTCTGGATCCTGACTACGACGAATTGAAGCAAAAACCTATCACTTGCCAACGTGATCTTAGACAAGTTATTTAATCCTGTTGTGTCTGTTTCCTCTTCTCTAAAAGGGGGTAATCACTGTACATACCATAAAACTGTCTCAGAGATTAAACATGACAGTATTTGTAGAATACCTAAAGCAGTTCCTGGTACATAGTTAGGGATCAGTAAATGTTAGCTGTCTTTATTTTGGAAAATTTGGTGGTGTAGTGGTTAAGTGCTCCAGCTGATAAGCAAAAGGTCAGCAGTTCAAATCTACCACTTGCTCTTTGGAAACCTTAAGAGGCAGTTCTACTTTTTCTTAAAGGGTCACTATTTGTCAGAACTAACTTGACAGTAATGCACTTTGGAGTTTTATCTATTTTAATTTGTACTAGTCTCAGAAACTTACAGGCATAGAACATAGTCTGATACTGATTAAAATTAAATAAATATTAACTTAGTGAATTAATAAATATACAGAGGTAGATGGACAGGCAGACAAAACAAACATTCTAAGTTCAACTGCCCTAAATTTCTCTTCAACTGTTCAGAAAGAGTCAAAAAAAGCAGAAGCTACAATTACTCAAATTATTGATACTTCCTTTTAAATGTAAGAAACTATTTCAAAACAGTATCTGCTGAATCAGGCCACAATAGATGAGTCTTGGTAGAATGAGAGAAAATGCTGAACAGAACATCAAATTCTTAAAAAACAAAACCAAACAACAACAACAAAAAAACGTACTTACTGGAACTTTTGAGATGAGATCTCTCTGAGACTGTTGTCCTGGGACAGACACTTTTGAACTGAAACTAGCCCCTGGGATCATCTTTTAGCTAAATAACAGATTGGCTCAGAAAATCAGTATCACCTATGCAGTCTGCGCATCTTGAAAAAAGTCTTGTATATGAGACCAAACGGTCAGTAATTACTTTAAAACAAAGATGAGAAGGGAAGGGGTAAGGAAACCACATTAGCAGAAACACAACCACCAAAGTGGAAATGGTGAGAATGTTCCCACATTGTGAAGAATAATCTAACCTCACTGAACAATCAGTGTAGAAATTGTTGAATGGGAACCTAAAGTGATGTTTAAAACTTCACCAAAAACACAATAAAATATTATTTTTAAAAAACCCTCTGTTGGCAATAATTCAGCTCAGAGACATGACTCACTTGGGGAATAGGGCACCTTCCTTCATTCTTGTAAGTAAGCAAACACACAACTTGCACTTTGAGCTTGCCAGGTAGCCTTTTAATTCTGTGGTTATTTTTACACAAAAAAACCTCTCTCCCGGTAGATAAAACAGCCACTGCTTCCATTGTTTTACTTTAAGTTGTCTAGTCTTAATTTTGTGAAAGTACAGAATGCCATAAAAGCGTGAAGGACAAGAGATGACACCTTGATGTTTAGAAAATTCTTTGTGAACTGTGCCTGTTTTTATCAGTCTCAGTCCATGATCAGAGTGCATTCCTGGTGAGTCAGCTAGCTTCAGAGCCTGGGTGAGATCAGCAAGAGAGGTCATGGCCGGAGAAAGAACAATCCTGAGGAAAATACAAAGCAGTTTCCCAAGTTAAGTTTCTTTTCCTTGGCAGATAACCAAGTCAGTTTCATTTCCTCAGTTCTGATGACTTCACACTTATGTAGAAAAGAAACTTCACCAAAAACACAAGCATTTCACAAGACTACTGTTCTCTTACACAAAACTTGAGAACTGCAAGAGAGGCCATGGATGGACAGACTCCAAGGACCAAAATCCAAAACAAGAAAAGCTAAGATTGAAGTCTCTGTGTCCAGCAGGTCTGTAAACAAGCTACTGAGGTAGAGTTCTCTCTGCTTCAGCATGTCAGGGAGATGCAGAAGAAAGCCATTATAATGTGCACCCGATAACATAACCAACAGTTATGGACAGCTTACAGTTTGCTAGGCAGTCTCCTAGGATAAATTCTGGGTTTATTTTATTTAACCTTGCAAGCAGAGGCACAAAGGAGTTAAGTAACTTTCCCAAGACCACACAGCTAGGAAATTGCTCTATTTTGTATCAGAGCTGGTAACCCTGGTTGTGCAGCAGTTAAGAGCTATGGCTGCTAGACAGCAGGTCGGCAGTTCCAATCTACCCGGCAGTTCTACTGTGTCCTACAGGGTCACTAGGAGCTGGAATTCACTCCACAGCGGTGGGTTTTTTCGTTTGGTGAAGGACTGCTGTAAACATACTCTTAGCTTAAAATATTAGCAAAATAAAATTAAAAAAGACAGATTCTAAACAGTTCTTTAAATTTGGAAAAGCAAGAAATCTCATAATATGATAGAATTGTGAAAAATTAAAGTATTGATGTAAAGTCTTGACTCTGAGGTCATAAAAAGTAATAACAGAAGTTTATGGAATAGGATATATATTACATATATGTTGTTCTTATTGTATGTGAATGAGTCCATTCCAACCCATACTGACCCTGTAAAATAGAGCAGAACTGTACAGTGTACAAAGAGAGTGTACAAGGAGCAACTAGTGGATTCAAACTGTTGATCTTTTGGTTAACAGTCCATATTTTCTATATTTATAGAAAAATATAAATATAGAATAGATAATTGAATAGTCTATAATATATAATGGAATATAACACAACTTTTATGCAATAGTATAGAAAAAATACTATCTTATGATCTATAAGTACTATATCCCGTATAAGAGGTCCCTGAGTGGTACAGTTAAGTGTTCAGGTACTAACCAGAAGGCTGACAGCTCCAACCCACCCAGAGGTACCACAGAAGAAAGCCTTACTACTGAAAGGTAACAGCCTTGAAGACTCTACGGAGCAGTTCACATCTGCTCACAGGAGATTGTCGTGCATTGGAATTAACTTGACAGCAACTAACAAAAACAACATACATACTATATTGATATAAACATTTACAATATTTACATTCTAGTCAAATCTTGTTATAATAACAAAATGTTAGTTTATTTACATATGAATATTTCTATTGTATACTATATAATAGAATATTGATTTCATATACTATATATACTAGAATAAAATAGTATGTAAATATATTCTAAGTCAATAGTAACAATAAGACAAAATATTTTACAAAACAAATATATATTGTTTAAGCTTCTGTAGAAGGCCCGGTGGCACAGTGGCTAAGAACTCAGACGCCAACTCAGATGCCATCAGCTGCTCTTGGAAACCCTAGGGGGCAGATTTACTTTGTCTCATAAGGTCACATGAATCACAGCAGATTTGATGACAAAGGGTTTATTCATTTATTTTTGGTGCTTCTAGCAGGTATGTAGAGGGCAGTTCTACTCTGGCCTCTAGGGTTACCATGAGTCGGATCCTACTTGACGGCACTTGGCTTGGCAGTGTGTATGTGTGTGGGTGTATTATGTAAGTACACGTAATGGGAGAGATTTTTGTCAGCCGTTGCTTGAGACTTTACAGCAGCTCTTATAAAATGTACTTGAGTGGACAGCTTGACCAGTTAGTCAAGTCTTTTGCTCCTAGAAAAATAACTGCAGTTTTTTCTACATAATAGAAGTAAAACAAATCCCAGAAAAGAGAAGTTAAAAAGTGGTATAAACTATACTACTTATGAGATGCTATTTGGTATGATTGTGTGTGTGTGTGTGTGTGTGTGTGTGTGTGATGCATTTCTTTGAGGTCACAATGCTGTATCGGCTGAAAGCTTGCTGTCCCACCACCCTCTGTCAATTTTTATGGTACACCCAACATCTTCCCTCTCTGTTAGTTTATTGAGGGTTTCATCTCCCACCAGTTTAGCTGAATAGGGCACTTATCCAGGAAAGGAGGGAGAATTAACTAGCAGATGGATCAAGAGAGTGAGGGACACCCTCTGCAGCCTTGGGGTGGTGGGGATAACTTCTGGAGATGTAATCAGGGCTTAGCTTTCTACTTCAGTGGCAGGAAGTGGAAAAGAGAGCCATGGGGGAGCAAAGAAGGCCCCATTATTCAGAAGAATCTCAGATTTCCAAACTCACTGTTAGGAGCCAAGGTCCTGCCAGCACCGTCAGATGGATATGAGGGCTTCTAACTGACCCGAAAAGGGAGACAAAGAATAGTCAACAGAGAAAAATCTGAAATGAATCCTGACAACCAATCTTTACGTTTTCTTTGGACTTGAAACTTCAGAAGCGTGAGGAAACACAAGGTGAGGTGATTAGCAGAATCCTTAAAGTGAAGCCCACAACCAAGAGACACACTTGGTAGTGCAGACAAATATTAATACTGAGCAAGAAATCTGGGAAAAGCTCTCAATTACTTACACAGTTTATGGGTTCCCACCTACCTACCTGCTGCAGCAGATTTAAGGCAAATGAGAAAAAGCTAAACAAACTGAAAATACAAAAGCACATGAAGCAAATAGAAATGCAGATTGTGAAGAGGTACACTATAAATCTTTAAAGGCAGCTATGGGAAACTCTGGTGGTATAGTGGTTAAGCACTACGAAAAGGTTAGCAGTGGTAGTGCTTAACCACTATACCACCAGGGTTTCCATAGCCACCTTTAAAGATCTATAGCGTACCTCTTCGCTAGCAGTTCATATCCTGCAGGTACTCTTTGGAAACTCTATGGGAAAGTTATACTCTGAGCTATAGGGTTGCTGTGAGTAAGAATCAACCCAAGGGCAGTGGGTTTGGGGTTTTTTGTTTGTTTGTTTTTTAAATTTAGTCCAGTTTCACTAAAGAGGAGATCCAGGCAGCCAAAAAACACGTGCGGACATGTTCACGATCTTTAGTTATTAAAGAAATTCAAATCAAGATGACAATGAGATACCATCTCACCCCAACAAGATTGGCCATGATCCAAAAAACACAAAACAACAAATGCTGGAGAGGCTGTGGAGAAAGTGGAACCCTCCGACACTGTTGGTGGGGTTGCAAAATGGTCCAGCCTCTTTGGAAAGCAATCTGGTGCTTCCTTAAAAAAATGGATATCAATATACCATTTGATCTAGTAATTCCACTACTTGGAATATATCCTACAGAATCAAGGCCTTTCACACCAACGGACACATGCACCAGAATGTTTATCATAGCACAGTCCATGATAGCAAAAAGATGGAATCAACCCAGATGCCCAACAACAGAAGAATGGATAGGTAAACTATGGTACATATACTCAATGGAGCACTATGCAATGATAAAGAATAACGATGATTCCAGGAAACATCTCCTAACCTGGTTTCAACTGGAAGACATTATGTTGAGTGAAAGCAGTCAGCGACAAAAGGACAAATATTGTATGAGACCTCTATGATAAGATCTCAAAAACAGACTTGTGTATAGAAGAAAAGACTCTTTGACAGCTGCAAGGGAGAGGAGGGAAGGAGGGCGAGTGGGGGAGGATTTAGATTAGATAGTTGCTAGAAATCTGGTTGGGTGAAATCGGTGATAGCACACATTAGAAACAAGAACAACATTAAGTGGACTTCAGCATAACTTGAGTACTCCTTCCATCTTAACCCAATATTGCAAGGACAGAGTAGCTGGGGCAGGGAGCAGAGAACCATGCTGTTAGGTGAAATCAAGACCAATTGGCACAACTAGCATTTTGCTAAGAGGGCTCTCTGCATCCCACATTGGTGAGTGGTGTCTGCGGTCTTAAAAGTTACCAAGCTGCCATCTGACTGCACAGCAAATGGTCCCAACTCAGCTGGAACGGATGCTCACCGAGGACCAAAACAACGTGGGGTAAAGACAACCCAGAAGACAGAGGGACCCACATGGGTGGGTGCCTACATCGACTTGGGACCAGAAGAACAGGATGGTGCCTGGCCACCACCAGTGATAGCTGTGATGGAGCTCACTAAGTTGAGTCTCACTGGCAACACAAGAATAAAAAGAGGTGCATCCTGAGATCTCCACTGAAAGACCTGAACTGATGGTCCAGCGGTTTCGGGGTTCCCCTGAGAGCATGGCCCCTGGCCCTGATGCTGCTCTTACCCATAAATTATAATGAAGGTCCACTCTTTGGACAGGAATGGATTGGACTTGGCAATGCAGAGTGACCATATATTGGATGCACTTTACGGTTCTATGCATCTATAGGATATCATTCTGCTGACCCCAGGCTGGAGGAAGGAGAGTGGGTGGAGAGGAGGGGAAAGGAGGCTGTTGGGAGGATGAGACTTGTATGGAGCAGAGAGGAATAGTGTGCAGTCACTGGACAAGGAGAGCAGTGGAAGCTGCATATAGGGGGGCATGTAAATTTATACGGTAATGTACATTTTCACTCAGTCATGTTAATTAAAAAAAAAAATTTAGTCCAATGAGTATATTTCTGCTGCCTCTTCATACCTGTCCCATATGTGCACACAGACAGTTGCCTACGAAGAGCTGGACATTACTTTCAGAGAGAATTCAGTAAGAATTAAACTCCTTGAAGGTAGCAACTGCTACATGAGCAGTACCGTAGCTTTTGGCCATAGCAAATAAACTATGAGGACAGCACTCTGTATCTGCTGCAGATGGTAAAGTATGAAGACAGCGCCACGTGCTGCGGGCCGGCGTTGGTTTAGAAGTGGCGTGGAGAAGAGGGGGTGGGGCGTTCTCCGCAGAAAACATATTCTAACAGTGGCAACTTTTCCTAAGCAAGTCTGGTCATGGCAGGTAGTAAACATAAAGTGTTCTTTCAAATTTTACTGATATATTTGTGGCTTCCATAAATATAGGACTAAAAGAAAAAGTTTTGTGGAGAAAGGTAAGTTCCATTTTAGACTTATCTAATTCGTTTATGACAAGGGTTAGTAAACCTTTTTCGTAAGAAGGCCACAAGAAAATTTTTTAGGTTTTGCAAGACATGTAAGTTCTCTGTCAAATGTATGTTTGCTTGTTTTCTTTCTGTCTGTCAGTGTACTTACAATTCTTTAAACATACAAAAAAGATTCTTAGCTTGAAGACCACATAAAAACAGGCAGAAAGTGTATTTGGGCTGCAGGCTATAATTTGTCAACCTCTTACTTGTAACAATATCAGGCAAAGATACGCAGTAACCAGTTGGAATTAATATTTAGATCTGAGTAAAGGATAGTCCATTACTGTTAAGTTGCTTCTGACTCATAGAGACCAAATAAGGCAGAGTAGAACAGCCCCATAGAATTTCCCAGGAGTGCCTGGTGGGTTTGAACTTCCAGTCTTCTGGCTAGCAGCTGAGCTCTTAACTACTATATCACCAGGGCTCTGGGTAAAGTGTAGATGGATAAACGACATATAGCTACGTATGTATATGTGTACTTACATATACGTACATCTACACATCTGTGCATCTCTCTCTCTCTTGTTCTACATACACACACAGTTGGGGATCATCAGGAGTTTAGAAAGAATGGAGATGATGGGCAGGTAGTTCCAGAAGGATTGCCTTGAACCTAGATGCTATGGCTTGTCATGGCTCAGTCTGCTCCTCAAGACTGGTGTTAAGTAGAAACTAGGAAAGAAAACACAAACCCTAGCCCTACTCTTCTCGACTTGGCAAACGTTACCTTTCACAGCCTCTCTCCAGGAACACTTTTATAAGGAACTCTGCCCCTCTAAGTCAGTGTTTCCAGAACTCCTGTGCCACCAAATTTTAACAGGTGTTTTGTAGGTGTTATAGGCTGAAGTTTGTACCCTGAAAACACGTTTTATAAATCCTAGTACCTTTACCTGCAGTTATAATCTCATTTAGGAATGGATTTTCTCAGTTCTTCTAATAAGGCAATATTAACCTCTTTTGAGAAGAGCAGATTCAGCAATGTGCAAAACAAGTGGAAACAGGGAAGATGCATACCATGTTACATAAAGGTCACCAAGAAGTCAAGGAACAGAAAATGAGAAGAGATAGGCTCTTCTGCCAGAGCTGAGACGGATAGTCTTCCCCTAGAGCCATATTCTGAATTTGGACTTCTAGCCTCCTAAACTGTGAGAAAATAAATGTATGTTTGTTAAAGCCACCACATGTGACATTTCTCTTACAGCAGCACTAAATAACTTATACAGTAGGTGTGCCTCAAAAGAAAGTTATACAGTCACCTAAAACCAAACCCAAATTCACTGTCAAGTCAATTCCAACTCAAAGTAACCTTACAGAACAGACTACAACTGCCTCATAGGATTTCCGAGGCTCTAACACCTACTACTTCGATGGCACGGGGTTTAATCTCTACTGTGGAAGCAGACTGACACATCCTCCTCCCGCATAGTGGCTAGTGGGTTTGAACCTCCAACTTTTTGTCACTGGGCCATCGTTGGTCCTCATGATCAGATAAGTTGTGAAAAGACGAGTAGGATGACATTAGACTGAATTGGAGAACACTGCAGAGCCCTTCCTATCACAGTGTGAACTTCCTAGCAAGGGACTGAAAATTGGTTCAAACTCTCCCTGTTAACATCCCTGGCCTAACAGAGCCTCTCCTCACTTGGCAAGTATCTTCCCTAGGGCCTTTCTAATTACCAGATAACGAAGGCAGCAGCTGCCTTCACGAGTCAGAAGAGACCCCACCCTGTGACTACTGAGGGTGACCCTACTGACAGGCGTCGTCAGATTAAACACCTGGGACTGCGGCTCAGTAATTCACAACGGGAAACACACCGGAACATCAAATGCGGTAAGAGTGGGAGTAGGTTGGAGGGTAGGAAAAGTAGTTCCTTTTTTTCACCTTAATGTTTTAATTCTGACCAACAGGTTGTCTGAAAGCAAACAGTGAGCCCCATCTGCTGGGACTGTTACCGATTCCAGAAGCTAACTTGTGCAGTGAAAAACGTCCTTTTTTTTTTTTTTTTTGTGAAGCCTACAAACGAGCTTGAAAATGCTAGTTCTCGCACTTTTTAGCTCTTATATCTAACTTTTTGGACCCTCAAGGTCTTGAACTGACTCATGAGTCGGATCTGACTCAATGGCACTTGGCAAGGTCTTAAACAAAGAATTACAGAAAGGCAAAAGACACTAACATAGTTTGAACTATTATCTTGTTAAAAAGGAAATTATAACTGATTTTTGTTTTAAAGGTGATTAACAAGCGGGGCAGTGTCTCCTGGTCCAGTCCTGAGGAGGGGAGCCAAGGCCGTCATAAGTACAAAAGTGGCTGAAATGACTCGGGGCAAGAAGCCTTCTAGTGGCTCCTAGACACAGGAGCCTAATGTGTTATAATCTCAAAACCTGTCAGTAAAATCTGGAAGGGGCCTAAGGTGAAATTAGTCGATGAGACTAAGGTAAAAGTTTGGATGAGAATTAAAAGATTTAAACAGATCTTGTATGAAACCATAACATCTTCCTTACCCAAGTGGTATAGATATTATGTCTAACTAGGGAATACTCTACCTGATACTGTGAAACTAAAGGTACACAAGTCTAACCTTAGGCCAGTGATATGACTTAAACTGTGTCCTCCCTAAAGTATGTGTCAACTTTGCTAGGTCATGTTTCCTAGTATTGTATGATTACCTACCATTTTTTCATTGGATGTCATTTCCCTGGGCGTTGTAAATTCTATCACTATGATATAATAAAACAGATTAGCAGCAGTTATATTGATGAAATCTACAAAATTAGATACTGTCTTAAGTCAGATTCTTGTGAGATACAAAAAAAGAGAATCAAACGGAGACATAGGGAGACCTCATAAGACAATGAAAGCAGTCATGGAAGCAGAGTGCATCCTTTGGACCTGAGGTTCCTGTGGAGATGATCTAGTCCAAGGGAAGACAGATGCATCACAAGGACATTCATCCAGAGCTGAAAGAGGAAGAAAGTTTTCCCCTGGAGCTGGTATCCTAATTGGACTTCTAGCCTACTAGACTGTGAGAGAATAAACTTCATTTTGTTAAGGCCATAGAAAAACAAAAACAAAAATACTGCCATCAAGTCAGGGCTGACTCACAGCAACTACAGAAGTCAGAAAAAACCGCCCCGTAGAGTTCCAAGGAGCGCCTGGCAGATTTGAACGGCAGACAGTTTGGTTAGCCGATGTAGCATTTAAACCACTGTGCCACTAGGGTTTCCATAGACTTGTTGTTATTTCTGTTACAGCAGCACCAGATGACTAAGACAGCTGGTACTGCACACAACATGCTATATGCAAACCCACTCAGGTTGTTAATTCAGAACAGTATGAACTGGTTTGATTAAAGACATCTGAATGGCATTCTCTGTATCACATCTCTGTATGGACCACGGTAAAAGTAGGTGACCCACGGAGGCTGACAGTAGACGTTAGTAAATAAAATGGGGCCACCTTTGCCTTCAGCTGTTCCAGGCACGCACTGTGTCAATGTGCATAAAGCACAGCTCGCTAAAGGCAGCAGGTGCTCAGTGAGTGATGTTGCAAATGTCTTTTTTCCTGATCCCAATCTCAGAAAAGAGCCAATCACGGTATCTTTCAGATGCGAAGGATTTTAATGTACTTTTACTGTACTGCCATCAAGTTACCTGAATTCAATGGATTACTGTCACAGTTTGGTTAGAATAGACTTGGACTTGGTACAGATCTCAAGTGTAATGATACATTACATTGATGATATTACATTAATATCACATGCTGAAAAACAGGCTAGGGCTTATTTGAACACACTGATGCCCACATGACCAACAGAGACTGGTTTATAATGCTAGCCAAATTCAGGGCCCTGCTCAAATGGTGAAATTCTTGGGAATAACTTGGGTGGAGCCACCCATTACATTCCACAGGAAAGCAAGAATACCTACCATCAAAACTAAGCAGGAGATTCCATGTTTGGTTGGTCTATTAGGATTGTGGAAATACATATTCCATATCTGGAACTACTGCTGTCTCACATCCACAAAACTACTTGGAAAAAAACTGCATCCAAACGGGGGCAAAAGCAATGGCAAACTATGCCTGAGTTCAGAAAGCAGTTTCACTCTGTCTGCCTTTAGGTCCTTATGATCCACATTCAGATACTATTTTGGAGGTGTCTGCCACACATGCTTATGCAACTGGAGCTTATGGCAAAAACCTGAGAATGGCCACCTACAGTGACCTAGGATTCTGGGCTGAAAAGTTTCCAAATGCTGCAGCAAGATACATAGCATTTAAAAGGCAACCACTCATCTGCTATTGGGCATTGACTGAGAATGTCTCAACTACGAAAGGACACAGACTCATCATGAGACCTGAACTGTCCACAGTGCCTTGCGTAATGTCAGAGCAACACACAAATAAGAAAGGTGGTAGCCAAGTTAGTTCCATAATAGAATGGAAGTTACTGGTGGAACACAAAGAGGCACCCACTATGTCCATGGACAGCTAGCCTCTTTATCCATACGGCCTTCCCTGGAACCACTAAGAAGCTGCCAGAGCCCACTGCTACATGGACAGTGCCCTATGAACAACTTTCTGATGACCAGCAGAAGGCTGCTTAGTTCATGGATGGTAGTTCAAGGGCACACAGACAAACATTTGGTGTGGAAAACTACTGTATGAAGACTAGTAGGTGGAAACACCCTGATTAAAAATGGTAAAAGCAGGTCAGCACAATGGACTGAACTGCATGCTGTCTTCCCAGCTGTGATAGAAGAACTGGGTCATGGTAAGAGCCCATATATTTGAATGTTTACCAATTCATGGGCAGTGGCCAATGGTGTGGCTTTATGGTGAGGCAAATGGGCAGTGGAAAACTGAACTATTAAAGGGGCGTCTGTGCAGCACATGGGTCTATGGAAAGCACTCTGGGAATTTAGAGGAAGCATCAGAGTAGGACATATCAATGCTCATCATAAATACCCCCTGTCTGGATCAGAAGGCAATGGAATTAGCAAGTAGACCTGTTAGTATATGCACTGGGGGTGGCCAACTGGAACCTGAAACAAGCCCACATGGGGGTGCTTCAGCAGTACAGAGATGAGCTAAATCTAAACACATCCCTGTTGGAGCCCCTGAGGCACAAAATGCCAATAAGGACTTTTTTGTCTGCCAGCAAACAAGACAGAGGTTGTAGGTGGCTATGGGGTGGATTCCCTGGAGAGAAGGCCCTGAACATAGCTGGAAAGTTGACTGCATTAGATCAACGATAGCAGTGGCACTAGGTGGCTACACATACGTTCTCAAAGAAGTAGATACTTACTCTGGATGGAGCTTTGCATATCCCATTAAAGATGCAAATGCCAAAACCACAATTAAGAGATTGGAACAAAAATTTTACTAATTTGGGTCACTGAGTTATATTTCATCAGACCAAGGATCACACTTTACAACTCACAAGGTGCAGCAGTGGGCCAAGGAAAATCATATTAAATGAACATGCCATGCCACTTATGACCCTCAGAGTGATGGTTTGATAGAGAATTAGAACGGACAGATGAAACATTTGTTATCTAAAATGGAGAGAGAGAAAGGCATGAAGCGCTGGCTCGCATACTTGCTTGAACCTGTGCTCACAGTCAACAAGAAGGGATTTTTTTCCTTTTATCTTAGTAGAAGCTCTGGTAGTGCAGTTCCTAAGTCTTTGGTTGCTAATCAAAAGGTTGGCAGTTTGAATCCACCAGTCACTCTTTGGAAACTCTCTAAGAAGTTCTACTTTGTCCTATAGGATCTCTATCCATGGGAATTGACACCATGGCAGTGAGTTTGGTTTGCTTTTGGTTTTTATACTGAGATTTAATCCATCCTGAAGGTTGTAGTTTTTGATCTTTATCACTAGGTGCTTCAAATTCTCTTCATTGTCAGCAAGAAAGTTGTGTTATTTCCATATTGCAGGCGGTTAGTGAGTCTTCTTCCATTCTGATGCCACATTCTTTTCTATATAGTCCAGCTTCTCAGATTATTTGCTCAACATACAGATTTGAAAAAGATCAGATTGCCAGGTCTTTTCTCCCATGGAGCTGTGGGGTTTTTGGAATTTCCAACCATTTACTTAGCAGCCAATTACTTCAACACTGTGCTACCAGGGCTCTTTATAATTTCAAATATTTGCTGAACAATTGAAGGATATTTACCTAGCTACTATCTACAGTTTTAGTTCAGTGGCTGAGAGCATAACCTTCAAAGCTGGGCTATCTGAGTTCAAATTCTATCTCAGCCACTTAGCCAACTATGTGACCGTGAGCAAGTTACTTACTATCCCCTATGCTCTAGTTTCCTCATCTGTAAATTGGGACAGTCCCTGACTCATAAGACTGCTGTGTGGATTTCATAAGTTGATACATGTAAAGCTTCTAGAACAGTGCCTGGCATGAAATTAGCGCTCATTAGATGCTAGTCCTTTATCTTATCATTGTCTATCTTCTTCTGAACCCAACTTGACAGCAGTCAGTGCATCTTCTTTCCCAAAGTTCTGTTATACTTTATATAGAACACAGGATGGTCTGCTTTACCTTAGCTATAGAACATGATCGTCTCTTGACATTAACTGACTTGGTTCTTTCTACACGTTTAATGAACATTGTCTAACTGCACATATACTACTGGTGAGAAGGGAGCATATTCTTACGAAGTGACAGAATTCAAAATCACCATGAAACAACATCAACTCGATAAACTTTAAAAACTCAAAATTATTATTCAGGCATAGAGTGAAATTGTGAGCTTATTTCTCTTCACTGATAAACGTACTCATCTCCCTTGGTGTGCTACTTGCCAAAAGAAATGTTTCTCTCCCTCTTCCTCTTCTCTCTTCTGACTCAATGCAGAAGTGCATTTGTCCTCCTCTCTCTCTCCTTCCCTCCTTTGCCCCTGACAGATACGTGTGCATTTAGACAGAGCATATGACTGTTCAGATGGATCTAAAAATGAAGTTAATCTGAGAGAAAAGAAGTGGTTCCCTGCATACGAGATCTGAAAACTAAGTCCACAAACTTAATTGCTCTAACTGCTACATACCTCATTGCTGGATATCAGTAAATCGCCTTTGAAGTACTCCCCTTGGGAAGCTATGCACCAAATGCCAATGCCTAGTCTACCCTTCAAAGCAATTTTGGAACTCTTTTTCTGCAACAGTCATCAGAGCTGTCATCGCAATATCCTTGATGCCTTGAAAGTCATCAAAATGTCTTCATTTCAATGTTTTCTTTATCTTTGGGTAAAGAAAAAAGTAATTAGGGGCCAGATCAGGTGAATAGGGATGGTGTTCTGATACAGTTATTTGTTTACTGGCTAAAAACTCCCTCACAGACAGTGCTGTGTAAGCTGGTGCATTGTCATGGTGCAAGAGCTATGAGTCGTTAGTGAAAAGTTCAGATCATTTTCATCTACCTTTTTCACACAGCCTTTATAGCACTTTCAAATAGTAAACTTGGTTAACTGTTTGTCCAGTGGGTACAAATTCATAATGAACAATCTCTCTGATATCAAAAAAATCCCTCTGACAGAACTTTTTTGGTCGTGGAGAACTGGCTGACTTCCAATGTGCACTTTGAAGCTTCATTTCAGGGTCATATTGATGCACCCATGTTTCATCACCAGTGATAACACAGCCCAAAGTGTCATCTTGCCTCTCCTAAAGCTCTTGGCAAACTTCAACTCTCTTTTGCTTTTGTTCACTTGTGAGCTCCTTCAGGACTATTTTTGCACATACCTTTCTCATGCCAAGATTTTCAGTTAAGACTTTTCTGACTGTTTCTTTATCAATGTTTAGACGGTCAGCTATGCCTCTCACAGTCAGCCAACAATTTTGACACACGATTTGACAGATTTTTGCAGTGTTTTCATCAGCTGTGCTCATTACTGGCTTCTTTGACCTCTTTTCATCAGTGACACTTTATTTCCCCTCAGAAGAACATTCAATCTGTTTTCTTCATGGTATTATCCCTATAAACTTGGACTAATGTATCCTTAATTTCACTTCCACTCTTGCCAAGTTTAATAAGAAATTTAATGTTAGTTTGTTGCTCTAATTCAAGCTCCAACATTCTCACAACAGCACACAAAAACATACAACAATAATGAACGTCACTCAGCAAGATACCACTGCATGTCCAAATGAACACAGCTGTGAGACACTGATATACCAAGGTTATGAAACCTTACCAAGTTGTTTGTACAATGCTGCCAATGTAAGTACAAGGTGGCAAGTTCACAAATGTAATTGTCTGACCTTGTAAACACAAGAGAATACTATAAAGAACAATAAACAATAAAGAACAAAGATGCTTCTGTGAAGCACCTAACAACATATGTGAATCTGAAGGGCATTATACTGAGTGAAATAAGTCCATCACAAAAAGATACATATCATATGAGATCATAAAAATACATGAAAATGTCTCAACATAGAAATAAACAATCTTTGATGGTTACAAGGGAGTGAAGGGGTGGAGAGAGAAAAACACTAGCTAGATAGTAGATAATGACAAATTTGATAAAGGTTAAGACAATACACAGTACTTGGGAAATCAGCACAATTTGACAAGGGCCAAGTTACAGAAGCTTCACAGACACATTCAAACTCCCTGAGAGACCAAGCTATTAGGCTAATGGCTAGGGACCATGGTCTAACTAGAAACCGTGGGACACTGAGCTAAATTGGCATAAAGTAGTCTACAAAGAAAGTGTTCTGCATCTGACTATGGTGAGTAGTGATTGGGGTTTTAAAAACCTGCAAGCAGCCATCTAAGACACACATGCTGGTCACATCCTGCTGAAGCAAAGGAGAATGAAGAAGACCAAAGACACAAGGGAAAGATTATTCTATAGGACTAATGAGCCATGACTACCACAACCTCCACCAGACTTAGAGCAGAACAACTAGCTGATGTCCAGTTACTACCAACAACTGTATTGATAGGGATCACGATAGAAATTCCCAAATGGAGCTGGAGAAAATTGCAAAACAATTCAAATTCACAAGGGAAAAAAAAAAAAGACACAGCTTTCTGGTCTGACAGGGACTGGAAAAACTCTGAGACGATGGCCTCTGGGCACGCTTTAAACTAGATACTGATGTCACTTCTGAAGTTCACCCTTCAGCCAAAATTAGACAAGTCTACAGGGCCAACAATAACACACAGGAGGAATGTACCTCACAGTGTAATCATATGTTCATGACTAACGGATACATCAGCCCAAAAGCAAAGAGGGAAAGGTAGGAAGGGACAAGAATACTGCAGGAACGGACACAGGGACTGTGGGATGAAGAAGGGGAGAGTGTTGACACAGAGATGGATTGTAAACCAATGTCACAAAACAATTTACATATTAACTGTCTAAAAAGAAACTAATTTCCTATGTAAACTTTCACCTAAATAACAATAAAATAATAATAACAATATTTCAACACATTACTAAATGATTAATTTCCTTAATGCTTAGTTTCTGTAAATCAATAAGGAAAAACCAGCCCAACTGAAAAATGGACAAAGGTCAGGAATAAGAAATGTAAACTTTAAATTTCACTTAAACTTAAGAAATGATGGCCAAACTTACTCATGTGAACAACAATACAAACCAACACTACAGGAGAGACCATTTCAGGTCAGCAAAGAAAACACATTTCCTACAAGTTTCCTAACAAAGATGAGGTTAAACAGGCTCTAACATGCATTATAAATTGGACTATAAATGTATAAGTGTACATAAATATTTGCCCCTGGCAATTCTACTATTAACCTACCCTATATTTGCACATGTGCAAAGAACTGCACAGTGATATCCTTGAAACTTTGTTTACAATAACAGAAGAATGAAAAAACTCAAATGTCCACTATTAAGTGCTTATTAAAACTATTTCAATATTTCATACACAGAATAGCAGTTAGCTATTTAAAAAATTAGGCAACAATTTGCAGAGAAGCAGTTGCTCAAGGTTTTATGTAGAAAACTGACTTGGGTTATAAACTTTCACTTAATCACAATAAAAAAAATTTAAGAAAAACTAAGACAACTCTAAATCTAAAAATGAGGAACACTGAATCCAACACAGAGTACCAGTGGTACAGTGGTTAAGAGATCAGTTGCTGAAGGAGGCAGGCCCAAGATGGTAGAGTACTTAGACTTTTCCTGTGATCCCTCTAACAACTAAGACTCAGAAGAACAAATAAATTGATTACATATGACATCCTAGGAGCTCTGAACATCAAACAAAACATTGAGAAATCTCAGTGAGGAACTGGGAAGGGAGAGTGGGTCTAGAACTACCTAGGACTGGCCAGACCTGACCCACTGGGTTTTGACCACAGCCAGCATGGTGAGTGGAGCAGTGGTATTTGGAGATCATCCTCTTCAGCAGCAAAGAGCAACAGAAAGCACACTTCAGCCTCCATAACCCACAAAAAGCAGCACTTGACTGTCAAAAGCTAACTGACTGGTGTCTACTTATCATTACCAGATCTAAATCTTTCCTTCAGGATAAATCTCTTTCCCTTTTCCCAGTGCTTCATCCTCACCTTCTGCACTCTGCCTGGCTCCAGAGTCAGATGCGTTTGACCGACCCAAAAGTAGGACTCCTTAACCCACCCTAAGCCATTCTTCTACTCTAGAAGAGGGAACAATTTAACAAACTAGGAGAAAGGGGAAAAAATATGCCAACTCACTTAAGCCAGAAATGCAGAATGTCAACAGTGCCTTCACCTAGAATCAGACTAAAGGAACTTGCCATTCTCACAGATATTCAAGGAAGACTTTTAGCCCTTGCCTTTCTTAGTGCCTGCAGTCAGATACTTGTCCCTATACCAATCACCCTTGTCCATCTAGAATAGCAGGGGAGAGTATGCACCACACACTTGGTGACTGACTACTCTGACACATGAGTTCAAGGAAAAGTAAACAGACTCCTGGGCTCACAGATCTGGTCAAATCTCTAGCCACCTGGTAATAGGACATGATAACTTCAAAGGTACTGATAACCAAACTAGCACATCTGATCAGTCTATTTGGACATCTCAAAACAAGAGGTCAGAACACAGTAGGACAGCATAAATAAACACATTCAATAACTTACCAATGACTTTGAGACAATGGTCCATATCAAATCACTTCAGGGGCAGACCATGATGGCTTCAAAAAGCTCTCAAACTAAAGAATCAAGAAATTTTCCAGATGAAGAGAATTTCCTGGAATTATTAGAGGTAGAATGTTGTGGTTTTTGTTGCCAAGTGCTGTCGAGTTGGATCCGACTCATGGCGACCCTAGGGACCAGGGTAGAACTGACCCCCAGAGTATTCTGTTAAATTGGTTCTGACTCACAGTCACCCTACGAACAACAGAACAAAACACTGCCCAGTCTTAAGCCATGTCCACAATCACTTTTAGGCTTAAGCCCATTGTTGTGGCCACTGTGTCAATCCATCTCATCAAGGGTCTTCCACATTTTCACTTACTTTCCACTCTGGCAAGCACGATGTCCTTCTCCAGAGACTGATTCCTCCTGATGATGTGTCAAAAGTATGTAAGATGCAGCCTTGCCATCTTTGCTTTCAAGGAGCATTCTGGTTGTATCTCTTCCAGAACAGATCTGTTTGTTCCTTTGGTGGTCCACAGTACATTCAACATTCTTCTCCAACACTACAATTCAAAGGCATCAATCCTTCTTCTGTCTTCTTTGTTCATTGGCCAGCTTTCACATGCATATGATCTGATTAAAAATACCATGGCTTAGGTTAGGTGCACTTTAGTCTTCAAGGTAACATCTTCATTTTCCAATACTTTAAGGAGATTCTTTGTAGCAGACATTCCCAATGCAATGCTTCCTTTGATTTCTTGACTGCTGCTTCCATGGTAGTTGATTGTAGACCCAAATAAAATGAAATCCTTGACAACTTCAATCCTTTCTCCATTTATCATGATGTGGCTTACTAGTCCAGTCATAAGGATTTTTGTTTTCTTGATGCACAGGTGCAATCCCTGCTACTGAAGGCTGTGTTCTTTAATCTTCATCAGTAAGTGTTTCAAATCTTCTTCACTTCCAGCAAGTAAGGTGGTGTCATCTGTGTAATGCAGGTTGTTAATGAGTCATATTCCAATCCTGATGCCTCATTCTTCTTCGCAGAAGCCATCTCCTTGGATCATTAGCTCGAAATACAGATTGAGAAACTATGGTGAAATGATACAACCCTGACGCACAGTTTTCCTGACTTTAAACCATGCAATGTCCCCTTGTTCTGTTCACATGACTGCCTCTTGATCTATATACAGATTCCTTAAGAACACAGCTAAGTGTTTCAGAATTCCTATTTTATGCAATGTTATCCATAATTTGTTATGATCAACATAACAAGATGCCTTCCATCTTCTTTTGATGCTGCCTGAGTTATTTAATTTTTCCCTGTAGAATCCTTCACTGCTGCAACTTGAGGCTTGAAGTTTTCTTCAGTTCTTTCACCTTGAGAAGTGCAGAATGTGTTCTTCAAGAGATCAGGAAGGAGATGAGAAGCAATGCAGCAGAGTACAATCACAAACTGAACAGTTTACAAGAAAGCATGCAGCAGCATGCAATAGAAATTCAGAAAATTAATAATAAAATTACAGAATTAGACAACTCAATGGAAAGTCAAAGGAACAGAGTCAAGGCAATGGAAGACAAGATAATGCAGTGAAACTGAAGATAAAGCAAGTGACACCAACATATTTGAGGAAAAATCAGAGAAAAGAATTTACAGCAACTGAGAAACACAAAGAATTATGTTGGGCCCTATCAAGAGGAGTAATCAACAAGTGACTGGAGGACCAGAACAAGCAGCAAAAATGGAAAATACAGAGAGAATTGTTGAAGATTTGTTGACAGAAAACATTCCTGATATCACTGAAGATGAGAAGTAGCTATCCAAGATGCCCATCAAACTCCACACAAGGTGTATCTCAAAAGGACACCAAGACACACTACAGTCAAACTTGCCAAAACTGAAGACAAGATACCAATTTTACAAGAGACTAGCGATGAACCAAAAATAACCTACGAAGGAGAATCAAGCTCAGACTAAGCAGGAACCATGCAGGGAAAAAAGCAATGGAGATGATGTATACAAAGCCTTGAAGGAAAATAATTGCCAGCCAATTACATATCCATTAAAACTGGTTTTCAAATATAATGGTGAAATTAGGATATTTCCAGATAAACAGAAATTTACAGAATTTGCAAAAGCCGAGCCAAAATTGTAAGAAATACTAAAGGAAATTCTTTGGTTAGAAAACCACTAATATCAGGTGACAACTCAAAGTTAGGACATAGAACATAGCAACTGGATATCAACCCAAATAGGGGAATCACAAAAATAAATCAAAGGCAAAACACTGAAAACAGGGAAACAGAGATGTCATTATGCAAACATAATATCAAAACAAAGGGATTTATAATGTAGTCACAGGTCTTCAATATGAAGAGAAAGTCAAAGGAATATAAAGAAACTAAAAACTGGCTTAAATTTAGAAAAATAGGGTAAACATTAAGGTAACCAAAAAGGAAATAAACGAGAAAAACATAAAGTCTCAGCAAATACAAAACCACGATTATAGAAAAAGTTGAAAAGCAAACATATAAAAAAGATTCAGCACAGAAAATGAAATGGAACAAATGAATTGTCTACAATGCACCAAAAAAGACATCAAAATGACAGCACTAAACTCATACTTACCAATAATAACATGAATATAAATGGATTAAATGCACCAATAGAGAAATGAAGAGTAGCAGGCTGAATACAAAAAAAAAAAAGGACCCATCTCTATGATGCCTACAGAAGATACACCTTAGATGTAAAGATACTAACAAACTAAAAAAATGATGGAAAAAATATATCAAGCTGACAACATTAAAAAGAGTAAAAGTGACCATATTAATCTCTGATAAAACAGATTTTAAAGTAAATTCGCCACATTAGATGATGACAGACACTACACAATGCTTAAAGGATCCATACTCCAGGAGGACACACCATATTAAATATATATGCATCCAGTGCCAAACAGAAACAAACCCAGTGCCATCAAATTGATTCTGACTCATAGTTACCCTGCAGGACAGAGGAGAGCTGTCCAATAATAGGTCTCCAAAATACATGAAACAAACTCTAACTACATTGAACATAGAAATAAACAGCTCCACAATAATAGTAAGAGACTTCAACACACCACTTTCAGTGAAGACGCAGATTTAAATGCCGTAATTAATTAACATGACCTCATATACAGAGAGAGAACACTCCACCCAACAGTAGCCAACCATACTTTCTCTTCCAACACACACGAAATATTCTCCAGAGGCAAGCCAGCCACAGAAGAGACCACATATTAGAGCACAAAGCAATCCTTAACAAAATTCAAAGTATTGAAATATTACAAAGCATGTTTTCAAACCATAAAGCCATAAAATTAAAAGTCAATACAAAAATGTTAGAAAAAATTTTTTAACAAATGGAAACTGAACAACACCTTGCTGAAAAGCTTCTAGGTTACAGAAGAAATCAAGAATGGAATAAACAAATTCACAGAATCAAATAAGAATCAAAACACATCCTATCAGAACCTTTGAGGCACAGCAAAAGTGGTGCTCAGAAGTCAATTTACCTCGATAAACATACATTTCCAAAGAGAAGAAAGGGCCAAAATCAAAGCATTAACCTTACAACTTAAAGTAGCAGAAAGAGAGAAAAAAAAAAAGAAAAAAAGGATGCTTTAACACCAGAAGAAATGAAATAATAAAAATTAGAGCAGAACGAAATGGACCGGCAAAGAGAAAAACGATTGAAAGAGTTAACAAGGCCAAAAAATGATTCTTTGAAAAGATCAGCAAAACTGATAAACCATTGGTCCAACTGGCAAAAGAAAAGGAGTAGAGGAAGCAAATCACCCAAAAAAGAAGTGAGTTGGACAATATCACAACAGACTTAACTGAAACTTTTTAAAAACTCACCATAGAATACTACAAAAAATTACATTATCATAAATTTGAAAACCTAAAGGAAATGGACAAATATTTAGATACACACTCATGTACCTAAACTAACACAAACAGAATTAGAAAAACTAAATAACCCCACAAAGAAAAAAGATAGAGAAGAGATTAAAAGGAAGGTCCTGGTGGTTTCACTGGAGATTTCTACCAAAGTTTTAGAGAAGAGTAAACACTAAATACTAAAGGTATTTCAGAGCTTAGGAAAGGGTGGAACACTCCCAGATTCATTCTACTAAGGCAGTATAACCCTGATACCAAAACCAAGCAAAGACAGCACAAAAAAGAAAAATTGCAGAGCAATATCTCTCATGAACTTAGATGCAAAAATCCTCAGCAAAATTCTAGCCCACAGAATTTATCAACATATTAAAAAAATAATTTACTGTGACCAAGTTGGATTCATACTAGGGAGGCAGAGACAGTTCAACATTAGAAAAACAATTAATATAATCAACCACATAAATAAAACAAATGTCAAGAGCCACTTGACTTTATCAATTAATGCAGAAAAAGCCTTCAACAAAGTCCAACACCTATTCATGTTTAAAATTCTCAGAAAAAATAGGGATAAAAGGGAAATCCCTCAGCATAATAAAGGGCATCTGTGCAGTCATCAGCCAACAACATCTTAAATGGAGAGAGTCTGAAAGCATTTCTCTTGAAAATAGGACCCAGACAAGGATGCCCATTGTAACCACTCTTATTCAACATCATCCTGGAGGTTCTAGCCAGAGAAATCAGGCAAGATAAAGAAATAAAGGGTATCAAAATTGGTAAGGAAGAGGTAAAGGTATTTCTATTTGCAGATGATGTGATCTTATACATAGAAAATCCTCAGAAAAGCTACTAGAACTAATAGAAAAGTTCAGCAAAATATCAAGATATAAGATAAAGATGTGGTTAGATTTCTTTACACCAACAAAAAGACCATCAAAGAGGAAATCACTAAATCAATACCATTTATAATAGCCTTCAAGAAGATAAAATACTTAGGAATAAATCTAACTTGAATGAACTACACGAAGTAAATTACAGAACTCTACTACAAGAAGCCAAAAGAGACTTAGGTTAGTGGAGACATCTACTTTTCTCACAGATAGAAAGACTCAACATCATGAAAACATCTAGTCTTCTGAAAGCAATCTATAGATACAATGCAATCCCAATAGAAATTCCAATGTAATTTTTTAATGAGATGGAAAAACAGTTCACTAAATTCACATTGAAACAGAAGAAGACAGAAATATGTAATGCATTACTGAAGAAGAAAAAAGTGGAAAATCTTGCACTACCTGACTTCAGAACCTATTACACTTCCATGGTAGTCAAAACAACTGGTACAAAAACAGATAGATATATCAACGGAACAGAACTGAGAATCTACATATAACCCCGTCCACCTACGAGCAGCTGATATTGGACAAAGTCCCAAAGTCCTTAAACTGGGGAAAAGACAGTCTTTTTAACAAATGGTGTTGGAATAACCGGATATCCATCCACAAAAAAAACTGAAACAAGACCCATATCTCACACCATGTACAAAAACTAACTCAAAATGGATCAAAGACCTAAATATAAAATCTAAACTAATAAAGATCATGGAAACAAAAATCAGTACAATTCTGGGAGTCCTAATACATGGTATAAACAGAATACAAAACATCACTAACAATGCATAAACACCAGAAGAGAAAAGTAGGTAACTGGGAACACATAAAAACCAAACATTTATGCTTATCCAAAGACTTCACTAAATGAGTAGAAGGACTACCCACAGACTGGGAAAAAAATTTTGGCTATTACAAATCCAATCAGCATCTAATCTCTTAATCTATAAGGTATTACAAAACCTGGAATGGTGAAGTGGAAGGAACGGTGAAGCAAAAGACCTAAACAGAAAATTTCAGAGAGCAGCTCAAGAAGACAAAAGAAAGTATTATAATGACATGTGCAAAGTGCTGGAAATGGAAAACCAGAAGGGAAGAACACGTTCTGCATTTCTGAAGCTGAAAGAACTGAAGAAAACATTCAAGCCTTGAGTTTCAATAGTGAAGGATTCTACAAGGAAGCTATTCAACGACTCAGAGAGCATCAAAAGAAGATGGAAGGAATCCACAGAGTCTTTATACTAGAGAGAACTAGTCAATGTTCAGCCATTTGAAGAGGTAGTGTATGATCAGGAACCAATGGTACTGAAGGAAGAAGCTGAAGCTGCATTGCAGGCATTGGAGAAAAACAAGGCTGCTGGTATTGACGGAATATCAACAGAGATATTTCAACAAACAGATGCAGCGCTGGAAGTATTCACTCATCTATGCAAGAAATCTGGAGGACAGCTACCTGGCCAACTGACTGGAAGAGATCCATATTTATGCTCATTCCAAAGAAAGGTGACCCAACTGAATGTGGAAATTACTGAACAATAACGTTGATATCACATGCAAGTAAAATTCTGCTCAAGATCATTCAAAAGCAACTACAACAATATACCGACAAGGAACTGCCAGAAATGCAAGCTGGGTTCAGAAGACAACTTGGAACCAGGGATATCATCGCTGATGTCAGACGGATCTTGGCTGAAAGCAAAGAATACCGGCAAGATGTTTGCTTGTGTTTCATTGACTATGCAAAAGCGTTCGACTGTGCGGATCATACTAACCTATGGCTAACACTGAGGAGAATGGGAATTCCAGAACACCTAGTTGTGCTCTTAAGGAATCTGTACATGGATCAAGAGGCAGTTGTGTGAACATAACAAGGGGACACTGCACGGTTTAAAGTCAGGAAAGGCATGCATCAGGGTTGTATCCTTTCACCATACCTTTTTTATCTGTATGCTGAGAAAATAATCCAAGAAGTGGGATTATACAAAGAGTGAGGCATCAGGATTGAAGGACGATGATTCACTAACAACTTGAGTTATGCGGACATCACCTTCCTTGCTGGAAACGAAGATTTGAGGCATTTACTGATGGAGATCAAGGACCAGAGCCTTCAGTATGGATTGCACCTCAACATCAGGAAAATAAAAATCCCCACAACTCCACCAGTAAGCACCATCCTCATAAATGGAGAAAGGATTGAAGTTGTCAAAGATTTCATTTTACTTGGGTCCACAATCAATGCCCTTGGAAGCAGCAGTCAAGACATCACAAAGACGCATTGCACTGGAGAAATCTGCTGCAAAGGACTTCTTCAAAGTATTCAAAAGTAAAGACGTCAACTTGAAGACTAAAATGCGCCTGACCCAAGCCATGGTATTTTCATTTGCATCATATGCATGTGAAAGCTGGACCATGAACAAAGAAGACAGAAGAAGAATTGACGTCTTTGAATTGTGGTGCTGGAGAAGAATGTTGAATGTACCTACCACAGACCGCCAAAAGAACAAACAGATCTGTTCTGGAAGAAGTACAACCAGAGTGCTCCTCGGAAGCAAAGATACCAAAACTGCATCTTACATACTTTGGACAGGTTGTCAGGAAAGATCAGTCCCTAGAGAAGTACATCATGCTTGGTAGAGTGGAGGGTCAGTGAAAAAGAGGAAGACCCTCAGCAAGATGGATCCACACAGTGGCCGCAACAATGGGATTAAGCATAAAAATAATTGTGGGCATGGCACAAGATAGAGTAGTGTTTCATTCTGTTGTTCACAGTGTTGCTATGAGTCGGAACTGACTCGATGGTACCTAACAACAACAACAAAACCTTGACAAGAAAAAGACAAATAACCAAATTAAAAAAAGGACATAAGATAGGAAGTCACCTCACCAAAGAAGACATTCAGGTGCCTAATGGATACACAAAAAAATGCTCACGGTCATTAGCCAATAGAGAAATCCAAATCAAAACTACGATAAGACACCTTCTACCCCAACAAGGCTGGCATTAATCCAAACAACACAAAATAAAGATGTTGGAGAGGTTGTGGAGAGACTAGAACACTTCCACACCACTGGTGGTAATATAAATGGTATACCCACTTTGGAAATCAATTTGGTGCTTTCTTAAAAAGATGAAAGTACACGGTTCTATATATCCATAGGATATCATCTTGCTGACCTCTGGCTGGGAGGAACGGGAGTGGATGGAGAGGAGGGGAAAGGAGGCTGTTGGGAGGATGAGACATGTGTGGAGCAGAGAGGAATAGTGTGCAGTCACCGGACAGGGAGAGCAGTGGAAGCTGCATATAGGTGGGCATGTAAATTTATATGTGAATGTACATTTTCACTCAGTTGTGTTAAATAAAAATTAAAATTAAAAAAAAAAGATAAAAGTACCATGTGATCTAGCAATCACACTTCTTGGAATATATCCTAGAGTATTCAGAGTAATCAGAACTCTCACTGAGCAAGTTTCTTTTTTGTTAAAATAGAAATATTTCCTGCAGAGAACTGATTTTCCTTTTTAGTTTCTCTTTTTACAGTCACACCCAATGTTCTCTCACACACCCAAATGCCAAGTCAGCTGATGTGCACTTCTCTTCCTGCCCCCATGACAGTGACACACAGGTGTCAGCAAGGCAGATCTCTGAGGAGGAAACTAGTGTCTCCAGACATTTCAAAACATAGTGACAATGGGTGCAAGTTTCCTCTCTGCTTCTTCCTAGGCAGGACCTTTATTAGTAATATTTAAATATTTCCACCTAATCATTTTTATTTTAAATGCAAATCCCAAAACAAAACACAATGTTCTTAACTTCCTACGTCAGTGCTTCTTATGTTCCTAACATGCCTTTCTTAAATAAATAATGAACTGAATTTTCTGATCAGTTGTTTCTTATTTGGGGTTCTGCTAATCAAAATGTCAGTGGTCGAAACCCACCAGGTGCTCCTTGGAAACTCGATGGAGCAGTTCTACTCTGTCCTATAAATATGGACACTGTGAATCAGAATTGACTCAGTGGCACTGGGTTTGGTGGTTTTTGGTTTTGGTTTTTTTCTTTAAGTCTTAGAACTTGTAACTTTTAAGTGGGGGCTGAGAGCAGTGGTTCCTGACACTAAGATAGGCTTAGCTGAGTATCCTAGTGAAAGAGGAGAGAACTTTCAAGGGGCACAGCATTTGCTTCCACTCTGCCCCAGCCAAAAGCACCCAAGGTATCATATTTTTATGCAAATAACACACACTTTCTATGTTTGTTTGCCAACCACTCTCTGTCCCCACCAATCTATTTTCATAAGTGCTCTATGTTAATTTTTTAATAATTTTTTTAAAAACAGTATGTTAAAAAATAATTGGCATAGAGGTGCTTCTGAAAATACCTCACAGAAGGCAGGGGTGGTCAGCAAACTAACATGAAAGGTGTGCATTATATGCATAAAAGTACAGTAAATACCATTTTCTCCAAGACTGAATAATGCACCTGACTATTGCTAGTTAACCGCTTCTGCGAGGAAAATATATTATACCTGTGTTCTGTGTGTTTCCCTTATGGCAAAGACATCAAACTTTGTTGACTTTTTTCCCTTGAGACTATGCATATTATAATACCTTCGTGATAAGGGGCTGTGAAAAAGAAGATGCAATCAATGTAAATTTTGTCCATCATAAAAGATGGCTGGACATCATGATTTGCTGGTGCTCAATACCAAGGTAACACACAAGGATTTTACATATTGTAGGGCCTGGGAAAGCCAAGAACTATTAGAGATATTAGGAATTGTTTGGCTTAGGTTAGCGATCATGATGGTGGAATGTCAGAGGAGCCAATGCTTTAGAAACAGCAAACATCAAATAATTCTCTTTGGCTCTCTTTTGTTAATGATTTTAGTTTTTTAAAACTAAAATCATTTTAGTTAATTAAAAAAAAAACTAACATTTGTGTGTTATGTGTCAGGCCTTATTCCAAAACTCATTGCCATTGAATTGATTCCAACTTGAATTTGTCCCCCCATAGGACACAGTAGAACTGTCCTCCTAGGGCTTTCCAAAAAGCAGTTCTCGGCTTCAAAGTGCCAATGTTTGGTTGGCAGCCAAGCTTGTCACCTCTATGCCACCAGGGCTCCTTGCATTATTCTAAGTACATTTCATAGATTAAGTCATTTAATACTGACAATGCTGTTATACTCCTGGTCTTACCTCCCCACTAAAAGAGAAGAACCTGCTCAAATTCCACCCTTGAATCACTCATGTAATCAGGTTGTCCTTGGAGCAGAATTTTATTGAGCAAAGCAGTGCAGCAAGAAGCAATTAGTACGTTTCAGAGACAGAAATACATCCTCCTCTGCAACTGGAGGGAACGCGGAGAAAATCTTGGCTAGAGATTTTTATAACATTTTGAACACTCCAGACCCGTCCTTCGGTTGGGCAGGTAAAGTCGTTGGGCAAGGTGTGGGAGATTCCTCGCATTCACCGCCTGACAGCAAGGCAAGGTAAATTTAATTGTGATGCCTAATTAACATAGAAAGGACAACCAAGAATGCCCTCCAGGCCTCAGTGTGTTTCCATCTGTCCCTAACAAGACCACTATGAGTTGCTAATATTGGAAAAAACTACAGCACAGGGACATTCAGTAATTTGCCGAGAGTCACATGCCATGTAAACGGAGCCACAGCTTTAAACATGTGTTAATTCCTTCATTCAGCAACTAATTTTTGGACATCTGCCATGTGTCAGGTGTTGTTACAGGGACTAAAGATTCAGTGGTGAGCAAAACGGGTGAAAATCCCCTGCCCTCATGAATATTATACAACTACTTGGAATAGACTTGATGGCAGCGAAGTTTTTGGTTTTTTTATTTTTTACTTTTTAATTATTATCATTATTTTTTGGTACGGTGTCCTGTGGGTCATATGGAAACTCTGGTGGCATTGTAGTTAAGTAGTATGTATACTAACCAAAAGGTTGGCAGTTTGAATCCACCAGGCATACTTGGAAACTCTATGGGGCAGCTCTACTCGGACCTGTAGGGTCGCTATGAGTCAGAAGTGACTCAACAGCAGGGACTGGCTGTGGGTTAAGGGAAGCAGAGTGAGGATGCATCACTGCCATCATGAAGCAAGTGTGCTTTCTAAATGTATCCTTCTCCTAGCTGGGCTTCCTCAATGTCAGCTGACCGAGGACAGCAATACAGTCCACAAGGGAGAATGTCTTAAGGCTCAATGCACAGAGCTGGAGGCCCTAAGGTGTGGACTCAAGATTCACTCTCCCTTCAGCAAGAATCTGGCCCACTTCACATCGGTTTTACTTTCCAGTTTCACTTTCATTTTTGTAAAGTCTCTTTCGGGAAAGCAAAGCAAAGGCATCAGCTGATGCCTTCATATATAGGTCTCTGCACAATTCTTGGAAGCAGAGGAAGAGAGCTTCTGAAGAGCACAGCAGCCTGACGCTCAGCCTCTGAGAACAGCCAGGCAGCACACAGCCGTCATGAGGTACAGATCCTCCCTTCTCCTCTGGGTTCTACAGTCAGCCCAGCTTGCTGCTGAATGCAAATTGTCAGCAGCCCTGTCCCACTGCAGGCAACTGCCCGAATCATTGTGTTTTCTGGTGTTTGTTTTATAGCTCTACTATGCATTTAAGTTAAAATCTGTGTTATCAGTGCTGGCATTTTTATCCCTAAGTCATTTTCTGCTTCAGACGGTCCAGCATGCAAGGGTCTCTCTGAAGTTAATCACAGGGAGGAGCTGAGAGCTGGTATCAGAGGGATCAAGGAGAAAGGCATATTTAGGTATAACCAGGCAGGTTATTCAAAGGTTAAGCCTAGGATCGCAGGCTCTTTTGGACTGTTGTTTTTTGTTTCTTATTTGAAAGGCTTAAGCCAGTGGATCTTAATAAAATTATTATTTAACAAAAGACTTCTTTTCAGCAGATGTTGTTAAAGATATACTTAGCATAGTAACTCTATATTTATGGTGAATTTTATTTTTAAGGTGCTGGTTCATCTCAGTTTGGCATGAGAGCTGGCAAACTGACAGAAATGTTTCCACCCTAAAATTCTGCTGATTGGCTAGAGTTCTGCTACCTGAAGTGTGTATTGGAGATGGAGTGCTTAGAGAAACTAGTCCTCACCTCCAGGAGCCCCCGGGTAGTGGAAACAGTTAAACAGCTCAAGTTCACCCAGAGGCACCTTGGAAGAAGGCCTGCCAATCTACTTCTGAAAAGCCAGGCATTGCAAATGCTATGGAGCGCAGTAGTACTCTGACACACACTGAGTTGCTATGAGTCAGAATAGACTCAAGAGCAACTGGTTTGTGTTTTGGTTTAAATGTGTGTCAAATGTCTCTATCTTATCAAATGCTCAACTGACTGTAGGTTATGTACGTCAGACACAGTCTCAACTCTGATCACTCTCTTAGTATCTCTCAAAATGAGAAAGGAGCTAATGACCTCATATGTAAACTAATCTTCTGTAACTTCACTGGGAAAGAAGATAGCTCAGAATGAACGGAAGTGTTCTCAAGAAGAACCCGCTGTCATTACCATGCTGCTCTCTCCTAGTTCCACCAAGAGCCTCTAAGGGCCTGGTTTTTCACGGAGCCCCACCTGGGGCTTTGGAAGGAATCCTTCCCAGAGCAGAAAGTCCCACCCACTTCCCCTCTTATTGTTTGTTGATTCTATTGGGGGCTGTTAAGTCTCTGTTTTAAGTAACAGAAAAGAACGGGAGCTGGAGAACTTCACCGGACCCAGGTGTAGGATTATAGAGACCCACGGAGGACTAAAACAGGACACTACGGTATTTGGGAGACTCAGCTCCTACATCTTCTCTATGTACATCTGAGTGTTATCTCTGCACCATGTATTACAGAATATGGTGAATTTTACAAATGGCTAGAAGCAGATTCCCAGAGTGCATAGCACTCTTCCTAGCACTTTAAGACTTGCTCTGGCTCCCTTCTGGCTCCCTGCTCCTGGTGGTGTAAAGGTTAAGAAATCAGCTGCTAACCAAAAGGCTGAACACTTGGAACCTACCAGCTGTTCCTTGGAAACCCTCCAGGCACTTCTACTTCATCCTATAGGGTCACTGTGTGTCAGAACTGACACTGATCTCAGTTCCTTTCCCAGTTTCTACTGGAGTTTAGTGTCTACCCTGGCCCAGTCAAATGGGAAGGGAAGAGGGCAAGTCACTGTGTAGACAAAGAGAGAAAGAGGGCACAGGAAGAAACTGGGGGGATACAATCTCCAATCTAGGCAAATATTTCAAAGATGACTCTTGCCACTTTGCATAGATTTCCAGGTATCCATTGGTTGTGTATGCCAGAATCCATAATATCTAGAATATGCAGCTCCTCCTAACAATGCTGGTTAATATATGCCACTATTACTATTATTCTTTTTTATGAGAGAAAACAATTATTTCAGGGGAAATCTTGGTTGTCTGCTAACCAGGAGATTGCTAGTTCAAATCCACCAGGCACTTCTTGGATACTGTATGAGGCAGTTCTGCTCTGACCTATAGGGTCACTATTAGTTGGAACTGACTTGATGTCAGTGGGTTTGGTTTAATAATTTAATAATAGGGGAAACCCTAGTGGTATAGTGGGTAAGTGCTACAGCTGCTAACCCACAGTCGGCAATTTGAATCTGCCAGGCACTCCTTGGAAACTCTATGGAGCTTTTCTACTCTGTTTTGTAGGGTCTCTGTGAGTTGGAATCGACTCAATGGCGTGTGCTAACACAAACAATAAAAAAGCTAAGAGGCAGAGTTTAAAGGTGAACAGTTAAGAGTTAAACGTGGGATTACAACCCACATATCCATGTGGAGACCAGAAAGATACAAAAGTAGAGGAAATGAGTGAAAATTAAGGGATTTTCTATTTGGGGTAGTTAAGTTCCATTTGTTTCAAGTAACAGAAAAGAACAGGAACTGAAATGCTTCACAGATTTAAATAGTTATAGTAAAAAAAAAAAATCAACTGAAATAATACAATGTTAAAGAAACAAAACTAATTTGATAAAAGCTCAGAAAGTTTGTATAGGCTAAGGAGATCAATTAAGGATATATAAAAACAAACTAAAAACCAAACCTACTGCTGTTGAGTAGATTTGGACTTGTAGCAACCCTATAGGGCAGAGAACTGCCCAAAGGAGTTTCCAAGGAGTGCCTGGTGGATCTGAACTGCTGACCTTTCGGTTAATAGATGTAGTACTTAACTACTATGCTACCAGCATTTCCAAGGATATATGAAAAAATTAGACAGGAAACGAAAGGTGATAAAGATTTTAAAAGGAATTTCAGAGGAATAAAGCAGTTTAAGCCAAGGTGACAAAAATATTTTTTAAAAAAAGTGTAAAGCTTAAAGTTTCAATATGTAGAAGTAAATGCTAAACAAAAATGAAAAACAGGAAATGCAGCTAAAGAGGTTTGCTTCTTAAAAACTCCAGGAAACTGCTACTGAATGAAATCAGTTTGGCAAACCTGTCTTCTGCCCAGCTCGCCACCTCCCCAGCTCACTTCCCCCTCAGCTCACTTCCCCCCCAGGTCGCTCCCCACAAGATCTCTGGCTCCACACACCCCTCAGCTCTTTTCTCCCACCCAATTGACAACCTCTGTAGAGACTTAAAAGCAGAAAGCCCAGCTAGGTCAGACACAAACGGCTTTATTTGAGGACGTGCAGCCACAGTCTCAGAGACACCACCCATTGCCCCTCCCTAATTTTTTGCTCCCCGTAGTCAGCAAATTTCTGCTTCACCCTACATTTGACACATAGGCGTAGTATGGGGGGGGGGGAAAAATGAAAGACTGTCCTTTTCTAGTTAGGGTTGACATTCTGTAGGAGGAGGACATCTGCATTTGCAACCCACATTTGTTACCAGAATATCTATGCTATTTCTCCAGAGAGCTGGAGAACCGAACTGGGGGGTGTAGGGGGTGTGTGCAACAAAGCTGAGAGCTGGGGGGGAATGAGATGGTGAAATAGCTGAGCAGCCGGAGAGCTGGGGGGGAACCAGCGGGAGGGGAGAGAGCTGGGGGGGATGAGAGCTGGGGGGGATGAGAGCTGGGGGGGATGAGAGCTGGGGGGGATGAGAGCTGGGGGGGGATGAGAGCTGGGGGGGATGAGAGCTGGAGGAGAGGAAAAGCGCTCACAGGAAGTAAGATGGGGAAGACAGGTGGGGGAGAGGAAGAGAGCTGGGGGAGGGGAAGGGAGCTGGGGGAGGGGAAGGGAGCTGGGGGAGGGGAGCCGGGGGAGGGGAAGGGAGCTGGGGGGGCGGGAAGGGAGTTGGGGGAGGGGGTCGGGGAGGGGAAGGGAGCTGGGGGAGGGGAAGACAGCAGGGTGAGTGAAAAGAGCTGGGGAAGAGAGCTGGAGGAGAGGAAGACAGCTGGGGCAGGGGAGGACAGACAGCTGGGGGGGAAGAGCTGGGGAAAGACGGCTGGGGTGGGGCGAGAGAGTGGTGGCGGAAGACAGGTGTGAGGGAAGAGAGCTGATGGAGGAGAGGCAGGGAGAAGAAAGTCCTGGTGGAGCAGTGGTTAACCAAAAGTGCTAACCCAAATGTCTGTAGTCTAGCAGCTGCTCCTTGGAAACCGTGTGGGACACTTTTCTGCCATAGAGGGCCACTGTGGAAACCCTGGTGGCATAGTGGTTAAGTGTTACAGCTACTAACCCAGAGGTCGACAGTTAGAACCCACCAAGTGCTCCTTGGAAAATCTATGAGGCATTTCTATTCTGTCCTATAGAGTTGCTGTGAGTTGGACTTGATTACACAGCAGTTGGTTTGGGATTTATTTTTTCCTTGCAGGGTCACTATGAATTGGAATTGACTTGTAGGCAATGGATAATAGGTATGTCTCAAAGTGTTCATCTGTTTTTCCCTACAGTGAGATTAACAAGAATTCCTTGGAGAGCAGCCTACGGCAACTAAAATGTCATTTTACTTGGAATTTGATAGAGGAAGAAAATTCTGTGGATGATTTTGAAGACAGAGTGTGTAATCAAATTGAGTTTCAGAACAATGAATTCAAAGCCACAACATACAACATCCTGGCCTACATAAAACACCTCAGAGGCCAAAACAAGGCAGCCCTGGAATGCTTACAGCAAGCTGAAGAGTTAATCCAGCAAGAGCATGCTGACCAATGGGAAATCAGAAGTCTGGTCACCTGGGGAAACTACGCCTGGGTCCACTATCACATGGGCCAACTCTCTGAAGCTCAGAGTTATGTGGACAGGGTGAAAGGAGTCTGCAAGAAGTTTTCCAGCCCCTACAGAATTAATAATTGTCCTGAGACAGACTGTGAGGAAGGGTGGGCATGGCTGAAATGTGGAGGAAGTCGTTATGAAAGGGCAAAGGTGTGTTTTGAAAAAGCCCTGGAAAGAAAACCAAAGAACCCAGAATTCAACATTGGATGGGCAATTGCCTGCTATCGTCTGGATGTCTGGCCCCCTAATCAGAACCCCATCAACCCTCTGAGAGAAGCCATCAGGCTGAATCCTTCCAACCAGTATGTTAAAATTCTCCTGGCTCTGAAACTTCAAAAGCTGGGTGAAGAAGAAGAAGCAGAGAGCATAGTTGAAGAAGCCTTGGAGAAAGGCCCACACGCGATAGATGCGCTTTGCAGTGCTGCAAAATTTCATCGGAAGAAGGGTGCCTTTGACAAAGCTATAGAAGTGCTTGGAGAAACTTTGGAGGCAGTGCCAAACAATGCCTATCTGCATTACTACATGGGGTGCTGCTACAGGGCAAAAGCCCTCCAAATACAACACGAAAGGTATGAAGAAAAAGAGAAGTTACCAGAGCTAATAGAACAAGCTGTGGATCATTTAAAGAAAGCTGATGACCTCAATGTGAATGTCTCCAATGTCTGCTCCTACCTTGCCGGCCTCTATACTCTAACAAATCAATATGAAGAAGCAGATTATTACTTTCAAAAGGAACTCAGAAAAGACCTTAATCCTGTAGCAAAACAGCTGCTCCATCTGCGATACGGCAACTTTCAGCTCTATCAAATGAGGTGTGAAGAGAAGGCCATCCACTATTTTACAGAGGGCGTGAAAATAAACCAGCCATCAAAGGAGAGAGAAAAGATGAAAAACAAACTGCAAAGAATTGCTAAAATGCGGCTTTCTCAGAATAAAACTGATGCGGAGACTCTGCGTCTCCTGAGCGTCCTTGATGAGCTCAACGGAGACATGCCCCAAGCAGGTGGTGACTCAGAGAGGTTCAGACTCAGCAGCCTCCTCCCTTCAGCACCTATGGTGGAGGCAGGGGATGACAGTCACGTACCCTCGGTGGCGTGATGTCTTGGGCTTGTACAGACATTCCTATCAAGCAGCTAGCTCCCTCAGATCTGTAATGTTGTGGTCCATTTTCACAATGCTTTTCCACCTTGGAGTCATTTTAGATCCGGTGCAAGTGGGCTGGCTGTGCTGCTGTGTTCCTCAAAAGACTAGTGGCCAAAGCCTGAGAGGGCTCAATACCTGCCTCCTTCCCCCACCTCCCAAGCCAGTCTGCAGTCTCAGCTGTCCTGCACAACACGAGCGCAATTGTCCTGCTGGCTAGCTGTGTGGCAGCATATCTGGAGCAAAAGAGAGTAGAGAGCAAATCAAACATAAAAAAGGATATTTCTAGAACGAAAGGAGTCAGACAAGCACATTCAGGTGGTATACAGGAAGTTAGTACCTTCACTTTGCCCTGCCTGTCACTGTAATACAGCAGGTGATGAATGAAAGGGGATTGTGTACAATACTCTAGAACCCCGATAATACATTTCTTAACAGTGTGCCACCAGGGCTCTTCATGGGAACAGTAGGGGTGGGGAAAGAGGAAGCAGAAGACACATAGAGAGAGAGATGCTGTTTTGTCATTGTAGATCCTAATCATGAAGAAATTACTGTCTCAGCCATTATTAGGAAAACTGATTTGTAGGATGAGACTTGATTTGATGAGCACAGGTGTGAGATGACTCACGAAGCACTCAGACAGGGAAGAGTTTACTACTTAAGGAACTTGTGCAAGGACTTGAGAAATGACATTGTAATGGAGGGTTCCTTCCCTCACCCCATTAGAAATGTCGTGTCCTGGATGATGCACTTTCTGTACCTCTGAAAATCTTCCCAAAATTTATGTTATGATTGGTGCAATTAAGGTTTTCTAGAAATTATTCACATCAGGATTGGCTTGAACTAAAAGCAAGTCAGTTGAACCAGCATGACATCAACTCTCAAGTGCAAAATATTTATCTGTTGATACTAGTTTAATTTAAGAGTATATTAGCAGCTTTTTATAAATTATGCAACTAAAAGACTATATAAAATTCAAGGTTTTTTATGAATAACAAATTCCAATGACTGTAACAATGACTTTCATGTTATTTTCTGCATTAAAAATGTTGTTACATATACTTGAAATCATCAGTGCAGAACTTGGAATCCTGAATAAAGTCATGGTTTTAGTAAAATAAATGTGATGAAGCATAATGAGGTGTTCTGACTTATCGGACATTTTGTTGTACCTTAAGTCTCTCAGACTCAGCTAATAATAAATGTGACATTATATGCTGAGTGTGAATTAGCTCCAAATTGCCTTACAGATCACTGAAATCACTGAATAGAGCAAAAAATGATTTGCTCTATTATTTCCATCATCATAAGCATGCTTCCATTTATCCCCTGACACCCCCATCACCATGCAGCCACATGCACACAACCCCACCGCCCCAGCACTGACCATCCTTTCTACTGCTAAGTTTTCATAAAAGCTTCTGCTTTGCTCCACATGTTCTCTCTTCTGACCTCCAGTCTGAGAACTGAGACAATGTTCCCAATGATCCCATTCCTCAGGCAATGCAAATGAATTTTGGAGAGCTTTTCCTATTAACAGAAACCCTGGTGGCATAGTGGTTAAGTGCTACATCTGCTAACTAAAAGGTCGGCAGTTCAAATCCACCAGGTGCTCCTTGGAAACTCTATGGGGCAATACTACTGTGTCCTATAGGGTCACTGTGAGTCAGCATCAACTTGAAGTCACTGGGTGTGACTTTTGGTTTCCTATGAACAACAGAAAGCAAGAAGGAGACTGGTGGAAAATACAGTTCATACCAGTTACTACGGTAAATTTATTCTACCAGATTGAGTTGGATAAACATATGCTTCAGGAGAATATCATGCTGAAAATTTGCCTGGGTAACTTACTGGATCTGGTGCCTGGGGAGGAAACTCAGGAGTATTCTGAATAGAAGGTATAGTGGGCAGGTACACTGACCTTCAGAGAGGATCACTGACCCTGGAAGTGTGCTATAGAGGGTATACCAGCTGTATGTAATGTTGCCGTTGCAGGTTATGCCATCTAAAACCTAGCTAAAATTGGACCCTGAAATGGGAAAAGGTAAAAAGAGCAAGGGAGAGATGCATAATATAGTGCACTTAATATTTGTGGACAGAAACATAACAAATATGGTGGGAAAACAATAAAATTATGTATATAGCTCATGTTGCCCAAAAATTTCACCATCCTGGGAGAACAAGTGGAGTCACCTTGACCGTGACAACTTGTAATCCCCTGACTCTTAACTACATCTCCCAGTACAAAACATTTGATTCCCCCATACATCCACCCCAGTAAACAATACGCCACCAGTAGTAATATCATGGGTGGGGATAACAGATCCGCCAGTCAGAAATATCTGGTCGTATCTGCTCTTTGAGGTCCCTGGGTGGCGCAAATGGTTTATGGTCGACTACTAACCAAAAGGGTGGCAGTTGAAACTCACCTGATGGCACCACAAAAGAAAGTCTTCTGTCAGTGTTGACAGCCAAAAAAAGAAAGAAAAGAAAAGCTCTAAGGAGCAGTTGTCTGCAAACATGTGGTCATCATGAATGAGAACTGAGTTGGTGGCAGTGGGATTGATTGATTTTTATAGTTTTTATCCAAGATTGGTGCTGCCCTCGACTCCATCCCCATCAGCATCCACTGCTCATAAAACTGCTTCAATATGTCTTGTCATGCTCTGGGCTTAAGTGTCACCTTCAGAGTACTGGTACCCTGCCAAAAACAGTCTCAAGTGTGCTGACTGAGACCAACGCAGGAGCGAGGTGAATTTCCACTTACTGGGCTCTCTGCTTCTGAGTTGTTGTTGTTGTTGGGTGCCATGGAGTCAGTTTCAACTCTTAGCAATGCTGTGTGCCCGGGACACTGCATGGTCCTATGCCATTGTCACCATCGTGCCTGTTTATAGAGTCCATTGCTGGAACCACTGTGTCATGCCATCTCGGTGGTGGTTTTCCTCTTTTTTACTGACTTCTATGTTACCAAGCATGGGTCCTTCTCCAGGGATTAGTCCTTCCTGATAGAGATATGTCAGATCAAGTCTCAACAACTTTGCTTCCAAGGAGCACTCTGGTTGTACTTCTTCCAAGACAGACTTGTTCGTTTTTTGGCAGTCCAGGGTATATTCAACATTCCCTATAACACTGTAATTCAAAGGTATCAGTTTTTCTTTGGTCTTTCTTATTCATTGTCCAGCTTAGGCGTGCGTGTAAGATTGAAAACACCAGGGCTTGGGTCAGGTGTACTTGTATCCTCAAAGTAACATCTTTGCTTTTCAACACCTTAAAGAAGTCTTTTTCAGCAGATTTTCCCAAAGCAATACATCGTTTCATTTCTTGATGGCCACTTCCATGAATTGTGGAACACTGACTGTGGAGCCAGGTAAAATGAAATCCTTGAGAACTTCAAGGTTTTCTCCATTTACCATGACGTTGCTTACTGGTCCAGTTGTGAAGATTTTTGTTTTCTTTGTGTTGAAGTGTAACCCATACTGAAAGCTGTGGTCTTTGATCTTCATCATGAAGAGCTTCAAGTCATCTTCTCTTTCAGCAAGCAAGGCTGAGTCATCTGCATAATACAAGTTGTTAAGGAGTCTTCCTCCAATCCTTATGCACCGTTCTTCATACAGTCTAGCTTCTTCTCAGATTATTTGCTAGCATAAAAATTAAATAAGTGTGGTGAAAGGATATAACCCTGGCACATAGCTTTCTGGGCTGTAAACCGTGCAGTATCCCCTTGTACTATTTGAACTATTGCCTCTTGATCTATGTATAGATTCCTCACGAGCACAATTAAGTGTTCTGAAATCCTATTGTTTGAAATGCTATCCGTGATTTGTTATAACCCACACAGTTGAATGCCTTTGCATAATCCATGAAACACGAGCAAATATCTTTCCAATAGTCTCTGTTTTCAGCCACGACCTTTCTGACATCAGCAAAGGTATTCCTAGTTCCATGTCCGTGTCTGAATTTGGCTTGACTTTCTGGGTTACAACTAGTAGCAATTGTTCCTCAGCCTTGGAGTCGTCAGTGCACAGAATCATCACCTACTAATTGTAGCTCCTTGCTGTAGGATTGTCAGCTCCCTGGAGAAAGCTGACCTTAAGTCGTCCTCTACTTTCATCTTTTTCCTTCCTTCTGCACTCAGGGTCCCACCTTTCACATCAGTTTACGTATTCCGTGGACATTCGGTTGGAATGGAAGCCTGGAAGTGCTAAAAATCCTCTTGGAATTTTTTTTTTTTTAGTTGCAATTGAGTGAAAATGTATGAGGCTTCTGTTGGGGTTCCAGTCATGTGCACAATCAATGCTGGATGCCTGGTGGGTAATTATGGGTCCCAGATAGGAACTACATTTTCCTGTTTCCTTTTTCCTTCCACCACCTCCCTCATCATCTATTCTGGGGAAGGGAGTGAATTAGATTGAGAGACAAGAAAACGTCCTAGTGATCTAAAATGCAGTTGCCTCGCTGCTGGTGATCTGCACCTTCTTGGGAGATGTGCAAAGAGGGAAACTGACTAAAAGTCTTAGGTGTATGCTGACTGTATGCTACTATAAGAGAAGTATGCTCAGTTTCTTAGTTTTCTAGTGTCACAGTAACAGACATACCAATGTGTGGCTTTAAGTGTCGGTTATGTATTTTCTCGCGGCTTAGGAAACTGGAAGTCTGAATCCATCTCACCAGCACTAGGAGAAGGCTCTCTGCCTGTCCTCCCTGTGGGGGAGACATTTGTCTCAGCTTCCAGAACCTCTGAGTTTCTAGATTTCTTGAGGATCTCCACACAGCATCTCTCTTTCCTTTGTTTGTGTGCTTTTCTCTTTGTAGCAATCTGCTTTTTTTGTATTTCAAAAGTTAGCTTTAAAACACATCCTCCAGTGATACGGCCTTATTAAATAGGAAGGAAACCCTATTTCTAAAAGGAGTTACATACACAGGTATATCACTGCCTTTAAGCCAATTCCAGTTCATAGCGACCCTGTAGGACAGATTAGAATTGGCCCGTTGAGTTTCCAAGGAGCACCTAGTGGATACGAACTGCAGAATTTTTGGTTATCAGACACAGCCCTTGACTACTGTGCCACCCAGGTTTCCATCTACAGTACGGCGGTTAGGACTCCAGCACATACTTGGGAGCAACACAATTCAGTCCACACCACAGCTCTACCTGGGGCTTCACCTCAGCTAATTTAGATACAAGATGGAGAGCTGGTGAGGAGATCACAGGCAGGATTCACTGGAAGCTGATGGAATCTAATCCCAAATAATTCTGCTTTTTCTCTTTGGTTGTCTGTAGGCTGAAGTTGCCAGAGAGTGCTGGACAGGCAAATAATACAGATCAAATCCAAGACCTTGGTTCATGTCTCATCTGTTTTAGAAACAATGGGATCCAGTTGGCATCATTTCTGAATTGTATACAATTTTAAAAAATAAAAGACTTTCACCTGAGCCTAGAAATTCCTCAGAGCCTTCTAGATTCCTGGAGATTGTCCCAAAATGTTTATACAAATAATCTAATGAAAGGTATTCAGAGAAACTTTTTACTACTGTTCTGGCATCCCAGATATCCCAGAGATGTGAGCCTACCTACATTCTGTTTTGGATATAAAGATATTAAAAAGTAGAAGCACTGTGGTATAAGCACTGGCTTAGATCAACACACACACAATTTTCTACTTCCTATTTTCAAATTAAATGTACTCATGGGTCATCATTTACTGCATCAAAAAAGCTCAAACTTGTATGTGCATTTTTGTGCTGAGCAAAACATTACGTAAGTTGGACTTTGAAAATATTTTAAAACCACACAATGTATTTTCTAGATGTCAGTATACCAAAAACCAAGCTCACTGCTGCCAAGTCCATTCCAACTCACAGCAACCCTACAGACAGAGTAGAAACTGCCCCATAGAGCTTCCAAGGGGCGTCTGGGGGATTTGAGCGGCTGGCCTTCTGGCGGGCAGTTGTGGCAGCTGTAGCACTTCACCGCCATGCCACCAGGGTTTCCTGATATTAATACAGAAAACCTGAAGTTTAGTGGAATACTTAAAAGTATGGAAAGTAAGTAAAAATAATGAGTAAGGCTTTTAGGCAACAGAAAAGAGTTGATTTGTCCCTAAAGAGGATTTCACATTTCCACCAGCACCATGTGCACAGTACTATTTCCATCATCTTCACCAATACTGACGTTATCAGTCTTTAATTTTTCCAGTCTGGTGAAGCTAAGCGTGTATTCCCAAAGGATACATCTGGCCATTTGAATAACAGGTAAATAAAATTCATGTGAATAAACTTTGTAGTTTATGTAAACAAATGTGAAATTCATATGTGTAATACCCTTTCCATACTCTGGCCCTCAGATCTCTGCCTATTCCGCAGCTTCTGTCTTTCCTTTCTCCTCTCTCTGTTTTCCTCCTTTTCTGTTTCTCTCTCCCTTCCTTTTGTCCCTCCCTCCTGGGTTTCCTTCTCCAAGTCGGTAGGAATCTTCTCTTTCTAGTGATTGCTGTGCATCTCTGCTACACAAAGGCAATCAGCCCTCTCAGGATACCTTGTCTCTTTTCTTAAGTAAATTATTCAAGACAAACTTTCTAGAATCAGGCTTTTCTGGTTAGCAACTTCAGGGAAAGAATCTGATTGGCCTATTTCCAGTAAAATATCCATCCTTGATGGAATTGTTGGGGAAAAGTTATTCAAAACCAAATATACTCCCGACTCAGAAAACCTTCCCACAAAAATAGAAGACAAAGGAAACTCTTATTATTCAGTGAGCATTAAACCACAATGTGATGTATCATGGGTAAGACACCAAAGAGACTGCAGAGACAGAAAGGAATCCTGACAATTATACACGTACGGGGATAACTCATTGCCGCCGGGTTGATTCTGACTCATAGTGAACCTACAGATAGAGTGGAACCATCCCATGAACTTTCCAAGGAGCACCTGGTGAATTTGAACTGCCAACTTTCTAGTTAGCAGCTGTAGCACTTAAACACTATGCCACCAGGGTTTCCTACCACAAAACCCACAAATTCCACTACCAATAAATACCACAGAAAAATGAAAATTTACACCCCCACAAAAAATTTGAACATAAATATTTACAGTGGCATTCTTCATTATTTGCAAAAAGTGGATCCATCAACTGATGAGTGGATAAATAAAATGTGGTATATCTGTAAAATGGAATGTTATTTGGCAAGAAAAAAGAAATGAAGCATTTATGTATGCTTCAGTACACATGAACCTTAAAAACATCATGCTTAGTGAAAGAAGCCAGATACAAAGGACCACATATTATAATAATCTTTTTCTACAAACTGTCTGTAACAGGCAAATCCAAAGCTATAGAAGCTAGATTCATGCTTGCCTAAGGCTGGGACAATGGTAGAAACTGGAAGTGCTGGCTAATACATGTGAATTTCTTTTTAGAATAATAAGAATATTCTACAACCGTGGTGATGGAATTGCAATACTCTGAATATATTGAATGCTGTTAAACTGTACACTTTAACTGGGTGTATTGTATAATATATGAATTATATCTCAATCAAGTTGTTTAAATAAACTGCTCTTGTTCCAAATGTACATATGTAAGAAGTTTGTCTTCCATACCCTTCTATTTTTTCTAAGTTTGTTTCATCATACTGTGTCCTTTTCCGTAGTTGTATTTTCAATATTGGCATTGCTTTTGCACTAAACTGATATGCTGAAATAATTCTGTATCCTATTTTCCAAGTACAGTTACAGATATGAAAATCTCATCCCATTTGATTTTATATTTAAATACCTATGGTTTAGTGTTTGGCTGCTATGAAAAGTCAGCAGTTGGAACCTACCTGGAGGCATCTGAGAAGTAAGACCTGGAGAACTGCTTCCAAAAGGTCACAGCCTTGAAAAGCCTGTCAAGGACTTCTCAGTACACTGGAGATAGCCATCAATCAGAAATTATCTGAGGGCAGCTAACAACAGACTCAGTAACCATTTGTTGGCAAATTGTCACAAAATAAGAGTCCAAATGCACTAGAAAATTTAACTAAATCTATTACATGTACATGCATTCAAGTTTGAAAATATAAATTTCTTAATAATGCAGACCCTCATTCAAATACCACATACAACTGTTGCAAATATCTTTTTTTTTTTCATGAGCATCTCTGGAGCCAGGAATAAGAAGAAAGCAAGAAAATGGGCAGTTGGTGCTACTGGAAAACCATTCTTTATCATGCAAGAATCTATTGCATTCGGGCTGAGAAGCACCGTTGATTTGTTGGTTAATTTGCCCCTTGCTGGGAGCTAACCACTTGTAGATGTTTTCAATTTCAAATGCCACTGTGCCGGGATTAAGCACCCTAAACATCCAATTTAGGGAGAGCTTCTGTCCTTCTGTCTTCTGTTGCTTTGCTCCAAATAAAAAGAATAAAGAAGGGAAACGTCTGTGTGTTATGACGGTGTTGACTGCAGATACAGACACTGCATTGGTGTGCAGGGAAGAGACGGAACAACACAAGTGCTGAACAGATACCATTAAATGGAGGTCTCCGGATGCAAATGGTCTTTCACGAGTAAATACACCGGACAAAGCTACTCGTTAAAAAATATTTCTGCACCTGGTCCCAAGCCAAAGCCAAGTGCAGTCGAGTCGCATCTGGTCCCAGAAACTCCTATTATACATCAGAATCTCCCAGAGACTTTATTTAAAAAAAGCAGTTTCCTAGTCCTGTCCGAGATTTACAGTTCGATTCCGGCAACGCGTCACTATTCTCTCAAACTGAGGTTGCCGAGTCGTGTTTTGGAAGAAGGTGCTGTGGCTGAGTCATCACAGATCCCAGCCTTCAACTTTCTTTCCCACCTCAACAAGGACCCTGGTGATTTTCAATCAGTTTCACTTTCAATTCTCGTTTCCTTTCCACAAAGAAGACCGCGCAGAAACAGAGAACACAGCCGCAGGCTGCATTCCCGCCCCTCTGCCCCTTAAATAGATGACTCCAGCCTTAATTACGGCAGACCGCCTGGTCCCCAGCTCTGATTTCAGAACCACAGAGAAGCAGGTTGCAATCATGAGGTAAGCCAGCTAAGGACTATTCACTTCCTGGTCTTAAATGCAAATAGTAAACTGAGTTTCTTCCTGAGCAGGCAGATTACTGAGCCATCCTCTGGTTATGGAATAAAAGTGCATTTATCAGTTTGAGTATTATTTATTTCTGTGGCTGTTTGTGGAAATCCCGGTGGCGTAGTGACTTAATTGCTATGTCTGCTAGTCAAAAAGGTCGGTGGTTCAAATCTGCCAGGCACTCCTTGGAAGTTCTATGGAGCAGCTCTACTCTGTCCATAGGGTCGCTATGAATTGGAATCCACTCGATGACGGTGGGTTTTTTGTTTGACGGCTCTTTCTGCTGTATAAGCTCATGCTTCCTAAAACGTCTAGAACTGCTCACTGGTGGAGCTGACAGCTGGGATGGCTGATGTGTTTAGAGCCACTCCAGCACAAATTGTTCCTTCAAAGCTGAATCTAAGGCAGTTACTCTTTCTGGCACTTGTTACTGGTTTTGTTGGGTTTTTTTTTTTTTTTTTTTTTTTTTTTAATTTGAAGGGACTAAGAGGCTTTTCACTGTAATTTTAAAAGGACACATTTATTTTCAGCAGATACTGTGTCGAAGACAGAATCACACTACAAACCCAGTTCATGTTGAGACTAACTTTGCTCTAAACTATTTGATCACTTCAAGGTGGGAAATGGAAGAAAAGGTTTGTACCTATAGGCGTGTTCCATTTCTTACATGAGAGCAAAGCCAAACTTCAACATTTATTCTTGGCTGGCATAGCAACAGATGTTAAGCGGCAGAAAACAATTTCTCCTCAAAAACATACTGACCTACAGCTCTGATCTCTAGTGATGGAAAACTGATCAAGGACTGTCTGGGGACAATGGCAGCCTGGGGACTGACAGGGAAAGCACACAAGGGAATCCTTTGGGATATTAGAAACAGTCTATGGAGGACAGAGTACAACTGCTCTATGGGGTTTCAAGGACCAGCTGGTGAATTTGAACTGCAGCCAAGTTCTTAATCTCTGTACAATCAAGGCTCCAGCCTTCTGCCCCAAGGGCTCCCAGTCTTGGGGGATGGGATGGGTAAGATGAATTCGCAGCCAAGTGCCTCAGGTTACCCTTTTCTTTATGGGGCCCTAGTTTGTGAAGTGATGCTAATTGTGTCTTCCTGAGCAGGGCAGACCAGAAAGCCAGGTCCTACCGGAATCTTAGAGGCCAGGCAGCTAAGCAGGTTTTACAGTAGCCTGTGCATGACTATAGCCAGGGTCCCTTCATCTGAGAAGTCCTAAAGGGGGCTTCCTGGACTGTGCTGATCTAAAACCCACATCAAGGTGCCCCTATTCCAAGATGTTCAGAGACACAGACACGTTACTCCTCAGCTGCAGTGCTAAAAGCTGACGAAGGGGTTATCACCTGGGAAACCACTTAGCACCTATAAGCTGATGAGTGTCCTCCTCTGTCTGTACCCAGGGAAACTGTAGCTCCCTCTACACTCTGACAGATTCACTTAAAATTGTGACACAAATGTGTTACAGATCATGGTAATAGTTTCGATGTATTCACTAGTGGGTGGTGCATTCTGCTAAGAGCTTTCTCTGTGTGATCTCAAAGGATTAGAAAGTCAGAAGTAATATTTCTATTAGTTGCCTCCTTTTCTAGAGGAACAAAGTGGGGCTCAGAAGGGCAAATTTACTTCTCCAAAGGGTCATATGACAAGCAAATCAGAGGGAGTCGCTGACCCAGAAGTCTAACTCCAGTGGCTCAAACTCTTCTGCCTGTGTGTACAAAGGCCAGAGGGGTGAATTGTCTTATTCCTCTTAATTATGCTCACTTGAGAGAGAGGGACAGGCACCACAGGACAAGGCTATCCAGCTTCCTAATTTGGAGAGTGAAGACCAGTCTTTGATGGCAACACGCTCCTTACAGAACCCAGAACTACACCTTAGGAAAAGGTAAAAGTTGGATCTCCCAGGACATAGTTTCCTATAATTCAGATGGAGGGAAAAAATGAAATTCATTCTGGGCCATTTTCAGGCAAGGAAACAAAGGCTCAGAGATTAACTCCCAAAGTTGTCAATGGGATTACCCAAATCCAAATGTCCTGTGGCTATTTTCCTCCAAAAAAACAAAAACTAAACCCACTGCTGTCAAGTCGATTCTGACTCACAGCAACCATACAGGATGGAGCAGAGCTGCTCTATAGAGTTTCCAAGGAGCTCCTGATGGATTTGAAGTGTCAACCTTTTGGTTAGCAGCCATAGCACTTAACTACTGTGCTACCAGGGTCTCCTATTTTCCTCCACTCCACTCTGATCCTCAGCCCCATTTTCGGACTGCATTATCTCCCACAAATAAATAAGAAAGCAGCTTTTCAAAATATCTTGAGAACACAGTGTCCTGCGAGGGCTTCTGCAACACAAATTCCAGGGTGCTTCTGAAAATGCAAATTGCTGAGCCAACGCAGACTGACGCCTCAGAATCTCTAGGAGTAGGACCCTGTCACTGGATCCTCCGACAGTCCTTTGCTGAACAGGAAAATTAATAACAGACATCTTACTCTGATTTGAAGGTTTTTCTCATCTGTAAAACCAAATATTAATCATAAAAAGCTTGATCCAAACTGCAAAGACTGTCAGAAGCCACTCTACACAAATACAAATTTGTGTTATCCTGCCAGAAAAAGGACATAGAATAACTGGTTAGAATCAACTTTATGTTCAAACTTTGGTGAGTTTTAGTTATTTTTAATACATTCAAACCACAGTTTGGAATCAGCCCCGGAACCCTCTGCACAGCAGAGAGCTCAGTGCTCACATGTTCAATTTTAAATTTTCCCTCACTAGGAATCTTGGCATTAGCTTAGTTTCACTTACCTTTTCTCTTTTATAAAAAGTACACTGGGCATTGTGGGTGGCAGCTTTCTTTATATGGCCCTTATATGGTTCCCTTCAGCATTTGCTTATAATTAAGAGGTTTTTTTTTTTTCCTGGACATAATAATGAACTTGGAGACAAGCTTTCCATAGTTGCATAACAACAGCCCTCAGGAGGTAAATTTTCTCAGCTTCTCTGATAAGAAGTTGAGAACTAGTTAGAGTTGCATAGAGGTATGTGTGTGCATGATGTTTTCTATGGCAAAGTGATTTGGACTATAAACTTTCACTTACAGCACAATAAATTATTTTAAAAAATAGAAATGAGTAAAACTGAAAATAAAATCAGCTGAGTGTAAATGTTAACCACATCTCCAAAATACCTTCATGGAAACACTTAGATTGAAACTCTGGTGGTATAGTGGTTAAGAGCTTTTGAATGCACCAGGAGTTCCTTGAAAACTATATGGGGACCTCCATAGGGTCGCTATAAGTTGGAATTGACTCTATGGTAGAGTTTTTTTTGTTGTTGTTTAAATGCAGCCTAGTCAAGCTGACACATAAAACTAACCATCCCATATGCATTTATGTAATTTGATCATCAATTTACTTTTCCAGTTCATGCATTCCTCCCCTCCATGGCTGCTTCTGATTTATTGTCAGTCAACCCAAGGACACTGTTAAAAATAATCAAAACTCATCAAAATTTGAACGTGAGGCTTATTCTGAGCATTTATTCTATATGCATGTAGTAAAGCCATTTTGATTCTAGAAAAAGCAAATGGCTGGAAGAAACTAGGTACAATGGGACTTATAAAGAGAAGAAGATGGAGAAGTATAGAGTGACCATTTGTTAATCTTAATTGATTGAATCCTGCTTCCCCCCTTAATAAGATCAACTGCACTGAGTTTATTTATACTTATAAACAGTATTTATTTCCACAAATTGAATTTATTTATACTTAAAAACAGTATTTACAGCAACTTTAAAAAGCCAGTTGCTGTGAAGTCCACTCTTAACTCCTGGTGAGCCCATGTGTGTCAGAGTAGAAAACTACGCTTCACAGGGTTTTCAAATTCTTTTTTTTTTAAGTATATGACCAAGACTTTCTTTTAAAGTGCCTTTGAACTTCCAACTGTTTGGTCAGTAGCCAATGCACTAACTGTAAACATCACCCAGGATCTCCTATCAAAAGACACATGGGATAAATCAGTAAGTGAAGGAATTTTGCAAAGTGAGTGTTCGTTTTTTAAAAGGCAAGAAGCTTTTCATGCATACCTTCTGAACACTGGCCCTGGATTTCATGTTTCATTTTTTCCAGAGCTCAAGAGTACCAGTTCAATACATTCCATTCTGAACGTCATTTAAAGGAGATATCAGGTGTCTAATAATATTGTTTTCACAAAGTATCAACCTTAGGGAGGAGGTTTAAGAAAAATCAATGAATCTAAATTCCAATTGTCAATAGTTTTTATAATTTCAAAACCACATGAACAGGTGGCTATCCTACTGAATACACTGTTCAAAGTTACCCTGAGTTTCTCAATGTGGTCATCTCTGCCATTGCTGAAATGGTGGTATGGCTACAGTGTGCCCAAGAATTTGCTTTGCAGGGTTCTCATCCAAGTCCAGGAGTACTGAATGAGACTTTCTGCTGTCTTAAGCAACTGGTACCGCTTGAAGCTGATGCATGAATGGGTTGGAATATGTTTCATCTTAAAGGGAGAATCTTGATCAAGGGATATTTTAAATGCAGATCTGGATTCATAGGGTCTGGAATGGGCCTAAAATGCTGTCTTTCTAACAATCTCCCGGGTGATATTGGTCCGAGGACCACACCACGGGCAGGCAGAGCTCTAAGAGTCCACGTTTTGGTAGCAATCTCCAATTGTCCATTTCCCATCCCTAAAATGCTACTTAAACAGGTAAGCCTTGCTATAGGTCAGCACCCTTTCTACCCCTTCAACCTTTTTTTTTTTTGTTTAAAAGTCTCTTAACATGCCTCTGGCTCATTGATATGGCAAGCCACACTGCCTGCCTGCCAAAAAAAAAATTTAAAAAAGAGAGAGAGAGAGACCACGTAAGAGCAAGAGTGAGATTATTATCAAAACTTCAAGGTTGTTTGTGATTTTACTGAGCGGAAATCATCTAAGGAAAACTGTCATTCTGTAGGTCTACTCAGAAGTCGGTTGGGTACCCTCTGTCAGTCATTAGAGTGTTCAGCTGTTATTTTCAGACATTTGTAAAAACCTGCACATCAATGCTGCAGATGTGTATTGATCTGAATCCTATCTCTTCCTTTCTCTTTCGAAACCTCTTAATTTGGCCATCAGCAGTGTTAAAATATGTCCCAATGCTTTTTATAAGACTTTACATGCATAATCGTTATAGACAGATTTGTTCTGGTGGAGGGTGCTTCATATAGGACAGCTAGAAGACCCAAGTAAAGCAAACTGGGTGACCCTAGAATAAAGAAGGAAGGTGTCAGTAACGTAGGGCTGTTGCCAAGAACCAAGAGATGGAAAAAGACTGCCAAACAAAGAGGCACACATATCAAGTGGCTATCTGGACAACAGAGGCAATTGCCCCCTGCTCCTTCCCGTCGCCTTGGGTTGATACCACATTTCTTACTAGGCAGCATTACACAAGCAATCATATTGGACCAGAAATGGTTTAGATAAGCATTGCCAGAAAGCAATAGAGAGGAGTAGATCAGTGCATTTGTAGCAGCACTGTGTGGACCAGTGCTAGTCCATGGAAAAACAGTCCCTGTTTCATAATAAATGGAAAATAAGATCTATCAAAGAAGAAAATCTCTGTTTGGGAGTGAAGGAATATGTGTTTACTAAGGAATAATACAACTTGAGCTAGGCAGATAAAGTAAAATACAAAGTTCTCTACCATCAGAGGTTTTTATACTGAGACAATAAAGGAAAGGTAAATGGTTAGATAAGATCAGCTTCAACTTTGGAGTCCTTTGAAGCGTCAAGTTCATCCCAGGAACAAATTGTTTATATACTGACTTTATGCTTCCTGGGCGTGAGTGTCTTGTGTCCTTCTTATGTTTTGTGATGAATGTCTCCTTTTTTTAAACTTTCTGTGTGCAAATCGATGGCTCCTCGCAGAGACAAACATACTAAATGTCATGGACTTTCCTTTGTTTTGAGATTATATCTGTCTTAGTTATCTGTTGTTGTTGTTAGATGCCGTCAAACTGGTTCCAACTCATAGCGACCCTGTAGGTCAGAATAGAACTGTCCTTTAGCGTTTCTAAGGAGTATCTGGTGAATTTGAACTGCTGACCCCTTGGTTAGCAGCTGTAGCACTTCCCCACTACACCACCAAGTTTTCCCGTAGTTATCTAGTACTGCCACGAGTAGATGGCTTTAATAAAGAAAAGTTTGTTCTCACACAGCCCGGTAGGTAGGCTCCAAGTTCAAATGCAGGGTACCCACTCGAGGGGAATGCTCTCCTTGTCAGCTCTGGAGGAAGGTCCATGTGTTGCATCAGTCTTTCTTTGGTCCGGAAGCATCTTGGTACAGGAACTTGAGTTCTGAAGGACATGCTCTGCTCCCGGTGCTGCTTTTTTGATGGTGTGAGGTTCCCAACTCACTGCTTGCTCCTCTTTCATCTCTTCTAGGATAAAAGTTGGTACAAACCACGATCCAGGGAAACTCCCTCCGTAAGGGTGTTACAACTCCACCCTAATCTTCTTTAACATAATCCAATCTGTCAACTATAAACAGGGATTAGGATTTACAGTATAGGAAAATCACAAAATAGAAGGCAATCACACAATACTGGGAATCATAGCCCAGTCAAACTGCTAGTCACAATTTTGGGGGGACACAATCCAATTTGTGACAATGCACTTCTTGTTTTTTGAGTGATAATTGCAAGGCTTTCTTTCTCTCTGTTTTCCTAAGTTTTAAATTTGATGTTGGTAAGAACAGACAGTTGGTCTCTCTTTAAATGTGTTTTTCTCCCTATGTCATTTTACTGCCAAATAAGATGACAACCTTATTTGGTTTATAACCTTATTTGGTTCATCACATGGTACTTTTTCCAAAATTCTGCTAGTCTATGAAATCTAAAAATATGAAAAATACAAAGTTTGATGGTTTCTGGAGATACTTTCCAATCTTATGTTGCTAGGATTCTATTGGCAAGAAAGATAAAACATAAAAACACAAACTTAATGGAACGTACCCCAAGCGCTAGGCCCATGTAGAACACATTTTTAGAGCCAAAGTTCCTTATTTAACTAAATAAGCTAAGTGATCTCCCTTGATGTCCTCTAACTACAAAACACAAATTTGTCTTCTTTGTTTCTTGAAGTAAATTCGTTCTTTCTGGGGATCTGTCCTGGCATGGTGAAGGACTGTTTCAGCCAAACTCAAGCCAAGCCGTCAGGAGTCTAGGTGTGACTGCAGGGAGCTGGTAGAAGATGATGGAAAAGATGAAACCATATAACATGTTGGCAAACATTCCTGTGCACTCATGTCTTTACGTGGCTCCTCCTACCCAGAGGAAACCCTGGTGACGTAGTGGTTAAGTGCTATAGCTGCTCGCCAAAAGACTGGCGGTTCAAATCTAAGAAACATTATGGGGCAGTTCTACCTTGTTCTGTAGGGTCCCTATGAGTTGGAGTCAGCTCAATGGTGATAGTTTCGGGTTTGGAGTTTTTAGCCAGAGGAGCTCCTGAGGCAGGCTGGGAAGGCTGGGATAACTTTTATTTTTCTTAGTCTGTCTAATAGCTTAAGAAAGTGACACAGAGAGGGTGTCCAGTATAAGGGCAGTGGATGGCTCAATAAATCTACCCAGAATGAGTGAGGACTGAGACATGACCTGAGAGATACCACACCACCCTCCTCTCGTTCATCTTATCATTTCTCACATATCTGTGTTAACTGTCTAAGAGTCCTTTGTGAATGTCTGCACAGACCACCGCTCTGCAAAGGTAAGTTTGGAAAGTGAAGGACAAGTGCCTCCTTATTTACCTGTAACACAGAGGTGTGGTACGTGGTGTTTGCACATCAGAATAACCACCTGTCTTTTCTCCACAGTGAGATCACCAAGAATCATCTGGAAAAAGTCCTTCGACAGCTGAAGTGCCATTTCACATGGAACTTATTCAAAGAAGAAGGTATCTCAGATGATCTAGAAGATCGAGTGTGTAACCAGATTGAATTTTTGAACACTGAGTTCAAAGCTACAATGTACAATTTGTTGGCCTACGTAAAACACCTCGATGGTCAAAATGAAGCAGCCCTGGAATGCTTAGAGCAAGCTGAAGAGTTAATCCAGCGAGAGCACCCTGACCAAGCAGAAATCAGAAGTCTGGTCACTTGGGGCAACTACGCCTGGGTCTATTATCACATGGGCAGGTTCGCCGAAGCACAAGGTTATGTAGACAAGGTGAAACAAGCCTGTGAGAAGTTTTCAAGTCCTTACAGTATTGAGTGTCCTGAGCTTGATAGTGAGGAAGGCTGGACACGGTTAAAGTGTGGGGGAAAGCACAATGAAAGGGCGAAAGTATGTTTTCAGAAGGCTCTAGAAGAGAAACCCAATAACCCAGAATTTTCCTCTGGACTGGCAATTGCGATGTACTGCCTAGATGAGAAGCCCCAGAAACAGTGCCCTGTTGGTACTCTGAAGGAGGCCATTAAGCTGAGTCCTGACAGCCAGTATATTAAAGTTCTCTTGGCCCTGAAACTGCAGAAGATGAATCAAGAAGGTGAAGGGGAGCCCTTGGTTGAAGAGGCCCTGGAGAAGACCCCTACCCAAACAGATGTCCTTCGCAATGCAGCCAGATTTTACAAAACAAAGGGTGACGTAGACAAAGCTATTGAACTGTTTCTAAGGGCACTGCAATCCATGCCAGACAATGGTCATCTCTGTCACCAAATCGGAAACTGCTACAGGAAAAAACTCAAGCAAATGCAGAATACAGAACAATATGCAGCCAACGGTAGTGGAGACGAGATTGAAGAAACGAGGCAATATGCTATAGGCTATTTGAAGAAAGCTCTTGAGAAGGGAATAAATCTCCCTCCTGTGTATGTGAGTCTGGCTGAACTCCTGGCTCAAAGAGGTCAGTACAGAGAAGCAGAAGAATGCTACCAGAGAGCATTCAGTAAGGAGCTCACCAGTGCTGACAGGCAACAGCTCCACCAGTCCTATCATAACTTCCAAAGATATCACATGAAGTCTGAAAATACTGCTCTGCAACACGATTTCGAGGGCTTGCAGATAAGCGAGAAATCAACAGAGAAGGAAGAAATGGAATGCCAACTACAGAACACAGCTGAAAAGCAGGGTTCAAAAGGTGCACCAAATTATTGGTATCGCCAAGGTTTAATTCACAAGGCGAATAGAGATGTGCTGCAGGCGGTAGAATGCTACGAGAAGGAGCTGGGCCGCCTACTAAGAAACACCCCTTCGGGCATAGGGAGGTTGTTCCTGCCAGCAACACAGCTTGAGGAAGACAAGAAGATGAGCCAGAGCATGTAGAGCTCCACAGTCTCAGAGAGCTCCCCAACCGCTCAGCTTAGACAGACAGATGGGAAAAGAACAGAGTGTCTGTCAAGGAGAGAGAAGTGGAAAGGCCTAGGTCCCATCCTCGGGTTGTAGAGGAGAATCACCGTGCTTGTTGCTGTAAGGTATACTTTCAGAGAGTTGTTTTCTCCTGTTCTCTGTATGTATTAGCCACACAGTTATCCAATAATCAGGTCTTGTTAACTGACTACTCTTAGAACTAATGCACGAGGCTTATATGAGGTTGCTTAGTTGTCAGTTTGCACCCAGGCCACCAGATAATTCCCATTTCTGTCTTTGCCAAAGGTCATAAATGGTGGCTGTCCACCAACAGAATCTTCAGCTGCATTCCTTCAATCCCATTTGCATCCAGCCCTCTGGGCCTCCTGGTAGACTAGTTCTTGACTAACCCTGGAATAGTCTTAGGTCTTGCTCCCAACATTAGCCTTTATTCCTGAGAGTGACACCACAGTAAATATGTATTGTGAATAATAATGCTACAATAAATTTAAATTTTTAAAACTTAGACTAGAAGTAATTGTGTGATTTCTGGGTATGTGTTGTTAAAGCAAGAATATCAATTCCCCAAGTTTCTCCAGCTTCAGCCATACTGTGCTGTTCTCTCTGAGGCCATTCTAGCTCCACAAGTGTTTGCTCTGTACAGCCAGGCCGTGCACAGAGATCCTGTCTTCCAAGCTCTTTTCAGCTTCTACAGAACTGCTTCAAGGCCTGTACTAACATGCTTTTCTAGTATGTGACCTAATTGTCTGGGTACAAAGGGAAGGTGTCATATATCTTTGACATGCTAGATCCCAGCAGAGACAAATACTGGCATTCCCATTTCATTTCTGATGGTGAACCAGAAACTTGACTCTTTCCTACTGTAGTGAAGAGGGGTCCTGGAAAGCTGCTTAATGAGCTACGTTGGATGTAGGAGCTGCAAACTTGGTGAAGGGTGAAGTTAGCTGCTGGCTCCAGCAAAGTTGAGGGAGCCGCCAGGTGCCCAACGGTGAATTCCAGATTTCTGACCAGCCTTGGCCTGGAGCAGCGTTGGCCCTTGTGACCAGTTTCAGAGATGTTCATTGTTGTTTGTCTAGTGCTGTTGTAACAGAAATACTACAAGTCAATAGCTTTGATAGCAATTTATTTGCTCTCAGTTTAGGAGGCTAGAAGTCCAAATTCAGGGACAACAGGCTTGCTTATTGCTTTAAGGCATACTTTTAAAGAATTTTTTTTTCTGTTGCTCTTTCAGATCTGGAGGCAGGTCCTTGTCTCTTTTCAGTATCTGTGTGCCCAGCGTTCCTTAGAGATCTACATATGTTTTGTCATCAATCTTCCCTAGGGTCTATGAGGTTCTCAGCACAGGACTACAGGTCCAAAGAACATGCTCCACTCTTGGCTCTTCTTGTTGGTAATCTCTCTGCTTCTTTCTCCTTTTATCTCTTGAAAGATGAAAAGTGATTCAGGCTTCACTCCAAGGAAACTCTCCTTAGGTTGCATCAGGGCACTAACCCCAGTAAGAGTATTGCATCCCACCCTAACCCTCTTTAATATAATCTTACCTCACTTAACCTCAGGCAGAGATTAAGATTTACAACACATAGGACAATTACATCATATCACAAAATGGAGGACAACCACACACAACTGGGGATCGTAGCCTAGCCAAGTCCACATGTATTTTGAAAGGACACAATTCAATCTATGACATGGAAACCAATATTAAAAGCCTAGCTAGAAGAGGTGGGAGGGAAAACTTGGAGGGTAGAGAGAGGGTGGGTCATCTCCCACCCTCAAAAACAACTTCAACTGAAGCATATGCAGAATTGCCTGTTTATATGCAAACACACATACCGAAGGAAGCAAACATTTTTATTAGTAGTAGTGATGAGGATGAGGGGGTGCTTTCTACACAGCTGCCCCACCAGAGATCTCGGTCCGGTCCGCATCCCCAGGAAATACACACAGCTGGTTATAGAAGCATCATAGGTACAGACTAACCATCTTAGTCGTCTAGTGCTGCTTTAGCAGAAATACACAAGTAGATGGCTTTTATAAAAGAAATTTTATATTGTCACAGTCCAGAAAGCTAAAAGTCCAAATTCAGGGTGTCTGCTCCAGGGCAGGGCCTACCCTTTTGGGCTCTAGAGGAATGTCTTTATTATCAGTCTTCCCCTGGACCGGAAATTTCTGAGGTGCAAGGACCCTGGTCCTGTCCAAAAGACATGCTCAGCTCCTAGCACTGCCTCTGGTTGGTATGAGGCCCCCAAATCTCCCTGCTAGCTTCTTTCCTTTATATCTCGAGAGACTGTCTCAAGGCACAAAACAATCTTACATATGGAGTCCCACCCCACCAACACGGCTGCTGTCCATCCACCCTCATTACCATCATAGGGACAGGACATACAACACGGAGGAACATCACACAATACCAGGAATTATGGCCTAGCCAAACTCCCACACACAGTTTTAGGGGAACACAATTCAATTCATGACACCCACACTGTCCCTCCATATACTAAGTCCTATTCATCTTCTGGAAATCCTGGAGGCATAGTGGTTAAGTGCCACTGCTGTTAGCCAAAAGGTTGGTAGTTCTAATCCACCAAGTGCTCTTTGGAAACTATGGGGCAGTTCAACTCTGTCCAATAGGGTCGCTATGAGTCAGAATTGACAGATAGTATTTAGGCTCCAGATAGTATTTACTCTGTAGAGAAGATACAATTGACTGAACTTGGCCTACATGCCTAGACTGTGGTTTATTTTGCTGATTAGACGTTTTAAAAAAATGCATCTCCACCTAGGATCTACCTTGGTATGAGTGGACATTCCTAACCTACACCTCCTGATGTGTAGCCCTGTCTCACACAGTTCTCCCTCTGCATACTCAGAGGGAATAACCTAAGTTAATGGTTTTCTCAGTCACCTGCTGCTTCACACTACCTAAGACTATACTGAGCTTTATCTGATTTGTAACCTAGTGAGGACCTAGAGCTTCCATTCAGTGCCCATTTTACCTTTATCCAGGCTACCATCAGTGTCCACAAGGTAGGCTTGACTGGTAACCACACAGTGTTTCCTAACAGGTGCCAGGCCTATCTATAGAAGAAATAATTGAGGGGATGGAGGCTAATCTTCACAGGCTTCTTCTCCTCTAGCATGTCAGCTCCGGGGAGGTAACTGTCCGCTTGGATCACAGCTGTAGGCCCATCCTGTAGACCTGTGCCAGAGTAGACTAGGATCTCAAAAAACTTGATGGATAAAGGGTCACATTGTCTGCACTCCAAGACTGTGACTTCCATTGCTTCTAGCTCAAGAATCACCACTAAGGCATTTTCTCTGAGTCTCAAGAAAATGTTACTGGAAAGATAGAACACTAAGTGTTGTCTTCACTATTTAGCACTGCTATAACAAATGCTGGAAACCCTAGTGGCATGATGATTAAGTGATATGGCTGCTAACCAAAAGGTTGGCAGTTTATATCTGCCAGGTGCTCCTTGGAAATTCTATGTGGCAGTGCTACTCTGTCCTATACGGTTGCTATGAGTCTGAATCAACTCGATGGCACTGATAGCTCTAAAAAACAGAAATTTATTCTCTTATTGTTTAGTGGGCTAGCAGTCCAAATTGAGGGTGCCAGCTCTAGGGGAGGGCTTTCACTCTATGTCAGCCCTGGAAGGAGGTCATCACCACCTTTCAGCATCTGAGCTTGACATTCCCGGTTGATCTACATGTATCCTGGCATCAACCTTCCCTTGGAAATAGGGGTTTTCAGCACAGGGACCCAGGGTCTCAGGGACATGCTCTGCTTGTCACTTTACTTTATTGGTGATAGTCAGTTCCCTCTCATCTCTGCCTTTCACAACTCAAAAGAGATTAACTCAAAATACAGCTGGCATGGATTGAATTGTGTCCCCCCAAAAATATGTGTAGCAATTTGGCTTGGCCAGGATTCTCTGTTTCCTGTTACTGCCCTCCATTTTGTGATTTTCTGATGCTGTAAATCCTAATTTCTGCCTGTGGCTACTAGATAGGATGAGTATGTTAAAAGAGGATTAGGGTGGGACTGCTGCAGCCTTGCTAAGGGATTTTCCCCAGAGTGTGGCTTGCACCACCCTTTACGCTTTCATCCTACAGGGGATTTTTAAAAAGACAGGGAAGCAAGCAGAGATTTGGGAACCTCATACAATCAAGAAAGCAGCACTGGGGAGAAGAGTGCATTCTTCAGACAGGAGGTTCCGACGCCAAGATGCTCCTTTATCAAAGACAGATGCAACACAAGGACTTTCCTCCAGAACTAACAAGGGGGAAAGCCCTCCCCTGGAGCAGACACCTTGAATTCAGACTTGGAGTTTACTGGACTGTGTAATAATAAATTTTCCTTCATTAAAGCCACCCACTTGTAGTATTTCTGTTAGAGCAGCACTAGCTTACCAAAACAACAGCCTAATCCTGTAGACTGTGTCCAGCCTCATTAACAGAAAATCAAAAACAAACCCATTGCTGTCAAGTCTATTCTGACTCATGGCAACCCTATAGGACAGAGTAGAACTGCCTCATAGAGTTTCCAAGGAGTACCTGATAGATTCAAACATTTTGGTTAGCAGCTGTAGCTCTTAACTACTATACCAGCAGGGTTTCCTCTAATTTTCCTCCAATTTTTCCTCATTAACATCATAGAGATTAGTATTCACAACACATAGGATAATTACATCAAACCACAAAATGGAGGAAAACCACACTACCCTGGGAATCATAGCCTAGCCAAGATCATACACATTTGGGGTGGATACAGTTCAATCCAAGACAAGTGTCCAGAGCTACAACATAGTAGCAAATGTTTGTACTGGTCTCTGAACTACATTCCAGGGCCTATGTTAAGCCTACTGCAAGCATCTAAAACTAGTGCAGAAGGTCTGAGTCTCCCAAAGGTTTAGTAACTGGCCCAAGACTGTACAGCTAGAATGGAACACAGCCAGAGCCTGAATTTATAACTGTATGAAACCAGAGCCCCCTTACTCCCTTGTATCTCTGTCTATTCTTATGTGGTAGGTCCTGATTCTATAAGCCCAAACCAGAAGCAGAAGCTCTACCTGAAGAGCAGATTCAGCTTCTAATGCGAGGCACTCTGCCAGGTTCCTTCCTTTCACTTACGCCACATCCCTTCCCCACAGCGCTGACCCTTGTCTGTGGGACCTGATCATCTGACTTTCCATTTTCTTCCTCTTTCCTCTGTAATGTGGTGTCATATTTTTAAATTAGTCCTTTTCTATCAAGTCCACAGTACCCTGACAATAGTAATGTTCCCCAAGCTACATGCAAATAAATTTAGAATTTTGTTGCTGCAGGCCTGCAACAGCCTTTCCAAAACCAGCAGCATCTGACAGAGTACGCTCTATTTTGCTCAGGTGAAAGTCAGGCCTGGGCAACAAGGGTCTCAAACTCTTGGGTAACGGTCTCCTTAAGCATAATGATTTTCTTCTGCACTCTGTTACTCATAAACATAATTTCTATTCACAAAGATATGCACAGAAAAGTGAAATTATGTAAATAAAATTATCATTTGGATATTTTCACTTTAGGTTACTTTTCCCTTAGACTAGGAACTAATACAACTTCTGAAATAAATTGTGATGTGATTCCTCAACTAGTTTAATATCGAGAAACGTGTTTGTCTGCAGATCTGTAAGTGACAGAAGCACTAAGGCATAATGCATTTCTCTGTCTGAATGTGGTTACTGAGACCCCCACACCAAGAATCCACAGGCAGCAGCCTCCTGGCTTTCACGGACATAACAAATGCACCTTCAACCATTGCTGAGTAATCCCAGACCTGCTAGAAATTTTGAATTTTGCTGAGGCATGAGTTGGAATCCCATATTAAGAGGCTGCTGTAGGTGTTACCCAGTGAAAACTCCAGGTTCTTACTTGGCATAACTTGAATTGGACAATAAATGCCAGACCTAGGTGGGAGAACAAGACATTTCTTTCTGCAAGGAAAAGGAGTCTATCAGAGCTACTGCTGCCAGGACTGCTCACGAAGGGTGGCAAGCAGGACACTTTTGAAGGGGTTTACAAGTAGGGAGTTCACGCAAATTCTGTCAGCAACATTCTTCATCGTACCACACAGGTGCAATGAAGTTTACATCTAACCTCCAAGTATAAGAACGAGTCAAACACAAAACTGAGCGGGGAACAAAGGAAATGATTTTTCAATACTACTTTCTAGCAGGGAAAATGCTGGTGGTGCAGTGGGTTAAGTGCTACAGTTGCTAACCAAAAAGTCAACAGTTCAAATCAAATCCACCAGGTTCTCCTTGGAAATTCTATGGGGGCAGTTCAGCTCTGTCCTATAGGGTCTCTATGAGCTGGAATCAATTCACCTTGATGGGTTTTGTTTTGTTTCATTTGTATCATCTACTAGACCACTAGGAATTGGAAAACTTTTACTTTACAATTTTGCCTTTGGAACAAACAGCATTCAGTCTCAATCTAGCTGATCTCTTGAACTGAAAATACCAAACTACTTGCAAATGAGTCCGCTCCAACTTGTGGCTGCCCGTGTGTTTCCAAGTAGGACTGCACATTCCTCCCTAGGGTATTCACGGCTGTGACCTTACAGAAACAGAACACCAGGCCTTTCTTCCAAGGCCCCTCTGAGTGAGTTCAGACTGCCTCAGTTGGTAGCCCAGCGCTTAACCATTTGCTTCATAAAGCAAAAATACAAATTGAAAACAAGAGGTTTCAATTTTCCCTGTTCTTTCAGAATTCACTGTATATAAATTGTAATGGTAGAAATCTTTCTGCGAAGTCTGAAAATAAAGGATGTTTTTTTCAAGGACCAGGGAGGTGTCCCTGTGGAAATGTAATTATCAGTAAAGACCACATTCACACCTCTCACTCTCCTGGTAGGCAATCACTGTAACTTCAGGTACTTTCCAACTTTGCTACTACGAAACAGAAGCGAGTCGATACTGAAAAAAGCCAGGGGTCTGTCTCGAGATCTCCTTCTGATTCTTACACCTTTTCTCAGTCATTATTATTTTATTTTGTTGTTGAGAACATGCACAGTGAAACATACACGAATTCAACAGTTCCTACAGGTACACAAGGTGGACTTACTGGATGCGTGGACTGGGAGGAGCGAAGGCTATAGGAACATTTCTTTCTTGGAAATAACTTTCTTAAAATTTTTCTTCTCAACTGTTTTCTCAGAGACTTAGATAAGAGTCAACATCAAGACCTTCTTCCTGAGAAAAGGAGAAAATGTTTAGTTTATGTTTAGTTACATATAGGCTTTAAAGAAGTCAAGTGTTTGCATACATTAAAAGAAAAGCCAGATGGAGAGAGCAAGACTCCAAACTGCAGTGGCCACTTTTACTTTAGTCAAGTGCCTCAGTTTAGTTGTTTTCACACACAAGAAAAGACACGTAGATGTAAAGTCTGTCAAAAATCTGAAGGTGCAAAGAAACATTAAAAATTAGTGTGACCTTACACATTTATTGTGGGTAGATAGGGTTTGAATCGGGCAGCATCCACCTGAACATATCTGGAAGGCAATCCAGTCTGAGGGGACAAAAAAGTGGGTTATATAGGTCATTGTCCTGTGAATGCCACAGGAGATAGCACGAGAACACACGTAGGGTTCCAGAGTCCCTGGATGGACAAACAATCGCTCAGGACATGCCATGTTTTTGCTAGTTAGACCTTGGGGTTCCTACTCCTGGCAACTGGCTGCACATTGGTAACTTTCAATGAGCCTGATTTTTAAGGAAAAACATGCTCCCCAAGCTAGGCTATCGTTTGACTGAAAGGTGCTTTTAGGAATACAGTTTTACAAAGGCTCAAGGTTCAAAAGGACACCTAGTGGCAAATGGCCTGAGTAGATCACCCGACCCCATGAACCCAGGTGTCTGCATTCCAGGAGAACTAAAATGGTGTGTCAGATCCAAGAGGTTAAATAAACATCCTATAGCCCTGAACTGTACGTTGTACTCATAACATATTTTATCTTTAAAGTACACACCACTGTCAACATTCTGGTTTTAACACACTGCTTAAAGTTAGATAAGGTGTTACCCCTGGGGAGATTTGGTTGAATCCATAAACTCTGGGGATTATTTTTCAGGTTTCTGTTAGTTTATAATGATTTGAAATAAAAAAAAAAAAACTTTCTAACATTTGACATTGACGTAAGTTTGAAATTTAGAAACTGGTGTTGTCGTGTATGTTGCAGTAAAGCAAACTGTGTCTCATGGTGGACGGAGCAGATCCATGAGAAGATGCAAAATCAGTGACCCAATCACAACATCTAGCTTCTAGAGTCTGAATCCTTTCTCCATGATCATGATTGGGAGTAGTTTAGTAATAATCTTAGAAAACAGGAGAGTACTTTATATACATTGTCAGAACAACCGGAGGTATATGCTCTTTCCATGTCATCCTGTGGATTAACAGTGGACTGAGGAGTTAATTGCTTGTTGTGTCAGCAGAGAAATGAGCACCAGGAAAATGGAGACATTGAATCTGGCCTCACAGAAAGGAAAGTGCTTCCTGGGATCGAGGCCTAGATCACAAAATTGGAGAATTCCAGAAGCACAACAGACTCAACAGTCAGTTCAGTCCAGGTGTATATTAAAATCAGCTGAGGATTTCTTTTTATTACAGACGCTGGGGCCCATTCCCAGAGATGTATTTAATTGCTCTGGGGTGAGGCTACTTAGCATTATTTTGTTAAATCTCCCTAGTTAATTATAAGATGCAGTGAGAATCAAGATCCACTAATCTCTCCCAAGTCACTGGTTTATCTGCTGAAGAAACTATGACTTCTAGGGCTGAAGTGGCTTATGACAGCTGATCAAACTGTCTACAGGCTAGTCCTAGATTCCTTGAAACAGATTCATACGGAGCGATGAGGTTTCATTTTCTAAAGGTTGTTTCCTCTCAGTTTCCGTATTTCTCTTTGAAAACACACACTGCTTACACCCTTACCCACACACAGTTGGCTGTTCTGTCTTAATGTTGCTCTGTTCTGTGTTGCTTGTGAGTACACCAAGGACACACTGGGGAAGACTCTGAACACCTGATCAGCCTGAGCCAGAACCCCGCAGAACCAAGACTGCTGCCAAACTCCCAGCAGCAACAACATTCCCCATTTAGCTGTTTCTCTGTGTGCTATCTAGTGCACAGGAATTACAAATTACAGAAATTACAAACCCACTTCTTTCCACAATAATTCCAAAGTCACCTTGCTCCCTCTCCCCAAAAAAGCGATATTTCTAGATGGGTTATTTCAAATGTAGCTTATGCCCTGAACACTTGTTGGAAAACAAGGATGACCATGTATTATCCATTCAAAAATTTTGTTTGTATAGAATCTTCTAACTTGCTCATAGCTCTACAGAAAACAATGGCTATTGCTAGAATATCATGTTTTGTTTGAAGGACATCAGATGTTAGCATATATGTTTTCTGTGTTCCAATTATTAAGAAAAAGTTTATAGGCCTCTTATTACCAGTGCCCATTCTCTAGAACAGGATGCAAAACAGAGAAAAATTAGTGAAATAAAGCCTCTCACAGAGTAGGAGCAAATTTAGGTTATGTCACCAGCTTAGAGATTTATAGAATTTTATACTACCAAAGGAACAAATCCTGTCTCCAGATGAGGAGTCACATTCCCAAACACTGGTCATGACTTTCTCAAGTCTACACAGTCAATTCTTAAAGATATCTACTAGGCTCCCAAGTCTCTGCAAGGCCAGAAAGACGCCCCTTGGAGGAATTAAACCCTGTGTCACTTTGTGACTCATAGAGATCCTATAGGATAAAGTAGAACTGACGCAGAGAGTTTGCCAGGAGTGCCCAGTGGATTCACACTTCCAGCGTTTGGGTTAGTGGCTGTAGTACTTAGGCACTGCGCCACCAGGGTTTCCTCAGAGGAGTTAGTGCATCCACGAAACTGCTTTTCATCAGTTTCCTCCCAATCAGCTTTGGAAAGCCGAGGATATATCCGAAAGGAGAAGAAACAAAGGTCTCACTGGTTAAGTTTCATTTCTGAGTTTAGTTTCATTTCCTTCTCTCAGTAAACTTCTTATCTGTACGACAACACACCCATAATTAACATTATTAGCTGCAATTCGTCTCCTTTATATGTCCCTGAACTAGAACTTAAACCTGTCTGAAAACCCGCAAGGTAAACCAGATCTCAGAGGGATCCAGCAGGCTGAACTACACACTGCAGAACTGCTGCCTAATTCACAGTAATCATGGGGTAAGAGTTTCTCTGTTATGTCTATAGAGTTTTGGGGTGAAGGAAAATACTGTCTCAACAGGGATTTTAATTTTTGTTAATATCACTTTCAGGAAGTTTGCCTTATACTATAGCCCCAAGAAGGGAAAAGAAATAGGAAAACAGTTCGATAGAAATCGAGAAAATGGTCCCAACCTCCAGAATCTTTTTCTACCACAACTCGCTTCCCTCTGACCTAGGGAGAGTGGAAGGCAGGTCAGGGCAGAGATATGGCTTTCTGCTGTTTCCGTATCATATTGAAAAAAAGGAGGACCCACCCGTCTCTGTAAGCTGCAGGCCTGGGGTCTCCCAGACATCTTATGCAAAAATATTGTGGGGATACCACGAGAGGAGATACAGCCTGAGAAGAAAGGCTTCCTCTGTCGGTCTGTGGTCTCCCTCTCTGCACAGCTGCACTCCAGCGTTCCTTCTTAGTCTACATCCCTCCTCAGTCAGCTAGATTTTAGATTAGCAGCATCTGTACACACGCCTTCTTCCAGAGAAGCCAGGCTTCTTCAGAACGTGCTTTTCTCTTGTCTAGGGTGCTTAGTGGGAGTCAGGGCTTGGGAGCGTCAGCACCATCCTTACTGAAAAGCCTCATGTGGGAATTTCTAGACTGCTCAAGTTGAAACTGGATGCAAAAATCCATGATACCAGCAGACAAAAATCTATTAATTAGCAGTGACCTACAAATTTCCCCTGAGTGCTCCAGTGGGAAAGATTTTGAAGGGGGCCAAGTTCAGGCTTTGATGGACTTCCTTGTCTCTTTGGCCCATAAACTGATAAACGTGGGTTGTCAAAGACTACTAAAGTATTAAGAACACAATTAGCATTTCCTCAATGTCATAAAATACTTATAAGGTAAACTTCGGATCCGACTCAACAGCACTTGGCTTGGCTTTATATTTTTAATTCAGTGACATTTAGTATATTCACAATTTTGTGTCATCATCATCACTGCCTAGGTCCAGAACACTTTTAAACGTATAAATACATGTTTATTTTCATCATGTCCAATCAAAGAAGACAATTTAATGGGTTTACACATGTAGAGACTGTCCAGAGATTTACTTACGAGGGCATTAGTCCAAAAAGGCCACACAGTGGAGACATGCTTCCCATAAACCAGTTCCCACTGTGCTGATGGAGTCACAGAGGCCTCATGTGTGTCAGAGTAGAAGTGTGCTCTATGAGGTTTTCAGTGACTAGTTTTCCAGGAGCCGATGCTTTCTGACATGTCACTAGGTGGACTGGAACCTCCCACCATTCAATTTCAGCCAAGTACATTAGTGTTTGCACCACCCACGGATTGCAGAGGTATTCAACACTCTAAATGTCAGTGTTATTTGTTGTTGTTCTTGTTGCTTTTTAAAATCCCAGCACTGTTGTCATTTGAGTCATTGCTTGAAGGCTCTGGCCAGGGAATGATACCCATGTCAAAGGTATAGACGCATTCAACCTGACAAATCAACTCAGTTGAAATTCATGATTATCCTTTGCAGAATTTCAAAGACAGTTGCTACCAGTTTATTGCATTTCCTTTAGTCTTAATTTTTTGCCATCTCTTTGAGGGCATGATTTTGTCAAACACACCACCCGCTCCAAGGCAAAAAGACATGGCAGTCAGCTTCAGTGAAGATTCCCACTAGCGTCGTTGCCAGTACCAGTTACTGTCAAGCTGATTCTGACTCACAGTAACCCTACAGGACGAAGTGCAACTGTCCTCATGACCACTCCAGGGCTGTAATCTTTACAGGAGCTGACTGCCACGTCATTCTTCTGCAGAGCGGCTGGTGGACTTGAATCACTAACCATTCAGTTAGATTCCAAGCTCTTAACCACTGCACCACCAAAGGTCCTTTCCTTAAAGACTACAATCTCAGAAACTGTCTGGCACAGTTCCACACTATCCTATGTTGTTGCTAAGAGTCAGAATCAACTCACCAGCAATAAGGTTTTTTTCAGGTTTTGTTTCTGGCTTTATTAGCTTTTTATGTTTGCTCTTCCATAAATTCTGTATTCATATAGATTTCTACTGGTCTGTTGCGTTTTTATGGCTTATTTGCAAAGCCCTCTATGTATCACTGAATAAGAACCATTATCACCTATGTTACAAATAATTCGTATAGTCTTACTACTTACCTGTTCAACTTACTTAGAGTGCCTTTACAATAAATAAAAATCTAAATTTAATATGATCATATATCTATTATCTCCTAGGTCAGCTTCTAACATTTTTATTAGTTTAGTTTATTTTGCTTTTAAGTAATTTATTTTGGGTCAAAAAAACAAACAAAGAAGAAAACAACCCTGTTGTAATAGCATCAATGCTGATTCAATCAAAGGTGGAGTAATTACTCACTGACACTGCGCTCTACCTTCCTGCTCCCGCTTTCCACTAGAAATGACTAATATAAATGACACGACAGCGGGAGACTGCCATCTACAGGCCACATTTTTACTCATTACAAGGGTGACTGGCTCTCTTGGAAACGTGGTGTGCTGTTATCTTTTTTGTGAAAACCCTGGTGGCTACAGCTGCTAGCTAAAACTTTGGCATTCAAATCTGCCAGGCCCTCCTTGGAAACTTTATGGAGCAGTTTTACTCTATAGGATCACTGCGAGTCAAGAATTGACGTGAGGGCAGTGGGTGGTCTCCTTTCCAGGTTCCTTTTCTAGATACAGAAAGATTGTTGGACCAGGGCCTCCTTTCCCTGAGGGAAATCTGCCATTCTCGAGGGTGTCCCCAAAGACAAGCGGGTTAAATTCAAGGTGAATCAACAGATCAAATGCCTCCCTACATTTCCCAATCCAGCTTTATCATTTGAAACTTGGGTTTAGCCTGACTCCACAATACGGAAATCAGCATCAGCTACAAGACATAGAAGTGCTCTGCCCTTTAAGTAACAAAAGAAACTGCCTCACCTAAAAAACAAGTTGGCAACAGAGGGAAAAAGCACCTTCTTCCTCACTTTATGTAACACACACACACACACTCACACACACACACACACACACCCCTTCAAGCAGAACTGTTAATTCCGCTACCACTCTAGTGATAGGAATGGGATGAATCATCTTGATACACAGTGAAAACCAACTCCACATTCAGAAAAGTGGGGTAGACATATTGTTGCTTATTCCTCCCTATAAAGAAATCCTGGAGGAATAGAGGTTAACTGCTACTGCTGCCAACCGAGAGGTCGGCAGTTTGAATCCACCAGGCACTCCTTGGAAGCTCCATGAGACAACTCTGCTCTGTGCTATAGGGTCGCTCTGAGTTGGAATTCACTTAATCACAACGGGTTTGGTTTTTTTTTGGTTTCTCCCCGTAACTATAGCTAAAATTTCTATATGAAACATAAAACAAACATTAGAACACTCTGAATGACGGAGAAAATTTAAACCACCATGCAACCCGGGACTCATACAGTGTGATGACATGACCGTAAGCTTGTGGGTTTTCTTTTTGCCTCACGTGTCTTAGACTGAGTGCTGGAGAAGACAGCAGGCTAGAAACATCATCAGGCAGAAAACTGAAGCCTGATCTTTCTAGTCAAAAGACCGCAGAAGTGGCAGCCTATTAAGATGGACAATTTTTAGACAATAACCACTCTACTGCAGACAAACACCATGAAAACAAAACTGTGGCCCCATCCTGAACTCCACCAGCAGTGGCTGAGCAGAGAAACTAGTCTTCTCTCCTTGCCAGTCTGTAAGGAGGCATCCAATTCTTCCCTTCTGGCAGACTGGCCGGTATCAGAGGAGGCTATGCGTGCAGGCGGCACCTTCATTCCTGCCGAGTAGTAACGAGCCTCTCTCTGACTCCTGGGTCAGTGGAGATAACCCAGGATGTTGCACATCAACCTCTGCCTGGGAACATTCTAATTAATAATATACCTAAACAAGGATGATTTAATGAGGTGATCTTAATAATTAATTAAGATGATCTAAAGAAGATAGTATTTAATCACATTTAATTTTTTTAATTTTGAAATTGTTATAAATTTATAGGATGTTACAAAGATAATAAGGAGGTCCAGTGTACCCTTCACTCGCTTCTGTCTGTGGTCTTAATTTGTTGCATAACCAGCAGGCTAAGGCTCTGAAGTCAATAACATTTCCAAGTTCTGCATTTCTAACGGTTCTCTGTCCTGGTTACATTTATAGTAAAACAACAAACACTTACATAGCACCTAATACAGTCCTATTGATCCTAACCAAACAAGGTGGAGTTAGTATCCCCATTTCATAGATGTCTCACTGAATCACAAATAGGTTACCTGGCTAGAAAGTGCAGGAGCCAGTCAGTAAAGCCCGGCAGAGCGCATTCAAAGTCCATGCAGATTATAAAAATACGGGTCTCTAACAGATATCAAAGCAGGTGAGCACTCTGTAAAGACTAGAATATGAAACGTTTTGTCTGACTTTGCTTTTGTCTTCACAGTGAGAACACTGATGAGCGTGAGCATGGTATTAAGGAGAGGCTGGAGCAGTTGAGATGCCACTTCACATGGCCACTGATAGTGGAAGACACTCAAATACCTGATTTAGAAAGCAGGATCCTGGATGAGATTCAGTTCCTAGACACCAAATACAATGTGGGAATCCACAACCTCCTGGCCTACGTCAAACACCTGACGGGCCACAATGAGGAAGCTCTGGAGAGCTTGGAAAAGGCTGAAGACCTGATCCAAGGACAACACGCCAACCGAGCTGATGAGAGAAGTGTGGTTACCTGGGGCAACTACGCCTGGGTGTATTACCATATGGGGAGACTGGCAGAAGCCCAGACTTACCTGGAAAAGGTGAAGAACACTTGCAAGAAATGTGCCAGTCCCTCCTGCTACAGGATGGAGTGTCCTGAGATGGACTCTGAGGAAGGGTGGGCCTTGCTGAAGTGTGGAGGACAGAATTATGAACGGGCCAAGGCCTGCTTTGAAAAGGCCCTGGAGGTGGACCCTGAAAATCCTGAATTCAGCACTGGATATGCAATTACCGCCTATCGTCTGGATGACTTTTCCATAGAAACACAGAGAAATGGGTTTTCTCTGCAGCCTCTAAGGCAGGCAGTCAGGCTAAATCCAGAAGATGCACATGTGAAGGTTCTCCTAGCCCTGAAGCTTCAGGATGCTAGACAAGAAGCTGAAGGAGAAAAGTACATTGAAGAAGCCCTGGCCAGCATGACCTCCCAGATCTATGTGCTTCGGCATGCAGGCAGATTTTACCGAAGAAAAGGTTCTCTGGATAAAGCTCTCCAGCTCTTAGAAAAGGCCTTGCAGGCAACACCTACGTCTGCCTTCCTGCATCACCAGATAGGGCTTTGCTACAGGGGACAAATGATCCAACTAAAGGAACGTACAAACAGGCTACTTAGAGGACAGGATAGAGAAAATGCCAGTAGAATGATGAAAGCAGCTATATTTCATTTGGAATCTGCTGTGAAACTAAAGCCCACATTAGCTATTGCTTATACACCCCTGGGAAGTCTGTATGTAGAAGCAGGGGACAATAGAAAAGCTGAAGACACTTATCGAAAAGCGTTATGCATCAACCCACTTGAAGAAGTAGACAAGCAAGAGATACATTTTCGCTATGGCCTATTTCAGCAATTACAAAAGGACTCTGAGGTTGATGCAATTACTCATTATTTAAAAGGAATAAAAATAGAAAAACCATCATTTTCAAGGAGAAAATGTATCAGTGCTTTGGAGAAATTGGCTCTAAAGAAATTTCAAAGAAATCCATCACATGTAGAAAGCTTGAGCCTCCTCGGCCTCATCCACAAATTGAAAGGAGAAATGGATGAAGCTCTGGAGTACTATGAAAGGGCCTTGAGGCAGACTGGTGACCTGAACCCTATGTTTTGAAATAGAGGTCACCATTACTTGTTTGGAAACCCTGGTGACATAGTGGTTAAGTGCTACAGCTGTTACCCAAACGGTTGGCAGTTCACCTGGTGGATACCAGGTGCTCCTTGGAAACTCTGCGGAGCAAGTTAGGTAGGGTTGCTATGAGTTAGAGTGGACCCGATGGCAGTGGAATTTTTTTTTTTCCTTTGTTTGTTACTCATTTAATGTGTAGCCACAACTCTTAAGAACTGGACCAGCAGCATTTCCCACATGTTGACAGACTGGGGAAAAATAGGGGCTCAGGCAGGTAGCTTAATATGTGAAATATCAAACCATTTTTCATTACACCATGTTATATATTTTTTGATGGTAGCAACAGGAAAGAATATTTGTTATATTTAGTTACAAATACATTAAATGAGTAATGATGACCTCTATTGCAAAACATGGGGTTCAGATGACTGGGCTCCACTAAATTGTTCTCTGTTCTGTTTATTTTTTCCTGACCCTGTCTGGTTTGCCTCAAAGTCTTCTTTTCCTTCTTGACTTTTTTCCCCCTAAATTTTATTTATTTAGTTGTTGTTGTTGAGAACATGCACAGCAAAACATGACCAATTCAACAGATTCTCCAAGAGCCTTTTAGTAACACTGAGTATGTTAGCCTAGCTGGGCAGCTATTCTCATCCTCCTTTTCTGTCTTGTTGCTCCCTGAATAACACAGACTCATTGCCCCCCAAACTTCCTATCTAGCCATTTAAGCTTCTGTTGTCAGTTTGGCTCTTTAAAAAAGCATAATGCTAAAGGTAGGCCATTTTTACTGAGTCAGCTAAACTACTAGTAAGCTTTGAAACGACTTCAGAGAACGTTTTTATAAGGTTTAAAGATTATCTTAGGGCAATAGTTTCAGAGATTAATCCACATTCCATGATTCCAGAAATTCTAGGGTCCATAATGAGAATTTGAGAGTCTGTTCTAGATTTTGTCCCTTTTGATTAGGATTCTTCTACAGAATTTTAGATCAAAACGTTGAGTAATATTAGCCAGGTACCATATAGTTCTTCTGGTCTCATAACAAAGGAGGCAGCTGTTCACGGAGACAATTAGCTGCAATTCCACAGCCTTTCACTGTTCCCGACAAACACTAAATACATTGTTAGGCCAGTTAACTGGCCTGAAACCGTGACTCTAAACTTCCAAACCAAGGAACCAAATCCCACAGAGCGTTTGGCTGTACATAAGCAGTCTCACCAGCTACTCCTTTTTTAGTTTGTTTATTTATTCTCTCACTGTTAATATACCTATTGCATAATCTTTGCCGGGTCAACTTTTCTCAGGTATACAGCATAATGACAGCAATTGTAAGAGATGTCTGTGAAACACACTAAATCATGTGATTCTTTCATCACTTTCCTTCCCCTTTTTGTCTTCCCTCTCAGCCCTGGTTACCGATAATAAACTTGATTCACTAAACCCTTTCCTTCTTTTGTCCTTTTTTTTGTAAGCAAGGTCATAAAACATTCGTCTTTTTGCAATTGGTCTATTTTGCTCAGAATAGTGTCTTCAGGCTCCATCTATACTGTAGCATGTTTCAAGACTTCATTTTACCTACTAGCTGAGTAGTAGTCTATTGTATGTATATACCACATTTTGTTTATCCATTCATCTACTGATGGACATTTAGATTGTCTCAACCTTTTGGCTATTGTGAAAAGTGCTGCAATGAACACTGGTATACGAGTCTCTTTTTTAAAGACAAAAAGTCATGGAGTTGATTCTGCCTCATAGCAACCCTGTAGGTCAGAGTAGAACCACCCCATAGTTTCCAAGGAATGCCTGGCAGATTTGAACTGCCAACCTTCTGGTTAGCAGATGTAGCACTTGACCACTGTACCACCAGTGTTTCCGTTAAGTCTCCTTTAGAGTCTCTGTTTTCAAATCTTTGGGGTAAATACCTCGGAATGGAATTTCTTGTTTATCTGGTAGTCCTACTTTCAGTTGTATGAGAAACCATGTCACAGAGTTTTCCACAATGGCTGTACCATCATGCATTTCCATGAGCGTCTTAGTCAGCTGCTGCTACTGTAACAGAAAGTACCACATGTGGACGGCTTTGACTCAGAGAAATTTATTTCCTCAGAGCAAAGTAGCTATAAGTCCAAACTCAGGGCATCAGCTCCAGGGGAAGAATTTCTCTCTGTGTGTTGGCTCTGGTGGAAGGTCCTTGTCCTCACTCTTCCCCTGGTCACGGAGCTTGTCAAGTATAGAAACTCTGGGGCCCAAATAAGTGCTCTGCTCCTGTCACTGCTTTCCTGGTGGCATGAGATTCCAACTCTCTGTTTCCTTCCCTTTCCTTTTATATCATGAGAGGTAAAAGGTGGTGCTGGTGGCACTCCCTGGAAATTTCCCTTGTATTGGATCAGAGATGTGACCTGGGTAAGGGTGGTACAGTTACTCCCTAATCCTCCTTAACATAAAATTACAATCACCAAATGGAGGACAACCACACAATAGTGGGAATCATGGTCTAGCCAAATTGACAACCACAGGTTTGGTGAGACATCACAATCCATGACATTTCAGTCTTTGCTCCCCCTAAAATCACATCCTTGCAACAGCCAAAACATATTCACCCCATCATATCACAGCAAGTCTTAACTCCAATTTTGAAAATCCAAAAATTCCTCTTCATCTGTGAAATCTGGTATACTAATTATCATCTTCCAAAGGTAGAATGGCAGAACAGGCATAAGCTAGACATTGCTATTAAAAATGGGCAAAACTAGAGGAAAAGAAAGGGTAACAGGCACCAACCGAGTTAGCAGAACACATCGTAAATTAGCCCGTTGTAAATTAGCTTTGAAAATAACCCTCCATTTTCTGAGACGTTTTACATAACGGGCCTGCCCCCCAGACTCTAGGTACTGGCCATTCTTCAGACTCTGAGTGGAGGCCCTGCAGACCTGGCCTTTAGCACTGCCTTCTAGGCCCACTGGGACAGAAACTGAGCTACTCAGCTTTGATATACCATTCTCATAGCTCAACTGAGTGGAGAGCACAATGCCTCTGCCCTGTCAGACTGGTTCTTTTTTCTCATTGGGCATAGCAGCCCTCCCTCCTAAGATTTGGGTAGTGGCCCCATCCCACTGGCACTCGTGAATGACAGCCCCATACTCCGGAACCAAGTTGGTGAAGAACCGACTCTTTGAAACCCAGGAAGTGGAAGTCCAGCACTTTGAAGCCTCAGAGGCCATGGTTCTACCTTTTGAAACCCTAACTTTTGAGACAGAGGCAGCTCGGCTTCTTGTGCTTTTTGTCTCTTCAGCTTCTTTTTCCTGTGGCTTCTCAGCTCCTCGGGCCTCACATTCACATCTGCCTTTCTGGGGCAAATGTTTCAAAGCTCTGTAGCTCTACCTGTAACTGCCCAGTGGCACCTTAGCCTGCCACGAAGCCTGCTATGCACAAGTACTCAGCTCCTTTGCTTTGTTCATGCCAGCGGTGCCTAGCACTGGTCTCCTGGTACTGCGTTGTCAGTTTGCTGCTGCTGCTGGTCCTCTCCCTCTGCTTCTCACCATCTGTGCTTTCTCTGGGGTTAACAGTTCCCCTCAGTTCCTCCTTAGTTTTCTAATCCATTCAGTTTCAAAACTGTTTTGCACATTTTAGGTGTCTCTTAGAGCAGCACCCCACTCTCTCACTACCAAATTCTGTCTTAATCATCCAGTACTGCTATAACAGAAATGTCATAAATGGACAGTTTTAACAAAGGGAATTTAATTCCTCACAGTAAAGTAGGCTAAAAGTCCAAATTCAGGTCATCAACTGCAGAGGAAGCCTTTCTCTTTCTGTTGGCTCAGGAGGCAGGTCATTCTGATCCCACTTCCTTAGACTAGGAGCTTTTCAGGCAAAAGGACCCTAGGTCCAAAGGATATGCTCTGAATGGAATTGTTGGGCTATATAGTTGTCCTATAGGGCTGCTATGAGTGGGAATCAACTCAACAGCAGTGGATTTGGTTTTGGTTTATGGTAGTTCCGTTTTTAGTTTTATGAGAAACTGCCATATAGTTTTCCACAATGGCCATAACTTTATGCATTTCTACCAGCAATGAATAAGAGTTCCAATTTCCTGATATCCTCACCAGTGTTTGTTTATTCTTTTTAATCTCAGCCATCCAAGTGAGAGTGAAATTACATGTCACTGCGGTTTCCATTTACATCTGATAGCGGATGACACTGAGTAACTTTTCGTGTGTTTGGTGGCCATCTGAACGTTCTCTTCGGCAAGTGTCTACTCGAGTCCTTTGTCCAGTTCATGACTGGGCTTTTTGTCTTTGGGTTGTTGAACTCTTGAAGTTATATGTGTGCACGTATGTGTGTGTGTGTACATACGTATGTTGTTAGATTCTTGATGGACATAGGTTTTCAGAAGATATTCTCCCAGTTGGTAGCCTGTCTTTTCACTTTTTGGAGTAGTCTTTTCAAGAACAAAAGTCATTGGGTTTTCACTGAGTGATTTTCAGGAGTAGAACTCTAGGCCTTTCCTCCCAGTTCATCTTAGTCTGGAAGCTGTGTTAAAACTTGTCCAGCAGCACAGCAGCATGCAAGTCGTCACAGATGGGCGACAGCTGCAAATGAGGAGTGCATTACCCAGGAACTGAACATGGATCTCCCACCAGGACTATGTGAATTCTACCAATGACTCACTGCTGCATTTAGTCCTTGAAATCAGACTACCTCAAAGAGTCCCACAAGTGTTTCTGGGAGCTCTACTGTTCCAGGGCTACTTCACTTGAGCTCAGATGGCATCTCCTGCCTTCCTCAACTCTGCCATCACCACCATGCGGTCACCACCTTGCTGAACTGCCAACTCCTCTCCTGATACCCACAAGATCTGGCCACTGTCATGGAGCAAATCACTTTAGGTTGATTACAGCAAACACATCTTTATATGTCAAAAAATATTTACTCTGCTTCTAAATGGTAAACATGGAAAAAATAATGAAAGGGAAAATAGAGTTAAAATAGGAAGTCAGAGAATAAAAGAATGTATGGTGCAGGTAGGAAACAAGGAGAGAGGACACATATACTCATTTACAAGCACCTAAAACTTGTCCAGGAGTAAGTCATAAACATGTGTCTCAGCTTCATGCAGTCAAAACAGGAAAGAAGACCTAGTTTGTGACATTGATCATATAGGTAAAAGAAACATTCCAGTCCCTCAGAGGAGAGAAAGCTCTTCCTAAAACTGGTTATGTTGCCATTAGGTGCTGTTGAGTTAGCTCAACTCACAATGATCCTATGTACAACAGAACAGGATGCTACCAAATCCTATACCATTCTCACATTTGTTTCTAGACTTGAGCCCACTGTTACAGACACTGTGCCAATTCATATCATTGAAGGTCATTCTCTTCTACACTTACCCTCAGTTCTGTTAATTATGATGTCTTTCTTCAAGGACTGATCCTTTCAGATAATGTGTCCAATGTATATGAGACAAAGTCTCATGATTCTTGCTTCTAAGGAACATTCTGCTGTACTTCTTTCAGGACAGATTTGTTCATTCTTCTCAAAGTTCAGGATATCATCAATATTCTTTGTCAACAACATCATTTAAAGGCATCAGTTCTTTCATCTTCTTTGTTCATTGTCCCACTATCACATGCATGTGAAGAGATTGAAAATATCATGGCTTGGGTCAGGTATACCTTAATCCTTAGAGCGACTGCTTTTTAATACTATAAGGAGGACTTTTGCAACAGATTTGCTAGTGTAATATAACAATTGAATTTTTGCTTGCTACTTTCATGGACAGTGACTGTGGATCCATATAAAATGAAATCCTTGACAACTTCAATATTTTCCTTATATATCTTGATGATTCTTATTGGTCTAGTTGTGAGGATTTGTATTTTCTTTATGTTGAAGTATAATCCACATCGAAGGGTATAATCATCTATCTTCCTCAGTAAATGCTTCCAGAACACTTTGTTTTCAACAAGCAAGATAATACCATCGGCATGTCAGGGGCTGTTAATGAGTCCACCTTCAATTCTGGTGCTGTACTCTTCTTTATATAGTCCAGCTTCTTGCAGCATTTGCTCCATATACAGATAGAATATTTATGGTGAAAAGATACAGCCCTGATACACACCTTTCCTGTTTTTAAACCATGTGATATCCCCTTGCTCTAATCTAATAGCTGCCTCTTGGTCTATATACTGATCCCTCATGAGCACACTTAATGTTATGGAATTCCCATTTTTCAAAATATTGTACCTTTGTGTAGTCAATAAGACACAGGTGAACATTCTTCTGGAAGTCTCTGCTTTTAGTCAAGACCCATCTGACATCAGCAGTGACAGCCTTGGTTCCAAGTCCTCTTCTGAATCTGGCTTGAATTTCTGGCGGTTCCATGTTGGTATACTGCTGCAATGTTTACTGAACTGTTTCCAGCAAAATTTTACTTGTTTATGATATTAATGATATTGTGTGATAATTTTCACATTCCATCAGATCACCTTTTTTGGAATTGGCATATATATGGATTCCTTCCAGTCAATTAGTCAGGTAACTGTCTTTCAAATTTCTTAGAATAAATGAGTGAGAGCCTCTAGCATTGCATTCACTTATTGTAACATCTCAATTGGTATTTCATTAATTCCTAGAGTTTTGTTTTTCTCCAATGCCTTCAGTACAGCTTGGACTTCTTCCTTCAATACCATCAGTTCTGGATCACATGTTACTTCCTGAAATGTTTGAAGGTGGGCCTATCCTTTTTGAAATAATGACTCTGTGTTATTTAGGTCTTCTCTTGTTGCTTTCTGCATCTTTTAATACTTTGCCTATAGAATCCTTCACTATTGCAACTTGAGGCTTAGATGTTTTCTTCAGTTGTCTCAGTTTGAAAAATTCCACAAGCAGTTCTCCATTTTGGTTTTCTAAGTGTAGGTCTTTGCACATTTAATTGTAATACTTTGTCGTCTCATGCCACCCTTTGAAATCTAGTCAGCTTTTTTACTTCATCATTTCCTCCTTCTGATTTGGCTGCACTGTGTTAAAAAGGAAGTGTCAGAGTCTCTTCTGACATCAGTTTTGGTCTTTTCTCTCTTTCCTGTCTTTTAATGACCTTTTTCTTTCTGCATGCATGATTCATTCCGTAACTCACCTGGTCATTGATCATTAGCATTCAATGCATCTAATCTATTCTTGAGATGGTCTCTAAATTCTGATGGGGTATGTTTAAGATCCTATATTGGCTCTCACAGTGAAGAAGCCTTGAAACACTTAGAAGATCAAAGACTACAGATTTCAGTACGGACTGTGCCTCAACATAAAGAAAAAAATCCTCACAACTGGACCAGTAGGCAACATCATGATCTACAATCAATGTCCATGGAGGCAGCAGTCATGAAATCAAACAATATATTGCACTGGACAAACTGCTGCAAAAGACATCTTTAAAGTGTTGAAAAGCAAAGATATTAGTTTGAGACTAAGGTGTGCCTGACCCAAGCCATGGTGTTTTTGATGACTTCATATGCATGGGAAAACTGGACAATGAATAACTAAGACCATAGAAGAAATGACACCTTCGAAAGATGGTGTTGGCCAAGAATACTGAATATATTATTGACATACAAAAGAACAAAAGAATGCATCTTGGAAGAAGTACAGCTAGAATGCTCTTTAGAAGCAAGGATAGGGAGACTATGTCTCAATTCCTTTGGACATGTTATCCAGAAACATAAGTCCCTGGAGAATGATGTCATGCAGATGGTCAGTGCAAAAGAGAAAAACACCAAAAGAGAAAGATTGACACAGTAGCTGCAATAACGGACTCCAGCATAGCAAGCATTGTAAGAGTGGTGCAAGACTGAGCAGTGTTTTATTCTGTTGTACACAGCGTCACTATGAGTGAAAATTGATTTGACAGAATAACAACATCTACAATTTGCCCTGCTATGCAACAACAAATATAAATTTATGGACCAAAGGTTGAATAGGTAAGTGATAAAGCAAATATAGTAAAAATATAGAATCAAGATGGTGGGTATATGAGTCTTTCTTATAAGATTCTACAAATTTTTCTGTGTTTGAAATTTCATATTAAAACACTGAGATGAAAAGAGAAAAAGCAATCCCTAAAAAGTAAACAAAAGTGGGTAAACCCAAGTATGCATGGCACAGAGGAAATGCTATAGAGAGACACTATTCCAAGTGATTTTAACACACTGTGATTTGACTCATTACCTTAGTGGAATATAGTCTATAGACACAAAAACAGGGAAAACGACTTCAATACTCAACTCACTAAGTATTCTGTAGAGTTTTTTGTTGTTGTTGACTTGGTATTCGAGACTGTTGGTTGTGTTCTTTGAAACAGATTTCATGAATGATTATGCTAATGTCACTATGAAAAGAAAATTGCAACTCAGGAAAAAGAGACACCAAGTAAGGTACGCCAAAATGTTAAATGTGCAGAGGGAAACCAAAAATTAGTGTGACACTTAATGTGAGTGGATACAATTCAAATACAACAGCAGCAATCTGAACAAATCTAGAAGGAGATCCAATGCTGGGACATGAAAAAGGACTATCAAGGTCCACTGTTGTGTTAATATCCCAGGAGACAGCATCCCGCTATAGGGTTCCAGGATCTGTGGCTGGAGAAACAGTCACCAAAGACATGCCATGTTATTTCCCAGTCAGCCCTCAGGGTCCCTGATTCTCAAAACTGGATGTACATAGATAATTCCCCGAAAGATTCCAATACCTAAGGCAAAACAATCATCACTAAGATCCTTGCTAGGCTATTATTTCTACTGAACTTTGAACCTTTAAAAACAGTTGAAAGAACATTGACGATCAGATGGTCTAAGAAGTTTACTCAAACTCATGAATCCAGGAATCTGAATTCTAGGAGAATTAAAATGAGTTGTCAGATTGAAAAGTGTTTTAGTCAGCTAGGGCTGCTCTAACAAAAATACCACAGAGCAGATGGCTTTGACAAAGGAAGGTTTATTCTTACACAGTCCTGTAGGCTACAAGTCCAAATTCAGCATGTCCGCTCCAGGGGAAGGCGTTCCCCCTTGTCGGCTCTGCAGGAAAGTCCAGTATTGCATCAGTCTTTGTCCAGGGAACATCTTGGCACAGGAACCTCAGGTCTCAAGGACATGTTCTTCTCCCAGTGCTGCTTGCTTGGTGGTGTGAGGTTCCCAATTCTCTGTCTACTTCTCTTTCCTTTTATCTCTTGTAGGATGAAAGGATTAAGGGTAGGACAAGTCGTACTCTAGGGAAACTCCCTTTACAGTGGAGCAGGGTGGTAATCCTATGAAGGATTTACAGTCCCACCCTAATCCTTTAACATACAGCACAGGAAAATCAGGAAATGGAGGACAATCACAAGATACTAGGAATCATGGCCCAGCCACATGGCTACACATATTTTGGAGGGGACACAATTCAATCCATGACAAAGAGGTTAACTGAAAATCCTGTAGACCTTAATTTGTAAGATGAACTCATGATATTTTATATTTTTAAAATAGACACCAGCATCAACTCCTTGGTGTTAACATTCTACTAGACTTAGATATGACATCGCCATTTGAGGAATTTGGGTCAAGGGTACACCCTTCTATGGATTCTATGTTTTATTTTCACAGCTTCCTGTGAGTCTATAATTATTTGAAATGCGAAAATCTTTTTTATCTTTACATAAACTTAAAATTTAAGAACAAAGTTTTAATGACTTATACATTTAAAAACTTTTAGAAAAAGAAATTTAGTGATTTCTGTTGCAGTAACCCAAACTGTGAATCATGGTAGATTGCAGACCTATGAGAAGATGCAAAAATCAACGCACCATTCAAGTTGTGTCTGAATCCTTTTTCCATGAACATAATTAGAAGTAGCTGAGAAATAATCTCAGTAAACAGAAACATACTTTTTATATAGTGGTCAAAACTGTTGGAAGTATATTCTCTTTCCATGTTATTCTGTGGATCAGTAAGAAACTGAGGAATTAATTGCCTGCTGTGTTGGTAGGGAACTGAAAAAGAGGGAAATGAAGATTCTGAATTTGGGCCCTATAGAAAAGAATGTGCTTCCAGGGATTGGGTGTCAGTCTACTCAACTGAAGAATTCTAGACACACAATAGACACCAGTGATAAACTAGGTCAATTCTGCTCAAGTGTATATTTAAATAAGCTGAGGATTTCCTTTTAGCACCGTGGCTAGGGTCAATTCCCAGAGATATATTTAATGGGTTTAATGTGAAGCTAACTAGGATTATTTTTTTAAGCCTCCTTAGAAAACAGTAGGAAACTCTGGTGGCATAGTAGTTAGGGGCTACAGCTGCTAACCCTGAAGTTGGCAGTTCAAATCTGACAGGGTCTCCTTGGAAACTCAACAAGACATTTCTAATCTGTCCTAAAGGGTCACTAGAGTTGGAATAGGCTTGATGGCAATGGATTTTTTTTTTTTAATTTGGAAACAACAGCAAAATACACATTGCTGTTGATTAGATTCTGCCTCATAGCAAGTATGAAGGACAAACTAGAACTTTCCCACATAGCTTCCCAGAAATGAGCTTTTAATGACTGCATCACCAGGGCTCCTAAACCTCTTTAGCTGGCTTTAATGTGAAGTGAGAGTTGAGATTCCCAAATGTATCCCAACTCACTAATTTTCTGGTCAGTTAACTGTGATTCTAGTGTTGAAGTTGCTTATCACAGCTAGGCAGTCACTCAAAGAGCTGGTCTTAGATTCCTGTAAAGGGACTCATATCTAGTGTTGAAGTTTCTTTCTAAAAGTTGTTTTCCCCCAATTTCCACTTTTCTTCCTGCTTCTAAATGCTGTGCACGCACGCACGCACGCACGCACACACACACACACACACACACACACAGTTGGCTGTTTCCTCTCCTGTTAAGGCTGCTCTGTTCTGTGTCATCTGTAGGTTGTTTATGTCAAGAAAACAATGGGCAAAATTCTGAATACCCAATCAGCCTGAGCCAGAACCCCACAGAACTAGGAGTGCTGCCAAATTCACAGCAACAACAAGATCCCTAATCTGTCTGCTTCTCTGCATCCTATCTAGTATACTGGAAAAATCTCAAACCCATCTGTTTCTTTCCACAAAAATTCCAAACTCCCCTTGCTTACCTTAAAATGAGAAATTTTTCTAATTCATTTAATCCAGATTTTCTTTATATCCTGAGCATTTACTTCAAAACATGGATAAACCTGTATTGTTTATTCAAATACTTCATTTATATAGAATCTTCTGACTTGTTCATAACTCTGTGGAATAACATGGCTAATGATGGAACATGTTTTGTTTCAAGGAATAAGATTTTGCACATAGGTTTTCTCTGTTCCAATGATTAAGAAGAAGGTTACACAAAAAAAAGAAATCCACAAACAAAAGAAATTAAGCACAGAAGAGTGAGGGAAACAAATAAAATGTCAGTACCACACAAAAAAACAACAGTACAAAATGACAACAACATACTCATGCCTGTCAGTAATTACACTGAACATAAATGGCTTAAATACACTCTTTAAGAAATACACAGTGGCAGAATGGATAAAAGAACAGGACCCATTAATATGGTATCTACAGGAGACACATCTTAGAAACAAAGGCACAAATGTGTTATAAATTAAAGGATGGAAAAAAGATATCAACCAAATAGCAACCAAAAAAAGGAACAAAACTGTGTAATGATTTAAAGGGAAAATCTACTATGAGGACATAACCATAATAAATACCTATGCACCCAATGTCAGGGCTCTAAAATACGGCAAGTTAAAGCAAACCCTGAAAAGAAAAACTGACAATTTCACAATAATAGTAGGAGACTTCACCACACCACTCTCAGTAAAGGACATAACAACTGGAGATAAATTCAGCAAAGATATGGAAGATCCAAAGGCCATAATCAGCCAACTTGACCTCATAAACATATATAAAACACTCCACTCACTAGATGTAAAGTACACATTCTTTTCCAAAGCACATGGAATATTCTTCACTATAGACCACATCCTAGGCCACAAAGCAACCCTTAACCAAATCCAAAACACTGAGATAATATAAACCACCTTCTATGACCACAATGCCATAAAAGTAGAAATTAAAAATAGGGAGACCAGAACAAGGAAAAAAAAAAAAAGGAAACTGAATAATGCTCTACTTAAAAACCACTGAGTAGTAGAATATATCAAAGACAGAATCAAAAAATTCTTAGAATCAAACAGGAACAAAAATATCATACCTAAACTTTGAGACACACCACAGACACTACTCAGGGGTGAATTTATAAAAATAGAAGCGCATACCAAAAAAGAAGAGACAAAATCAAAACACTAGCTAAACAACACGGACAAATAGAGACAGAATAGTAAAAGAAGCCCACAACTACAAGAAGAAAGGAAATAATAAAGATGAGAGCAGATATAAATGAAATAAACCCCAAACCAAAACCATTACCATCGAGTTGATTCCAACTCACAGTTATCTCATAAGACAGAACAGAACTGCCCTCGTAGAGTTTCCAAGTAGTACTTGGCAGATTCAAACTGCTGAGCCTTTGCTTAGCAGCCATAGCATTTAACCACTACACCACCAGTGTTTCCAAAATGAAATCAATAATAGAAAACCAACAGAAAGAATGGATGAAAACCCAAAGGGGGCTCTTGGACAGTATCAACAAAATTGACAAACCATTGGTCAAACTGACAAAAAAAAAAACAGGAAAGAATGCAAACAGCGTAAATAAGAAAATAACTGAGAGACTTTAAAACAGGCTCAACTGAAATCAAAACAGATCCTAAGAGACCACTATAAAAAACTATACTCCAACAAATTTGAAAACCTAGAGGAAATGGACAAATTTCTAGAAACACATCACATACATAAAAACAAACCAAGGCTAAAAATTGGAACAGACCCATAACAAGAGATTGAAAAGAAAGCCCTATCCCAGAAGCTTTACTGAGAACATTACCAAACATTCAGAGAAGATCTTGTGCCCGTACCACACAACCTTTCCAAACATAGAAAAGGGAGAGACACTTCATGGTTGATTCCATGAAGAGTAACCTTAATACCAACACCAGGCAAAGACACCACAAAAAAAGGAAAATTACAGACTAATATTTCTCATGAATACAGATGAAGAAATTCTAGCCAGTGGGATTCAACACCCTATAAAAAATAATACAAAGTGGGATTCATACAAGACATATAAGGATGTGTTAACATTAAACCTGCTGCCATCAAATAGATTCTGACTCATAGCAACCCTATAGGAAATCAGTAAATGTAATCCACTGTGTTAAAAACAAAAGCAAAGACTCACACACTCATGTAAGTTAACACAGAAAAGGGATTTGATAAAGTCCAGTGCCCACTCCCAACAGAAACTCTTAGCAAAATATGCACAGAAGGGAAACTCTTCAACATAATAAAGGACATCTATCCAAAACCAACATCAAGAATGATTCTTAACAGAGAGAGGCTGAAACATTTCCCCTAAGAACAAGAACAAGACAAGGATGCCCTTTATCATCATTCCTATTTAACATTGTGCTGGAAGTACTAGCTAGAGCAGTAACACAAGAAAAATAAATAAAGGACATCCAAAACACTAAGAAAGAAGTAAAATTATCCCTATTTGCAGGTGATATGATACCGTATATACAAAAGGCAAAGGACTCCACAAGAAAAGTACCGGCACTAAAAAAAAAAAAAAAAATCCAGCAGAGTTGCTAGATACAGGAGAAGCATACAAAAAGAGAGCTACAAAAAGAAATCAGTAAAGCAATAATACTTATAAAAGCCTCTAAAAACAAAATACTGACTGGAAGAGCCAAGATACGGGACTAGACACATTTCTCCTCAATTCCATCTGAAAATTAAGGCCTGGATTGGTAAATGAATGGAGCACTCTGGACACCCAGGGAGCCCGTCACAGATTGAATTGTGTCAACCCAAAATATGTGTAGCCATGTGGCTGGGCCATAATTCCCAATATTTTATGATTTTCCTCAATTTTGTGATTTCCCTATACTGTATATTAAAGGATTAAAATCCGACTCGATGGCACTTGGCTTTTTTGGCATGGCGTAAATCCCTTCATAAGATCACCTCCCTGCTCCACTGTAAAGGGAGTTTCCCTGGAGTATGGTTTGCTCCACCCTTAATCCTTCCATTTTACAAAAGATAAAAGGAAAGGGAAGCAAGCAGAGATTTGTGAACCTCATACCATCAAGCAGCACCAGGAGAAGAGCATGTCCTTCAGACCTGAGGTTCCTGCACCAAGATGCTGCCTGGACAAAGACTGATAGGATACCAGACTTCTCTCCAGAGCCAACAAGGGGGAATACCTTCCCCTGGAGTGGACATCCTGAATTTGGACTTGTAGCCTACTGGACTGTGTAAGAATAAACTCTCCTTTGTTAAAGCCATCCACTTTGTGGTAATTCTGTCAGAGCAGCACTAGTTGACTAAAACAGAGCCCTAAGATACAGCATAAGATTATCAGACTGGACTACGCACCACTAAACAGGAAACTTCCTTTCTCTGGCATGACCCAGAGCATGCTGAGCACTGCTCTGCTGACTCACCACTTGGGTGGACTGCAGGTACTGATGCCATTTTTTTGTTGTTATTGTTATCCGGGAGACAGGAGATGGCATGAGCTGGCAGATACACTGCTATGCAGTGCTGAAGTAAACAGTGCATACCGCAGCAGAGACAGTGAGTACAATAGCCACATTTGGAGATCCCAGCTGCTGACTGAGGGCACCACTGCCCCCTACTCTCTCTTTTCTGTGCTGTGCTAGAGATTCTGCTGTTTCACGGAAGGAAGGGCAGTTTAGCTGGGACACCATCTTGACCAGCTGGAAGGCAGAGTCACTCAACCAGAGGCCTCAGCAGGGGCTAATTCTGAAGCTGAGAAGAAGAGCCAGTCTGGAAAGTGTTTTTCTAGTAGAAAGGCTGTATTTAGCAAACTGCTACCATATGGGAAGGGTCATATGGTACACCAAGGCTGTAACCCCTCCACACTTTGAACCATGTCATAGCACCTGGGGATGGCTGAACAGGTGCTTCTGTTGTCAGCCAGCAGGCAGGGCCTACCACACCTGACAGCCTGACTGATTTTGTCAGCTATCTGATACCTCCTAGCTCTTTAAAATGAGACTGCCTGGAGAAATAGCTGCTGAGCATCCCAGAGGCGTCTCTTCTAGCCTTTACTGACACACATCACAGGGTCAGTTAATGGCCCCTGAGTGACTCTGTAAGTAGGGCACTCTCTTTGCTAGCCAGGAAGTGGAGCCTACCATCCCAGAGTGCCCACTGGGGCCAGTCACTAGAGCACACAGAGGCAGCTGGTGATGAACTCCCTTCTCAGAACTATACCTCAGCTCCTGGTGTCGTAACATCAGAGAAACTAAACTGCCAATAGATGGCCCAAAGGCAACAAGCCATTACTAACCATTTAAAGAAACAGTCCACTATGGCTCTGGAAAGCTCCCAAAATAAAGAATCAAAAAACTTCCCAGATGAAGAAGGCTTTCTGAAACTATCAAAGGTCAAGTACAAAAGAATTATATAGAGAGCCCTACTAGAGATTAAACAAAATGCAGCAGAGTAAAATTAAGCAAGCTATTTGAACTGATGGAATATCAGTGGTCGAAACCCAACAGATCAATAAATGAATAACAGAATTAGACAATTCAATTCAAAGCCGAAAGAGTAGAATTGACAAACTGGTAGTCAGACTTACTAACCTTGAGGACACAGCAATTGACACAACCATTTATGAGGAGAAATCAGAGAAAAGAAATAAGAAAAATGTAGAAGAATTACAAAACATGTGTGACTCTATTAAGAGGAATAGTCTAGAAATAATTGGCTTTCCTGAACAGGGGGGATAGCTGAAAACACAGTATTGTTTTTGAATTGCTGACAGAGAATATCCAAGACATGCACTGAATGCCACAGAATCCAGACCCCAAAAGAAAGACACCAAGACATATTATAAACAAGGTTAATAAAATGAAACATAAACAAATTCTCTTAAAGGCAGCAAGACTCAAAGCAAAGCTAACATTCAGAGGTAAACCCTGTAGGCTTTCATGGCATGGAGGCAGTGGGACGACAAGGCCTTGAAGGAGAAACACTAACAACCAAGAATTATATATCCCGCAAAACTGGTTCTCAAATATAAAGATGAAATTAAAACATTTGCAGAGAAACAGCAGCTTAGAGATTATGTAAAAACAAAATGAAAGCTACAAGAAATACTGAAAGAAACCCTTTGCTTAGAAAAACAAAACCATTAAGTGTATGTTTAAGGTGGCAATGCAGGACACAGCATCCAGAATCATACTCAGTTAGGGAAATCACAAAACTCAATCAAAGCTAAAACATTAAAAGAAGGGAACCAGTGATCATATCATGAAAACTATGACACGATCACACCAAAAAGACAGATACACGAGAGTAGTTATAGTGCTTTCAGATGGAGGGAAAGTTAAAAAAATACACAGAATTTAAAAGTGGGTTTAAACATAAAATATTAAGGGGGATCACAGAGGTAGCCACAAACCATAATAACTATGCACCATATCAAAACAAGAAACATAATACAGGAGTCTCAACAAACACAAAACCAACACTATAAAAGATGAAAAGTCAGCCCATAAAGAAGAACGGCCCAGAACAAAATATTAAGAGCAACACAGAAAACATCAACACAAAAATTAATACATCAAAGTGACAGCATTAAACTCATACCTATCAATAATTACACTGAATGCAAACAGACTGAATGCTCCAATAAAGAGACAACGACCCATCTATAAGCTGCTTACAAGAAACACATCTTAGACTCAAAGATATGAACAAACTGAAAATTAAAGGATGGAATAATATATACCAAACAAACAACATACAAAGTAGAGCAGGTGTGGCAATACTAATCACAGATACAATAGATTTTAATGTAAAATCCACCATGGTGGACAAGGATGGTCATCATTTATTGCTGAAAGTTTCAATACACAAGTAGAACTTAACAATAATAAATATTTATGCACTCAATACTGGAGAATCTAAATACGTTGAGCAAACACTGATTATACTGGAACATTAGATAGATCACTCCACAATCATAGTTAGAGAATTGAAGACTCCACTTTCAGTAATGGACAGATCATCCAGAAAAACAGTCAGTAAAGAAACAGGAGATTTTATTGTGACAATCAATGAACCAGACCTCATTGACATATACAGAACTGTTTATCCATCAACAGATAATTACACTTTCTTCTTCAGTGCTCATGGAGCATTTTCCAGAATAGACAATGTGTGACTACATAAAGCAAATCTCAGCAAAATCCAAACCACTGAATCATTGCAAATCATCTTAAAGGACCATAAAGCCATGCAAGTTGAAATCATTAGCAAAAAAACCCACAGAGTATTGCTATAGAGATGCTGACAGAAAACTTTGCTGAGATTAGGAGCAAAGACAACACAGGCATCCAAGATGTTTATCAAACACCTCAAAAGCTAGACCCAAAGAAAGATGCCAAGGCATCTTATAATCAAGTATAATAAGTTAAAACATAAACAGATGCTTCTGAAGGCAGCAAGGCTCAAAGCAAAACTAACACTCTGAGGAAAACCCTGTAGGCTTTCATCTAACTTTTCTGCAGAAACAATGCTGGCTAGAAAAGAGTGGGCAGACACATTCAAAGCCCTGAGTGAGAAAAACTTCCATCCAAGAACAATTTATCCTGCAAAACTGTGTCAAATATAATGGTGAAATTAAGACTTTTGAAGATAAAGAGAAATTTAGAGACTTGATAAAAACTAAACCCAAAGTACATGAAATATTGAAATAAGCTCTTCCTTTAGAAAAAACAGAACCATTAAATGTATATTTAAGGTGACAATTCAAGACACTTCATCCAAAATTCTAATCAATTAAGGAAGTCACAAAACTTCCTCAAAGCTACAGTATTATAATATTGGAATCTGTGATCATATCATGACAACAATAATACCATCGCATTAAAAGAGGGATACCCTACAGTAGTTATAGTTGTTTTGGATGCAGAGGAAGTTTCAGAGTTATGCAGTAGCTAAAATTGGGTTTAATCTTAATATGTTAAGGGGGATAATACATCTAGCCATAAAGCAGATTAACAGTGCATTGTATCAAAATAAGAAATGCAATACAGGAGTCTCAATGAACACAAAACCAACACTGAAGCAACAACCCATAAGGAAAAACACCCCAGAATAGAACATTAAGAGCAATATAGAAAACATCAAAATAAAAGTAATTACATCAAAGTGATCGCACTAAGCACATACCTATGAATAATTACACTGAATGTAAATGGACTGAAGGCTCCAGTAAAGAGACAGCGAGTGACATCCAGGATCAAAAGACACGACCTGTCTGTATGTTGCTTACAAGAAACACACCTTAGACTTAAAGATATGAACAAATTGAAAATTAAAGTTTGGAATAATATATATCAAACTAACATTACACAAAGAAGAGCAAGTGTGGCAATACTAATCTCAGATAAAATAGATTTTAATGTAAAATCCACTATTGTGGACAAGAATGGTCACTATTTATTGCTGAAAGTTTCAATACTCAAGCAGGACTTAACAATATTAAATATTTATATACCCAATATCAGAGCACCTAAACACATTGAACAAATACTGGCAACACTGAACAATGAGATAGATCATTCCACAATAATAGTTGGAGACTTCAACACACCCCTTTCAGTAATGGATAGATCAAGCAGAAAAAAGGTCAGTAAAGATGCAGAAGATCTTACTGCAACAATCAACCAACTTGACATTATCGACACATACAGATCTTTTCATCCATCAGCAGGTAAGTACACCTTCTTCTCCAGTGCACATAGAACATTGTCCAGAATAGACCATGTGTTAGGTCATAAAGCAATTCTCTATAAAGTCCAAACTATTGATTTACTGCAAACTATCTTCCCAGACCATAGAGATATAAAAGTTGAAATCAATAACAGAAAATTCATAGGTAGAAATTGAAACTTCTGGAAATTGAACAACACTTTGCTCAAAAAGCCTTGGGTTATAGAAGAAATTAAGGACAAAATGAAGAAATTTATGGATTCAAATGAGAATGAAAACACATCCTACCAGAATTTATGGGATACAGCAAAAGCAGTGCTCCGAGGTCAGTTTATCTCTATAACTCCACATATCCAGAAAGAAGAAAGGGCCCATGTTACAGTTTGAACAAGTAGAAAGAGAGCAACAGAAGAACCCCTCAGGCGCCAGATAAAAACAGATTTTTATAAGGATTAGAGCAGAATTAAATGAGTTAGAGAATAGAAAAACAATCAAAAAAATTGAAAAGACCAAAAGCTAGTTTTATGAAAAGATCAACAAGATTGACAAACCAGTGGCTAAACTTACTAAAGAAAAACAGGAAAGGAAACAAATAACCCAAATTAGAAATGAGAGGGGAGTTCTTACAACAGATCCAACCGAAATAAAAAATATCATACCAGCATACTGTGAAAGAGTGTACTCTAACAAATGTGAAAACCTAGAGGAAATGGACAAATTCCTTGATTCATATCACCCACACAAACTATCACAAGGTAAAGCAGAACAACTTAATAAACCCATCACAAAGGAAGAGATTGAAAAAGTCATCAAAAAGCTGCCAACAAAAAAAAAGCCCTGGCCCAGATGGCTTCACTGGAGAATTCTACCAAACTTTTAGAGAAGAGTTAACTCCAATACTATCAAGGCTATTTCACACCACAGAAAGGGACGGAATACTCCCAAATTCATTCTATGAAGCCAGCATAACCCTGATACCAAAGCAAGGGAAAGATCCCACAAAAAAAGAAAATTACAGACCAATATCACTCATGAACCTAGATCAAAAATCTTCAACAAAATTCTAGGCAATAGAATTCAACAGCGTTTAAAAAAAAAACAATAATTCGTCATGATGAAGCTGGTTTCATTCCAGGGATGCAAGGCTGGTTCAGTGTCAGAAAAACAGTTAATGTAATCAACCACATTAATAACACAAAAGATAAGAATCACCTGATTTAGTCAATTGATGCAGAAAAGGCATTTGAAAAAGTTCAACACCCATTCATGCTTAAAACTCTCAGAAAAATAGGAACAGAGGGGAAATTACTCAATGCAATCAATAGCATCCACACAAAGCCAACTGCATTCATCACCCTGAATGGTGAATACTTTAGTCAGCTAGGGCTGCTCTAACAGAAATACAGAAATACCACAGAGTGGATGGATTTAGCAATGGAAAGTTTATTCCTACACAGTCCAGTAAGCTACAAGTCCAAATTCAGGATGTCCACTCCAGGGGATGGTTTTCTCCTCTGTGGGCTGTGGAGGAAAGTCCAGTATTGTATCAGTCTTTGTCCATGGAGCATCTTGGCACAGGAACCTCAGGTCTCAAGGACACCCTCTTCTCCTGGTTCTACTTTCTTGATGGCATGTGGTTCCCAGTTCTCGGCCTGCTTCCCTTTCCTTTTATCTATTCTAGGATGAAAGGTTTAAGGGTGGGGCAAGCCATACTCCAGGAAAACTCCCTTTACAGTGGAACAGGGAGGTGATCTTATAAAAGGATTTACATTCCCACCCTAATCCTTTAACATACAGCACAAAATCACAAAATGGAGGACAATCATAGAAAACAAGGAATCGTGGCCCAAGGAAATGGCTACATGTATTTGGGGGAGGACACAATTCAATCCATGACAGTGAAAGACTGAAAGAATTCCCTTTAAGAATGGGAACTAGACAAGGATGCCAACTCTCACCACTTCTATTCAACATTGTGCTAGAAGTTCTAGCCAGAACAACTAAACAAGACAAAGAAATAAAGGGTATCTGTATCAGCAGTGAAGAAGTAAAAATCTCCTTCTTTGCAGACAATATGATTGTTTATGCAGAGAATCCAAAGAAATCCATAAGTGAACTATTGGAACTAACAGAGGAGTTCAGCAAAGTATCGGGATACAAGATAAACATAAGTAAATCAGTAGGATTCTTTTATACCAACAGTGAGATTATTAAAGAATAAATCACCAAATCAATTCCATTTACTATAGCCCCCAAGAAGATAAAATACCTAGGAATAAATCTAACTAGAGAAATAAGAGATCTTTACAAAGAGAACAACAAAGTCTTACCAGAAGAAACTCAGAGAGAGTTACATAAATGGAGTAATCTACCCTGCTCACGGACAGGAAGACTCAACATTGTGAAAATGTCTATTTTTCCCAAAGCAATTTACTTATATAACGCAATCCCAATACAAATTCCAGCAACATTTTTTTAATGAGATGGAGAAACAAATCATCAGTTTTGTTTGGAAAGGGAAGAAACCCCAGATAAGTAAAGCACTACTGAAGAAGAAGAACACTGGGAGGCCTCTCACTACCTGACTTTAGAACCTATTACACTGTTGCAGTAGTCAAAACAGCCTGGTACTGTTACAAAAACAGACGTATAGACCAATGGAATAGAGTAGAGAACCCAGAGATGCCACCATCCTCCTATGAACAGTTGACATTTGACAAAGGCCCCAAAATTTTAAACTGGGGTAATAACAGTCTCTTTAAAAATGGTGCTGGCAAAATTGGATAGTCATGTGCAAAAAATTGAAACAAGACCCATATCTCACACATTATACAAAAAGCAACTCAAACTGGATAAAAGACATAAATATAAAATCTAAAATGACAAAGCTCATCCAAGATAAAATAGGATGAAAAATGGAAGTCTGGATACACAATGTAGACAGACTTTAAAATCTGACAAAGCACATTCAACAGAAGAGAAAATAGATAAATGGGAACTACTAAGAGTCAAACACTTCCGCTCATCCAAAGAATTTGTTAATAGAATTAAAAGGCCACCTACACAATGGGAAAAAATATTTGGCAACTCTCTGTCAGACCAACATCTGATCTCCATAATCTATAAGGCATTACAAAACAGGAATAAGAAAAGGATAAAGAATCCAATTAAGGGTGAAGGAGATAGATAGACAGATATTTCTCTAAAGAGGATATCTGGGCAGCCAAATGACACATGCAGAATTGCTCACAATCCTTAGCTATTAAAGAAATTCAAATCAAAAGTACAGTGAGACACCATCTCACCCCAACAAGGTTGGCCATGATCCAAAAAACACAAAACAACAAATGCTGGAGAGGCTGTGGAGAGATTGGAACTCTCCTACACTGTTGGTGGGACTGCAAAATGGTGCAACCTCTTTGGAAAGCAATCTGGTGCTTCCTTAAAAAGCTGGAAGTAAACAGAGCATGTGATCCAGTAATCCTACTGTTCAGAATATATGCACCAAGGGCATTCACACGAACAGATACATGCACAGAAATGTTTATAGCAGCACACTCCACACTAGCAAAAAGGTCGAATCAATCCAGACACTCAACAAGAGATGAGTGGATAAACAAACTATGGTTGATATACTCAATGGAACACTATACAATGATAAAGAACAATGATGATTTTAGGAAGTATCTAATAACCTGGTTTCAACTGAAAGACATTATGCTGAGTGAAATCAGTCAGCAGCACAAGTATAAATATTGCATAAGACTCATACTCCAAGGACTTAAAAATACACTCATGTACAGAAGAATATGACTGCAAGGAAGGGGAAGGAGGGAGAGGGCTGGTCATAGAGTAGATGGTTGATAGAAATTTGGTTGGGTGGAGGCACTGACAGCACACAGTAGAAAGATCAACTTAACTGGACTTCAACATAGACTGAAAACTCTTCTAATCTTAGCCCAACATTGCAAGGCTAGAGTAGCAGGGGTAGGAGTTTAGGGACCATGCTCTCAAGGGACACTGAGGCCAGTTGACATAACTAGCCTATTGCTAAGAGAATCTTCTGTACCCTATATTGGTGAGCAGCATCTGGGGTCATGAAATCTAGCAAGCTGCCATTTGAGGTACACCAAATAGTCCCAACTCAGCCAGAACAGATGATCACCAAGAACAGCAAACAAATGAGAGAAAAAGCCCAGGAGACAGAAGGACCCATGTGAATGGGTGACAATATCAACATGTGACCAGAAGAACCAGATGGTGCCCCCGCCACCAAAGGCAGTCATGACGGGGCACACAATGTTAAGCACCAGTGGCAAGACGAGAAAAAGAGCAGTGCATCTCAAGAATTCCACTAAAAGACTGCAATTGATCATCCGAAGGCCGGGGGGTTCCCCTGGGAGCATGGTCCCTAGACCTGCTGCTGCCCTTCACCAGAAAGCACTACTGCTGTCAACTCTTCGGACAGGAATGTACTGGACTCAGGGCACAATGTGGCCATATGGTGTGTGTACTTCATGGTTCTTGCATCTATAGGATGCTGTCCTATTGGCCTTTTACTAGAAGAACAAGGAGTCGGTACAGAGGAGGGGATAGGAAATTGTTAGGGGGATACAGCATATATAGAATAAGAAGAGGTGTGCTGTCACTGGGTAAGGAGTGCAGAAGGAGCTGCAGATGGGCATGCAAATTTAATTTGGATTGTATGCTTTCACTTAATCACACATACACACACACACATAGATCATAAAATTTGAAAAAACAGGAATAAATCTAACAAGGGGTGTAAAAGATCTATACAAAGAAAACTACAAAACACTACTGCAAGAAACCAGAAGAACCATACACTGACGGAAAAAGATACTATTCTTATGAACAAAGTGACTCAACACTGTGAAAATGTAAATTCTACCTAAAGTAATCTACAAATATAGGTAGAATAATGCCAATCCAAATACCAACAGTATTCTTCGATAAGATGGAAAAACTAATCATTAACTTAATATGGAAAAGAAACAGGCTCTGGATAGGTAAGGCATTATTGAAGAAAAATAATAAAGTAGGAGGACTTGCATTATCTGACCTCAAAACCTAGTGTATAACCACAATAGTCCAAACAGTCTGGTAATGGTACATCAACAGACATTTACCAACAGAACAGATTTGAGAACTTGCATGTAAATCCACCCACCTATAGTCATCCGATTTTCAACACAGCCTCAAAGATCATTCACCTAGGGAATAGACAGTATTTTAAGTTAATGGTGCCGGCAACACTATATGTTGATCTGTTTAAAAACATGAAACAGGCACAGCCACTACCACCAACTATTTTGACAGGGATCACACCATAAACAAAGCCTGATTCAGAATGGATGAAAGAACTAAACGTAAAAACAAAACATATACAGATCATAGAAGGAGGAGTATAGTCACACTAGGGCTCCTAAGCCACAGCATAAATAGGATACGAACCTTCACCAACAATATACAAACACCAGAAGATAAGCCGCTAGATAACTGGGATCTTTTAAAAATTAAACACTTAACATTCAACAAAAGCTTTCACCAAAAGCATAAGAAGTGAACGTACAGACTGATAAAAGTATTTGGCTATGACAAATTTAACAAATGCCTATTCTCCAAAATCTACAGGAAAACTCAACACTTCTGCAATGAGAAAACAAATAATCCAATTTAAAAAAAATGAGAAATGAGTATGAAAAGACACCTCACCAAAGAAGACATTCAAGCAGCTAACATACCTGGGGATACACTGGCAATCACCAGCCATTACAGAAATGCAGTCCCAACCACAGTGAGATACCATCCCGCCCTTACAGTATTGGCACTAATGAGTCGGATCCGACTCGACAGCACTTGGCTTGGCACTTGGCAATGCTCAAATCAAAGTCTGGGGCATTAGAGACACCAGTTCTCCTTCTCAACACCAGTGTCTTCTGTGTAGCATTCTTCATCAACACCGATCAGCTGCGGGCAATACAGACCCGCGGGACCCAACAGTAGACAAGTCAGTAGCAACGTTCATAAAGGGAAGAGAGTACACAACTTACGCAAGGCATGTTCACTGGGGAAGCACCATACACACATATTAACTCACTGGGGGAATAAATTGCAGTGTTGAGGGTTATGGGGACCACAGTCTCAGGAAACATCTAACTCAATTAGCATAATATAGTTTATAAAGAAAATATTTTACATAATCTGGAGTCTTAAAAGCTTCTGAGTGGCCGTCTAATATACTCCCCTGGTCTTGCCCCATCCGAAGCAAGGGAGAATGAAGAAAAACAAACACAGAAGGGAAGGAGTCGTCCAAAGGACTAACTAACAACAACTATCACAGCCTCCACCAGAATGTTTAGCCCTACTAGATGGTGACCAGCCACTGCCACCAACTGTGCTGACAGGGATAACAGCAGGTCTTGAACAGGGCTGCAGATAAATATATAAGAAATTTCTAATTTAGGGAAAAAAAAAGAGCAGACTTACCAGTTTGATAGAGATTGGAGAAACCCTGAAGGTACAGCCCGCAGACACCCTTTTAACTCAGTACTGAAATCACTCCTGTGGTTAACTGGTTAACCCTTCATCCAAAGATTAGACAAGCACATAAAACAAGACTAAACGAGTATGCCAGCCCCGGTGCGAGGATGGCATGGCAGGAGGGACAGAAAAGCTGGTCATGGAGAATCCCAGTTTGAGAAGGTGAGAATGAATGTTGAAATGTGGAGATGGCGATTAATATCATAAAGTAGTAATTGTATTAATTATTTGATGAGAAAATAGTTTATTCTGTAAACCTTCACCGAAAGAGCAATTAAAAAAAAAGTTTACAGGCTTCTTGCTGTTAGTGTGGATTCTCTACAAGAGGTTGCAAAAGCTCAGAATAGTGTGACCCAACTTCTTATAAATTGGAAGCAAATTTAGGTTGTCTCCAGCTTAGAGACTTACAAGACTTATTATCGTAAAAGGAATAAGCCCTGCTTCCAGATGAGGAGACACACGCCCAAATGCTGGTCATAGCCTTCTCAGTTTACTTGGCCAATTCTCACAGTCCTCCCTGGCTCTAGGTACACCTAGGAGATGCACATAAAGGCATCTAGTAGCTGGTTCCCAAATCTCTACAAGGCCAGAGAGACTCGCCCTTTAGAGCAGTTAATACATCCATAATATCGCTTTACACCAGCTGCCTCCCAATCAATTCTGAAAACATTAGGCTATATTCCAAAGGAGAACAAAGAAAGACTTCACTGGTTCAGTGTCATTTTCTACTTTACTGTCACTTGATGTTCTTGGCATACCTCTTCTGTTTTCAACAATACACCCACAGGTTGCATCATTAGCTACTGTTTATTTCCCTTATATATTTCTGTTGTTGTTGTTAAGTGCTGTTAGTTCTTAATCACATTGAGCCATGCACAATGAAATGCTGTCTGGTCCTACGCCATCCGCACAGTTGTTGCTATGCTTCAGCCCATTGTTGTAGCCACTGTGTCAACCCACCTCCTTGAAGGTCTTCCTCTTTTTAATTGACCCTCTACTTTACCAAGGATGATGTTCTTCTCCAAGGACTGATTTCTCCTAATAATATGTTCAAAGTATTTGAGATATAGTCTCATGATCCTTGCATCTGAGGAGTATTCTGGTTGTACATCTTCCAAGACAGATGTATTCATTCTTTTGGCAATCCATGGTATATTCATTATTCTTCTCCAACACCACAATTCAAAGGCATCGATTCTTCTGGCTTCCTTATTCACCATCCAGAGTTCACATGCACAGGAGGCAATAGAGGACTCCACTGCTTGGGTCAGGCTCACATTAGTGTTCAAGGGGGCACATTTCGAGGAGATCTTTTGCAGCAGGGTTGCCCAATGCAATGCGTCCTTCAATTTCTTGACTGCTACTTACATGGGTGTTGACGAAGGTTGAGGATCCAAGTAAAACGAAATATTTGATATTTCAATCTTTTCTTTCTTTATCATGATGTTGTTTACTGATGTTGTGTCCTCTATACTGCAAGGTGATAATATGTCTTCCTCCAATCTACATGGCTTATTCTCCTGAAGTAGTCCAACTTCTTAGACTATTTACTCACCATGCAAATCGAATAAGTATGACGAAAGGATAAAACCTGACTCTCAACCTTACTAATTTTATACCACTTGGTATCCCCTTGTTCTGTTCAAACGATTGCCACTTAATCTATGTACGCGTTCTTCATGAGCACAATTAAGTGTTCTGGGATTTCCATTCTTGGCAATGTTATCCGTAATTTGTTACGGTCCACACAGTCCAAATTCTTTCTGGTCGATAAAACGCAGGTAAACGTCTTTCTGATATTCCTGCCTTCAGCTGAGATCCTTACTACATCAGCAATGATATCCTTGACTCCACATCCTCTTCTGATTCCATCTTGAATTTCTGGAAGTTCTCTGTTGATATATTGCTGCAGCTACTCTTGAATGATCTTCAGCAAAATTTTACTTGCGTGGGATATTAATGATACTGTTTGATAATTTCTGCAGTCAGTGCAGTCATCCTTCTTGTGGAGAGGCATAAATATGGATTTCTTTCAGTCAGTTGGCCAAGTAGTCGTCTTTCAAATTTCTCAGTACAAATGAGTGAGTGCTGCCAGTGCTGCATCCATTTGTTGGAACATTGTGATTGGTACCCTGTCAACACCCAGAGCCTTCTTTCTGTGCTGTCAGTTCGTGATAACATGCTAGTTCCTCAAATGGATGAATGTTAACCAGTTGTTTTTGGTGTAGTGACTCTACATGATTCCAGCTTCTTTAGATGCTTCCTGTGTTGTTCTACATTTTGTCCATAAAATCTTTCACAATTTCAGCTTGAGGCTTGGTCCTTTTCTTCAGTTTTTTTCAGCTTTAAAAATGCTGAGCATGCTTTTCCCTTTTAGTTTTCTATCCTTGGCTCTTTGCACGTCATTGTAGTATTTTACTTTGTCTTATCAAGCTGCTCTTCAAAATCTGTTCAGCTCTTACTTCACCATTACTTTCTTTCACTTTAGCTACTTGATGTTCAAGGGCAAGTTTCAAAATTCTATCATTCAATCTCCAGAATTGTTTCTATTACCAAGGCTGTATTTTCCAACTACTTACATTTTTTCTTTGTTTTCAACTTTTCCATTCCCACCACTAGTAATTATCAATTGACATTGTTTACATGTTTGATCAATTCAGAGTGAAGAAGTTGGTAAAACATACCTTTGATTTCTTCATCTTTGCACAAATTTTAATAATATTTTATTAACTGATCTTCTTGTAAGCACATGAAACTTATCCTACCTCTGAACTGTATTCAACAGAGAATTCAGCAACAGGTGGAAAAAGCCAGAAGGAAAATAAGTGCCCGGATCTTATTCTGAAGCAAGAAGTTTGGCAAAGAACCACATTGCCTCCAGTTTCCTGGCCTCCATCTAGAATTTTCCTTCACCAGTGTGCCTGTGAGGTCACCGTTTTGTTGTCCAAATCACATATAAGTCCTATTTCCACTTAGGTTTGGGAGCTGGACCTGAAGAACTTCTTCCCGGGTCCTTGTTCTGCACACTGCAGGAAAGTTACTTTCACTTTTTCAGAGACCAATGTCCAGATAGTCAGCATGTCTGAGCACGCTGCACAGAGAACTACTTTTCCAGGATTGGTAGCAAGGCTGATGGAGCGGATGGTGTCGCTTTCCATGGCCATTGATAATTGAAGACACTGAAATACCTGATTTAGAAAACAAGATTTGGATGAGATTAGTTCCTAGATATCACCCAGTGTGGGAGTTCATAACCTCCTGGCATATGTCAAACACTTGATAGGCCACAAAGAGAAAGACTCAGAGAGCTTCAAAAAGGCTGAAGAACTGATCCAGCAAGAACAGGCCAACCAAGCTGATGTGAGAAGGCTGGTTACCTGAGGCAACTACACCTGGGTGTATTATCATATGAGGAGACTGGCAGAAGCCAAGGCTTACCTGGACAAGGTAGAGAATAATTGAAAGAAATGTGCCAATGTCTCCCGCTACAGGATGGAGTATCCTGAGATGGACTGTGAGGAAGGGTGGGCCCTGCTGAAGTGTGGAGGATAGAATTATGAACAGGCCAAGGCCTGCTTTGAAAAGGCTCTGGAAGTGGACCCTGAAAACACTGAATTCAGCACTGGGTATACAATTGCCATCTATGGCCTGGGCAGTCAGGCTAAATCCAGACGATGCGCATATGAAGGTTCTCCTAGCCCTGAAACTTCAGGATGTAGGACAAGAAGCTGACGGAGACAAGTACACTGAAGAAGCACTGGCCAGCATGATCTTCCAGATTTATGTGTTTCGACACATAGACAGATTTTACCAAAGAAAAGGATCTTTAGATAAAGCTCTTCAGTTCTTAAAAAAGTCCTTGCAGACAACACCTACCTCTGCCTTCCTCTATCACCACATAGGGTTTTTCTAGAGGGGACAAGTGATCCAACTACAAAAAAACAAAACCCACTGCCATCGAGTCAAGTCTGACTCATAAAGGGAGGTACAAACAAGCAGCACAGAGGACAGGATAGAGAAAACGCTAACAGAATGATAAAAGCAGCCAGGTCTCATTTGGAAATCCACTGCTGAGTAAAAACACACCCTGGCAAGTATGCATAAAGAAGCAGCGGACTACAGAAAAGTTGAACGTGCTTATAAAAAATGCTACACCTCAAACCACTGGAGAACGTTTTGGAGCAAAATGTAATCTTCACTAAGGCTGGTCTCAGTAATTTCAAAGGAAAACTGAAGTTGATGCAATTGCTCATTAATTGAAAAAAAGTAAACTCGGAAAAGTATCACATGCATGGAAGAAAAGTAGCAATTTTTTGGAAAAATTGGCTTTAAGTAGTGGATATGGAGATGAATTTGATGTGCAAAATCTGAGATTTCTTGGGTTCATCTACAAAACGAAAGGAAAAATAAATGAAATCCTTGAGACGGCCCTAAGGCTGACTGGTGACTTGAACCCTAGTTTTGAAACAGAAGTCACCATTACTCATTTACTATGTTACCCCAGGCATTTGTCAGTTGGTTGTACTGTAGTGGGTTGTGTTGCTGTGATGCTGGAAGCTATGCCACTGGAATTCAAATGCCAGCAGGTCATCCATGGTGGACAGGTTTAAACAAAGCTTCCACACTAAGACAGACTGGAAAGAAGGACCTGGTAATCTACTTCTGAAAAAAAATTAGCCAGTGAAAAGCTTATAAATAGCAACTGAACACTGATACAGTGTTCTAAGATGAGCCCTTGAGGTTTGAAGGCATTCAGAAGAAGCTGGGTAGGGCTGTCTGCTCAGAGTAGCAACAGTGTTAATGATGGGACGGAGTCACGCTTTTGGAAATTTTATTTGCTTAGGTGACACAACTCAAAAGGAGAAGAAACAGCAGTAAACATCCACTAATAATTGGAACTCAGAATCCTTGAAGTATGAATCCAGGGAAATCAGAAATCAACAAAAATGAAGTAGAATGCATAAACATTGGTATTCTAGGCATTAGTGAGCTGAAATGGACTGATATTGGCCGTTATGAATTGCAAATGATGTGGTCTACCATGCCAGGAATGATAACTTGAAGAGGAATAGCATCTCATTGATCCTCAAAAAGAACATTTCAAGATCTATCCTGAAGTACAATGCTATCAGTGATAGGATTATATCTATACAACTACAAAGAAGACCATTTAATATGACTGTTATTCAAATTTATGCACCAATCACTAAGGTCAAGGATGAACAAACTGAAGCTTTTTACCAGCTTCTTCAGTATGAAATTGGGTGAACATGCAATCAGGATGCATTGATAATTATTGGAAACTGGAATGTAAATGTTGGAAATAAAAAAGGGTTGTTGGTTGGAAAATATGGCCTTATTAATAGAAATGATACCAGAAACAACATGATAAAATCGTGCAGGACCAATTACTTCTTTATTGCAAATACTTTTTTCTATAACATAAATGGTGACTGTAAAGTGGACCTCACCAGATGGAATACACAGGTATTAAATCAATTACATCTGTAGAAAGATGATGGAAAACCTCTATATCATCATTCTGAACAAGGCTAAGGTTTGGAACAGATCATCAACTGCTTATGTGCAAATTCAAGTTGAAGCTGAAAGAAATTAGAGCAAGTCCACAAGATCTGAAGCGTGACCTTGAGTGTGTCCTACCTGCCTTTAAAACCATCTCAAGAGCAGATTTGACTCACTGAACCCTAATGGGTCAAAGACACCAAAGAGCAGATGAGTAGTAGAAAGACACCAAGTACCTGATACATGAAGAAAGCAAAAGGTCATTAAAAAGAAAGGAAGGAAAGAACAGACCAAATTCCATGTCAGAAGAGATTCTGAAATTTGCTCTTGAATCTTTAGTAGCTACAGTAAAAGGAAGAAATGATGAAGTAAAAGAGCTGAACAAAAGATTTCAAAGCTGGCTCAAGAAGACAAAGTAAAATATAATGACACACACAAAGATCTGGAGTTGGAAATCCAAAAGGGAAGAACACAATCAGCATTTCTTAAGCCGAAAGAACTGGAGAAAAACTTCATGCCTTAAGCTACAATACTGAAAGATTCTATGAGCAAAATACTGGATGAAGAAGCATCAAAAGAGGAAAGGGATGAGTCACTGTACAGTAGAGAATTGGTCAACGATTTCAGGCAGCATCGTATGATCAGGAATCAATGGTACTGAAGGAAATAATCCAAGCTGCACAGAAGTCACTGGGAAAAAACAAAGCTCCAGGAACTGATGGAATATTAAATGAGATGTTTCAATTAAAAGAAGCAGCAGGGTGAGTGCTCACTCATCTCTTCCAAGAAATGTGGAAAGAAACTACCTGGCCAACCAGCTGGAAAATATCCATGTTTATGCCTATTCCAAAGAATGGTGATACAACAAATGTGAAAATTGTCAAATAATATCATTACTATCACACACAAGTAAAATTTTGCTGAAGATCATTCAAAAACATTTGTAGCAGTACATCAACAGGAAACTTTCAGAAATTTCAGATGGGTTCCAAAGAGGATGTAGAATGAGGAGATCACTGATGATGTCTTATGGATCCTGGCTGAAACCAGTGAATACGAAAAAGATGTTTACCTGTACTTTATTGACTATGCAAATTCATTCTACTGTATAAGTCAGAACAAATTATGGATGAGATTGTGAAGAATGGGAATTCCAGAATACATAAGCATTCTCATGAGGAAGCTGTATATTAATCAAGAAGTCATTGGAACACAAGGGTTAAAAACAGGAAAGATGTTCATCAAAGATGTATCTCTTCACCATACTTATTTAATCTGTACACTGAGCAAATACTTTGAGAAGCCAGGCTACATGAAGAAAAAGGTGGCATTGTTTTTGGAAGAAGACCCATTAACAACATGTGTTACGTAGGTGGCATAACTTTGCTGGCTGACAGTGAAGATACTTAAAGCACATACTGATGAAGAACAAAGAACATACCCTTCAGTGTGGATTACTCCTCAATATAAGGAAAACAAAAATTTTCACAACTGGACCAGTAAGCAACATCATGAAAAATGGAGAAAGAACTTCATTTTACTTGCACCCACAATCAATACCCATGGAAGCAGCAATCAAGAAATTAAACAACACATATTGCACTGGGCAAATCTGCTGCACAAGACCTCTTTAAAGTGTTGAAAATCAAAGATGCCTCTTTAAGTACTAAGGTATGCCTGACCAAGCCATGATGTTTTCAATTTCCTCTTATGTATGTTTCATTGTGTTATGCATGGGGTCACTATGAGTTAGAACCAACTCAATGGCACTTAACAATTAAATATAACAAATATTCTTTCCTGTTACTGCCATCAAGGAATGTATAACGTGGTAAGATGCAAAAGTTTAATATACCACATACAGTGTTATCTGCCTGAGCTCCTACTTTTACCCTTCTATCTATGTGTGTTTCTAACCTATGTTGGGAGTAGCCATTCTTCCATAACATACCCCTGCAGTCATTGGTCAAGACTGAGAAATCCTATCATCTGCGGAAACAATAGGATGGAATTAATTGCTTCCATTATCAATCTGAACCCAAAATACCAAACTAGTTACAGACAACTCCAACTCATACTGCCACATGTGTTTCAGAGTAGAACTGCACTCCACAGGGTTTTCATGGATGTGACCTTTCAGAAGGAGATCACCAGACCTTTCTTCCAAGATCCCTCTGGCTGGGTTCCAACTGCCTCAGTTATTGATGTGATGGTTAAGTTTCTGTGTCAACTTGGCTAGGCCATGGTTGACAGTGACTTGATAGTCACATGATGCTGTGATACTCCCATGAGGAGATTTGATATTATGTGATCACTACCATTATGGTATTTTCTGTGAGTAGCCAATCAGTTGAAAGGGATTTTCATTGTGCATGTGGCCTGCATTCAATATAAGCAAATATTCTGGCAAGGTTTTGGGGCTTTTACTCTTTTTGAGTCCTGTAGGTAACTCCTGTTCATTTGATCTTGGTTTTTGGAGCTTGGGTTAGCAGCTTACCAATGATGTTGCCTGCCAATCTTGGAATTCATCAGTATTCATAGCCTGTGAGCAAGAGCCCTGCTCTCCCATCTGCCAGTCTTGGGTTCTCCAACCCCTGTAAGCTATGTGAATCAGAAGAAGCCTCTATCCTTACCCACGGACTTGGGACAGTCCAATCTCTATAACCATGAGACATTTCCTTGATATAATTCTCTGTCTCTGTATATATGTAATTATATACTTCATTAGTTTTGCTTCTCTAGAGAACCCAACCTAAGATAGTAGCTTAGCATTTGACCATTGATTCTGTAAAGAAAAACACAAATTGAAAATAAGAGGTTTTATTTGTCTCCATGATGAAATAAGGGAAGAGGCTCTCCTCTTCCCCTGTTCTTTCAGAATTCAGTTTAGATAATTTATAATGGTGGAATCTTTTTATTTCTGAAATATAAATCAAGGATGTTTCCTCCAGAACCTGGGAGACACCTCTTTAAAATGCAATCATCAAAGAAGATCACACCCCAAACTCAGTTTCCCAGAAGGCAATCACCATAACTTCAAATGCTCTGCCAATGATATTAGAAAAACAGTAACTTTATTGTAAACATGAATGCTGTGGGTTGTATCTACTCAGCAACATAAGCAATAAGATTTATTTTTGGCTTTGTCATCTCTTTAGAGGAGTGGCTATGATTAATCAAGTACAGGTTTGATGTTTATTAATCATAAAGCTTATATTTCTGGATTTTTTTTAAGCCGTCCTAGTAGAGTGACATGGTATCTCATAATGATGCTGATCACCTTCTCATGTGTCTGGTGACCCTTTGCATATCCTCTTTGAAAAAATACCTATTCAAGTCCTTTGCCTATTTTACAATTGGGTTATTTTTTGGAAATCCTGATAGCCTATGGGTTAAGTGTGCATCTGCCAACCAAAAGGTCAGCAGTTTGAGTCTGCCAGGCACTCCTTGGAAACTCTATGGAACATTTCTTCCCTGTCCTATAGGGTCACTGTGAGTCAGAATCAACTCAACAGCAGTGAATCTGTGGTTTCTCTTTTTTAAGTCAAGCTGCTCGAGTTTTATATTCATTTTTGTCATTAGTTTCTCATCAGATATATGATTTCCAATAATAATATAACAGTTGTTAAGCTTGCCTTTTCACATTTTCGGTAAAGTCTTTTGATAAAGAAAAGACACAGGGTTTTCACTGGGTGATTTTCAGAAACACATCTTCAGGCCTTTCCTGCTAGTCTATCTTAGGGCTGCCAGCTGCATTAAAACCTCTACAGAATCATAGCTGTATGCAAGTCATTATAGAAAGACAGGTGGTAGTCACACACGAGGTGCGTGCATTGCCCAGGAACTGAACTTGAGTCCCTCACATGGAATATCATTGCACTTCTTGTCTGAAATCAGACTACCTCAAAGGGTCTCTCAATTATTTTTGAGAGCGTTGCTGTCCAATGGTTACTTCACTTATGCTCAGAGCATATTTGTCACCTTCTTCCACTCTGTTGTCACTATCCTGTGGTCACCACCTTGCTCTACTGCTCTTACCTCTCCTGAAGGATCCCAACAGTTGGTCACTTTCATGCAGCAGAGTGCTTTATTACAGCAAATACATCTTTATACATTAAATACTATTTATTCTCTGCAGCTAATTAAGACGATTCTCCTCCTTCCATCTGTAGAGCAGTATGCAGTGGCTGCAAACAGTAGTCTCCTCGGTAGAGTGCAAAACTTGTTGCATAAATGAACTGGCTATGGGATCTTAGAGACAGTCCTTTCCTGCTCTTTCATGTCTCTGACATTTTTGAACTCTGCTCTCCCTCAGTAGGCCCCAGATAGGTATGTGACATATCTTTGCAAAACCCTGGAATGCAGTGGCCATGGTTCACATTGGCCAAGTCACCGTGTCTGTCTGCATAAAGCTTTAAAATCAGGAGCCTGCGATTGAGGCCTTATGCAAGTCCGAGTTTAATTTCCTAGGGATGAGAATGTCCATACTCCAAGAAGTAGGGCTTTACCAAGTTTGATGTTGATGAGTGTGAAGACACGGTGGCTCATCACAGATGGTTATGTAGCCAAATCAGTTACAGTCATGACCCCTTGGAAAAGTAGTGGGTCCTGCACTCACAAGGGCCTTGGCAGCACTGTCCCACCTGGCTAGTGCCTGACAGTAAACTGGCTTTCCTGTCTCTGTGCTGTCCACCAGTAAACTGAACTTCCTGTACAATCCTTTTTAATTCTGCTTCTAATACTCACCAGGTAAAATGTGGAAAAGAATTAATGATAAATAAAATAGAATTTAAATGAGGAATCTATCTTTATATCTGTTTTGAGTTGATGCTGACTCAGAGTCCCAAGTTCAGAGTAGAAAAGTAGGATGAATACTGTCACAAACTATGTCTTCATTGCTTTTACTGCCACCAAGCAGTGGGGCCTATTTGTGACCTAGTCCTAGACAGATTATAGGTTATTCAGATTATTCAGGGAAAAAAAATAGAACGGGGGAATAAAGAGGAAACAAGGAGAGAGGACATATTCAGTCACAAGCACCTATAATCCGCTAGGAATACGTGACAAATACTTCCCTCCGCTTCTTGACAGTGAAAGCAATGAAGACATAGTTTGTGACATCATTCATATTGGTAAAAGAAACATTCCAGCTACTCAAAGGAAGTACACCCATAACTTAACCTGCTGTCGTTGACTTGATTCTGACTCATAGAGACCCCAGTTCAGAGTAGAACTGCCACATAGGGATTCCAAGGAGTATCTGGTGGATTCAGACTGCCAACCTCTTTTTCGCCAGCATCTGAGCTCTTAGCCACTTTGTCACCAGGGTTCGGAGGAGGTAAAGCTCCTCTTAAAACTACGATTATTGATGTCAACCTTCTTAGAGACAGCATATTATCAACCATATTTGTCCCAAGCTGCCTGAGCTCTGAGGAGATTACCATAATTGATCAAAGACTCACATTTAGCAGGTGGTAGAATCCTAGAATCAAATGATGGACTTGTCTCCAAGTCTAAGAGATTTCCCATTCTTACGCAGAACACACTGACAAAAACAATGAGATGAGCAAGGTCCAAAAACGAAATAATCTCTTGAACTAGTAAGAGGAGGTCGTTTCAAATGCAAACAAAAGTGCAGGCCTTTGGAAAGAGGACAGGGCAGCTGAGTGCTGTCACACAGACAGAGACAGAAAACAGAGAAAGAGAGAGAGACTGAGAGGAATTCCCTGGGGATTTGGGGTTTATTCTGTTACCTTCTCAACATCTTCCAGCTTTGAAGAGCCCTTGAGATGCTTAACAGGAGCTCACAGTTCTGTCTCTTAAATGTTTCTTACAATTAGGAAAACTCCCTCTCCTCTTAAGCACAGAGAGGCTACAGCTTTATCACATTCCAAATTATATTCTACAGAAATAACCTAGACCCCTGCTAGAAGCTCACTAGTGAACCAAAAAGGGATATGTAAATGTGTGTGTACGTGCGAAACAAAGTGGGGATCCTGAGAAATATATCATTTCAATGTGCTATTATTGATTCTCCATAAAATTTAAAAATTAAATGGTTTTACCAAGTCATTGGTTTTACTATTCTCTGTATGAGTTCGTTCTGTTAACTGAAGAAATCTGAAAGTCAGTTCAGAGGGCTGTGGATGAATGAACTGTGATGTAGCCACACAATGGTATATCCACGTAAATATAACAGAAGAAAGAAATTTTCCTATATGGAGTGACCTCTAAAACATAGTATGCGACAAATGAAATATGGAAAATATTTTACATGATATGCTAGCAATTATGTAAGAAACTGAAAGATAGCAGGGTCTGACAGTTAAGTTGATGAACACCCTCTAAAAAAGTGCTCCATACCTCATTGCTGAATAAATGTCATTATAGTCACCTTCAACGCACTAGCACGGGGAAGGTAATGCGCCGAGCCTGGCACCGAATCACTCATCACAGCAGTTTTGGAACTCTTTTTCTGGAATGGCCATCAGAGCTGTTGTCGCGTTAGTTCTGAATGTCATCAAAACATCTTCCTTTCAGTATTTCCTTCATCTCCCGGTAAAGGAAAAAGACACTGGGAACCAAATCAGGTGAGAAGGGAGGGTGCTGCAACACGGTTACTTGTTTACTGCTCACAGACATCTATCCAATTAAGTTGGTGAACTTGCCACACTGTGCAAACACCATTCCAGAAAGAGTTTCAAAATTGCTTTGAAGGGTGGACTAGGCACTGGCACTGGTGCTTAGCTTCCCAAGAGGAGTGCCTTGAAGGTGACCACGGTGATATTTGGCAGTGAGGTATGCAGCACTTAGAACAATTAAGTTTGCAAACTTGATTTGTCAGACCTAGTATACAGAAACACATGTGTATTTGCCTATGGGTAGTTTGAACCTTCAGCTGCTTCATAGGAGGATGAGGTAGCAGTCTGCTTCCATGAAGGTTAATCTGTTGCCATAGAGCCAACTCCAAGTTATTGTGAACGAAGGACAGACTAGAACTGTCCCACTGGGTTAAGGTTGTAATCTTAACAGAGGCAGAGTGACAGCTCTTTCCCCATGGAGCTGCTACCACATTTGAAACACAGACCTTTTAGTTAGTGGCTGAGCCCTTCCCCTCTCTGCCACCAGAACGCCTTCCCTCAAGATTACATCCTTGGAAACCCTGCAGGGCAACTCTACTCTGTCACCTAAGGTCTCTATGAGTTGAAATTGACTCAGTGGCCATGGAATATTAAAGTATAAATTAAATTTTATAATAATCACCAATGTGTGAGGTAAGGAAAGGAAAAAAACACACAAATCTAAGCAAAACTTGCTTGTATTTATTACTGGAATTATGTCAATATGTCACTGAATGATAAAACCAAATGTACATTTTTAAAAGAAATCCAGATAGAATGCAAAATGGTGGAGTTACATGTAAAAAGATACAGTTTCTGAAAAAGTTAAAATACAGTAATTATCATTAAAAAAAAAACAAACTCGTTGCCTTTGAGTCAATTCCGACTCATAGCAACTCTTTAGATCAGAGTAGAACTGTCTTGTAGAGTTTCCAAGGAGCACCTGGAAGACTGAACTACAGATCGCAGATGTAACACTTAGCCACTCTGCCCAGTAACTCCACTCCTGGGTATATGCCAAGAAGAACTGAAAGCAGCAGCTCTAACAGACATGCGTATACCATTGTTCGCTGCAGCATTATTCATAACAGCCGAACGCTGGAAGTACTCAGTGCCCATCAACACATGAACACTTTAACAAATTGTGGCATATCCATGCAATGGAGCAGTATTCATACATAAAGAGAAATGAAGTGCTGATGTATGTTATGACATGGGCGAACCTTGGAGAAAAACAAAAAAGCAACCCATACCAGGGATGGGAAGTGGGGAGAGTCACTGGCTGGGGACACTGACTTTCTGTTTAGGTTGTCAGAAAAATCTGGAAAAAGACAGTGGTGACAGTTGCACAGCAGAATGAACATGATCTCACTGAATGTAAAGAATGCTGAAGTGGAAATATTTTGTTACACAGATTTTTATCACAGTGAAAAAAATAAAAGCATTTCATATGTACATGCTGAAATGTTAAAGGATTAATTGCACTAATGCCTACAACTTGCCTTATTATATGCAAAAGAAAACAAATATAAGTTGACGGATGGAAGAATGACTAGATAAATGATAAAGCAAGTACAGTCAAAACATAGAATCTAGGTGGTTCAGAAACACTGGTGGTGTAGCGATTAAGTGCTACAACTGCTAACCTAAAGGCTGGCAGTTTCAATCTGCCAGGCACTCCTTGGAAAGTATGGAGCAGTTCCACTCTGTCCTATAGGGACGCTATGAGTTGGACTCAACACAATAGCAGTGGATTTGAGCTTTTGCGGGAGGTGGTAGGCATATGAGCGTGTCTTACATGATTCTTACAACTTTTCTCTGTTTGAGGTATTCATAATAAGATGAAAAGAGCAAAAACCACTTCCTATAGGGTAAATCAAAACGAGACAAATCTAGAATGAAAAGGAGGAGTCTGTTGTCACTGGGCAAGGAGAGCAGAAGGAGCTGCAGATAGGTGGGCATGCAAAATTTATTTGGATTGTATACTTTCACTTAATTGCCGTAAAAAAAAGTGAGACAAATCAAAATGTGTATGCATGACACAGAGGAAAAACCATACAGGGAAGAACTATTCCAAGTTCTTTTAAGATACTGTGATTTGAATTTACCACAGTAGTGGGATACATCCTATGGCAAAAAAAAGAGAGACAGTGAGAGAGACAAACTCCTTCAAGCTGTTATCGTTCTGTAGTAGCTGTTCTGTAGGTGTTATTGTTGATGTTGTTATTGTGTGTGTTGTGGAATGGGTTACATAAATGATTATCTTACATAAACAGCGTTAATCTGGTGGTGTCAAAGAGTGTGAACATTCTGTTAAAGTAGAACCAGATTTACTGCAAGTTGGACAGCGGTCCGGACTGGGGAAAAGGTCTGATTTTACAGAGTAAACAACACTTTCAAAATGGTGAAACTGTGGAGTTCTGAAATAGAACAAAGATCTTGAAGTATAGTCTTCTGACTGGATATTACAAGCTTAGATTAGCGAACCCCCAGTGGGCTTAATGGATGTAGGGATGAGCTCGAGAGAAGGCTACAGGAACATTTCTTTCTTGAAAATAACTTTCTAAAGTGAAATTTTTCTTCTCAATAGTTTCCTCAGAGACCTAGATGAGAGTCGAATGCCCAGGTATGAGTCAGCATCTAGGCCTTCTTCTGAGACATTGTTTCTGGAAGGGTCTTGATAGGTCATGGGAAACAGTTGATTACTATTCTCTCTGCTAAACCACAGAGAAAAGGAGAACAACTTCATTTAGTTTACTTTTAGTTACAAACAGTCTTTAAAGAAGAAGTCAGGTGTTTGCACGTATTTGCATACATTACCAACGAAAGGCCGGATGGAGCGAGTAGGGCCCCAAACTCTGAAGCAGCCATGTTTTACTTCAGCCAAGTGCCTCAGTTTAGTTGCTCTTACACACAAGACACATAGATGTAAGAGCTGTCAAAAATCTAAAGCTGCAGAGAAACACCAAAAATTAGTGTGACCATATACATTTACTGGAAGTCAACAGGATTTGAAGGCAATCTGATCCCTAAAAGGGGGTTATGTAGGTCACTGTCACGTTAATATCTCAAGAAATGGCATCAGAACACTTGTTGGGTTTCAGGGTTCATGGCTGGGAAACCAGTCTCTAAGAACATGCCATGTATGTCCCAGTTAGACCTTGGGGTTTCTGTTCCTGGAAAACTGCTACACAGAGATAATGCTCTGAAGGACTCTAATGTCTAAGCCAAAATGTTTGCCCCAAGCTGCTTGCTAGGCTACTGTTTGACCGAAAAGTGCTTTTAGGTACATAGCTTCATAAATGTTCAAGGTTCCAAAGAACACCTAAAGGCAGACACCCTGTGTACATCACCCAACCCAAGGAACTAGGGGTCTGAATTCCACTGGAATTAAAACGGTGTGTCAGATCCAAGAGGGCAGGTAAACAGCCTACAGACCTAAACTGTAGGAAGAACTCATAACATGCTTTATCTTTAAAATACACATCACTGTCAACGTCCTGGTTTTAACGTTTTAGTAGAGTTAGATAAGATGACACCACGGGGGAAATTTAGGTGAAGGCACACCCTTCTATGAACTCTACAAACTATTTTTTGCAGGGTTCTGAGTCTACAATTATTTAAAATTAAAAAGAAAACAAAACAAAACACTTGACATTTATGTAAGTTAGTTTGACACTAAACAGAAGGGAATCAGTAACTAAAAAACCATAGGAGTTTGTCTCAAGATCTTTGTCTCATTCTTGTTTGCTTTTTATTGTTTTATTTATTTTATTGCTGAAAGTATAATATGCTGAAATATACACCAATTCAAGAGTTTCTACATGTACACGGCGTAGGCTGACTGGATGCATGGGCTAGGAAAAGGAAAGTTACAGGGACATTTCTCTCCCAAAAATAACTTTCTTAAGTGCTGTTTTTCTTCTCAACAGTTTCCTCAGCATCCGGGCCTTCTTCCTGAGACATTGTTTCAGGAAGGGTCTTGATAGACCCTGGAAAATAGTTTATTATTCTTCTCGAAGCTGAAACACAGAGAAAAGGAGAAAATGTTTAGCTTGTGTTTAGTTACATGCAGGCTTTAAAGAAGAAGTCAAGTGTTTGTAAGTATTAACAGAAAAGCAAGATGGAGGAAGACTCCAAATTCTGAAGTGGCCATTTTTACTTTAGTCAAGTGCCTCAGTTTAGTTGCTCTTATACATGAGAAAAGATGCATCAACGTAAGATCTGTCAAAAATCTAAACCTGTAGAGAGGCACCAAAAATTATTGTGACCATGTACATTTATTGTGAGTAGACACGATCTGAATCAGGCAGTGTCCACTGGAATATATCTTAAGGCCATCCAACCTGAGGGGACAGTAGAGGGGGTTATATAGGTCATTGTCCTGTTAATGCCACAGGAGATAGCATCAGAACACATGTAGGGTTCCAGGGTCCCTGGATGGACAAACAGTCACTAAGGACATGCCATATATTTCCCAGTAAGACCTTGGGGTTCCTACTCCTGGCAACTAAAAGATCCCAATGTCTAAGCCAAAACGTTCTCCTCGAAGCTGCTTGCTAGGCTATTGTTTGACTTGAAGGTGCCTTTAGGAAAGCCATTTCTTAAAGGCTCAAAGTTCAAAAGGACACGTGAGGGCAGATAGCTGAGTAGATCACCCAACCCCAAGAACCTAGGTATCTGAATTCCAGGAGAATTAAAACAATGCATCAGATCTAAAAGGTAAAGTAACTGTTCTTGTAAAACTCAGATTGGTGTTGCCAGCCGCAAAGCCAATACTAAGACAGTGAGGCGCATAATCAAGAGGGTTTATTGTGTATTGATATACAAGAGACAGAGGGAGATGGCTTCCTCCAAAGCCTGTCTGCCGTGGCCAGACCAGTGGTGCTTACAAGGGGACGCTACACACAGGTGCAAGGGCGAGAGAATCACGAGGAGTGTGGCAGACGTCGGCAAGACAGTCAAGTCAGTTCTCAGGGCAGGAGGGCCGATGCCTGACTTCGTCTGGTACAGCTTAGTTATCTGAAAAAAACTCAAAAACAAGCCGTTGGCAGACCTGCCTTGACTGTTCTGCTGTTCTTTTTCCAGGGCAGCAAGAAGTCATATATTTGAAGCATAACACTTCAAAACAGAGAGGGATGTTGCCCACTCGAGGTGGAGTCAGTCCTGAGGCTAATGTTATGTTCTCCATCTCACCTGCCACCTGATAACCATCCTGTAGACTTCAATTTCTAAGGTATCCTGATGACATATTTTATCTTTAAAATACACACCAAAATCAATGTGCTGGTTTTAATGTTCTACTAGAGATGTATGGTTGCTGAGTCAGAATCGACTTGGTGGCAGTGGGTTGAGTTTGGTTGGAGACAGATACCATGTCATCACCACTGGGGAAAGTTGGGTGAAAGCTTTACCTTTCTACGGTCTCTACATGTTATTTTTGCTGGTTTCTGTGAATCTATAAATATTTGACATTTGTACATTTCAAATCATTTTACATTCGATGTTTATGTAAGTTTGAAATTTAAAAACTGAAGTGTTGTTATTTATGTTCCGATAAAGCTAAACTGTGACTTCTGGTGAACTGAGGAGCCCCTTGCAGACCCATGAGAAGATGCAAATCAATGACCCAATCACAACAAATTCTAGTATCTGAATCCCTTCTCCATGAACACGATTAAAGTAGTTTATAAATAGTTTCAGAAAACAAGAGCATACTTTGTATACAGTGGCAGAACAGTAAGAAGTACATTCTTTTCCGATGTCGTTCTGTGGATTAGCAAGAGACTAAGAAGTTAATTTCCTGCTGCGTTGGTGGGGAAATAAGGAACAAGGACATGAAGATATTGAATTGAATTTGAGCCTCACAGGGGGGAAAGTACTTCCTGGGATTGAGCTCCAGATCACTCAGTTGGAGAATTCTAGACACAGAATAGATACCAGGTACCAACCGAGTCAGTTCATTCCAGGTATATATTAAAATCAGTTGGGGATTTCTTTTTTTTTTTTTAATTTTTATTTAACATAACTGAGTGAAAATGTACATTCACATATAAATTTACATACCCCCCTATATGCAGCTTCCACTGCTCTCCCTGTCCGGTGACAGCACACTATTCCTCTCTGCTCCATACATGTCTCATCCTCCCAACAGTTTCCTTTCCCCTCCTGTCCGTTCACTCCCCTTCCTCCAGCCAGACGTGAGCAAGATGATATCCTATAGATGTATAGAACCATAAAGTGGTTCCAATATATGGTCACTCTGCTTGCCAAGTCCAATCCATTCCTGTCCAAAGAGTGGACCTTTGTTTTAATTTATGGGAAAGGACAGCATCAGGGCAGGGGGCTATGCTCTCAGAGGAACCCCAAAACCGCTGGACCATCAGTTGAGGTCTTTTAGTGGAGATCTCATGATGCACCTCTTTATACTTGTGTTGCCAGTGAGACTCCTCTCTGTGAGCTCCGTCGTGGCTATCACTGGTGGTGGCCGGGCACCATCCGGTTCTTCCAGTCCCAAGTCGATGTAGGCACCCACTCTTGTGGGTCTCTCTGTCTTCTCGGTTGTCTTTACCGCATGTCATTTTGGTCCTCGGTGAGCATCTGTTCCTGCTGAGTTGGGACCATTTGCTGTGTCCTCGGATGGCAGCTTGGCAGCTTTTAAGACCCCAGACGCCACTCACCAATGTGGGGTGCAGAGAGCTCTCTTAGCAAAATGCTAGTTGTGCCAATTGGCCTGGAATTCGCCTAAGAGCATGGTCCTCCGCCCCCCACCCCAGCTACTCTATCCTTGCAGTATTGAGTTAAGATGGAAGGAGTACTCAAGTTATGCTGAAGTCCACTTAATGTTGTTCTTGTTCCTAATGTGTGCTGTCACCGCTTTCTCCCAACTAGATTTCTAGTAACTATCTAAACTAAAGCCTCCCCCCGTCACCGTCCCTCCCTCCCCTCCCTTGAAGCTGTCAAAGAGTCTTTTCTTCTATACACAAGTCTGTTTTTGAGATCTTATCGTAGAGGTCTCATACAGTATTTGTCCGTTTGTCGCTGACTACTTTCACTCAACATGGATTTCTTTTTATTACAGAGGCTGGGGCACATTCCCAGAGACATATTTTATTAGTCTGGGGTGAAGTCTAGTTAGCATTATTTTTTTAAAAAAACTTCCCTAGTTAATTTAAAGGAAACCCTGGTGGTATCTTTGTTAAATGCTACAGCTGCTAGCCAAAAGGTCAGCAGTTGGACTCCACCAGGCTCTCCTTGGAAACTCTATGGGGCAATTCTACTCTGTTCTACAGAGTCACTGTGAGTCAGAATTGACTTGGCAGCAGAAGTTTCACTGATTTTAATGTACATTGAGGTTTGAGTTCCACTAATTTATGCAAATTTGCTTGTTTTCTGTTGAGGAAACTGTGACTTCTAGAGGTGAAGTGGCTAATCATAGCTAGTGAATCACTCAAAATATTGATTTGAGATTCTGGAAATATCTCATAGGCTACTGCTCAAGTGACATCTTTCGAAAGTTGTTTTTCTCGGTTTCCATTTTTCTTCCTATTTGTAACCTCACACACACACACACACACACACAGACACAGACACAGACACAGACAGTTGGCTGTTTTCTCTTGACTTAATGCTGCTCGGTCCTAGGCTGCTTGTGGGTTGTTTATACCAAGGGCGCATGGGGGAAGATTCTGAATGACCTTATCAGACTGAGCCAGAGCCCTCCTGAACCAGGACTGCTGCCAAATTCACAGCAGCAGCAAAATCCCCCATTTGCCTGCTTCTCTGCGTGCTATCCAGTGCAGTGGAAAATTACAAACACATTTTTATTCCCACAAAAATTTGCAACTCACCTTGCTACAATCCCAAAAGAGAGATATTTCTAACTGGTTTTAAACGTTCAGCTTTTGCTTATAGCTGGAACATTGATCTGAAAACAGGAACAATCCTGTATTGTTCAGTCAGAAGTTTTATCTATAGAGAATCTTCTGTCTTGCTCATGGCTAACCCCAGGATAACATGTTTTCTTTGAAGGGCATCAGGTGTTAGCATATAGTATGTCCAATTATTAAGAAAAAGTTTATGTTCCAATTATTGAGAAAAAGTTCACAGGTCTGTTATTGTCAGTGCCCACTCTGTAGAAGAGAATGCAAAATCACAGGAAAATTAGTGACATACAACCTCTCAGAGTGGCAGCAAATTTGAGTTAAGACCTGAGTTCAGAAATTTATAGATTTTTATACCACGAAAGGAACAATTCCTGCTTCCCGATGAGGAAATACAAGCCCAAAGGAATCTCCTAGTTTCCAAGCATCTGCAAGGCCAGAGAGACTCCCTCACCACCCCTCCCACCTCCGACCGAACAATTAGTACGTCCATGAGACTGCTTTTCACCAGCTTCCTCCCAATCTGTTTTGAAAATCTTAGGTCACATCCCAAAGCAGTATAAAGAAAAACACCATTGGTTAAGTTTCATTTCTGGCTTTAGTTTCACTTTCTCCTCTTGGTTTCCCTGTTATGTTTGCAAGACATCCAGGAGGTTTATCATAACCAGGAGGTTATGTCTTTAAAGCAACAGTAACTAAAAACCCAAACCCATTAGCAGCCAGTCAATTCTGACTCATAGTGACCTCATCCTGGGGCTTAAATTTGTCTGAAGACTGACAAGAGACACCAGACTCAGAGGAGTCCAGCAGGCACAACAAAACACTGCCAAACTGCTGAGTGATTTCACAGCAACCATGAGGTAAGACTTCTCTGCGTCTTTTTAATCACTCTGGGGGGTTTCCCTGCCCTTGGGGGAGGGAAGTGTCAATCAATGCCATCTCAACAGATTTGGTCTCAGGTCAGGTTTCCTAACTTCTAGTGCAGTATCTGCTTTGGGACAGAATATATATGTGTTCAAGGATTCTAACTTTTGTTAGCATCACTCTGAAGGTCATCTCAGGCTACAGCCCAAAGAAAGGGAGAGAAAAAAGAATAGGGCTGGCAGAAAATGAGAAAATGATCCCAAACTCCAGAGACATTTTCAACCACACCTCACTTCTGTCTGACATAGGGAAGAAGTGGACAGCTGGACTGGGCAGAGACGGGGTTTTTGTGCTGGCTCGTCAACATGTTAAGAAAACAGGATTGCAGGGCTCTGTGAACTGCAAATCTGAGCTCTCCCACAGTCTTATGCAAAAATATTGTGAGGATGTGGTGGGAAGAGTTCTAGCCTAGAGAGCAAGGCCTTCCTCAGTAGGCTCTAGTCCCACTCTCAGCGTGGCTGGGCTCCTACGTCCCTCCTCAATCTATGTCCATCTGGATTCAAGATAAGTAGCATCTGGACACAGTTCCTTCCCTGGATAGGTCTGTCTTCAGAACCTTGACATCCTTCCATCCAAGGGGCTTGGCAGGATTTGCTACTTGGGAACATCAGCACCGTCACTGACAGTGCTCACGTGGCAATTTCTAGGTCATCTAAATTGAATCTTGTTGTACATAACCCATGATACCTGCAGCTAAGAATCCATCGATTCATCCAAAGCCACTGCCGTTGAGTTGATTCCAACACATAGCGACCCTATAGGTCAGAGTAGAATTGCCCTTCCAAGGAGCACCTGGTAGATTTAAAGTTCCGACCTTTTGGTTAGCAGATGTAGCACTTAACCACTATACCACCAGGATTTCCATTCCACTGACTAGTGGCAGCCTATACATTTTCCCTCAGTGCTCCAGTGGGAAAAAGTTTTGAAGGGAACTGAGGTCCAGGACTATGATGAATTTCCTCCTCTCTTTGGCCCATAAATTGATGAAGTGCGTTGTCATAGATCATTAAATAATGCATCCAATTATCACTTCCTGTATGCCTGTTAAAAGCCATCCTGAATTGTAAAAAGATTATATAGGTTATTATGTTTAATCCTTGCAACAAACCTATGAGAGAAGTATTTATATTATACCGATTTTGCAATAAGGAATCTTAGATTTAAAAAAGTTAACCACAAAGATAAAATGGTAGAACTGAGACATGAACTAATTTCAACAACAGTGTATTTGGTCTGTAAACTAATGTTTCTCAAAAGATACAAGTGGGTGCACATGACAATTTCAGATGACATATTAATTAGCTTCTACGTTTGAACGCTTTTGTACTTATTTTAAAATATATTAGAAAATGACCTATATACAATTTGTAGAGTGTCTATTCAGGGTTATAATAAAAATTTTTATTGTCATAAAGTACATATAAGATAAAATTTGTCATTTAAAAAAATTCAGTGGCATTTAATATATTCACAATGTTGTGTAACCATTAGCACTGTCTAGATCCAGAACATTTTTAAACATATATATACATATATTTATTTTCATAATATCCTGTCAAAGAGGACAAGTTAGTGAGTAGCAAATGAAGAGACTGTCCAGAAATTTCCCTGTGTGGCATGTTCAAAAAGGCCACACAAGGGAGACATGACTGGAGCCAACTAACTAGTTGCTGTCGTGCTGACAGATGCATGGAAACCCTGTAGTTGTCAGAATACAGCCATGCTCTGGTGGGTTTTCAATGACTGATTTTGAGAAACAGATGCCCAATCTGTTTTCTGAGGTTCCTCTAGGTAGACTGGAACCTCCGACCAACCAGTTCCAGCCAGCCATATTAATGCTTGCCCTGGAGAGATGCTTAAGTCTAAATATCAAGGGGTCTTCTCTCCCTCTCCCTCTCTCTGCCGCTTCTTCCCTTCCTCTCTGTCTCTTTCTTTCTGCCCAGGGAATGGTCCCCAAGTCATATATTTCAGAATGAGAATATCCATCATCTACATTACAAATAATTCCTAGCGGTCTCACTATTTTTCTATTTAACTTGCTTACAACACCCTTTGTAGTGGGTTAAGTGCTACATCTGCTAACCAAAAGGTCAGCAGTTCAAATCCACCCAGCACTCCTTGGAAGCTCCGTGAGGTGGTTCTATTCTGACCTCCAGGATCACTGTGAGTCAGACCCAACTTGAGGGCAGTGAGTGGTACAGTACTACAGCACCCTCACCATAAATAAAATTTTAAAATCTTATAAACTCGTGTATTTATTGCCCCCTAGATGATCTTCCAATATTTTTATTTTGTATTTAAGCAATTTAGTTTGGGTCAAAAGTGGGATATTTATTCATTGAGATTGTACTTCACCATCTGACTCTTTCCCTAGAAATGACTAATGTAAGTGAGATGGTAGCAGCAGACTGCCATCCATGGGCCACATGTTTACTCTTCAAAAAGGCAACTCTCTCTGGCTCTCTTGGACATGCAAACTGTTGTCTTCTTTTTGGGGTTCCTTTCTGCAGTGCAGAAGGCCTGTTGGGGCTCAGCCATCCCTTCTCTGAGGGAAATCTGCCATTCTTAAGTGTTTCCCACAAAGACAAGCAGGACAAATTTAAATGCATCCCTACATGCCCCAATTCAGCTTTGTCATTTGAAACCCGGATTTAGCCTGACTGTGTATTCTGAAAGTCAGTATCAGCTATGAGAAACAGGAAGTGCTCAGCCCCTTAGGTAACAAAAGAAATTGCCTCACCTACAAAACCAAGTTGAGAATCATAGAAAGAAGAAATAGCACCTTTTCCCTACACTGCTTACCACACACACACACACACACACACACACACACACACACACACCCCTTCAAATAGAATTGCTATTCTCTTGACACTGTTTTAATGATAGGAGTAGGGTGGATTATATTTATGTGTATTTTAAAAACAAAAAACAACTTCTACATCCAGAAAAATGGAGCAGACATATCACTTCCTCTTCCTCCTAATAAGTATAGCTAAAATCCCTGTACATTAAATATAAAACAAACATGAGAAATCTGTGAATGGTGAAAGAGAGACAGCAAACCACCTACAAAACTTGGGACTCGTGGCATGACATGAGAATAAGCCTCTGAACTTTCTTTTTGCTTCATATATCTTAGGCTGAGTGTTGCAGAAGACATCAGCCTGGAAACACTGTCAGAGACAGAAAAGTCTCAAAATAGCCTGATTGTTCTAGTCAAAGGACCGGAAAAGCAGCAGCTTATCAAGATAGAAAATTTTAAAACAATAATCACTTTACTGCAGCCAAACACCACAAAAACAAAACTGTAGCCCCATCCTAAACCCCACCAGCAATAGCTGAGTGGAGAATCTAAACTTCCAACTTGCAAGTCTGTAGGGAGGCATCTAAGCTCCTCTTTCCTGTCCCGTAGGCTGGTGTTAGAGAAGGTTATATAAGGATCCAGCATTTTCATCCCTGCCAAGTAGTACGAAGTTGCACCTCCAACTGCCAGATCTGTGGAGTTGACCCGGGGAGAAGCATATCAACTCCCACATAGGCCGACAGTATGCCTTCTCTCCATCCAAGTGGTGTCAGAGATGCCTAGTGGAGTATCAGGAGTTTCATTACTGGCCAGCGATAATGAGGCCACCCCCACACTGCTGATCAGTAGAGGTCATATAGGGAAGAAAAATAGGGTACCACTGCTGCTCCAGGCCAAGACAGTATCAGCCAAAACTTGTTGGCGAACTTGACCTCTCAAACCCACTCCAACAATAATAAGCAGCACCTTCCTTCCCCAAGTGTCCGTGATAGCTATGACAGTAACTTCCATTCCCACCCGGCAGTGATGAGGTACTGCTGTTACCATCAAATACAGATTTAGGCCACCTGCCACAAAAACTGAGACAGCTTTCAAGTAAATGCCCAAGAGGTTTATTACACGCGAGCAAGGTAAGGCACAGGGGTAATTCGGATCCTCAGCACCGGTTTGACTTCAGCAGGCAAGTAGGAAGCTTATATCGGGTACGTAATGGCAAATATTAGGTGTGAGGGAAAAAACGGTATGGGCAACGGGGGTGGCGGGGCATTGATGGGGGTAGGGCTCAGGGCAAGATAGGCATCAGAAACTGGGGTCCCGAGGCTCTCAGGTTTGTCAGCTGAGCAGGAGGTTGTCTAACTGATTCTTCCACTTATTTGATGATTCTAGGAAAAAGGCTGTCAGGCTGCAAAGATTTTACCTTAGTGGCTCCTATAAGTTAATGTGTCATTTTGTGGGTCGGCCAGTGCTAGGAAGCCAGGAATTTTAAGAAAAGCAGGTAAAGAAACAGAATTAGTCCTGACTGCCTGTTTTACTATCCCACCTTATCCTGATGGCTAATTATAGAGGAACACTGGATCTCCTATACATTGATGGTGGGAATGTAAAATGGTACAGCCATCACAGAAAACTTTTTTTTCAGTTTCTTTAAAAAATAAATACATATTTAACATAAAAACAAACCTGCTGCCATCAAATCTGTTCTGACTCCCAGAGACCTCATGTTGTCCCTAAGTAAAACTGAGCTCCCTAGGATTTTCTTGACTATAATCCTTAGGAAAGCAGATTACCAGAACCTTTCCTGTGGCACTGCTGGGTGAGTTTAAACAGCCAAATCTTTTGGTAAGGAGTCAAGTGCACACCAGCTGTGCCATACTTAATATACAACCTGCCAACCACACTTCCAGGCATTTGTCCCAGAGAAGTAAAAATTTCTGCCCATATGAAGACCTTTTCTCAATCATTCGTATTAGCTTTATTTATAATGGGCTTAAACTGGATACAAACTGAATCAAATGAATGGTTAAACTGTGGTACATCTATATATACTATTGAATAGTAATTGTCAATAAAATAGAATGTACTATTGATAAGCCCCACAACTTGGATGGACATCAAAGACTTCATGATGAATGAAAAAATAATCTTGAAGATGATATCCTCTATGATTCCATTACTGACACTACCAAAATGACAAAAATTGTGGAGATCAACAAGGTGGTTTAGAAGTGGTTGTCAGAACTTGTGGGAGGGCAAGAAGTAGATGTGACTACAAAGGGGTAGCAAGAAGGAGACGTTTATGATGATGGAGTAGTTCTGTATTTTGATTGATGTGTTGATTCCATACACCTACACATGTAATAAAATGACATCAAGAACATACACACATCTATGTAAAGACCAACTAACAGATAGTCTCGATATCTAGTTAAGACTATCCAGAAAATGTAACATTTGATCACATTTTTAAAACTTCTTTATTTTGAAATTTTTATAAATTCATAGGATGTTGCATAGGTAATATAGGAGTCCAATGTACCCTTCACTCTGCTTCTATCAATATGTTGCATAATCAGCAACATATTTCCCAGGCTTTGCATTTCTAACTGATCTCTGTTCAATTACATTAATAATAAAATAGTAAATGTTTACATAGCACACAATATGCTCTGAGCTTTTCATCTATATTCTTACTGATCCTCAACAAATTCAGTGCAGTAAGTATACTTACTACCCCATTTCACAGATGTGTCTGTGTAACACAGAGGGGCTAGTTGGCAAGAAGGTGCAGAAGCATTCAAAATCCATACAGATCTCAGTTAGAAATACAGGCTTTAACTAACATTGGGGAAACTCTGGTTGCATAGTGGGCAAGAGCTACTACTGCTAACTAAAAGGCTGGCAGTTTGAATTCACCAAGAACTCCTTGGAAACCACATGGGGCAGTTCTACTCTGTCCTATGTCGTTTCTGTGTTAGCCAGCTAGTGCTGCTCTAACAAATACCACAAGTGGATGGCTTTATAAACAGAATTTTATTCTGTCACAGTCTAGTGGGTTCAAAGTTCAAATTTAAGCTTTCAGGTCCAGGGAAAGACTTTCTCTGCAGGATCTGGAGGAAGGTACTTGTCAGTCTTCTCTTGACTAGAAGCTTCAGAGGAGCAGGGTCCCTGGTCTGTTCGAAGGGACAGGCACAGCTTCTGGCACAGCTTCTTCGTGGCATGAGGTTCCCACTCTCGGCTTGCCTCCCTTTCTTTTATATTCCAAGAGGCCACCTCAAGCTACAATATGATCTGGATCTCGCACATTAAGTCCTGCCCCTCCAACTCAACTGCAGCCCACCCACCCCCATTAACATCGTAGCAGCAGGATTTACAACAGGAAGGATATCACACAATACCAAGAATCCTGGCTCAGCCAAATTTCTACACAAGTTTCCTGGGGGGCACCATTTGATACATGGCAGTTTCTATAGGGTTGCTATGAGTTGGAATCCAGTTGACAGCAGTGGGTCTGGGTTTGGTTTTCATGAATATTGAAGCAGGACTAGAACATGAAACATTTTATCTGACTTTCTTCCATTAGCTATTCCTTCCCTAACAGAGAAACTCTGCTTTTGTGTCCGCAGTAACAACGCTGATGAGCATTGTATTAAGGATGGGCTGGAGCAGCTGAGATGCCACTTTACATGGCCACTGACAATCGTAGACACTGGAATGCCGGATTTAGAAAGTCGGATCTTGGAGGAGATTGAGTTCCTAGACACCAAATACAATGTGGGAATTCATAACCTCATGGCCTACGTGAAACACTTGACAGGCCACAACGAGGAAGCCTTGGAGAGCTTACAAAAGGCTGAAGATCTGATCCAGCAAGAACATGCTAACCAAGCTGATGTGAGAAGTGTGGTTACCTGGGGCAACTACGCCTGGGTGTATTACCACATGGGGAGACTGGCAGAAGCCCAGACTTACCTGGACAAGGTGGAGAACATTTGCAAGAAATGTGCCAGTCCCTCCTGCTACAGGATGGAGTGTCCTGAGATGGACTGTGAGGAAGGGTGGGCCCTGCTGAAGTGTGGAGGACAGAATTACGAACGGGCCAAGGCCTGCTTTGAAAAGGCTCTGGAAGTGGACCCTGAAAACCCTGAATTCAGCACTGGGTATGCAATTACTGTCTATCGTCTAGAAGACTCTTCCATAGGAACAGGAAGTAATGGGTTTTCTCTGCAGCCTCTAAGGCAGGCCATCAGGCTAAATCCAGACGACGCGTATATGAAGGTTCTCCTAGCCCTGAAGCTTCAGGATGTAGGACAAGAAGCTGAAGGAGAAAAGTACATTGAAAAAGCCCTGGCCAGCATGACCTCCCAGACCTACGTGTATCGACACGCAGGCAGGTTTTACCGAAGAAAAGGCTCCCTGGATAAAGCTCTCTGGTTCTTAAAAATGGCCTTGCAGGCAACACCTACGTCTGCCTTCCTGCATCACCAGATAGGGCTTTGCTACAGGGGACAAGTGATCCAACTAAAGGGAGGGACAAACAAGCAGCTTAGAGGGCAGGATAGAGAAAATGCCAACAGAATGATAAAATCAGCCATATCTCATTTGGAATTTGCTGTGGAACAAAAACCCACGTTTGCTCTTGCTTATATATACCTAGCAAGTATGTATATAGAAGCAGGAGACTGCAGTAAAGCTGAAGACACTTATGAAAAAGCATTATGCATCAACCCACTTGAGGAAGTACACAAGCAAGAGATACATTATCACTATGGCCGATTTCAGGAATTCCAAAGGAAATCTGAAGTTGAGGCAATCACCCATTACTTGAAAGGAATCAAAATTGAAAAGCCATCATTTTCAAGGAGAAAATGTATCAATGCTTTGGAGAAATTGTCTCTAAAGAAATTTCAAAGAAATCCATCAGATGTGGAAAGTTTGAGCCTCCTCGGCTTCATCCACAAATTGAAAGGAGAAATGAATGAAGCCCTAGAGTGCTATGAGAGGGCCCTGAAGCAGATTGGTGACCTGAACCCTGTGTTTTGAAATAGAGGTCACCATTACTCATTCAATGTGTTTGTAATTAAATATAACAAATGTTCCTTGTTGTTTCTGCCTTCAAAGAACATATAACTTGATGAAATAAGAAAATAGATACACCATGTACGAGGAGTGCCAATTAAGTTTGCGAATTCACGCTAGAAAAAGTGCTACATACCATGGCTGAATATCATTATGGTCACCTTCGAAGTACTCCATTCGGGAAGCTGTGCACTGATGCCAGCCCCTAGTCCACCCTTCAAAGTGATTTTGGAACTCTTTTTCTGGGATGTCCATCAGAGCTGTTGTAACACCCTTGATGTCCTAAATGTCATCAAAAATGTCTTCCTTTCAATATTTCCTTTATCTTCAGGTAAAGAAAAAAGTTATTAGGAGACAGATCAGGTGAACATGGAGGATGTTAAAATACAGTAATTTGTTTACTGGCTAAAAACTCCATCACAGACAACTATACAATTAAGTTTGTGAACTTGCCACCGTGTGCAATGGCCATTCCAGAAAGAGTTCTGAAATTGCTTTGAAGGATGGACTAGATGCTGGCATTGGTGCATAGCTTCCCAAAGGGAGTATTTCGAAGGTGACATAGTGATATTAAGAAGAAGTATGTAGCACTTAGAACAATTAAGTTCACGGACTTCATTGCAGACCTCATATTACATTGACTACCTGAACCAGTATTTTTATTTCCCTATGCGTGTGAGCTCGTAAGTTCTGTCCCTGCAATTATGTCCCTGTACTCAGTGGCCAAGAATATTGTTTGAGGCACCTCTCATGTGCTGGAAAATAGGGATAAGAAAAATTTTGCCTACAGACTGCACCCATCTTCAGTCTAGCTGATCTGTACCAAAAATATCAAACTTGTTGCAGTCGAGTCAACTTCAACTCCCGGTGGCCCTGCAAGGTGTCAGGTTGTACACAGCAGCCTTAGCAGCTGCTAGCTACTCTTTACTTTGGTTTTCTTCCTCATTGTGAATAGCGCTATCTCACAGCTTTTGCCAATTTAACTCTTTTTTAAAGTCATAAAATTTAATGATAGCAATTACTGAATAACGGGATGCAATAACTTTCATCAATACTGCTTTTCATCACACCCTCCTCCCCTTTGCCCTTCCCGTCTACCCCTGGTTAATCACAATAAACCTTGGTTTCTTCACTTTTCACCTCTTCTTATCTTTTTACACAGTGTGATCATTCAATTATTCGTCTCTGTGTGATGGGTTAATTTAGCTCGGCATGATGTCATCAAGCTTCATGCAAGACTTCATTTCACCTGATAGCTGAGTAATATTCCATTGTACATATATTCCACATTTTGTTGATTCATTTACCTACTGATGGGCAAGTAGGTTGTTTCTACCTTTTGGCTATTTTGAATAGTGCAATAATGAACATTAGTGTACAAGCCTGTTTTTTAGTTTCCTGCTTTCAAATATTTTGTACATACCTATGAGTGGAATTGCTGGGTCATGCAGTAGTTCTATGGTTCATTTTATGAGGAACCACCTCACAGTTTTCCATTGTGGTTATACCATTATACATCCCCACTAGCAATGGATAAGAGGAGCGCCATTTCCCTAAATCGTCACGGACATTTGTTATTTTCTGTTTCTGCTTTTTAAGCTTAGCTATCCTAGTAGGAGTGAAATGGCATGTCATTGTGGTTTCCATTTGCATTTCTCTGATGGGTAAAGATGCTGAGCATCTGTCATGTGTTTGAGGTGTTTGGTGGCCACTTGAATGTCCTCTTTGGTGAGATGTCTAAGTCCTTTGCCTATTTTATGATTAAAGTATTTGTCTTTTTGTTTGTAAGTTGTTGGATATATATATACACATATATATATTAGTCACTGGATTCTTATGAGATATGAGGTTTCCAAAGATACTCTCCCCATCAGTGGTTCGTCTGTTCACTTTTTTGGTAAAGTCTTTTGATGAACAAAAGCCATAGGGTTGACTGGGCCAAGATGGTAGAATAGACAGTTCCTTCCCATGGCCCCTTAACAACAAAGACCCAAAAGAAAAAATGAAGCCAGTACATATGACATTCTAACAGATCAGTGTGATGACACATTCAAAACCTTGGTGGAAAAAAGATTCCAACTAAGAATTAAATATCCTGCAACATTGCCTCTCAAATATGAAGATGAAATTAAGACATTCACATACAAATAGATGCTAAGAGACTTTGTAAAAACCAAACCAAAACTACAAGAAATACTGAAAGAAGCTCTTTGCTTAGAAAAACAAAACCATTAAGTATATACGTAAGGAGGTAATGCATGACACAGCATTCAGAATCCTTCTCAGTTAGGGAAGTCACAAAGCTCAATCAAAACTACAATATTAAAGGGAACAGTGATCATATCATGAAAACTATGACACCATCACACTAAAAAAAATATATTACAATAGTTATAGTCCTTTCACATGGAGATGAGATTAAAAGATATACAGAAGTAAAAATCTGATTTAAACGTAGAACATTAAGGGGTGGGGGTAGCTGCAAAGCATAATAACAATGCAACATACCAAAACAAGAAACATAATACAGGAGTTTCAACAAACAGAAAAGCAACACTGAAAAAGGTGAAAAGTCAGTCTGTAAAGAAGAACGACCAGAATAGAACATTAACAGAAACATAGAAAATATCAACACTAAAATAAATACATCAAAATGACAGCACTAAACACATGCCTATGGATAATCACGTTGAATGCAAATAGACTGAATGCTCCAATAAAGAGACAGTGAGTGACATCCTGGATCAAAAGATATGATCTGTCAATATGTTGCTTACCACAAACACACCTTAGACTCAAAGATATGAATAAACTGAAAATTAAAGGATGGAAAAATATATACCAAGCCAACAACATACAAAGCAGAGCAGGAGTGGCAATACTAATCTCTGACAAAATAGTCTTTAATATAAAATCCACCATCGTGGTCAAGGATAGTCACTATTTATTCCTGAAAGTTTCAATACATAAAGCAGCACATAATGATGTTAAATATTTATGTACCCAATACCACAGCATCTAAATGCATTGAACAAACACTGACTACATTGAAAAATGACATAGATCACTACACAATATTTGGAGACTTCAACACTCTACTTTCAATAATGGACAGATCATCCAGAAAAAAGCTCAGTGAAGATAAAAGCCAAGACCATAGTCCCCACCACCCTCAGCCCAGTAATTAGCCAGTTATAGGTCTGTTCAGATTGCCAACTTCAGTTTTTGTTTGTTTGGGTAAGTAGTGTGTTTCCCCTAGGTTTTCATATCTGTTAGAGTATAGTTTTCCTCAGCAGTCTTGTATGATTCTTTTTACTTCAGTTGGGTCTCTTGTGATGTTTCTTGTTTCATTTCTTATTGGGGTTATTTGCATACAACCCTGTTTTTGTCAATTTGGTCAATGTTGTCAACTTTGGTGATCCTTTCAAAAAATCAAGTTTGATTTTGTTGATTTTATTGTTTTTCTATTCCCTACTTCATTTTTTTTTCTTTTCTGATATTTATTATTTCCTTTCTTCAGATGATTGTGGATTTCTTCTGTTGTTCTCTGTTTGAGTTATGTGGCTAATACTTTGATCTTATCCTTTTCTTCTTTTCTAATATGTAGATCTACTGCTGTAATTTGGCCTCTGAGCAGTCCCTGTGCTGTGTCCCAAGGGTTTTGATATGTTTTCATTCTCATTTTGTTCTAGGAATTGTTTTACCTCATTTTTTATTTCTTTGATTACCCAATAGTTTTTTTTTTTTTTCCTTGTCCTATCTGTTGTTACCTTCTACTTTGATGGCATTGTGAGCACAGATCATACTTTGTATTATCTGAACATTCTGGAATTTGTTAAGAGTTGCTTTGTGGCCTAAAATTTGGTCTCATTTGGAGAATGTTCCATGAGCATTGGAAAGGAATGTGCACTTCTCAGCTGTTGAGTGCCATGTTCTATATATGTCTATGAGGTCAAGTTGGCTGACTGTGGCCTTTAGATCTCTGTGTTTGCTGAGTTTCTTTTTAGATGATCTATTTTTTCATGGAGAGTGGTGTGTTCAAGTCTCCTACTGCTAGGCGCTCCTTGGAAACTCTATGGAGCAGTTCTACCATGACCTCTAGGGTTGCTATGAGTTGAATACAACTCAATGGCAATGGGTTTGGCTTTTTTTTTTTTTTTTTTGGTCATTCATTGAGTGTATAGATATTTATTATGGCTGTATCTTCATGATGGATTATACCTTTCATCATTATATCAGGCCCATCTTTCTCTTTTATAGTGTAATTTATTTTAAAGACTATTTTATCTGAGATTAGTATTGCCTCTCCTGCTCTATTTGGTAGCTGTTTGCTTGATGTATTTTCTCCATTCTCTGATTTTTAATGTATTTACATATTTGTGTCTAAGGCGTGTCTCTTGTAGACACCATATTGATGGGTCCTTTATTTATTTATTTATTTTTATTCCATTCTGTCACTGTCTCTTTATAGGTGCAGTTACATTCAATACAGTTTTCAATTTTATATTCAATATAATTATTGATAGATGTGAGATTATTGCTGTCACCTTGTAGTGCTTTTTTTGTGGTGCTAACATTTTCTTTGTTCTGCTTAATCTTCTGTGCTGAATTTATTTGTTCCCTTGTTTCCATTTCTTTTATTTTCATAGATTTTATTTTACTGAGAGTTTATTTTTCTCTTTGTTTTTATGAGTAGGTTTCTTAACTTTATTTGTGGTTACTTTGAAATTTAGCCTTATGTTCCTAAACTTGGATCATTCTTTTATTGCTTGATATTTGTCATGAATTGAATTGTGTTCCCCCCAAATGTGTGTAACAATTTGGCTAGGCCATCACCCCCAGTATTGTGTGACTGTCCTCACTTTTGTAGTTTTCCTGTACTGTAAATCCTAATCTCAGCCTGTGGTTATTAGGGCAAGATTGGATCACGTTAAAGAGGATTAAGGTGGGATTGTAACATACTTACCCAAGTCACCTCACTGATCCAGTATAAAAGTTTCCTTGTTGTGTGGCTTGCATTCCCTTTTATACTTTTACCTTTTAAAGAGATAAAAGGAAAGGGAGGGAAGCAGACAGCTGGGTTGTCATACCATCAAGAAAACAGCCCAGGGAGCAGAGCACATCCTTCAGACCTGAAGTTACCATACTAAGAGGGTTTCTGAACAAAGAAAGACTGATGCTACACAACTGCCTTCCTCCAGGGCAGAGAAAGGGACAGTATGTTCCCCTGGAACTGTTAGCCTGAATTCCAACTTCTAGACTGCTGGATTGGGTGAGAATACACTTATGCTTAAAGCTGTAAACTTGTGGTGTTTCTGTTACAGCAGCACTAGATGACTAACTGCCTTCCTTCCTCTCCATTTTAAAATTTCTACACCTACACCTTTTATTTGCTCTTTCTTTATTCCAATGTTGTTGTCATTTAGTGATTAACCTCTTTGATTGCATGTTGTAAATCTTTTAGTGTTTGTTTCATTCTTGCGAGTTCATTACCTCAGTTGGTATCTGGCTGATGCAGTCTCGTGTCTTAGATTCAGACTGTTGTGTTTGTTGTTGATTCTCTAACCAAAGGACTCCCTTCAATAATTCTTGTAAGTCTAGTTTGGTTTTCACATGTCCCCTTAATTTCTGTTCACCTGAGAATGTCCTAATTTCACCATCATATCTGAGTAAGGGTTTTTCAGGATATATCATTCTACACTGGCAATTTTTTCTGTTATGGTTTCTGCTGAGCAATCAGAGCTTAGTCTTATTGTTCCCCCTCTACATGTGACTTGTTGTGTTTTCTTGAGCTACTCTCAGGATTGTTTCTCTGTCTTTGGTTTTAGTGAATGTCATTATGATATGCCTAGGTGATTTTCATTTGGGATTCTATGTGGGGTTCATTGAGCTTCTTGGATAGTCAACTTTACATCTTTCATAGTATTAGAAAAGTTTTTGGTTAGCAATTGTTCAGTGATCCTCTCTGTGTTTTCCATTTTCTTCCCTTCTTCTGGAACTGTGATCAGTGGAGAATTTTTGCTTTTTATTGTATCCTACACCCTTCTCAGGGTTTCTTCATTTTTCTCTATTCTTTTTTGGATTTTTCCTCAAAGTGGCACCCAAGAATTTGTCTTCAGTTTTGCTGATCCTGTTTTCCATTATTTCCAACTTGCTCTTTAAACCATGTACGACACTGTCCATTTCTGAAATCCTGTAGTTAATGTTTTGGATTTCTAATTATTGTTTTGATTTGACATCTAGTTATACATTTTTTTTATATTTTGTTCCTACATTATTTTCCCAAATTTTCCAATTATTTTGTCTGCATTTTTCCATGTTTTTGTCTGCTTTTTTCCTTAAACTACTGGAGAGCCCTGATTATTAGAGATGTGAACACCCAATCAGGTAGTTACAGTGTGTTTTCTTCTACTAGAAGGTCATCTGGTATCTTATTTGGATGCCTATTAGAAGCACTCTGTCCTTTTTTGTGTGTGTGCATGTGTGTGTTTTTATATTGCTTGTTGTTTGTGGGACATTCAGTAATTTTGTTTATCGCTTGTAGATTTATTTTGTTCTGCTTTACTGTTTTAGTTGGTTATGTGTCAGTAGGAAGTCCGCGTGCTTCAATTTGAGTTGTACCACATTTGGAAATGAAGGTCCAAAAATCTTGATTTCATCCATGTCATTCAAGTTGGCTCCATTTTGAGGAGGTAGTGCTTCACTTGTCATCTCTTGAGTGCTTTCCAACCTGATGGGCACATCTTCTAGTCCTATTTCAGACAATATCCCATTGCTGTTCTTAAGGTCTTCACCAGCTAATTCTTTTCAGAAGTAGATCAGTGTGTCTTTCTACCTCATCTGACTTAATCTGGAAGTCCAGCTGAAACATGTTTTTCATGGGTGATCGTGCTCATATTTGAATATCAGTGGCCTAGCTACCAGTGTTCACAGAGAAACACAAGTGCCCACTGTAGGACAGATGTGTGGGGGCAGTTCATCGAGGTGTATATTAAAAACAGCTGAGGATTTCTTTTTAGCACTGAAGCTGGAGCTCATTCTCAGAGATGTATTTAATTGCTCTGTGGTAAAGCTAGTTAGCATTAATTTTTTCAAGCTTCACTAAACAAAAAAATCCAAACTTGTTGCTGTTGAGTCAATTCTAACTCAGAGCAAACCTATAGGACCTACTAGAACTTCCCCACAGCATTTCCAAGAACTGAGCTCTTAGCCACTATCCCAGCAGTGCTCCTAAAACTCTATAGCTGGTTTTAACGTGCAGTGGCAGTTGAATTCCACTCTCTATCCCAATTCACTTATTTATCTGCTCAGGACACTGTGACTTCTAGAGCTGATGTGGCTTATCACAACTTATGAGTCATCAAAATAGCTGGTGCTAGATTTCTGGAAATGGACTTATAACCAGGGATGAAGTTCAATTTTCTAAAAGTTGCTGTTGTCCACTTTCTATTTTTACTCCTATTTTTAAACACATATACACAGAGAGAGAAAGAGAGAGATACAAAAGCACACTCATAGTTAGCTGTTTCTTTCTGCTGATGTGGCTCAGTCCTGTGTCATTTGTGGGTTGTTTATACCAAGGAAACAATGGGCAAAATTCTGAATACCAGTCAGTCTCAGCCAGAGTCCCATAGAACCAGGGCTGCTCCTAAATTCACAGCAACAAGATTCCTAATTCATCTACTTCTCTGTGTGTTATCTAGTACATTGGAAAATTGCAAACTCATTGTTTCTTCCCACTGAAATTCCATAGGCACCTTGCTCTACTTAAAAAGAGAAATGTCTCCAATTCATATTTCAAATTTTGCTTGTAACTTGTTTATCTGAAGACATGGATAAATCTGTATTATTTATTCAAAGATTTTTTTCAATAGAAGCTTCTGGCTTATTCATGTCTGCATGGAAAACCATGGCTAACAATAGCACAAGATATTCTGTTTCATAAACAGATGTTAGCACATACATTTTTCTCTGTTTTAACAGTTAAGAAAAAAGTAACATGAAAAAGAAAATCGCAGTCGAACGGAATTCAGAACAGGAAAGTAAGAGGAAAAAAATAAAGTTGTCAACACCCCCTAAAATAACAGCAAGAAACTCACACATATCAATATTCACACAGAACATAAATACCTTAAACATACTCATAAAGAGACCAACAGAATGGTTACAAAAATACAGGGCTCATACATACCCTGCCTACAAGGGACACATCTTAGAAACAAATACATAAATATATTAAAAATCAGAAAATAGAAAAAAGAAGCATATTAAGCAAAAAGCAAACAAAAAAGACAAAGCCTAGAAAAAAAGACAAAACACAGAAATATTAGTCTCACGTCAAAAAGACTTTAAAATAAAACTCACCATAAAGGGTAAGGAAGGAAACTATACAATGACTAAAGATACAATCTAACACAAGTAAGCAATCATAATACATACATGCACCCAATGACAGGGCTCCAAAACACATAAACTCTAACAGCACTAAAAAGAAAAGTTGACAGTTTAACAATAACAGTAGGTGACTTCAGCATATCACTCATGGTAATGGACAGAACATCTAGAAAGAAACTCAGTAAAGATACAAGAGATCTAAAGTCCACAATCAACTTCACATCATAGATATATAAAGAACATGTTACCCAGCAGCCAAAGATCACATTGTTTTCAAATGCACATGGAACACTCTCCAGAATAGACCATATCCTAGGCCACAAGCCCTTAACAACATTGAAAACACTGACATAATACAAAGTATCATATATAACCACACCACCATAAAAATAGAAATGAATAACAGGAAGAACAATGGAAAAAAAATCAATTACTTGGAAACTCAACAATACCTTGCTTAAAAAACATTGGGTAATAAAAGAAATCAAGGGTAGAATTAAAAAATAATTCCTACCATAGAGACCCAAGCTTCCTAAGGAAGAGAACTTCTGGGATAATGGCAGTGGGTGGGGACTATCATCTTGGAGAACACCCAGCTCAAACGGCATAGCACAGTGTATAATGAAAACGTCCTATATTCTACCTTGGTGATAACATCTGGTGTCTTAAAAGTCTATCAGCAGGGATCTAATATATTCCACTGGACTTACCACTCTGAGAGCTAGAGATAATGAGAAAACTAAAGATGTAAGGAAAAAATTAGTCCAAAGGACTAATGGACCATATCTACCACAGGTTCCCCCATACTTAGTCCAGCACAATTAGACGGTGCCCAGCTACTGCTCTGCCTCCTCTGACAAGTATCACAATAGAGGGTCCCAAACAGAGCTGGAGAAAAGGGCAGAACAAAAGTCTAACTGACACAAAAAATCACACACACTGAGTTGACAAATGTTAGAGAAACTGTAAGAGAATGGCCCAGTAATGAAGTCTCTGCCAAGTGTCACTGCTCAGCCAAAGATAAGACAGGCTCATTAAATGAAACAAAACTGAGGGACAAAGACAAGATGGCAGGAGGGAACAAGAGAACTGGTAACGGAAAATTCAAAGTGAAAAAGGTTAAGTTGACATGTAGGCTTTGAAACCAGTATTACTAAACAATTTACGTACTAATTGCTTCATGAGAAACTAATTTTCTCTGTAAACATTCACTGAAAATAGAACAAATAAAAAAGGAAGAAAAAGTTTAATGGCCTCTTACTGTCAGTGCCCATACTCGGGAAGAAGAGGCAAAATGACAGAATAATTAGTGAGAAACCACCTCCCATAGAGTGCAAACAAATTTGGGCTAAGACTCCAGCTTCAAAATTTACAGAATTTTATACCAGAAGAGGAACAACACCTGTTGGCAGATGAGGAAACAGAGACCAAATGCTAGTCATGACTTTCTCAAGTTTACACAGCCAATTCTTATGGGATTCTCTGGCTCTGGGTGCACCTACCTAGCAGATGCACTAAAGGACATCTACTATCTCCCATCTCTCTGCAAGGCCAGAAAAAGCCTCCTTCAGAGCAACTAGTACAGCATTAAGACTGCTTTCCACCAGCCTCCTCCCAATCAGCTTTGAAAAGCTTAGGATATATCCCAAGGAGAACGAAGGAAGACACCACTGGTTAAGTTTCATTTTCCGATTAAGTTTCACTTTCTACTCTTCGTTTCCCTCTTCTGTTTGATACACACCCACATGTTTGTGGGCAACATAGTCACAGTTAGGACTAACATTATGGCCTGGGTTCAGGGCTTGTGAGCCTGTGAAAAATGAATGTAAACAGCCAAAAGTGGCCGGAATGCATGACATCAGATGCCCCCAAACAGTGGGTCTGGCCCTCTGAATCTGACCTTTGTATCCCAATTCAGGTCTACGTGCTTTCCTCTTCAGGAGGAAAGGTCACATGAAGAAATGGCCTTTGTTATACTGTGTAGATAAGAAGACAAGAGATTGTTTTGGGACTTACCTCCCAAATCCTATTCAAATCAAATCTTGTTTACTGCACATATGCATGTTCTACTCACTAAATAAAAATGAGCTACACGATACCAAGCTATAGCTACAGCATCAGAGTTACTGTTCTGGTCCTCACCACCTGTTTCTCAGTGTGATATTCTTCATCATCACTGATCACTTGTGGGCAAAACAGACATGCGGACACAACATGTGGTGACCCCCATGTGATCAGCCAACCCCTGCAGTACAAGGTGAGTTTTTCCTGGGGAATGAGAGTCTTAGGCCTTTACTTATAAGGTTGGAGTCACTGCAGGGTAGTACCAGAGGAGCTAACAGGGGCCAAGAGCTCACTGAGGAACAGAAGTTATATTTTAAAACATTAGAACAGTTATTAAAGGCTATTCAGTGCACAGTTAAAGCACACACTCTACAACAACTTCTGCTTTCAATTCAACACATATTTTGGCAGCTTTGCCTGTGGTTTCCAGATGCTGGAACTTTAGATTTAAAAGTATGAGAATGGGGACTCATCAGGTAAATCTTTTCCCAGGGAAGAACCAACTTTCCATTCCTTTACTTTTCTGCTAACATCTTTAAGAGCCCTCTGTGAGCAGGTTGGAGAGTGGTCATGGTAATTGAGGAATCTGGGCCAGGGCACTCCCTGGTGCGTTCTGAAGGCCTGGCTATTTCCACCTCAGTAACTGTGGCCCACAAGGGTGAGAGTATCTATCTGTTCCATTCAAAGGCCAAGGATAAGGTCCATAAAATAGGCAAATTCCACGGCTTCCTCTCCTTTCTTCCTCCCCCTTCAGCTAGACACAGGACAAAGGGTGCTTGGAGGAGTTCCCCTTCTCTGCCTGGATAGATGGGTCCAGAGGGATGGTATCTGCCTTGGAAAGCCATCCACCTGCACCTGGCATCAATTCACTAAATTAAAGAGGATTAAAGTGTTTTGTTCTGTTTGTGCACAAAAAACAAAGGTTTTCATCAAGATCGAAATTTCTGTCTGTTTCAGTACTGTCTGCCTAATAAGAAAGGAACATTTGTCCCAATTAAAAGCTTTCTCTGTATCTGTATGATATATATAATATGGGAATATATATAATATGGGAAATAAGGCCTCCATTCCTAGAAAAAAGAAAAAGAGAGTCCAATGGGGCATATTCTCAGTATGGGTACCCACTTATAGTAATATGGCCTGGCCAAAATATTAAACTCTGAAGGATTAACAATTAAATGGATCCATAAAGTTATCTTTTCATCCTGTAATTAAAGTGTTCATGAGCTCATTTTTAGTTAAAAAAAAGTCTGTATACGTACTGGTGAAGCTGAATATGTGCACGATAAAGTGTGAGGCCTCCTGTATGTATGCTTGATAAGATAAATGTATTTGTGGTGTCCTTTTGCATTTGCCTTTGTAGGATTTTCAAAACATTTTTGTCATGGCACAAGCAGTTTATATTTTTGGTAAAAAAAAAAGTGTCTTTTGTCCAACTCGATGGCACTTGGCTTGGCTGGCTTTGTCTTTGCCAACATACCTGATTTTAAGAGTCTCAGTTGAATAAAATTAAGGTTGACGAAAATGCCAAAGCACAAGTAAATCCAGGCATGTCATCTCTGGGCTGAAAAAAACCTAACTTCACAGCCCTCAGGTGAAGAGATGACTTTGTCTTAAAGAGATAGTAACAATTCCAAAAGACTAAAAGGGAAGCTAACAATCTTTTACCCTCCAGAAAGAAATAGAGAGGAAGGCAAAAATTGCCCTCAAGGCATACCAACAGGGAAATTTTGAGAAGAAAAAATCAGGTAAAGATTACTATTTAACTCTGACCATCATGAATTGAGACCTATCTGAGAGGTTTAGAGAGATGTCTTTATCAGGGGTAGGATTTTGTAATTTCCAAACTAGTTAAATAATAACTTGTGTAACTTCTGAAAGCCAGGTGATAAAACTTTGGAAATTAGTTGGAGACCTTGAACGTGTAAATGAGCTATATTTCAACACCAGACTTTAAGAATAATTAAACTAAACAAATATCTAATATACTGTTTGCTTTTTAGATAGCCAGCCCTTTTTAGATAACAAGGAAAATAAGTCTTAAATGAGTTCTTTGCTACTTAAGAGATTATATTATTACAGAAGTTTGTTAACAAGTGTTTGATATGGTCAAAAATTTTGTCTGACAAGTTTAATGATTTAACTTGTACAACTCTTCAAGAAAATTACTATCAAGAGAAATTGACTTGCTCACTACTGAATAACAATTTTCTCTCATTTCTAAATAAACAGTTAATTTGTTCCTTATATAATCTCTTAAAAACAAAGATTGGATCTCTTATTAGAATCAAATTCCCTGAGTCAACAAATTATGCCACAAGACTTAATAGAGAAAAAGCTAAACTTTTCTTACTTTTATATCTTTAAACAACTTTAATAATGTTTCTTGTTGACCTATAATAAACTTCTAATAGCTCTGCAACTTCATGAAAAGCCAAGAGTGTCCTTTTCTAAGAGACATAGGTAAAAGGAGTTTTATTTAATATGTTATATGACATGGGTTAAAATCAGATGTCCAGTTCTCACTAGGTTAAAATTTGTGTTGGTTATTTCCTCTTGTGTTTTTGCCTAATATTATCTAACAAATACATAATAATGTCATAATTTTTAAATTACTATATTAAAAAACCCTGGTTAAGTGCTGTGTCTGTCATCCAAAAGTCAGTAGTTCAAGTTCACCAGAGACTCCTTCGGAGCTCTATAAAACAGTCATGTTTTGTGTGATAGAGCTGCTAAGATTCAAGAGTAACTCCATGACACATAGTTTAGTTGAGTTTTAATTGCTAATTTAATTGTAAATTTATCTAACATCATCAAAGCCAATGCTTTGACTGGAAAATTCAGACTATTTACTTATCAATCTATTTTATAAACAACAAGAAACAATCCAGTGCCATTGAGTCAGGTCTGCCTCATGGCAACCCTAGGGGCCAGAGTAGAACTGCTCCAGAGTTTCCACGGAGCACCTGGTGCATTGAACTGCCAACCTTTTGGTTATTAGGTGTAACACTTAACCCACTACACCACCAGGGTTTCCCAAACTATTTTATACTATATAAATATTCAAAAACTTAATAGTCTTGGTATGTTCTGACTATGTTGTATTAGGCCTCAAGATGGTATCTGAAGTTCTTTAATAATATAGATAATAATTATATTTAAAAATTATTACTTAAATTTTTCTAACAAATTAAATTTTATTTGATCCTTACATTTTTCTAATTTTTATTAATCTGAATCTTATTGTTTCTTCATCTGAAGTTTTTGCTGATTTTTCCAAAAACATTTGACCAGAATATCTCAACAAAGAGTTTAGACTCATAAGAGGAACTGTTACTTGAAATATCCAAGGCTCTCCAAAATAAGTAAAACAGAAATGTTTTAAAGTTCTACTTTCTAAGACATAAACATTTTCTTTTCTCCTAAAATGTTCAACTAATGAGTTTAAATCTGAGGTTTTACTAAATACAATTGCTGTAGAGACATAAAAAATGGTTACTAATCTTACTGATGTGATGTTTAAATTTATTTCCTTGTTCAAAGACCTTAGGGTCATAGTTTCTTTGGTTATTTAAAATAACTGGCCTAATATTGTTAGTATTTCTTTTTACTTCCTAATTCAATATATGATGTCTAAAATTCTAAAAACTTTATGGTCTTTTCCCATCCCATCAAGGAGGAGGCCTGAGAGATAAGTGTCTCATTTACATTAGAAAAGATAAAATACTAGTTCTCAGCTGGGGACCTAAAAGAAAAGTGAAAGTGGTTTTACTCTGATGGACTCACCAACCTTTTTTTAAAAAAAAAATAAAAGAAAAGAAAGTGCTGAAGCCAGTTTTAAATGTAAGAAGAGGCCATTATGACCATGTTTTTTATCCTAGTTCTACATCAGACATAAAACAAAGATTGTGAAGTTTGTGACAAAACCTCAGATCCCACTGTCCCATTAGTAGAAGAGCCCCTTAAGGTGTTTAATCAGAAATTTAGTGACAAAAATAAAAGCTGTTCTTGGCTGCCACCTCAAGTAACTCAGTTGATGTTCAAGACTTAAACTACCCGGCCAGTGAATATAAACCCTGATTAATATGGGTACTGTCAAAAATGAGGCTACTTTAAGACAGAGCATCCTGAACATTCTACAACAGGATGTTCATAGACCTCTCCCATTTCTCAATTAATAAAGAAGGGGGAGAGGATACTCCCAGAATTCTTTTAACTGAAGCACTCTATACTCTAAATTTTCTCAATGTGGATAAGGATGAACTGCCCATGAGCTTAGGCACCAGCTCCCTGAGGAAGTAGGTGCTGCCCACCCTCTCCAGTCTTGTTGGTATAAACCTCCCGGTGCAAAAGCATGGGAAAGCACTTTCCCTGTCTTACAGTGGTCTAGTGGCTCAGCTTACATCTGATGGCAAGGCTGTACCAAGTGGGTCCTGACCAAACACCTGAAGGAACATCACGCCTTGGACCCCTCCAATGAATCCTATTCCCAAGATGAGCCAACTGACTTTCTAGAGCCAACAGGGACCAACCTGGCACACTCGATAGACAGAAATCCCAATGTGGGGACAGCTGAAATTCATGGACCTGAAAATGGTATCTCTTCTGACCAGGATGGAGTTCCTCTAACTCCTGAAAATAGATTCCTGGCCTTTTCACCCTTGGTGGGCAATCTGTCAGCTTGGGTTTGGTACATTTTGTTTATTGCCTTAGCTTTCTTGTGTCACTCAGTTATTGGTAAACAGGTATATTGGGCACATATCACTAATCCACCATTATTCTGTCCCTTGACTTAGGTGCTGCCCTCTAATGACATTGCATGGACTAGGGGTGTTTGGTTAGCACCCCTGGGTCCTCTTCAACCTCATACTGGGTGGCTCCAACATAATGATTTCCTTACATTCTTATCGTCTGACCCACCATTTTGTGTCTCCACTAAAATATCTGGGCAGTGAGTCCAGGTAACCCCTCAGGAATACCTGTATTATCAAGCCATGGAAGGACAAAAGGCCAGATAATTTAATCTTTATTTAGGCCGTTTCAACTGCCCTAACCAACTTCTCTAGCAGTGTATCTCAGTATGGCCCAGTACCACAATTCCCTATCTGCTGCTCAAAATGAGAATGGCAGTACAATCAGGAGGCTGTTCAGTGAGCCTCATGTTGTCTCACTGCTCTGAGAGACAGATCCTTATTTAATGGGATGCTTTGGGATTGCAGGCCTCATGGTTCCCTCAGCTCCTCTGGGGGACCACTTCCCTTTAGTAGCCCCTTTAATGCCTCTATTACTTGGAGCAAGTATCGTGGGCCTGGTCCTTCAGCTCACTCCTTCTTGTGTAGAGTGGTCCTTCCCTTTTTCCCCTGCATCATACCACATGGGAATTATTCTAATGGTACTGGAACTTATTCACTCTCCCTTGTTAATAACATCTGTGACTCAGTTATGGTCTACACCACCCATCCTTCTGTTCTCTGGTTTAGCACCATTCTCCCAAATATTACTTGGGGGAGCAATATAATATCACTACCACTCCACCCGCTTGTTTTAGTACATGCCTTATATGTGCTAATGTCACTCAATTCAATGTCTCTTCTGTGATGTTCCTCCACTGGTAGGCAGCGGCCTGGATACCGGTGAACCTCATCCACCCCTGTCAGGGGGAACATTTTCTACAGATCACTCAATTAATCCTATCACATTTCAGGCTGAAAAGATTTCTAGTTACTCTATTTGCATTCCTCATTTCAGCTGTGACTGTCATAGTCACGGCGTTCATAGTGGTGGTGGCACTAACCCAACCTATTCACACAGATACCATAGTAAACCAAGTAATGACCAACATGACTCAGGAATTGCGGGAACAAACAGAAAGTGATTGAGGTATTATCTCTTACTTACAAGCACTGGAGGCAGCAACAGAATGGCTTAGAGACCAACAACAGGCCCATTTCACCAGACAGGGTCTCCAGTGTGACTGAGAGCATGGATCTATCTGTGTAACTCCCTTACCATGCCATCTGTTGAGAAAGAATAAAAAAGGATTTACAAGGGGCTTTCCATGCCCCATTGATGGAAAGGTTATCCACTCTGGAACAGTTGAAAGACCAACTTGTATCCCTCCAACAGGAGTTTAACCCCAAAGTATATCAACAATTCTGGAACAACGTTGCCTGGTTGGACCCTCAAAACTGGTTCTTGGGCTTCTACCTCCAGATATGGGTTACTGCTTTTATTGCTATACTCCTGTGCTTTTTTTCTCTTATATCTTTGTAGGTGAATACAGCTGAGCAATCAAACACTAGAAGAACAACAGCGAACACTTGAAGTATACATGATTCTATCAGCCCCAACAGTAGCTAATAAAGAAGGGAGAGATGTGGGCAACATGGCCACAGTTAGGACCAACATTATGGCCTGGGTATGAGGCTTGTGAGCCTGTGAAAGAATGAATGTAAACAGCCAAAAATGGCGGGAATGCATGATGTCAGATCCCCGAAAACGGTGGGTCTGGCCCTGTGTATCTGACTTTTGTAACTCCTCCCAGGCCTATGTGCTTTCCTCCTCAGGAGGAAAAGTCACATGAGGAAGTGGCCTTTGTTATACTGTGTAGACAAGAAGACAAGAGATTGTATCATGACTTACCTCCCAAACCCTATTCAAATCAAGCTTGTTTACTGCCCATATGCATGTTCTACTCACTAAATAAAAATGAGCTGCACAATGCCAAGCTAGAGCTGGGGCGTCAGAGTTACCACTCTCCTCACCACTTGTTTCTCAGTGTGGCAGTCTTCATCGGCACTGATCACACACAGGAAATATAGACCCACAGACACAACATGTTGCAACATTAACTTCTATTTATCTCACTAATGCATCCCTGTACTAGGGCTTAAAGAGAATGGTCCTATATGCAAAATGTAATCTACCATGTAAATAAAAAAATACCCATACAACATCTCAATTTCATAATTTGATAGAGTCCAGTAACCACTGCTAAAAACAAAACAAAACAAAACTCTCAATAAAATAAACATAGAAGGGAAATTCCTTGACATATCAAAGGACATCTCTACAAAAACAACAGCCAACATCATCCTTAATGGAGAGATGCTAAAAACATCCTCCCTGAGAACAAGAACAAGGATGCCCCTTCTTACCACTCCTATTTAGCACTCTACTGAAACTGCTACCTACAGTAATATGGCAGAGAAAGAAAGAAAGGGCATCCAAGTTGGTAAGTGTCATGAATTGAATTGTGTCCACCCCAAAATATGTGTAGCTATGTTGATATTCCTGTGCTGTATGTTAAAGGATTAGGGTGGGACCGTAAATCCCTTCATAGGGTTATCTCCCTGCTCCACTGTAAAGGGCGTTCCCCTGGAGTGTGGCTTGTACCACCCTTAAATCCTTGCATACTACAAGAGATAAAAGGAAAGGGAAGCTAACAGAGAATTGGGAATGTCGTGTCATTGAGAAAGCAGCACCGGGAGAAGAGCGCGTCCTTCAGACTTGAGATTCCTGTGCCAAGACACTCCCTGGACAAAGACTCATGCACTACCAGACTTTTCTGCCAAGCCGACAAGGCGGAAAGTCTTCCCCTGCAGTGGACATTCTGAATTTGGGCTTTAAGCCTACCGGACTGTGTAAGAATAAAGACCTTCCTTTGTTAAAGCCATCCACTCTGTGGTATTTCTGTTAGAGCAGCATTAGCTGACTAAAACAGTAAGGAAGAAGGAAAACTGTCTCTGTCTGTGGAGGATACGATATGATACCTGAAGAATGCAAAAGACTCCACAAAATGACTACTGAAAGTAGTGGAAAGATTTAGCAGAGTATTAGTGGACACGAGAAAAATGCACGAAAATCGGTGAGCTTCCTAGCACCAATAAAGACAACTAAGAAAAGCAAATTATGACTGCAGTGTCATTTACAATTGCACCTAAAAAGATAATACACTTAGGAATAAATCAAACCAGAGACATAAAAGACCTGTGTAAAGGAAACAACAAATACAAAAAAAAAAAAGCAGAGAACTACATATGTGGAAAAACTCACCATGCTCATGAGTAGGTAGACTAAATATTTTGAAAATGTTAATTCTATCCAAAGCAATCTACAAATAGAATGCAATTCTGATGCAACAGCTTTCTTTAATGGAATGGAAAAATTAACCACTAACTTTGTGTGGATAAGAATGAAATCCCTGATAAGTAAAGCACTATAAAAGAAAAAGAATAAAGCAGGAAGACTCACATTACTTGACCTGAGAGCCTACTACACAGCTACTGCAGTCAAAACTGCCTTATACTGGTACACTGACAGACACATTGGACATGGAAATGAACTGAGAAACCATATGTAAATCTATTCACCACTAGTCACCTGATCTTTGACAAAGATCTCACATCCATTAAATGGAGAAAATACAGTATTTTAAGCAAATGGTAATGGCAAAAGTGGATGTCCATCTGAAAACAATGAAACAAGAACTACGCTCTCTACAGAAAAACTAATTCAAAATGATCAAAGACGTAAATGTACAACCAAAATTATAAAGATCATGAAAGAAAAAATTGGGTTCATGCCAGAGGCCCTAAGAGGAGGTGTAAATAACATGCATATCACCACTAATGATGTACATACAACGGAAGATAAGCTAGATAGCTAGGATTTTCCAAAAATTAAACTCTTACGCTCCTCAAGAGAATTCTCCAAAAGAATGTAAATAAAGTTTACAGATTAGGAAAACTGTTTGGGCTATGAGAAACCCAACAAAGCTCTCACTTTTAAAATCTATAGGAAAATCCAGTACCTATACAGCAGGAAGACAAATACCCCGATTAACAAATGGGCAAAGGATATGAGCAGACACTTTACTGAAGAACACATTCAGGTAGCTGAAATACATGACAAAATGCTCAGGATCACCAGCCACTGGAGAAATGTAAATCAAAAGTACAACAAGATACCATCTCACCCAAGTACTACTGGTGCAAAGGACAAAAACAACAAATGCTGGACAGGCTGCAAGGAACTTGTAACTTGTACACTGCTGGTGGGAATGTAGAGATCAATATGGCACCTCCTGAAAAAGCTAAAACTAGAAATTCGATACGATCCTGGAGTCCCACTCCTGGGATACATCCTGGGGAAATGCAAGCCGTCACAGAACTAGATCTATGCATTCTCAGGTGCACTACAGCTTAATTCTCAATAGCCAAAAAACATAAAAACAACCTAAATACCTTTCAACTGATGAATGGATAAATGAACTACGGAACAAACACACACACAATGGTATACTATGCAACAATGAAGAATAATGATGAATCAGGAAATATCTCACAACTTGAATGACTCTGGAGGGATTTGGGCTTAGTAGAATAACTCAGTTAAAAAAGGCAAATACTCTGTGAGATAATTACGATAAAAACGCATAAAAAGTTTCACACACCAAAAGAAACAATTTTTGATGGTCACTAGAATGGAGAGCTATGGGGAGGAAAAAAAATATTAACCAGACAACAGACAAGTAGTAACTTTGGTGAAGGGAAGAACAGTACACAGTACTGGAAAGGCAGTACAACTTGACCAGGACAAGGTCACAGAAGCTTGCTAGTCATATCCAGACTCCACAAGAGACTGAATTACACTACTGAGGGCTAGGGACCTTGGTCTCAGGGACATCTAGCTCAACTAACATGAAATACTTGATAAAGAAAATGTTCTACGTTATGCTTTGGTGAGTAGTGTCCGGGATTTTAAAAAAGTTGTGACCAACCGTCAGACCAGCCATCAAAGATAGTCCACTGGTTCCACCCCATCTGTAGCAAGGAGAAAAGAAGAAAACCTAAGACACAAGGGAAAGATTAATTCAAAGGACTAATGGACCACAATTACTACAGCCTTCATCAGCACAAATAGGGAGTGCCTGGCTGCCACCAACTACTGCTTTGACAAAGATCTTAATAGATGGTCCTTGTACGAGCTGGACATAAATGTGGAACAAAATTTTAACTCACAGAACAAGACCAACTCGGACTGCCCTGACACAGAGGATGGCTCCCAGACACCCTTTTAACTCAGTATTGAAGTTACTCCTGAGGTTCACCTTTCACCCCCAAATTACACATGCCCATAAATTAGGCTAACGGGTCACACCAGCCCAGAGGCAAGGACAAGAAAGCAGGTGGGGACAGGAAAGCTGCTAATGGGGAACCTAGTGTTGAGAGCATACATGTTGACATATTGTAATCTTGGCAACCAGTATCACTAAATAATTTCCATATTAATTACTTCATGAAAAACTAACTTGCTCTGTAAACCTTCATTGAAAGTAGAACAAAAAAAAAGACAAAGTTGGTCAGTCTCTTATTGTGAGTGCCCATACTCTGGAAGAAGAGGCAAAAGCATAGAATAATTACTGAGACACAACTGCCTACAGAGCAGGAGCAAATTTTGGTTAAGACTCCACCTTGGAGAATTACGGAATTTTATACCAGAGGAAACAATACCCACTGGCAAATGAGGAAACAGAGACCCAAATGCTGGTCATAATTTTCCCAAGTTTACTCAGCCAATTTTCACAGGTCTCCCTGACTCTGAGTACACCCACCTAGCAGATGTGCTAAAAGACATCTACTAGCTCCGAAGTCTCTGCAAGGCTGAAGGAGCCCCTCCTCAGAGCAATTCAATCAATATAGAAGACAGAAGTGGGTGCACATGACATAATTATTTAGCTTTTATGTTTGAATGTTTCTATATTGATTTTAACATGCATTTGAAAATACACAGAGTTGGGACCATTTCTATGCAGAGGTGTAATCAATTTTGTATTGTCCTCAAATTCATTTAAGACAACATTTACCATTTTAACTCATTTCAAGTATACAACTCAGTGGCAGTTAGTACATTCACAGTGTTACATAATCATCACAGCTGTCCAGTTCCAGAACATTTCCATCACCCCAAAGGAAACTCTGCACCCCTGAAGCAGTCAGTCACCATGCTCCCCTCCCTGGCAATCATTAACCTCTTTTCTGTCTCTATGGATTTGTCTACTCTGGATATTTCTCATAAAAAGAAACATGCAATAGGGGGCCTTTCATTTCTGGCTTCTTCTGCTAAGACATGTCTGGAGTACATGTGAGTTCTTTGCTTCTTTCTGTGGTGCAATAATATTGCATTACATGAATACACACAACCACATTCTGTTTATCAAGTACCTTTTTACCACTGTGGATAGTGCTGCTATTAACACCATGTGTGTTTGTGTTAGAACACCTGTTTTCAAGTTGATCATAAGCCCACACTTGAAATTGCTAGGTGATACGCAAATTCTAGGTTTTTTTTAATAGAAGAAAGCCCAACTGTTTTCCAGAGCAGCTGCACAATTCAACATTCCTACCAGAAATCTGCAGAGGCTAGTTATTGTACTTTTCACTCCAGAATTTCTATTTTAGTCCTTTTTATAATACTGTCTGTTTTTTGATACTCTCCACTTGGTGACATGTATAGACATCATCTCTGTGTCCCATGAAGTTTATCACTCCAGTTTGCTTTACAACCTTTATCAAGGAATTCTTAGTTTGCATCTCTAAAGATCAAATTTTGTTTTTCTTGTCTATCTTTTCTCTGTGGTCCTTCTAACTTTGCCCTCTCTGTTTGGCCCCCTCCACTGACCAGCAAAGTATATTAATTTTCAATTACCATAAGAAATTACTGTACTACAAACTTAGAGGCTTAAAACAACACAAATGCATCATTCTACAGCTGTATGTGTCAGATGTCTGACACAGTCTCATTGGGCTAAAATCAAAGAGTCAGCATGGCTGCATTCTTTTAAAGCATCTCTAGGGAAGAATCTAGTTTTGTGCTTATTCAGTTGTTGGCCTTATTCAGTTCCTTGCAGTTTAACACTAGATTCCTGATTTCCTTCCCGACTGTCAGCTGAGGGCAACTCCCAGCTTCTAGAGGCCACCTACTTTCCTCTGTGTCTTGGTTCTCCCTTCAAAGCCAGCAATGAATGAAGTCCCTGTCACAGTGCCAGACTCTCTTGTCTCTTCTTCCATCATCTCCACAACCCTAGCTTGGAAAGGTTCTCTGATTTCAGGATTACTGTGATTAGACTGGGGCTACCTGAATAACCTCACCTCACAGTTAGCCACTGGAATCATATTCCAAAATGTGCTGTGCCACATGATGGAGGATGTACATGTTCTGAAGATTAGCATGAGATCTCTCTGAAGGGTCACCTTTCTGCCTACCTCAATAACTAACCAATGCTTAACAATCTGATTTGTGCACTTAGATACATTTGTTTCATGTTCAGGTAACTGTAAACACACACACACATATATTTGGGTCTTTATGTAATAAAAACGGGGTCATGCTTGAACATTCCCCTGTAGGTAAACTTAACTGTAAATTATGAAGGTCTTTCATACTCAACTGCTTTCAACCTACCTCATGTAATCTAACTGCTATGTTACATTCTATGATATGGATGTACCATAATTTCTTTATCTCCATCCCCTATTTATTGGCATCATATAAAATGCTCCAATGAATATTCTTGAACATGCATCTTTATATATACTAGTTTTTTTTAATCTGGAAGATAAGATTCCTACAGATAGAAATACTTTGTCTATAGAAATGTGCCATTTCATTTCAGTGACTGTAATTACCCTACTGATCTTCAAAAGTCCCAAACCATTCTTGACTGTAGTAATCGATATCCTCACTCTTTTAGACTCTTGGCAGTCTGACTAAAGTTATTGATTAGTGCCACATCCATTTGGATTTCCCTAATGGCTAGAGGGATAACGCATCTTTTTTCATGTCTGTTCACTCTTTTGGCAACTCTGGTGGCATAGTGGTTTAGTGCTACATCTGCTGACCAAAATTCCAGCAGTTCAAATCTGTCAGACGCTCCTTAGAAACTCTGTGGAGCAGTTCTGCTCTCTCCTATAGGGTTGCTGTGAGTCTGAATCTAGTCAGTGGCAGTGGGTTTGGTTTTTGGTTTATTAACTAATTAGCCCAAGTCATGTAGTCATTAAGTGCTGGCCTATCAAGTGAAAGCTTGCCAGTTGGGATCCACCATCTCCTCTGAAGGAGACGGATGTGGCCTTCTGCTTCCCTACAAATTACCACCAATACCAGATGCCACATCACTTGCTGTTAAGCAACAAACAGAACACTACTGCCCCAGGGTTTCCAAGTACGTAATCTGCCATATCTTTCCCTGGGGAGCAGCTGCTGGGCTTGAACCACTGAACTTTCAGTTAGCATCTGAGGGCTGCAACCCTCTGCCACCAGCACTCTTTTCTAAAATATGACAGCCTTGACAGTCCAATAGGGCAGGAACCATGTCGTTTAGGGTCTACCATAAGTCAGAATTGACGCAACAGACAACCAGCCTTTCTTTTTCTTTCAGGTTTTATTGCTAGTTTTATCAGCTATTTATGTTTGCTCTTCCATAAGTTGTCTATTCATATACATTGTTTTCTGTCTGTTGAGTTTTTATTGCCAATTTGCACACCGGGATTTTTAAATAAGTGCAGCTAAAATCCCATACATTGAATATAAAACAAATAGGAATAATCTGAGTGGTAGAGGAGAGAAGATCAACTAGCTAGAGACTTGGGACTCACAGGATGATGCAATAGTAAGCTTTGTGGATTTTTTGGTTTTTTACCTCAGAAATTGTAGATTTAGTGCTGGAGAACTCAGCAACCTGGAAACACCATTAGGCAGAGAAAGAAAAGTCCCCAAACAGCCGGCTTTTTTCAGTCAAAACAAAAACCAAACTGAATAACATCCAGTCGATTCTGACTGATACGGATCATATAGAACAGAGTAGAACTGTTCCATAGAGTTTCCAAGGAGCACCAGGCCAATCTGAACTGTTGACCTTTTGGTAAGCCGACATAGCCCTTAATCACTATCATACCAGGAAGGACCAGATCATTGACAGCCTGTCAAGAGGGAAAGATTTTAAACAATAACCACTCTACTACAGCCAAACACCACAAAGTTATGATTCCATATGGAGCCCCATCAGCAAAGACTGAGTGGGACTCTACATTTCTACCTTTGCCAGCCTGTAAGGAGGCATCTCTCTTGTCCTGACGGATGGGTGTCTGGGAAGGCTACATAGGGAGTCAGGACTTTCATCCCTGCCAAGTAGTCACGAGCCTCCCCTTCACTGCCAGGTCAGGTGGGGTGTATCCACACTCAGCTGGGAATAATCAGGCGTGCTTTCCCCTCTCCATCCAGGTGATGCCACAGAGGCCTGGTAGAGAAGTAGAACTTTCATCACCGTCCAGCGATAATGCAGTAATTCCACCCCACTCACACAGTGGAGGTCACCTGGGGAGGGTAACAAAGTGCCCTAAACCTTCCTAGCCAGAATTGTGTAAGCCACAGTTTTGGGGGGACAATGAATTCCCACCTTCCCTCTAACAGTAATGAGAAGCACCTCCCCCTTCCAACTGTCAAGGACAGGCAAGAGGGTAATCTGAAATTCGACCTTCCCCTAGTGGGTAAGGATGGCCAAAATGCAGGTGGGAATGTAAAATGATAAAGCCATTCTGCAAAACAGTTTGGTGATGTCTTTTAATGTAAACACTTAACATCAAATAAATAAATAAACAAACTTGTTGCCCTCAGATCAATGCCGACTCATGGTGACTCCATGTGTTCCAGAGTAAAACTGACCTCCATGGAATCTTCCTCACTATAATCTATAAAAATGACATCACTAGGTTTTGCTTTTCTTGTATCACTGGGTGGGTGCCAAGAGCCAAATCTTTTGGTTAGCACTCCAGCACAAACTGCTTGTACCACACTTAACACGTGAGTTACCCATCACTCTCCAGGTTGTTTATCAGAGAAGTAAAAATTTCTGTCTACGCAAAACTCTGCACACGATGATTCATATTGACTTCATTTACAATAGGCCTAAACAGGAAACAACCAAAGGCCCTACAGTAGGTGAATGGGTAAACTGTGGTTGGCATGCCCATTGACACTGCAGAATAGTAGCAATAAAAAGGAATGAACTGCTGTTAAACTCACTGACTCAGATGGGTCTAAGTACTTTGTGATGGGTGAAAAAATAACCTCAAAAGATCATTTTCTCTAGGATTTCACTTATTTCTTTTCCCCAAATGACAAAAATTGTAGGCATGAACAAATGAGTGGTTGCTGGGTGTTGGGGGAAATGACAGGAATGGGTGTGACTGCAGAGTGACAGCACAGGGAAATGGTTAAGGTGACAGAGCAGTTCTGTATCTTGATTGAAGTGATGGATCCATGGACTCTATATGTGATAAAATGACAGACAGGAATACATACACATCTACGTATTCTTATTAATAATACATCTAAATGAAGAAGACCATCTAATTAAATGGTCTTAATACCTAATGAAGACCATCTTAGAAAGGTAATATTGGAAAACATTTTTGAAACTTTATTTTGAAATTATTACAAATTTATAGGACATTGCACAGATAGCGCAGCAGTAAAGTGCACCCTTCACGGTGCTTCTGTAAGTGGTCATAATGTATTGCATAATTCACAGGATAAGGCCCTGAGGTTGGTTATATTCCCCAGATTCTATGTTTCTAAGTAGTCTCTATCACAATTACATTAATAATGAAATGTTAAACATTAACTATAGTACATAATATATTCTAATTCCATACTCAACATGCAGATTGACAGATCTTCACCAAGCCTAGTGTAGAAAGTACTGTTATTATCCTCATTTCCTAGACACGTCTCAATCACAGAAAGGTTGTTTGGCTAGAAATGCAGGAGTCAAGCTAACTGCATTCAAAGTTCTTACAGAGCCTAGATATACAGAGACCTGATGAATTGAAGCAGGTGTGCACCTTGAAGGACTAAAATATGAAACATTTTATCAGACTTCCTTCTACTAGCTGTTCCTCCCCTAACAGAGAAACTCTGCTTTTGTGTCCACAGTAACAACGCTGATGAGCATTGTATTAAGGAGAGCCTGGAGCAGCTGAGGTGCCACTTTACATGGCCATTGGTAATTAAAGACTCTGAAATAACTGATTTACAAAATAGAATACTGGATGAGTTTAAGTTCCTAGACACCAAATACAATGTGGGAATCCACAACCTCCTGGGCCTACGTCAAACACCTGACGGGCCACAACGAGGAAGCCCTGGAGAGCTTGGAAAAGGCTGAAGAACTGATCCAGCAAGAACATGCTAACCAAGCTGATGTGAGAAGTGTGGTTACCTGGGGCAACTACGCCTGGGTGTATTACCATGTGGGGAGACTGGCAGAAGCCCAGACTTACCTGGAAAAAGTGGAGAACACTTGCAATAAACGTTCCAGTCCCTCCCGCTATAGGATGGAGCATCCTCAGATGGACTCTGAGGAAGGGTGGGCCTTGCTGAAGTGTGGAGGACAGAATTATGAACGTGCCAAGGCCTGCTTTGAAAAGGCTCTGGAAGTGGACCCTGAAAACCCTGAATTCAGCACTGGGTATGCAATTACTGTCTACCAACTGGGTAGCTTTACCAAAGAAACACAAGAGAAGGGTTTTTGTCTGCAGCCTCTAAGGCAGGCCGTTAGGTTAAATCCAGAAGAAGGTTCTCCTAGCCCTGAAGCTTCAGGATGCTGGACAAGAAGCTGAAGGAGAAAAGCACATTGAAGAAGCCCTGGCCAGCATGACCTCCCAGACCTACGTGTATCGACACGCAGGCAGGTTTTACCGAAGAAAAGGTTCCCTGGATAAAGCTCTCCAGTTCTTAAAAATGGCCTTGCAGGCAACACCTAACTCTGCCTTCCTGCATCACCAGATAGGGCTTTGCTACAGAGGACAAATGATCCAACTAAAGGGAGGTACAAACAAGCGACTTAGAGGGAAGGATAGAGAAGATGCCAATAGAATGATAAAAGCAGCCATATCTCATTTGGAATCCGCAGTGGAACTAAAGCCCACATGTGCTGGTCCTTATATACCCCTGGCCAGTTTGTATGCAGAAGCAGGAGACCTCAGAAAAGCTGAAGAGGTTTATCAAAAAGCATTAAGCATCAAACCAGTGGAAGAAGAAGAGGAGCAAGACATACATTTTAACTATGGCCGGTTTCAGGAACTTCAAATGAAATCTGAAGTCAATGCAATTACCCATTGTTTAAAAGCAATAAAAATAGAAAAGGCATTGTTTGCAAGGAGCAAAAGTATCAACGCTTTGGAGAAATTGGCTTCAAAGAAATTACAAAGAAATGCATCAGATGTAGAAAGCTTGAGCCTCCTTGGCCTCATCCACAAATTGAATGGAAAAATGGATGAAGCCCTGGAGTACTATGAGAGGGCCTTACGACAGACTGGTGGCCTGAACCCTATGTCTTGAAATAGAGGACACCATTACTTTTGAAGTGTGTCTGTAACTAAATACAACAAATATCCTTTCCTGTTGCTGCCTTCAAAGAATGTATAACATGATGAAATGAGTAAGTGGCCAGACATACCACGTACTACGCTGACTGCCTCAGCCCGTATTTCTTCCCCTCTATCCATGTGGGCTCCTAAGCTCTGTCAGGAGGACCCATTATTCCACTAAATGTGCTTGCACTCCCTGGCTGAGACTGTTAATCCTATTGTAGGCACCTCTCACCTGCTGGGCAAACAGAGGTAGGACAATATTTCCTTACAGCATTATCTTTGGAACAAACATCTTCCTTCCTCAATCTAGCTGATCTCCTGAACCAAAAACATCTAGTTGTAGTCAACTGCAACTCACGGCCACCCTGTCAGGTGTTGGGTTGTACACAGCAGCCTCAGCAGCTACTAACTACTCTTTTTTGTTTGCTTTCTCATTGTGAATAGATCTGTCACACAACTTTTGCCATTCAGCTTTTTACAGGTGTACACCTTATTGACAGCAAGGACAGCCACCAACGGGGAAGTAACTTTAATCCATTTGATTTTTCTTCACATTTTACCTGGTCCCCACCCCACCTCCCATCGCTGGTTACCAATAAAAAAGTTCAGTGTCTGTACATTTGCCTTTTCTTGTCTTTTTAGACAAGTGGGCTCATTCAATATTTGTCTTTCTCTGATGGGACTATTGTGCCCAGCAGAACGCCTTCAGACTCCGTGTATCAAGACTTCATTTGACCTACTGGCTGAGTGGGTCAAATATCATTCCATGGTATCCAAATATCATTCCATGGTATGTATATATCAAATTTTGTTGATCAATTTACCTACTAAAGGGCACTTAGGTGGACTCCACCTTCTGGCTATTGCGAATGGTACTACAGTGAACATCAGTGTACTGAAAAAGTCTCTTTTTGAGTCTCCTAATTTCCAGTATTTGGGGTACAGACCTGTGATTGGAACTGCTGGGTCATATGGTAGTTCTGCTTTTAGTTTTAAGAGGAACCCACATACAGTACCCCACAATGGCTACCCCAGTTTGCATTCCCACCAGCAATCGATAAAGGTTCCAATTTCCCTACATCTTCACCAATGTCTGTTATTTTCTGATGGTTTCTTTTTGTTTTTTTTAACCTTAGCATGTTAGTGGAAGTGAGATGGTACATCGCTGTGGTTTCAATCTGCATCTTTCTGACGGATAAGAATGCTGAGCATCTTTTATGTGTTTGTGGCACACCAATGTCCTCTTTGGGGAACTGTCTCTTCAAGTCCTCTGTCCATTTTATGACTGAAGTATTTGTGGTTTTGTTGTTAAGCTGTTGAAGTTACACATATATATTTGTTATCAGATACTTGTCAGATAGAAGGTTCCCAAAGATATTCTCCCAGTCAATAGCTTGTGTATTCATGTTTTTGGTAAAGTCCTTTTATGAACGAAAGTCACAGGGTTTTCATAGAGTGCTTTTCAAAAGTACATCTCCAGCCTCAGATGGCTTAGTCCAGAAGCTACAATACAAGCTGTTCAGCATCATAGCAGAATGCAAGTCACCACTGACAGACGAGTGATACCTGCACACAAGGCACACTCATTGCCCAAGAGCTGAACTTGCAAGAGTCTCCAACATTAAAGGTGGGTAGTGAAATACCACTACCATCCTTATCAGAAACCAGACCACCACAAAGGGTCCCCCAGCTGTTTCCTAGAGCTCGACTGCCCAAGGGCTGATTCACTTACGCTCGGAGCATCTCTTTCACCTTCTACACTTTTGCTGCTGGCTTACCATGCTTTACTGCACTCTCCACTCCTGACAGACCCCAAGAGGTGCCCACTCTCATAAAGTGTTGTAGATTGATTATGACAAACACATCATTCGACATTAAAAAATATTTATTCTGCTTCTAATATATAGCAGGTAAAACTTGGAAAAACTTTTAAATGACAGGGAAAATAAAATGTAAAATACAAAGTCAGAAAAGGAAAAGATACGAGGTAGGTAGGACTCAAGAGAGAAGACATATAAAATCTATTCACAGGTACCTATTATCTGTCAAAGTATAGGTCACATATATGTCTCTTAGCTTCTTGGCAGTCAAGCAGTGAACAAGACTTAGTTTGTGACATTGTTCTAATTGGTAAGAGAAACATTCCAGTCCCTCAAAGGAGGTAAGGTCTTCTTAAAACTCTTGATCTGTTCTGTTAAGTGCCATGTAGTTGATTACAACTCATGGAAATCCTATTTAAAGCAGAATGACACAACGCATGCTATCGCACCATCCTCACAGTCATTGCTGTTTGAGCCTGTTGGGAGAGCCACTGTATCAAGTCACATCACTGAACGTCATTGGGGTACGATTGATTACTTCTCTATGACCTTTCTAGTCGTGGTCTTGTAATTCCCATCCAGGCGATTTGGCAGGACTGTGTGATAGGGGGAAACCTTTGTTGCATAGTGGTCAGTCAAGTGCTATGCCTGCTAACCAAAAGTTTGACAGTTCAAATCCCCCAGGCACTTGTTGGAAACTCCATTGGGTAGTTCTACTCTGTCATCTAGGGTTGCTATGAGTTGGAATTGACTTTACAGCAGTGGGTTTGGTTTTGGTTTTGGTGTGATAAGATCACTGTGGTTTACCAAAGGGACTTGGGGGGTTCTGCCTCTGTCAAGGAAGTACAGCCAGAAGCGGAGAGCACATTGTTCGGACTCGAGGTCCCGGCCCTGAGAAGCTTCCAGAAGTAGGAGAGCAAGGGAGAGAGAGAAGCAGCTGTAATCCTGAAGACAACGAGAAGTATTGGCAGAAGCAATCTGGCAGCAGAGAGCTGACAGCAGGAAATACTGTGGGCTTCCCAGCCAATGGAAAGAAACAGTTGAGTGTCTCTGGGCAGAGGCCTAGGGCCAGGAAAAGGTGTGCATTCAAGCATTCCTGAGAAAAGACTGTCCTGACTGAAGGCCTGTACCCTTGAGTACTTCTGAGCTTGCATTGTAACCTGTTACATCCCCAATAACCCCCATAACTTTAATTATCATCTGTGAGTTCCATGACGTCACCACAATAAATTATTGAACCTAGCACAGAATAGAGAGCACTGTGTGAAGGATGGTTGGTGTCGGTTGGTAAAGAAGGTAGAGAAAGGCAGAACATCTGACTTCACATCATAGCAGTCAACCTTAAGCTATTAATCTTAATACTCTTCCTGTTTGAGAAATTAGAGGTCTTTCACTGTCCACAAGCCACTTACAGTCTTACTCTTGTTTGCAGATTCTCAACATTGCCATTTATGATCTTCTTCTTCTAAGATTCATCCTTCCAGATAGCATGCCCAAAGTATATGAGACAGAGTCTCATAATACCTGCTTCTACAGAGCATTCGACTGTACTGTTATTGCAAACCTAAGCGGAGTGTGTGCCATCTGCCCAAATAGCCAGTCCTTGAGACAGGGGTGAGATGAGAAGCAAGACATTTAACTATGTACTGGTACACAAGGAGAGAGACAACATAGAGTCCTCCAAAGTATAAAATGGAGACTAGCTGGAGATTTTATAGAAAAAAAGGGAACAAGGTTTTACGAGTCCCACCAACTTGTAGAGTGTGAATTCTTTTTGGGTGGTCACAGTGGCCACGTCCCAGATGTATTGATGTCTTTGTAGGTATTTGGGGCCTGGAGAGGGCTTGGCCATCATCTAAGTATCCAGTCGCAAAACAGATTTTTTGTTTTTGTTTTACAACTTTAGATTCTTATTACTTGTTTTTTCACAGACCTAAAGAGAGTACAGATTAGTCTTTAACCCTGAGAGAAACTAACGGAAACAGTGGAATCATGGTTGGAGACAGAATTAAACAAAACGGCACAGGTTATGTGCAATACGCAGTCACTTATTTTATCCTGCTTGTTCCAATTTCCCCTTTTGTTGTGGGTTTCTCAATCTCAGGAAACGGTCATTGTGCTTTCTGACTACTTCCTGCTGGCTGGGTGCAGTGTTTTGAGAGAGACCCTTAGGGGTGGAGAGCCATAAGAAAGGTAGAGTAAAAATTTACTACATCTGAAACTAGAAGCCCTCTACACTGCTGGTGGGAATGTGAAGGGGTACAACCACTCTGGAAAATGATATGGCGATTTCTTACAAAGCTAGAGATAGAAATACCATTTGATGCATCAATCTCACTGCTTGGAATATATCCCAGAGAAATAAGGGCTGACACACGAACAGATACGTGCACTTCAATGTTCTTTGGAGCTGTCCACCACAGAAAACAGATGGAATCAACCTAGGCGCCCTTCAACGGAAGAATGGATAAGCAAACTATGGTATTATATTCACACAAAGGAACACTAGCCAATGGTAAAGAACAGTGACAATCTTTGGAAACACCTAACAAGATGGAGTCATCCAGAAGATATTATGCCAAGTGAAATCAGTCAGTCACAAAAGGACAAATACTGTAAGAGATCACTTTTATGAGGCTTCAGGAAATGGACTAAGCACAAAAGAAAATAACTGCTGTCGACTATGGGAGCGGGGCAGAGGAGATGGATATCCAGAGATAGGGGGAAAATGTGAGCCCAGGAGAGAGAAGGAGCCAGACGATCCAGAGTCTACACTAGCAGGAGAACTAGTCAGTGGCCAGCCATCTCCAATGTCCACTGGGAGAGCCAATACAACGTCAGACTCCCTGACACGGAGGGTGAAAAATACAGGTGCAGATCTAGAATTCTATGAAAAGACCAGGCTTGATGGTCTGATACCCTAAAGAGTCATCTGAGAGCACAGCCCCTGGTCTTGCTTCTACACCAGTGATGAAACTAGCATGGAAGACAACTAAGACAAAAGTTGGAGTGGACTGTAGGCATGAAGCTGGCAGAGCAACAACTGAGTAATAATTAGAGAGTCGGGTGGAGGGAGGGGAAAGAACTAGGTTGAATGAATATGGGAAATACAGAGTGGAAAGGATGAGTGTGCTGTCACAGGCCTGGGATAGCAGATGGCATCACACAGAGGTCTATGTATGGAGTATCATATGGCAAACTGACTTCATTTGTAAATCTTCACTCAACCACAATAAAATATTCTTTAAAAAGTTACTATATCTTTAAGGATGTGGTAGTGAGCACAGAAAAAACATAGGCTGAAAATCAGGAGCATAAGGATTGCTGGTTATCCTGACAAAGAGAGGAGCCGGGCTACTGAGGGCTGTGTTTATATAACAGTATTCCAGATGGCAGTTGGATCTAGGCCTTGAGTAAATATATACCTCCACACAGTTTTATTATGTATTTTTTGCACATTAATTTCTACCTTACCAGAAGAGTTGCTGTAAGTGCCATAGGAGGTATTAGGTACTATTAGCTACTCTTTAGTCAAGCAATAGATATTCTAGGACAGTGGAGAATAAGACCTAGTAGAAGGGTGTCGGCTGATTAAGAAGAGACTACATTGAAACCCTAAGTTAATTGAGATAAGTACTGATTAATTTTCTGAACAATCTAACCTGCTTAGGTAGAGCACATCCAGGTGTAGGAAACAGAATACCAATGTCAACATCATTAGTAGTGTTGAGAGTCTTGGGGAGATCTTATTCACGTAGGAGGGTGTCAGGAAAACAAACATCCCAAGTTTTGGACTGACTCACAGTCCATTTCTCACAGTTTGATGATTTGCCCTTTGGCATCCCTTGGAGAACAGGAGATATACTCTGCCTCTTACTGGGAGCAGAAAATATAGTTCATTCCAGCAGGGAGGACACAAAGAAGCACACAAGTGTAGAAACGAACAACCAGTATAGTAAATTGAGAGACACTAAGACAACAGAATGTATTCTTAGGACACATTGTTTCTAGTGCATGGGAAACATCAGTGAATAAAACCTGGGCTACTTAGCTGTTAGCAACTTCTTTATTAATCACCGGTACAGGTTTCAGTAAGGCCAGTCAGGAGGGTCTTCACTGGTTCAAATTTTCTATTCATTAAATGTTAATAGAAAAAGTTAAGAGCAGAAAGGCTTTTATGTTCTCTTTGAATTGCTTATGTTAAAGAAAACCAAACCAAACCTACTACTGCCACAGTGACACCATGGGACACAATAGAGACGTCCCATAGGGTCTCCATAAAGCTTCTGGAGAATCCGAACTACCTACGTTTTGGCAAGCAGCCAAAGCATGTAACCGCTAGGTGGCCAGCATTCCCCGCTTTCGTGAAAGCTTTCCTGAAAGATATTTTTCCAGATTAATTTAACAATTAACTTTATACGTCAGGGTCCAGTTGATGTGTTCTTGTGAGTTCAGCTCCAGAAGGTCACAATTTCTATCCTCAAGGACAAGGAAAATTGACTCCAACATTATTTTGTAAATCATTCTCTCCTTTTTTATTAGGTATTACAGATAATACAAAGATGATTAATAGCTTGACACAGTCAACTAGATGGCAGCTATTGCAGGCTCTTTAAACTCACACAGCTTGTTTTCCACAGGATACCATCTGGTCCTTCCTTCATCAGGTTACTAAGCGAGAGCAATGTTCTCATCAATTGCATTGCCAGAGGGGGCAGATGCAATGTACATCTCAAGATTTTATTATGAACCCTGCTTTTGCCTTTTATGTGAGCACGAAGTAACTTGTCATCTAATTTTATAACAGACTATCTTCCTGGACTATTAAAAAGGCCATTCCGTAATCTCATGTCAGCATGGTTCATGAGACCCCAGATTACTGCTGTGTTTCTACCCTACTAGCAACCTCTTCTGTTATTTGTACCACAGTGATTGATAAATTTTTTTAAAAATTTTCCAGTTTAACTATACCATAAGCAAGAATTGAAGTTCCAGAAATGACTAGTCCCACCCTGAGTGGTGGACTAGTGAGATTTCTCCTGACTCTCATTTTACAATGTGTAACAATATCACATTACCTTTCCAGTATTTAGCATCGTTACTATGATGACCTAAAAGGTAATCTTAAAGTTTCCAAAGTGCATTGCTCACGCATTCACCAGGAATCTAGAGAACAGACTGTCTCTATAAATTCACTTTCAGTTAGAAGGGGATCACCTAAGTTAGTATAGTTGGGTCTACTACATAAAAACATGTATCTATAAAGAGCACAGTTTGTTTATTCATATGTCACATCAGTAACTGCTTTTTACATGTCTCGGCAGCAACTGCATTCTGTAAAACCTCAGTGTGTGTAGGTGTATTAACAACTTTTATCTATTAAGTCACAAGCTGTTTCTTAATAGAACAGGATATTTAATGTTATTCTAATTTGTAAAATCATAGCTCAAATTTCAGGCACTCCCCTCACTATGATATTTGCAACTTTGCTAAGTTTATCAAAAGGAATTTTTAATTTGGGAATTAGAGTATCCAAACCCACTAGTTAAATAATTGCAGAGAAAGGAAAATGGTTTCTTACATCCAGAAACTAGGACCTTAAAACATGAGTAATATTTTCACATAAAACTCATAGTACCTTTTTGTTTACCCAGTCTTCTGTAGTTATTTCCTGCTCCATCTGATTCTGGATCTGCTGCAGTCTGTGAACCCATCAGTTTCTGCAGAAAGAGGTTTGGAAATCTTGACTCACAGTTTTTTCCACAAGTCTAATAGATTCCATGTTTTTGTTGTGATATTTAGGTCAAAAATTTTCAGAAAAGCAGCAAAATGGCAACTGACATGTAGATGACAGAATTTAATATGGCCATGATGAATTTAGAAAAATAAATACTCGACAGTAAAAAGACCTGATAGAAGTTAATTACAAGCAAAATTTAAAGGTCAAATAAAATCAAATATGTTTAACAAAAAAAACTTTAGGCAATAATATTTCTAAATATAGCCATTAACTGCATTTCTAAAGAACTTCAGGCTTCATAATAATTTTCAGGCATAATACTTTATATGCCATGATTACATGTACATCAAGATTATCAAGTTTCTAAATACTTGAATGGTATAAAAATAACTTCACAGGTAAATAATTTGAAATCCCCAATGTATTGGCTTTGATGATGCTACACTACAAAAATAAAGTTATGGCCAAGTTAGCAATTACGGAATAATAATAAAATTGTGACATTATATTAAATGTTTGTATATAATGTTAAGTAAAAACATGAAGAAATAACAAACATAAATTTTAACCCAATAAGAACATCAGCCACTTCTCTTGATTTTAACCCATTTCATGTAATTTATAAAATGAAATGCTTTAGCACTTTTCCTTCATAAAAAGATATTTGTGGCTTTCCATGTAGTTTCAGAGTTGTCAGGAATTGACTACAGATTAACTAGTGATAATACTTAGGTTATTTAACTGAAGATCTTAAAGTAAAAACCTTCATTTTTTCTTTGTTTCTAAGTCCTGTGCATTGGTTTTTGACTCATAAAACTTATTTTAATGAGAGGTCAAACCTTTGTCTTTGAGAGAGACTACACAAAGGCTAGCTTAACCTTTTAACTCAGAAATGAAAGAAAACTTTGTTATTTTAATAGTGAAAAAAACCAATTCTTTGTTTTATATTCTAACACAGAATTTCTTAAAAGTCTCATAAATTAAAACATTAAACTTTAGCCAAACTTTTGACCTTATCAGATAATTTTTTTCAATAAACTGTTACAGTGTATCACTTTAAGTAGCAAAAAATGACTCGCTCATTGACAGACTTCTATACATAATTTTTTCTCTTGTGGCATGAGAAACAAAAGAATATACACTTAAATTATGACAAATACCTATTAACTTAATATCAGTAACTGACCTAAAGTGTCTCAAAATTATTTTAAATCAGTAATCGAAATAATGTTTGTTTAAACACTCTGTTTTCAGTTACCATTTCCTATGTCTCATGTTCTTTCCAATCTAAATTTTAATCCTTAAAGTTTTTATCAACAGTTTTTAAAAATCACAAAGTCTCTCTCCACCAGTTCTCTTGCTAGAGTTGGTACGTTTCCTTTCTTCAAACCATTTCAGATGTGTCTCAAAGTTCCCCTAAAATAGGGAAATTGTTTATCGTTGTCTTGTAATGGTGACTGACCCAATTTCAGGTGATCATAGTAAAGTAGCAATTCTCCTTATCATTTGCCTTAAAAATGTCTTCGCCTACTTGGAAAGGGTCTTTCAAAAGCTTCTCCTGGAGCTATAGGACCTTGGAGGCTGGGGAACCGTGAAGGCTGCTCTTGCCTTGCTCTCTTTCTTTTGACTCATGAAAGATGCTAACACGTGAGGAAGTTGACCCAGGAATTTTCAAGGGCACAAGATAATTTATTTCCCTTTTACACGTCTGGAACTGTTACTGTTACTTCACAAAGCTATTCTTTACAAAACAATCCTTTTTCTCTTCTGGGACCTTCAGCTATGGGCTGTCAGTATTTTTAGCCCAGCCAAGCCAAGTGCCATCGAGTCAGATTCGACTCATGGCGACCAGTGACAGGTTATTTCCCTGTCGACTTGAAATTTTGCTTCCTTATCAATCTCGAGTAACTCAGCCAAGAATCTCCCCAACCCGATTCTACAAAACATTTCTTTAGGAGGATGTGAGTATGAAAGCTCTCTTCTGACCTTCTCTGTGGGCCCATTTATCAGTCTCAAAGAATTTACACCAGAAATACTCTAAAATTAGACCAGCTCCCATACAAGCAAAGTCTACACAGGTGATGAGTGATGACTTGAAAAGACAGGGAATGGAATGACATACAAGACACACAAACACACAAGAAACACTTAAAATTCCAGGGAATGGAGGTATTCTTAACCATCTAGACTTCCCAGACTATTACATGAGCTTGAGGGAAATGTCCTCTGCTGCCACAAACACCCAGATAATCTTAGGCCTAAATCAAGAATCTAGCGTAGCTAGGAGACCCTCGTTACAATTCTGCTTACCACGTCAACCAACTGGGGGCTGCTTGCTCCAGAAACCAAGGGCTTCTGGCCTTATCCTCCCTGGCTCTGTGGAGACCAAAGAGAGAATTGCAGACTTGGGAATTCCCTCAAGTCTTGCTTAAGTACTATCATGAATTGAATTGTGTCCCCCCCAAAAATGTGTGTACTAATTTGGTTGGGCCAGGATTCCTAGTATTGAGCGATTTTTCTCCATACTGTGTTTTTTTCTAAATTATAAATCCTAATCTCTGCCTGTGGTTAATAGATTGGATTATGTTAAAGAGGGTTACAGTGGAACTGTAACCCTCTTCCTAAGGTCATCTCCTTGCTCCAATGTAGAGTTTTCCTAGAGTGTGGCTTGCACCACCGTTTTTCCTTTTATCCCCCAAGAGATAAAGGGGAAGAAAGCAGTGAGTAGGAGCCTCATACCGTCAAAAAAAAAAAAAAATAGCAACAAGAGCAGAGCACATACTTCAGACCTGAGATTCCTGCACCAAAATGCTCACAGACCAAAGAAAGATTGACGCAACAGAAGAATCTTCCTCCAGTGCTGTTGAGGGAAAATCTTTCCCCTGGAGCTGACACTCTGCATTGGGACTTATAGCCTACTAGACTATGTAAGAATAAACTTTTCTTTGTTAAAGCCATCTACTCACGGTATTTCTGTTAGAGCAGTACCAGATGACTAAGACAAACACCTCTTCTATGGCACTGGCGACACTGATGCCTGCCCTAGACCCTACCAGTAGCTCAATTTGGAGACGAAAGTGTCCCAGCAGTGACTGTTTGTGATGGAGCTGATGTGAAGGCTGTGCCTGGCCATAAGGCCCTTGAGTCACTTTGGGTGCCAAATTTGTTACCACAAATGTAAGCAAAGTTTGTGCCACCTGCCTCAAACAGCCAATCTTGGAGACAAGGGTAAGATGAGAAGCTAGACATTTAATTATCTACTGATGCACAAAGGAGACACAGGGGATAAATTCCTCCAAAGTTTGTCACCCCCAAATGGAGGCTAACTGGAAGTTTTATAGAAAAGGGGAGTAAGGTTTTATGAGTTGTAGGAATACATAAAACTCTAATTCTTCTTTGGGCAGTGGGCATGTCCCAGGTGTGCTGATATCTTAATTAGAATTGGGGGTCTGGGTGTGGCCTGGCCATCATATATGTTCCTGGTCACAAGGCAAATTCCTTTGTTTTTCTTTTATGGTTTTTGATTATTATCACTTATTTTTTCATGGCCCTAAAGAGAGCATAAATTAGTCCTTAACCCCAAGAGAAACTAAGGAAAACAATGAACTCTTGCTTGGAGACAGAATTAAGAAACAAAATGGTTCAGGTTATATCAAAGATGGGATGACTTATTTTACTCTATTCCTGTATTTCTTCCACAATAGATTTCTTGATTCTTCTGCCAGTCCAGGGTACAATAAATATTCTTCACCAGTGCCATAATTTATAGGCATCAATTCTTCTGTAGTCCTTATTCATAGTCCAGCTATGTATCACATACCTACATGGTGACTGAAAATATGAGTTGGGTCAGGTGCACCTTAATCCTCAAATTGACAGCCTTTCTTTTTATTTTTTGTACTTTAAATGAAGGTTTCTAGAACAGACTAGCTTCACATTAAATGATTAGTACACATATTGTTTTGTAACATTGGTTACCAATACCATGAACATCCACACTTTTCCCTGTTATCCGTTTTCCCGTCCCTTCCAGCTGCCTCCCCTTTGCCCCTGGGCTGACGTGTCCATTTTGTCTTGTTTTGCTTTATGGGTCTGTCTAACCTTTGGCCTAGCAGTGAATCTCAGGAGAGCTTCCATGTGATTTCTCCAGGCTCTGTCCAACCAGTAAGTCTAGTCCTTTACTGTATGAGAGTTAGAATTTTGTGCCACATTTTCTTCCAGCTGTGTCTGGGATCCTCTGTTGAGATCCACATCAGAGCAGCTGGTGGTAGTAGGTGGACACCATCTACTTGTCCTCAACCCAGTCTGGTGGAGGCTGCACTACCTCTGGTCCCATAGACCTCTGGATTAGTCTTTCCTTTATGTCTTTCGTTTGCTTCATTCTTCCTTGTTCCAGATAAGGTGAGAAGGGTCCAGTATCTTAGGTGGCTGCTCACAAACTGGTAAGACCCCTGATGCTACTCATCAAACTAGAATGTGGAACATTTTTTTTTTATAAACTATGTTATGTCAATTGAGCTACATGTTCCATGAAACCATGGTCCCCACTGCCATCAGCTCAAAAATTAGTTCTCTCAGAGAGTTGCATTTGTCTATGGAGTTATCTGTGAGCCTGCCTTGGACAAGCTGTGCAGGCATTCCTAATATTCTGTACTGTCATATCCATCGCCAAAGAATATTATACCACGCAAGGAACAATTGCTGTTGCCTAATGTGGAAACAGAGGCCCACAGGCTGGTCACGACTTTCTCAAGTTTACATAGCCAATTCTCACAAGTCTCCCGGGGTCTCGACGCACCTAGAAGGTACACTTCTCTGCAAGCCCAGAAAGAAAGACCTCCCCTCAGAACAATTAGTATATCCATGACACTGCTTTTCTCCAGCTTCCTTGTAGCTTTGAAAAAGTTTAGGATATATGCCAAAGGTAAACAAAAAGACATCACTGATAAAGTCTTATTTTCTCAGTTCATATCACTTCCCACTCTGGGTTTACCTCTTCTGTTCTCAACTAAACATCCACAGGTTACATTATTAGTTGCTATTTACATCCTTAATATATTCATGTACTGGGGCTTAAATCTGTCTCAAAATCCAGGAGAGGCAGAAGCTCAGAGGAGTTCAGCAGGCTGAACAAAGTACTACAGACCTTCTGCCTGATTCACAGCAACCATGAGGTGAGAACGTCTCTGCTTCTCTGTGGTCAAGTGTATAGATTTGCTCAGCTCAGTGCTGTGGAGTCAATTCTGACTCATAGCGACCCTACAGGGCAGAGTAGAACTGCTCCACAGAGTTTCCAAGGAGCATCTCGATGGTTTGATCTCCTGACCTCTTGGATAGCAGCCATAGCACTTCACCACTGCACCACCCGTGCTGGAGGGGAAGAATGTGTTAATCAACGCTACCTCAACTGATTGTCTCAGCAAGGTCCACTTTCCTAACACGTAGTTCAGTATTTGCCTTTGGATGTAATGTATATATTACACTGTTTGACTAATTTGGAATTACAAGATTTGTTAGCTTTGCCCTGACACAGGTTACTTCATGCTACAGCTCAAGGTAGGGGACAGAAGTAGGAAAAAAGTTTGGCGGGAAGAGAGAACATGATCCAAATCTCCAAAATCACACTTCACATTTGTCTGGCCTGGGGAAGGAGTAGATGGGTGGTCTGGGCAGAGACATTGCTTTCTGCTTGTTCCTCAGTATGCTGAAAAGTAGGCCCCATGGGGCTCTGTCCACTGCAGGTCTGGGGTCTCCCAGAAGACTTATGGGAAAAAAATGTGGGGATGTGGTGGGAGGACCTCTAGCCTAGAAAACAAGGCCTTCCCTGATAGGCCTCCAGTCTCTCTGCACTGGTAGGCTTCTAAGTCCCTCCTTAATCTCTGTCCTGCCTCAGTAGGCTAGACTGAAAAGATTAGCAGCACTTGCCCACAATTCACACCTTGGAAACCCTAGTAGTGTAGTGGTTAAGTACTGCAAATGCTAACCAAAAGGCTGGTGGCTCAAATCCAGTAGGCACTCCTTGGAAACTCTATGGGGCAGTTCCCATTCTGTCCTATAGGGCTACTGTGATTCAGAACTGACTTGAAGACTGACTAGAAGACAATAGGTTTAGGTTTAGCACACACCTCTTCTCCCACAGAAGCCAGACTCCCTTCAGAGCCTCAGAACCTCCTGTCCAGGGGGCTTGGAAGGATTCAGTGGTTGAGAACATTAGCATTTTCTTTTCCAAAGGAACTAATGTAGGAATTCCTAGACTCCAAATTGAATCTGGATGCAAATAATCCCTGACATCAGCAGACAAGAACCCACTGATCAGCAGTTTTCCCTCAGGGCCCCAGTGAGAAAAAGTCTTAAAGGGGGAAAACTTCAGGCCTATGAGGAACTCCCTCCTTTCTTTGGCCCATAAATAGATAAAATGGGTTTCCAAAGATCATTCAAATAATAATAGTCCAATTATCACTTGCTGACTAGCCGTTAAGTGCTATCCTGGTTTTTAAAAGGATTACCTAAATTATTTTATTGAATCTTTGCAAGAAACTCACCAGGTAGGTACTCATATTACCCCAATTTTGCAACAAGGAATCTTAGATTGAGGGTTTTCAAAAAGAAATCTTTAGATTCCTGCTCTGCAAGTTGTCTGGTTATAAACAGCATCCTCAGCAGGTACTAGCTATTCTCCAGCTTTCATTGTATACAGATCTATCACACAACATTTGCCAATTCAACTTTTTACAGGTGTACACCTCACTAACAAAATCAACAGCCAACATCATTCTTAATGGAGAGAAAATTAAAACATTCAAAGTGAGAAAAGGAACAAGACAAAGATGCCCTTTATCATTATTCCTATTTAGCACTATGTTGAAACTCCTAGTTGGAGCAATAAGGCAAGAAAAAGAAATAAAGAACATCCAAGGTGGTAAGAAAGAAAACTATCCCTATTTGCGGATGATATGATATCATATATAGAGAAACCAAAGGACTCCACAAAATAATTACTGAAACTAACAGGAAGATTTAGCAGAGTATTAGCAGGATATAAGAAAAACATACAAACACCAGCTGGATTCCTAGCACCAATAAAGACAACTAAAAAAAGGAAATTAGGACAGCAACGTCACTTACAACAGCACCTAAAAAGATGAAAAACTAATAAATCAAAATAGGGACATAAAAGCCCTGTATGAAGAAAATTACAAATACAAAAAGCAGCCGAAACCTACATATATAGGAAAACATAGTATGCTCATCGATAGGTAGATTAAACATGAGGAAAACGTCAGTTCTACCCAAAGCAACCTACAAATAGAATGTAATTCTGATACAACAGCATTCTTCAATGAAATGGAAAAATTAACCACTAACTTTATATGGACAAGAATGATGCTCCAAATAAGCACTACAGAAGAGAAAGAATAAAGTAGGAAGATTCATACTACTTGACCTCAGAACCTACTTCACAGCTACTGTAGTCAAAACAGCTTGATACTGGCACAGTGACAGATACATTGACCAATGGAACTGAATCAAGAAATCAAATGTAAACCTATCCACCACAGGTCACTTCACCTTTGACCAAGACCCAACCTCCATTAAATGGAGAAAAGACAGTCTTTCTAACAAGGCGATGGCGAAAGTTCATGTCCACCCGAAAAAAATAAACAGGACCCAGACATCATACTTTCTACAGAAAAAGTAATTGAAAATCAATAAAGACATGAATATAAAACCCCAAATTATAAAGATCAGAGAAGAAAAAATAGGATTTGTGCTAGAGGACCTAATAACACATGGCACATACAGCATACACTTACAGTATACAACAAATGAAGATAAGCTAGATAACTAGGATCTTCCAAAAAGTAAACACTTATGCTCCTCAAGAGACTTCTCTGAAAGAATGAAAAGAAAGCCTACAGACTGGGAAAATTGTTTTGGCTATGACAAATCCAGCAAAGTTCTAATCTTGAAAATCTACAGGAAAGTCTAATTCTCCAATAACAAGAAGAGAAACCAATTCAAAAATGGCAAAACATAGGAGCAGATACTTCACCAAAATACACGTTAAGATAGCTAACAGATACATGAGGAAATGCTCAGGATCAGCATCCGTTAGAGAAATGCAGATCAAAACTACAAGACATTATCTCAACACACACAAATGAAGAAGACAACAAATGCTGGAGATGCTCCAGGGAACCTGTAACTCATATGGTGCTGGTGGTGAAACTGTAGTAAACAATTATAATGCCTCTTTAAAAAGCTAGAAAGATAAATAGGAAAGACAAATGATCCAGGAATCCCACTCCTAAGAATACATCCTAGAGAAATGCAAGCCATCACACAACTAGACCTATGCACACCACATTCACTACAGTGTAATTTGCAACGGTAAAAATAAATAAATAAATAAATCGACCTAGATGCCTATGAACAGATGAGTGGATAAATGAGCTATGATACATACACATAATGGTATACTACACAACAATGAAGAATAATGACAAATCAGGACATATCCCTCAACCTGGATGAACCTTGAGGGCTTCATGCTCAGTAAAATAACTCAATCAAAAGACAAATACCGTATCTGTTCACTATTATAAAAACTCATCAAAAGATTTACATGCCAAAAGAAAATATTTGATGGTTATTAGGGTAGACAGCAGTTAGGAGGGAAGAAAAAAAAAACACTAACTAGACTATAGATAAGTAAGAACTTTGGTGAAGGGTAGAAGAGTACTGGAAAGGCAACACAGTTTGACCGAAGTCGTGTCATACAAGCTTCATAGTCACATCTGAGTTCATGGGGGATGAAATAACTGGGCTGGGGGCTAGGGACCACGGTCTCAGGAACATCTAGTTCCAGCTGCATGACATACTCTGTAAATAAAATGTTCTACACTCAACTTTGGTGAGTAGCCTCTGGGGTCTTACAAAGGTTATGACTGGCCAACAAAGATACTCCACTGCTACCACCTCATCTGCTACTGGAGCACAGAAGAAAACCTAGGAGACAAGGGAAAATTTAATCAAAGGACTAATGTAGCACAATCACCAGTCTGAACCAGCACAACCAGAAGGCACCTGGCTACCTCCACCCACTGCTCTGACAAGGATCGCAATAGATGGGCCCGATAAGAGCTGGAGATAAACGTGCAACAAAATTCTAACTCACAAAAAAAGACCAGTGCTTCCTGCCCTGACAGAGACTGGAGAAGCCCTGAGAGCATCACCCCCAAAACACCCTTTTAACTAAGTATTGAAGTTACTCCTGAGGTTTACTATTCAGCCCCAAATTAGACACTTTCATAAAACAAGACTAAATGGACACAGCAGCCCAGGGGCAAGGACAAAGAAGGCTGGAAGGGACAGGAAAGCTGGTAATGGAGAACCTAATGTCGAGAAAGGTGCATGTTTACATGCCACAGGGCTGGCAATCAGTATCACTAAACAATCTGTGTATTAATTTCTGCATGAGATACTAATTTGCTCCATAAACCTTTACTGAAAGCATAACAAAAAAAGAAAGGAAATGTTTACCAGCCTCTTATTGTCAGTGACCATTCTCTGGAAGAAGAGGCAAAATCACAGAATAATTAGTGAGATATCACCTCTCGTAGACTGGAACTGTATTTTATTTGTTGGCAGATGAGGACATAGAAGCCCAAACGCTGCTCATGGCTTTGAAAAGCTTCCGATATGTCCTAAAGAAGAATAAGGAAAGACATCTTTCCTTAAGTTTCATTTTCCGGTTAAGTTTCATTTTCCGGTTAAGTTTCATTTTCTACTTTCTGCTGCTCTCTTATTTATTTATTTATTTATTTATTGTGGGAGGGGAACAACGTAACCAGAGGTTACACAAGTAAACGCTATTTATATCCACAGCACATTCATTCTCAAAATCCAGGAGAGGCAGAACCTCAGCAGAGTCCAGCAGGCTGAAGCCAACGCCGCAGGATCGCTGCCTACTTCCCAGCAACCATGAGGTGAGGCTTCTCTGCTTCTCTGTCAGCAGGGCAACAGTTCTGAGGGGGGAAAAGGATTCCCTACTGTCTTGGTCTCCGTGAGGCCCAGTTGCCAACTTTCTGCTTCAGCATTTGTTTTTGGATGGAATGTGTGCCAAACTGCCTGATTCAGAGATTCAGGCTTTGTGAGGGACCTTACTTCATCCTATGGTGGGAAGAAGGGAAGAGAAACAGAAAGAGTGTTTGGCAGAAAGTGAGAAAATGGTCCCTTTTCCATCCCTTTTAAGTCTGTCTGACTTGGGAAGGTGTGGACAGCTGGTTGGGACAGAGACACAGCTTTGTGCTGGTTTGTCACCACATGGAAAACGGAGGCCCCACAGGGCTTGATAAACTGCAGGGCTGGTTCTCCTAGAACTCTTAGGGGAAAAACCTGTAGGAATGTCTAGGAGGAGCTCCAACCGGGAGGGTCAGGCCTGCCTCAGCAGCCTCTGCTTGCACGCTCTGCGCCGATGGGGTCCTGTGTCCCTCCCCAGTCTCTGTCCTGCCTCAGTTGGCTAGGCTTAAGATGAGCAGCGTCTGCACATGCCTCCTTTCCGAGAAAACAGGGGCTGCTTTAAGAGCCTGACATCCTCCTGTCCACGGGGACTGGGATTGGGAGCATCAGTGTCTTGCTTTCCACAGGGGCTAAGGTGGAGTTTCTAGATTGTCTATCTTTAATCTTGATGCAAAGAATCCCTGGCACCAACAGTTAAGAATCCATTGATTAGTAGGGACCTACAAATTTCTCCTCAGTACTCCAGGGGAAACACAGCGAAGGGGCAAAGGGCCTGGAGAACGCACAGCTTCAGTGACAGGGGGAACTCTCCTCTCCCTTTGAGGCATACAGTGAAAGAACTGGGCAGTCACAGATCATTTTCTGAATGCCTATGAAGTGCCAGCCTGGCTTCTAAACTGAGTGAATAAATTATTATATTCAAGCCTTGCAACAAACCTATGAGGCAGGTACTCATACTGTCCTGATTTGCAATAAGAAATCTTAGAATTATAAAAGTGAACATCCCACAGATAATAAAGTGGTACAGCTGAAGCAGGAACTAATTTCAACGACAGTATATTTAGTCTATAAATCCATGATTCTCTGAAGACAGAAGTGGGTGCACATGACATAATTATTTAGCTTTTATGTTTGAATGTTTCTATATTGATTTTAACCCGCATTTGAAAATACACAGAGTTGGGACCATTTCTATGCAGAGGTGTAATAAATTTTGTATTGTCCTCAAATTCATTTAAGACAACATTTACCATTTTAACTCATTTCAAGTATACAACTCAGTGGCAGTTAGTACATTCACGGTGTTACATAATCATCACAGCTGTCTAGTTCCAGAACATTTCCATCACCCCAAAGGAAACTCTGCACCCCTGAAGCAGTCAGTCACCACGCTCCCCTCCCTGGGAATCATTAACCTCTTTTCTGTCTCTATGGATTTGTCTACTCTGGATATTTCTCATAAAAAGAAACATGCAATAGGGGGCCTTTCATTTCTCACTTCTTCTGCTAAGACATGTCTGGAGCACATGTGAGTTCTTTGCTTCTTTCTGTGGTGCAATAATATTGCATTACATGAATACACTCAACCACATTCTGTTTATCAAGTCATCAACTGATGGACACGTAGATGGTTTTTACCTTTTTACCACTGTGGATAGTGCTGCTATTAATACCATGTGTGTTTGTGTTAGAACACCTGTTTTCAAGTCAATCATAAACCCAGTCTTGAAATTGGTAGGTGATACATACGCAAATTCTAGGTTTTTCTTAATAAGGGAAAGCCCAACTGTTTTCCAGAGCAGCTGCACCATTTAAATTTCCCACCAGCAATCTGCAGAGGTTAGCTATTGTACTTTTCAGCTCCAGAAATTCTATTTTAGTCCTTTTTATAATACTGTCTGGTTTTTGATACTCTCTACTTGGTGACATGTATAGACGTCATCTCTGTGTCCCATGAAGTTTATCACTCCAGTTTGCTTCACAACCTTTTGAAGAATTCTCAGTTTCCATCTCTAAGGACCAAATTTTGTTTTTCTTTTTCTTCATCATTTCTCTCTGCACCTCCCAACTTTCCCCTCTGTTTGGCTCCCTCCACTGACTTACAAAGTATATTAATTTTCAAATGCCATAAGAAATTACTGTGCTACAAACCTAGAAGCTTAAAATAATACAAATGCATCATTTTACAGCTGTATTTGTCAGATGTCTCACACAGTCTTACTGGGCTAAAATCAAAGTGTGAGCACGGCTGTATTCTCTTGCAGCATCTCTAGGGAAGCACCCAGTTGTATACTTACTCAGCTGTTGGCCTTACTCAGTTCCTTACAGTTTAAAGCTAAGTTCCCCATTTCCTGGCTGGCTGTCAGCTGAGGGCCATTCCCAGCTTCTAGAGGCCATCTACATTCTTCAGCCTATGTCATGGATCTCCCTTCAAAGCCAGCAACAAGTCAAGTCCCTCTCACAATGCCAGTTTCTCTTGTCTCTACTTCTGTTATTATGTCTCCACAACCCTAGCTTGGAAAGGTTCTCCGATTTCAGGATTCTTGTGATTAGACTGGGCCCACCTAAATAACCTCACCTCACGGTTGATGAATTGAATCACAGTCCAAAATTTCATTTGCCACCTGATGGAGGATGTACATGTTCTGAAAATTAGCATGAGATTTTCCTGAAGGGTCATTATTCTGCCTACCTCAATAACTAACCAATATTTATCAACCTGGCTTGTGTACTTAGATTTTTTTTTTATGTTCAGGTAACTATAAACATATACATATATACATACACATATATACATACTTATATATTTGGATCTTTATGTAATAAAAATTAGGTCATGTTTAAACATTTTGTGGTAGCTATGCTTAATGGTATATTATGAAGGACCTTCATAATCACCTGATTTTAACATAACTCATGTATTTCTTGGCATCATATAAAATGCTGCAATGTACATCCTTAAATACAGTTTTTGTTTTGTTTTGAATCTGGAAGGTAAGATTCCTATAAATAGAAATAATTTGTCCAAGGAAATGTGCCATTTTTATTTTAGTGGTTATTACCATATCGATCTTCACAAAGGCCAAAACAATTCTTGATTGTAGTAACTGGTATCCTCACGCTGACAAAAGTTATAAATTGCTGCTACATTCATCTAGATTCCCCCAATGGCTAGGGAGATACAACATCTTTTTTCATTTCTATTGACTATTTTGGAAACCCTGGTAGCATAGTGGTTGCGTGCTACATCTGCTAACCAAAATGTCAGCACTTCAAATCTGCCAGGTGATCCTTTTAACAGTTCCACTCTGTCCTATAGGGCCCCTATGAGACTGAATCTACTCAATGGCAGTGAGTTTGGTTTGGGGTTGACTAATTAGCCCAAGGGGTACAGTCATTAAGCGAAGCTCTGGTCTATAAAGTTGAAGCTTGCCAATTGGACTCCACCACCTCCCCAGAAGAGACTGATGCGGCACTCTGCTTCCCTAAAAATGATCACCAATACCAGATGCCACAGCACTTGCTGTTGAGCAACACTGTCAAACAGAGTACAGCTGCCCAGTGTTGGCATGTGTATAGTCTTTGCAGAAACAGACCACCACTTCTTTCCCTGGGAAGTAGCTACTGGGTTTGAACCACTGAACTCTCAGTTAGCATTCAAGAACTGAAACCCTGTACCACTGGTGATTCTTTCTAAGAGGTGACATCCTTGACAAGCCAATGAGGCAGTTCCACCCTGTCCTATGGGGGCACCATGAGTCAGAATCAACTCCACAGCAACCAGTTCTATTTTTCAGGTTTTATTGCTCATTTTGTCTATTCATATACATTCTTTTTGGTCTGTGGAGTTTTTATTGCCAGTTTGTAAATGAGGATTTTTAAGTAAGTACAGCTAAACTCCTATATATTAAATACAAAACAAATAGGAATACTCTGGACGGTAGAGAGAGAAGGCCACCCAGCTGGAAACTGGGGATTCATTGGATGACGTGATAAGCTTTGTGGGGTCTTCTGGGATTTGTTTATTTTTTCTGCTGTGGAGATTTTAGACTGAGCGCTAAAGAAGACAGCAACCTGGCAACACCATCTGGCAGACAAAGAAAAGTCCCCAAACAGCTTGCTCTTTGTAGTAAACTAAATCAAAACCAAACCCATTGCCATTAAGTTAATTCTGACTCATAGTAACCCTACTGGTCAGAGTAGAACTGTACCACAGAGTTTCCAAGGAATGCCTGATAGATTTGAACTGTGGACCTTTTGGTTAGCAGCTGTAGCACTTAACTACTATGTTACCAGGGACTCAAAGGACCAGATGATTGGCAGCCTATCAAGAGGGAAAGCTTTTAAACAATCACCATTCTACTACAGCCAAATACCACAGAACAAAACTGTGGTCCTACCTTGAACCCTACCAGCAATGGCTGAGTGAGGACCCTACACTTCTACCTTTGCCAGTCTGTAAAGAGACATCCCTCCTGCCCCACTGACTGGTGTCAGAGAAGCCTATAGTGGGAGATGGGACTTCCACCCCTGACAAGCAGTAATGAGGCTCCCCCTTACTACCAGGTCAGGCTTTGCATATCAGCAGTCACCTGGAAGTAAAAAGGTGTGCTTTCTCCTCTCCATCCAAGTGGTGTCACAGAGGCCTGGGAGAACATTAAGCTTTCATCATCGTCCAGTGATAATGCAGTCACCCCAACCTACTCACATGAGGAAGATTCACTGTCACCATCCTCAGGTGACCTTCACTACCACACCAATCAGTGGAGATCACCTGAGGAGGGAAAAAAGTGCCCCAATCACTCCTAGCCAGGATGGTGTCAGCCACAATCTTTTTGGGACAATGATTTCCACTCTCCCTCCAATAGTAATGAAAAGCATCTCCCCTCCCAAATTGTCAATGACAGTCAAGTAGGTAACCTGAAATTCTGCCTTCTCCAGATGGGTAAGGATGGAGAAAATGCCAGTGGGAGTGTAAAATGATAGCCCTTCTGAAGAACAATTTGGTGATGTCTTAAAAAATACACACAATACAAAAGCGTAAACCTGTTGCCATCAAGTCAGTTCAGACTCATGTTGCCTCTATGTGTTCCAGAGCAAAACTGACCTCCATAGAGTTTTCTTCAGTTTAATCCTTAAAAATGACATCATTTGGTTTTCTTCTCTGGCACCACTGGGTGGGTGCTAAGAGCCAAACCTTTTGGTTAGTACTCCAGCACAAACTATTTGCATCACACTTAACATATGAACTACCAGTCACACTCCAGGTTGTTTGTCGGAGAAGTAAGAGTTCCTGTCTACACAAAAATCTGCACACAATGATTCATACTGGCTCCATTTATAAGAGGCCTAAACAGGAAACAACCAAAGGTCCTACAGTAGGTGAATGGTTAAACTGTGGTTGGCATGCCCATTTATACTGCTGAATAGTAGCAATAAGAAGGAATGAACTGCTATTAAACTCAATGACTTAGACGGACCTAAGGACTTTATGATGTGTGAAAAAATAATCTCAAAAGATCATCTTCTCTATGATTTCATTTATTTCTTTTCCCAAAATTTTAGGTATGAACCAATGAGTAGTTGCCAGGTGTTGGGGGAATGACAAGAGTGGGTGCGACTACAGAGTGACAGCACAGGGGAATGGTTAAGGTGACAGAGTAGTTCTGTATCTTGAATGAAGTGACGGATCCATGGACTATAGGTGTGACAAAATGACATACAGGAATATATACACATCTATGTATTCTTATTAATTATACATCTAAATGAAGACCATCTAATTAAAATGGTCTTAATACCCAATGAAGACCATCTTAATATTCCTCAGGTTCTACATTTCTAAATAGTCTCTATCAAAATTACATTAATAGTGAAATACTGGTTTTAAAAGCTTGCAAGCTGCCATCTGAGTTACATCAAATGGTCCCAGTTCAGTAGGAACAGATGACCACCAGGCCCAAAACAACGTGGGGGAAAGAAAACCCAGAAGACAGAAGGACCCACATGAACAGGTGACTTCATCAACATGTGACCAGAAGAACCAGATGATGCCTGGCCATCACCAGTGACACCCATGATGGAGCTCACAAAGTTGAGTCTCAGTGGCAACATAAGAATGACAAAGGGTGCACCCTGAGAACTCCGTTAAAAGACCCAATTGATGGTCCAAAGACCTCAGGGTTCCCTTGGGAGCATGGCCCTGTTGCTGCCCCTGTCCATAAGTCATTACTGAGGCCAACTCCTCAGACAGGAATAGATTGGGCTTGGTGACACAGAGTGACCATATTGTGTGTGCACTTTATGAGTCTGTGCATCTATAGGATGTCTTCCTACTGGCCTCTTACTAGAGGGGAGTGGAAAGTGTGGAGAAGAGGGAACAGGAGATTGTTAAGAGGATATGACACGTATAGAACAGAAAAGAGGAGTGTGCTGTCACTGGGCCAGGCCAAGAGAGCAGTAGGAGCCGCACAAAGGCAGGCATGCAAATTTAAACTGGATTGTACACTTTCACTCAGTCACAATAAAGAAAAAAATAAAATGAAATACTAAACATTGATTATAGCACATAATACACTCTAAGTACTCTATATACATATGGACTCACAGCTCCTCACCAAGCCTAGTGTAGAAAGTAGTATTATTACCCTTATTTCCTAGATATGTCACAATAATGGAAAGGTTACTTGGCTAGAAATGCAGGAGTCAAGTCAACTGCATTCAAAGTTCATAGACTTCCTAGATATACAGAGATCTAATGTATTCAAACAGGTGTGCACCTTGTAAGGACTAGAATATCAAACATTTAATCTGACTTCTATTAGCTGTTCCTCCCCAACACAGAAACTCTGCTTTTGTCTTTACAGTAAGAACGCTGAAAAGCACCGTATTAAGGAGAAGCTGGAGCAACTGAGATGCCACTTCACATGGCCACTGATAGTGGAAGACACTGAAATACCTGATTTAGAAAGCAGGATCTTGGATGAGATTCAGTTCCTAGACACCAAATACAATGTGGGAATCCACAACCTCCTGGCCTACGTCAAACACCTGACAGGCCACAATGAGGAAGCCCTGGAGAGCTTGAAAAAGGCTGAAGAACTGATCCACGGACAGCACGCCGACCAAGCTGATGAGAGAAGTGTGGTTACCTGGGGCAACTACGCCTGGGTGTATTACCATATGGGGAGACTGGCAGAATCCCAGACTTACCTGGAAAAGGTGGAGAACACTTGCAAGAAATGTGCCAGTCCCTCCTGCTATAGGATGGAGCATCCTCAGATAGACTCTGAGGAAGGGTGGGCCTTGCTGAAGTGTGGAGGACAGAATTATGAACGTGCCAAGGCCTGCTTTGAAAAGGCTCTGGAAGTGGACCCTGAAAACCCTGAATTCAGCACTGGGTATGCAATCACTGTCTATCGCCTGGATGGCTTTAGCAAAGAAACACAGAAGAAGGGGTTTTCTCTGCAGCCTCTAAGGCAGGCCGTCAGGCTAAATCCAGAAGATGTGTATATGAAAGTTCTCCTAGCCCTGAAGCTTCAGGATGTAGCACAGAAAGCTGAAGGAGAAAAGTACATTGAAGAAGCCCTGGCCAGCACAACCTCCAAGACTTACATCTATCAATATGCGGGGAGGTTTTACCGAAAACAAGGCTCCCTGGATAAAGCTCTCCAGCTCTTAGAAAAGGCCTTGCAGGCAACACCTAACTCTGCCTTCCTGCATCACCAGATAGGGCTTTGCTACAGGGAACAAGCGATCCAACTAAAGAGAGCTAAAAGGCCACTTGAAGTTCAGGATAGAGAAAATGCCAGTAGAATGATAAAAGCAGCCATATCTCATTTGGAATCTGCGGTGGAACTAAGGCCCACATTCACTATTGCTTACGGGCTCCTGGCAAGTTTGTATGTAGAAGCAGGGGACCACAGGAAAGCTGAAGAGGTTCATCAAAAAGCAAAGCATTATGCTTCAAACCAGTGGAGGAAGAACATGAACAAGAGGTACATTTTATCTATGGCTGATTTCAGGAAGGTTGAAGAAAATCTCAAGTCGATGCAATTATCCGTTATTGAAAAGCAATAAAAATAGAAAAGGTATCATTTTCAAGGAATAATAGTATCAAAGCCGTGGAGCAACTAGATTTGAAGAAATTTGCTTTTGAAGAAATTTGCATTAGATGTAGAAAGTTTGAGCCTCCTAGGCCTCATCCACAAATTAAAAGGAGAAATGAATGAAGTCCTAGAGTACTAGGAGAGGGCCCTGAGGCAGGTGGGTGACTTGAATCCTTTGTTAATGTGTTTGCAACTAAATATAATATCCTTTCCTGTTGCTGCCTTCAAAGAATGTATAACATGATGAAATGAGTAAGTGGCCAGACATACCAGGTACTACACTGACTGCCTCAGCCCCTATTTCTTCCCCTCTACCCATGTGGGCTCCTAAGCTCTGTCAGGAGGACCCATTATTCCACTAAATGTGCTTGCACTCCCTGGCTGAGACTGTTAATCCTATTATACGCACCTCTCACCTGCTGGGCAAACAGAGGTAGGACAATATTTCCTTACAGCATTAGCTTTGGAACAAACATCTTCCTTCCTCAATCTAGCTGATCTCCTGAACCAAAAATATCTAACTAGTTGCAGTCAAGTCAACTCCAACTCACAGCCACCTTGCGAGGAGTCGGGTGGTACGCAGCAGCCTCAGTAGCTTCTAGCTACTCCTTGTTTTGGTTTTGCTTTGTTTTCTCATTGTGAATAGATCTATCATACAACTTTTGCCACTCAGCTCTTTACAAGTGTACACTTGATTTTTCTTCATATTTTACCTGGTTTCCCCTCCTGCCTCCCATCGCTGGTTACCAGTAATAAAGTTCAGTGTCTATACATTTGCCTTTTCTCATCTTTTTGTATAAGTGAGCTCATTCAATATTTGTCTTTTTCTGATGGGACTATTGTGCCCAGCAGAATGCCTTCGGACTCCGTGTATCAAGACTTCACTTGACCTGCTGGCCGAGTAGAACTCTACTGTATGTATATACCATATTTTTGATCCATTTACCTACTAAAGGGCACTTAGGTTGATTCCACATTTTGGCTACAATGAATAGTGCTGCAGTGAACAACAATGTACTAAAATCAGGCTCTTTTTGAGTCTCCTAATTTCAAGTATTTGAGTATAAATCTGTGAGCGGAATCCTGGGTCATATTACAGTTCTACTTTTAGTTTCATAAGGAATTGCCACACAGTATCCCACAATAGCTATCCCATTTTGCATTCCCACCAGCAATGGATAAGTGTTCCTCCAGTTTCCCTACATCTTTACCAGCGTATGTTATTTTCAGAGTTTTATTATTATTTTTTTAATCTTAGGATCCTAGTGGGAGTGAAATGATACGCCACTGTAGTTTCAATCTGCATTTTTCTGATGGCTAAAGATGCTGAGCATCTTTTATATGTTTGGTGGCCATATCAATGTCCTCTTTGGTGAAATGTCTCTTCAAGTCCTTTGCCCATCGTATGACTGTACTGTCTTCTTGCTGTTAAGTTGTTGAAGATATACATATATTTGTTATTAGATACCTATCAGATATAAGGTTTCCAAATATATTCTTCCATTTGGTAGCTTGTCTATTCACAGTTTTTGTAAAGTCTTTTGATGAACAAAAGTCACAGAGTTTTCACTGGGTGATTTCCAGAAGTACATCTCCAGACTCAGACAGCTTAGACTGAAAGCTACAATACAACCCATTGAGCATCATAGCAGCAGATGGGTGATGCCCGCACATGAGGCACATGTATTGACCGGGAATTGAACATGGATCTCGGACATGAAAGGTGGATAGTGAAACACCTGCGGAGGTCCGCCATCAGCCTTGTAGACAAAGTCACAAGCTCCTGCAAATGACGGGCTGAAGCATCCCACCTGTGACATGTTTTTTAGCCTACTGCCCTTGATATTAATTGGCTTCCTAATTAAATTTTCTTCAAAAAGATACCCCCTCCTCTCCTGGCACAAGGATCAGGGGAGATGCCTTCTGAGAGGGGCCCTTTACTACCTCCTTGGTTTATAAAATAATATTGGGAAAACCTGTACAGGAATTTCTGGGGAAAAGAGCTCAGAGGAATGATTTCTAACACAGCCAGCTTGAGAGCAGTGAGGCCGGCCCAGCCCCTGCTGACTTCTCCCAGCTGCTCACCCCTCCCTTCACATGAGATTAGCAAACTTGCAAGAAGGCCCTGAAGGGCTTTCCAGAGATAACTCCCCTTCCTCTCTTTCTCAGCTCTTAGATAGCAAACATCTTACTTCAGGAAAATAACTAGATTCCCAAGTCTATTACATTTGGTATCAGCAAACAGACAAATACTAAAGAAATACCTTTCTTAGAGTAGTTTGAGAGAAACTTAGAATAAAGGATGGTGGACACCCATTGTCCTTACAGGAAGAGATAAGGAAGAGCAGAAAAGGAACAAATAGAGACTGTATAACCTTTAAGATGAGTTTGTCCTCTCTTCCTGCTTAGGTAAAGTTAATAGAAGTCTAAAATTAGTTTTGCTTCAGCTGTTAATTACAAATCACAAATATGCCTGTCTCAGACCATTCTTTAGAGGATCCGAATGGTTAACATGAAAAGGAATGACAAAGTGTTTACTCTTTACTAACTAACAGAGAAGACCCTAATAATCAACAAGAGAAGAGGACCACTGTCTCTAACCATTGTTTAAAGATCTTAATAGCTAACATGAAAAGAGACACTAGTCTCGGGCCATTATTTAGAAAACTCCAGTGATTGACATGAAGAGACCACGAGGTACCTGCTTCTTGCCTAGCCAATCACCGACGTGGTCAAAGTACTCTGCCTTACCAACTATAAAAAGATAACAATAAACTAAGACGACCCTTCTCTCTTGCTCTCTGGGTCGGGCTGCCTTAAACCAGAAAAGTCTCTCCTGTCTCCTTGATTCATTTCCCGCCGCACCTCTCCCTCCCTCCGTGCGGGACCCTGCAAAGTGTTGGGACCGGCTCCCGGCAAACACCACTACCATTATTACCTGAAATCAGACCACCTCAAAGTGTCCCCCAACTATGTCTGAGAGCTTCACTGCCCAAGGGCTGCTTCACTTATGCTCAGAGCATCTCTTTCACCATCTACTCTCCTGTCACTACTCTGCAGTCACCCCACGCTTTATTGCTCCTTCCACTCCTGACAGACTCCAAGAGAGGGCCACTCTTGTGGAATAGAGTGCTTTAGTCTGATTATGACAAACTTGTTTCCCTACATTTAAAAAAAAAAATTATTCTGCTTTTAATGTATATGAGCCAAAATTGTGACTCACAATGTGAAAAAAATTGTGACAGAGAAAAAAATTTTAAATAGGAAGTCAGAAAATGATTTGGGGTAGGTAGGAAACAAGGAGAGAATATTCATAATTCGTATTCATAAACACCTACAATCTAAGAGTAGGACACAAATACATCTTTCAGCTTCTTGGTAGTGAAAGCAGTAAACAAGAGCTAGTTTGTGAAGGTGTTCTTACTGGTAAAAGAAACGTTCCAATCCCTGAAAGGAGGTAACTATCTTCTTAAAACTCTTGTTATGTTCTGTTAAGTGCCATGTATTTGATTATAACTCATAGCAATCCCAGGTACAACAGAATGAAATAGTGTGCACCATCCTCAAATTCGCTGCTGTTTGAGCCCATTATGAAAGCCACCACGTGAAGTCATAGCATTGAAGATCTTTGAGGTGTGATTGATTACTTTTCTGTGTCCTTTCTAGCCATGGTCATATCATTCCCACTCAGGTGATTTGGCAGGACTGTGTGATAGGGTGATTATGGTCTACCAAGAGGATTGGTCAGTTTTGCCTTACAGTGAGACAATTCCACAACAGAGAAGAGGCTTCTGCCTCTGCCACACAAGAACAGCCAGAGAACAGAGCATGTTGTTCAGACTCAGGATCCCGACCTTAAGAAGTTCCCAGAAGTAGCAGACCAAGTAAGAGAGAGAGAACAAGTTGCAATCTTGAAGACAGTGAGAAGTATTGGCAGGAGAGATCCAGCAGGAAAGACCTGGCAGCAGGAAATGTTGTTGTGCATTTCCTGGACCACTGAAAGAGAAAGTTAAGTGTCTTTGGCAGAGGTCTTGGGCCAAGAAAGACATGCCTTCAAGTACGGTAGGGAAAATGGGAAAATGTAGGCCTGATAGAGGAACTGTACCCTTGAGAGTTCTTGAGCCTGAACTGTATCCTGTTACATCCTAATAAATTCCACAATTGTGAGCATCATCTGTCACTTCTCTGTGGCAATTGCAATAAATTATTGAACCTAGCACAGGTAAGGAGGGTAACAGCATGAGGTAAGGCTGATAACAGCATCAGGAAAGAGAGTAACAGAGTCAGTAAGGCAGATGACAGCATCGGGTAAGGAGGGTAACAGCATTAGGTGAGGACGGCAATGCATCAGGTAAGCGGGGTAACACTATCAGGTAAGGAGGGAGTGAGCAGCCCCCACTTGTCTGTCAGTGGAGGCTTGCTTGTTGCTTGGATGCAGGAAGCTATGCCACTAGGTACCAGCAGGGTCAACCATGGTAGATAAGTTTCAGCTGAGCTTCCAGACTAAGACTAAGAAGAACGACCCAGTAGTCTACTTCTGAAAGGAATTAGCCAGGGAAAACCTTATAAATAGCAGCCAAACACTGTCAGATATGGTGCCAGAAAGTGAGCCCTCCAGGTTGGAAGGCACTCAGCTACCTCCTCAAAGTACAGTTGACCTTAATGACGTGGATGGAGTCAGGCCTCTGGGATCATGATTCGATGATGTGGCACAACTCAAAATGAGAATAAACAGCTGCAAACATCCACTAATAATCATAACATGAAATGTATGAAGTATGAATCTAGGACAACTAGTCAAAAATGAAATCAAACGCATAAACATTGACATCCTAGGCATTAGCGAGATGAAAAGTTTTGTCCATTTTGAATCTGACAATCATATGGTCTAACATGCTGGGAACAAAAACGTGAAGATGTACTGTGTTGCATTCATCATCAAAAAGAATAGTTCAGGATCTGTCCTGAAGTACAATGCTGTCAGTGATAGGCTAATACCCATATGCCTACAAGGACAGCCAGTTAACATGACTATTATTCAAATGTATACACCAGACACTAAGGTCAAAGATGAAGAGGTTGAAGATTTTTACCAGCTTCTGCAGTCTGAAATTGATCGAACATGCAATCAGGATGCATTGATAATTACTGGCGACTGGAATGCAAAAGTTGGAAACAAAGAAGAAGGATTGGTGGTTGGAAAATATGCCTCGGTGATAGAAATAACGCTGGAGATCACATGATACAATTTTGCAAGACTAACAACTTTTTCATTGTAAATACCTTCTTTAACCAACACAAATAGTGACTGTACACATGGATCTCACCAGATGGCATACACAGGAACCAAAGTGACTACATCTGTGGAAAAAGACAATAGAAAAGCTCCGTATCAGCAGTCAGAACAAGTGCTGACTGTGGCACAGATCATCAGTTCCTCATATGCAAATTCAAATCGAAACTGAAGAAAATTAGAACAAGTCCACAAGTCCCAAGAATGACCTTAAGTATATCCCTCCTGAATTTAAAGACCATCTCAAGAACAGATTTGATGTGTTGATCCCAAATGACTGAAAACCAGATGAACTGTGGAAAGACATCAAAGACGTCATCCATGAAGAGAAAAAGAAGTCATTAAAAAGACAGAAAAGAAAGAAAAGACCAAATTTGTGTCAGAAGAGACTCTGAAACTTGCTCTCGAATGTTGAGCAGCTAAAGCAAAAGGAATGGCAAAGTAAAAGACCTAAACAGAAGATTTCAAAGTGCAGCTTGAGAAGACAAAATAAAGTATTTTAATGACATGTTCAAAGAGCTGGAAATGGAAAACCAGAAGGGAAGAATACATTCTGCAATGTGTAAGAGAAATGAAAGATGTGGTTGATGTTCAGCCACCTGAAGAGGCAGCATTTGATCAGAACCGATGGTACTGAAGGAAGAAATTGAAGCTGCTTTGAAGGCACTGGCCAAAAACAAGTCTCCAGGAATCAGTGGAATATCAATTGAGATATTTCAGTTGAAACGCAGCGCTGAAAGTTGTCACTTATCTTTGCTGAGAAATTTGGAGGACAACTGCCTGGCCAACTAACTGGAAGAGATCCATATTCATGCCCATTCCAAAGAAAGGTGATCCAACCGAATGTGGAAATTACTGAACAATATCGTTGATATCACATGCAAGAGGCATGTGCTAACAGAACAAAGGGATACTGCATGGTTTAAAGCCAGAAAAGGTGTGCATCAGGGTAGTATCCTTTCACCATACCTTTGTAATCTGCATGCCAAGCAAATAATCCAAGAAGCTGGATTATACAAAGAAGAGTGAGGCATCAGGATTGGAGGATGATGATTCACTAACAATCTGTATTACGTAGACACCACCTTTCCTGCTGAAAATGAATATTTGAGGCATTTACCAATGAAGATCAAGGATGACAGCCTTCAGTATGGATTGCAACTCAACATCAGGAAAATAAAAATCCTCACAATCTCACCAATAAGCAACATGGTCACAAATGATTTCATTTTACTTAGGTCCACAATCAATGCCCTTGGAAGCAGCAGTCAAGAAATCAAAAGATGCATTGCACTGGGAAAATCTGCTGCAAAGGACCTCTTCAAAGTATTCAAAAGTAAGGATGTCACCTTGAAGACTAAAATGCACCTGACTTGAGCCATGGTATTTTCAGTGGCATCATATGCATGTGAAAGGTGGACTATGAACAAAGAAGACAGAGAAAGAATTGATGCCTTCAAATTGTGGTGTTGGACAAGAATGTTGAATATACAATGAACCCCCCAAAGAACAAACAAATCTGTTCTGGAAGAAGTACAACCAGAGTGCTCCTTGGAAGCAAAGATGGCAAGGCTGTGTCTTACATACTCTGGACATGTTGTCAGGAAAGTTCAGTCCCCAGAAAAGGACATCATGCTTGGTAGAGTGGAGGGTCAGCAAAAAAGAGGAAGACCCTAGTTAAGATGGATCAACACAGTAGCCACAACAATGGGCTTAAGCATAAAAACAATTGTGGACATGGCACAACACTGGGCAGTGTTTCATTCTGCTGTTCACGGGGTCACTATGAGTCAGAACCAACTTGATGGCAACTAACAACAACAGCATAGAATATGAAGCGCTGTGTGAGGGATGGTTGGTATCAGAGTTGGTAACAATGGTGGAGAGAGGTAGCATATCTGACTTCCACATCATAAGAATTAGCTTTAAGCTATTGATCTTGATACCTTTCCCATTTGAGAAGTTAGAGATCATTCACTGCCCACAAGCCATTGAGAGCCTTAGTCATTTTCGCAGATCCACAACATCCAATTACGATGGTTTTCTTCAAGCACTCACCCTTCCCTCTAGCATGTCCAAAGTACATGTGACAGAGTCTCACCATCCTAGCTTCCACGGAGTATTCTGCTGTACTGTTATCAGAAACCTAAGTGGAGTTCATGCTGCCTGCCACAAACAGCCAATCATTTGAGATGGATGAGATGAGAAGCAAGACAATTATGAGCTGGCACACAAGGAGAAAGACAGGATAGATTCCTTTAAAGTCTGTGTTCCCAAAACAGACAGTGGCTTGAGGTACTATGGAAAAAGGGAAAGGGAACAATGTTTTTATGAGTCCTGGCAATTTGTATGATGTTAGTTCTTCTTTGGTGGTCACAGTGGTCATGTCCCAGATGTGTTGCTACCTTAATACATATTTGGTTCCAGAGGTCATCTGATCATCATGTAAGTTCCCGTCATGAGGCAGATTCTTTTATGATTTTAGATTATTGTTGCTTGCTTTTCCACAGTCCTAAAGAGAGCATAGATTCATCCCTAACCTTCAAAGAAACTAAGGTAAACAATGGACTCATACTTGGAAACTCAATTAAATGAAATGGTGCAGGTATGTGGCCACTTATTTTACTCTGTCTGTTTCAATGCCCCCTTTCGTTGAGTGTTTCTCAATATTGAGAAACAGGGTATCATGTCTTTCTGGATATTCCCTGTGGATGAAGGATACTGTTTTGAGAGAGAAACCTGCAGTGGTAGTAAGACATAAGAAAGGCAGAGTAAAAATTACTACGTCTACATGGATGAGATAATGAGAATGGAAAAAACATGGCTAAAAATCAGGAGGAGTATACGAATTACTAGTGATCCTAAAAAAGGAAGGAACCAAGCTATAGACAGCAGCTTTGTTTAACAGTATTCCAAACGGCAGTTGGATCTGGGCCCTGATTGAATTTACACAGCCACATTTTTGTATTACATATAATTTTGCACATTAATTTCTACCTCACCTGAAGAGTAGACATAAGTGCAATAGGAGGTATTAGTTACTACACACAGCTTCCCTTTCTCAGCCAATAGAAATTCTAGGGCAATGTATAACAGGACCTAGTAGACAGGTGTTGGATGGTAAAAAAGGATAACATTGAAACCCTGAATTAATTCAGAGAATTACTTATTGTCTGAATAATCTAATTTATTTAAGTAGAGCATACAAGTATAGGGAACAGAAGATCAACATCAAGGAAATTAGCAGTGTCAAGAGTCTTTGGGGGGCCTTAGCCTTGTAGGATAGTGTCAAGAAAACAAATATTCAAAATTTGGACTGCCCCAGAACTCCAGTTCTCACAGTTTAGCAAACCTACGATTTGGTGTCCCGGAGAATACAGAAGTACTCTGGCTCTTGGAGCAGATACTACGGTTAAGTCCAGCAGGGAGGACACAGAAGAGCACATAAATCTAGAAAATCATAATCAGTATAGTAAATCGGGTCACAGTAGGACAATAACAGTATGTCTTCTTAGGGCACACTGGTTCTAGTACAAGGAAAACGTCAATGAGTAACACCTGGGCCAGTTAGCTGTTAAGAACATCTTTATTAATCACTGGTACAGGTTTCAGTAATCACAGTCAGGAGGGTCTTCACTGGCTTAAATTTTCTATTCATTAAACGTTAAGAGACAAAAATTAAAAGTAAGAAGTCTGCTGTGTTCCGTTTGAATGGCTTATGTGAAAGAAAACAAAACCAAACCTTCTGCTGTTGAGTCAATTCTTACCCACAGTGACACCAAAGGAAACAGTAGAACTCCCCATAGAGTTTCCAGAGAGCTTCTGGTGGATTTGAATTGCCTACCTTTTGGTTAGCAGATGTAGTATATAACCATTATCCAACCAGGGTTTCCTGTTTTTGTGAAAGCTTCCCTAAAAAATATTTTTCAAGAGTGTCTTAACTATTGTCTTTATATCTCAGGGCCCAGTTTATGTTTTCTTGTGAGTCTAGTACCAGCTAGGTAATGTTCTTTATGCTCAAAGCCAAGGAATGATGGCTCCAACATTACTTTGTAAATCATTTTCTCCTTTTTGATTGAAGATTGAACACAATACATGGATGATTAATACTTGGATATAGTCTAACTCATAGATGGTGACCATTGCAGGCTCTTTAAACTCATGGCAATGGTTTCCACAGGATGCCATATGGTTCTTCACCACATCTTTAAGCAAGAGCAATGTTCTCATCAATTGCATTGCCAGAGTGAGTAGACTCAATGTTCACCAACATTTTATCCCGAGAGCTTCTATTTATTTTTAGGTGTACAACCAAGTAGCCTGTCGTCTAATTCTACAGCACAGCCTATCTTCCTGGACTAGTGAAAGGCCATTCTGTTATCTCATGATAGCTTGATTTATAAAGTCAGAGATTACTACTATGTTTCTATCCTAGTAGCAACTTCATCTATTATTTGTCCCACAGTGATTGATAAAATTTTTAAAGATTTCTCTGATTCAACTATAAGTAGCAATTAAAGTTCTTAGAAATGACTAACCCCACCCTGAATAGTGGATCAATGAGATTTCTCCTAACTCTCATTTTACAGTGTGTAACATTACACTACATTTCCAGTATTTACTAGCATTGTTAATACAAAGACTTAAAGGTAATGTTAAAGTTCCCAAAGTGCATTGTTCATGCATTCACCAGGATTTAAAGACTGTGCACATAAATTCACTTTCAGTTGGAAAGAGATCATATAAATTATTGTAGTTGGATCTACCACACAAAAACATGTATGTATAAAGAGAATAGAGTTTATCTATTCATAAGTAGCATCAGCAACTGCCTTTTACGTGCCTCAGCAGCAACTGCATTCTGTAAAACCTCAGTTTGTGTATTAACATAAGTATAACTTTTATCTACTAAGTCACAGGTTCTTTCTTAATAGAACAGGAAATCTCACATTACTCTAATTTACAAAATCATAGTTTAAATTTCAGGCACTTCTCTGGTTATGATATTTACAACTTTGCTAAGTTTACCAATAGGAATTTTTAATTTGAGAGTTACAATACTCAAACCCATTAGTTCAATAATTTAGAAGAAAGAAAAATGGTTTCTTATATCCAGAAGCTAGGACCTTAAAACATCAGCAATATTCTCACATAAAACCCATAGTATCTTTTCATGTACTCAGCCTTATGTAGTTATTTTCTGTTCCACATGATTCTGGATCTGCTGCAGTCTGTAAACCCATCAATTTCTGCATAAGTTTTGGAAATCTGAATTTCCAGTTTTTTCCACAAGTCTAATATATTCCATCTTTTTGTTGAGATAGTCTGGTCAAACCTTTTCAGAAAATCAGCAAAGTAAAAACTTATCTGTAGCTGACAAAACTTAACATGGTCATGATTAATTTATAAAAATAAATACTCTTACTAGTGAAAAGACCTGATAGAATTACAAGCCAAATGTAAACCCCAAGTAAAAACAAATATGTTAAAAAAACCTTTAGATAATATTTCTAAACCTAACCATTATCTGTAGTTTAAAAGAACTTCAGACATTATACATAATTATCTTGAGGCATAATACCTTATTATACCATGATTTTATACAAACCAAGATTATCAAGCTTTTTAATACTTAAAGAGTATAGCAATAAGTTCATAAATATGAATTCCCCAAAGGATTGGCTTTGATGATGCTACATTAAAAAAATAGTTATAACTAAGTTAGCATTAATAAAGAATAATAAAATTATGATATAATATTATGCATATATTTATATAATATTAAGCAAAAACATAAGTGAAATTAACATTAATTTTAACTTAATGAGAATATCAGGCACTTCTCTTAATTTTTCACTCATTCTATGTAATTTATGAAATAAAACTTTTTAGCACATTTATAAGAAGATATTCATGGTTTGCCCATGAAGTTTCAGAGTCGTCAGGAGTTCACTACAGGTTAACAAGAAGCATACTTAAGTTATTTAACTAGGTCTTTAAAGTAAAAACTTTATCTTTTTCCTCTTCTTTCCACAGTCCTGTGGTTTAATGTATGTCTCAGGAATCTTTGTCTAACGAGAGATCAAACCTTTGCCTTCAAGGCAGACAACACAAAGAATAAATTAACATTTTAACTCAGGAATCGAAGAAAATTTTGTTATTTTAACAGCGAAAAACCCAATTCTTTGTTTTATATACTATCTAACCTTGTGGTTCTTAAAAACCTTGTGAATTAAACAATTAAACAAACAAAACTTCTGACTATATCAAATCAATTTTTTTAAAATAAGCCTTATAGTATATCACTTTAAATAGCAAAAACGACTAACTCATTAACAGACTTACAGAGATATATATATATATATATATACATTTTTTTCTTTTGTGCCCTGAAAAGCAAAAGTATATAAGCTTAAATTGTGATGAATACCTATTAACTCAATTAACTCAATATCAGTAAGTGACCTAAAGACTCTTGAAAATTATTTTACACCTGTAATGGAAATAACCTTTATTTAAACATTCTAAATTTTCATTCAATTATTACTATGCCTCGTGTCTAGAGCTATATGACCTTGGAGGCTGGGGCAAAGAAAGCCTGATACTGCTATGTTCTAATTCTTTTGACTCATGAAAGACATTTACACGTTTAAGTTGACCTAGGAATTTTGAAAGGCAAAAGATAATTACCTTCTTTCCCTTTTACATTTATAAAAACATTTATTTAGGAGGATCTGGGCATGAAAGAACTCTTCCGATCTGTCCTGCAGAAGCAGTTATCAGTCTCAAAGAATTTAAACCAGAAATATTCTAAAACTAGACAAGGTTGTGGGGGCCAGGGGGGCTCTGATACAAGTAAAGCCTACACTGGCAGCAATCTGACAAGACAAAGAAGTCTGGACAAAACATACGAGACACACAAGAAACAGTTAAAACCCCATGTGAATAGAGGTATTCTTGGCTGCCTCTGCTTCCCAGACAATCACATGAGCTTGACAGAAACAGTCTTGGTCCCCTCAACCTCCCAAACAGTCACATTAGATTCACAGAGGTGTTCTTGGCCACCTCAGTCTCCCAGATAATCACATAAGCTTGACAAAGATATTCTTGGCCACATACTCTGCCAAGACACACAGACACACAAAACTTAAACTCCATGGGAACAGATGGACTCTCAGCCACCTCAGCCTCCCAGAAAATTACATGAGCTTGATAGGGATGTTTTTGACTGCCTCAACCTCCTAGATATTTGTTAGGCCCAAAACAAGACTCTGTAGTTGCTAAGATTCCCTTATTACAATTCTACTCACAGGATCACTCATCTAGGTGCTGCTGGCCCCAGAAACCAAGGTTCCCAGAACAAACTAGCGCAACGTTAAACAATTAACAGTCACATTGTTTTGTAACACTATGTGTTGGTTGACAACACCACAATGTCCACATTCTTCACTTCTCAACCTTGGCTTCCCATTTACAAGCTTTCCCATTCACTTCTGCCTTCTTGCCCCTTACCCATGGTCTGTTGTGTCTTTTTAGTCTTGTTTTGCTTTGTGGATCTATCTAACCCTTGGCTGAAGAGTGAATCTCAGGAGTGACTTGCATTAGTGGTCTTAAAGGGTATCCATGGGCCATCTTCTAAGTGCTTCTCTGGTTTCTTTGAGATCAAGTCTAGGGTGTGTGTGTGTGTGTGTGTGTGTGTTTGAATTTTGTTCCACATTTTTCTCTACCTCTATCTGGAACCCTCTATTGTGATCCATGTTAGTCTGACTGACAGTGGTAGACAGGCGCCATCTACTTTTGCTCGACCCAGTCTGGTGAAGACTGTAAGTACTGGTAACCCATTAGACCTTTGGATTAATTTTTCTTTGATGTCTTTGGTTTTCTTCATTCTCCTTTGCTCCAGATGTGATGACACCAGTGGAGCATCTTAGATGGCTGCTTACTAACTTGTAAAATACCAGATGCTACTCATCAAAGTAGAATGTGGAACAATTTCTTTATAAACTACACATCAAGGATTGAATTCTCTTCCTCAAAAAATATATGTAGCAATCTGGCTGGGCTTTGATTCCCAGTTTTGCATGATGTTCCTCCAAACTATAAACCCTGCCTCTATGATGTTAATGAGAGAAGGATGGGTAGCACTTGTGTTGGTAGGTTAGGGCTCAATGTGTAAGACTGTACTGTACCTTGATGCAATCTCTTGAGATACAAAGGACGGAAGTTATCAGAAAGATTTGGGGACCTCATACCATCAGAAAGAAGCAATGCTGAGTCCTAAGTGTATCCTTTGGAAAGGACTTGGGGTTCCTGTGCCTTAGGAGCTTCCAGTCCAGGGGAAGATTAACAACAGAGACCTTCCTCCAAATCCAGCAGAGAAAGCCTTCCTCTGGAGTTGACATCCTGAATTTGGACTTTTGGTCGACCGGATAGTGACAAAATAAAATTTTTCTTTTTAAGGCCACCCACTTGTGATATTTCTGCTGAAGCAAAACTAGATGACTGAGACAGAATTCCATACCAATAGAGTAGAGTGTTGCTCTGAAAGACACCTAAAATGTGGAAGATGTTTTGAAACTGTGAATGCATGGAAGACTCAGAAGGAACCAAGAACTGTTATACTGAAGAAGGTACAGATGATATGAAACAAGCAGCAGAGGACCAGTAGCAGCAGCAGTGGACAAACAGCAGCAGAATCAGACCAGCGTGAGACACTGCTGGAGTAGCCCCATGGAGCAGGAGAGCTGAGGACCTGTGTGCAGGATTCCAGGTGGAAGGAGGTATTTCGGGGCCCTTAAATCAATGAAGCTACAGAGTTTTGAAACATTTGCTCCAGGAGGGCAGATGCAGGCATGAGGCCTAGGCCACGTGGCCATGAGGCCACAGGAAGCAGAAGATGAAGAAGCAAGAGGCATGAGAAGCTGAGCTGCCTCAGTCTCAGAAGTACAGCCGTGACCTCAGAGGTTTGTAAAGACATGGTCCTTAGTGTTTCTAAGGGTAGAGTTCCATTCAGAGGGACTAGGAAAATGGTATGCCTGAAATCAAGGGAGCAGAGTGGCTCTCCCAGTGGGCCTGGAAGGCAGAGCTACAGCACATGGCCAAGAGGCCTCCACTCAGAATCTGGAGTGTGTGGCCAAAAGGCCAATACGGAGAGTCTGGAGGGCAGAGCCATCATGTAAAATGTCTCAGAAAATGGAAGATTATTTTTAAAACCTTGAGAGCTAAAGTGATGGGTTATGTTAATTTGCTTGGTAACAGATGTTTTCTTATCCTGCAGTTTCTCTAATTTGTAATGGAAATGGCTAACTTGAGCCTGCCTGTTCTGCTGCTGTATTTTGAAAACAGATAACTTGTGTTCTAGATTTTACAGCTGGAGAGGAATTTCTGCATTTTGGATTTGGACTTAAAACTTTTGCTATTATGGGGTGAAAACGTTTTACATGTCACAAGACATGATTTTTCACAAACAAAGGGTGGAGCGTCATGAACTGAACTGTGTTCCTCCAAAAATGTATAGAGCAATTTAGCTGGGCCATGATTCCTGGTACGGTATGATGTTCCTTCATGCTATAAACTCTGTTTCTATGTTAATGAAGGTGAATGAGTGGCAGCTGTGTCGGTGGGGCAGACTCAGTGTGTAAGATTGTATTATGCCTTGAAGTAATCTCTTGAAATATGAAGGACAGAAGCTAGCAGAGAGATTTGGAGACCTCATACCATCAGAAACAAACAGTGTCATGGGCTAAGCACATCATTTGGAAAGGACTCAGTGTCCCTGCACCTGAGAAACTCCACAGTCTATGGGAAGACTTACAAGGACCTTTCCGTAGATTCAGCAGAGAAAGCCTTCCCCTAGAGATGAAATCCTGAATGTGCACTTTTAATCTACAGGACTGTGACAAAACAGACCAACGCAACTGCTATTCATTCTCCTTCATTAATATAGAAACAGTCTATAGCATGGAGGAATATCACACAGTGCCAAGAATCAAATGGCCTAGCCAAACTGCTATATACATTTGGGGGGGGGGGAACACAGTTCAATCCATGACATTCCACCTTTTGTTCATGAAAAATCACATCTTGTGACATGAAAAACATATTCACCACATAATAGCAAAAGTCTAAAGTCCAAATCTAAAATGCAGAAAGCCCTCTTCAACTGTGAAATCAAGAACACAAGAGCCATCCACTTGTGATAAATTTACTTCTGTTTAAGCAGCACCAGATGACTCAGATATATTATGTCAGTTGGAGACCATGGTTTCCAACACCCTCAACCCAGCAATTAGGTCTCTCAGAGAACTGTATGTGTCTATGGAGTTTCCATGACCTTGTCTTGGACAAGCTGTGCTGATTTCTCCAGTGTTCCATACAGGCAGACCCATCACCAAAGAAGTTTATACCGTGAAAGGAACAACTCTTGCTCCCAAATGAGGAAAACTCAAAAACCCAGACTCAATGCCATTGAGTTGATTCTGACTCATATCGACCCTACAGGACAGAGTAGAACTGCCCCATAGAGTTTCCAAGGAGCAACTAGTGGATTCAAACTGCCCACCTTTTGGTTAGCAGTCATAGCACTTAACCACTGTACCAACAAAATTTCCCAAATGAGGAAAAAGAATCCCAAGTGCTGGTCATGACTTTCTCAAGTTTACAAAGCCAATTCTCACAGATCTCCCTGGCTCTAGGTGCACCTGGGAGATTCTATTAACTAGCTCCCAAGTTTCTGCAAGGATAGAAAGACCCCATCCCCCCACCACCCCATCCCCCACCACCCCCACTCCACTGTGTCAGAGCAATCAGTACGTCCATAAAACTGCTTTTCACCAGCTTCCTGTTAGCTTTGAAAGGATGCATCCCAATAGAGAACAAAGAAAGATACTGCAGGTTAAGTTTCACTTTCCAATTTAGTTTCACTTTCCACTCTGAGTTTCCCTCTTCTGTTTCCAACAACACACCCACAGGTTACGTAATTAGCTGCTATTTATCTCCCTAATGTATTCATGTTCTGGGGCTTAAATCTGTGTCAAAATCCAGGAGAGGCAGAACCTCAGAGGGGTCCAGCAGGCTGAAGAACTTACATGCTACAGAACTGCTTCCTAATTCACAGCAACCATGAGGTAAGAGTGTCTCTGCTTCTCTGTCATCACATTTATAGTTTTGAGGGGAAGAAAGGGGTTAATCAATACTGCCTCAACTAATTTGGTCTCAGCAAGGTCAAGTTTCCTAACTTGTAGTTCAGTATTTGCCTTCGGCTGTAATGTGTGTATTAAACTCTGATTAATCCAGGGATTTAAGTTTTTGTTAGCATCACTCTAATGTAGCTTACTTCATGCTACAGCTCAAAGAAGAGGAGAGAAGCAGGAAAAGAGTTTGGTAGAAAGTGTGAAAATGATCCCAATCTCCAAAATCATACCTCACATCTATCTGGAGAAGGAGTGGACAGTCGGTCTGGGCAGACATTACTTTCTGCTTGTTCCTCAGCATGCTGAAAAGTAAGGCCCACAGAGCTCTGCAAACTTCAGTTCTGGGGTCTCCCAGCAGACTTATGGGAAAATAATGTGGGTGATGTGCTAGGAGGACCTCTAGCCTAGACACAAGGCCTTCTTTGATAGGCCTCTAGTCTTGCTCTCTGCAGTGGTAGGCTTCAGTCGCTGTCATGCCTCAGGAGGCCAGATTGAAGATTAGCAACATCTATCCACACCTCATGCTTTGGAAACCCTGGTGGTGTAGCAGTTAAGTGTGACAGCTACTAACCAAAAGGCTGGTAGTTCTAATCCACCAGGCACTCCTTGGAAATTCTATGGGGCAATTCTACTCTGTCCTATAGGGTAACTGTTAGTTAGAAATGACTTGAAGGCAATGGGTTTGGCATACACCTCTTCTCCCAGAGCAGCCAGGCTCTCTTCAAAGCCTTATAGCCTCCTGTCCTGGGGGCTTGGAAGGGTTCAGTGATTAAGAACATTGGCATTTTCCAAAAGGACTAATGTGGGAATTTCTAGATTGTCCAAAGTGAATCTTGATGCAAATAATCCCTGATACCAACAGGAAAGAATCTATTGATTAGCTGCTTTCCTCAGTGGGAACATTTTTGAAGTGGGGAAAGTTCAGGCCTATGATGAATTCCCTCCTCTCTTGGACCCATAAACATAAAAAGTAGGTTTTCAAACGTCATTGAAATAATAATAGTCCAATTATCATTCCCTGAATGACTATTAAGTGACAGCTTGGCTTTTCAAAGGATTAATCCTTGCAACAAATTTATTATCCCAGTTTTGTAATACGAAATCTTAGATTTAGAAAAGTTATACCACACAGATAATAAAGTGGTAGAAGTCGGACATGAACTAATTTCAATGACAGTATATCTAGTCTGTAAATGATTGTTTCTCCAAAGGTACAACTGGATGGATGTACATGACGTAATTTAAGACAGCATATTCATTAGCTTTTTTGTTTGAATGCTTTTATATTTATTTTAAAATGTATTCAAGGAATATACATATAATTTGTAAAATTTCTATTCAGGAGTATAATACATTTTTATTTTCATTATATATATATAAAAGTTACCATTTTAACTGATTTAAAGTGTAAAATTCAGTGGCACTTAGTGCATTCACAATGTTATATAATCATCATCACTGTCTAGTTCCAGAACATTTTTGTAATCTCAAAAAGAAACACTGTACCCATTAAGCAATCACTCTCCATTCTTTTTGTCCTCTATTAACCTATTTTCTGTCTCTACACATTTGACTAGCTTGCATATTCTTATAACAGGAAACATAAAAGAGGGGGCCTTTCATTTCTGGCTTCTTCTCCTAGCACCTGCTAAGATATGTCTCTAGCACATATTAGTACTTCACTTCTTTCTAAGGCTGAATTACATGAAAGCATCTACCACATTCTGTTTGCCAAGTCATCAGCTGATGGACATTTGGATTATTTTTACCTTTTGCCGCTATGAACAGTGCTGCTATAAGCATTCATGTATGTTATTTGAACACCTATTTTTAATTCAAATAGAAACCCAGACTTGAAATTCCTGGGTCATATACAAATTCCAGTGTTAACAGAGGAAAGCCCAACTGTTTTCAGAGCAGCCGTACCATGTCACATTTCCATCAGCAATGTAAGAGGGTTATTGTACTATTCAGCCCCAGAATTTCTACTTTAGTCCTTTTTATAATATTATATATGGTTTGGGGTCATTATGTAATAAAAATGGGTTTAGGTCATGTGTGCATACTTCTCCATAACTACAGTAACTTGTATCTTGTGAGAGCCCCTCAAACTCAACTGGTTTTGACCTAACTCATGTAATATAATGGCTGTGTAATACTGTATGGTATGAATGCATCATAATTTATTTAACCAGTCCCCACTGACATTTCCAATTTCTTGAATCATATAAAATGCTGCAGTGAATGTTCTTGAACACAATCTATAATGTACTGATTTTTTCATCTGGAAGATAAGTTCCTAGGGGATGGAATTCTTTTGTCCATGGACATGTGTAGTTTTTATTTTAATGACTATTATTCTGTTCATCTTCAAAAAGGCCACAATTCTTGACTGCACTAGTTGGCATCCTCCCTCATTTAGACTTTTGGCAATCCAACCAGAATAAAGTTTTAAATTGCTCCTATATTAATTTGCATTTCTCTAATGGCTAGGCAGCTTAGAGTATCTTTTTTCATCCCTATTGACTATGTAACTAGCCATAGTGGCTCAGCAGTTATGTGCTTGCCTGCTAACTGAAACAACAGCAGTCAGAATTTACCAGCTGCTCTGAAGGAGGCAGATGTGGCATTTTGTTCCCTAAAAATTACCACCAATACCAAAATTGCCACCATTTGCTGCTGGGCTTATTTCAACTCATAGTAACCCTACAGAGCATAGCACAACTGTCCCAAAGTTTCCAAGTGTGTAATCTTTGCAGAAACAGACCTCCACGTGTTTCTCCTGGGGAGTGGCTGCTGGGTTCAAACCACTGAGCTTTCAGTTAGCATCTGAGAGCTTAATCACTGTGCCACCACAACTCCTTTCCATAAAGATTACAGCCTTGGAAACCCCAAGGGGCAGTTCCATATTGTCCTGTAGGGTCACTATGAATTAGAATCAACTTAACAGCAACCTGTATTTTTTTCAGTAGTTATTTTTGGTTTTATCAGTTTTATCAGCTATTTAGAGCTTTTGGCTTGAATATATTCTCTATTTATATGTTTCTATAGATTCACTGAGTTTTTATTGCCAGTCCGCATAAACAACTCATATATTATAGAATGACAACTTTCATCTACATTACATATATTTTTCAGTCATACTATTTTTAACTTGCTTACAGCACCTTTACAATAAATAAGCTTTTAAAATTTTACATGATCACATACCTATTGTCTCCTAGATCATCCTCTAATATTTTTAGTTTTATTCCATTTTGCATTTAAGTCATTTATTTGGGGATGAAGGTGGGGTAGTTATTTACTGAAATTGCATTCTTCTTACTTCCTCATTCCCAAAGAAATGAGTAAGGTAACTGAGATGGTAGCAGCTGACTGACAGGGATGGGCCACATTTTACTCATTAAAAAGATAACTCTCTGGCTGTGTTGGACATGTGCAGAGTTTTAATCAGCTAGGGCTGCTCTAACAGAAATACCACCGAGTGGATGGCTTTAACAAAGGAAGGTTTGTTCTTACACAGTCCGGTAGGTTGCAGGGTGTCTGCTCCAGGGTAAGGCTTTCCCCTTGTCAGCTCTGGAGGAAAGTCCAGTATTGCATCAGTCTTTGTCCAGGGAGCATCTTGGCGCAGGAACCTCAGGTCTGAAGGATGCACTCTTCTCCTGGTGCAGATTTCTTGATGGTGCGAGGTTCCCATTCTCTGCTTGCTTCTCTTTCCTTTTATCTCTTGCAGGCTGAAAGGATTAAGGGTGGGGCAAGCCATACTCCAGGGAAACTCCCTTTACAGCAGAGCAGGGACGTAATACTATGAAGGAATTTACAGCCCCACCCTAATCCTTTAACATACAGTTTAGGGAAACCACAAAATGGAAGACAGTCACAAGATACTGGGAATCATATCCCAGCCACATGGCTACACATATTTTCGGGGGGACACAATTCAACCCATGACATGCAGTGTTGTCTGCTGTTTGAGCTTCTTTCTTCAATGCAGAAGGCTTGTTGGGTCAGGGCCTCAATTCCTGAGATAAATCCACTGTTCTTGACCATATGCCTGAAGACTAGCTTAATAAATTCAAGGTGAGTGTCATGACCACCTTCCCCAATCCAACTGTATCATTTGAAATCTGGGTTAAACCTAACTCGGCATTCTGGAAGTCAGTATCAGCAGTGAGAAATAGAAGTGATCTTCCCCTTAGGCAATAAAAGAAGTTACCTTATTTACAAACCAAGCTGGGAACACAGCAAAAGAAGAAACAGCCCTTTTCCTTACTACCTAACATACCGACACAAGCAAATGCAGACACCTTCTAGCAAAATTGTTATTCCCATTTTTCTTGACACCATTTTAGTGACAGGGGTGGGATGAACCATATTAACCACTCGGTTAAGGACTTCTGCTTAGAAAATGGAGTTGCCTGGACCTCCCAGTAAGCATACCTAAAATCCTGTACATTAAATATAAAACAAAGGAATACTCTGAATGGTAAAGTAGAGAAGGCAAAACCACCAGGAGACATGGGATTCATAGGGTGACACGACAGAAGGCTTTGGGAGCTATAGCGTAGACCGAGTGTTGGAGAAGACAGCAACCCAGAAACACCATGAGACAGAGACAGAAAACATCAAAATAGCCTGCTCTTTTTAGTCAAAGGACCAGAAAAGTGGCAGCTTAGCAAGATAGAAAGCCTTTAAATGAGAACCACTCCACTTAGCCAAACAGCACAAAAATACAACTGTGACCGCATCCTGAACCCCACCAGCAGTGGCTGAGCAGAGAAACTAGACTTCTACCCTTGCCGATCTGTAAGGAGGCATCCCAATTCCTCCTTCTTGGTGGAAACCTTGGTGGCGTAGTGGCTAAGTGCTACATCTGCTAACCAAAAAAGGTCAGCAGTTTAAATCTGGCAAGCGCTCCTTGGAAACTCTATGGGGCAGTTCTACTCTGTCTATAGGGTTGCTATGAGTCAGGATTGGTTTGGTTTTAGCAGACAGGTGTCAGAGAAGGCTATATAGGGACCCAGCATTTCATCTCTGCCAAGTAGTAATAAGGTTGCCCCTTACTGCCAGGTTAGTAGAGATGACCCGAGACGTTGCACATCAACATTCACTTGGAGGTAAGGAGGTATGCCTTTTCCTCTCCATCCAAAAGGTGTCAGACAGGCCTAGTGGAGGCCCCACTCCACTCACATGGGGAGCATTCCTTGTTACCCTTCCCAAGTGACCTCCATCATCCCCATTCAATGGAGGTCAGTTGGGGAGGGTAACAAAGCAACTCCCCTCCCCCCTAAGCCAGAATGGTATCAGCCACAGTTTATTTGGGAAAATGAACTCTCACTCCCCCTTCAACAGTAATGAGAAGCACCTCTCTCTCCTAACTGTCAAGGACAACCAAGTGGGTAACCTGAACTTCCACTCCTACCTGAAAGTATTGAGACAGCATCCCACCTTCCCTTGGTGAGTAAGGATGGAGAAAGTATGGATCACCCATACACTGCTGCTACAAATGTAAAATGGGACTGCCATTCTGGAAAACAGCTTGGCTATGTCTTTTAAAAATATACACTTAACATAAAAACAAAAAAGAAATTTGTTGCCATCAAATGAATTCTGATCCATGATGACTCCACATGTTCCAGAGTAAAGCTGACCTCCATAGGGTTTTCTTTCCTATAATTCTTACAAAAGAAGATCATCAGAATTTTCTCCCATGATACAGTTTGGCAGGTACAAAGAGCCAAACCTTTTGTTTAGCAGTCCAGCACAACCTTTTTGCACTATACTTAGTATATGATACACCAATCACACTCCTGGTCACTTTTACCAGAAAAGTGAACAATTTCTGTCCACACAAAAACCTGTACACAATTATTCATATTAGTTTTACTTATAATAGGCCCAAACTGGAAATGACCAAATGTCATATAGTATGTGAGTGGTTAAACTGGGGTATACCCCTTTATACTGCTGAACAATAGCAATAAAAAGGAATGAACTGTTGATAAACTCAACACCTGGATGGATGTCAAGGACATTATGATGAGTGAAAAAAATAATTTCATAAGATCATATCCTCTATGAGTCCATTTATTTATAGCCTCAAAGTGATAAAAATTTTAGAGATGAACAAATGAGTGGTTGCCAGGTGTTGAGAGAATGAAAGGAATGGGTGTGACTACAAAGAGACAGCACAGGGAGATGTATATGGTGATGGACTAGTTCTTTGATTGAGATGATGGTTCCATGGACCTACACGTGAGAAAATGACATCCAGGAATACATACACATCTATGTATTCTTATTAATGTCATTGTTAGGTGCTGCCAAGTCAGTTCCGATTCCTAGCAACCCTATGCGCAACAGGATGAAGCAATGCCTGGTCTTGTGCCGTGTTCATAGTCGTTTCTGTGCTTATGCCCATCATTGTGGCCACTATGTCAATCCATCTCATTGAGGTCTTCCTCTTTTTTGCTGACCCTCCATTTTACCAAGCATGATGTCCTTCTCCAGGGACTGATCCTTCTTGATAACATGTCCAAAGTATGTAAGATGCAGTCTTGCCATCCTTGGCTCCAAAGAGCACTCTGGTTGTACTTCTTCCAGAACAGATCAGTTTGTTCTTTTGGCAGTCCATGGTACATTCACCATTATTCTCCAACACCATAATTCAAAGGTATCATTTCTTCTTCTATCTTCTCTGCTCATTGTCCAGCTATTCTTATTAATAGATCTAAATGAAGATCACCTAATTGAGATGGTCTTACTAGCTAACTAAGATCATAGCTCTGGATTTAAAAAGATATTTGTTCACATTTTAAAAACTTTATTTTGAAATTATTACAAATTTCTAGGACATTGTAGAGGTAATATAGCGTTCCAGTACACCCTTCGCTTTGCTTCTATCAACGGTCATAATGTAATACACAATCAACAAGCTAAAGTCCTGAGTCAGTGTCTCCCAGGTTCAACAACTTTTCTCTATACCAACTATATTAACAAAATAGTAAGCACATATCACAAAATATGCTGTAAGTGCTTTATATAGATATATAGTCTTACAGATTCTCACCAGACCTAGTACAGCAAGTATTATTATTATGTCCATTTCACAGACTTGTCTCAGTCACAGAGAGGTTACTTGGCTAGAAAGCACAGAGGCCAGTCTACGAAGTCAAGCTGACTGCATTCAAAGATGATAGAAATCCTAGAAACAGAGGGGCTCTATAGAGTTGCTAGGAGTTGGAATCGACCCAGTGGGACTGGGTTTGGTTTTTTGGTTTTAATGATTTAAAGCAGGTATATTCCTTGTGAGAACTAGAATATGAACTATTTTATCTAACAGAAATCTATTAACTGTACCACACCTAACCAATTCTGCTTTCATTTTCACAGTAACAATGCTGATGAGCATTGTATTAAGGAGAGGCTGCAGCAGTTGAGATGCCACTTTACATGGCCATTGATAATTGAAGATATTGAACTGCCTGATTTAGAAGACAGGATCTTGGATGAGATTGAATTCCTAGATATCAAACACAATGTGGGAATTCATAACCTCCTGGCCTACGTCAAACACCTGACGGGCCACAACGAGGAAGCCCTGGAGAGCTTAAAAAAGGCTGAAGACCTGATCCAGCAAGAACGTGCTAACCAAGCTGATGAGAGAAGTGTGGTTACCTGGGGTAACTACGCCTGGGTGTATTACCACATGGGGAGACTGGCAGAAGCCCATGCTTACCTGGAGAAGGTGAAGAACACTTGTAAGAAATGTGCCAGTCCCTCCTGCTACAGGATGGAGTGTCCCCAGATGGACTGTGAGGAAGGGTGGGCCCTGCTGAAGTGTGGAGGAGAGAACTATAGACGTGCCAAGGCCTGCTTTGAAAAGGCTCTGGAGGTGGACCCTGAAAACCCTGAATTCAGTACTGGGTATGCAATTACCACCTATCGCCTGGATGGCTTCACGAAAGAAACACAGAGAAATGAGTTTTCTCTGCAGCCTCTAAGGCAGGCTGTCAGGCTAAATCCAGACGATGCGTATATGAAGGTTCTCCTAGCCCTGAAGCTTCAATATGTAGGACAAGAAGCTGAAGGAGAAAAGTACATTGAAGAAGCCCTGGCCAGCACATCCACCAAAACCTATGTGTACAAACATGTGGGCAGGTTTTACCGAAGAAAAGGCTCCCTGGATAAAGCTCTCCAGTTCTTAAAAATGGCCTTGCAGGCAACGCCTACTTCTGCCTTCCTGCATCATCAGATAGGGCTTTGCTACAGGGGAAAAGTGATCCAACTAAAGGGAGGCACAAACAAGCAGCTTAGAGGGCAGGATAGAGAAAATGCCAACAGAATGATAAAATCAGCCATATCTCATTTGGAATTTGCTGTGGAACAAAAGCCCAGATTTGTCGTGGCTTATATATCCCTGGCAAGTATGTATATAGAAGCAGGGAACTACAAGAAAGCCGAAGAGGCTTATCAAAAAGCGTCATGCATCAAACCAGCAGAAGAAGAACATGAGCAAGAACTACATCTCAACTATGGCCGATTTCAGGAATTTCAAAGGAAATCTGAAGTTGATGCAATTGCCCATTATTTAAAAGCAATAAAAATAGAAAAGGCATCATTTACAAGAAATAAAAGTATCAATTCTTTACAGAAATTAGCTTTGAAGAAATGTCAAAGAAATGCATCCGATGTCGAAAGTTTGAGCCTCCTCGGCTTCATCCACAAATTGAAAGGAGAAATGAATGAAGCCCTAGAGTGCTATGAGAGGGCCCTGAGGCTGGCTGCGGACTCTGAGGACTCTGAGAAACATGCTCCCTAGAAGCTAAAATATCAGTCATTTTCACATATCATTTGATTTTAGGTATATAGTAATATGTAGTGATCATCTTTCCTACTTGCTGTTTTCAGAAACACAGTGTATAATTGAATGTAATGATGAAAGTTCTGAACAATGTTAGCTGTATTCAGAAAAACAGTGAAAGAAAAAATATATATGCATGAAACCATTTCTGTGTGAATGCTACATGGTAGAAAAAGTTTGTTGAAAAACACTGTGTCAGATAAAAGACTGGATTTAAATATACCAAAATGTTTAATTCATTCATTTTATCAGCAAATAATTTCAGTGCTAGCTACCAAAATAAGTATGACGGACAAGGATGATTTTTTTGTCCAATCCTCATCCACCATATAGTCTAATGAAAGAAACCAAAACCATACCCACTGCCATCAAGTTGATTTGGACACACAGTGACCCTATAGTTCAGAGTAGAACTGCCCCACAGAGGATCCAAGGAGTGCCTGGTATATATGAACTGCTGACCATTTGGTTAGCAGACATAGCAATTAACCACTATGCCACCAGGGTTTCTGTCTAATGAAAGAGAGAGGTAAAAAAAAAAAAAAAAAAAAGTATATAATCAGTGGGCATCATTCTCCATGATGTCTGAAATCCAATTCACTTTCAAATTGTTCCAAGCAGTTTGTTTTATTTTATGATGTCTGAAATCCAATTCACTTTCAAATTGTTCCAAGCAGTTTGTTTTATTTTATGCTGTTTTTATGTGAAGCACTACTCATGAAGTCATTTGTTGATATTAGGTAGTTAGATCAACAAATACCGAAAGAGTAATAAATGATCTGAGAGACCATCCATAGGAATCACCTATGATTATGAATAATCACACTTTATTTAAAAGCAATGCACAAAAAAATTTTTAAAAGGAAAAAAATAAGGGAGCAGTAGTATTGTTTTTCATTCTCATAGATGTTGGAGAGGATGTATCAGTGTCCTATCGTGACTATAACCAACTACCACAACGTTCACGAGTTAAAAAATTACAAGTGATTATCTTATAATGCTGGAGGTCAGATGCTTGAGGTGCGTTTCACCAGGCCATAATCAAGGTGTCTGGCAGGGCTGCACTCCCTGCAGAGGCTCTGGAGGGGAATCTCTTTCCTTCCAGTGTCCAGCATCTGTAAGCTACCTGCATTCCTTGGCTCACAGCCCCTTCCATTTTCAAAGCCAGCTCTCTGTTTTCTTTGTCACATCACCTTCTCTCCCCCTGACTCTACTATCTCTTTCTTTTAAGAATCTATATAATTACATTGGGCTCACCTGGATAATCCAAATTTATGTTCCCATCTCAAAATTCTCAATCACATCTGCCAATGTCCTGTTGCTACATGCACAGTAACACATTCACAGGTACCCTGAAATAGGACATAGACATCTTTGGGGGCCACTATTCTGGCTACCACAGATTGCCACAAGAAAAGTCCCAAATCTGGGGTCCCAAACCTATTATTGCACCAGTAATTTTTACTCTTTTCAGTAAAGTATGCATTGATTTCAACCACTGTCCTTGTGCAAATAAGACAGGTATAGCACATTTCAAATTAGATGCTAAATTTTCATTGCAAGCATTTTTATTTAGACCTCACAAAAGTCACAACTAAAAAAGTAGATTTATAAATTTGTTTTCCAAAAACATTCTAGGAAGTTTTCTAACACGTAAATTGATTATCAGTTTTTAAAGTTAAATGTAAGATGAAAATTCAGCTCCTCAATAAATCATATGTGGTGTCTTAGGCTGGGTTTTCTAGGGAAGCAAAACCAGTAACACGTATACGTACAAGGAAAGATTTACACAAAAAAGAAACAGCTCACGCAGTTGTAGAAGCTGAATGTCCCAACTGCTGGCACAAGCCTCACGTGGCCACGGGAGCTGGTGAACCCAAGGTCAGCAGGTCAGAGACCATAGTTCTAGATCGCCGGCTGTGTAGGTCAGTGGATCGCAAACTGGCAGTGAGACTGTGAGGTCTCTGTTGACTCATAGAACTGCGGAGGCTGGCAGACCCAGGACCGGCAGGTCAGGGAACAAGACTCACAAGCAATGCCCATAAGGGTTGATGAATCCAAGAGATGCTAGTTCAGGTCCAGGAAGCAGACGTAAAAGTAAGCAGAAGCTGCTGGCAATGTGAGCAGACAGGAAGTAAGTGGTGGAAGGAGGAGAGATGAGAGCTGAGGGGAGGGAAGTCACCACAAGCCCTGCCCTGCTACTTGATAGAGCAGCCAAACATGAAGTTGCCAAGTTGACACAATCTTGACCTCCACATGAGGCTAGTAGATTTTGTTAAGATGACACAGCTATAGACCAAATTTAATACTAAAAACAACTGATTTAAGTGAGATGCCTCAAGCAAAAAGTTTGCAGGGTGGCAGGTGGGCTGCCAGGAACTCAGTAACCAAGATAGATAATATTTATTTTTAGATAATATTTTATTGTGTTTAAATTGTAAGTTTACAGAGTAAATTAGGTTTCCATTCAACAATTTCTATATAAAGTATTCAGTGGCATTGATCACATTTTTCACAATATGTCATCATTTTCATTTATTCTATTATGGCTGTACAATTTCCAATACTCTTCTTTCCCTGTCACCTCATCTTTTTTATCTTTGCTACAGAGAAATTTTTGACCAGTTGGTCTTAAATAGACAGTTTTTTACAGAAGCACATTACTCATGTGCGATATTCTTTATTTAATGAGCCAATCTGTTATTCAGATAAAAGGTGGCATCAAGGGATAATTTCAATTTAATGTTTAAAGAGTATCTCAGGGTGACAGTCTCTGGGTGTCCTCTAGTCTTAATTGGCCCATTAAGTATGGACTTTTAAAATATTTGAGTTCTATTTGACAGTCTTCTCTCATCTTATCAGGATCCATCTATTGTGGACTTGATCAGAATGGGGGGTAGTGGTAGCCAGACACCATCTAGTTCCTATGGTCTCAGGGCCAACGAGGCCACAGTTTGTGCAGACTGTTAGTCCAATAGACTACTTTCTTCTCTGAGTCTTTGGTTTCCTTTTATCCTTTTTATTTTAATGGAATATGTTTTTAAAAATCAAAATCAAGGCAAGAGATAAATGATGGGCAGGACATTGAGGTTTTGAATCGAGATAGAACCTGACAGGGCTGGGACTATGGTGTAGGGAATGAGCTGAGTAATAAAAACACAGGGTGAGAACATTTCAAATTTGTTCAAAATTATGATGTTATGTTCATTGCGGATTTTCTTTTTTTTTTTTAAACTGCTTTGGGAACACTTTCATGATAAAAAAACACTCAACAAGAGGGAGCGGAGTCAAGATGGTAGACTAGACACACATCTCCTTAATTCCGTCTGAAAACTGAGGCCTGGATTGATAACTAAAAAGAGCTTTCTGGACACCCACTGGGCCCTAGACTCAGCATAGGGCTGTCAGTTAGGACAGCATGCCACTAAACAGGAAACTTCTCTCGCTGAGCCTCATTTGCATGGCCTGAAAGTACTGGCACTTTTAACTTCTTTTTCTTCTTGTTGCCCAGTAGGTGGGGGGTGGGCACGAGTCAGCAAATAGACTGAAATGAAGTGCAAAAGTGAACAGCATGTGCCACAGCAGAGAGACAGTGTGTGGGACAGCCACACTTTAAGAGCCTGGAGGCACACTGAGGGTAACACAGTCCCTCTACCCTCTCTTTTCTGAGCTCTGCCATAGATTTGGCTGGTTAGCTGCAGGAGGGGCAGCTCAGCCAGGAAGCCTTCTTGGTCATCTGGCAGGTGGATTCACCCATCTGGAAGGCTCTGCAGGGACTAACTCCCAGGCTGAGAGGCAGTGCCAGTCCAGGAGCACGTTTCCAGCAGCAAGGCTGTGCTTACCACAGTGTTACCTGACAAGTAGGGCCCAGTAGGGAATGGTAACAAGGAAGTAGCCATTCCCTACTTTGCCCTAGCATCTGGGGACAGCTAAAGAGGTGCCTCCACTGTCAGCCAGATGGCAGGGCCATGCACACTTAACTGCCTGACTGATTTTGGGAGCTTTCAGATAGTTTTCAGCTTTTTAAAATAAGATTGCCTGGAGAAATAACTGCTGTGCAGCCCGACAGCATCTCTTCCAGCCTTTACTGACCCACATCACAGGATCAGTTAACAGCCTCCCAATGACTACATAAGTAGAGCTGTGTCTTTACCAGCCAGGAGGCAGAGCCTGCCACCCAAGAAAGTCCACTTGGGACAGTTATCATAGAACACAGAGGTGGCTGGTGACCAACTTACTTCTCTGAATTACACCTCATCTCCTGCTGAGGCAACACCAGAGAAACAAAATAGTCTCTAGATGTCCCCAAAGCAGCATACCATTGTAAAACATTTAAAGAAACAGCCATTCATGGCTCCAGAAAACTCCCAAAACAAAGAATCAAAAGTTTTCCAGACAAAGAAGTTTTTCTGAAACTATCAGAGGTTGAGTACAAAAGAATTATATAGACACCCCCCCTAGAGATTATAGAAAATGCAACAGAGCAAAATGAAAACTTAAGGAAGCTATTTTAACTGATGGAACATCAACATTCTGAAATCCAACAGGTCAACAACAAATTACAGCATCAGACGATTCAGTTCAAAGCCCAAAGAGCAGAAATGAACAACTGGAAATCAGACTAACTGACCTTGAAGATAAAACAATTGACACCAGCATCTTAAAGGACAAATGAGAGAAAAGAAATAGGAAAGAAGCTTTAAGAAACATGTGGGACTCTATCAAGAGGAGTAATCTACATTTCCCTGGAGTTCCTGAACAGGGACAGCTGAAAACACAGAGAATATTGTTGTGGAGTTGCTGACAGAAAACTTCCCTGGAATTATGAAAGAAGAGAATGTAGACATTCAAGATGTGAATCTAATGCCACGTAAACTAGACCCCAACAGAAAGACACCAAGACATAGTATAATGAAGTTTAATAAAATGAAACACAAGCAGAAACTGTTAAAACAAAGCTAACATTCAGAGGGAAGTCCTATAGCTTTCATCTGACTTCTCAGCAGAAACAATGTTGGCATACAAGCAGTGGCATGACACATTCAAAGCCTTGAAGGAGAAAACTTCCAAGCAAAAATTATATATTCTGCAAAACTGTCTTTGAAATATGAGGATGAAATTAAGACATTCTCAGATAAACAGAAGCTTAGAGACTTTGTTAAAACCAAACCAAAACTACAAGAACTACTGAAAGAAGCCCTTTGCTTAGAAAAACAAAACCAGTCAGTGTACACTTATGGAGGCAATACAGGACACAACATCCAGGAACCTACTCAGCTGGGGAAGTCACAAAACTCAATCAAAGATATAATACTGAAAGAAGGGAACCAGTGAGCAAATCATGAAAACTAAGACACCATCACATAAAAAAGAGGAATATACTACAGTAGTTATAGTCCTTTCAGATGGAGAGGAAGTTAATAAGTAGAAGTTAAAATTGGGTTTAAACTTAGAATATTAAGTGGGACTATTGGGGTAACCGCAAAGCACAATAACAGAGCAAAACAAGAAACATAATACAGGAGTCTCAGCAAACAGAAAATCAACACTGAAAAAGATGAAAAGTCAACCCATAAAGAAAAATAACCCACAACAGAATATCAAGAGCAACACAGAAAACACGAACACAAAGATAAATACCTCAAAATTACAGCACTAAATACATACCTATCAATAATTACACTGAATGTAAATGGATTGAATGCTCTAGTAAAGAGATAGCAAGTGACATCTTGGATCAAAAGGCACTACCTATTTATATGTTGCTTACAAGAAACTCACCTTTGATTTAAAGATATGAACAAACTGAAAATTAAAGGATGGAATAATATACACCAAGACAACAGTATACAAAGAAGAGCAGGAGCAGCAATACTAATCCCAGGTAAAATAGATTTTAATGTAAAATCCACCATCGTAGACAAAGATGGTCACTATTTATTGCTGAAAGATTCAATACAAAAGCATGACTTAACAATATTAAATATATATCCATCCAATGCTACAGCATCTAAATACATCAAATGAACACTGACTGCACTGAAAAATAAGATAGATTACTTCACAATAATAGTTGGGGACTTCAAGACTCCACTTTCAGTAATGGACAGATCATCTAGAAAAAAGCTCAGTAAAGACACAGAGATCTAATTGTGACAATTAACCAATTAGACCTCATTAACATATACAGAACTTTTTATCCATCAATGGATGGATGAATGCACATGGGACATTTTCCAGAATAGACTGTATGTTAGGACACAAAGCAAATGTCAACAAAATCCAAATCACTGAATTATTCCAAAGCATCTTCTCAAACCATAAAGCCATAAAAGTTGAAATCAATGGCAGAAAAAACATAGATAGGAATTGCAACTCATGGAAACGAAACAACACCTTGCTCAAAAAGCCATGGATTATAGAAGAAATTGAGGATGAAATAAAGAAATTTATGGATTCAAATGAGAATGATAACACATCCTACAAGAACCTATGGGACACAGCCAAAGCAGTGCTCAGAGGCCAGTTTATCTGTATAAATGCACACATTAAGAAGGAAGAAAGGACCCAAACCAAAGAATCAACCCTCCAGCTTGAACACGTAGAAAGAGATCCACAGAGGAACCTCTCAGAAACCAGAAGAAAACAAATCATAAAGATTAGAGCAGAACTAAATGAATTAAAGAGTAGAAGAACAATTGACAAAAAACTGATAAAAACCAAAAGCTGGTTTTTTGAAAAGAACAACAAAATTGATAAACCATTGGCTAAATTTATGAAAGAAAAACAGGAGTGGAAATAAATAACCCAAATAAGAAATGAGATGGATCCAAATCCCATCCAACAGAAACCAAAATTATCATAACAGAATACTATGAAACACTGTACTCTAACAGATTTGAAAACCGAGAGAAAATAGACAAGTTCCTAGATTCATACCACCTACTAAAACTATCACAGGGAGAAGTAGAACAACTTATTAAACCCATCACAAAGGAAGAGATTGAAAAAGTCATCAAAAAACTGCCAGCCAAAAAAAGCCCTGGCCCAGATGGCTTCACCACAAAATTCTACCAAGCTTTCATTCAAGAGTTAACTCCAATACTACTGAGACTGTGTCACAGCATAAAAAGGGATAAAATGCTCTAAAATTCGTTCTATGAAGCCAGCACAACCCTGATACCAAAGCCAGGGAAAGATCCCACAAAAGAGAAAAATTGCAGACCAATATCACTCATGAAACTTGATGCAAAAATCTGCAACAAAATCCTTGCCAATAGAATTCAACAACATATCAAAAAAAGCATTCATCATGACAAAGTTGGATTCATACCAGGGATGCAAGGCTGGTTCAACATCAGAAAAACAATTAATGTGATCAACCACATAAACAACACAAAAGATAAGAATCACCTGATTTTGTCAATTGATGCAAAAGAGGCATTTCACAAAGTCCAAAACCCATTCATTCTAAAAACTCTCAGCAAAATAGGAATAGAAGGCAAATTTCTCAATGCAGTAAGGGCCGTCTACGCAAAGCCAAACACCTACCTCATCCTGAATGGAGAGAGACTGAAAGAATTCCCTTTCAGAATGGAAACTAGACAAGGATGCTATTTTAGTCAGCTAGGGCTGCTCTAACAGAAATACCACAGAGTGGATGGCTTTAACAAAGGAAGGTTTATTCTTACACAGTCTGGTAGGTTGCAAGTCCATATTCAGAGTGTCTGCTCCAGGGAAAGGTTTTCCCTTTGTCGGCTCTGGAGGAAAGTCCGGTATTGTACCAGTCTTTGTCCAGGGAGCGTCTTGGCACAGGAACCTCAGGTCTGAAGGACATGCTCTTCTCCCGGTGCAGATTTCTTGATGGTGCGAGGTTCCCATTCTCTGCTTGCTTCTCTTTCCTTTTATCTCTTGCAGACTGAAAGGATTAAGGGGTGGGGAAAGCCATACTCCAGGGAAACTCCCCCTACAGCAGAGCAGGGAAGTAATCCTATGCAGGAATTTACAGCCCCACCCTAATCCTTTAACATACAGTTTAGCAAAACCATACATTTTTGGGGGGACACAATTCAACCCACGACAGATGCCCACTCTCATCACTTCTATTCAAAATTGTATTAGAAGTTCTGGCCAGACCAATTAAACAAGACCAAGAAATAAAGGGCATCCACATCGGCAGAGAAGAAGTAAAAACCTCCCTGTTTGCAGATGACATAATTGTATATACTAAGAAGCCTAAAGAATCTGTAGTAAAATATTTGAATAGAACAATTCAGCAGAGTATCAGGATGTCAGCTGAACTTAAGTAAATCAGTTGCATTGCTTTATACCAACAACGAGATCATTAAAGACATAATCACCAAATCAACACCATTTAGTATAGTCACCAAAAAGATAAAATACCTAGGAACAGATCTAACTAGAGAAATAGGAGACCTATACAAAGAAAACCACAAGACCCTACTGCAAGAAACCAAGACAGACTTATGTAAGTGGAGAAATCTACCCTGCTCATGGATAAGAAGAGTTAACATCGTGAAAATGTCTGCTCTACCCAAAGTGATCTACATATACAATGCAATCTCAATACAAATTCCAGTGACATTTTTTAATGAGATGGAGAAACAAACCATCAACTTTGTTTGGAAAGGGAAGAAATCCCAGATAAGCACTATCTGAAGAAGAACAGTGGGAGGCCTCTCACTACCCTCCTGAGAACGATTACACTGCCACAGTAGTCTAAACAGCCTGGTACAGGTCCAAAAAGAGACAAATGGACCAATGGAACAGAGTTGAAACCCCAGAGATGCCACCATCCTCCTGTGAACAGTTTACATTCGACAAATGTCTATGATTGTAAACTGGGGTAAAAAGAATCTCTTTAACAAATGGTGCTGGCAAAACTGGATATCCATCTGCAAAAAAATTGAAACAAGACCCATATCTCACATCTTACACAAAAACTAATTCAAACTGGATGAAAAAAAAAATAACTAAATATCAAACTTAAAACAATAAAGATCAGGCAAGAAAAAACAGAGTCAACAATGTAAGTTTTAATGCACAACTTCAAAATCCGACAAACAAAGCATGATCAACAGAAGAGAAAATAGATAAATGAGAACTACTAAGAATCAAACACTTCTGCTCATCCAAAGACTTTATCAAAAGAATCAAAAGACCACCTACAGAATGGGAAAAAATACATGGCAACTATGTGTGAAATCAACATCTCATCTGCAAAATATGAACAAGAAAAGGGTAAATAACCTACTTAAGTGATGGGCAAAGGAGATGGACATACACTTCACTAAAGAGGACATTCAGGCAGCCAAAAGACACATGAGGAAATGGTCACGATCATTAGCTATTAAAGAAATCCAAATCAAAACAATGAAGAGATAGTGTCTCACCCCCCACAAGGTTGGCCATGATCCAAAAAACACAAAATAACAATTGCTGGAGAGGCTGTGGAGAAATTGGAACTCTCCTACATTGCTGGTGGGATTGCAAAATAGTACCACCTCCTTGGAAAGCAATTTGGCGCTTCATTAAAAAGCTGGAAATAAATATACCATTTGATCCAGTAATCCCACTGCTCGGAATATATCCTACAGAATCAAGGGCAGTCACAAACAGATGCATGCATGCAAATGTTTATTACAGCATAGTCCACAATAGCAAAAAGGTGGAATCAACCCAGATGCCCAACAACAGATGAATGTATAAACACACTATGGTATATATATATACTCAATGGAAAACCATGCAATGATAAAGAACAATGATGATTTTAGAAGGCATCTCATAACCTGCTTTCAATTGGAAGACATTATGTTGAGTGAAATCAGTTAATGGTACAAAGACAAATATTGTATGCGACTCCTACTATAAAGACTTAAAAACAGACTCATATAGAAGAAAAGAATCTTTGACGGTTGCAAGGGAGGACAGAGAAGGAGGGAGAGGGCTGGTTATAGATTAGACAGTTGATAGAAATTTTGTTGGGTGAAAGCAGTGACAGCACATATTAGATAAAAGATCAACTTAACTGGACTTCCACATAAACTGAAAACTCTTCTAATCTTAACCCAATATTGCCAGGATAGTAGCAGGGGTGGGGGTCCTAGGACCATTGTCTCAGGGAACATCACGGCCAATTGACATAACTAGCTTACTGCTAAGGCAGTCTTCTGCACCTTATATTGGTAAGTGGCATCTGGGATGTTAAAAGCTAGCAAGCTGCCATCTGAGGTACACCAAATGGTCCCTATTCAGCCAGAACAGAAGACCACCAAGGAAAACAAACATCAAGGATAAAGAGCCTAGAAAACAGAAGGACCCATGTGAATGGGTGACTGTACAATCATGCAACCAGAAGAACCAGATGGTGCCCAGCCACCATCAAAGATAGCCATGATGGAGCACACAATGTCGAGTCCCAGTGGCAACACAGAAAAAAGAGAGGTGCTCCTCAAGAACTCCACTAAAAGACTGCAACTGATGGTCCAAAGGCCTGAGGGTTCCCCTGCAAGTTTGGTCCCTAGACCCGCTGCTGCTCCCGGCCAGAAATTATTACTGAGGTCAACTCTTTGGACAGGAATGGATTAGACTCAGGGACACAATGTGACCATATGGTGTGTGCACGTTATGGTTCTATGCATCTATAGGATGCTGTCCTACTGGCTCTTAATAGAGAGGAGAGGAGGGGACAGGAGATTGTTAAGAGGATATGAAATGTATAGAATGGAACGGAGGAGTGTGCTGTCACCAGGGAAGGAAAGCAGAAGGAGTTGCCAATAGGCAGGCATGCAAATTTAACTTGGATTGTACACTTCCACTCAGTCACAATAAAAAACAGATATATATTTAAAAAAAAAACAACACCCAACAAGATAGAGATAAAAGAGAAATTCCTCTATATAATAAAGAGCATTTATGACAAAATTACAGCTACCATTATATTCAATTAAAAAAATAGTTTAAAGATTAAAGACTGAGAGCCTTCTCATTGAGCTCAGGAACAAGACAAGGATGATCACTCTCATCACTGCTAATCAACATTATTCTGGAAGTCCTACCCAGAGCAATTACACTAAAAATAAATAAAAGGCATCCAAATACAGAAGGAGGAAGTGAAATTATCCTTTTGTATAGATAACACGATCCTATACATAGAAGACCACAAAGACTCTATAATAAAGCTATTAGAACTAACAAATGAATTCATCGAAGTGGCAAGGTACAAGGTTGATACAGAAAAATCAGTTGGGTTTCTATGCATCTCCAGTGAGCAAGCGGCAAAGGGAATTAAGGAAACATTACCATTTACACTGGAATCCAGATGAATAAAATATCTAGGAATGCAAGCCAGCCAAGTGCCATCGAGTTAGATCCGACTCATGGCGACATCTAGAAATATGTTTAACTATAAAGTTGAAAGACTTGTACACAGAAAATTACACAACATTACTAAATGAAATTAATAACTAAGTTAGTATGACATTATATGTTCATGGACTGAAAGTTGACATAATCCTGTCCACCACAGGGCCTAATAGCCTATATATATAAACTCCCACTGCTGTCGAGTTGATTCTGACCTCAAATGACCCTAGAGAACAGAGTAGAACTCCTCCATAGAGTTTTCAAGGACTGACTGGAGGATTCACACTGTTGACTTTTTGGTAAGCAGCCACAACCTTAACCACTGTGCAACCAGGCATCTGTATATATATGTATATAAACTACCACCTAACAGCAAAAACACAGCCTAATAAAAAAAAAAAATCAGGCAAAGGATTTACACAGTTTACCAAGGAGGATATTCAAATAACCAACATCAATGTGAAAAAGACACTCAACACCATCAGCCATTGGACAGATACGAATCAAAACTGCAACGAGGTATCGCCACTCCAACTAGAATTTATAAAAGAAAACAGCAAGTGTTGCTGAGGTTGTGGAGAAACTGGAACCCTGATCCACTGCTGGCAAGAATGTAAAATGGTACAGCCACTTTGGAAAACAGTTTAGCAGTGCCTCAAAAAGCTGAATTTAGAATTACCATGTGACCCAGCAACCCCAATTCTAGGTATATGCCCAGAAAAGTGAAGGTGGGAACACAGACAGAAACCTGCACACCAATGTTTATTGCAGCACTTTTCACAACAGACAAAAAAAGGGAAACAGTCAAAATCTCCATCAACAGAGGAATGGGTAAATAAAATATGGTATATATATCTCATGCAATATTAGGCAGCTGTAAAGATAAATGAAGTTTTGATGAATGCCCCAACATGGATTAACCTTGAAAACATGAAGTAAAATGTCAGTTGCAAAAAGACAAATGCTGTATGATCTCACTTACATGAAATAAGCACATATTTGCTTTATATAGAGAACTCAAAGATTATTAATGGTTGTGCAGTGGTTAAGAGCTGCTATGGCTGCCAATCAAAGGTCAACAATTCAAGTCCACCAGCAGTTCCTTGAAAACCCTATGGAGCAGTTCTACCCTGTCCTCTAGGATCGCTATTAGCACGAATCAAATCCATGGAAATGGGAAGGGGAGGGGAAAGGGTGAGTTTTTGTTGGTGAGGTGCTGAGTTTATGCCAATGGTGGTGGAACATTTTGGAAAGGAATAGCAATAATGGTACAACATGAAAAATTAAAATTACTGACGCCAAAGCCAGCCAAGTGCCATCGAGTCGGATCCAACTCATGGCGAAATCACTGACACTGAGTTATAAATTTGGAAGTTGATATGCTCGCAAATGGTTTATGTATATTTTCACAATTATATATATGCATATATAGTACACTGAGGTATGATTTGTCTTAACTGCTAAGTTTCCTGGTGTCCCCTAAAATTTTAGACTCTAGTTCTGGCCCCTCACATGGCTATGCACATATGTCAAAACTGATCAAAACACATACTGTAAATATGTGAAGGTTGCTGTACCTCAAGTATTCTTTAAGATCTTGAAGTTTTAAACCATGATTGTTTATGGCTTTAAAGTTGATTTTTATTTTGTGCCTTTGCTTTTCAATATTGAGTATGTTAATTATTGCATGAGAAGTTTAAAAAAACAAGCAAAAATATGGATTAAAAACAATAAAACAGTATTTACTCTAGCATATTAACCACCTGTCAATTAAACTTGGGGCAAAATACTTTACAATTTAAAAACAAGTACTTTAAAATTAAAAACTAATTTTTCTCCTGTCCCACAGTTTTAAGGTAAAACACCTGACTCAACAGCAGTGGGTTTAGATTTTTTGGTTTTCACAAGTATATTTCAAAGCTGTATTGTTCTCTAATTCTGTCTTTAATTTCTGGATTCAGTATCTTAGATGACTCTAATCAGAAAATTTAGCTAGGGTTCCAGGACATCGGGATTTGCACCTCCACTGTATTACTGTTAAATAAAACGTAAAAAGAAGTTTTTGTACTTCTTTTCAGTTGGTACCCATACTCTTTGTAAGGGGAACCAGTCATTGATTAGGGAAACAAAATTAATTTTATTTTGTTGTTGAGAATACACACAGCAAAGCATACATCAATTCAACAGTTTCTACATGTACCATTTAGTGACAATGATTACATTCTTTGAGTTGTGCAAACATTCTTACCCTCTTTTTCTGACTTGCTACTCCTCCAATAAGATAAAGTAATTGCCCCTTAAGGTTCCTACCTCATCTTTCAAAGTGCTGTTGTCAATTTGATCCCATACAGACAGTTCTCAAAAGAGCATAATGCTCAAGAGAGGCATTTTTTAAATAATTAAGCTTAACTATTGTTTGCTTTTAAGAAGATTTCAGGAGATATTTTTAGTTTAAGGTTTAAAGTTTATCTCAAGACAATAGATAGAAGGCTTCAGCTAAACTTCATGGATCCAGAAAGTTTGGAGTTCACAAGAATTTGAAATTGTTTTACATTTTCATCCCTTTTGATCAGGATTCTGCTATTGAATATTTATCAAAATGTTCAGTAATTGCATCCAGGCACCATCCAGTTCTCTGGTCTCATGGCAGAGGGTTTCATGTTCAGCAGTTCCTCACACAATCCATATCTTCCTATTTCTGATTCTTCTGATTAGGAAAATATTTCAATAAACCAGCTCCCTGTGATCAGGGATACAATCCAGGTCATGAACTTTGGCAAATATCAAAAATCTCCTCCTGTAACAAAGAAGTGAAGTAGAACTCAGAAGATAAGCTCGTATGTGCCTGGATTCTGCAAGGGGATTAAAGGTCACAAGAAAATCCTGGAGGTAGTCAGGGCACGGATGTGAAAAGAGCCTCAACAGGGTCTTTCTTAATATAGCAGAATGTGTAACATCAAATTCTAAGTTGCTTTTGATATCATGGGATTTAACCCTTCCTTTATTTCACTCACCTCCACACCTTCCCCCAAATTCAGTAAAATATATGAAGTTCACAGTATTTGGTTGAATGGGCATTTTGTGGAACTTGAAGCAAGAGCAGTGCATTAGTTTTCTATAGCTGCTATAACCAACTACCACAAACTAGAAGCTTAAATCACAGCAATTTGATCTCTCACAGTTCTAGAGGCTGGAAGTTCGAAATCAAGCTGTCAACAGCACCCGACTCAGTCGAAGACAGAAGGGAAGAATCCTTCCTTGCCTCTTACTAGCTTATTCTGGAAATCTTTGGAGTTTGTGGCTTGTAGCTGTATCATTTCAAACTTAGTCCCTTGTCTTCACATGGCCATTTTCTCCGTGTGTGTGTGTTGGAATCTTCTGCTTTCTTTTGTAAGAAGTCATTGAATTTGGGGCTCACCCTAAATTCAGGATATTTTATCAACTCAATGGCAAAAGGATAGATTTGTTTCAGCACTTATCACATTGTGTCTCTCCCAATCCCTGACACATGAAATTTAAGTTATCCTCTTTGTTAAATCTAATGCATCTGTTGTTTCAGTAATAAGGAAGTTGAGAAGATTGCTTCTGTATAACTCTGATGCTTGCTCCTTAATCATACAGATAAATTTTGCACACTCATTCAATTCCTATAGGATTCCAGTAGAAATCCAAAGCTCTCCCCAGTATTTTGGGGAATTCCTTAGGGACTTGTATTCTTGCAGCCTCAGCCTTCAAGGCTACTCTTGGATGTCCTGTATTAATGCAGAGGGAATGTTGCCCGCAGTGGATTGAACAGTGGCCCCCTCCGTGCAAATTTATATATACCCCAAATCTCAGGTTGTTACCTTATTTGGAAATAGGTACCATTGCACCACCTGGGCTGAAAACACAAGTCTAAATACTGTCAACTCCCTAGGGTTAGAAATAGTAAATAGATACTGGATAATCTGTCAATTTTCTGGCCACTCAGCAACTTTTCCAGGCATTCTTACACATTATTTATGCCCCCAAACTTGGAGCTTATTAATGCAAGAGAAATCCCTGAATTATGTAAAATATTTGTATGAAATGTGTCTGGCAATCACAAGATCATGTTTACTAACTGTGTCTTAAAACCTAACACTGAACCCCAGTGGCATACTGGTTAACAGCTTGGCTGCTAATCAAAACTTGACAGCTTGAATCCACCAGCTGCTCCTTGGAAACCCTATGAGGCAATTCTTCTCTGTCATATAAGGTTGCCATGAGTCAGAATCAACTCAACAGTAACGGGTTTGGTTTGGTTTGGCTTTTGGTATAATCTAACATTACCAAACCCATTACTGTTGGTTTACTAGTCTCCCTAACTCTGCGAGAGAGCTAGCTCTATGCTCCCTGGGACTCAGTAAAACTCCAAGTGTGGGATAACCTGGATATCTGCAGAGAAAAAAAAAAAAACAGCAAAGAACAAATCCAGGAATATGAATGTTATTTTTTTAGATTGAAAACATCCTTGTCAAACCCATATGTGACTAGTTCCAGACATTGCCAAAAGGTCTCTTTAATTTGATAGTTGAACTTCAGAAAGAAGCTTATTACTTCCGTGTAAACAAAAGACAGAAAGAACCTCAGTAGATGCTCTTATTTAGAGTTCCTCCATAAAATACTTTCTCTAAGTGCCCAGAGAGTGCCTCTATGGACACCTAAACTAGATCAAGCAACAGCTTCCACTGTTCACTGCTGTTTCAGGTGCCCCAACCAAGGTCATTGTTAAGTGTTGTCTATATACCACTGCAAGTCCCAGTTTCTTACAAGTCATCCTGGCCACCAACGTCTCCATTCTCATGATGCTGCTAGAGTTGGAAATGCATTAGGATTCAGGGTCTGTAACCTACAGCCTACTCATTTAGAACTGTGTGCACAACCTGTGGACACAGCCTTGCACCTTACCCCTGGCCAGACCAAGTGCGGTACAGCCATCTCCACTCTACAGTCCTGTGCTGAAGGAGGTAGATCTTTTCTGACATTCTCTTCCATGTCTACCCTTTAATCCAGGGACTCCTCCTCCTGAGCCCTACTACCATTCTCGATTTTTCTTCTTTCCATCTGTATTCATCTTTTCTTCCCCTCTGTCCATCAAGTCAGCTTCCTACCTCTCATAGACCATACCGTGAGAATTAATTCCAAAAGAAAAAAAGAAATATAAATGGGGATATTATTTTTATCAGTCGTTCTCAGCGTAGGGAGTGGGAGTGATTATGTTCCCCAAGAGACATCTGGCAATGTCCGGAGTCATTTCTGGTTGCTATGACTGTGGGCTGCTACTAGCTTCCAGGCACAGAAACACTCTATAATGTACTGGGCAGCTTTCTACAACAAAGAATTACTCAACCCAAACGTCAACAGTGCTGAGGTTGAAAAACTTCAACTTACAACCAATTTTTGGAAGAGCTATTGAAAGTAACCATTTAATCAGAAGTGCCACCTTTAGGAGTACCTAGCTATCAAGTTTGTTTCCCAAGGGGATTTTAGATCAGTAGTCAAGTTTTGCTTTGTTTCTCTTTTCTCCACTTGATATGCTTGATATGTTTTACACGTTGATAACAATAAATTCAAACCCACTCAACCCAACAATCTGTTATAAACAAAACAAAACAAAAAGATGGGTACTCAAATTCCATCTAGTAATTTCAGCATGTTAAGCACCCACTCAATAGTCAGGTCTTTTCTTTGTTTCTTCTGAATCCTAAAAATGCACATTTATTTAAAATTTTTACAGATGATACTTGGTTTTCTCCTAAATTATACTAGTAGATAACCAGGATTTTTTTCCTCATTGATGTTTATCACATTGATGTTTATCCAAATTGGTTACCATCAATTTGGAAACCCTGGTGGTATAGTGGGTTAAGTGCTACATCTGCTAACCAATAGGTTAGCAGTTCAGATCCACCAGGCACTCCCCAAAAACTCTATGGGGTAGTTCTACCATGACTTCTAGGGTCACTATGAGTTGGACCCAACTCCCCGGCAGTGGGTTTAGCATTTGGGTTTGGCCGTCAATTTAAACCTTAATAAACAAAGATTATCTCTTGACCTAAACAGACCTAAGGGGAGGAAAGGGAAAGAAATAGTAATGGAGAAGAAAAAGTAAGATTAACACCCTGGAAAACTTTCAAACACTGATACTCCATCAAATTTTTCTACACCTTTGATAAGGACGATTTTAGCTTATTTTTCTATGGAAAATAATCTCTCAGTGTCTTTTCTAAAATTTTCAAGATAAATAGGTCTACCACACCCACACTGCCTCTCTGATCTTATAAGGTTTTTCTTCTGCTCTCTCCACTCCAACTGCACCATCTACACAGGTGAAGTACGCTCCCATCTAAAGGCCTTTGCACTTACTGTTCTCTCTGATCGGGATGCTCCTCCCAGGATGCTCAGTGTCTGCTCCTTCACCCTCTTCAGATCTTTGCTCAATTGCCACTTTTTCATTGATACTTTTTCTCATCAGCAATTCTGTAACTGCAAACACCTCACACCTCGACCCTTTCTGCACTTTGTTTCTGCTTTGTTTTTCTTCATAGCACCAACCAACAAACAATATATTTTCCCTGTTTCTTCATATTTCCTCACACTAGCAGATAAACTTCTGCGGATTCAACCCTCATTGGTTTTGATCATGGCTATTTTGACAGCAAGGTCACTGGGTGACGCATATGGTTTGTACTCAGGATCGCTAGGAGTCGGAGAAGACTCAAAGGGCAACCGAGTTCTGGTTACTAACCTAAAAGCTGGCAGTTGAATGCATTCAGTGGCGCCGCAAAATAAAGGCCTGACAATATGCTCTGTCAACAGAACAGAAGAAGAAACCGAGAAGCACAGTTCTTTCTGCAACACATGGGATCGTTGTGAGACAAAATTGACTGGAGGGCAAATGGGGACACTGACAATGGAGTCCCTGATGACGGAAATGGTTAACATACTTGGCTGCCAACCAAAAGCTTTTAACCCCAACATTTCTCTAAATTTACTCGATGGAAATAACGGCAATGATATTTCAGTTTCTCTTAATATAATACAGCACTGCAGTGTGTTTGCTGAGCCAAAAACTACAAGCTCTGACTTCAGTTTCTGCTTAGGATGTAGAAAGCTGGAAAGGGCATCGCTTCCACAATTAGAAGAAAAAGAACGCCAGACAATCTCTTGCTATATTTTTATATCAGAAAACAAAAACTCAAGCCAAACAGCACTCGGACTCAGCAAAGCAGACGAGAGCCAAGACCGCTGCCGGGCTTCCTAATTCCAGAGCCCTCTCCGGCAAATTCAGTGCCAAACCAACCTGCGCATCTCTGCTCCTGGGCCCAGCCCGGGACCTCCCTCAGCTCTTCCGGAAGTTTCAGTTTCCGGAAGCTAGACCTCAGCGGGCAGGAGAGACGAGATTCACTTTCCAGTTTCGTTTCCGCGCCCGGGTCCCGCCTTGAACAAAGACAACGCCCGGGACTCCAAGCGGGAGCCGCCGGGGTCCCGCGGGAAGCCGCCCCAAAGCCGCCCCGCGCGCGCTCCCGTGGACGCCGCCGCGTGCGCGCCCCGCCGCTGCGCAGCCGGGGATCCGCGACCGTGAGGAGAAAGCCCGAGGGACCGCCGCCTGCCAGGACCGCCCGCGGGGTGCAGCCACCATGAGGTGAGGCGTCCCCGCGCGCACACACAGCCCGCTTCCGTTCTCAAACCCTGCCGAGGCCTTTTGTTTCAAACTGGCGTTTTCCTTTCATTCCAGCCCCAGCGCTGTGCTCTTTCACGGGCCGGAGCTGCTGGCCCTCTGCAGACCGGGATTTGCTTTCGGAACGCTCCCACGAGCCTAGCTCGGGTCCTGACGCTTGCAGTCGGGCCTGTCAGGGAGGGGCTCCGAACAGATGAACACCCGCTCTCTAGGAGTCGCGCATCTCCTGAGCCGCTGCAGTTGAGCTTGTCAGAACGGGGACCGCGACGTCCCCAGGAAACCTGGTTCCTTTCCTAGAGCCTGACGGTGGGACTGTCCGGGCGCGCGGCCTGAGGGGGCTTTCCCTGGAATCCTTGTCACCTGTCAAGGAATCTGCGCTCCAGTTTGTAGGGCGTGTGGCCAGACAACGTTCCCCGGGAGCCCTGTCCCCTTCCTGCGGATCTTGTCAGCCCTGGGAGAGTGACAGTGCTTAGCTCGTGCCGTTCGCGGCCGTCTTGGGTAGCCCGTCAGCGCCTGCTACCCCTCGTCTGCTGGGGAGGGACCCTCGGAGGATTCCTGGCAGCTTTCACGTAGCACGAGTCTCCAGAGCTTGTCGCATTGTTCTCCTCCATCCCTAAGGCTTCAGCTGCCATCCCCTCAGGGTCAGCCAGCGCAGCTTTGCTGCAGCACTCGAGGCGTCACAGCTGTCAGCTACTGCCATTTTGCCTTTTTTTGAGTTCTGAGATGCAGTCTGAGATTTTTCTCTTCCTCTCAGCCACTTTTGTACCACGTACAGATTGCTATTGTCCCTCCCAATTCATTTATTTTAGGAAAATTCTTTGTCTCCTTTACTGTTTATGATGGTGAAGTCCTTTTCTTACCCATTTTGGATCATCAAGGGCTAGCGCCCAACCCTAGTAATTTGTGCACCATCTACATTTAATGAGTTGAAGAATAACAGATTAAGATCTTGGTTTTAGAGGCCAAGTTCTTTGTTCTAAATCGTAACTCAGCATTAGCTGGCTAAACCAGTTTCTTAATCTCAGTGAACCTCAGTGTAAAAATGAATAGCATCCATCTCTTGGGACTGAGTTAATTGAAGTAATAAATATAGACTTATACTTTCACAATAAATGCTTTCACAATACTTTCACAATAAATATTCACTCTTAAAAGTAAAAAAAAAAAAGTGCCTCACTTTTAACATTTGTTATAAAGGAGGGAGGTATCAAGAAGGGACTTGAAGAAACAGGATATGGGGGGAGGGGGGAATGCTGATTGGCAGTCCAAATCCACCAGCTGCTCCTTGGAAACCCAATGGGACAGTTTTACTCTGTTCTGTAGGGTTGCTATGAGCCAGAATCTACTGGATGGCATTGAGTTTGATTTGGGGGGGAAAGGGGGTGTATATATGTGTAGAATGATGAGGTGGAAGAGGAGGAGGCCCCAATGAAGACTGACTGTCTTCCAAGGCCAATGAAAGAGAACTGCTTCCTTGGAAAAGACCAGAATCACCTACAGATAAATGTTCTGTCTTTAAACATAATAACCTCTCTCTGCCAGTTTCCCAAGGAGTAAATTAAAAAGTGAAACTCCTAATGGTGTCTGGTTCTTTGTAAATTCTGCAGTCTGGCTGGCTAAGAATCCCTTTGAGATCGCCCAGCCCAATTCGTAGTATCTGAGGCAGCCTTCCTTATCCTCCCTGGGCTGGGTTGGTGGAGACCTTCAAAACTGAGGTGGATATTCATTTTATTCTATGAATGGTCAGGAGGCCCGTATTGTCATGGGTCTGGGCAGGCTGTGAAGGTGTGGTACATCTTGTCCCTGCTTCTGGTGCAGTTACGCCCCAGAAAGGAATAATTACCAAGGGATGGCCTTACCAGATTTCTCAGTCAAGACTACAGCAGACAGTCTAACACCTATTTGCAAAATTTAAGCATGGAGCCAAGCAAAGAACATACCAAGATATAATAGCAAAGAGGGACAGGGACTGAAGTGGGGGGAAGTTTGGAGCCATTAGCAGGAAAGGAGGGACTGGTAGGAGTCCGCTCAATTGGAATTCAGGTGAACTTTATACTAGGCCTATGACTCTGGGTTGGACATGCCAGGACTTGGTAGTAAGTAATTGCATTCATTAAATCATTCAACAAATATTTATTTATTGAGTTTCTGTTGTGCTCCTGACATTCAGAGGTTAAAACGGTTTCCCTTCTCAGGGGCCATCTGTTTTAATGTGGGAAATAGGCAAACAATTGCTAAGTGAATAAATAAACAAAATTCAGTGTTAAAAGACAAGAATAATAAAACTCTGCAATTGGCTAGAGGGTGACTTAGAATGGAGAGGCTATTTTAGATAAATGTGCTACACGTGGCCTCCTACAAAGTTATGCTGTAAAGGATACACAAGAGTCCAGATCACCTCCAAACCAATTGCCCACTGAGGCAATTCCAACTCATAGTGACCCCATGTGTGTCAGAGTAGAACTACATTCCATAGAATTTTCATGGCTGTGACCCTGTGGAAGCAGATCACCAGGGCTTTCTTCTGAGGCACCCTGGATGGGTTTAAACTACCAATAGTTTCAGTAGCTGAACAGTTAACTGTTTGTGCCATCCAGCAGCTTCTGCAGGTAGAGAGTATTTTAACTGAATTACAGAAAAGAGCTAGTCCTCAAAGATTTAGGAGCAGAGTAGTCCATGCTGAATAAGAACAGCAGATATAAAAGTCCGTAAACTTTGTGTATTTAAGAGATAGAAAGGTAGTGTATCTAAAGTGAGTGACTTGATGGGGGGAGTAGTGGCGGAGAAATTTTGAGAGACAGATAAGACCAGCTCCTTTAAGGATTTGTAGGATGTGACAAGGGCTGATTAACACCTAATGTTGGTAAAACATTAGAAGATTTCAATTAGGAGAGTCACCTGGTTCATGTTTTCAGAAGCTTACTGGTCTCATTGCAGTGACTGCAACCAATGTCACAAAAGAATTTGTGTATAAATTTTTGAATGAGAAACTAATTTGCATTATAAACTTTTATCTTAAATAAATAAATAGATAAAATTACAACAACAACACAAAGTTTACTAGCACTCTTTGGAGAATGCATTGTAGAGAACCAGGAGTAGAAGTAAGGATCCCAGATTTTTTGGCACTAGTTCATAGGAGACAGTAGTTTAGACTAGGAAAACAGCAGTGAAAATGAGGGGGAAAAGTTGGATGAATTTGAGCTATATCTGGGTGGTAGAATTAATAGGACCTACTATTAGATTGGCTGAGAGGGTAAGGGAAGAAGACGAATCAAAGTTTCAATTGCCATCAAGTGGTGGCCCCAAGTGCTATAGAACAGAACTCTACTCCGTAGGGTTTTCGTGGCTGTGACCTTTTGAAAGCAGATTTCCAGGCCTTTCTGGAAACCCTGGTAGCGTAGTGGATAAGTGCTATGGCTCCTAACCTAGAGGTCAGCAGTTCAAATCTGCCAGGCGCTCCTTGGAAACTTTATGGAGCAGTTCTACCCTGTCCTATAGGGTCACTATGAGTTGGAATCGACTCGGCAGCAGTGGGTTTTGTTTGCTTCTCATGTACCTTTTGCAGGGTTTGAACTGCCAACCTTTTGTTTAGTAGTGGAGAGGTTAACTGTTTGCGGCACCCAGGGACTCCTAATCAAAACTACTCCTATGCCTTTGGGTTTGTGGAACTGAAAAGATGTCAACAAAGACAGTGAAGACCGCAGGAGGAACAGATCAAGGAACCTAGATTTCTGTATTGGATATGGGTTTTTGAGATATCAGTTGCACTTCTAAATGAAGATGTTGACTAAAAAGTAAGACTGGAATTCAAGGGAGAGATCAAAGAGTAAGAAAATATATCACAGGATTATCAACATACATAATGGAAAGTCTTTAATTACATTATTGAATATAAACTATTTTAATTTGTATTTTAATAATGCCTGGCTTTTTTTTTAAGGCTGGTATGACTAGGATACAGTGAGTAAGAGGAAACATATAACATGCAGCCAGATAGATAGGTATGGGACAGATGATGAAGAGCATAGCAACTATGCTTAGGAATTTGGGACGGGGGGTGTAAATTTGAGTATTGACAATGTATCACTTCACTTCTGCCCCATAATGCATTTTTCTGGCAGTTATCCCCTTTCTCTCCTACTTCATTAGTTTCTCCTTTAATAATGGATCATTCCCATTGGCAAAAAACTCATGATTATAATTTTTTGGCAATTTTGCCAGTCTTCCTCTAGTTATGGTTCCTTTTCTCTACATCTTTCAAGTAAAATGCCTTGAAAGAGGGGTCTATACTTCCATACCCATGTCTTCACCTCCTGGTCTTTCCATACACTCTTCTAGTTATGTTTTTATCCCTACCAGTTTATTAAAATGCTCTTAATCAAGGTGTAAGGACAACCGTCCTTTTGCCAAATGATAATCTCTTCTCTGTTCTTGTTTTTCAGCCTCTGCAAAAGTGGTGTCTTCTTTAGTGCACTTTTCCTTTCTCACCTTCTATTCTTCTTTGCCTTCACTACTCATAATACAGAAATAGAATTATTAAGTTAATTGTTTAATAGGTATAGATTTATTATTCTTCATTTTGAAAGCTGGCTATTAGAAAACTTTAAATTTCCCTATGTATTAGTGACTGCCAAAAGGAAAGACACCAAAACCAAACACATTGCTGTTGAGTCATCTAACTTTTGGTGACCCATGGATTTCAGAGGAGAGATGTTCCAAAGGGTTTTCTTGGCTATAATTTTTATGGATGCCGACCACCAGGCTTTTTATTTGCTATACCTGAGTGGGTTCAAGCCACCAGCCTTTGAGTTCGCAGATGGCTGTGAACTGCTGGCACTACTAGAATGCCCTTTGAACTATCAAGAATTGGTTTTGTAATAAATAATAGGAATTTAATGACATGTTCTTAGGACAGAACTGTATATAGAGGAAACTCTAGTAGAAAGTTACAGGAGCCTTGTGCTTTAACTATCAGATTAAGTAAAAGATTCAATGGTGGCTATGCAAAGAATAGTATATAGCGTTTAAAAACTACTCCTTGTATTTTTTTCAAAGATTAAAAAGGATTTTGTCTTTAACAGTGTAATTCCTAAGGACTCTTTGAAGCCCATCCTGCTGAAGTTAGAATGTCACTTTACATGGAATTTACTGAAAGAAGACATTGATTTGTTTGATGTAGAAGATTCAATCAGGCAACAGCTTGAATTCCTTACCACAAAATCCAGACTCACTCTTTTTAACCTATTGGCTTATGTGAAACACCTGAAAGGCCAAAATAAAGATGCTCTAGAATGCTTGGAAGAAGCAGAAAAAATAATCCTGCGAGAACACCCAGGTGAAGAAGAAGTACGAAGTCTAGTCACGTGGGGTGATTATGCCTGGGTGTATTACTGTATGGGCCAACTGGAAGAAACTCAGAAGTACATAGACAAGGTAGAGAATGTCTGCAAGAAATTGTCCAGTCCTTCTAACTACAAGTTGGAGCGTCCTGAGATTGACTGTGAGAAAGGGTGGGCCCTCTTGAAATTTGGAGGAAAGTATTACCAAAAGGCTAAAGGAGCTTTTGAGAAGGCTCTGGAAGCAGAACCTGACAATCCAGAATTTAACATTGGCTATGCCATCACTGTGTATCGGCTGGATAATTTTGACAGAGAAGGCTCTATAAAGAGCTTTTCTCTGGGCCCTTTAAGGAAGGCTGTTACCCTGAACCCAGAGAATTCCTACATTAAAGTTTTTCTGGCACTGAAACTTCAAGATGTACATGCAGAAGCTGAAGGGGAAAAATATATCGAAGAAATCCTGGACCAAATATCAGCCCAGCCGTATGTCCTTCGTTATGCAGCCAAATTCTATCGGAGAAAAAACTCCTGGGACAAAGCTCTTGAACTTTTAAAAAAGGCTTTGGAGGTGACACCAAACTGTTCTTTCCTGCATCACCAGATGGGACTTTGCTACAGGGCACAAATGATCCAAATCAAGAAGGCCACACACAACAGGCCTAAAGGAAAGGATAAATTGAAAGTTGATGAGCTGATTAAATCCGCTATATTTCATTTCAAGGCGGCTATGGAACAGGACTCCATGTTCGCGTTTGCCTACGTGGACCTGGCCAACATGTATGCTGAGGGAGGCCAGTGTAGAAACGCTGAAGATGTTTTCCAGAAGGCCCTTCGTCTGGAGAACGTAACTGTGGATCACAAACATCAGATCCACTACCAGTATGGCCGCTTTCAGGAATTCTATCGAAAATCACAAAACACTGCTATTCATCATTATTTAGAAGCCTTAAAAGTTAAAGAAAGGTCGTCTCTACGCACCAAACTGACAAGTGCTCTGAAGAAATTAGCTACCAAGAGACTTAGTTGTGACCCCTATGATATCCAGAGTTTAAGTGCCTTAGGCTTCATTTATAAGCTGGAGGGAAACAAGAGGGAAGCTGCCGAGTACTATGAGAGGGCTCAAAAAGTTGATCCTGAAAATGCAGAATTCCTTACTGCTCTCTGTGAGCTCCGACTTTCCATTTAAATACATTCTCTAGAAAATGAACTCCAAGCTTCCCCTTTGGGATTTTGTATTTCTGTTTATTGTTTTAATCCACTGTTCAGTATAGACTCAATACTCGCTGAATGGTTCTTGTATACCAGGCATTGTGTTAAATGCTTTATATATAGTGTAATGAATCTGTGACTATTTTCTCTCTTTTATTACCAAAATATTTAGTTCATTGAGAAACAGCAACATTCCAACTATTGTAACTTTAAAAATTGATGTGACCACTAGGATTATATATGCCTTATCTCTACCAATTATAATAATTTTCAGATAAATTGCATCAAATTTCCCATAATACTTAATTATACAGTAATTATAATCCTATATAACCTTTGACATCTAGGTCAGGAATACTCTTTTAGGAGTACAAAATTATTAAGTAAGTGCTTAACTGTGTAGTTTACAAAAGACATAACATATTACTTACAGATGTTCTAACTTTGTTCAGGATATTCAACCAGCAATCTGATAATTATCTAGAGAATTTTATTTGTTGGAAAAAACAGTTCATAATAACAAAAAGTTTGTTAAGTCTGATGTCTTCAATAAAAGCAGAAAAAACTAGAGTAGGATAAAAAAGATTTCTTCGAACTGTGCATGTATACTGAATTTTAGCAATCCATGAGAAATCAGAAGTATCCCCCCAAAATGTTTATAAGTAGCTAGAAAGAATTATAAGAAAACAATGAATAAGGGAAAATAGTTTCAAGTGTACCTGGTTCTTTTAACTAGAAGAATAAACCTAAATTGATATCCTTTCCAATTAAAATGGTAGTACTTTTAGGTTAAAAATGTTGCCATAGAAAGCAGACCAATTGAGAAATTGGGGGAAATAATAAACAAGTTAATAATTAACAAAAATTAATAAAGTAGATGCTTCCAATCTGCATCTTAGATCTCAGGGTTTTTGTTTTGGGCCTGGAATGTGTAAAGTTGTCATTTCTGGCCTTTGGTTAATTGTTTTAGTGACTTTTATGAAGCTTTTTCTTTTGTTTGGTGTTTCCAGATGGATATTTTTTCTTATAGCTGCTCCAGGAATAATTAAACTCTGCTTTTAGCTCTAATATCCACGTTGAAGGGTCGCTGCATGATGGTTCTTATCCAAAGGGACTTTTTACAGTGGGATGTTTTATGTGGCTTCTGTCATGCTGTTTCTTTGATTATAGAGTACAGTTATATTCACCACCATAGTATTAGTGGAAAAGATTCCCATGTGATTTAATTCTCAATATCCAAAATGCAGTTCTTAAAATTATTGTGTGTGTGTGGTTTTTACTCTTGTTACTGTTTTTTAAAATTTTTATTATGATTTTGATTATCATAAAAGTAATGAGTTCTTATTGTAACATTTCAAACAGTACTGAAATATATTAATTTAAAAGAGTAGTAAGAGTACTCCTTACTCTACCCCACACACACACACACACACACACACACACACACACTCTGTAGTGTATCTCATGAATTAATTTGTTTAAAATGACTTGTGTTACTTAAGTCCTTGTATTTTTAGTAATTTTCTCATTTCATTTGTTGATTTAAAGAGGTAGTATAGGAAAAGAACTGATATTTTTACAAGAATTTCAAAAAGTTAGGACTGAAGTCCTGACTGTTCAGTAGAAGCATGTGTCCCTTTTTGCAATAAATATTTCAGGATATTACCTAGTGCAGCAAGTCATTTATTTCCCTCATCGAGAAAAATGTTATAATTAGGAATACATATATATATATTTATGTTTCCAACTAGGCTATACACACAATAAAATGCAGTTATCAAAACAACTATATCAAAGATACAACTGTTAAATCTGTATATTTAAAATAACAGTAGGCATCAAGTCCTATTAAATGACTTTAAATTTCACAAGATATTAAAACACTGAGCTATATAAGAAGTTACAGCATACTAAGTGTTTTAGTCATCCAGTACTGTTCTAACAGAAATACCAAGAGTGGATCGCTTAAAAGAGAAATGTTTATTCTTACATAATCCAGTAGGTTACAAGTCTCAATTCAGAGGGTCCACACCAGGGGAAGCCTTTCCCTCCATCAGCTCTGGAGGAAAGTCCTTGTGTTGCATCAGTGTTTGGTTGGGGACCATGTTGGTGCAGGAACCTCAGGTCTGAAGGATGCGCTGTACTCCTGGTGCTGTTTTCTTGATGGTATGAGGTTCCCAGCTCTCTGCTTGCTTCCTTTTCCATTTAACTCTTGTAGGAAGAATGGATAAAAGCTGGTGCAAGCTACACTCCAGGGAAAATCCCTTTACAATGGAGCAGGGAGGGGACCTTAGGAAGGGATTTACAGTCCCAACTTAATCTTCTTTAACATACAGCATAGGAAAATCACAAAATGGAGGACAATCATAAAATATGAATCACAGCCCAGTCAAATGGTCACACCCATTTTGGGGTGTGATACAAAGAAAGCATAGAATTAGCATATGAAGAATGCAATTATCAGATAATAAATATATAGTCCATAATAACTTGAAATTTTATCAATAATTGTGCTTGCTCTCCTAAAATTTAGGATTATTTAGAGCTAATTTCAAAGACTCTGGAATTGGAAAAGACCTCATAGTTCACCTGACTCAGTTAACCATCAGGACTTGGAGCTTGAAATTTTCTTAAATAGATAATTTCATCTTTGGATAGCCCTTTGTCTTAGGAATTTGTTAAGTTTAGCAGAAGACTTTTGGCCTGAATTGTATACATCTTTTTGAGGAGCCCTGGTGGTGCAGTGGTTAAGGCACTTGACAGCTATTTGAAGGTTTGGCGGTTCAAAATGACTAGTGGCTACGTGGGAGACAGATGTGGCGGGCAGTCTACTAATGCAGAGATTTACTACAGCCTTAGACACCTTGTGCCATGGCTGTGAGTGGACTCAGATCAAGGGCAGTAGATACATATTTGAGTCTGAGGTCTGTGTTAAGGACCTCAAAAATCTAATCCTTTTAAAAGTAACACCCTGTGTCAGAACTTTTGATTTCAAATGGCAGAAAACCCAGCTCAAACTGAGCTAAGCAAAAATGGGAATGCAATGGCTGATACAGTTGAACAGGCCAGTGGTAGGGCCAGTTTCTGATGAATTTGAAGTGTTAGGTGAGTCTCCAAGCATGCACCAGGGGCTATTACTAAGAGTCCAGTGATGCTAATAGAGTCATTATGAGTAAGAATCAATTGAATGGCAGAGGCTGTGGCTGTGGCTGTGGCTATGGCTGAATGACATCAAAACCAAATGTCTAATACACAGGCTTTACCATACTTGAAAACAGTTCTTTTGTATCCCCTGAGACTTCTTTCAATTAAACATTCTATTATCTTTCATCCTATCACCTTAAGACATATTTGAGACTCTTGCTAGTTGTGGTCTATTTGAATTGAAAGTGACTGTTGCAATGATCATTATTGATTAGAAAATTGGGACCTAGATTAGTGATGTGACCAAGATTTCACAGCTAATTTATGGATTATCATTTCTTACGGTGACCCCTGACTCAGCAGCAGTACACCTCACTTGACAGAGTTGCTACCTATAACCACAAACATTTGTTTTGCCGTGTTAAAGCTTAGCTGGCAGATACAATTAACAACAATAAACAAAAATAATTTACAAGTCATTTGTGTATAAAAAAATACTTCACTGAGAAAGCTTTAGGAGCTAGAAGAATCTACCACAGAAATCTGAACAACTTAAAACTTAATATGAGATAATCCCTGTTCTTTTGAAAGGAGGAATGAAAGAAAAATGGAAAAGACGAAGAGAAGAAGGGAACAGAGGAGGGAGGAAAAGCCCTCAACCATTTCTTCATATTCTTGCTTTCTTTCCTTATCTCTACTCTTGTAACTGAAACAAAAATCAATACTTTCATTTTTCTTAAGCATAGCCAGTTTAGTTCTTTCTAACTCCCCATCTCTTAGCTGCAGAGTTAACTGTGCATAACCATAACCAAAGTCATCAAGTTGCCTAGCTGATTAAGAAGGTTGTTTATTTTATCATTATCCATTTTATTTTGAAGGCATCTATAATTACAAATAGCATCGTCTTACACATTTCACAGGAATTAGCATATTTTAAAGTAAACTCAACCACTAAATTCATCATTATTTGTGTATACTATACAAAAAAAAATTGTATACTATATTAAAAATGGCCCCAGATAAGGACATTATGCTTGGTAAAGTTGAGTTTCAGGGAAAAAAAAAAAGACTCTCAATGAGATAAACTGACACAGTGGCTACAACAATGGGCTCAAACATAGCGACAATCATGAGGATGGCACAGGACCTGGCAGTGTTTCTTTCTGTTGTACACAGCTAGGGTCACTGTGAGTCGAAACAGGCTCGATGCCACCTAACCACATGATACTCGTGGAGTCCCCGAGTAGTGCATGTGGTTAACTCACTCAGCCACTAACCAGAAGGTTGAAAGTTCTCACCCTCTCAAAAGCATCTTTTCAGAGAGGCCTCGAGATGTAATCTCTAAAACTCAGTCGTTGAAAACTTTATGGAGGTCGGTTCTGTTTTCACACGCATGGGGTCATTGTGAGTCAGAAATGACTTGCTGGCAACTAATGGTGTCTAATAGGCATGATGATTTGTGTTTTCACATTGACACAGAACCCACTCCCTTATATATTATTTGGTTTTAGCATTTTCCAAAATTTGACTTCTGAGATGTTTGAGAGTCTGTGTCTCACATTTTAACTTAATCATCTGGCAACTCACACCAAATCAGTTAACATTAGGGCTCAAAATGGAGAACCATAGTGGGACCCAGAATGACAATCTGGGTTCCCAAGGAAGGCAGAGAGCTCAAAACAACAACAACAACAAATTATTTTTACATTAAATTTTGCCGAAGACTGTCCTTAGGCCAATCAAAATCACCTTTCATATTAACTTTGATACACCACATTGGAAAACTTTGGTGGTGCCATAGGTAAGAGCTATGGCTGCTGACCAAAAGGCCTATTGTTAGTTTCTGACTCATGACAACCCCGTGTGCAGAGCAGAACTGCATTCCATAGGGTTTGAGAAGCGGTAACCTTTTGGAAGCAGGTTACCAAGCCTTACCTCTGAGCCACCGACGGCCAACTTTTCATTTAGTAGTCGAGCACCTAACAATTTGTGCCATCCTAGGCAATTGAAGGAAACCTTGGTGATGCAGTGGTGAAGTGCTACAGCTGCTAACCAAAAGGTCAGCTGTTCCAATCTACCAGGCACTCCTTGGAAATTCTGTCCCATATGGTTGCTGAAAAATATAGCATAGTGTCATCGAACTTACAAGAGAAAGAGAATAAATGTGGAATGGGTAATGAACAGCAGGTAGGTAGAGAAAAGGAGGACGCGACAGTATACTTTAATGTTCACTCTAAGGTTGCCCTTGTCCAGCTGACTACTACTGGAGTTGCCACAGACTTTGACCACCATTCATCGGTCAGTTTGTTGTAGCTTGCATATTGCTATGATGTTGGAATCTGTGTCATTAATATTTCACACACCAGCAGGGTCACGCCTTGTGGACAAGTTTCAGAGGAGCTACCAGACTAAGACTAGGAAGAAAGGCCTGGCAAACTACTTACAAGCGTTAGCTGATGAAAACTTTATGGGTCACAGTTGATATGGTGCTGGAAGGTGATGAGTCCACTAGGTTGGAAGGCACTGCACAATAGCTATAATAATGGACTCATGCACACCAACAATCGGGAGGATGGCTGGCAGAGAGGATCAGGCAATATTTCGTTCTGTTGTACACAGGGGTGCTATGTATTAAGCAATTATATGGCAACTAACAATAACATGGAAACCCTTGTGTGCAGTGGCTAAGTGTTGTAGCTGCTAACTGACAGGTGGGCAGTGTGAATACACTAGGCGCTCCTTGGAAACTCCACGGAGCAGCTCTTCTGACTCTGCCCTACAGGGTAGCTGGGAGCCTGAATGGGCAGTGGATTTGGTTTAGAACTATGCAGCTCCAGGAGGTGTTCTCACTAGTTCCAGTAGATGGCAGTGCTACATAATGCTCACAGGGAAAAACAGCCTTTTAAATGCTGGACGGACGAGAAACGAAACTTACAAATGATTTTTTTATAGCGTTGAGAAGTGAATATTGAAACATAACTCATGCCCCCACCACACCCCCTGAAAATTTCTGCTTTCAACTTAGAGAAGTCAGTTATAATGATCCTTGTTGGCAGTTTAAATCCACCAGGCACTCACTGGAAACGCTATGGGGCAGTTCTGTTGTGTCCTACATGGCCGCTATGAGTCAGAATCAAATCAATGGCAGTGGGTTTGGTTTGGTTTCGGGTCTAATCCATAATTCTACTTACTTCTCTGACATGCCTCTGGGCTTCAGTCGACAGAACCACATGAGGCAATGGGAGAAGCTTTAGTTTGTAATTCAGGTGCCCATAAGAAATTCAGACACAACAAGAAAAAGCCCTGATCATCTTTATAAATAATGATGTGACTCACTGACAAAAGACTGTAATCACTCATACCTCCTAACATGATCAGATTATTCTCCTAGCCAGCTGAAGGATGACATGTGCTGTCAACAGGTTAATGTATTTCCAACTGCTTCATCAAGTGCATAATTAGCCTATTGCTAGGAGTCTTCTGCATCCCATATTGGTGAGTGGCATCTGGGGTCTTAAAAGCTAGCAAGCTACCATCTAAGGTACACCAAACGGTCCCAACTCAGCTGAAACAGATGATTACCGAGAACACCAAAAACATGAGGAAAAAAGAGCCCAAGAGACAGAAGGACCCATGTAATGGGAGTCTGTGTCAACATGTGACCAGAAGAACCAGACGGTAACTGGCCACCACCAAAGACAACCATGATGGGGCACACAATGTTGAGTCCTTGTGGCAACATGAGAAAAAGAGGGGTGCAGCTCATACTTTACTAAAAGACCACAATGGTGCGATGGCCCAAGGGATCCACTGGGAACATAGCCCCTAGACCTGCTGCTCCCCGCCTAGAAAACACTACTTAGGTCAACTCTTCAGACAAACATGGACTAAGACTTGGGGACACAATGTGACCATATGGTGGGTGTACTTTATGGTTCTAGGCAGTTACAGGAGGCTGTCCTACCAGTCTCTTTCTAGATGGGAGAGAAGAAGGTAGAAAGGAGGGGACAGGAGCTTGTAAGGAGGAGAGAAGTATAAAACAAAAAGAGGATGTGCTGTCACAGGGCAAGGAAAGCAGAAGAGCTGTAGACAGGCAGGCATGCAAAATTGATTTGGATTCTATACTTTCACTTAATGACAATAAAAACAAAAAAAGGAGCAGCGGGGAGCCTGGTGGCAAAGTAGTTAAGCAGTGGGTTGCTAACCCAAAGGCTGGCAATTCAAATCTACCAGTCACATCTTAGAAACCCTATGGGACAGTTCTACTCTGCCATATAGGGTCACTATAAGTTGGAAGCAACTCACAGAAATGGGTTGAGTTTGTCTTTGGGTCATCTAGGGGGAGAGTAACTGTTAGAGATTTGATGCAGCAGGATGGACACATCAAGTTCACTTTATTCGTTTTCTACTTTTTTGCATATGTTTGAAAAGTGCCTTAATAAAATGCAGTCTTTCAGATGTTAGACTTTTCTTACTATTTAATGTTTTTCAACTCCCCTCATCACATACTTTTTTCAACAGTAAGAAATAAACCTAGTCATCTCTCATCAGTAGCTGCCTTGGCAACAGATATAAAAATTTATTGTTTGGGGGAATTTAAAAGAAATTCATGTATGAAAAGATAAAACCCGCTATCTACCTTGGATTATACTACTTTCTCTTGATAAACAATTTCAGATTTAGACTTCCTGGGACAAGGAAGGTGAATGCCAAACAGACATTACCATTTTCATCGCCATTGGCAACAGTGCGGGCACTTCAGAAAGAATCCAAAATACGACTGAGAAAGCTTAGCTTTGCTAATGTGAAAGGTGGAATGCATTTTTTGTGTGTTCTCTGCACCCCAAAGGAAGGTTCTCAAGGAGAAGTCTGTGTCGATCAACAGCAAAGTAAAGCACTTAGCAGTAGTAGTACTGGTAGAACCAGACCCTTGGAAATTTGTGATCTTGAATCTTACTTCTACACTTGTTGTAAGACTGCAGTATTATCCAAAGGATTTTTATGTGCCCAAAGGAGGGCATTTTTCTAAATGGATTCCTGAACCCCCATTAGAAGATGATTCACATACGAGGCACAGAGGGAGGGTCACGAGCTCCAACATCATACAGCACCCTAGCTTTATGAAGTTTCACACTAGAGGTACTACGGTGCTGTGACTACTGAGTCACCAGCTATAGGACCTGGTACCTGTTTCCACAGCCACATAATGGTTTACAATATAGGTTATTATGAAGATTTAATGAGATGATGAATAGAAATTACTTAGCACAGTAGTTAGCACATTGAAAGTAATGAATAAATGACTTTGATTTTTGTAAACTGATTGCTTACTGTATCTGTCCATGCCAACCATATTTTAGTCTGATCTAGACAGGTCAACTCACCATCCAGTGCATACCCATTGCTCAGGGTCTCAAGTCCAAACACATGACTACAAAGTCTTTATTATGCTTTTGAAATAAGAATATATTAACATAAATATTTGATATCTTTGTGAAATTATAATCTGAAAAAAAAGCCCAAGGATACAGTGTATCCACAAAGGTTCAACAGTTTCTTCTGTTTCTGTGCAGTCAGTTCCAAAGTAGAGTCTGTAGAGGGATAAATATTTGAGATGCAGAATTCTCCCACCACAGTTTTGTTCTTGATTCCACAAACTGTATTGTTCCCCTCAATCCCCTCAGTTTTGAGAATGAACAGTATAGGCAAATGGAACTTAAGAGTAAAATTTTGTGTAGAGGACAAAATGGTAGACTCTATGATCTTCATTTTTCTTACTGGTGTTCTAGAGATTTTACTTTAAAAGGGAAAGTAAAAATGCAAACTTATATATATGCAAAACCAAAATATTATGAATGTTTTTATGTAAATCTTTAAAAGCTCTGATCTACATGCTTATTTTTCATGAATATGTGTGATACAAAAATTATATTGCAGAACCACATTAAATTTTTTCTATGATCACCACTATGAAAAATATATAGATAAAAATATCCATATCTATTTACATTTTAAAAAGCCTTTAGATTTTGAAGATTCAAGAAATGATATGTAAAGTTCTATTCCAAACATACATAACTTCACTTTGACTTTTACAGATATTTTCCAAACTGTTTTTTTAAGTGCAAAACAAAGTAAAGAGGTTTAAACTAAATTCTCAAACTAAGTAAGAAGCTAACAGGTAACATGCAAATTTATCTTTGGAAAACAATTATGAAATATGAGTTTCTACCAGCAAAAAAAAAAAATGTGTATTTCATTCTGAAAGTAATGCACTGACATTTCCTTTTATAAAATAATCCAGTTATAGGGAAGGATTCTTGCTGAGCATATTCAGTCAACCTAGGACCTGCTTCTTTGCTGCTTTCCTGGTGACAGTGGGATTAAGTAGTTTTCGGGGTTGAAGTATTTCTTAGAGGTTCAGATCTCTCTTGTTCCTTCTCTTTCCATGCCATGTTCTTCAATCTGAAAACTTATCCCAAACTACAGGAAATTGGAGTAATCGGGAATAAGTAACTATTCTAATCCAGTGAAGTATGTGAAAGAGCTTTGGAAACTGTAAAACATCACAACACTAGCCTTCTTAGCTTTTTCCTCCCCCTCTCTCTTAACCAAAGCTATAACGAATGAGAGCAGTAGGATGCTGAGGTGATCTCCTGAAGTCTTCTCATTTAGCTGAAAAGGTTGACCAAATTTCTAATGATTTCCATAGGAGATGAAGAACAACGGACAGTACAACAGGAATGAGTTAGATGAACAGAATTTCACTCTTAGAAAGTTTCTAGTATAATTTTTTTCAGGTAAAACTCCCAAGACTTCATTTGGGTAATGATGAACCTAAATGTCTGATCAGAAAAGAAAAATTTCACTCAAGATCTACTGACTCAAGAATTGAATTACTGCACATCTGGAATACCAGCAACATTTTTCTCTTCTTAACAGGAATGCACCTGCTGTTTAAATAAGAGCTTTATTTTTCTTTTTTTTTTTAAGAAGGAAAAATAGGAAGTTTGACATTGTTAACATTCCAGGTAAGATTGAAAAGTTGCTGTGAACTTTTTAGAATCGCTTGTCATAGGGGATAGTAACAGATATGGGTGGTTAGGACCTAGTTATAGGAAAAGACCTTCCAGTTTCCAATGATGAATTTCAAATAGAAGATCTTACTAGCCACCCTTTAAGCTTTATCCCACCTATGATTTTCCATGATTCTCTGGATTCTCAAAGTGGTATGCACCCACTGGCAGAGGCAAGGGCTGGTTAGGAGAGTAAAAGAAAATAAAGCCACGTTCATTCTGCAGCTAAAATATTCTTCAACGACCCTATTTACGGTCCTGCTGAGAAATGCTACTGTAAAAAATGTTTCACATCTTCACCTCCACCACCAGACTAAAACTGCATAAGGTAAGCAAACCTACATATCAGTGTTTCCATTTACATAGTAACTGAGGAAGAAGATTGAGGAATAGAGATTTTAGGACAAAGCTGCTGCCCAATGGCATCTGTCTTGGTCTTGCATTGTGCATTATCCATAATTACATAATCCTTAATTGATGTTACTCCTAATTGCAGACCTGGTGGCACAGTGATTAAGATCTCAACTGCTAACCAAAGGCTGGCAGTTCAAATCCACCAGCTGCTCCTTGGAAACCCTATGGGGCAGTTCTACTCTGTCCTTTAGGGTAGCTAAGAGTTGGTTGTTTTTTGTTTTGTTTTGATATAAGCTCTGTCCTTCTGTTCCTCATATAGTATTGCTAATTGCCCAATAAATGTGCTGAGTTCAATTATGAGTACATATCCCCAAATAAAAAAAACTCTGGGCCAGTCCAGCTTGCTTTCTTATTTGCTATTTTCCCCTAGGAACATGTTAACCCCAAATACGAATTTCCTTGGAAGGCAATGCTTTTGCCAAAACAAAATGCTTCAGAAACATGCACGACGCAGTACAACGGCTCCACCTCACTCCGCCCTGAAGGTTCCCAGGCTGAAGGCCATTGGTCATGTAGGGTTGTAACCAGGCACTGCTGCAGCCACACATTCCCCATCCTTCTGATCTACTTCTCTTGCTACAGAATAAGCCACTGATCCATTGGTCCATAGTTGCAACTTGGGATCAGATTCTTTGGCAAGGAACCGCAGTTCAGTTTTTTTCATCTTCTTCGCAAGTCTTGCAAAGCCAAGCAAAACAGAACTAAATATCATTGAAAATCCACAGAGAAGAAATGCTGCAGTGTAACTGCCAGTTGTATCCACCAGCCATCCTGTTAACAAACAGCAGCAAAATTATACTGTTGAACTGAAAATGCAGTCATTTACTCACTTCCATATCTAATAATTTGTAAGGATGATAACAATAGATTACTAGGACCACCATTATAATTTTGATATAGAAAGAAGACTACTAAAAATATTGTGCAGCAACAGAAAAGTGCATTCATTTTCTAGGGAACTTTATGAAATAAATTTATTCTTATTATGTAAAATGACAGAAACCCTGGTAGCATAGTGGTTAAGTGCTACGTCTGGTAACTAAAAAGTTGGCAGTTCAAATCTGCCAGGAGCTCCTTGGAAACTCTATGTGGCAGTTTTACTCTGTCCTGTACGGTTGCTATGAGTCAGAATTGACTCAGCAGCAGTGGTAGTTTACTATGTAAAATGCTTGGAAGAGTATCACATGCTTGTTAACTGCACAATAAACATTAGTTATTATTACTAGTTCCATGAAATCTGGCAGAAAAGATAAAAATTAGCACCATTCAAGTTATTGAAGCTCGGATGATTTATATAGAGTGCTAAGAGAAGGCAATCATAAAAATGCTGGCAGTATTCCCAGTACAAGTACATTGCATCTGGATTAACATGGAATGCTTCCAAGCAAAATCCAAATCCCAAATTGAATCCAGCCATTATAGACAATCGAGACTGAAAATCAGGACTTTGAGCGGTCACAGAAATTTAAATGCAAACTTCAGAAGGAATAATCCTATAACCACAGATTTCTTTATGTCTTATTGCAACAGATTAATCTCAATATCTTATCTAACTCTAAATTTTGAGTAATCGGGGTATATGATATGCAATATATGGATCACAATTATCAGAAAATCAGTGGGGTAAAATAAGACTTTGGTAGACAATTACTTTGTGATTATAAAAATATTTAAAAAAATAAAAGTTTCTCCAGACTTTACTTGCATGTCAAGAAAATCCATCATTAGTCAACAGTGCCATGTAGAAATTGTTATAAGTCCCAGAAAGTTTCCTGTAATTTGTATTACTGTAGAATATTTTAGTTATCATGTGACTTACTTGCACACGACTAAAACACCAAAGAGAGGAGCCTGAGTAGAGAGTAGTCATTTTAAAGGTAATTAAATGCTTAGAGCTTACATCCTAATTCCTGGCAGTGAGTGTCATGTCTGATTTACCAAATGAATGCCATGATTTCAAGGAGTATCTAGGAATGCCAATTCCACTCAAGTCCTGCAACTTTTATGCTGGTCATGAAGATTGGTGAACATGAAATATGACTTCAGAGAGAAGGTGTGGGAACACTTTGGGAGCAGTTTTCAAAATGAAGCCCAAAATATAGTCTTATATCAGGGAGTTTAAACCAACCAGGCATTTTCAACTGCAGTAGGACATTAGCCATTTTCCCATAATTTGCTACTATTTGTCCTCTTGTATCTAGCTTATTTCACTTAGCATGTTTTCAAGGTCCATCCACATCATAGCATGCATCAGAATTCTGTCTCTTTTTATGGCTGAACGATATCCCATCATAAACGTATAAGACATATGTTTATCCATTCATCTGTTAATGGACACTTGGGGGTGTTTCCACCTTTTGGCTACTGTGAATAACACTGCTATGAACACTGGTATACAAGTGGCTGTTTGACTCTCAGTTTACAATTCTTTTGGGGAGATACGTAGGAGAGGAATTGTTGGGTCATATGGTAATTCTACATTTAATTTTTTTTTTAATTTTTATTTAACAAAACTGAGTGAAAATGTACATTCACATATAAATTTACATACCCCCCCTATATGCAGCTTCCACTGCTCTCCCTGTCCGGTGACAGCACACTATTCCTCTCTGCTCCATACATGTCTCATTCTCCCAACAGTCTCCTTTCCCCTCCTGTCCGTCCACTCCCCTTCCTCCAGCCAGAGGTCAGCAAGATGATATCCTATAGATGTATAGAACCATAAAGTGCTTCCAATATATGGTCACTCTGCCTTGCCAAGTCCAATCCATTCCTGTCTAAAGAGTGGACCTTTGTTATAATTTATGGAAAAGGGCAGCATCAGGGCCGGGGGCCATGCTCTCAGAGGAACCCCAAAACCACTGGACCATCAATTGAGGTCTTTTAGTGGAGATCTCATGATGCACCTCTTTATTCTTGTGTTGCCAGTGAGACTCCTCTCTGTGAGCTCCATCGTGACTATCACTGGTGATGGCCTGGCACCATCCGGTTCTTCCGGTCCCAAGTCGATGTAGGCACCCACTCTTGTGGGTCTCTCTGTCTTCTCGGTTGTCTTTACCGCATGCCGTTTTGGCCCTCGGTGAGCATCCGTTCCTGTTGAGTTGGGACCATTTGCTGTGTCCTCAGATGGCAGCTTGGCAGCTTTTAAGACCCCAGACGCCACTCACCAATCTACATTTAATTTTTTGAGGAACTTCCACACCGTTTTTCACAGCAACAGCTTCATTTTACCTTCCCACCAGCACTGCCTAAGCTTTCAGTTTCTCCACATCCTCACCCACACTTGTCTTCCTTTGTCCCTAATAGTCATCCTAGTTAGTGCTGAGTTGTATGTCACTGTGATTTCAATTTGCATTTCCCTAATGACTCAGGAAGCCCTGATGGCATAGTGGTTAAGTGTTATGTCTGCTAACCGAAAGGGTGGCAGTGTGAATTCTCCAGGCTCTCCTCAGAAACTCCATGGGGCAGTTCTACCCTGTCACCTAGGGTCACTATGAGTCAGAACAGACTTAGTGGCACTGGACTTGGTTTTGGTCTTTTAATGACTCATGATCTTGGGCATCTTTTTGTGCTTATTGACCATTTGATTATTTTCTTAGGAGAAAACATTTATTCAAGTCTCGTATTTTTTTTTTCTCATTTTGTTATTGAACTGTAGGAGTTGGTTATATAGTCTAGATATTAAATCCTTATCAGATATGATTTGTAAATGTTTTCTCCCATTCTGTAAGTTGTCTTTTACTTTCCTAATAATTTATTTTCATGCATGAAATTTTAATTTTGTTGAAGCCTAGTTTTTGTATATTTTTCCTTTTGTTGCTCATGCTTTTGGTTTATCCAAGAATCTGTTGCCAAGTCCAAAGCCATGAAGATTTACCTCTATGTTTTATTCTTCTACAAGTTTTACAGGCTGAGCTCTTATATTTAGGCTTTTGATCTCTTTGATCCCTCTGAGTTAATTTATGTATAGGGTGTCAGGTAGGAATTGGGCTTCATTATTTTGTATGTGGAAATACAGTTGTGCCATCACCATCTGTTGATGAGAAGATTCTCTCCCCATTGAATGATCTTGACATCTTTGTCGAAGGTCAGTTGGTCACAGACATACAGGCTTATTTCTGGACTCTCAGTTCTACTCTATCAGTCTATATGTCTATTCTTATACTGGTACCACACTGTTTTGACTACTCTACTTTCCTAGTAAGTTTTGAAATAAGGAGGTGTGAGTCCTCCAACTTTGTTCTTCTTTTTCAAAATTGATTTGGTAATTCAGTACCTCTTAAAATTCTATATAAATTTGAGGACTGGATTTTCCATTTCTGAAAAAAACACTGTTAGAATTTTAGCAGAAATTGCATTGGATCTGTAGATTGCTTTGGGTAGTGTTGACATCTTGACAATAGTAACTCTTCCAATCCATGAACACAGGATGTCTGGTTTGTTTCTCTTTTGTCTTCAGACTCTGTTTGCTCTCTCAGTTATGATTTAGGCAGAGTCACTAGCTGAATCAATTATTTGCAACCTTTAGTGTGTATGAGGAGCCTTGATGGTGCAGTTTTTAAGTCCTCTGCAGTTGAGGAAACAGTTGGTGTTTTGAATTCACTAGTTGTTCCATGGAAAGATGTACCAGTCCAATCCCATTAATATTACAGCACTGGAAATTCTATGGAGCAGTTCTACTCTGTCCTATGGGATTGCTATGAGTCAGAATCTACTGGACAGGTAGACTCCTGGAACTCACCTCCAAAGATTCAGGTCATAGGCAGAAGGGTTAAGTAATCTGCATTTTAACAAGTGTTCCAGGGAATCTAATCTAGCTGGTCTCAGGATCTCCTTCTGAGAGACACTAACATAGACCACATGCACAAAATAAGCAGGAACAGGTTCTGATATGTTTCCTGTATCCCAATGCCAAGCACAATGCCTGGTGTACATAACCAACCAACCCACTGCCATCAAATCGATTCTTATTCATAGCGACCCTATAGCAATGGATATTTGTTGAATTACTTGTTTTATGCAGGCAACAAATATTTACTAAATTAATATTTGATGCATGCAATTTTTTTGTCAAATTACTTATTCAGTCATGCCTGACATTTCTACAGCATAAAACATTCTAGATGCTTTATCTAATAACTCCTATGGCTATATATCCGAGTCCAGCTTCCTTCTATAGCTCAGATTTCAGCCTTAAGCTGCCCGGTAAGGCATTTTAGTATTTCAGATACCTACATATGTATAAAACACTAAATTTAATTATTTTTCTCACAAAGCCAACTTCTTTACCTCCTTCCATTATTCTCTCAGTCATCTTTGACTGCTTTCTTTCCTTCACCTTCATATGCTAACTCATTTTTTTTTTCCTAAAACTTCTTCCTGTCTTCTGAAATTCATTTCTTTTTCTGTGACAGCAGCTCAAGTTCCAGCCCCCATCAGTTTGTTCCTGGACTATTCAAATGAAATCCTAATTGCCTTATCCCTAAATAACTAGCTCACATTTTCTAAAATATTCTGTACATCATATCAGCCTTTTGCACCAACCCTTTAATAACTGTCATAGTCTCTGAAGAATAGAGAGTTCCAGATCCTTTGCCTGGCATTCCAGACACTCCACTAACACTCACACTTGTCATTTCAGATTCAGCATCCACTGTCTCCTATTAGAACCCTGTACTCCACACAGACTTGCTATGTGTCCTTATTTCTAAGTGTGAACAGCTGCCACAATTCATTGTTCCCATCACTGGTGTGGAACAAAATTAAGACTCTCACACGAGACTTACTCTTTCTACACGAGCTGAGGTTGGAAGATTATAAAATAAGGATGTAGGAGAGAACATGATGTTGTTGGTGGCTCTTGCATCCCTTTTTGTTTTCACTCTTCACCAACCCTTCTCCCTGTCCATGTAAGGGGTCACATTTTTTTCACATTAAAACAAGAGAGGGAGGAAGTGGTTGAGGGTTCTCTTCTGGAGACTAACCTGCGATGGGTGGGCTCACCAAGTATGGCACTGCGTGAAGAAAGTACACCACACCAAGTGCTGATGACAGAGAGTTGGTCCCCACAACTTCCGCAGTTACTACTGGGATCAAGGTTACATAGGCACCATCAAAGTAACCAAAAGTACAAGAGAAAGGCACGAGCAAGGGGAGACTTTGAAGCACTGGGAGGCAGAGATAGCAGAGGCCGTCTAGTCCCACAGCAAAGAGGTAGCAAACATACCGGTAGTTCTTCAGATACCTGTGGATTTGAAAGACAAAAATGAATGTAGCATGTAGGGGTTCTATCACAGAGCTTCAGAACCACAGCCATGCAACAGTAAGCATCACAGTTATATGTAGGGAGGGCCTCTTCATTGTGTGTTACCTATCTTTCCTTTGGTATATGCAAATGCAAGAGTTATTTTCCCCAATAAGCATGGTGTAGTAGAAAGAAAATCTCCTTTGAAATGAGAAAGATACACATTTGAGTCCAGATGTAACACCTATTAACTGGCTAAGTCTACCCACAATTTCTTTAGTTATGAGATTACTTGAGTTTCTCTAAGGATAATTGTGAAATAATGTACAGTGTCAGAAGATTAGCATTCTCTAGCAGTCTACTGTATTAGATGCTCTCAGATATATGATCCACTGATACATGGCACGTCACAAATGCGCAATAAACCAAATGGTTTTATAAAGGTGATCTTGAATATGAAGACATTAAAGTAATCTCCCAGAGATAACTAAGATCTTGTTCTAGGACTCAGTCTTATTTCAAGAACTCTTCATTTGAAATCTTATTTTCATTCCATTATATTTTTTCTTTCTATAGCTCTAACTGGTATTATAAATACCAGTTATTTCAAAGACCATATGACATCACCACAAATAGTTAATCTTTGCAAAGCAATTTATGCTTTACAAACATTCTCCACAAAAAAACTGTAACATCAACAGCTAAATACTTCATTGGCCCATTTTAGAGCTCAGTATCCTTGAGGCTCTGAGGGATTAGGTAACCAAGGTACACCACCAGTACAAGATTATAAATCTTGTAAGTCTCAGGCTAGATCCCCCTATCAGACCTATTCCAGACTGCTTCTTGCTGAGTTATTGGATTGTGAAGATAGATAAGTTTACTTCCTTTTCTTTCCTATATATTGAAGATGCGAACTTAATCCTAAACATTATATTCAGAACGCTGGAGAATCGTAATTGAATCCTGACTAATTATCCAAGGCATAAGATATGAAAAGTCACTATGAGGATAGCTTTTTCACACTGTAAGGATAAAGAGTCCATCATTTAGGAAAATATGAATAGCTTACTCCCTTGGATCCAAATAGATCAGTAGAAAAAAACTAATCAGTGGATTTCTTATAACTTTTGCTCCTAAGCCTATAATTATAATGAAAGCATTTTGTGTATATGCAATGTTAAACATAAATATGTAGCTACAGGTATTTTTTTATTATTGCACCTAATCTTCCTGCCTAAACTGACTCTGCTCTTCTCTCTTTGACCATCTAATTTCTGTGTAGGTCAAAAAAATCTAATACATAACATCCAGGCAGAAACTGTCTCAGCTGGGGATTGACTTGACTTAGTAGAGAGTAAAATCTCTCACCAGAACTCGGAGTTACCCTAGGGTCTCCTATATAAAAACATACTCCCGCTTCTCCAATTTAGGCAAAACTCAGCATCTTAAACCATCTAGAATTGGGGTCAACAACCTATCGCTTACCATGCATTTCTGTATGATTCAGGCTTGTAGTTTCTATATTTTTAAATGATCGGGGGGAAAAAATCAAAAGAAGGATACTTTGTGACATAAGACAAACAAATTTCAGTGTCCATAAATAAAGTCTTGCAGCATAGCCACTCTCTTTTGTTTACCTGTTGTTTACTGCTACTTTTATACTACAGTGGCAGAACTGGGTAGCTGTGACAAGGCCAACAAAGTCATACAAATTTATCATGTTCCCCTTTACAGAAAAAAAAATTTGCCAACTTCTAATCCAGTAAAGTCAGCAAAGGAGCTATATTAAGATATTTACGGCCTGTTAACATTATTTACACCTTGGTATTCTGGTAACTGGAAACCGTGGTGGCATAGTGAGTTAAGTGCAACATCTGCTAACCAAAAGTTGCTGTTCAAATCCACCGGGTGCTCCTTAGCAACTCTATGGGCAGCTCTTCTCTGTCTACAGGGTTGCTATGAGTTAGCATTGACTTGATGGTAGTAGGTTTAGGTTTTGCTTTTATATATATATATATTCTGGTAACTAGGTACCAAGTAAGGGATGACAGGAAACTCAAGGCTAAAATTCTCTGTTGGAGGAGAAGTTGTAGCTTCAAGGGGATTACCTTCTGTCCATTAGCCATCCAAAGGTGATATTTCCAATAATGTCAATCACCCCCAATATGGACATCAGAAAAGCAGCTTGCTGGTGACTCACTCCAACACTCAAAGCATAAGGCACCAAGTACACAAAGAGAGGACTGCAGCCATAAGCCATAAACAGAACAGAGATAGCTAACACGACAAAGTCCGACATCAGTAAAAAACTATATTCTTGCTGCAACGAGCAACAAAGGCAAGTCTGCAGCCATTCTTTGGTCAAAGGTGAACAGGGGGATGCCCATTTAAAGTCTTGTTTCTGAGTTCTACAAACATGATTCTGTTCTGAAGTTGTATGGTCTTCTTTAAGAGTAATTGGCCTCATCAAAGCTCCGCAGACACAGAGATTCAAAACAAAACCCCCCAGAATGAGTAATGCTCCCTGCCAGGAAAAGTGTTCAATAAGGAGCTGAACCACAGGGGCCAGGATGAAGGTGCCAATGCCACTTCCTGACACAGCGATCCCATAAGCAAGGGCTTTCCGTCTGCTGAAATATCTGCCAACCATGGCAATAGCCGGAGAGTAACAAAGTGCAAATCCAAGACCTGTGAATAAAGAAAAATCTATTGAGTATACTGTGGACAGTGACTAGAGCGACAGAGGGAATCTCCAAATAAAATTATTTGGATTAAAGAAAACCTAACCTTCTGTTAACCCTTTCAAGCTATTTTCTGTAGCAAACTGAAAGACGTCTGCCCTCACCTGTGATCTCAGAATCAGAAAATACAGCATGTGTGACTTTCTTCTTAGAAAGAAAAACCTTAAGGAAATATGAAGTCTTAAACCAAATAAAATAAATAATTTAAAAATTATTATGTAAACCAAATTTGAATTGACTAGAAAAATCTAGATAATGCTGACCAAAGAAACTTTTTTCCTTAATTTTTTTTTTTCTGTCTTCAATTGTCCAGAAATTGCCTCAATTCTTCACTGCCTGTGAAGATACAACTCTGATAATCTGGACCACTCTGGAATTTGCTTGAAATAGTGTATATGAAAATCCCAGAGTAGTTTCATGTAGTTAGGAAACACCATGTCTATTTTATACAGGAAAATAGCAACCTGAATGTATCTCCTATGGTCATCCAGAAAAGGGCTAGAAGTCCACCAAACTTTATCAGGATATGCACTTTCTTTTCCAGAACTCATCTGTCAGTTTGTTGTACAGTGGTGGCTTGTGTCTCGCTGTAATTCTTGCAGCTATGCCACCAGTATTTCAAATACCAGTAGGATCACCCATGATAGAGAGACTTAAGTGAAGTTTCCAGACTAAGGAAGGCTAGGAAGAAGGACTTGGCAATCTGCTTCTTTAACAAGCTATCAATGAAAGCCTTATGAATAGCAGTGGAACCCTGTCTGACATAGTGCCAAAAGGTGAGCCTCTGAGGTTGGAAGGCACTCAAAATACGGCTGGGGAAGAGCTGCCATATCCAAGTACAGTTAGCTTTAATGATGTGGATGGAGTCAAGCTTTGGGGGCCTCTATTTGCTGATGTGATGAGACTCAAAATGAGAAGAAACAGCTAAAAATATCCACTAATAATCTGCATGCAGAATGTATGAAATAGGAATCTAGGAAAACTTGAATTCATAAAAATTGAAATATAGCACATAAAGATCAGTATCTTCAGCTTTAGTGAGCTGAAATTGACCAGCTTTAGCCCTTTCAAGCCAGGTAATCACATAGTCTACTAGCTAAGAAGGATAACTTGAAGAGGAATGGCACCACAAAAAAATGTCAACAACAACATTTCAAGATCCATCCTGAGGCACAACACTGTGAGTGACATGCCTACCAAGGAAGACAAGTTAATACAACTATTTTTCAAGTTTACATACTACCACTAAGGCCCAAGATGAAGAGATTGGAGATGTTTACCAAGCTCTGCAGTCTGAAATTGATCAAACATGCTATAAGATGCACTGATAATCACCAGTGACTGGAATGCAAAAGTTGGAAACAAAAAAGGACCAGTAGTTGGAAAATACAGTTTTGGTGATAGAAATGACACCAAAGATCACATGATAGAATTTTACAAGACCAGTGACTTCACTGCAAATAATTTTTTCAATGACATAAATCACAGCTAAGCCAGACACATGGACCTTGCTAGATGGAATACACAAGAATCAAATGAACTACATCTGTGGAAAAAGACAATGGAGAAGCTCGGTTTTATCAGTCAGAACAAAACCAGAGGCTGAAGAATAAACCATCAATTTCTCAAAAGCAAATTCAAATTAAAGGTGAAGAAAATTAAAACAAGAGCACAAGAGTCAATGTACAACCTTGAGTATATCACATCTGAATTTTGGAGACTATCTCAAGAATAGACTTGGCACATTAAACACTAATGACTGAAGACCAGACAAGCTGTGGACTGACATCAAGGACATCATACACGACAAAAACAAAATGTCATTTTAGAAAAAGAAAAAGACCAAAATGGATGTCAGAAAAGATTCTGAAACTAGCTCTTAAGCATAGAGTAGCTAAAATGAATAGAAGAAATGAAGTAAAAGAGCTGAACAGAAAATTCCAAAGTGCAGCTCAAGAAGATAAAGTTTTATAATGAAGCATGCAAAGACTAGGAGTTAGAAAATGAAAAGGTGAGAATACTCTCCATGTTTCTCCAGCTGAAAGAACTGAAAAAAAATTCAAGCCTTGTGTTACAATACTGAAGAACTCTACAGGCAAAATATGGAATACTGCAGGAAGCATCAAAAGAAGATGGAAGGAATACACAGAATCACTGAACCAAAAATAATTGTTCAGTGTTCAGTCATTTCAGGAGATAACATATGATGAAGAACCTGTGGTACTGAAAGAAGAAGTCCAAGCTGCACTGAAGATACTGGTGAAAAACAAGGCTCCAGGAACTGACAAAATACCAACTGAGATGTTTCAACTCATGGATGCAGCACTGGAAGTGCCTACTCATCTATGTCAAGAAATTTGGAAGACAGCTACCCGGCCAACGAACTGGAAGAGATTCATATTGGTGCCCATGCAAAGAAAGGTGATCCAACAGATTGTGGAAATTGTCTAACAATATCATTAATATCACAAGCAAGTAAAATTTTGTTGAAGATAATTAAAAAATGGTTGCAGCAGTATACCAATAGAGAATTTCCAGAAGTTCAAGCTGGATTCAGAAGAGGATATGAAATGAGGGCTATCATTGGTGTTATTAGATGAACCTTGGCTGAAAGCAAAAAATACCAGAAAGATGTTTACCTGTGTCTTAATGACTATGCAAAGGCATTTACAATGTGTGGTTCATAACAAATATAGGATAACAGTGCAAAGAATAAGAACTCCCAGACACTTAAGCGTGCTCATGAGAAACAGATACACAGGCCAAGAGTCACTCACTTGAACAGAACAAGGGGATATTCGTGGTTTAAAATTAGGGAAGTGTGTGTCAAGGTTGTATCTTTTTCACCCTACTAATCCAATCTGTATGCTGAGCAAATAATCTGAGGAATTGGATTTATATGAAGAAAAATGTGACATTAAAAGGAAGGCTTATTAAAACAGTCTGTGATATGCAGATGATACGACCTTGCTTGCTGAAAGTGAAGATAACTTGACGTACTTACTGGTGAAGATCAAAGTCTACAGTTTCCAGGATGGATTACATCTCAACATTAAAAACAAAACAAAAAACTCACACTGAGCCAATAAGCAAAATCATGATAAATGGGGAAAATATTGTGGATGTCAAGGTTTTCCTTTTACTTGAATCACAATCAATGTCCATTGAAAGAATGGTCAAACAACAGCTTATTGCAATGGGCAAATCTGCTGTGAAAGACCTCTTTGATGTGATGAAAATAAAGACATCACCTTGAAGACTGAGATGTACCTGATCCAAGCCATGGTACTTTCAATCGTAGGCATGTGAAAGGTGGGCAGTTAATAAGAACGACCAAAGAAAAATTGATGCCACTGAACTACGGTGTTGAAGAATATTGAATATACCACAAACTGCCAGAAGGATGAACAACTCTGTCTTAGAACAAGTACAGCCAGAATACTTCTTGGAGGTGAGGATGGCCAGACTCAGGCTCGCACACTTTGAACGTGTTATCAGGAGGGAACAGTCCCTGAAGAAAGACATCATACTGGGCAGTGCAGAGGTTCAATGAACAAGAGGAAGACCCTCAACAACACAGATTGACATGGGGCCTGCAGTAACAGGCTCAAACATAGCAAGACCGAGTGCAGCACAGGCCCAGGCAGGGTTTCAATCTGTTGTACGTAGGGTTGCTATGTGCTGGAACTGAGTCAACAACGCCTCACATCAATAACCACAGCATTCCCTTTAAAGTCAAGAAAATCCAAGGGTTTTAAGCCTGATTTTCACGGCATCTAGAATGCCAGGAAAGGAAGACACCAGCTTCAGCTTATGTTCTTTCCTGAAGCACAGGGTGACAACCATCCTACTTGGCCTAGACTAACAGGTTTCCTGAATGTGGGACTTTTCACTGTTAAAAGGAGGCCAGTCCCAACGAATCAGAATGATTGCTTACCCTAGTAGCTCAGACCTTCAACTTACTAGGGGCAGACGCCTTATATAGTTGACACAAGTAGACTTACACCTTCACTATAAGACTACATTTCTCATTGGCCGGATTCACGTTATCCCTGTTAAACGGTGCCAGAATGGGTGTTAGTGCTATTCTTAAAACCCCTCTGAGAGGTGGGGCACACTGCTACTCCAGACCCACTGTCCCACCCCATCTTGAAACTATGCACTTTGGTGTAATTTATAGAATGCACGTATGTGGCTTTTTCTTCCATAGGATTCAATATGATTGTCTAAGGAATACTTCCAGAGCACTGAGAGAATATGTAACAGCAGAAATATTCACAATAAGGGACTTTCTTTTTTAAATTGGAAACCCTTATGTATTAAACAATGGTGTTCATTATGGAGCAGAGGCAACTCAGGCTGACTGAAGACAGTACCTTAAGGTCTTAGCAAAGATACTGGGAGAAAGATCACTGCTAAAAATTTATGTCACCCTGGCTAGTATCTCATTTCTTCTGGGTACAGAATCTCAGCCACACACCACTACCAAAGAAAAGCCAGCAGTTGCCTTTGTCATGTGGCTGAAGGAAAGTGCGGGCACCTTTTCACTAGGGTAGTGCAGTCAGTTTCATTTCCAGCCTTTTGTTTAACTGTGAGGTCAGCTGAACTGTGCAGCCAACCAAATGAGTATCTTGTGAATTACAGAGCTACTGATGTGCTTGGCAACCTGTGAACGAGGTGGGGAAAGACAAGTGGCACAAAGTGCTCTTCTTACCTGTAAGAACTCCCAGAGTGAGGTAGAGATGCTTCAGACTCGTGGCAAATGAGCCCAGGATGAGGCCAGTAGATGCCAGCAAGCCACCCAGCATGATTCCCACTTGACAGGATAAATGGTTGCTGACAACACTCCCAAGCGGGGCTTCAAAAACAGTAACAAACAGGTTCAACAGAAAGGCCTTGCAGGCACTGGGAAAAGGCTGTGGGGACACATTTGGCAGAGCAGAGAACAGGCAACCTTTAAAGCACTGAGCCCACCCCATTCACTTTACAGATTTGACAACAGAGGCCCAGAGAGAAAGAAGATAACCAGAGTCAGAACCCAAAGCTCCTGACTTGCATTTCAGTGCTTACTATACTTCCCCATTCTACTATAGTCATAATCCCAGTTCTATGGGATATTTTCAAACAGTGGACCAACTCTTAATTTAGATTCCATGTCATTTGCATATAATTTGTATGCGCTTGGTACGCTTCATATAGCAATTGATCATATACAGCAATAATGATGGCAGTTAATTGGTGGAGAAAGGAAGTGGGCAACATTGAGAGACCAGCAATGTTATACAGGAAAAGGCCAGAAGAGAGATCGCAGATGAACTCCACAAGCTCTCGGGCACCCTGTAGTTGAGGTATCAAAGCCTAGAATATCTACAAAAATGCCTTCCACCCATAGACATATTTTGGGTGTCCTCACTCTATTTGTGGTTTACCAAAATATCAGAACTGTGTTGACCTCAAGGCTTACAGAATATCACTTAGAGCTGAAAGAGGCCAAGGAGTATTTGAAGGTCAGGAAGATACAACATGCCCAAGGTCACAAAGACATAGATAGCTCAGGGCATCTGACACACAGTGCAGGGATTTTTCCACTTATTACTCTTGTGTGTTGAGTCTCCCAGACTGATGACAGAGCTGATGAGTAGTGAAGGCATATGAATTTCTCCCCGAGAAACAATTCATGCTGTACCAGTACTCTACCAACAAGATCAGAAGAGCCAATATTCTTGGTATCTATAAAATATGATAATTTTTGTGCTGAACAGTTTGAAATTGACTCATAGGTATGTGATAAATCAGCCATGAGTCTGATGTTTCTTATCTAGTTAAACAGTGCATGGGTAGCTGGCTGTACACATATCCTGTGGAGAAGAGGAATCAGCAAACTTCTGGAATACACCTGATTCTCCAGGCTGCTGCTGTGATAGTTACTGGAAAGTGATAAAATTCACACCAAACTCAGTGACAAATGTTTACTTCTCTGCTCACCAACAGGGTAGATTTGTCACTAGTAGATGTCCTGGATGTGATTCTGGAGCATCTGGTCCATACTTTGAACTCATCTACGGTTATCAGGTGAACAGTCAGATGACACAGTAATTAGGTACCATAGGCCTCAAGCTCTACCACGGCATTTAAATATGCTGCTTCTGATATGCCAGTGCTTTAGCTCAGTGCCTCATGTGGGCACTGATCACTTACTGCCCTTTACTCCTCTTCGGGGGGATTATAAACACTCTCCAAAATATAATAGTGAAGGAAATGAGTCACCTGTATCCTCTGAAAAAGACAAACACGGTTCTCTCAGCATGCTGATACGCACACTGTGACTAACAATATGACCCTGAAATCCAAGTGATTGTTTTTCCTTAAAAAATAAAAACAGGCTAGGAAACCCAAATACGTGATTTGTTGATCTCTTAAAACCTTCTAATGCTATCAGGTGGGACAGTCAACTTAGTCCTCTTATGAACCTCCTTTTAGGTCCAAACTGCTTTCAAATTCCTCCCAACCAAGGAAATGTATTTTAGCTCAATTCAGCTAATTCCTAAATATGTACATCTTTTTTCTTTTTTAAAAAATATGTATATCTTAAAAAATGAATCTGTACAGAGAGTGGAATCAGACGAAGTGATTTGTGAGTTACTAAATTAGTACAGTATCTCCCTTGTGCCATGGCCTGAAGAGCTAACAATTTTCTAAAATACTTGGGATTCATCTAAATGAAAAGAAACAAGTAGATTCAGGCTGAAAATAAATCATTTAAATTTGAACCAGTCTCAAAAACTCTCTAAGGCACTTGTTTAATAATCTTGTTTTATAAGTTTTGAAAATGAAAAATTTAAGTTCTAGCCTCCTCTACTACATACACTGAATGAAAGCTTCCACAAATATTGAGACTATCATATACCTCATATAAAGCCTTTGGGGTTTCTTGAATGAAATTACACCAATGGTGAATGTGTTTAATGCATGAATGCACCATTTTATTTTTCAACACTTCTTTAAGCATAAAGATTTATGTGCTCGAAAAATGATTAAATCCATGAGTCAAATTTTGAACCCTCTGGGAAGGAAGCACTGTACACAAATACTTGAGAAATGGTACACACACTGTTGGCACTCATTTAAGGAGATCATATGGAAAGGGGTCATATTTACATGACTGGATATTGAGGACATGATAGCATTTGGAAAAGAGAAGCCAAATCTACACAGCACGGTAAACTTCTAAAACTGTAATGAGTCCTATGAGCTCAGTAACATTACTCTGTATGAAAGAACTAAGCAGTGTGTCCTCTGAAGAACATTAACTACCTACCTATTCCACCTGACATCAACCGTTAATTCCAAGAGCAAGTCTGGTGGGGTTTGGCTGCAGACAGGATGGATCTTTTCTTTTCATACAATCTTATGCAATTTTCAGTATGTCGTATTTAGAAAAACTGGTAATCAAGGGTAGTGGGAGGTCATTATCACACATGGTTCAAGACTAGTCAGTAATAATATGTCTCTGGAAAGGGATACTCACCACAGAGCATGGTCATACAGTCTACAATGGAATGGATCCATGCTGTTTGTGCATAATCCTGAGCAAAGTATGTCTGGAACTCCACAAAAAAAATTGAGATACATCTGAAAACATAATACAGGCAATTTGTACAGAAAGTGAGTGAACACGGACTTGAACCAGAACTCAAAAGTTTTGTTTCAGTCAGCTGTTACAATTTCCATGAGTTTTGTTTCCAGTGGTGTATGAGCGGAGCACACTCATACACGGCTGAATGTTTGAGCCGTTCTGGAGGATGAAAAGAACAAGTATTTGCCACCAGAGGGGCTGCGGAAGCCAAAGGAGTGTGAAGATCACCGCCACAGGAAGGTTTAAATAAAAGATGGCAGATTAGAAACATATATGCTTATTTATCTTAATATTCCACAAGCATGTGTAATTTCTAACACATTATTACATAAAATCAGACAATGAAGAGTTATGCACGACCCAACAATTTCAAGATTTGTCCAAAGTAATAAATAGATGTTGATGATACAGCATACACATAGAAGGACTAGAAAGTGACAGGACAATTAAGGTGGCAGTGAGTTTGTATTAATGAAGGAAGAACAATTCAGAGAAGGAGGGTGGGAACGGTTGTACAATGTGAAGGATGTAATCACTGTTACTCAATTATAGGTGTAGAAACTGCTGAATGGTTTATGTTCTGCTGTGCATATTCTCAACAACAAAATAAATTAAAAAAATAATAATACCTGAGATTCTTATCCAAACATTTAAACTGGAGCACCACAGGTAGTGCTTCTGAGTTACCATGACTTTGACAGAATATGGAGCCCTGTGGTGCAGTGATTAAAACTTTGGCTTCTAATCAAAAGATTAGCAGTCTGAATCTACAAGCCGCTCTTTGGAAATGTTATTGGGCAGTTCAACTCTTTCCTATAGGGTCACTATGGATCAGAATCAACTCAACAGCAATGGGTTGGGTTTTCGTTTTTCTCATGGAGTATGAGGAGACTATTTTATCACTTCTTAGCTGTTCTCAAAAGCAAAAAGTATCATGGAATTTTCCAGAATTGTAAGTTTCACTTTTGCTTTCTAAATACAGGCATAGCCTTAAAGAAAACAAATTTTATTATGAGCACATGTGGTTCTCACTCTGGAAATTATTTTGGTTGTTCTTTGGAATATTTGTACAATTACAGACATCAGTAGGGCTGGGTTCTGATCTCTGATTCTCACACTGTGTAGCCAAGTGTCCTTGATAAAGCTTTTTAATCTTCCAGGGTTTGTTTGTCATCTATAAAATAAATAGTTTGGCAAATGTGACTACATTATTCAGAATAGGTTAGATTATACTGTATTCGCAAATAAATCCTAACATCCTTGCATGGTTTGATCAGCTCTGTTTATAAGAATGTGGAAACAGAATATCACCCACGTGTCATCAGTTATTACATGACATTCTCAAAGATACATTCTCTCTCAATAAAATACCAACATGCTTGTTGTCTCCATCTTGCCATTTTCTGTTGTAATATTTTCCTCCTGGATCCTGTGGTTTTAGGTGCAGACAACATCTGATGTTTGGTTATGATTTTTCTCTGGGTGCTGAAATTAACCTACTAAATCAACACAAGCAGTGATTCAAGAGGCACTGTTACCTAGTGGTTACAGGCACTGCCATTTATTAACCTTAGGCCATTGAAGGCACTAGTCAACCTGTCTCTATTGTTACCTGGATTAAATGATTTTATCAATGACAATGCTTGGGACAACGTCAATAAGCATCGAGTAAGTGCTCAGCAAACATTGGCAATTATTTGTAGGAACTTGACTGTTGTTAAATGACTCTAGACATTCATTGCACTAAGTGAACTTAGACCCCAAAGACCTAAAGAATAATAGATCATAGCCCTGGGGGTTTTCTTTGGACATTTAAACCAAATGTAGCTTTTCAGGTATCAACTCCAACTAAGGTGGTTAATTTATGAACAGAGTATCACGCAATTACACAGTGAAATATGATTCTTAGCACAGATAATATATTTGGTAATAAAATACCTAGAAAAAATAACCAATACACATCTAGGGATTGAGGAAGTAAACAAGTGCCTACTTTGTGATTTAAAAAAACAAAAAAAAATAGCCTGCACAACTGTAAACTTTCTATAAATTTGTATGGGAGGCAGCATGGTCAGACACAAGACAAGGCCTAAAACATATGATTTTAAAACAGCCATGGATCATAGCGGCAGCATTGTTTGTAATAACAAACCCAGAAAACAGTAACATTTCAATAAAAAGGTGTTAAATAGTGGACATGTCCATATGCTGGAATTCTAAGCAGCTATTTTTCAAGAAGATGGAGCCACCTATGATGATATGGAAAGACATCTAAGAGATGTTAAGTGGGAAAAAGAAAGCTCGAAGCAGTGTGTGTAGAATGATCTCTCTGGTGTAAATGAAGAACAGGAATTTATAAGCCAAGCCAAGTGCCGTCGAGTCGGCAGGAATTTATATATGAATATAAATTTTAAACGAAGCTACAGTTTATCATGACGCATAACCAAACCTTACAGTAACACAAACAAACATCTTGCTTCTTTCCTGCATTATAGCTTTGTTATTAGGGAAGTATCAGTGCCATCAAATACAGTTAATAGAATAAATTACTTTTATATACTGCCAAGGGTGTGCTACCACAGAAACACAACAAAGAGTTCTATTTGAATGAACATACAAGTAAGGAAAAGAGCTACCGCTTGCAGATTTCAAAATTACATATATCTCACCCGCATGAAGAATGAGTCTCATTGTATACTTTTACTGAACTGAGGGATACTCCACTCTATGTCTTGGAAGAAAGAAAAAGAAGTCGAGAGAGAAGAGCAAGCAATAACGAGAGAATCCCTGTACTTATGGCATTGTCATCCAGCTATTTTCCTTCAACCTTGAATGCATCCTCTGCTATCACAGCCAAAATGCAAAGTGAAACAAAAACAACTCTAGGTTTTTAAGTTCCCAGGGGCTCAGTTCCTGGTAAGCCAATGGGTTTTCAAGGATTATACTGACCTTTCATATTTTTCCCTTCTAAATAGGGACCCTAAATCTCTGTAAGATTATCTCCATGTGATATGTTCACCAACTTACTGTAAACCTTCTGATCATACTCTTTTTTTTTCACTTGGCAGTCTTTTTCCTCATCCTTAGACTCAGAGCCATATAGTTACGCCTTTATGATCTCTCGCTGTCAGTTTGTCCATAGCTCTTTTTTGAGTCATGAATTACCCATTCAATTAGCTTCTCTTTTCCAGTGTAGAATCATAATGAGAAGAATAGATAAGAAAATTCTGGAGACATTTACTTGGCAGAAATTATCTTCCTTATTCTTGGAGCTGTGTCAGCTTTTCCTAACTTACTTTCTCAGATGGGTGTCTGGTAATTACTTAAAAGCCCCTGGAAAATTTGTTTCATCATGGAAACACTGTCTCCTCTAATAAAAAAAATCAGATTACTTCCTCTACTATTTAGTATATAAAGAGTTCTTAATAGTTTATATTAATAATGGAGAGAAGGACGTATTTCCATATCTTCTGAAGCTGCTTATGAAAACTACTGGCTAGGACATACATTTGATCTAAACACGATCTGACATTTTTTTAATGCAGAAGTTTATTATGATGGTTGTTATTATCTTAAAATACATGTGATATGAAATTTCCCATGTTAAACGTGGGACTTCTAAGTGTCAGAAAATCACATTTCTTGCAAGGAAAATTATATCTGAATGGTCAAAGAAAATGAAAACACACATGTACACATACATACATACCCCATACATAGACACTTAGACTTTCACAAACCAGGTCAAATCAATAAATGAAGAAGAAAATTCTACCTACCTTGTGACGGCCCGGGTGCAGATGGTAACCAGGAAACAGCCAACCACGATCATCCAGCCCCAGCCTCCATCTGGAGGGGAGGTATACTGAGCTCTACTGACTTTTGCCATGGCTTCAATTACCTTCTTTTCCAAGTTATTCCAACAGCCAGGCTATGATTTTGCCAAAGTTTGCTGCCCAGTGACTTCCTCTTGGCATTCAAGTTTGGCATAGAATGCTACCTGGCACATAGGTTACTTGCCATCTAAAACCAAAAATCAGGACATGATCGTATTTTATTGCCATATCCTAAAACTTGATTTTCATTTGGTAAAAATGATTATTACTTTCCTGTATAATAAGATTATTGGTAACTATGAATATCAAACTGAAATAAAGACTACTAATTGCTGTTGATAGCCATCTTTATTTTAATAATACAACCCCTCAAAATGAATCATCCATATTCACCCAGCTAGATACGATATCCATAGCTTCCCTTAAAGACAGGTGTGACATAGTTCAGTCTACACCCAAGGGATGCGAGCAGAAGTAATATGTTCCACTCCTAGTTCATCAACTTAAAGGCAAAGGCACTTTCCCAGGACTTCAGCCATCTGTTTCCCACCGTCAGGAACACAGATGTAAGATGACACAGCTTCGATCATACATAAGATGACATCAACATTAGCAATGACAGGGCACCATGATTCCCAAGTGACTCTCTGGAGGAGAGCTACCCCTATAGCACTGAACTTCACACACCTCTACACTGTTATATGAAACATAAATAAACTTCCTGTTTTTTCTTTTCTGAACCTCTGTATTTTGGAATCTCTTTGTTATAGCAGCTTAGGCTATATCCTAGTTATTACACTGAATGAGTCTAAAAATAACCTTTGGCATTTCTGACACAGAATAGTGTAATTTTAAAAGTATGTAACTGAAGCAAGACTAGAAATGAAACATTAATTCAATACTAATACTAAATGTAACACAATGTAATCTAAAGAAGCTAGCAAAGATCAATTGAGAGGGAAAAGAGGATTATTCAATATATCATGAATAGTTCTTTATCTTGACAGATCAGACTTAAATGTTAAAAAAAGTCATTAAAAGAAATCAAGGTGAAAAGACAGCCAACTCTTTATGTGATACGTAGATAGGAGGATTCCCTGAGAGACACAGAAATGAAGCAAAAGAAGGGAAAAAAGTTTTTGGTGGTCCTTCTAAATGAAAATTTAACATTCCTGTACATAAAAACAAGTAATAAAATCAAAAGATACATCACAGGCTTGGAGAAAAAATATTAACAGTCCATGCATGGTTCAAAGAATTATTACCTGCAACATTAATTCATTAAACTATAAATACTTGCTGAGTGCCTCCTATGTGCTAGGTACTATTTTAGGGTACTGGGGATTCAGTGGTGAGCCAAGCACACAAAGCCCCTCTTGGAAAACAGATTAAGGTGTCCCTATGACACCTACCTCCTTTGTTCATGCCTTGTGTAATCACTCTTTGCGCATGGATGGGACCCATGACTTGCTTCTTCACTGATAAAACACGGCACGAGTGATGGGACATCACTCCTGTGATTATGTTACATAAGACGCTGTCTTACCAGCCAGCTCACTCTTAACACTCTTACTTCTGAAGAAGCTGTCATGCTGCAAACTGCTACTGGAGAGTGTCACGTGGCAAGGAACTGTAGCAACCTCTATGATCTAAGAGTGGCCTCCAGCTGACAGTCAAAAACTGAAGTTCTTAGTCCTACAAGAAAATGAGCATAGCCAACCTCCCAAGTGAGCTTAGAAGCTGATTTTTCCCTTGTTGAGCCTGAAGCTAAGAACACAGTTTGGCTAAAATGCTGATTGTAGCTTTATTACACCCTGAGCAAGGACTCACATAAGCAATGCTTATAATACAGTTTCACAGGAGCTGTGAGGTAACCATTTCCTCAGGTATTTTTCAGCATGTCAAAAAGACTTCTTAGTTACAATTAGGGAGAAATTTTTAAGAGGAAAAATAAGAGTTCTGACAGTTTTTCCACTGCATTGAGTAAACCACTCAGTTGTTAATACAAATTTATTATGCCCATCAGAATAAATCTTAAGTAATACCAGTTGAATGAAACTTCACTTTTAATAAGACAGTGTCATTTAGGTTGTGCATAATTTAGTGGATATGGGCTATGTACCACCTGGCAAATCATGGGAAAACCAAAATGTCTAATAAAAATAAATAACTTAGGACTACAATTTTTTCAATAAAATGACTCAACAGAATTATACCAGTAGGCATTATGGACACTACGAGAATGAACTGGTGACCTTCAAGTTCAAAAAGCAAAGAAGAAATTTATATGGGAAAGTACATTTTCACTCAGTCATAATAAAAAAAAAAAAAAAGGAAATTGGAGAGCAAAGGTAGGGAGGCCAAGGCAAGAGGAGTGATTTCCACACTGGCCACTTAGTTTGCTCACTTTCAAGCTCTGGCCTTTGTCTTAGCTGTCTAGTTCTGTTATCACAGAAACACCACAAGTAGATGGCTTTAACAAAGAAGCATTTATTTTCTCACAGTCTAGTAAGCTAGAAGCCCAAATTCAGGGCCTCAGTTCCAGAGTAAGGAAGGCTTTGTCTTTCTGTCAGCTTTGGAGGCACGTCCTTCTCATCAGTCTTCTCCTAGCTAGGAGCTTCTCTACACAGGAACCCTGGGTCCAAAGGACATACTGTGCTCCTGGGCTTCTTCCTTGGTTGTTTGAGGTTCTCACTCTCTGCTTGCTTCCCTTTTCTTTTACCTTTGGTAAGACAAAAGGTGGTGCATGCCACGTTGCACAGAAACTCCCTTTATACTGAATCATGGATGTGACCTTAGTAAGGATGTTCCAATCCCACCTGAACCCTCTTTAACATAAAATAACTGTAATAAAACAGAGGACCACAATTCTGGGAATCGTAGCCCAACCAAGTTGACACAATTCAATCCATGACAGCCTCTCTCGTTATAATCACAGTAGACTTCCTATGCATGGTGGGAAGACTGATCACAAACTACGTCAAGTGGACAATGGAAGAGTATAAATCCATCAAAAAAGTTGAAAGAGTGGTATTGGTACTGATACAAAACTCTACTGTATTAGAGAAAATCAAATTACTATTTGAAAGATAATATTGCTATTCATTGACCTGCAATGAAACCAGTTGCCAGTCAGTCAATTTCAACACAGTGGCAACTCCATGTGTTGCAGACTGGAACAATGCTCCATAGGGTTTTCATGACTGTAATCTTTCAGGAACAGATGCCAGACCTTACTTCTGAGGTGTCTCTAGGTGGGTTCAAGAGTGAGTAACCATTTGCATCACCCAAGGACCCCTTCACTGGCCTAGGGACTGAGTAACAACCACTATGCTTGTGTCAGTGCTAAGAGCAAACAGCAACAATATAGACGGACCATTTACAGAATCCTTATCATAAACCAGAATCCCTGGTGGCATAGTGGTTAAGTGCTACATCTGTTAACCAAAAGGTTGGTAGTTCAAATCCAGTAGGTGCTCCTTGGAAACTCTATGGAGCAGTTCTACTGTCCTATGAGGTCATTATGAGTCAGAATCGATTCAACAGCACTGGTACGTGTATGGATATCATAGACCAGAAACCTTGATGATCTAGTGGTTAAGTGCCATGTATGCTAACCAAAAAAGTCAGCAGTTTAAATCTTCCAGGTGCTCCTTAGAAACTCCATGGGGCAGTTCTACTCTGACTATAGGGTCACTATGAATAGGAATTGATTTGACAGCAGTGGCTTTGGCTATCAGAGACCAGAAACCCTAGTGATGTAGTGGTTAAGTGCTATGGCTACTAACCAAAAAGTTGATGGAGCGAACCCACCAGGAACTCCTTGGAAACTGTGGGGCAGTTCTATTCTGCCCTACAGGGTTGTTATGATTCATAATCAACTCAACGGCAATGAGTTATCATAGACTAAGTAGCTATTAAGCATATTTAGACAATACAACCCTCATAACATCTAATCCTTACAACAACCATAGAAAGTAGGTATTATGTCCCTTTGACAGATAGAAAAATTTAGGCTAGAGAGCTTAAGTAATTTACCCAATTATTATTAACAGTCACTAAGTGGCAGAAATGAGATACAAAATTGGGCTTGAATGCAAGGCTGTTCATTTGATTTGACCACTACCCTATACTGCTTCTCACAACAGTGCCTTATTTCTAGGCAAAAATTAATATACGTTGCCTTCAAATCCATACGCAATGTAATTCTTGCTGATGACACATCAATAGGATAACAGGAATTACAGCTGATGCAGCTATAAATGAAGCTCTTTAAGTGGTGCCATTGACATTTCCTTGAAACATGCCTATTGGTCACTGACTTGATCAGTCAAAGGAATATCTACGATTTCAGAACAAAACCAACCTTTCCAAGGAGTGTCTGACTCTCTGGAGCTTCAGGAATAGTCCCTCCAAACCATAACTTTGTGTCATAATGAAGTACTTTTCATAGTCAACTACTTTCCTCCCCCAAATCAAACATTAAAAAAAAAAATCTTATTTTAAAATTTTATCATACTTTTATTTTTGTTTTCCAACACACAGTCCACTATGGAAGACAGAACAAGCCACCCATCCAAAATCCACTGTTCAGTTCTTTCTCTGTTCTATCAACTTTTCCCTGTACTATGCTGTCAGCACATCAAAGCTTCTTGTGAGCCTCATATCTAACACTCTCTCAATTCCAACAGAGCTGATAATAAAGATTCTATCTATGCTAGAACGCAAACACACACCAATAGAACAACTTACTCATTGGACACAATTAGCTGCTTAGTGTCAGAAATAATAAACTGCACAAGTACAAAAATGGCAAAGCTTAGAAACCCTGCACTTACATAGTCCTACCCTCTTCTTATGTTTTTGCATTTAAATAAACTCCAAAGTTCCACTCTGTCTCAACTTAAGACTCTAAATGCCCCTACACATAAAACTCAGTAGAAGAACTATCCTCAATTAGTGCTACCTGGGTGCTGTTAAAAAAATTCTGAAACAAACCACGCTATGGTACAGCCCTTCTGGAAAGCAAGGTCATAAGACAGATCAAGTATTAGAAAGATATTCATATTCATCAAATAGCAATCTCATTTAATTTGAGAGAAGCCAAAGAATATGGATAGAAAATAATAGCTGCCTTATGAATAATACATAAAACATAACCTAAATGTGCAACAACTGGGGAGATTTTAGAAAATCATGACACATTAAACAAATGGAAGAATACACAATCCTTTAAAATTATATAATTACAAAACCTAATCCAAACCCTTTGCCGTTGAGTCAATCCCAACTCATAGCAACACTACATTTGTGATCCAGTGTTCAAGTAGACTCATATGTACATTTTGAGAGAGGCTATGTAAAATAAATGTCTACTTGAAAAGAGTAAAAAGAATGTGCAAAAAAGAACATATTAGGCTGATATGATTATGATTCTTTTTAAAAATTATTTTAAATACTGTTATTTTTTCATAAACAAGAAACTAAGATTTTTTTTGTGGCACATAAAACACAAAAATTTGAGGATGGAGAGCCTTTATCAGACCTCCATTTGCAGTATTAAACTTCTAATTAAGGCTAACATTGGCTCCAGCTTGAGTTACATGCCTTACTCAATGAGGAATGAAAGAATACGGAGATTATACTTTCTGTTTTCTTGCTGTATAAGCAGTATTATTTAGCTCTTTGGAGATGAATAAATTTTGGCAATCCCTGGTCTTTTTCCTACTTCAGTTTTATCTTACCTTGGTTTGTGGGGAATGAGTAATATACCCTAGAATGGAGCTTTTTAAAATCCCAAGAGTTTGGGACACGGGGAAAGAATCTCTTCACCTCTCAGACTTGCAGCTTGTCACTTCCTTATGGGTCCTCCCACTGCCTAGGTGAATTTACTCTGTGGTCCAATGAATGTAGTGGACACCTGGACACGTATCTCTGCACAGGTATAAACAGTTCAATTTTTTATTCATTCATTCACCCATTTATTCACTGTATGATAAAACAGTGTAATAGGCCTGGCTATAGTGTTCAAGGATTGGGCAACACAGCTACGATGGCATTTGGATCTCTGCTTGCAAATAATCTTCAGTGTAGCAGCTATTTAATTTTGATTCACATTCTCAAAACTATCACCTGAATTTTTTTTTTTTTTTTGGAAAAGATGCTTATTTCTAGGTATCATCTCTGACATATTAACTAAAAATATATTATGACAGATCCCCATGCCAAAGCCAGCCAAGTGCCGTCGAGTCGGATTTGACTCATGTCGACCCCAGGGGCTAGGATAGAACTGACCCCCAAGGTATTCAAGAAGCGCAGATCCCCATAGACTCCAACATTTAGAAACAACCACTTTAGTTGTTCATGCCTCTGCCAAATGAAAAACAAGTTTTCCTTCATAGTATTTATTTTAGACAGGGATTATCCAATCTGCTGGACATACGGATCCACTAAATTAGAGGTTCGGAGTCTCTTAAATTGCTTTCAGTCATCAAATTCTCTGAAGTTTCAACATAACTAATTAGACTGTTGTGAACAATCGCGGGCAGTTGCAGGGTGTCTTAGGTGATTATTCAGTAGAGGACGCACTGCGGGCAACAATCTCCTGGCAAAATAAAATGTTCTGTTTCTTTACAAAAATATTAAGCATCATTTATTTTTACTGTGCTTCTTCCATTCTCAAATGTTTCCTTTTTCATTTGTTTTAGTTGAGCAGTCTTTCTTTGTGATTTCAAGATTTTTTAAATTAAGAACTGAATTCTGAGGATCTCTCAAAAATTACAATTGCATAAATTAAAAAAAAAAAGCACTTTTAATAATCCCAGTCTTGCTGTAGTGACAGCACAATGAACAAAGGTCTGTTGTAAGTCAGAGGGTCAACCTGGGTAAGACCACAGAACAAGGCATATCCACAAAGGATTCTAGTGTGGCAAGAAATGACTTTTCTGAAACTATTTGTATGCACTATTATAATTAATAATTGCTTGTGAATAATCACACTTGATCCTCCAGACCCATTATTTTTCTTCCTTTACCAGTGATCATACTGAAGCTCTGCGAAGTGAAGCCCTCGTCTGATACTACTACACTGAATGCAAACGGGAGCCAGTAGCTTTGGTAGATTTCAACAGCACAGCTGTCCATCCACCCTCCAGATTTCATAATTGCGACTGGACGTTTCTGTCAACAAGACGTCCAGGCCACGTTAAAGCTTAAGCATGCATTAATGTGAGAGACCTCAACAAAAGGGGAAAAGCCTACAGGGTTAACACAAGGTTATATTGCTTCTCGAAAAACAACTCATGTGAGTTTTCACAAAACAGGCCATTTAATAAATTGGTATGTAATCAGAGCAAAGGCACAGGTTAGACAAAGTTAATCCAGTTTCCTAGGGACTTTGGAGCAGCCTAAAGTTCCCCTCCAATATTAGCCTGCGCATTCTCGTAAATAATTAACCCACCTGGGTTTAGACAAATGTAATGGAAAAGTCTTTTACTGAATTAACAGTGTAACTAAAACTATAAGCAAAGGAAACATTTTACTGTCATGAAATTCTTCATTTTACTGATCAGCCTCAAATTTATTTCATTTTCCACATCAACGACTAAAATATGATTGCATTCAGCAACCCATCCTGGTTTCAGAAAACATTTCTGAAATAAAAGAGACTTTATATTATAAATGTTCTTCTAAGACTGCTCCTTACAATGCAAGTTGAGACATATTCGCAAATTTATTTTACCCGCCTTGCTTTCAGAAATGTAACTATTTGCAAAGAATTTTCCCTAATGTTCAATAACTTTTAGTAAAGCATTTTCATTTGTGTAGTTAATCTTTCATGCTGCCCCAGTAATTTTCTGAATTAACCCTTCACATTAGTAGAAGGGCTGCACATCAATTACAGCTGGTAATTAAGACGAAAGGAAAGAATGGTCCTGGAACTGCTTGTCTTGGTAGCTCCCCGCATCATCTCTCCGTTGTTCTTTCCTTCCTGGATCCTTTCTATTTTCAGTGCCTTAACCTTTGGCATGGAAACACTGGTGGCAGAGAGGTTAAGTGCTATGGCTGCTAATCAAAAGGCTGGCAGTTGGAATCCACCAGGTGCTCCTTGGAATCTATGGGACAGTTCTCCTCCGTTCTACAGGGCTGCTATGACTTGGAACTGACTTGATAGAAGTGGTTTGGTTTTTTTTGTTCTTGTTTTATAACCTTTAGCATACCAGGAACTACCAGATGAATGAATACATCTGTCGTGGAAGAAGTACAGCCAGAATGCTCCTCAGAAGCAAGGATAGTGAGACTTCATCTCACTTAATTTGTACATGTTATCAGGAGGGGCGAGTACCCAGAGAAGGATGTCATGCTTGGTAAGGTGCAAGGTCAGCAAAAAGAGGAAGACTGTCAACAAGACAGACTCACAGACTGGCTCCAACCGCAGGTTCAAACACAGCAAGATCGTGAGGATGGTGCAGGACCATCTCAATTTGTAGCATGACATAACTGCTCTGTTCTGTTGTACATAGGCTGCTGTGAGAACCAACCTGATGGCACCTAACAATAACAACAAATACCCTTTAACAGACGAGTCTCAGTAGTTAAGTACTAGGCTGCTAACCAAGAAGGTCAGTGCTTCAGACCCATCAACTGCAGTCTTAACCTATGTTATCTAGAGAAGCAAAACCACTTACGTGTGTGTATGTGTATGTGTGTGTGCGTGTGTGTATCTACATACAGAGAGACAGATTTAGCTCACGGAAATGGCATATGCGCTTGTGTAGGCTAGCAACTCCCAAGGCCATGGGTCAGGCATCAGGCTGGAGGCTTCACCTGACTCACACATCTGACAGGTCGATAAACTCAAGATTAGCAGGTAAGATGGCAGGCTGCTGGTTCAGGGGCTGTGAAGTCCAATGAATCCTAAGATCAACAAGCAGTATGACAGGTAGCTAGCTAAAGTCTCAGGAACTGAATGTCCAATGATGACAAGCCAAATGCAGGACCCAGAGCAAGCAAAACCCAGTGGGCTTTGCCAGAATGTCCATGTATATTGAATACAGACCCTACTCCTGAGCAGATTGCCCTTGCAACTTACAGGCTGATCACACTAGATCCCCTCATGAAGGTAATTACATCACAAAAGGGGGAAAAACTACATTATTACATAACTGCCAAATTATATCATTACACAACTGCCAAATCATTGATAAACAGGAGCCAATAGCTACAACCATCACAGTTCACCCTTGTTAACTTGGCACCTGTACACACTCTCTAAATGAAGACAATTACAAAGTTATACTTGAGCCTAACGTGACACGACTAACATGTGTACACCTGAAAATGCACTAGTCCTACTTACATCTTCTATTTTATAAGTGATGAAAACAAAAATACGTGATGCACACATACAAGGAAGGAATACTCATAACAACTTCAGTCCTTTCTGAAACTGCTCATATGATCATAACTGGTATTTAAAAGTGGCTTCTTCCACCACCCATTCTGTAGTTCCCTTGCCCTCAGTAAGCACCTCAGCTGGTCATGGTTCTTGGCCTGGAAGTGTGATTCAAACCTGCATTCCTGAAGGGTCCGGGCCCTTAGCAGTTGTGTCAGAAATGGGTTGCTATAGTTTTTATGGACTTGATTGACTTTAATCATAGGAAGTTGTACTAAGAGATCTGTCCTAAGGGATTGTCTTAAGGGATCTCCTGCATTCTAAACATACTCATTCACCTCTGTTAAAACGCCAAAACCCACTGCTGTCAAGTCAATTCTGACTCGTAGCAACTCTATAGGACAGTGTGGCACTGCTCCATAGTTTCCAAGGAGCACCTGGAGGATCTGAACCACCACTTGTTTGGTTAGCAGACAAAGCACCTTAACCACCACATCACCAGGGTTTCCATTTACCTCTTCTAGACACTGTCAATTCAATTTCCCTTTGGTAATTCGGATCAATCACACCAGCCAATACAGTAATGCCAGAAGCATGAGGAGCCCAAAGTAGCATTCCTAACTTCCATTTCAGTCGAATCAGTGTTGTGCCTCCTGGTCAGAACATTCCTCTCTTTGGAACTAAGACCTCTAGACCCAGACAGCATAGGTCATGGGGACAAGAAAAAGCAAAAATTTTGCAAGTGAGTAGCTAGAGGTAATACAGAGTGGTGCTACACCCCTTTTTTCACCCCTGATTCCTGGGCCTATGAATACTGGCTAGAAAGAGAGAGCATCACATGTTGGATGCTGGCTTCATATATATACAGCTTCCTGGGACACACTGTCCCAGTCCTACAAGGCACTGCCACCCAGTTGGTGCCATAATTGTGTCTTTGGAAGGCTATTCCATCATTCTATCAACCCAGCTGCTTCCGGATGATGGGGAACACGGTTCAGAGCAGTATACTCCATCAGCATGGGCCCACTGTAACTCTTCATCTGTTGCAAAGTAAGTCCTTTGGTTCAATGTAATGCTCTGTGGGACACCACAACGGTGGATAAGGCACCCTCTAGGTTTGTATGGCAGAAGTATTTTGTGCAAGGAATGCAAATACATACCTAGAGTAAGTGCCTATTCCAGTAAGAACAAAATGCTGCCTTTTTCATGATGGAAGCATTTCAGTGTAATCAACTTGCTACCAGGTTACTGGATGGTCACCTTGAGGAGTTGGTGTCATACTGAGGACTCAGTGTTGTTCTCGGCTGCCAGCAGACTGGACACCCAGCAGTGGCTGGAGCCGATTCAGCATCGGTGAGTGGAAGCCCATATTACGGAGCCCATTCATAATGTTCATCTTCCCCTGATGGCCACTTTGTTCATGAGCCCATTGGGTAATGACAAAAATGGCTGGGGAAAGAGGACGGCTGGCTTCCAGAGATTGTACCATCCTATCCATTTAATTGTTAAAACCCTCCTCTCTTGAGGTCTCCCTTTGGTGAACATTCACATGGGACAGAAATATCTTCACTTCTTTCACCCATTCAGAGAAGTCAATCCACACACCTCTTTCTCACACATCATTGTCTCTAATTCTCCTTCCAAGTCCCTGACCATGCAGCCACGCCACTGGCCACAGCCCACAAATCAGTGTACAACTGCCCATCTGGCCACTTCTTCCAAGCCAAGTAAACAACCAGGTGCACTACTTGAAGTTCTGCCCAACAGGAGGATTCTCCTTCACCACAGTCCTTCAGAGAGGTCCCGGCAGGGGACTGTAGTGCTGCTGCTGTCCCTTTTTCAGTGGTGCCTGCAGATCATGTAAACCAGACACCAGTTTTTTCTTCCTCAGTCAACTCATCATAAGCAGTGCCCAGTGAGGCCACAGGTACAGACTGGGGGAGTCTAGTACTGCGACAGGAATGGACACCATGGGTATTTGGATCACTTCTTCATGCACCTTACTTTCAAGTCCTGCTTGGGTCTGCTTATATATACCCGTTGCATTTAAAAATGGAGTGTTGCTGTCTATGTCTGACTCCAGGGCTCTGTGGGTTAGGCAGCTCTTAGTTCTTGAAGAGCTGATCGGGGCACCTGGTGACCTTGAGGACTGTGCTTAAGTGTTCAGTCTCTACTTGTCTTAATCACCTAGTGGTGCTATAACAGATATACTACCAGTGGATGGCTTCAACAAACAGAAGTTTATTCTCTCACAGTCTGGTAGGCTAGAAGTCCAAATTCAGGGCTTCAGCTCCAAGAGAAGGCTTTCTCTCTTTTAGCTCTGGATGAAGGTCCTTGTTCATCAATCTCTCCCTGGACTAGGAAATTCTCAGCACAGGAACCTCAGGTCCAGAGGATGTGCTCTACTTCTTGCACCGCTTTCTTGGTGATACAAGGTTCCTCTGTCTCTCTGCTCACTTCCTTCTTTTATATCTCAAAAGAGATTAGATTAAGACACAATCTCACCCGGTAGAGTGAGTCTATGTAAAACTGCTAATACTATCTCTGCTGCTATTCGTAAGGTTTTTCCTGGCTAATTCTTTTCAGAAGTAGACTGCTAGGTCCTTCTTCCTAGTCTGTCTTAGTCTGGAAGCTCAGCTGAAATCTGTCTGTCATGAGTGACCCTGCTGGTACCTGAACACCAGTGGCAGGGCTTCCAGCATCACAGCAACACGCAAGCCTCCACTGACAGACAAGTGGGGGCTGCTCACTCTATCTTGACCCCTCCTATCCGCTGAGATACCAGTCAACACAATTAGCCCAGAACTCTGCAGGGCAGAAGAGTCTACCAGCCAAGAGACCCAATCAAGGCAATCAGCCCAAAACAACGGGCTTAAATATAAAAATAATTGTGGACATGATGCAAGACTCCGCAGTATTTCGTTCTTTTGTGCCTAGGGTCACTGTGAGTCCGAACTGACTCAACAGCACCTAACAACAACAACGATAACACTATCTTATTAACATCATAGAGGTGAGATATACAACGCATAGGGAAATCTTATCAGATAACAAGATGGTGGACAATCATACAAGACTAAGAATCATGACCACGTTGACAGATATTTTAGGGGGACACAACTCAATCCATGGCACTACTAAAGCCCAGTAACAAACCCAGAAACGAATTTCAAAAGGAGAGTAGTTATCTGCAGAGGATAGCTGAGTTTGCTCCACTATCCTTAGGTTCTATGCTGTGATTCACCTGAGGGTCTGCCAAAGACTCCAAACAGCATCTCTGTCTGCTGACACTTCAAGCACCATTGGATCAGCTGGATCCTGTCACCCAAGTGCCAGAGCAGCTAGCATAGAAGCACGAACCTGCAGCAGAGCTTTCTCTTGTTCTGGACCCCACTCAAAACTAGCATCTTTTTGAGTCACTTGATAAACAGATCAAAACAACACACTCAAATGAGGGATATGTTACCTCTAAAATCCAAAGATATTCACCAGATGTTGTGCCTTGTTTTTAGCTGTTAGGGGTCCAGATGCCACAGCTTACCCTTCACTTTAGAATAATTATCTCAACATGCCCCACACCACTGGCCCCCTGGAAATTTCACTGAGGTGGAAGGCACCAGAATTTTCATGGAATTTCACACCCTCTAGCATACAAATTGTCTTGGCCATCTAGTGTTGCTGTAACAGAAATACCACAAACAGATGGCTTTAACTAAAGAGAAATGTTATTCTGTCACAGTCCAGCAAGCTGTGAGTTCAAATTCAGGGCCTCAGCTCCAGGGAAAGGCTTTCTCTGTTGGCTCCAGAGGAAGATCTTTGTCATCAGTCTTTCCCTGGACTGACAGCTTCTGAGGCACAGGGAACCCAGGTCCTTTCTGAAGGATGCGTTCTATTCCTGGTGATATCAGGTCACCAACTCTCTGCTTATTTCCCATTCCTTTTGGTTTTTGTAGGATAAAAGATGCAAGCCACATTCCAGGGAAATTCCCTTTACATTGGAACAGGGAGGTAACCTTAGTCAGGGTGTTACAGCCCCACCCTAATCCTTTTTAAGCCAATCTTGCCCTATTAACCACAGGCAGAGATTGGGATTTATAACAGAGGAAAATCACAAAGTGGAGAACTACCCCAATATACTGGGAGTCATGGACCAGCCAAATTGCTACATACATGGGGGCTGGGGGGATAGACACAATTCAATCCATGACAGAAAGGTCATGTAGTTACAGTATAAATTTTGGGTGGTGCTGTGGGGTCCTTCCTCTAGGAGACACGGCCTCCCCCTCATTCAAGGGATTGTGAATCTATAAGCTGTCTCAAGTCTGGGAATTGATTCAGTAGCTATGACTCTCTATTCTGGTGATTTTACTAAGACTGCCATTCACTTAACCTAGAATTATTCTGCTTGTACAGATCAAGCAAATATTTAGTAGATTTCCCATCTAGTTCAGCCCTAGAGATACCATGACTAAGTAGTCAATGCCATAAATCCATATGAGTCAGACTATTATGATTACTGTTCTACTCTACTGTCCATTACAGCTAACTGTACCCACTTTGTTGACTTGAATACTGCCACTTGCCCTTACCACACCACCAGGTACAATCAGCCCCACTGTAGTTAGGTGTCTTAGTTCAAATAGGGCACTTCACACTGTTAAATGTGACTTACATAAAACCGCAATCACAACAGTCTTCAAGGATGCTAGAGCTCCCTTCAAAAATTTATTTCTCACCACTTCCGACTCAACGGCACTTGGCTTTGGCACTACTGTGGTATAAAGTGTGTCCTGTGGGTACTCCTCATGTGGGTCTGTTGGTTTAACACGATAAATCCACTCTAACATACCAATTTCCCTAAACCTTGGATACTTTCTTCTACAGTACACCAAAACAGATTTTGGTAGTTCACCTTGACTTATGTAGGCCATGGTGTAAATCCTCCAATAGACCCTTCCCTGGCCTCTCAAGCTGAAACACTGAATGATGAATCAGCGCTTAGTGGGCCCACATCAATAAACTCAGACTGACCTAACTTTGTGTTCCTTGCACCACTATCACACACCCCTAACTGGCATTCCCACACATATTCCCCAGTTTCTGTTCGTACATATTAGAAAAGTCAAATAGTTCTTTTGAATGCATTGCACCTCCTCCTGGGTCACACTTTGCACCTCACCCTTAGGGCTTTGTTGGGTCTTAAGTCTAGTTATAGGTTTAGAAACAAAAATGGGTGGTGGGGGTGTATTCTAAGAACACTCAGCAAGGTCTTGCAATGTAGTGACTCAGATGCTTCCCAACAGATGACTCAGACAATACTTCACGCAATATCTCAGACAAAGGCTCTTCATAAACTGGGTTAATCTCAACAAATGAGGGTGGAGGGGCTAACAGTTTTACTGGGGAGGGTGTTTTAGCAGACAAAGATGGAATACTCTCTTTATGTGGGAATGAGAGGACTAGTTTTCTTGGTAGGAATGACTCAACAGAATTTTAGGGCTCACTGTACCCAGCTTCCTACTTACCTGACCATATAGCTCCATCCTGACAGGATCTCATTTCTTCTTAATCAATACTCTTACTTTAACTTCAGACACCATCCCAGATTCGTGACTCAATTGGCATTGTAATTCAGCTTCTTTTACCATAAGGTTCTGCGTTGGTTTTTGGCAAAATCAGCTCTGTTACTACAAGAAATAAGGCTTTCTTTCAGGTCACAAGTAGCAACTTTGAGGTTGTCTATATGGCTGTGACTCTGAAGTCCTGAGCCCACCTCTTTTTTTCACCACTTTGTCAAGTGAAAGTAGGACCAACCAATGAGCATCCTTATGCTTCTCATTCTGACAAACTTGTAAAAAAGGATCTAACATGTGATGACCCAGAGCCTTGTCTCTCACTGAAACTTGATCTATTGCTGGTGACAGTTTGCATATTTCTGTCATTACTTCACACCATAGACTCACAGTTTCTTCTTTATTTCTAGAAGCAGAGTTATAAACACCTTTAAGACTAACCAGACTTGAGAACCAAATTAGAAAACTCATCCTTACAATTTTATTTCTCTAGATCTGACTTCCAGTACCAAATGTCCTAGGCTGGGTTCTCTAGAGAAGCAAAATCACTGAAGCATATAATTAATTACGTGCGAATGCGCGCGTGCACACACACATACACAGAGGTTTCTCCTGACTCTCAAATAGCTGCAGGGGCTGATGAACCCAAGAATAGCAGGTAAGACAGCAGGCTGCTCGCTGACATCAGATCACATCGTGCAAGTGATCACATTATGCCACAAAATAGAGGACAACTACATCATTACCTAATGGCCAAATCACTGAGAATCATAGCCCAGACAAGGTGACATACAGCTTTTCACATCACAGTGGGAGAAAGATTAGGTAGTCTGCTTCTGTAAAGATTACAGCCTTGGAAACACAACAGGGCAGTTTTACTCTATTCCATTTTGTCACTGTGAGTAGGAAGCAGTTTGATGTCAATAGGTAACCTTTATCAAAGAGTCTCAGAGGCACAACAGTTAAGCACTTGGGTGCTAACCAAAAGGTTGGCAGTTTGAACCCACCCAGATGTTTCATGGGAGAAAGGTCAGGGAGTCTGCTCCCATCAAGTTCACAGCCTAGAAAACCCTGTGATATAGTTCTGCGCTATCACTTGGGGTCACTATGAGTGGAAACAGACTTGACCACACCTAATAACAACAATCTTCGGCAATGCACCTTGGGTAGTGCAAATAGTCAAACTGCTCAGGTGCTAACAGGCTATAGGTTCGAATCTGCCCTGAGATGCCTCTGATCAATGTCCTGGTAATATACTGCTGAAAAATCAGCTATTGGAAACCCTATGGAGCACAGTCTGATTCTGCCATACATGAGGTCACCCTGAGTCAAGACTGACTTGATAGCAACAGGTTTTAACCTTTAGCAGTACCCTTACTTTGTAAGTTGTTTTATAGCCACCAAAGAGATAAAGGCAGATGGTGGGATGACACCACGACTTGTAATCAGATCCTGCGGGTGCAAGTGACATTACTCAGTTGTATTACCTTCTCTGAATCACTTCTCTCTGCCACTAATTTCCTAATCTATAAAACCAAGGGGTTAAATGATTGATGTTTAACCTCCTAATCCAGCCGACTGATCCTCCACTTTATCAAGCATGATGTCTTTTCCAAGGATTGGTCCCTCCTGATAACATGTCCAAAGTACAGGACACAAAGTCTCATCATCTTCACTTCCAAGGAGCATTCTAGCTGAACTTTTTCTAGGAAAGACTTCTGTTTCCTTCTGGTAGTCCATGGTATAGCCAGTATTTCTCACCAACACCATCATTCAAAGGCATCAACTCTTCTTTGAATTTCCTTATTCATTGTCCAGCTTTCACATGCATATAAGGTGATTGAAAATACCATGGGTTGAATCAGGCATGTTAGTCTTCAAAGTGACACCTTTGCTTTTCAATACTTTAAGGAAGTCTTCTGCAGCAGATTTGCCTGAAAAAATACATCATTCAATTTTATTATGGGTGCTGCATCCACGGGCATTGATTGTGGAACCAAGTAAAATGAAATCCCTGACAACTTCAAGATTTTCCCCATTTATCATGCTGTTCCGTATCGGTCCAGTTCTGAGGACTAATGCCAAAGTACAATCCATACTGAAGGTGTAGCCTTTGATCTTCATCAGTAAGTGCTTCAAGTCTTCTTCAACAAGCAAAGTTTGTTATCTACATATTGCAAATTGTTAATGAGACTTCCTCCAATTCTTTTGCCCTGTTCTTCTTCATACAGTCAAATTTCTCAGATTATCTGCTCAACATACAGACTGAATAAGTATGGTGAAAGGATGCAACCCTGACACACACTTTTCCTGATTTTAAACCATGGAATACCTCCTTGTTCTGTTTAAACGACTGTTTTTTGGTCTATGTAAAGGTTCTGCAGGAGCACAGTTGAGTGTTACAGAATTCTCATTCTTCACAATGTTATCCACAATTTGTTATTATCTACTCTGGAAGATGCCTTTTCATAGTCAGTAAAACACAGGTAAACATCTTTCTGCAAGCTTCTGCTTTCAGCCAAGATCCATCTAATAGCTAATAATGTCCTTCATTCCACATCTTCTGAACACAGCTTCAATTTCTGACAGTCGCTGTCAATAGACTGCTGCAAATGTCTTGAATTATCAGCAAAATTTTACTAACATGTAATACTAATAACACTGTTAGATAATTTCTGTATTCTGCATGATCACCTTTTTTTAGAAAAATTGTGCCAATTCCTGTAAGATTACAGCCTAAAAAGCCCTATGAGGCAGTTCTACTCTGTCATATAGAGTTGGTATGCATCAAAATCAACTTAATGACACCTAACAACAATCTGCTGGACCCTGAATTCACTTGTTTACACGTGTTATCTTCATCACAACCATGGGAGGTATTATCATCTCTATTTTATAGATAACATAAGGAATGCTTTGACTAACTGTCCTAGCTAGGGTCTTTGGCTGGGTTCTCTAAAGAAGCAAACCTAGTGAAGCATACACACATAGAGAACAATAATTTATCTCAAGGAAATGGCTCACATGGTTGTGGAAGCTTGCACATTCCAAAGTCTGTAGGTCAGGCATTGGCTGGGTACCACTTCTCCTCACTCACGTGGTGGCAAGGACTTATGAACCTCAAACTGTCAAGTCAGACAGCAGGCTGCTGGCTCACAAAGCTGCAGAGCTGGCAAATCCCAAAGTTGACAGGTCAAATGACAAACTACTGGCTCAAGTCTCAAGAACTGTATATCAGATGACGACAAGCCAGAAACAGATCCAAAGCAAGCAAGTAAGCTTTGCCAGAACATCCAGGTATGTACTGAATGCAGGCTACACCCCTGAGGAACGTCCCTTCAAACTGACAGGTTGATCACATCAGTGCACATCATGCAGGCGATTACGGTACATCACAAAACAGAGGATAATTACCTAATACCGAAAATCATGGCCAACCTAAGTCAACACAACACTAACTCTTGCAATTAGCTAGTGCTTCTATAATAGAAATTCCACAAGTTGGTGACCGTAAGAAGCAAAAATTTATTTTTTCACAGTATGGGAGGCTAGAAGTCCAACTTCAAGCCTCTGGCTCCAAGGGAAGGCTCTCATTGTCTGCTCTAGAGGGAAATTATTTGCCTGAGCTTCTCTGATGTTGTTCTCAATATGCCTTGGAGATTTCCACATGGCATCTTTCTTTTCCCCCACATCAGCTTGCTTGCTTCTGTGCCTAATTAGCTCTTCCGTATTTCTAAAATGATTGGCTTAAACACACCCCACACTTACGTATCATTAACATAACAAAGAAAACCTCATTCCAAATAGGAATATTTGCTCAGGTATAAGCTATTGAAATCTGTTGACATGGAGTCAATGCCAACTTATAACAACCCTATGGAAGAGAACTGCCCTGTAGGGTTTCCAAGGAATAGCTGGTGGATTTAAACAATCAACCTTCTAGTGAACAGCTGACCTCACCCACTGTGCCCCCAGGGCTCCCCCAGGGGTAAGGATTCCCATACATATTTCTCAGAGGCAGCAATCTATCTATAGCACTACCCAAGATCCAACCTCAAGTCTAACTTCAAAGCTGATGCTCTTAATTGTGTGTTAATGCCTCTCCACAGGCCTCTAAGTTCTGTCATGGTGGACGCTGTGTAATTGTGATGCTTGACACTGTACTCCTGCCACTTAGAAGGGTCTGGCACAGGCTCTTACCTCTGCTGTTAAATGTAAGCATCTTGTAAATATTCACAGAGAAAGACACCTTGCCTCCCAATTCATCACTTACTTCCTTTTGCCAAGGGTTAGATTGCTGCTTCTACTTGAACAACCCAGGAAGCAGTCACAGACCCATTTAACAGCCTGTCTGGGAAACACATGGGAAATCAAGTGTAATAAAAGCCCATTTTCTCCCCATAGCCTTTACAACAGTATAGCAAATGGTCCCCAGCTGGTAGCCTTGCAGACTTCTATCCTGGGAACAGCTCAAGCTTCAGAAAGGACTGACCAGGAAGAGAAGTTAAAGAAATCCCTTCCCTCTCTGCTTAGGTTTGTACATTGGCTTGTGCAAGGACCCAGCTGTTTTTGTCCACTTGGCATCTCCAGGTCTACTGTGCACACAGTTGTTTTTCTTTCCCAATAATATTATACATGTGCTATGAAAAAACACTGCTCTGCGGCAAAAAAAGACTAGTGATTAGCTCTCTCTCTTTTTGTCCTCTCTGATTATTTCTTAAGCAGATACAGGTAACAGAGCAGTAAATAATTACTGACTTCTACCAGAAGTTTTTGGGTATCTATTTAGGATCTTTGGACACAAAGGTGAAACAATGACCTTTAGTAAAGAAGTTTCCAAAGTTTCTAAATTCTTTGTGATAATATTTTGAGGATAGAAATTCTTTACATAAGATCTAGAATAAACAGCAGAGTGAGTTACATGGCATTTGGTCTCCAGAGCAGGATAAAAAAGTATGACTTGTGATTCACAAGACGGAGAGTAAAAAGCAAAATTCTTTCCCACCCTTTTAGCCCCTAATCCACAGAGCCACTGATTCTAGGTAACATGGGAAACATGCTTACTTGCCAATGGCAAAAGGACAAAAATTGTATGAGACCTCTCCTATAAGGACTTAAAAATAGACTTATGTACAGAAGACAAGCCTCTCTGATGGGAACAAGTGTGGGAAGGGAGGGAGAGGGCTGAACATAGATTAGATACCAAAAAAAAACAAACTCACTTGTCATCAAATCAGCTCCAACTCACAGGGACTCTAGAGGTCAGAGTAGAACTGCCCCATAAAGTTTCCAAGGAGCGCCTAGTGGATTTGAACTACTGACCTTTTGGTTAGCAGATGACACATTTAACCCACTATGCCACCAGAGTTTCCATAGATTAGATGGTCGATAGAAATTTGGTTAGGTGAAAGCTGTGACAGCACACTAAGTAGATCAACTTAACTGGATATCACTATAAATGGAAAACTCTTTTAATCTCAACCCAATATTGCAAGGATAGGGAAGCAGGATGCGGTCTGGGGACCATCCTTTTGGAGGGCATTGAAGCCAACTGGCATAACCATTGCTAAGAGAGCATTCTGCACCCCATATTGGTGAGTGGCATCAGGGGTCTCAAAAGCTAGCAAGCTGCCATCTGAGGTACACCAAATGGCCCCAATGCAGCCGGAACAGATAATCACCAAGAACAACAAAGACACAAGGAAAAAAGAGCTCAGGAGACAGATGGATACATGTGAATGGGAGACTGTATCAAAATGAGACCAGAAGAACCAGACAGTGCCTGGCCACCACCACAGATGGCTATGATGGGGCATACAATGTTGAGCCCCTGTGGCAACAGGAGAAAAAGAGGCCCGAAGCTCAAGCACTCTACTAAAGGACCACAATGAATGAATGGTCCAATGGCCTAGGGGTCCCCCGGAAGCATGGCCACTAGACCTTCTGCTACCGCTGTCCAGAAAACACTATGGAGGTCAACTATATAGACAAAAATGGACCGGACACGGGGAACCAGTAAGACCATATGGTGTGTGTGCTTTACGTATCTACGCATTTATAGGACGCTGTCCCACCGGTCTCTTTCTAGACGAAAGAGAAGAGGGTGGAGAGGAGGGCACGGGAGATAGTTGAGAGGATACGACAAGGATAGAATGAAAAGGAGGAGTGTGCTGTCACCAGGCAAGAAGGGTAAGCGAGCTGCAGATAGACAGTCATGCAACAATAACTGAGATTGTATACTTTCACTTAATCACAATAAAAAAGAAAGAAAAATGCTTACTTCTGAGTCCAATGGTTTGTTAATGATGGAATTTATAACCATGGGCTTGCCTTTTATTAGTACTTTCCATAGAAAGAGAATTTTTTCCCTCCGACTTGGAAGGATGTATTAAATAAGTGGTAGACCTCAGCTGAAGCTCTGTTTGATAAAAATATAGCATAGAGTCAAGTATCTCAATGCCTTGAACAATGTCTGATACAAAGGTGGTGCTCAATATTTGTGTGGTAAATGAATACAAATTTGTGCCAAGACTCACCTTGCGTAACTTTTTTTTCTAATTTTACACTCTTAAAGAAATTAAGTCAGGCCATGTTAGACCATGCTCTATCAGAGGCTCCTTAGCTGCTGAGGAGAATCTTGGGATCTGAGATACATTTCACAGGGTCTTTTTGCTAAGTTGACAGTCTTTTATAGAAGAACAGTGCTGCCTGTCTATACCACAGCATTTCCCTTACTCTGAAATCACTGTTATCTGCCACATTGTTGAAATGGGAGGACCAACAAGTCAATTTTTCAGCTGGCTAGGAACAACCTCACATCACAGGGAAAACTGGTGGTTTGAAGGATTGTGCAGACAGAAGAACCCACATGTGCACTACAGAGTGCGGGCTCTCTGAGGGCAGGGACCCTCGAGGCCCCCGATCACCTCTGTATCCCCAATGCTTAGGGGACTCCTGCAAAAGAACAGACAGTCGGTAAATTGTGTTGTTGTTGTCAGGAGCTGTCAAATCGATTTTGAACTCCTAGAGACCCCATAAGACAAAGTAGAACTGCCCCATAGGGTTTTTAGGCTGCAGTCTTTGCAGAAACAGATCACTAGGTCTTTCTCCCATGGAGCCACAGGGTAGGTTCAAATAGCCAACTTTTTGCTTAGCAGCTGAGCTGAGCACCCCCAATTCTCTAGTCTGGATATTTTCTCAAATCACATGGGAAGAAGATAAAGGAAGGGGTAAGGAATGCAGCAAGAAATTACTTAGCCTTTCTGTTCTTTTTATCTGCTATCAAATCAGATTAACAGGCCTTCCCAACATCTGCATAATAGATTCCTAAGTGAATACATCTCAAGGAGTACCCAGGGGCAAGTCCAGGTTCTGGCCCCAGACCAGGACAATCCAGGAAACAGAATCCCGTTCCCCCAGGTTCACTCTCTCTTCTGGCTTTTGCGGGGTGGCTAAAAACAAAAGTGGCTGCTGGAGGGCTCACCTACAGAGCCTGGCAGTCAGCCCACTGTCTGCCCCACATTTCACAGGCCATCAGATTCCACAGGCCCGTAGGGATGTTTATTTCTGCGCTCTGTAGACTCTGCTCACGGCTTGAGCCACAGCAGGTCACACAAAGGACAAGGTGTTGTCAAAGCTGAGAATGTGGTGTACTTTTTATCTGAATCTCTTCCTTGAATTAAAAATTAGAAATGAGTTTACAAAATGCTTTTCAAGATGTGCATATTTGTCTTTGTGTTTCTCCCACTAGAAGTAGCTATGACTTAGCAAATTCATACCACCTCCTAGTTTTTGACCCATGGAAAACACTGGTGAACTTTTTAACAAAGGCCTTAGAAGTAATGCCCAACTCTGTGTTGTTGTTTATTGCGCTTTGGATGAATGTTTAGAGAGCAAATTGGTTTCCCATTCAATAATTTATAAACAGTTGGTTCTGAAACATTGGTTGCAGTCTCTGCAATGTGTCAGCACTCTCCCCATTAAGACCCTGTGTTCCCCATTTCCATTCATCCAGTTTTCCTGCCTTCTCATCTTTGTTTTTGGGCAGATGTTGCCCTTTTGGTCTCATATAGATGAGTGTTCTAGGAAGCATTGTCCTCACAGGTGTTATTATTTACTTCAGAGGACTATTTGGATGGAAGGTTATCTTCAGGAGTGGCTTCAGTTCCAAGTTAGAAGGGTGTCTAAGGACCAGTTTCCAGTATCTAATGGACTAGTAAGTTACATCTCTTTTATGAATTTGAGTTTTGTTCTACATTTTTCCTGCTCTAGCCAGGATCTTCTATTGTGATTTTTGTCAGAGAAGTCAGTAGTGGTAGCTGGGCACCATCTAATTCTTCTGGTCTCAGGCAAGTGGAGGCTATAGTTTCTGTGATTCCACAGTCCTTTGGCATAGCTGCCTTTGAGCCTGGTTTTCTTCACTCTCCTTTACTGCACACAGAAAGATACCAACAGTTGTATCTCAGATCACTGTTCCCAAGCTATTAAGACCGCAGATGCTACTCACCAAAGTAGGATGCTTTATGAGCTTTGTTATTTATGAACTATGTTATAGTAATTGACCAAGACGTCTCCCAAGACTATGGTCCTTAGTCCTCAATGCCAGTAACTCAGTTCCACAAGGTGTCTGGTTATTCTAGGAAGTTTCCATGACTGCGCTCCCTTGTGCTCTATTTTATATATAAATATACATGCAGCACGTACAAATATATATATAGAAATATCCATAGCCAAACCCTGTATATGCTTGTGGATGGAGGATTACTGCTATCATTGTTCTTGCAACTAGGCATATAAGAAAACTTTGAGTCATTTTCACCCCTCCTAAGCTTTCATGATGAATCAGTCTCCACCCCAATCACTTCTTGTTTTATCCCTCTTACATTGCCTTGCACCAAACTACGCCAAAGCCTGTCTTAACCTGCCTGATTCAATCTGTACCACTCACCCAAGAAGTGACCTTACTCAGACTGTTCTGTCACTTAGTGTGAGCAGTTATTTGTAATCTCAGTACCACAGTTGCCTTAAATAGGTCCATGTATGTTGTTGTGTGGCATCAAGTTGATTCTAACTCATAGAAACCCTGTAGGACAGAGTAGAACTTTCTCATAGGGTTTTTTAGTCTGAAATATTTACAGGAGCAGATAGTCAAGTTTTTTCTCCTACAGGGCAGCTGGTGGGTTCAAACCATTGACTTCTCAGTTTGCAGCCAAGTACTTAATCACAGTACCACCAGAGATCCATAGTCCGTTTACAAAACCAAAAAAATCATTGTTGTCAAGATGATTCTGACTCATAGCAACAGTATAGGGCAGAGCAGAACTGGCCCATAAAGTTTCCAAGGAGCAGCTGGCATATTGGAACTGCTGACCTTCTGATTAGCATCTGCTCTTAACTGCTGAAACATCAGGGCTACACAATCAGGGACAAGGACTCATTTGAGGATGAGGTCCTCGTTCCTCATGCTTCTGGGTGAAAAGAGCTCCAGTAGAGTTAACACCTGTAGCCTTTTTCCACTTTACTTTTTCTCCATAAGAGGCGGAGTCAGTCCACCGATTCATGAGTTTGGGGAAAATAGTCATGCGTGCTTGGTGCAGCCCTTCCCTTTCTTTCCTTCTCTTGGGTTCTGCCGCGTGGTAGAGAGCACTCTCCCTTCTCCTCTTCTCCATGCTATCAGTAAAATATGGGAAAATGCTATGATATGCAGCCTATGGTTGTTGGGGGGCTGCCAAGGATTTCCACTGTATATGTTTTTCATGAGTAATGTACTACAACCCTATTTAGCTGGTAGGCCTAAGCTAAGCCTCATTCTCTGGTTATTATCAGTATTAGTACTGAAGGTGATATTTTGATCTGTTTGACACCTGTTTCCATCTCTAAACTGGTTTTGAACTGAGAGGATGGAGAAGTTCATTTGTTTGAATTGATCTTTTCAAATCCTAATTTCTACCTTATGGAGTTGTTAAAATGAAATGAGGTAATCCACATTATAGCAAAAGCATAGCACACATTCACAGTAAGCATTTCAGTAAATGTTAGTTAATATTACTATTACTGTTGTTATAAGCCTTAGGTAAAGGATAAGATAAATGATTTCTATAAACTAATCAACTATAAATTTCAATATTCTGTGATCATCATGTTTCTTTTAAACATCCAGATAGTGTGGGAAAGAAACAATTATATCAAGAAGAACTTTATAAACTGCAAAAGGCAACCCTTTTCCATTTATTATCCAAAAACTTCAGTAGAAATATTTTCATGTGTTCTGAAGCTGGGCATGAAGAATGTTCTGAAATGTTCCGAGAAAGAAGCTCTTCACAGGAGGATCTTAGGCTACAGTGCACGCATAAACAGGAACCTACCATGGCTTAAGAAAAGAGTTTTGTTTTGTTTTTTTAAATCAGGAACCCCACATATCTCTGATGGGGATAACCCCCTACAAATAACTCCAGGGTTATTCTTTTCCCTCATTTATTCTTCTGCTCATTAAAGCCTTTAAAACTGTGCTATTAATATGAGTGCTATCTGCATTTTTAAGCACATGGAAGTATGGACCAGTATTGGGTCGGTCAGACATATCTGCCTCTGAAGCCCAGCTCAGACAAGTATGTGACTGTCTTAGTCGTCTGGTTTTTCTCTAACAAAAGTACCCAAGTGGATAGCTTTAGCAAAAAGTTTTTTCTTACACAGTCCAGGAGGTCAGAGGTCTAAATTCAGGGTGCCAGCTCCAGGGGGGATGCATTCTCTCTCTATGTTGGCTCTGGAGGAAGGTCCCTGTGTTGCATCAGTCTTTCTTTGGTCTGACAGCATCTCAGCACAGGGACCTCAGGTCAGAAGGATGTGCTCTGCTCTCAGTGTTGCTTTCTTGATGGTGGGAGGTTCTCAACTCTCTGCTTGCTTCCCTTTCATCTCTTGTAGGATAAAAGGTGGGGCACACCATACGCCAGGAAAACTCCCATGCTAAGGGTTCTGCAGTGCTACCCTAAACCTCTTTTAACATAATCCTATCTATTAATCACAGGTGGAGATTAGGATTTACACCAGAGGAAAATCACAGAATCAAAGGTAGTCATGCAATACTGGAAATCATGGCCCAGCCAAACTGCTACACACATTTTGAGGGGCACACAATCAAATCCAGTGACCTTGATGTGCAACATACACTTTCTGAATCTCAGTGTTGTAGCGTGTACACTGGGTTAATAGCTCCTCTTTAATTGGACTGTAATGAGTATTAAATAGCAAAATCCATGTAAAAAGTACCCAAAGCCTATTAAAATATTCACATAACAATGTTGATTTCCTTCTCTAAAATAATACCAACAGATACATTTTTTATCTTTGTTTGTTCTTTTCAATCATTTTACAAATTAAGAAATAAGAGACAGCACACTTTGATAACTATACAGTAGCATACAATAAAAAAATAAAACAGAACAAAACAAAACCCTTTGTCATCCAGTCAATTCTGACTCCTGGTGATCCTATAACACAAAGTAGTACTGCCCTATAGGCTTATCCAAGGAACAGCCAGTGGATTCCAACTGCCAACCTTTGGATTAGTAGCCATAGCTCTTAGCCACTATGCTACAGTAGGCAACAATGCTTAACTAAGTTAAACTTAATACTGGTCACTAAATCAGTGACGTCATTAGCAAATTGTTAGTACATAAATATTTAATCATAGATGAAAGCATAAATATTTCTTCTTTTTTCCAATATTAAGATGAAAATAATGTCAACGAGAAACCCAACAACTTCATCTTTCTGCGTCAATTTTCCCTTATTACCAATACAAATGAATTAAAGAAGTGACTGAAGGAGAATGTCAGAGGAAAAACAAGAGGGGAAACAATAAATTCAAGATACACCATGCTCCTTGCACATTGAATTTACACTTCTTTGCAGTATTTAGCTGGTTCTTTCTTTCAAATTGTATGCTGAAGTTATATGCAGGCAAAAATAACTCTAATGTATACCAGGCATCTGTGTCTGTGTTCTTCTCTTCCTGCCTTAATGACTTTCCCAAGGTGTACACCTGAGAGCATGTCCTATTGAGGGACACTGGGACAACCGTAGAAAGTATACATGCACAATGACAAAAACTAAGTGCTAAAACGGAAATAACTGTGAGTGGAAAACAAGGTTGTAGATGGTCTTTTTCCTGTGTTTTCTGAATTTTGTAGACTACTGTTACTATTTTTATAAAAAGTAATAAAATGACTAAACGTGTACATGGTGGGGTTTTTTCCCATTTAACATTGATTCATGTGTTTTTCCATATACATATGGCACAATTCACATTTACCATTTGGTAAATTCATTATATTTAGCCTCTTTTTTAAACTTGACAAGATTTCATCCTCCCACTAATACTCCAGAGAGCTTCCCTTTTACTTCCTCTTTTTTTCCCAACAGGTTGAATATAAGAAATCCAGTCACACAAAAAAAGAAACTTCATAATTACATTTTCAGGCTGACTTAGGAAACAAACTCATGGACAGAATGCAGTTCTTTTTTCATATATGTGAATATGTATGTAAAACAAAAAACTTAGCATGGTCTTTTACTGTAATTTTCAAGTTTTTTCCCTCCCCCTCTTACAAAGTGATGCAATATTTGATGGTAAATAACACGAGATGGGCAAGTCCACTTTGGGACAATTGCCCGAGACAGAACAAGAATACCAAGTTCTTTCTAGTGGCATTTTAGGCTTAAATGTGGAAATCACTCTCTCTACTTTGACAAAGTTCTTGGGAGAATGCTGACAATGACAAAACTGTCTTTGCCAGGGGATAAGATGAGAATGAGTTGCCTCATGTTTTCAGAACAAGTCTAGTAAAGGCTGGTGCTGTGCTAAATAGTTCTAGAATTTTTGAGAACAAAAATTTTGCTAACAAGAAAGTCAGCAGTTTGTGTAAGCCATTCTTTGGAAATGCTATAGGTCAGCTCTATCTGTCCTACAGGGTTGCTATGAGTTGAAAATGATTCAGAGGCAACATGCTTGGCTTGGTATAGATGAGGAAACTGAGGCAAAGAGAGCTCAAGCACACAGCTAGAATGTGAACCCAGGCAGTCTGAGTCAAAGCCTGTGTTCTTAATCACTGCACTGTCCCACCTCCACAAGTTACATATATTTACTTATGTTTAACATCATCTCATTAAGACGACAATGTTTTTAGGAAACTCTCCATTTAAAATTTAAAATATTAGGTGCTTACTGGAATAAAACCTCAGCGATACGGGAAACTCAGCCACTCCAAATAATTCAAGGGCAGCCTCAGGGAGAGGAGCTCTGCAGGCTCCACAGTTAAGTATCTACCTGCTAACTGAAGCGTCGGCGATTCAAGTCCACCTACAGCTGCTTAAAAAAGGCCTGGTGATCTACTGAAAAAGCAGTAGGTCTACTCTGACACATACAGGGCAGCCAGGAGTGAGAATCAACTTGATGGCAACTGGTTTTCGTCTTGCTGCCTCCACCATCTGTTACTTCCGTAACGACATTGCCCTGTCACTAAAATCCCATCATTAGGTACACTGTCATGTGACATTCACCACAGCAGAGGCAGAAATCTCTGACATTAGTGGTAATCAACCTAAACTGTCTTAAGTTTTCACCCTGAAAGGAGAAGGATAGCTCTACCGAAAATTTTCCAAAAGAAAATAGGTGAAAGATGATGTTGCAATTTTATTACATTCTACAAGGGATGCCTGTTCAACATATCACTTGCACATAAAAGAGTATGACACCATGTATTTCAGGGGAGAGCCACGCTTCACAGGGGTTTTCGGTGGCATATGATTTGGAAGTAGATCACCAGGTCTTTGTTCAGAGGCACCTCTGAGTGAACTTGAACCTCCAGTCTTTCAGTTACCCAAGGACATTTACTGTTTATACCATCCAGGGACTCTACAACATAAAAATTAAAAAAGAAGAAAAAAAATCCACTGCCATTGAGTCTATTGTGACTCACAGCGACCCTATACAACTAAGTAGAACTGTCCACAGAGTTTCCAAGCAGTGTTTGGTGGATTTGAACTGCTGACCTTTTGGTTAGCAGCCATAGCACTTAACCACTAGGCCACCAGAGTTTCCAGATACAAAGACAGGAAATATAAAAAAATGTATGGAACTCATCTCCCTAGACAATGCCACTTTTGTGATTTAGCCAATCACTGACAATATTATTTTTCTTGAAGAAGAGTAATACATTAATGTTTACTGCTGAGTTTTTCAGTTATCTAATATGAAGTCAGCCAAGGCTGTTAAATAGAAAGTTTCATACCTATCAAAGAAATCTATCAGAGGGGAATCAAAGAAGACATATTGCTAGTTGGTTAATAAAAACATGGATTTTATCTCATACATATTGTTTATACGAGGACTAATTGGTTCCGTTTTTTGGTTCCGTTTTTTGGTGTGACATTGGCAATATTCAGCAAAATTTTAAATGTAATTAAGTTCTAACCCAATGTTTCTACATTTAGGAATTTGTCATACACCAGTACTCTCCGAAATACTTGGATATGCTTGCATAATAGTGTATTTGCATTATTTGTAACGCAAAATCATTGTAATCAGTTTCCCTTAGTAGAGACTTGGTTAGATAAAATGTCTTGTGTACAGCTTCCAATTTATTATAGCAGACTAAATGCACATGTCTGTCTCTTCTCCTGAAACATTTATATACACTTGACGGAAGTATAATTATTGGCAGGAGAAGTTGTTTCAGATATATGGTTGTATGAACAAACTAAGTTGCAAAACTATGCATGGTCTATTTCATTTTTATCAAATATATACAACGCTTTTAATATTTATGAAACACCGTATTTAAAAGCTTATGACACGAAAGAGGAAAAACCAGAGCAAAGACTGACAAAACCATTTTGCCCCTCCTGGAATCCAGATTTCTGGATTCCTGGGGTTAGAGTGACTCATCCATGCTATCTGCTCTTAAGTGTGCTTTAGAACCTAGAGCCTCTAGGAAACTATTCTCCTAAAATCACCAAGTCAAACAACAGCCTAGTAACAGCTTAGAGAACATTTTGCCTTTGGCCTCAGGCTCTTTAAAGAATGATCTGTGTGCAGACAGTTTCAATCAAGAACCACGGGGGCTGACTGGGAAATGTGTGGAAAATCCTTAGTGACTCTTATTGACTGTCTCTTCCAGCCCAGTGACCCTGAAGCCCTGTGTGTTTTGATACTACCTGCTGAGAAATTAACATGACAATGACCTATATAACCAGTTTTTCACTATCTGCTGTCTGATTAGAAGCTTATCCACCCACGATAAATATATTCTATTACACTAATTTTTGGTGTTTCTCTGCACATTTAGGTTTCTAACAGGACATAAAATGGAACTAGGGGGATGTTAAGTGAGATAAAATCAATCCACTTCCCATGAGGATGCCACAAAAATTTGCCTTTAGATTTCGAGCATATAGACTACACCGGAAAACAAAGTCAGCTGCACAGAAGTTATAACATCTCATAAGGTAAAGACTTTTTCTAAATAATTATAGTGAATACACAGAATGTTTACCATGTGCCTGGGCATCATTTATTTAATCCTCTCAACCACCATCTGAGGAAGCGCCCGAACTGTCAGCTACATTGGTAGATGGTGAAACTGAAGTACACAGAGCTTACTGACTCACGCCAGATCACACACAGGGTACAGCATATATTTAAACCTTTCCTAGAGAGTGACACCACAGTCTCTGCTCTTCACCAGTACACTATCTCTTCATTTTGTCATAGGGAAAAGTGACATAATACCAACACAACATCCTCAATAACATTCTTACAACAGGTACAGTGACACATTTTAGAAGGTTTCTTGAATCAGACAATAGGGTTAGAATCAATTGAATTGATTTATAGGGTTGCTGTGAGTTGGAATCGACTCAGTAGCAATGAGTTTGGTTTTACAGCTGTAGAGCTGAGCAGAAGTCAGTACCATTTATCACTCCCCTGGTAAAAATTCTCCAGTAGCTTCCGCATTGCCCAGAGCATTCATCTAACCTCTTTGTGGCACAAGGCCTTGAATGATCTAACTCCCTCTAATCTTCAAACAGCACCTCCGACCATCCTGCTTCTCAGTCATGGTGCTCCCACCTGAGCCTCTAAGGAAAAGTACTAACTGCAAGTAAGAGGTTTTAATTCCCCCTGCTAAGAATGAGATGTTCCCCTTCTCTGTTCTTTCAGAATTTGATTTAAATAACTTGTAAATATAAATCATTTCTTTGTCTCTTTGAAAACTATGTAATATAAAAGGTCTTACAGATCTGGAAGCTACCTCTTTGAAACATAATTTACGGTAAGCCTTCCCTACCTTCCTGTTTCCTGGAGGGAAATAAGCATAACTTCACATATCTTGCCATAAAGATAGTGATTCTATCTTAAACATGAATGTAGTGAGTTGCATATACTCAGCTACAAAAAATGGTAAGGTTTTTCTTCTGTATTTGCAATCTCTTTATCAAACTGCTTATAGCCCATCACATCTGATTTAAGGCTTACCCAATAACACAAGTTTCTTTCTCTTCAGTTTTTTGTGGAGCGATTTTCTGAGCTGGGAGCAGATTTTTTAGTAACTGTCATGATTGAATTGTATTTCCCAAAGTTATCTGTCAATTTGGCTAGGTTGTGACTTCCAGTATTGTATGACTGTCTTATTATTTTGTCATCTGATGTGATTCCCCTGTGTGTGGTAAATCTTCACCGTGATATAATGAGATGGATTCATGGCAATTATATTGATGAGATCTATAACATTAGACAGTGTCTTGAGCCATTCTCTTTTGAGATACAAAAGAGAGAAATCAGCAAAGACACAGGGACCTCATACCACCAAGAACGCAGTGCCAGGAGCAAGCACTTCCTTTGGACCCTGAGTCCCTGCACCTAAGAACCTTGCCAGCCAAGGGAAGGTTGATGACAAGGACATTCTTCCTGTCCCAACAGAGACAGAAAGCTTTTCCCTGGAGTTGAAGCCCTAATTGTGACTTATAGCCTACCAGACTGTGGATTTCTCTGTTACAGCCATCCACTCATGGTATTTCTGTTACAGAAGCTCTAGATGAGTAAGACAGCAACTTTTTAGCACTACATGCCAGAGTCATTCCGCATCAGGGCCTTAGCAATTGCTCTTCAGTGTCTGGAATGCTGTCTTCAGTCTTCACACAGCTGGCTCCTACTCACTCAGGTTTCTTCTCAACTGTCGCTTTCTAAGACATATTTTCCCTACTACATTTTATCAGACCCCTTACACTCCCAGCCGCTAGTATGCTCTGTTAAATTAAGCTATTTTATTTTCTTTGTAACACATTTTTCACTATTTAAAGTTGTCTCATTTATTAATTTACATATTATTTGTCTTTATTATGACAGTGTAAGTTCCATGAGAGAACTTCCATCATGTCTGCTTTTTCCACCTTTGGATTCCCAACCCCTTGAACAGTGCCTAACACATAGAAGGCCCCTAGTACATATTTACTGAAACTGGAAAATAAATTGTTTCATGAATGGAAGTCAATTTGAACCACCTTACAGTGTACCTGTTTAAAAAACAAAAAACTGCATCAAAAGAATGTATGCTAGTATAGAACCTGTACCATAACCATTTGATGCAGGAATTCAGACAGAAATGACTCATAAAAAAATTTCCAGCACAGCTGAGAACTACCCACATGCATTCACCTGCTGATGGGCAACGTTTCTAGGCAGAACTCAGCAGCTTGCCTAGGAGTTTTCACAATCTCAGAGCCACCAACTGGAGTGTTACCAAAAATATGTCAAGTGCCTTGGGCCCATAGGATTAGAGAAGCAAATAAATATTAGTCACCTTGGATACACAGGTGTCAGACATCACTAGAGTCACATCCTTTCCAGCAGTAGCATGCATTTACCAGTGTGTCAAATCACAGTATTGCCCTAGACCGAGGCTAACGACTCATAGATATTAATTTAGAAAAGAATCATGAATTCCCTCATTTCATATCAACTAAGCTTCCATCTGGCCATAGAAACCAGCAGCCTGGTTTCTTCTATCTCTTTATCAAAGACCAAAAATATGAAGAGGAATAACAACTGGTAAAGCTTATAAAAATGTATACTCTAGTCATAATCAAAACTATAATCTGAGGTGAGGTTCAAGAAGTTGCTATCTGGTAATAAGTACCTTGTCAAAACAGACCAGTAGTCAGTTCATTTCTGTCTGGTGAATGTTCTCAAAACAGCCCGTGTCATTAAAACCAAGAAGCATCAAAGAGGACATGGCAACACTCTCTTTGCCTAACAAATCTTATTAACTTACAAATCAAAGCAAATTATTTCTCATGGAACTGACCGAAGTGGCAGAGCCATGATCAGTCTTGTCACGTAATTTTGGTCTTGTATTTGAAAAAGATTAAAATACAACATTGTCTTAGGCTGGGTTCTCTAAAGAAGCCAAACCAGAAAAGTGTTTAAACATGTATATGAAGAGAGAAGCATCAAGGAAATGGCTCCCATGTGTGTAGAGGCTAGAATGCTCCACATTCATGGGTAAGGATAGAGGTTTCTCCAGATACACATAGCCACAGGGGCTGGTGAACCCACGATCGATAGGTTGGAGAGCAGGGCTGTTATTTGCAGACTGTGAGGATCAATGAATCCCAGAGATCAGCAGGCAAGGCCACAGGTAAGCTGCGAGCTCAAGTCCCAAGAACCAGAGATTAGACAAACAGTAGCCAGCTACAGGCTCTACAATGAGCAAAAAACCCCACAAGCCTTTCCAGAACATCCACTTAGATTCACTGCAGTCCACATGCCCGAGGAAACTCACGTTCAACCAACTGGCTGCTCACAGCAGGTCCTGTCATGAAGGTGAACACACAATGTCAAATCTCATCACGGAAATGATCGTGCCATTACTCAACTTTCAAACCATTAGGAATTACAGCCCAGCCAAGATGACACACAACCTTAACCATTGTGAAGATTGTGACTCAGTTTGGCCCCAAACAAAACAAAACAAAATAATAATAATAAAATTAATGTAATGCCATTTAATTCAGGTTGCTATTCCAGTTCTATTTAGAATTATACAAGGTCCCTATAAAAATCTCATTAACCTGCAAAGGACCTCTGTCTTAGAGGCTCTTTCTCTTCCACATGCAGATGGCACAGCACACAGAAGTAGATGAAATGTGAAGTGATTACTCACTGGGGGGTAAAGAGGGAAGAGAAAATCCAGTAAGTGCACGGAGCACACAAGTTTTCAAGATGCACCTAAATAAATAAGAGACACGAAGAGGTGAATCATAGGCAGTGACCTGAAAAAGACCGCAGGGCCAGGTAACTCATGTGTGTACTGGGAACATGAGTCCACAATCAGATTGAGAAGAGACTGAAGATAGAACTGCTTGTAGTGGAAAGCTTACCACTGTCCCCACAGGATCTGTGGTTGGTTTGCAATGGTTAAAGGCTAGGCTGCTAACCAAAAGGCTGGCAGTTCAAACTTACCCAGCGGCTTCATAAGAGAAAGACTTGGTGATCTGTTCCTACAAAGATTAGAGTCTAGAAAAACATTATAGGGCAGTTTTACTGTTACATGAGAGTCATTCTGAATTGAAATTGACTTGATGGCCAAAGAACAAGACCTGCATTAGAATGGGACTATGAGGATGGAAAGGACCAGAAGACTTAAGGAGAGGCTGTGCAGGAAAGCAAGCATACATGGAGGAGGGTGAAGAAAAGCCAGAACTCAAAGCCACCGATGACTCCTCATTTGAGAAGTTTATGAGGAAAATGAACATCAGAGAAATCTAGATATAATTTGCTAAGAACTGGAACTGCTGTGAAGCCTCCCAAATGCACAATTTGTCCTCAGCTTCAACTCCCTTCATCTCTATGAGGCCCCAGGTTAGTCATCAAAGTTTACCACTCTTCTCCATATCTGGAGCAGAGCTACAAAACCAGCACAAGTCCTAAAAGCTCAAGGACAGATAATTCCAACAGTCTCTTTTACTTTATTTCAAATTCCTGGACCTCAAACTAGGTACCCAAAAGTCACCATGTCCAAAAAAGAAAAGAAAGAACCTGAAAACAGAATTTCATATAAAATGTCACCAAAATTGATTTAAAAACAGTCACATCATGCATAAAGAAGCGCTTAACTAGTTGTGCCTTTCCTAATCTCCTGTCCCCGTTGTCAGTTTCTTACTGCTGCTCTAACAGAAACACCACAAAGTAGATGGCTTTAACAAAGAACGGTTTATTCTTACATAGTCCAGAAGGCTGCAAGTCCAAATTCAGGGTGTCTGCTCCAGGAGAAGGCTTGCCTTCTTTGTTGGCTCTGGAGGAAAGTCCTGGATTTGCAACAGTATCTGGCCAGGAAGCATCTTGGCGCAGTAACCTCAGGTCTGAAAGACACATTCTTCTCTCAGTGCTGCGTTCTTCACGGTAGGAGGGTCTCAACTTTCTGCTTGCTTCCCTTTCCTTTTATCTCTCATAGGATGAAAGGATAAAAGGAGGTGCAAACCACAGTCTAGAGAAACTCCCTTTACAGTGAAGCAGGGAGGTGATTTTAGGAAGGGACTTACAGTCCCACCCTAATCCTCTCTAATACAATCCACTCTGTTAACCACAGGCAGACATTAGGATTTACAGCATCAGAAAATCACAAAATGGAGGAAAATCATAAAATATTGGGAATCATGGTGCAGGCACATGGCTACACAACATTTTTGGAGGGACACAGTTCAATGCATGACAGCAACCTTCAGGGAGCCTGGCCTCATCTTCCCCTACCTGACCTTCTTTTTCCTGTGCCTGATCTGCTTTTTAATCTCCAAAAGAATTGGCTTAAAATGCACCCTACACTGATATGACCTCATTAGAGGAAATCTGTATTTCAAAATGGGATTACATCCACAGGTATAAAAGGGCAGGGATTTGCAATAAATTTGAGGGGGAAACAAATCCACAAGAAACACCAATGTCTTTGTCATAGTTCATGCCTAAACAACAAACAATTCTACTCTGCACATGATCAAATAACCGAAAAAGAAAAGAGTAAATCGTATTATTGTAAAATGGGCAACTGTTATTTTCATAAAGCGGTCATTTGTTCCATGAAAGGATTTCCTGGAGTTTTTTTCAAATTGGTACATATGGAACTTTGACTGTTTTTCAATCTGACACACACACTTGCTGCAAGTCTTAAAACACTATGGAAAATCACAGAATTTACAGTTCCACAGAATAAGAACAGTTTTTTCGTCCACTGATAATCAATGAAGATGAACAGCTAAAATTTCAGTACGTGAACAGATGCAAAACAGATATTTCTTTGTGCTAAAAATTGAGATGGGGAGGAGCATGAACTTGGGCAGTGGAAAGCCACACGCTGAGACCTGATAACAGTAGTTCTCTTTAGTCTCACCCACTGCCAAGAAGCATCCGGCTCTGGCTCTGCTTCTGCTTCACTGGACAGAGGAATGTGTGGCACCTAGGCCCCGAGTGCTGGGCGGCCATGGATGCCCCCCAACACAGCCTTGAGTGCAGAACCTAGAGCCATGAGGCCTCCCTCAACGGCTGCATAACCAGAGGAACAGAAATTGGCAGTCAGCCTCAGAATGGATATAGCTGGATTCTGCATTTTGAATATTTTTACTTACACGTTACATGTGCTTCTAAAGCCCTGGTGGTGCACCAGTTGAGTGCTCAACTGCTAACTGGAAGATTGTGAGTTCAAACCAACCCAGCGGCTCCAAGGAAGAATGACCTAGTGATCTACTGCCATAAAGATTACAGCCTAGAAAACTACAGGGCACAGTACCACCCTGTCACGCAGGGTTGCTGTGAGTTAAAATCAGGTTACAACTCATTGTTGTTATTAGGTACTGTGAGATGACACCTAACAACAGTAACAGCTTAATGCAGAAACGGGACAAAATAGAGCTCAGTACAAAAATAAAAATCATCTACATCCTGTCACCCAAACGGGTATCCTCTAAGTGTATGGAAGAGAAGAGCGGTTACGACTTCAGGGAACACCCATTTTTAAAGGAGGGTTAGGAATAAAGTAGGCTGCAAGTGAATTGAGAAAAAGTGGCTGACGAGATAAAAAGAATTCACAGACTGCACGGTGTCACAAAGTCCAAGAAGAAAGGAACAACTTTACGAACACTCCTGATAGGTCAGGTGAGACCACAGGAAAAAGTTCAATACCCACTGGACTTTGCATAGATTGTAAAGGTGGCCATTAGGTCCTTGGCATAATTTTGGTGGATGATGTGATTAGCTCAAAAAAACAAACCAAACTCACTGCCATCAAGTCAATTCTGACTCATAATAACCCTATAGGACAGAGTAGAAATACCCTACAAAGTTTCCAAGGAGCACGTGGCAGATTTGAATGGCTGACTTTTTGGCTAGCACATATAGCAATTAACCGCTATATTACCTCAGGGGCACACAAATTCATTATCACAATCCAAGACCGTTAGTGTAACATCTATGGCCCATCAGGTCTCTCAAGTCCTTCCAATAGAACATCCCCCAGAGGGCAGAATCCCTACCCCCTGCTCAGTGTAGTGTCATTGACACACAGGAAATAACAGGAAACAGTGGCATCCCAAGAGTGTTACAGAACACACTGGGTGACAATGTCGGAGCGAATGACACTAAAATGACTACCTATAAAATTTTTATGTAGTATTTCGGCATAAATTTATTATTTTTAATAAAAACATCCCCATATTTGGTTATAGCAACAATTTTTTTTTTTGTGAGCCCAGCTGACATGTATCAACATACCTAAGGCTTAACCTATACATTGATTTACTTTTTGAACCTTCTGATGCACTCCGGTCAGAGTAGCCATTATCACCCAATTATAATGATGCTTCAAGTCACCTGGTTTCATTGGCACGGTGCTGTAAGCATGCCCTTTTGTTTTGGTTGCTGCCAGTTGTTTTTAATAGTCGCCGATTTTGTGAAATTTTCTGGTGCTTTAGGTACCACATCGTGAAATCAGCATTTGTGAACTTGTATCAGTAATTGTTTTGAGAATGAAATAGTAAGGGAAAAGAAGGAGTAATATACAGGAATTATGATTTACGAGTAACATTGCTAAAAAAATAACCTTAAGGATTCTGTATGGTCTGATACAGGAGGAGGTCAGTGGGGGAAGAGGTAACACAGGAGATACCACGCTCGGTGATACCAACCCTAGTGACGCCACTGACAGGAGAAACTTCTAATAGAAAAATCCAGGTCACAAACATTCATAGTTTTACTTCCTGTTCATTGGCTACAAATTAGACGTCTAGGGCAGTGAAATCAGGAGAGCTCTAATCCTTCTTCCCTCTCTGCAGCTCTCAATTAAGCTTCACTTTGCAGGCTTGGCAGAAGCCCCATTTGTTGAAATTTAACACGTGTGGTCATAAATGCTTCTTATCCCCAAGTTCCCTCAAGAATCTCAGAGAAACAGCATGTGGTTCCCTGGGTCCAAGCTTCCAGCCTTATTGCAGTGACCTCATCAAAACCAAAAATCCAAACCCATTGCTGTCGAGATGGATTCCAACTCCTAACGACCCTATAGTCAGAGTAGAACTGCCCCACAGAGTTTCCAAGGAATGCCTGGCAGATTGGAAACAAAAGGTCAGCAGGCATAGCACTTGGCCACTATGCCACTGAGGGTTCAGACCTCATCAAAGTCATGTTATAAAAAGCTCAGCTTGACTTCACTAAAGAGGAGATCCAGACAGCCAAAAAACACACGCGGACATGTTCACAATCTTTAGTTATTAAAGAAATTCAAATCAAGACAACAATGAGATACCATCTCACCCAAACAACATTGGCCATGATCCAGAAAACACAAAACAACAAATGCTGGAGAGGCTGTGGAGAAAGTGGAACCCTCCTACACTGTTGGTAGGGTTGCAAAATGGTCCAGCCTCTTTGGAAGGCAATCTGGCGCTTCCTTAAAAAAATGGATATCGATATACCATTTGACCCAGTAATTCCACTACTTGGAATATATCCTACAGATTCAAGGTCTTTCACACCAACGGACACATGCACCAGAATGTTTACCACAGCACAGCCCACAATAGCAAAACGATGGAATCAACCCAGATTCCCAACAATAGAAGAATGGATAGGTAAACTACGGTACATATACTCAATGGAGCACTACACAAAGAATAACGATGACTCCAGGAAACATCTCCTAATCTGGTTTCAACTGGAAGACATTATGTTGAGTGAAAGTAGTCAGAGACAAAGGGACAAATACTGTATGAGACCTCTACGATAAGATCTCAAAAACAGACTTGTGTATAGAAGAAAAGACTCTTTGACAGCTGCAAGGGAGGGGAGGGAGGGAGGGAGGGCGAGGGGGGGAGGGTTTAGTTTAGGTAGTTACTAGAAATCTAGTTGGGAGAAAGCGGTGATAGCACACATTAGAAACAAGAACAACATTAAGCGGACTTCAGCATAACTTGAGTACTCCTTCCATCTTAACTCAATACTGCAAGGATAGAGTAGCTGGGGCGGGGGGCGGGGGACCATGCTCTTAGGCGAATTCCAGGCCAATTGGCACAACTAGCGTTTTGCTAAGAGAGCTCGCTGCACCTTACATTGGTGAGTGGCGTCTGGGGTCTTAAAAGCTGCCAAGCTGCCATCCGAGGACACAGCAAATGGTCCCAACTCAGCAGGAACGGATGCTCACCGAGGACAAAAATGACATGCGGTAAAGACAACCGAGAAGACAGAGAGACCCACAAGAGTGGGTGCCTACATCGACTTGGGACTGGAAGAACCGGATGGTGCCCGGCCACCACCAGTGATAGCCACGACGGAGCTCACAGAGAGGAGTCTCACTGGCAACACAAGAATAAAAAGGTGTGCATCATGAGATCTCCACTAAAAGACCTCAATTGATGGTCCAGTAGTTTTGGGGTTCCTCTGAGAGCATGGCCCCCGGCCCTGATGCTGCCCTTTCCCATAAATTATAACAAAGGTCCACTCTTTGGACAGGAATGGATTGGACTTGGCAATGCAGAGTAACCATATGTTGGAAGCACTTTATGGTTCTATACATCTATAGGATATCATCTTGCTGACCTCTGGCTGGAGGAAGGAGAGTGGATGGAGAGGAGGGGAAAGGAGGCTGTTGGGAGGATGAGACGTGTATGGAGCAGAGAGGAATAGTGTGCAGTCACTGGACAGGGAGAGCAGTGGAAGCTGCATTTAGGTGGGTAGGTAAATTTATACGTGAATGTACATTTTCACTCAGTTATGTTAAATAAAAATTAAAAAAAAAAAAAGCTCAGCTTGGGGCACTGGGAAGAAATCCAGGCTTGCAAGAGGACTGCTCCTGTGGGGCTGGTCTCTGTCATCTGTCAAAGATGTCCAGTCCCCAAAACACTTACTGTGGCAGTTGCTAACCACATAAGCCACCATTAATTCGAACTAATTAAGCAGAAAGTCATCACAATCAATCAGTACAATGGGAGAAAAAAATGAGATTTTTCTCTGTGGCTTTTTTTTAATTCCAAGGCAAAACTAGAACTAAATAAACTTATACTGCTTTGTAGCACCAATAATAATTTAACATTGTGATCATTTTGTGAATCAAGGCAGGAAACCAAGCAGAACATCTAAAATGGACCACTTCTACGTATATCACAAGTAATCTTGTTTATTCCTTATTCAGAAATCTTAGTTATATCAAAAAGGCCTCAAAACTAATAAAACTGAAATCCATGCAATTCATTCACAGGGTCACACCTCTGTGTCTTATCCATTGTCTCTGAGCGGAGATAATTCTAACTTGTTTCACAGACAGCAACAGATTAGAATGTAAACTCCGGGAAGGCGAGGATTCTCATCTGATTCATTCAAGGCAAGGATTCTCATCTGATTCATTCACTCTACTTTAAGAATTACTTTCACAAAGAATTTGATCTTTTCCCCTGGTTTCTGGGTTGTTATTAGCTGCCATCTAGTCAGTTCCTACGTGTGGCAACCTTATGTACAACAAAATGAAATGTTGCCCCATCTGGCTCCAGCTTCATCACTATTGGTATGTTTGTGTCCTTGTAGCTGTTGTGTGAATCCATCTCACTAACAGTTTGCCTCCTTTTCTAGCAAGTGGTCTTTCCTGATAACATATCCGAAGCAAGCCAGTCAAAGTCTCACTATCCTTTCTTCTAAAGGGCATTCTGCTTGTATTTCTTTTAATCTCTTTGTTCTTCTGGCAGTCCACAGTATATTCAATATTCTTTGCCAAAAACATAACTTCTTCTGTCTTCCTTTGCCACTGAATTCTAATATATAGGAGGTGTTTGAAAGACTATGGTTTCATTCAGATGCACTTTAGTCACGAAACTGATATTACTACTTTTTATAAGTTTGTTGCTACTGTTGTTCGGTGCTGTTGATTTGGTTCCACCTCATTCAGGAACCCCGCGTGCAACAGAAGGAAATGCTGCCAGGACCTGTACATCCTCACACTCATTGCTATTTCATCCCATTGTTGCAGCTATGCATCATTCTATCTGGTTGAGGTTCTTCCTCTTTTTTGCTAACCCTCTACTTGACTAAGAATGATGTCTTTCTCCAGGGGTTGGTCCATCCTGATTAACACGCCCAAAGTCAGTAAAATGAAGTCTCACCATCCTCACTTCTAAAGAGTTTTCTGCCTGTATTTCTTCCAAGACACATCTGTTTATTCTTCCGGCAGTTCACGGTGTATTCTTCTCTGGTCTTCTTTTTCACTGTCCAGGATTATCATGCATATGAGGCAATTGAAAACACTATGGTTTGGGCTATGGTATTTTGGCGCACTTTAGTGCTCAAAATAACACCTTTGCTTTTCAACACTTAAAGAGGTCTTTTTGCAGCAGACTTGTCCACTGCAATACTTCATTTGATGGACTGCTGCCATCAGTGTTGATTGTAGACACAAGCAAAATGAAATCCTTGAGAACTTCAATCTTTTCTCTGTTTATCATGTTGTTGCTTATTGGTCCAGTTGTGAGTTCAGTGATTATTGACCCAAGTGGAATAAAATCATTGGCAACTTTAATCTTTTTCTCTACTGGTCCCATTTTGCGGATTTTAATTTTCTTCCCATGCATGGAGCAGAGCACTGAAGGCTGTAGTCTTTGGTCTCATCAGAAGTGCTTCAAGTCCCTTTTGCTTTCAGCAAGCAAGGCTGTGTCAACTGCATTATTTCAGGTTGTTAACGAGTTTTCCCCCAATGCTGGTACTGCACTGAGTCTTCATCCAAGCTGATTTACACATGGAATGGGAGCTAGGACATCTTATTTCTTTCCACGTGACAGTAACTAAACACTATTAGGTACAAGACACTGGAAAAACATAGATGTGATGGAGGAAGTCCCTGGCCCTCCCCCAGCCTCTCCACTGGTCCTTACCAGCTCAGTTGTCTGCTTAGGCAAGGCAGGTCAGTACAAGACAGAAAGTCGTAACAGCACAAACAGCTCTCCTTTCCCAAAAGAGTAGGCTGCCAGAGCACTGTGGCTTTTATCTGTTACACTTAAACTTGGGAGTGTCCTGGTCCACGTCCGCAAGCACCAGCATTCCACAAGGCTTACCCAAGTAGGTTCTGGAGAGGACGCGACACTCTTGACCCCCAGCCTCTATTCCAATAGTGGTTCTCTGTGGCTGGAGACAGACATACCTTGCTTCCTTAGGGAATTTACACACGTAGAGAAGGTGGCCTGGGATCATACCAAATGGTTAATAGTAGAAAAGCATGGAATATGGAAAGTACACGTTTTATTCCTTTGAATTATTTCAGGGATAACTTATAATATTCAGTTCTGGAAAAAGCAAGCAAGAAAAAAATGCACAGTTTCTGTTTAAGAAGATTTGGGTTCATGTCTAGTCTATTCTCACTGACTTGCTGCATTACCTAATACAAGTGACCTCTGCGGTCTCCACAGCCTACTTACTTCACAGGGTGGTTCTGGGGGCCTCCCCATACAATTTCGTGGCTGTCACAGCATTCTCCTTCAACTTCTGGTCACACCGCATGGCCACTACCTGTCTATGGACCCTCAAGGATAGGAGTGGTCCCACTCTTGTTTTTTCCTATTATCATACCTGACACATTAGATGTTTGAAACAACCTGAGGAAACATGCATGCAGAGAAAATATAAACACAATTTATGTTATATACACTACAATCAGAACTATGATTTTTTTTTCAAAATCTGTTTCAAGATCAACAAAATTGACAAACCATTGGTTACACTTACAAAAGAAAAACAGAAGAGGAAACAAATAACCCAAAAAAGAAATGAGATGGAAAATGTCAAAACAGACTCAACCGAAATCACAAGTATTGTGACACAATGCTAAAGAAGACTGTACTCTAACAGATTTGAAAACCTAGAGGAAATGGACAAATTTCTAGATGCACATCACCTACCAAAATTAGCACAAGGTGCAGCAGAACAACTTAATGAACCCATCACAAAAGAAGAGACTGAAAAGGTCATCAAAAAACTACCAATCAAAAATGTCCTAACCCAGATGGCTTCAATGGAGAATTCTACCAAGCTTTTAGAGAGGAGTTAATTCCAATACTACTGAGGCTATTTTGCCACATAGAAAAGGATAAAATACTCCCAAATTTCATACTATGAAGCCAGCATAACCCTGATACCAAAACCAGGGAAAGATATCACAAAAAAAGAAAACTGCAGATGAATATCACTCATGAACCTAGACGCAAAAATCTTCAACAAAGTCCTAGCCAATAGAATTCAACAACATGTCAAAAAAATAATTCATTGTAACCAACCTGGATTCATACTATGGATGCAAAGCTGGTTCAACATCAGGAAAACAATTAGTGTGATCAACCACATAAATAACACAAAGGACAAGAATCATCTAATTTTTCCAACTGACGCAGAAATGGCATTTAACAAAGTCTAGCAGCCATTCATGTTAAAAACTCTCAGCAGAATAGGAATAGAGGGGAAATTCCTCAATGCAGTAAGGGGCATCTATGCAAAGCCAACTGCCTACACCACCCTGAATGGAGAGAGACTGAAAGAATTCCCCCTGACAACAGGAATTAGACAAGGATGCCCATTGTTGCCACTTCTATTCAACATTGTGCTAGAAGTTCTAGCCAGAGAAATGAGACAAGACAAAGAAATAAAAGGTATCCATATCAGCAAAGATGAAGTAAAACTCTACCTACTTACAGATGATATGATCACACACGCAGAGAATCCTAAAGAATCCATAAGTAAACTACCTGAACTAACAGAAGAATTCAGCAAGGTATCAAGATATAAGATAAACATAAGTAAATCGGTAGGATTCCTTTACATCATGTAAATCGGTAGGATTCCTTTACATCAACAAAGGGAACATCAAAGAGGAAATCACCAAATCAATACCATTTACTACAGCCTCGAAGAAGATAAAATATCTAACAGTAAATCTAACCAGAAAAGCAAGAGGCCTATAGAGAGAGAATTACAAGACCTTACTGCAAGAAACCAAAAAAAGACTTATGTAAGTGGAGAAACCAATCCTGCTCATGGATAGGAAGACAACATTGTGAAAATGGCTATTTTACTCAAAGTGATCTACATATATGATGTAATCCCAATACAAATTCCAGTGACATTTTTTAATGAGATGGAGAAACAGATCACCAACTTTGTTTGGAAAAGGAAGAAACCCCAGACAAACAAAGCACTACTGAAGAAGAGGAACACAGTGGGAAGCCTCACACTACCCAATCCTAGCACCTAATACACTGCCACAGTAGTCAAAACAGCCTGGTACTGGTACAGAAAGAGACACATAGACCAATGGAACAGAGTTGAGACCCCAGAGATGCCACCATCCTCTTATGAACAGTTAATATTTGACAAAGGCCCTAAGATTGTACAGTGTGGTAAAACCATTTCTTTAAGAAATGGTGTTGGCAAAATTGGATATCCATCTGCAAAAAAAAAGAAACAAGACCCATATCTCACACCTTACACAAAAACTAACTCAAAATGGATCAAAGAGCTAAATATCAAACCTAAAAAGTAAAGATCATGCAAGAAAAAATAAACAATGGAAGTTCTGACACACAGCTTAGACAGACTTCAAAATCTGACAAAGCACAAACAACAGAAGAGAAAATAGATAAATGGGAACATTAAGAATCAAACACTTTTTCGCATCCAAAGACTTTATCAAAAGACCACCTACAGAATGGGAAAAAAATATTTGGCAACTACATGTTGGACTCACATCTGATCTCCACAAGGTACTGCAAAATATCAATCAGAAAAAGCTACATCATCCAACTAAGTGATGCGCAAATGCGATGGATAGATACTTCACCAAAGAAGATATCCAGACAGCCAAGACACATGAGGAAATGCTCATGATCACTAGCTATTAGAGAAATTCATATCAAAACTACAATGAAATACCATCTCACCCCAGCAAGGTTGGCCATAATACAAAAAACACAAAACAACAAATGCTGGAGAGGCTGTGAAGGGATTAGAACTCTCCTACACTGCTAGTGGGATTCCAAAATGGTACAACTGCTTTGGAAAGCAATTTGGCACTTCCTTAAAAAGCTAGAAATAGATATACCATTTGATGCAGTAATCTCACTGCTTGGAATATATCCTACAGATACAAAGGCTGTCACACAAACAGATTCATGCACACAAACCTTCATTGCAGCACAGTCTACAACAGCAAAAAATGGAATCAACCTACGTGCCTATCAATACATAAATGGATAAAAACTATGGTGCATATACTCAGTGGAACACTAGGTAATGATACAAACGGTAATGATTTTAGGAAGCATCTTACAATCTGGTTTCAACTAGAAGACATAACGCTGACAGAAATCAGTCAGAGGCAAAAGTACAAATATTGTATGAGACCACTGCTATAAGGACTTAAAAACAGACTTATGTACAGAAGACTCTTTGACGGCTACAAGGCTGGGGAGGGAGGGATAGGGTTAGTCATAGATTAGATGGTCGACGGAAATTTGATTAGGTGAAAGCAATGACAGCACACAGTAGAAAGTAGACCAACTTAATTTGACTTCACCATAAACTGAAAGTTCTTCTCATCTCAACCCAATATTGCAAAGATAGAGCGGCAGGAATAGGAGCCTGGGGGCCATGCTTTCAGGGGACATTGAGGCCAGTTGGCATAACTAGCTTATTGCTTAAAGAGTCTTCTTCACCCTATATTGGCGAGTGGTGTCTGGGGTCTCAAAAGCTAGCCAGCTGCCGTCTGAGACCCACCAAATGGTCCCAACCCAGCAGGAACAGATGATGCCCATGAACAACAAAGACACAAGGGAAAAAGAGCCCAGAAGACTGACAGACCCATATGAATGGGAGACCGTGTCAACATGGGACCAGAAGAACTGGATAATGCCTGGCTACCACCAAAGACAACAATGAGGAGCCACAGAATACACAGTCCCTGTGGCAACATGAGGCAAACAGAGGTGCAGCTCAAGAACTCTACCAAAAAAACCAGAACTGACGGTCCGATGGCCTGGAGGATCCCCTGGGAGCATGGCCCCTAGACCTGCTGCTGCCCCTGACCAGAAAACACTACTGAGGTCAACTCTTTGGATGAAAATGGACTAGACTCAGGGTCACAGTGTGACCATATGGTGTGTGTACTTTACGGTTCTGTGCATTTACAGGAGGCTGTCCTACTGGTCGCTTTCTAGATGGGAAAGAAGAGGGTGGAGAGGAGGGGACAGGAGCTTGTTAAGGGGATACTAGAAATACAGAATGAAAATCAGGAGTTTGCTGTCACCAACCAAGGAAAGCAGGAGCTGCAGATAGGGAGGAATGCAAAATTGATTTGGATTGTGCACAATAATTGAATCACAATAATAACAGTCTGTTTCAGAACAGATGCCATTTCTACCACTAATTTTCCCCTAATAATATAGTAGCATTCATTGTTTATCTTGTGGGATAGAAACCAAAAGCTAAAGCCACTCCTACTGAGTCAATTCTGACTCACAGTGACGCTATAGGTCAGAGTAGAATTGCTCCCATAAAGTTTCCAGGGAGCACTTGGTGGATTTGAACTGCTGACCTTTCGGTTTACAAACATAGCAATTAACCACTATGCCACCAGGGTTCCCAAGGGTAGAAAGAGTTGGGGGGAATATTTTAGGAATTGATGAGTCATAAGAATTTAGGACAAGTTGAGTCATATGCATGAAAGTGTTTTTGACCTCCCCTACAACTTTGAAATAAAACTGTATTCACACTGTATCAGCAAAAGACAGCTATCTTTCACTCCATGTTTGCTATCAATGCGCTCACACATTGTTTAAGAATAGAGCAAGGAGTCCCAGCTGTGAACTATGAATAAAAATCAGATGTGTCCTCATTTATCTACAAGAATGGCCACCAGTGAGTCCATCTGCCTAAAGAATTGAGAAGCCTCATGGGTAGTAACTAATAGTAAAAGGATGAACCAAGATACATAAATTTAGTTTTCACCCCAGGACTTGAAGACCTAGCTGGGGAGAGACAGGGACCAACCAAACCAAACCCACTGCTGTCAAATTGATTCCAACTCACAATGACCCTATAAGACAGTGTAGAACTGCCCCACAGAGTTTGAAGGAGCACCTGATGGATTCGAACTGCCGACCTTTTGGTCAGCAGCCATAGCATTTAACCATCGTATGACTAGGGTCTCTGAGCTATGTACACAATAAGCAAGGTAAATGCATGGGCTCACCTGCGCCTCCTCACTAACTGTTAGTGCACAATTTCACCTCTTTATCACAGTGATGATGTGGTGAAACCTATGTGAACCAATGCATTACAGATTAGTGAACAATCACAATTAAGCCTGCGAGTACCCTTCTTCCTGGTTAATCCCGCACTTGGGCAGAACTGAAGAGGACTGAATGTCCTCAATCCCTAGCACAGGCTGAGTCACAGAAACCCCATTTTTATTATTATTCTAATGCGCGCCTGGGAAAACATTGCACAGTACTGAAACAACTCAAGTCTTCTGGAACTATTTTATGATTCCAGGCATATAAAACACATGGAATGAGAATTGGAATATTCCCAAAGTAACACTATAGTTGTGTCATTTTCAACACTCAAAAAGCTTCCATAGACCATTCAGGCAATCTGTCTAAAGAACTTTCAAATGAAAAAAATTAAAAAATGAAAAAAAAATTGTAACCATCAAGTTGATTCCAATTCATAGTAACCCTACAGGACAGAATACAACATAGTTTATAAGGAGTGCCTAGTGGATCTGAACTGCCAACCTTTTGGTTAGCAGCCAGCAGTAGCTCTTAACTACTGTGCCAACGAGTGTTCAAACCCTTTGACCCAGTTATTCTCTAAAAAGCTAAAATACAGAAAAGGCTCATCTCACAATTTTCAAAGCAATGGAATTTGTAACACAAAAAATATGAAAATATGTGCATCAATTACTAACTATACTTCACTAACAGTTCCATTGGAGGACTGGTGGCTTATGGTTAAGAACTTACCTGCTAACTAAAACACCGACAGTTCAAATCCACTAGTTGTTCTTTGAAATCCCTTTGGGACAGTTTTACTCAGCCTATGGGGGCATCAACTCCACAGCAATTTTTTTTTTTGGTTTAGTAGGTCCTTTAACCTCCAAATTTCCATAAAATACAAATTCAAGCCTGAGAAAATAGGTATGCAAGAATTAAATAAACATTTCTAAATCCCTCTAGGTTTGAAAGTCATAAATATGCAAAATGCTGATAAAGGCAAGGACGATGATAATCATACTCATGTCTGGGAAAACAAAGGAATAATGGAAAGAAAACCATCAAGTGTTTTAAAAGTATATACACACCTGCATTTTGCAAATATCTTGTACTGTAGCCCTGAGCTAGTCAGCTGCTAAAGATAATCAGTGGTGGATAACAGACCAACAGTTGGAGGCTTCACAGCCAGCTGCCACTACTCCCTTGCCCAGGCCAAAAAAAAAAGGAACTCCTGTGTAGAACCAAGCTTGCACCTGCTCTCTGCACCTACTCTTAAGCCATAATGTTCCAGACTTGAGCTTAAATAAGAATGGAATAAGGCATTTAGCAGACTGCCCTGAGTATAGCTGTGATTGCTTGATATGTGTTCAGTGAGTAAGGGACAGAAAATGCATTTAAGAATGCAGCATGTGCCTGGTACACTCACGTGCTGTATAACATCTATGGTCTCATAAGGTTATAATAAGAGTTCAGAAATCCCAATCAAAGACTGTAACTGAACAAAACTAATGCAACGGCTTCCCACATGCAACACATATATCTTGTTTTTTGTATACAAAGCAATTGTGCTACCAGGTGTATAAACACTATAGTACATATATAACCTGTAAGACATATGCCTTGATAGTCACAAGAAATGCCTGTTACTGGCTTATGTAAGTCCTATACTTTCCACAGTTCTTTTCACGGGAACTTTCCCCACTTAGAAATAAAGTTTGCTATACAACAGTGTATGTTTCAACAGTGTATGCTTTGTGGGTCTCAAGTGTTGTGGAAACACCGGTGGGGCTGGGAGCTACAGCTGCTATCAGAAAGTCAGCAGTTCAAATTCACCAGGTGCTCCTTGGAAATGCTGTAAGTTCTACTCTGTCTATAGGGTCACAATGAGTTGGAATAGACTCTATAGCAGTGAGTGTTGTAGCATTATCTGTGTTTAACTTTCTTTCAACAACATTGCTGTAAAGTGCATCATGGCTCCCAGGTGCAACACAAACAGTGCTGGTGACAGCAGCAGCAAAAGCCACGGGGAAGTGACACAAAAGGGATCCCATACAGCTTTGCCAGTCGTGTGATACCTATCATACAGAGTCTCGATCACATAACGCCCTATCTCACAGGTCATATCACGGACATTAAGTGATGCATGACTGTGGATATAAGTGCTCAAATGGAAGTGGTTGGTGTTATTATTATCATCATCATTAACTAGCATCTGTATAGTTCCTAGAGGTTATATAAAGTGTTTTCAATTTCCACAATAACCTTGTAAGAGGCTCACAGAAGCTTGTGATTTGTCTAAGTTCATACTGCCAGTAAATGCTGAAATTGAGGTCTTGAACTCCATCCACGTCTGCCCTGACAACACTGAAGATCATAACAAAATCCTATTTGGCCTTCTTTCTATCATAAATATTCTAGTTGATTCCCAACATTCATTCCACTCCAAATGGTTAATCAAGAATGATGATAATTCGCTTTTCCCTGCTTTCTTTATAAATTCTTTCATAATAGTAATACGTCATTGACTGCAGATACAAGTTATTTCACAGTAGTGATTCAGTTTTGTTTTCAGCAATTTTAAGCAGAAGCTGAGGTAGGGACACTTGAATTCAATGAAACAGAATTAACTATCTTTAAAATCTCTTCCTAAAGGAAAAAAATTGCAATTGAATGTCTTAAAATAACTCAGTGAGTTTACTCTTTTATCAGGCAAATGTTTAAGAACAGGACTGGTTTAAGAGGGTAATGACCCAGTCGTTGGCACTGACTTGAAGAAAATTCTTATGGTAACTGCATAGAAAAGCTTCCTCACTGATGAGAAGATGACAAGACACAGTTTGCTTCCATTGGATGTTTCATGTCTGGGTAGCAACCCTTCAAACTATACTAGTTACGTTGGGACCATGAGTGGAACCGTGCTGAACATGAAACCAACATACTGTGGGGACAGAACTCAGAGAATTACAGAAAAGCAAAGCCAGAGCCTGGACATTCTGCTCCTGGAAGTCCTACGACATGAGAAAATGTTGTCCCTATTACAAGAAGGCCCTGGGTTACCAGCATCCACCTGAAAACGCTATTATATTAAAAATTCAAGGTACATATAACAGTTCATAGTAACAAACAGGTACTACTTTGCAACATACATCAAACATATTATTACTACTGTATTATTATGTTAAAGATATTTTAGTGTATGTGTAATGTTTAAGGTGATGTATCGGCTTGCCTGGGCCCTGATTCTTAGTATTTATATGTGATCACCCCCATAATGGGATCTGCTATGAGCAGCCAATCAGTTAAAGGAAGCTTCCTTGGGTTTGTGGCCTGATCTGAATATAAATGGATCTTCTGGCTTTTGCCCACTCTGAATCCAACAGCTACTTCATGTCTATCAGACCTTCAGTTCTCAGGATTTCAGCTAGCAGCTTATCTACCAGTCGTGGGATTCATCAATCTTCACAGCCTGTGAGCAAGAGCCCTGCTCTCTGACCTGCCAGTCCTGGGTTTGCCAACGCCTACAGCTATGTGAATCAAGAGAAGCCTTGCGGTCTTGCATGCCAACTTGGGGATTCATCAATCTTCACAGTCTGTGAACAAGAGGCCTGCTCTCTGACCTGCTGATCTTGGGTTCATTAACTCCTGTGCCTACATGAATCAGGAGAAGCTTCTGTCTTGAACCACAGATTTGGGATGTTCTAGCCTCTACAATCACGTGAGCCATTCTATTAATATAAATCTCTCTTGATACATACTTTGTGTCGTAAGAAGTACAACCAGAATGCTCCTTAGAAGGATGGTGAAACTACGTCTTACATACTTTGTACATGATACACTTGATGCTTTTAATGGAACACTGTCAAAGAACAGCTAAATAGCTTACATCTTGCACTGTAGTTTTTGAATAATAGTATGGATTGGCAAAATGACCCAAGTGTTAGGAGGAATCAGTCTCTAGAAAGGGACAGCATGTTTGGAAAAGTGCAGGGTCAGTGAAAAAGAGGAAGACCCGCAACAAGATGGACTGACATAGTGGCTGTAACAATAGGCTCAAGCATAACAATAATTGTGAGCACAGTGCAAGACTGGGCAATGTTTTTGTTCTGTTGCACATAGGGTTGCTGTGAGTCTGAATAGACTCTACAGAGCCTAACAATAATAACAACTATTTACAAGCTTTTTGCTCTTTTTGCTTCTCTAGAGAACCCAGACAGTGTATCTGGAAGTGTTTCTTTAATGATTTTTATGCACAGAAAGGTACTTTGTATATTATACACTAGGACAAACATTTGACATAACTCATGTTGGATGCAAACCATACCTAACTTCTCCAACTTATTTACAAATTTGACTTAAAGATAAATTTAGGAACAGAATTTGTTTGTAACCTGGGGACTGCCTATATTAAAGCAAGTCCAAGTCAAGGTTTCTATTGCTTGCACCACAAGGCATTCTACATGATATATAACCTAACTATGCAGGTTATGTATAAGCCTGGTTCAGGTATTCTATCCCTATAGAGTAGTTTGATATCTTCCCATGTGTGGAAGATCTACTTCTGATTTTGTGAGATCCTAAATGGGCAAAGGAGAAAAGAAGACAATGGTATGCACAGCTGTACTAAGGAAACACATACTGCTGGTTTCCCATCACATGGTTAACTTCAGAGGCAGAGGACACCACACTGAGTCCCATTAAAGTTTCTAGTCCCTCTCCCATGACCTCCACCCCCACAAATCACAACAAAGTTCCACATCTGGAAGCCTGATGACATTCAGTTTCCTCTGTCCGCCTAGAGTGTTGTATTGTACACTGTAAGGAGGCAGGGGGAAAAAAAAAGGAAGAGAAAGAAGAGAAGTTTTCATCAGAGCATGTAGTCTTTTCTTCCCAGGATATTAATGACAACTTGGCTAAAGCATTTGAAGTTATTTGTAAAATGTATTGCTTTGCCAATTCACATCTGTTTTCCAAAAACTACAGTATAAAATGTAAGCTGTTGAACTGTTCTTTGACAGTGTTCTATTAAAAGCATCAAGTGATTTTTGTTGTATGCCAGACACAGCTATCCTTTTATGTCTTTGCTACAATCACAGTACACTCCAGTTTCAGCTTTCTGAAGTCCAGACTAGTTACTCGGGCTACTGGACACCATTTTCTGGTAAGAGTCAGGGCCTAATCAACATCGGCCTAGCATCTCTGCCAATCTCAGCCTTAACCCTGCCATCTCCAACGAGCTTCACTTCCAGTTCATTTCTGCCCCATATTCCCAAAGCGACATCATCACCTACGCTGACCATTAAGTATCCCGTTCTAATCCTAACTTTCTATCTTACATATGTCTTGAACTTCTCATATTCTGCTGCACCTGATGTTAACCTCTTGGAGCCCTTAGGCCCATTTGTCTCTCCAGTTTCTTCCAGTCCATCAGCTTGTCCTATTCTCGTTTCCTTCTTACAGTTTAGAGCCCAGGACCCATCATTTCAATTTCTGTCTTGCTAGGACTCTACTCTTTCCAAGCCACAAATCCCCAATTCTTGTTCAATTCAAACATCTCTTTTTTCCACTCTTACAACTGGTTACTTAAGTTTTGCTACATTAAATCTTTCAAACTTGCAGATTAATGGCACAACACAACTGTGGTTTCCAACATAAACTAAGTGCTCGGTACGACTCACCAATAATATATTGTATCTGTTGGAGCCTTGGTGGTGCAGCGGTTAAAAATTCAGCTGCTTACCAAAAGCTCAGCAGTTCCAATCCACAAGCCAGTTCTTGAAGCCCTAGCGAGCAATTCTACTCTGTCATATAGGGTCACTAGATAGGAATTCGCTCAGTGGCAATGGGTTTAGTTTATGGTAGGGGTTGCTGACAAACACTGGTTATTGCAAATCTTAAATATTCCAAGTACCCTCATTCTATAAAAAAAATAAAAATGTGACTCACAGCAACTCTACAGGACAGAGTAGAACTGCCCTATCAGGTTTCCAAGAAGCACTTGGCAGATTCAAACTGACAACCTTTTGGTTAGTGGCACAGCACTTAATCACTATACCACCAGGGTTTCCCTCTTTCTCAGCAGTACGGCATACTGGTAAAGAGCTTTGCATCCAGTTCTGCCACCTGTCAAACATATAACCTCAGGTAAGTCTCTTAGTCTCTCTGTGCTTCAACTGCCTCACTTATACAATTAAGATAACAATAATTTCATCCTTATACAGTTGTTGTAAGGATTAGGGAGTGAACATGATACTACTATCCTTAACAATGCTTTGGAAAGTAGTGTGTGTAAATTCCCTCGGTCTCCTTCCCTCCAGTTGATTCTTCCAGCTTGTTCATGTTCAATTTCTTCATATGAATTTTCACCTCTTTTCTTTTTCCATATCAAAGAAAAACATGTCCTTTCATGTTCAGTAACTCTAATTAGTATCTCCCCTTTTTCTTACATTTTGAACCTACACCATTTCACTGGGTTGCATGTATGCTATAAATTTATTCATGTCTCCTTTCTTTAAAGCAGGGAAGAAGAACATGAGTGAAAAGAAGAGAACAGAAAAAAAGGGAAGGGATGAAAACCACCCTTCAGTCTACCAACCTTTTTGGCTATCATCAATTATTTCCCTCCCTTTACAAACTCAATCTCTTAAAAAACTGTCTATAGCATCTTGTTCCTCTCTCATTCCCACCTGAGTGAAATGAAATTTGTGTCCTGCTTTCCTTACATGCCACTCCAGCTGATTTTGACACAATCACCAATGACTCTTAATTGGCAGTGGTTACTTTGCCATCTCTAATTGACTCCTCTGTAGCCTTTGTCAGCATGTGTGCAATTGATGATCTCTGCCACAGTCAGCACCTTGTCTTGTCCTGACTGCTGATATGGAGCTTTTCCATTGTCTTTTTCTACAGATGTAGCAGATTTGGTTCCTGTGTATGCCATCTGGTGAGGTCCATGTACACAGTCATCATCTGTGTTGATTAAAAAAAGGTATTTTCAATGAAGAAGTCGTTAGTCCTGTAAATTCTATCATGCTATCTCTGGCATTATTTCTACCACCAGGGCCATATTTTCCAACAACTGATCCTTCTTCTTCGTTTCCAACTTTTGCATTCCAGTCATCAGTAATTATCAATGCATACTAATTGCATTTTCGATCAATTTCAGACTGCAGAAGCTGGCAAAAATCTTCAATCTCTTCGTCTTTGGCCTTAGTGGTTGGTGCATAAATTTGAGTAATAGTTATATTAATTGGCCTTCCTTGTAGGCATGTAGATATTATCCTGTCACTGGCAACATTACACTGCAGGACAGATCTTGAAAACTTTCTTGACAATAAATGCAATACAGTTCCTCTTCAAGTTTTTGGTCCCAGCATAGTACACCATATGATTGTTGGATTCAAAATGGCCAATACCAGTCCATTTCAACTCACTAATGCCAAGGATATTGTGTTTATGCATTCCATTTCATTTTTGATGATTTCCAATTTTCCTAGATTCATACTTTGTACATTCCATGTCCTGATTATTAATGGATGTTTGCAGCTGTTTCTTCTCATTTTGAGATTCTGAATCATGCCACATCAGCAAATGAAGATCCTGAAGGCTTTACTCCACCCATAATATTAAGGTTGACTCTACTTTGAGGACGCAGAAATTTCTTCTGAGTGCCTTCCAACCTAGTGGGCCCATTTTCCAGCATTATATCTGACAATATTCCCCTGCTATTCGTAAGATTTTCTTTGGCTAGTTCTCTTTAGAAGTAGACTGCTGAGTCCTTCTTCCCAGTCCATCTCAGTCTGGAAGCTCAACTGAAACCTCTCTACCATGGGTGACCCTGCTGGTACCTAAATACCAAACTTAGCTTCCAGCATCACAGCAACAAGCAAGCCTCCAGTGACAGACTAATGGGGGCTGCTCACTCTGTCTTTACCCTCCTTACCTGATGCTGTTGTACCTCTTTATCTGAAGTTGTCACCCTTCTCACTTGATGCTGTTACCCTCCTTACCTGATGCTGACAAAATGGTAGACAATCACATAACACTGGGAATCATGTCCTAGGGAAGCTGACAGATATTTTTGGAAGACATCATTCAATTCATGACAACCAGCTAATAGATTCAGTTGAAGTCTTGTGTTTAGATGTAATTACCTGGACAGCATGAAAAGAGTGAGAAGGAAAAAGAGTCAAAGAATTGTGGAGGATAACTATGTTGAGCTCATGTTATACTCAGGACATATTTTGGTTACTTTATGTATTATGATTATCTAATTTATTTACATGTTGGTCTTTTTCATCAGACTGTGAGGTCAGGAGTGTGTTTTGTTTACAGTGTAGGGTACATACAGAGCTGAAGGAAGATAAGACAGGAAGAGCAAGAAGGACCTAGATCGTATAGAGTCTTGCATATCACACTAAGGAGTTTAGACTTGGCTCTGACAGCTAAGAGTAGCCCTTGAAGTTTCTTAAATAGAGGAGTGGTATTGGGTGGTGTTTCAGTGATAGAATTATGCCACTAGGGTATCCATGAGATAGATTAGTTGCATGTATCCTACACTTCAGCCACACCTAACCTTGCAGTTCTTTCAATCCACAAATCATTTTTCACCCCAGCACCTTTGCACATACTGCTCCCACTTATGAATCACTACTTTCTTTAATGGCTGAACCACTTTGTTGTGCTCCCACTAATTGATTTTGATTCACAGTGACCCCATGTGCATAACAGAACTGCCCACAGGGTTTTCTAGGCTGTAATCTTTAAAGGACACAGATTACTTTGTCTTTCTCCCATAGGTGGGTTTGAACCACCAACCTTTTGGTTAGTAGCTGGGCTCCTTTTGACCACCCTAGATAGAATTAGTGCCTACTGCTCTGAGCTCCTATACTGGGAATCCCTATACAGGTGAATCTCCTATACAGGTGAATCTGTGGGATTTGTCACAATGCTGTAATTTTTTATAGACATATCCACCTTCCCTGGGAGACTCTAAGTCTTTGGATGAAGATCCGTACTTTAGCATCAACCATGGTGTCTGGCACATAGCAGCAGGGTTTCAAATCAGTCTGTTCCAGTTCAAATCCCTGCTGAGAATTTGCATTTCCACTCCCCAAATATACTGAATCAGAATCTACATTTTAATAAGATTCCTAGGGGATTCTTACATATAAATCCGCATTTTAGTGATTCTCAGGTGATTCTTATGTATACCTGAACAAACCAGTTCAAAGTCCTCAAAGGGTAAACACAATTAATATTTTTTAGCATTGTTTAACCACAATGCTTCTTATTAGGAAGGGATTTTTAAAGTAATTCATTCTACTTAATCTAATTCAAATGTCTCTTCCTCAGATTCTGTTTTAAAATACTAAAAACTAAATTGATATGTCACCTTGTCATAGCCTGTATCTGCAGCCAATTGGGTAAACTATCATACAAGAATGTTTTTTTAATTACATTAAGTCAGTACCAACTCATGATAACCCTATAAGTCAGAGTAGAACTGTCCCACAGGATTACAAGGGAGCACCTGAGGAATCCAAACCACCAACCCCTTGGTTGGCAGTCATGATTCTTAACTGCTATACCACCAGGGTTTCTAAGAATGCACAAACCAAGGAGAAAGCGCCAGGGAAATGCAGAGACGCCAACTGGGGTACATTAGCTGTTCAGTATCATTTGAGGCTTTAGTGAGAACTCCATTTCCAATAAAATCAGAATACAGTTGTGGTATATATTTTTTTTATATTTTTTGAATGTGGGATAGCAGAGGTCAAACAAAAGTAAAAAGAAGAGAAAAAAAATGATGGTGCTTAATTTTTTATGCCATGATTAGTCCCTTTGCACTGGAACACTCTATTAAGTGAACTCCTTTGACGAGTTTATTTGTGAGCATTTATTTATTCTTCAACCTGGGCACTTTGGCTTCTTCTAACACTGTTTATGAATTTTTAAATGAAGTCACATGCTGATGCCTGGCAAGCCTGTGACTAAGTTCACCAAACAGTAGGCAAGAACTGGGTTTGGGTTCTACGTCAACAAAACCCAAAGCAACTGCAGACTCATGTGGAATGGGGATCTACCCCACACTTCAACTGGGAACATACCCAGAACCCAGCAGTCACCATCCTACAACTAAAACATAGGGAAAACTGTCTGGATTTTTAAAGTTAAGAAACTACAACACTTCTCAACAAACCATTTATGTCCGAAATGCTACAATGGCTGTCTGCATCATCAAACCCACTAAGTAACCACTCAAATCCACTGTCTCATTCTGTACCTCAATACACATACAGCAGAAGCTGCCCCAGAATTTCACTGGAGGAGTAGAGTTTTCAAAGACAGGAAAATGTTCCTAGACTGATTTCCACGGCTTGTATGCTAACTCTAAGGAGCCTACCTCTTCCTGGAGCTTTGAACCAGTTCATTCTGGTTTGAATGGCACCTAAGAATGTGCGTTTCCACTCCCACATATACTGAATCAGAATCTATACTTTAATAAGATTCCTAGGTGATTCTTATGCATAATAAAATTAGAGAATCACTGTTCCACTGATAAGTCCTGGAAGCAGGATGGTTAAGTACCTGGCTGCTAACCAAAAGGTCAGCAGTTCAAAGCCAGTAGCCACTCTTTAAAACCCTATGAGGCAGTTCTACACTGTCCTATATGGTTACTATGAGTCAGAATCGACTCAACGCAACAGGCTTGGCTCTTGTTTTGGTTTTGGCTCCACTAATAGTTCTAAAAATTCTTCCCTAATCAGCTAGTATTAGCACTGCCTTGGAAGCTATTAGAAATGCAAATTCACAGCATAAATTCAAACCAGAAGGAACCAGTTCAAAGACTTGTCCAGACACAAACACTCACAGTTACACTCTTTGCCAATTATGCACAGCATATACGTTAAAAATACAAACTTAAAATATAAAAAGAAACATGATCGACCAAAGCATGCATTTGGTTAACGAAGATCATTCAAAAACAGTTGCAGCAGGACATCAACAGGTAACCGTCAGAAATTCAAGCTGATTCAGAAGCCATGGGTCAAGGGATATCACTGGTGATGTCTGATGGATCTTGGCTGAAAGCAGAGAACAGCAGAAAGATGTTTACCTGTGTTTTATTGACTATGCAATGGCATCTGACTGTGTGGGATCAAAACAAACGGTACTAGTCATGAAGAATGAGAAGGCAAGAACACTCAGTTGCGCTCATGAGGAAACTGCACATAGATCAAGACGCAGTCTTTCAAAAAAACAAAGGATCTTGTGTGATTTAAAATCAGAAAAGTACGCCCCAGGGTTGTATCTTTTCACCATACTTATTCAGCCCGTATATTGAGTAAACAATCTGAGATCCTGGATTATATGAAGAACACGTCATCAGGATTGGAGGAAGAGCCGTTAACAATCTTCATTGTGCATGTGACACAACCTTGCTTAATGAAACTGAAGAAGACTCCACGTATTTACTGATGAAGATCAAAGACCACAGCCTTCAACAGCGATTGCACCTTAACATCAGGAAGACAGAAATCTTCACAACTGGACCAAGAAGTGACATCATGATACATGGAGAAAAGACTGAAGTTGTCAAGGATTTCATTTTGCTTGGATCACAGATTTCATTTTGCTTGGACCATATCCATGTCAATGGAAGCAGCAGTCAAGAAATCAAAAGATGCCCTGCATTGGATAAATATGCTGCTACAGACCTCTTTACAATGTTAAAAAGCAAAGATATGACTTTGGTGTACTGTTCAGTACACTTTAGCCAAGCCATGGTACTTTTAAACTCCTCATATGAATGTGAAAGCTGGACAATGAATAAGGAAGACCGAAGACGATTTGACACCTTTGACTTACACTGTTGGCAAAGAATAGTGAATATAACATGGACTGCCAGAAAGACAAATCTGTCTTGGAAGAAGGACAACCAGAAGGCTCCTTGGAAGCTGGAATAGTGAGAGTCGGTCTCATGTCCTTTGGATACTTTATCAGGAGGGACCAGTTCCTGGAGAAGGACATCATGCCTAGTAGAGGATCAGCAAAAACGAGCAAGACCCTTGACAAAACAGGTGAACACAGTGGCTGCAACAACGGGCTCAAGCATAACAACCACGAAGAGAGTGGCACAGACAGGGCAATGTTTCCTTCTGTCATACGCAGGGTCACTGTGAGCGGAAACCAACTCAAGGACACCTAACAGCAAGAACCACGTGAGCACAGGTGTGTAGCTGGCCCTGACCGGAGACCAGTACCGAGGTCAACTCTTCAGACAAGAACGGACTGGACTCGGACACTGTGTGAGCATGTGGTGTTTGCTCTTTATGGTTTCATACATTTGCAAACCGCTATCATACTGGTTTCTTTCCAGATGGGAAAGCAGAGGGTGGAGAGGAGAGGGCAGATGTTTGTTAAGAGGATACCGGAAGTGAAGAGCAAAAAGGAGGAGTGTGCTCTCACAGGGAGAGGAGAGCAGATGGAGTTACAGATAGACATGCATGCAAAATCGGTTTGGATTGTATACTTTCACTTAATCACAATGAAATTAATTAATTAATTAAAAGAAAAGGGTATATAAGCCAGCCTAGTTATTCCCCAGAATTTTATCTCTGATCCATTTCATTTATCACCTCTTCATGTAAACATTCTCCCTGGGTGATTGCTTCCACATACTTGACTTAAACCGAGCCTCTGCTGATAACTCCTATATTTCATGCCCAGAATATCTAACACCCCACTTGCCTATCTCTACCCAGAGGCACCGAGAATATGAAGTCGGTAAGATCAAAGTCCCCCCCATGCTTTTCAAAACAGATGTACATTAGTAGCTAGAAACAACAGTTTGGTAGCAGTAGCTACAAAAGCTACATAAACCAAATTTGGCACGGGAGGAGAAGTAAAAACTTAAAGATGTATGTTTCAGTCTTTTGAAAATTTGTGTTTTAGCAAAAACAAGCTTTGTTTAAATACAATTTTACTTGGAAACCCTGGAAACCTGATATTTCAAATCAGGGAAAATACACCTGCTAGGGTGACAGAAGGAACCACCAGAAAGGAAACACCAGGTTTTCTCCCCAGCAGCCCCCCATCCCTGTTATAGCCCATGATAAGCTGTTTAAAATGCCAGGAAATTTCTAAATCAGAGCTAAAAAAAAAAAAAAAAAAAAAACACCACTACTAGTTAAGATCCAGCAAGATGCTGTTTTTTAGCCCAAAATTAACAGTTAAAACACAATCTGCAAAAACTTGCTGGGGACAGTGGGCAACAATTTCCATGTGGATTAAAAATAAGAATGTCATTAAAAGTACAGTTGGTTCTAACTGCCCAGCAGATTGTGCTTTTTTGGGATTTGTATGAAACAATCACTTGCTACATTTCTCAAAAAAGTAAATTCTAATGACAAAAAATTAGTCATGCTGTAGTTAAGTCATATAAGGTTCAAAACTTTCTTATATGAAATTCCTACATAAGAGTCCAATTAAATAAAGGGGAAAAAAAAATCCAGAGACAAGCCTAAGCATTGACAATTCAACCAGCTTAAGGAAACACATGAGAAGGCCACATCTATAAATTTTCAATAGAAAAGGCAGATTATCATTAGGAAAAGGCCGTTATTATATTCAACAAACATGACATATGACATTACAATTACCAAAAAAAGAAAATCAAGCAATTTGGTCAGTAAATTGATTAGCTGACTGTAATGATGCAATTGCTTTGACATCAAGTAAACATAAAACTTGGTGGATTTCAGGGAGGGTGGGAGGTGTGGAATCAATGAAAATTCATGCAACCACAGGGAAAGCTCCCCATACTGAGTAGACACTATACAGAGAAACTAAAGCAACCCATTAAAAATAAAAAAAAGTATATCAAGGTTTTTTTTTCTCCTCCAAACCCCTGGTGGTGTAGTGGTTAAGTGCTACGCTGCTAACCAAAGAGTTGGCAGTTCAAATCCACCAGGTGCTCAGTTTTACTCTGCCCTATAGGATCATTACGAGTTGGCATCAACTCAAGGACACTGGGTTTGATTTTTTTGGTTTTATATTTAGACGGAAGCCCTGGTGGCAGAGTGGTTAAGAGCCCAATTGCTAACCGAGAGGTGAGCAGTTCAAATCCACCACCAATTCTTGGAAACCCTATGGGCTAGTATTACTCTGTCCTACAGAGTCACCATAGGACAGAGAACTAGAATCAATGCAACAGCAATGGGTTTTTCTGGTTTATGTTTAGAAGATGCCATAACAATTGTTTCAATAAAATGTGCTCTGAAAAAGCGTCAAATTATTAAGCATTATACAAATCAGTGATCCTTAGCCCTGACTGCACATAAAATTCACCAGAGAGCTTGAAAAACTACTGATAACCTGGCCCCATCCCAGGTCTGTTAAGTCAGAACTAGAGGGTAGGGTTGAGAATCATTCATACACAGTCATGAATCACCTGACTGATGGATCAGTGTCCATTCATCTGTTATCTTGGCATCAGCCTGAACCACTTCTTGTTGATATCAGCAATGCTCATGAGTTTGGGTTACCTCCATTTGTGACTATTTAATAATAATGATGGTTCAGACTGACTTAGAAGTCTTGGTGGTGCAGTGGTTAAGCACCCTGCTGCTAACCAAAAGGTTGGTGATTCAAACCACCAGCCGCCTGTACAGGAGAAACAGGTGGCAGTTGGTTTCCGTAAGGATTAAAGCCTTGAAAATTCCACAGGGCAGTTCTACTCTGTTCTATAGGCTCGCTAAAAGTTGAGATCAACTCAACAGCAGTGGGAAGGCAAACTTTTCCTAGGTATCTGTCTGACCATACCTGATTAAAGAAAACTGAAAAAAAAAAACCCATGGCCAAGTTGATGCTGACTCATAGTGACTCTATAGGACCAAGTGAAACTGCTCCATAGAGTTTCTAAGGAGCACCTGGCAGATCTGAACTGCCAACCTTTTGGTTAGCAGATGTAGCACTTCACCACTACGCCACCAGGGATTCCTGACTATAGAAACAGCACTCTAATTCTTCTTTAAAGCAGATTTAACTTTCCGTGAGCATGAGTTTTTGTTTTGTTTTTCCACGGTTCCTTTACAAGCTATAAATGTGGCAGTTGTTTTGAAGTAACAGGTTGAGGGAACTAAAACGGCTACTTCAACAAACTCAACTGTTTTCAGTGAATAAACATGAGCTCACTCTTCAGGGAAATATTTCATCTAGCAAAGTAGATTGACAAAACCAGTATCTGATAGCCCCCCAAAATAATTATAACCTTAGTTTCATTATTATAGTGACATGTTAAACAAACCACAGAATGCTGTACTGTGTTCAGAAATATTCTGAAAACATTCTAAAGTCTAAGAGTGTTTTAGGTGATAAATTTTAACTACCGGCGTAGTTAACAGCTCATGTTTCCACGTTCACATACTCTGAACAAGGATGTCCACAACACACAGACTGGAAAAAAATAAGTTACATTTTTATGGTGAAGCTTGAAAGCTATGCCCAGGTCTCGTTTGGAATCTTCAGCAACTAATATTACATCCATAAGAGAAAGATGTAAACATAGAACCCCATTCTCATTCCAGATGCAGAAAAGGAGCTCTTTTCAAGAGGTACTGGATAGCTTCAGAAACTAAAATAATAAAATTTCGCTTAACTGAAGCTATCAGAATTTAACAAAAGCAGAGTCACAAAACTGATATGTCATGTTTCAAATATTTTATTTTAACCTCAGTCACATAAATCAAAGTAAATTCATTCGCTACTAATCTTTTTGTATCAGGTCATGATTTTGGAGCTCCACATTGCCTTTCTTATTTAAACCACACCCAGAATGTTTTATCTATGATTTCCTACTTCCATTTCCCAAAAGTGGGGCAGGTCCTTAAAGACACTTGTGGAAAAAACCAGAGTGCAGATGCCTTTTGATTTTTTTTTTAACTACACTTTTCCAATCTTTTGTAGTTGTCTTATTCACACCTAAGTACTAGTAGTTTGTTGGTGTTGTTTATCTTTTTATTAGCCTTACAGGCTTTCTTTTTTTTTTTAATTGAGATACATTTCTAACATAAAATTGAAACTTTTAATGATTTTAAAGTGGAAAATTCCACTGTTTTTAGTATATTCACAGTTCTTTGCAACCGTGACAGTACCTAACACCAGAATATTTCCATCACCCAAAATGAAACCCTGTATTCATTAGTGGTCACTCAAAGTACAGTACCCCCCAATTCCACTAGTCTACTTTTTGTCTCAAGGAATTTGGCTCTTCTGAACATTTCATATAAAATAAATCATACAATATACGGCATTCTACATCTGGTTTCTTTCAATTAACATAATATTTTTAAGGTCCATCCGTGTTGTAGCATGTCGGCTTGGCTGGCTACTTTTACGGGCCCATGAGGCAATCAACCTAGTTCTCATAGAAATATTATTCACTGTTTGGCACTCACATTATTATCAGTTTATACAACATGTAAGTCACAAAGTTAGCAAGTTCAATTGGCATAAACAGGCCTATGGCCAAACATCACTTTAAGCATGTACAGGGGCAGTAAGAGCAAAGCACACCAGTTTATTATAAAGATAGGTATTTGCCACAGTGCTCTCTGTGCTGGGAACAACTCTATTTCTCAGAGGCAAAGGAGCACACTGGCTCGGCCAATGAGTTAAGAGTGGGTCAGTACTCCATCACGTAGGATAGAGAAAGTGCCTGCAGAGGGTGACAGAGGTGTCACATGTCTGTTATGCAATCTGTCACAGCATCATCTAATCCCCCAAAGGGATTCTTTTATATGTCATCAAAAAGAAGGAAGGATGTGCTCCCCAAGAGATGGGCACACCCTCCTGCGTCATAAATAAATGCATTACTATCCTTCAAGGAGCATCTCAAACACCCTTCCTCTGCAAAGTGTTCCCTAACCTTGGCTTCTCACAGCGCCTGTAGAAGTTCCTTCTCCTTCCCTTTAATTTCCAAAATACTCATATATCTCTGGTAGTGGCTATGACTCATACAGCAGCCGGTCATACAATGTCTTTTCTTCCACACCACATTATAAACTGCCTCAGACACAGGCTCTCTGCCTTTATATTCCTTCCTGCAAAGAGTACAGTGCTTACATTAAACAGGTTCTTAAAATCTTTAATAAAGAGCAAAATTTCAATAAACATTAGATAAATGCATGAGCAAATTCAGTACTGACCTGTCATGTCCTATCCAACTACAGCCATATGCCCATCTGTCGATGTGCAACACTAGGAGGAGGCATGAGTCTGTGATGGAACACAGTGACGTGTGGTTAAGAAAAAAGTCACTTACTCTGGGTACCTAGCAGACATCAAAACTGTGACTCTCCACCATTGTTTCAGAGAGACCACCTTCAACTCAAATACTGTCAGATAGTAACATTTCTTGGTAGTCCTTTGATGTCAGCAAATTAAAAACAGACAGGGAGAAAACCTTTGTACTCAAAATGATCCACCGTCCTCAAGTGGGATTTGGTTTTTCTCAGTTAAATTATTATACCACTTTAATGAGTGAGTTTTTAGATACGCTACAAAGATACTCAAGAAAACAAGCTTTCAAATCAGCAATTATTAAAAAGCAAAGCAAATGATTAGGCAAGGAATGCACAAACAACCCCAAAAGCTGCACTGGATACTTTTTTTTGGCTGCAGAAGCCTGAAAACCTGCCAAGTTCATTTTGATAAGCCTTTGTTAAAAACAATAAACAAGCCTGAGCTTGCAAAGCATGCTGTTTTGAATAAAAAGCAATTGAGAAAATCAGAAAGTGCTTAGAACTGGAAGGTTTGATGAAAAAGAAAAACTACTGTGGTAACCAATTTACCAGTAGGTTGCAACACTGTGCCTATGAACACTGGGTAAAGGGACAAAAACACTACCAATAAATAAAAAGCTACATCTTTCAAATTAATGCAATTACAGCCTGCATTGCAATTTGGCTGCAACACTGACATGGTGGCACTAACACTATTGAGTAAAGTAATCCTCCTATGCTTCATTAACTTTAATGTCACCATAATAACGACCCTGAACCAAAGGAAATGTTATTTCATTGACTCCATATGAACACGTATAAGACCACCAAATGTGAGAGCTGCTACTTGTGCACAGTAGAATGTCAGTTTATGAAAGTCAAAACAAATCTCATTTTGTTTCTCTTTGTTTTACTTGCTTCTAAAGTCAGCAGAGTTGCAGGATTGGAAGACAGTTCCCGGCTTTAAAAAAAAAACAAAAACCAAGCCCAACACCACTGAGCCACATTAATTTGGACTCATAGTGACACTATAGGTTGGAGCAGAACTGCCTTCCAGAGTTTCCAAGGAGAAGGTGGTGAATTTGAACTGCTGTCCTTCTGGTTAACAGCCGAGATCTTGACGATTCCAGGGCTTCTTTCCCTGTTCTAGGCAAAACTAAAATTCTCTTCTATCTGCCTACCCAAACCCTAGAAACAGTCTAATTAACAAATTGTACCTTGAGCTCCACGGGGTGAAAGTTCTTTGCTGTGTTCACTGACATATTCCAATGCCCACAACAGTGCAGGGCACATAGTGGGCACTCAATAAAAATCTGTTAAACTGAACTAAATTGAAAAACATTAAAAGCATGCAATACTAGACTAAAGTGCTAACAAAGTGAGTTTAAAGCTCCTTTCATAGCTTTCTTATAGGCCCTGGTGTTAATCACAACCAAGAAAGGGCCCACAGTTAAGCCACTTTTCTCAAGTCAGCTTTAAGGCTCTAACTAAGCATCACCACAGGCAGCAATGAAAAGAGACTTCCAAGAACGGATATAAACCTGACACCAGTGGGACAATTAACCCCATCTGTTCTGTCTATTTTTCTTCTTCTAAGGGTTCACCTGGACTGCATGGCCATATTTATCTTCATATAAGAATAACTGATAGTACTATTTAGGAATTAAGGGTTTAGATTCTTTCAAAAATTGGCTTCAAAAGCCACGTGACTAAATCAATCTCTAATCTACTTTAGAATCCTACTCGTTTTTTAAAAAAGTGATAGATATGAGAGAGTAGGAAAAATGATATGCTTAAAAAGCAAACCCATTACTATCCAGTAGAATATAACTCATAGCAACACTCCATGTAATTGTAACAGTTTTGTGAAAAATGTCTGGAGGCAGTATGTTTTGAAAAGCAAACTAGGTGCCAGCGAGAAGGCCTGGGTTCTAGTGCTGGGTTCATCACCAACTAGCTGTATGAGCTTAGCTAATCATTGCCCAGTTGGATCTGAACTTCCTCCTCTATAAAGAATGGTTTGAATTTAGTAGATTATGACTAGAATCCTTTCTACATCCGAAGATCCCATGTTTCAAAGTGACCAAATCCGACAGCCAAGACAACGTGGTGCCCTGGACACACACATCACACTGTCCTGCAGCAAAGACCTGAATACTAAATAAAACAGACACAAATATCAATCTTGAAACTCTAAGCATCAAATGATGGGATAAATAACTAAATCAAACAGAGTGGAAGACAAATTATGGAAGAAAGAAAAGTGAGGACAAATACAGAGGGGAGGTCCCCTGGCAGCCAACACAGTGCAGTGCAGCTCTGGTGGATCACAGCCAGCAGTGACCCGGGACAGGAGCGCAGGAAGGCAACTTCACAGAGCTCCCGATGACCCAGAGCAGCCACTAACCAGAGAAACACACTTTCCAATCCCTCACCTTTCTGGTGAGTAGCAGGAAGATCCCCTCCGGGCCGGTAGCCCGCACCACCGTCTCCCACAGTATGAGCCGCCACCTCCCAAACACCCTGCCCCCTCCAGCTTTGTGGCTGTCCCCGCTCCCTGCACTTTATTTCTTTCTTTCCTTTTACCCTCACACCTAGCTCTGTATGCCACCCACCCCCTTCCCACCATATTCCCACTCTGCCACTGAGGCCACAGAGCCGCAGCCCAACGCCACCCCAGGTCCACCCTGCCCGCACCCAGGGGCTCCTGCTACGCCTGCACGTTCGTCTTCTGTCTATTCCGTCTCCCTCCAACCTAGCCCCGTAGGTCCCCTCCCCTCCCAGCTCACTGGCCTTCACCATCGGCCCCATCCCCACTCACTAGCCTCCACCACACTGCCATTAATGTCATTTTATCTTGTTCTTTTTCTTTCTTGCTCTCAGCTAGCCCCATACACCACCTCCACCCACTTCCCGCAGAACTCCTCACACCATCGCAGCTAGGCAGCTACTTGCCCCCCTCCCCCAATGCCCTGGGTGAGCTCGCCTGCACTAGCCACACTGTCTTTCTTTTCTTTTCTTTCTCCATCCCTATGTCACCTGCCAAAGTCTGCCCTGCCCTAGTCACCAGCCCCTACCATGCTAGCATTCTTTTTTCTCTTTCTTATTCTGTCTTATTCTTTGTTCTTCTTGCCTAGCCTCATATGTCACTTCCCCCACCTGCCTGCTGGCCTCACTGTGCCAACACAGCTAGAGTCACTGACGCCCTAGCCTGATGCTGCTCCAGGTCCACCCCACATCCACCTACTGGTACCCACAGCACTGCCAATTTTTTTTCCTTATCTTTCCCACCTATCCCCATATACCACCTGCCCCCCTCCTCCTGCTGGCCTCTGCCATGTCACAATGGCTACATTATTGCCAGTGTTCAAGGGCCACACCTTCTTCCCCTCTTGTCACCTAACCAGCTGCAGAACTGTGGGAAGCAAGTTTGATGCTCCCACCCATCTGACAAGGAGCTGCGAACGCTCCCACACTGCTGGTCTGCTTCCAGCCACCTTGACCAAGCACCGTACAGCAAAGCAGGTACACCCTGCTTGCTGCTGCCCTGCCCACATGGATAGGGTGGTGAGAGCTATCATGCCCACAGGTGAGCAAGCAGCAAAGTTCCTGGCTTGCCCACCTTGATGTACTGAAAGAGGCAGAATTAAAAAAAAGAAGTGCGTGCGTATGTATATGTGTATATATATACATACACATATATATACACACATATATACACACACACATATATACACTTATTATACATAATCAGTAAGGAATATCTTAATGTCTTTCAGAGACAACAAACAAATCAAAACATACAAAAAAAAGCAGGACAAGATGGCTCCAGAAAGTGACGACAATAAAGAATCTGATGATCTTCCAAGAGAGAAAAATCAGTGGAACGACCTAACATGGAATTCAAGAGACTAACATTTAGCATTCTCCAAGAGAAAAGGAAAAATATCAAGGAAAGGACACAGAAGTGACCAGGTAAGCGTTGGGTTCCGTGGAGTGGATTCCAACTCATGGTTACCCCAAGGGACAGGGCGGAACTGCCCCGTAAGGTTTCTTGTTTGTTTTTGATACAATTTTCATGGAAGAAGACTGTCGTATCTTTCATTCTTGTGGGTGAGTTCCAACAGCTAGCCTTTTAGTTAGCTGCTGAGCTCTCAACCACTGCACCACCCGTGTGCCAATTCCAACTCAGAGTGACTCTTTATCTACTCAATGTTGATTATGGCTCCTTCTTTCTGGCCTTTATTTTTTCAACAAGAGGTCAGACACCATTAGCCCTAGTTTGACATGACATTTCTTTTTATGGGAAGAAAAAGAAAAGAAAGAAAACAATTCATTCGGTAGATAATTGATGATTTTAGAGGCAAGTAAATTTGAATATTTTGGAGATAAAACTCACTGCCATCAAGTCAACTCCAACTCATACCGACCCTATAGGTCAGGGTAGAACTGTCCCATACAGTTTTCAAGGAGCCCCTGGTGAATTTAAAGTGCCAGCCTTTTAGTTAGCAAATGTAGCACTTAACCACCAAGTCACCAGGGTTGGAGACAGCGTGTTGCACAGACATTACTTTTCTCCTAGGTTAAACTGGATTCCCCACTGGAGAACCCAGCTCTCAGCAAAAAATAATTGAGTGCCTTGGAAATGGAAACGTTAAATCCAAGTGTCATGGTAGATCCCATCTGAATCCACATTAAAACAAAAACAAAGGTACAAGAGCTTTAAAATGCTAACTGAACAGCTCCAGGACTTAGTGGAACCAGGCTGTACATTTTACTGCCAGCCCTTCGGTCAGTCTGCCTTACAAGTGTAACTGCTTTTATTTAAGGATATAAAGCAGTCTGGAGAAATTAAGTTCAATCAACTTAAGTTTTTGAATGTGATTGTGACCTTAATATATCATTCTCAATTATACAGAAGCCCTGGTAGCATAGTGGTTAAGAGTCGGCCTGCTAACAAAAAGATCAACAGTTCAAATCCGCCTGGAGCCAACCTTGGAAACCCTAAGGGGCAGTTCTATCCTGTCCTGGAGGGTTGTTATGACTTGGACTCAAGGGCAAGGAACTTTTTGTTTACTGTACCACACAGGCAAAATAAATATTATTATCTGAAGAAGGGAGAGAGGACTAAAGCAAAAGAGAGAAAGAAAGGGGTGGGGGGACCTACTGCTGTCAAGTCGATTCCGACTCATAGTGACCCTACAGACAGAATAGAATCGCCCAAGAGAGCCTGGAGAATTTGAACTGCCAACCTTCTGGTTAACAGCTGTAGCACTTAACCTACACCACCAGGGTTTCCAGAGGGGGGAAAAAAAAAAGACACTGAAAACACAAAGAATCTAGAAGAAAAGCACCAGGAGGTCTGCAGTTGGAAACCACAGGAGACGAAGATCAAAGCGCTGTCTCTCCAGCCACCTGCCCAGAAACTGTGCCTGCAGCTGGGGGCCCCACACCGACGGGGTAAACCGGCACGTGTCTCCTTCTTAACCCGTCGGGACCGGCTCACCGCACGCGGGCCGGGCGCCGGAACAACGGGAAGCGAATCCCGTCCTCCTCCAGCACCGCGACGCCCAGCGCTGCCACCCTACCACCCCACAGCAAAGATGCCCGGGTCACCTGCGCCACCGTGCCTTCTGTACAGCCAAATCCAGGAGTGGAAAGAGGATGAACAGAGGGAAGCTCCCCTGGCTGGCGCCCGGAGGTGTGCGCGCCCCGCAGCGCAAACCGTCACCCTCCCCACACCGGACCCTCTGCTGCAGCCGCCCCCAGTCCGGCTCCGCAGAGTCCTCACCTCGCAGGGACTGCTACCGCCCCGGCTGCGGCTCTCAGACATGCCCCCAGGGCGCACCCTCCGTCGCGTCCTTGCGAGGTGGCCCCGTCTCAGGCCCCAGGCGCAGCGGTCTGCTGCTGCAAGGGGCGGGGTGCGACGACGAGGCTGAGGCGCCGGCGGGATGGTGGCCTGGGGGCCCTCCAGCAGTGCCGAGCGAGGAGCGTCTAGGAGAAAGTCCCAGTGTGGGGCCTCGGCAACGTGCGCGCACTCTGAGCCCCGCGCAGTGGACTCTTCTCAGGCTGGCTAGAGGGATTTATCACTGGGATCCGCTCTAAGTGCTGCAGCTTGGTGAGGAGTGAGGGGCTCGAGGGAGGAGGGACGCCTCGCGGTTATGTAAGGCATCGGCCAGTTCTGTCCCCAGCCGGCTGGCTCCCAGACTGCCTGACCCTCCCCAGGAACAACCATGCATGTCCGTCCTCACTCAGGCAAGCCAAAAGGGCTTCGGTGTTCTCAAAAAGAACTTTTTCCTGCGGGGTCAAAGAGCAGGATCTCCAGATGGAACACAGGCGCTTCCTTAGGTTTATCTGTCGCCCAGTCCTTTCCTTTTCACAGAATAGGAAACACCAGACAGGTTCAGAACTAGAGTGTTAAAAGTGTTGTCTTCTAGGTCGAATCGACCCGGGTTCAACTTTCCTTAAAAGCTCACTGGAACTTGAGTGGCCACTTAACTGAACCTCAGTTTCTTCACATGTAAAATGGGGATAATATTGGTTCCCACTTAACGTAGCTGATGATCAGAGGGTGAAACGAGGTGCAGGTGCCTAGTACACAGCGTGCCCTCTGTAAAAGCTACTTTTTTTAATTGTGCTTTAGGTGAAGGCTTACAGTGGCTAAGTGCAAGACTGCTAACCACTAACCCCCTCCTTGGAAACTCGGGGAGGGGCAGTTCTGCTCTGTCCAGTACGGGTCGCTATGAGTTGAAATCTACTCCACGCAATGGATTTGTTGGTTTGGGTTCGGGTTTGGTTTGCTTTGGCTTAAAGAACAAAAGAGTTTCCCATTCAATAGTTTAGACACAAATTGTTCCCTGACATTGGCTGGAGTTTTAACAGCACTCTCGCCATTACCACGCTGATTCCCTGTTTCTGTTTGTCATTTAACTCAGTGTCTTCCTTTGCCTTGGTCATGTTATGTAGACGTCCCAGAGAGTGGTTATTGTCTTTCCCTTCATCAAAGTTAAGAGCGTCCACTTATCTAGCTAGTGATTTTTCTCTTCCTCTCCCTTCTTATTCTGGTAATCATCAAAGAATGTTTCTTTCTGCGTGTGAACCTTTCCTTGAGTTTTTATAATAGTGAGCTCATATAGTATTTATCATTTTCTGATTGACTTATTTCACTCAGTATAATGTCCTCCACATTCATCATATTGTGAGATGTTTCCTGAATTCATAATTATGCTTTATTCGGATCCGACTCGACGGCACTTGGCTTTGGCTAGTATTCCATGGAGTGTGTACACCGCAGTTTGTTCATCCAGTCATCTGTTATGGGCGCTTCGGTTGTTTCCATCTTTTTGCTGCTGAGAGTAATGCTGCAATGAACATGAGTGTGCATATGTCCATCCATGTTAACATGAATGTTAACATGGGCATGAGTGTGCATATGCCCATGTTAACATTCATGTTAACATCCATGTTAACATGGATGGGCACATGCACACTCATGTTAACAGCTCTTATTTTCACTATATACCTAGGAATGGGAATGAAGCTCATACAATATTCCTACTTCTTTATTTTTAAGGAAGTGCCAAACTGTTTTCCTGTTGTGTTTAGTGGTTGTACCGTTTTACACTCCCGTCCACAGTGTGTAACAGTCTGATTTCTCCAAAACCTTGCAAGCATTTATGATTTTCACTTCTTTCTAATCAGTGCCATTATTGCTGGGGGTGAGACGATTATCTCATTATAGTTTTGACTTGTATTTTCTAATGGCTAATGATTGCAACTATCTCTATGTGTATGTTAGTCACCTGAATGTCTTCATCAGTGAAATGTCTTTTCATGTCCTTTTCCCTTTTTTTTTTTTTTGGTTGGATTGTTTGTCTTTTTGTTGTTGAGATGTTGAAGTTTTCTGTAAACTTTAAGAATTAGAGCTAATGTTTATTATATTGGGTTTTACCCAACTCCCAGACATTGACTGCCTCAGGAACTAAAAAACGAGCTGTCTGAGTCTGTAAACAGCACCCCACATAAGGCTAAGTTTTCTGTACTCTCCCAGCCAGAGCAAGGCCTCTGAACTGACGAGGTCTGAGGCCACCTTCTTGGAGTCTGCATTCTTGATACTCAACACGTGGTTGGTAGGCCAACAACATCAAATCACCTGGAGCTCCTTGGAAAAGTTAATTTCAGGACCTACACCAGATCTGCTAAATCAAAATCTGCATTTTACCACAATTACCAGGCAATTTGGATATCATCAATGTTTTAGAAATACCAAACCAAAATGAGTTAAAATTTTTGGAAAAATTGAGACAGGGACTAAGTTCCTAAGCAGTTAGTTATAAGCAGTATTTGCTGGAGAGAACCTTGGGATGTTTTAAAACAGGCTACTAAAACTGTGGAAACCCTGGTGATATAGTGGCTACGTATTGCTGCTGCTAACCAAAAGGACAGCAGTTTGAATCCACCAGGCACTCCTTGGAAACTCTATGGGGCGGTTCTCCTCTGTTCTGTAGGGTCACTGTGAGTCAGAATTGACTTCACAGCAGTGGTTTTTGTTTTGTTTTTTAATAAACTGTTCCTCATTTTACCCTGTGACTATTTTGTCTTCTCCCTTCCTCTTAGTTTCTTGCCCTTTAACTATAAGCCTAAATTTAAGTCCAGTTTTCATTTGCAGTAAACTCTGCATTAGACCAACTCCTGGCACCTGGCTCGGCTAGCTGCATTAAACCTAAAGGATGATTAGTGAATTTGTGCCTAAAACACCCATAAGAATTAACAGATATAGCCTGTAAAAGAATTCATTAGTATTGAAAATGAGCCTATAAATGCAGAGTCAGACTGTGAGCTCTGAGCTCCCAGCTGTAAAGGTCTTTAGGTTAAATGCTTGAATATTTCTGCATTTCAAAAAAACACCTCTTAGTTAAGCATTATCTGGAGTGGCAAGCAAGCTCTATTTTCTGTTAAATAATGGAGGACAACCTTCCTTTAAAAGTGTTGGAGAATAGAAAGAAACTTCTCAGGCTACCTTCCCTCCAGGTTGTCACTTACAGGGGCTCCAGCAAAGCCCAAAGCAACTATTTTATTTCTTCCATTAAATGCTGCTTTTTGAATTCTGAGAGTGTTCAGATTTAGTTTGCCTGATTCCATCTCTGGCTCATGAATCTGAGAGTTCCGTAACTGAAGATACGGTGTAGAGGCTATTGCTGATTATGAGCATTAGCAATGTCCAGTAGTCTCATGTCACTTCTGTCTGCCTGTCCCCTTGGGACTCTCTCCTCAAGACTGTTAAAAAAGTGTTGCTTTGGGAGTATTCAGTGTGCAGCTAGAAAAGGAGATAGAAAGAGGAGAGAAGTCTTCTTTCTCTGAGGTTGAAAGGTTGAAAAATGTGGGTGTGGGGAGATCAGGTCCTTCTGTTACACCCTGAGGAAAGAAGGCAGAGATGAGCCTTGGAATCCAGCCAGGGAGGAAAGATGTAGCTACTTCCCTGAACAGTGCTATCCAACTGAACTTTCTTCAGTGATGAAACTGTTCTATATTTGTTCTATATGGCTTGATACAGCTATGAAATGTGGCTATTTACATTTGAATTTTAATTAATTACAATTAAAATTTAGTTCCATTTTTGTTGTTGCTAGTATTAGTGTTTCACACTCATGAAATCTCAAAGGTTCCAAAGCAATACATGGCTGGTGGCTGTCATACTGGACAGTGCAGAAAATAGAACATTTTCATCATCACAGTACATTCTACTGGTAATATTTTGTAGTACTGCTTAGAAGATGAACTTCTGGTGAGTAGATAAGCCCAGATATTTCTGTTTTTTCAAGCTCTGGTGAGAACCTCATCTGTCAATAGGCCAGTGTTGGAATAGTCACTAAACCTACATCATTGTGAGAATCAAAATGAGATTATCCATGGAATGTCCTTAATGTAATGCCTTATACATAGTAAGTGCTCAAAAAATCTTAGTCAATATTAGTATTAATGCCAGCCAAGTGCCGTCGAGTCGGATCCGCCATGAGTTAGTATTAATAGTTACATTAAAAATATATAGCTAATGGGATAGGGTGCTTATGCCAAGCCAAGTGCCATCAAGTCGGATCCGACTCACAGTGACCCTAGGGGCCAGGGTAGAACTGACCCTATACTCTCATAATTATTAGTTGTATAGCCTTCTGCTGATTTGGTCAGCTGCTCTGATACCTCTATTACTATTTCTAAAGCTACAGTTCATAGCTATGTACCACCTAGTGTCTCTTCTTCTTCAATCTGTGTACTGCCTGTACTATTCTGACCTAGAGCACAGTATATCTGGTCAAATCCCTACCATTTGTATCCAGTAAATGACAGTTGTGTTAACTAGAATCCTATTCTTCCATGGTTCAGTGGAATTAATTTTCAGATAAGAGTCTTAGAAGCAGGACACCTTAGGGTACATCCATTATGGAAGGAATTGTTTGTTCTTATTATTTGGTCAAACAAAGATGTGTGGACTCAGCAAAGATAAACGATAACGGTGGCTGCAGATACGTAATATCTAGGGTATCCACAGCAGAGTGAAAGCTACCAGAAGGCTGGGGGTTGGGATGGAACTTTAACGGTAACTACAAACACAGTCTAAACAAAATTAAACTACTTTATCCTGTCAGTTATACAGATTAACACAATGTGTAGAAAGGAAATAGGGATGGAGAGTCTCCCTTACACTCTAAGAAACAGGTTTCTGAATAACCTTCTCAGAATCTGGTTTTCTTCTGACCTGACTAATAAGATCATGTCCTAAGGGCACCTTTTAATTTCCATGTTCTCAATTTTCTTCCTTGGTTCCTGTTCCCCCACATCCTTCCTTTTCTCCTAAGCATTTTCTAGAATTTACCCCCATTTCTCTGCTTTCCTCTCTTAACCTCTACCTTGATCTCTTGAAAAATGTGTGCCTCCTGCTCCTGCCTGTTAGCAGCTCTGAAGTCTGCACTTCCAGTTCTGACCTCTCCCTGAACTCCAGTTCTTTTCGTCAAATGCCCAATGGATATTTCCACTGGAATTTTCCCACCCCGTCCCTTGAAACGTTAAAGCACCAGAAGCTGAAGTTATCGCTCCAGCTGCCCAGGCTCCTCCCAAGCCCTCTAGGTTCCCCTTTCCAACATACTGCATTTGTCCCTAGTGCAAAATTTCTGTCTCTTTTAGTGTATGCTTAAGTCGTACAATAATTTTAAACCCATTTTTTGCATAAGCGAAAGACACTTTACTTGGAATCAGAAGACATCAACATAAAATCTCATTTCTGCCACTTCTTAGCAGCATGGAGTTAGGAAATTTTTCAACCACTAAAATCTTCTATTTCTGGTCTATAGAATGAGATTGATAGCACCATTCAAAGACATACATTCAGTTGTTAGTTATCCTAGCCCTTTGTGCTAATTAGGTTAGATTCTTAAGTCCTGCAGGAATGACATTTTGGGCTGGATGATTCTTTGTTGCAGGGGCTGTGTATTGTAGGATGTTAGCAGCATTCTTCGTCTCTACCTGTTAGACGTTAGTAGCAACCTCCGTTTGTTACGGCAACCCAAACTGTCCTGAGACATTGCCAGACATCCCCTGGTCTAGGACAGTTTGTCCCTTGTTGAGAACACTGCACTAGAGAAACAATGGGAGGAGTAATAGTGCCTTTATCATTGGGTGCTGAGGATTATGGGGGATGACAAATAGGAAATCTGGCACAGCTTCAGACATCTCATGTGTATGAGGTCAGCTTCAACCTTTTCATTATCATGGCATTGCTTCTTGGTCCCGTTGTGAGAATTTTTGTTGTTGTTGTTGTTAAAGTGCAATCCATACTGAAGGCTGTAGTGATTGATCTTCATCAGTAAAGTAATTCAAATTTTCATCACTTTCAGCAAGTCAGGTTGTGTCATCTGCATATGAGGTCGGACAATTAAGTCCATGAATTTAATTGTTCTAAGTGCTACATACCTCTTTGCTGAGCATCACTACAGGCACCTTAGAAGCTATGCACTGATGCCAGCACCTAGTCCACCCTTTGGAGCAATTTTGGAACTCGTTTTCTGGAATGGCAGATGCACCCGCAGGCAGGGTGGCGAGTTTGCAAGCTTAATTGTAGAGTTGTCTGTGAGGGAGTTTTTAGCCAGTAAACAAATAACTGTATTGGAACACCCTTCCTACTTACCTGATCTGGCCCCCCAGTGACTTTTTCCCTTACTCTAAGGTAAAGGAAATACTGAAAGGAGAACATTTTGATGACAATCAGGACATCAAGGGTAGTACAGTGGCAACTCTGATGGCCTTTCCAGAAAAAGAGTTTCAAAATTGCCTTGAAGGGTGAACTAGGCATTGGCATCAATGCATAGCTTTCCAGGAGGAGTACTTCGAAGGTGACTGTAGTGACATTCAGCTATGCGGTATGTAACACTTTTCGTAGGATGAATTCCTGAACTTAATTGACATAGATTAAATAAGTATGGTGAGAGGATGTGACCCTGATCCACATCTTTTCTAGTTTTTAACAATGCAGTATACCCTTGTTGGGTTTGGAAGACTTGATTTAACCACTATGCCACCACAGTTTCCATTTTTAGAGATATAAGAAGACATGTAAATAAGAGAAGTTGAAAAACAAAAGATTTCAAAAACATCTTTATTGTGACCTTATAATACATTTGAAAAAAGAAAAGATACATAATCATTTTGATAGAGAAGGTCAACACTTGGTTGGAAAATTCGAAGAAGTAGATTGCTTGGGAGAGAAGAAGGCAGACTTCCTGGAGGAGGTGAGATTGGGACTCCTTGGAGCATTTCAATAAGCGGGAAGGATGGCATTCCTGGTAGGTGAAACTGCAGTTAGTGATACTACCAGCGGGAAAATACAAGGTGTTTTTGGCAGTGAGTAAATAAGCAGTTTTGAAGAGAACAGAGGAAATCAATAGGACAAAGTAACTGATTAGATATGAAGTAGAAGGGATATGAAAAGCAAAGATGACCTGTGTATTTCTAGCCAGAAGGATGGTGATCATTAACAGAGAGAAAGGAAAGAGTAGCCACTTGCAAACTATTCAGTATTAGACACGTGGAGCTTGAGGTGGGAGGGAAATACCCACTAGGCTGTTGGTAACTGGGATGAGAGATAAAGGGGAAAGGTCAAGGCTAGAGAGAGATGGTTTGAAAATCTTCAGTGCAAAAAGGGGATAGATTGCCAGAGAGAAGAAAAGAGCTGATGGGTGAGGACTAAATTTGGGGGGAGCTTATATGCTATCTAGTAAGGGAGATGAAAGCCATGCACACTAGAAGGTGATGTAGAATGTGGCAAATGTGATGACTGTCCAAATCATGGAGAGGGGTGCGTGCCAGGAGAGGGGAGCCTTTGCTTTCAAGAGAAGAGTGAGAGTGAGCAGGACCTGCTCACAGCAGGACCAGAGTGTGTCTGTAAGTCATTTGAAGGGAATGAATGAACGGTTCCAGCTGGACCATCCACTGCTAACAATATAAGCACAAGTGGAGACTTACTGAACCTTTTACAAAAGGGTCTGTTGCACATATTTAAAAGCTACAAAGCCAGTTGTCACTATGTTCCCTGAAACTTAGTAAAAAACCAACTTAGTAAGGTAATTATTTATATGATTTTAAGCACATTTTTTAAATTTATTTTCTATTGTGATTAAGTGAAAGTTTACATTTCGAGTCAATTTGCCATCTAAAACCCTGAACATATGCCTCTGTGTTACTATGTCTGCTCTCCTTACCGTGTGACAGCACGCTACTCCTTTCCACTCTGCTTCGGGTAGTCATTCAGCCAACACCTGTCCCCTCTTCTCCACCATCCCATCTCACCTCCCGAGAGGAGCTGGTTGGACAGCCTCATATATGTATTTAAGCCAAGAAGTATACACATCACCTGCATCACTCTATGTCTCATACTTCAGTCTAATTTTTGTCTGAAGAGTTGGTTTCAGTATCGGTTCCAGTTCTGGGCTAGTAGCAAGTCTAGGGGCCCTGTTCTCAGAAGACCCTCCAAGATATCAGACCACCAAGTCTGCGCTTTTAACAGAGTTCTAGATTTGCACTGTCCTTTCTCTCTTGCTACATCAGAGACTCTATGTTGTATTCCCTGTCAGCAGTCATTGGTGGTGGCCAGACATTGTCTAATTCTTCTGGTCTCCTGCTGATAAACATATTTTACATATTTTAAACATTCATATGTGTAAATAGTTACATTTTCAAGGCCTCTTAGAGTAACAGTTTATTTTGCTTCCTAGGTATAAAGAATGAAAAAATTGGTAGCTTGCAAAATTGTGTCACACGATCTTTAGCATCATGTCTGTCACCAATACCTTACTTTCAAACTACCAATCCCTCTTCATTTCTAACTTTTGCATTCCAGTCATGAGTAATTATCAATGCATCTTGATTGCATGAATGATCAATGTCAGACTGCAGAACTTAGTGAAATTCTTCCATTTCCTCATCTTTGGCCTTAGTGTTTGGTGCATATATTTGCATATAGTTATATTAACCAGCCTTCCTTGTAACAGAGTTGTACTTCAGGAGACAACTTGAAATGTTCTTTCTGATGATGAATGTGATGCCATTTCTTTTCAAAATGTCATTCCCAATGTCTTAGTTATCCAGTGATGCTGTAACAGACATACCACAAGTGTAAAAGAAATTTAATCTCTCAGAATCCAGGAGGCTATAAGTCCAAATTCAGGATGCCAGCTCCAGGGGAAGGCTTTCTGTCTCTCTATTAGCTCTGTAGGAAGGTCTTTATCATCAGTCTTCCTTGGAGGACGTGCTTCTCAGCATGTGGACCCTGGGTCCAAAGGATGTGCTGTTCTCCTCTTGTTTCTTGCTGGTACAAGGTCCTCTTATCTCTCTGCTCCCTTCTTCTGTATCTCAAAAGAGATTAATTTAAGACAAAACCTAATCCTGCAAATTGGGTCCTGCCTCATTAACATAACTGTCTCTGATTCAGCCTCATTAACATCGTAGAGGCAGGATTTACAACTCATAGGAAATTCACATCAGATGACAAAATAATGGACAATCACAATACTGGGAATCATGAACTCGCCAAGGTGACAGATATTTTGGGGGGACACATTTCAATCCATGACGCCCAGCGTAGTACACCATATGATTGTCTGATTCAAAATTACTACTACCAGTCCCTTTAAATTTACTAATGCCTAGGATATTGATCTTTATGCCTTCCATTTAATCTTTGAGGACTTACCACCTCCCTAGAGTCATACTTCATAATTCCATGTTCTGATTATTAATGGATGTTTGCAGCTGTTTTTTCTGAGTTTGAGTTGTGCCTCCTCGGCTAATGAAGGTCCTGAAAGTTTTATACTATCCACGTTATTAAGGTCAACTCCACTTGGAGGCAGCAGCTCTGTCGTAGTCATATTCTAAGTGCCTTCCAACCTGGGGCGCTTGTCTTCCAGCACTATACCAAGCAGTATCCCACTGCTATTTGTAAGGTTTCTACTGGCCAGTTCTTTCAGAAGTAGACCACCAGGCCCTTCTTTCTAGTCTTAGTCTGGAAACTCCACTGAAACTGACCATCATGGGTGACCCTGTTGGGATATGAAATACCGGTGGCTTATCTTCCAGCATCAAAGCAACGTGCCAGCCACCACAGTAGGACAAACTGACAGACACAGGGTAGCTTATTCAAATACCTTTTTAACAACATAAATGGCAACTATATACGTGAACCTTACCAGTGAGAAAACAGAGGAATCAAATCAACTGTATCTTTGGCAAGTGAAAATAGAAAAGCTGAATATCATCTGTCAGAACAAATCCAGGGCAGGCTACAGAATATGCCATTGATTGCTCCGATGCAAGTTCAAGTTCAAGCTGAAGAAAATTGAAACAAGTCCACAAGAGCTAAAATACGAACTTCAGACCATCTCAAGAATAGATCTGATGCACTGAACACTAATGACTGAAGACCAGACAAGTTGTGGAGTAACATTAAGGGTATCATACATGAAAAAAAGGAAAAGGATATTAAAAAGAGAGGAAAAGAAAACAGCAACAGAGTCAGAAGGGACTCGGAAACTTGTTCTTGAATGTCAAATAGCTAAAGCAAATGGAAGAAGTAATGAAGTGAAAGAGCTGAACCAGAAGATTTCAAAGGGTGGTTCAAAACACAAAGTATCATCATGAAATGTGCAAGGACCTGGAGTTAGATAACCAAAAGGGGAGACACATTCCACGTTTCTGAAGCTGAAAGAGCTGAAGAAAAAATTCTAGCCTTGAGTTGCAGTGTTGAAGGATCCTATCTGCAAATTACTGAACGACAGAGGAAGCATCAAATAGATGGATGGAATAGAGAGTCACTGGCCCCAAGAGAATTGGTTGATGTTCAGCTATCTTAGGAGGTAGCATATGATCAAAAAATGATAGTATTGAAGGAAGAAGTCCAAGCTGCCCTGAAGATATTGGAAAAAAACAAGGACCCAGGAATTGGTGGGATACCAATAGAGATGTTTCAGAAAATGAATGTAGCACTGCAAGTGCTCATTCATCTATGCCAAGAAATTTGGAAGAGAGCTACCTGGTCAGCTGATGAAGTAGATCCATATCTGTGCCTATTTCAAAGAAAGGTGATCCAATAGAATGTGGAAATTACCAAACAATTATCAATATCATATGCAAGTAAAAATTTTCTGAAGGTAATACAAAAATGACTGCAGCCACCTATCAACAGGGAACTGCCAGAAATTCAAGCCAGATTCAGAAGAGGATGTAGAATGAAGGATATTATTGTTGATGTCAGAAGGCTGTCAGCTGAATGCAGAGAATACCAGAAAGATATTTACCTGTGTTTTATTGACTATAGAAAGACATTCAACTGTGTGGTATATAACAAATTACAGATAGCGTCATGAAGAACAGGAATTCCAGAATACTTAATTGTGCTCTTGAGGAATGTGTACACGGACCAAGAGGCAGTCATTTAAACAGAACAAGGGGATGCTGTTTAAGTCATGGTTTAAAGTCAGGAAGGGTTTGTATCAGGCTTGGGTCCTTTTACCACAGCTGTTCAATCTGCCTGCTGAGCAAATAACCTGAGAAGCTGGACTATATGGAGAGCATGACTTGAGCATTGGAGGAGGACTCATTAACCACTGCAATATGCAGCTGGCAAAACCTTTCTTGCTGAAAGCAAGAGGTGCTTGAAGTACTTGCTGAGGAAGATCGAAGACTACAGCTTTTAGTATGGATTATACCTCAGCATAAAGAAAACAAAAACTCTTGCAAATGGACCAATAAACAACATCATATTAAAGGAAGAAAATACTGAAGTTGTCAAGGATCTCCTTTTGTTGGGATCCATAATAAACATTCATGGAAGCAGCAATCAAGAGATAAGACAACATATTGCATGGGGCAAATTGAATGCAAAAGGCCTCTTTAAGTTGTTGAAAAGCAAAAAAGTCACTCTGAGGACTAAGGTGTACCTGACCCAGTTCATGATATTTTTAATCACCTTGTATACATGAGACAGTTGGACAGTAACTGAAGAATTGATGTCTTTGAATTATGGTGCTGGTGAAGAATACTGAATATATCATGGACTGCTGTCAGAGGAACAAACAAGTCTGTCTTGGAGGAAGTACAGCCAGAGAGCATCTTGGAAGTGAGGATTGTGTGACTTAGTCTCACACACTTTGGATGTGTTATCAGGAGGGACCAGTTCCTGGAGAAGGACATCGTGGTTGATACAGAAGAAGGACAGAGAAAAAGAGGAAAACCCTTGACAAGACAGGTTGACACAATGGCTGCAACAATGGTCACAACTTAGCAATTATTGTGAGGATGGCACAGGACCAGGCAATATTTCTTTCTGTTGTACATGGTATCACTATGCATTGGAACTGACTGGAAGGTACCACCAACAACCACTATAAACAACGTTGGGGCTGATACTTGCTTTTAAACTCTTCATGTTGATTCTCTTAATGAATTAACAGGTTTCTTTCTTCATTTTGATAAATTCAGAAGGTGCAAATTGAAAATAGTATTTCATCAAGATAAGGCCAACCCAAATAAATTAAGTAGCAGGGTAAATGAATAATGGCCCAATTTCCAGACTTGGTTTCTGTGCTGTAATTATACTTAAAGGGTTATAGAAATTATAGTGTAACGTGATGTCTCCTTCTTTCAGCAGAGACATTATTTACATCCTTACACTAATTCTCATGTTCTCGATGATGCCATACATCATTAAGTCAGAAAAGTTCACTGCATCCCTATAACTCAAAGAGCAACTCAGAGAGTTCTCAGCACTGTAGAAGGCTGCCAGATATATTCGGTTTCAGTGGAGTATAAGGATAAAGAAGCATAAAGTAAAAGAGACTACCTCATTCTTGATTCTTGGTTTTAAAAACCAAGAAAATAACCAGTCTGTTATAAGAAGAAACCATACATAGCCTACCAGCAAACAGTTTGCAGTTGTTCTGGAGTGTTTCCACCCAATTGGAAGGTTGGCTGAAAGTAGAGGGTCTGTCATTCTTAGTCACTGGACATACCCATGTTAACCATTCTAGTTTCTATCTGCCTCGAGTGCTCTGCTCCAAGAACATTATATATACTCTGATAGAGTTTAGATCAGTGGTTTTGAAACTCAGAAATTATTGGATGAACAAATGAAAACACCCAGGATTTTCAGTGTGAAAATTCCTGATATAGACAGATTAGAAACCTTCATTTCAGATTGGTAGAATGTGTACATTCTGAAGTTAAACTCATTTCCAGACTTTTATTGGTGACTGGTAGTCTAATCAAGTCCGTGGTTCTTCTTACCGGATGGATCTAGATTGCATTATTGAAAAACTTATATGAAGCTAAAAGATATTTTACCCCTTTGAAGAGAAATTTATTAATGGTCAACTAACATACGAAAATATGGCAAGAAAGAAGAAAAGAAGTTAAATTCTTTGAGAAAGAATGCAAATTGATTACAAAGCATATGTCAATACTTATGGTTATATCAAAACTCGTATGAATTCCATGTAGTTTCATCTTTAGAAGTAAAGGCATGCCTCATTTTATTGTACTTCACTTTTTACTTTTTTTAGCTTTGCAGATACTGCATTTTTTTTTTTTAATAAATTAATGATATATAAAAAGAGAACAAAAACCTGCATTGGGCAAGTCTATTGGTGTCATTTTTCCGACAGTGTGTGGTCATTTCATGTGTCTCTGTCACATTTTAGTGATTTTTGTAATATTTCTACCTTTTTCATTATTATATCTGCTATGGTGATCTGTGATCAGTGATATTTGGTGTTACTATTGAAATTGTTTTGGAGTACCATGAACAACACACCTGCCCTCCATCACACTGTGTGTGCTCTGACTGCACCACTGACTGTTTATCCCCCATCTCTGTCCCTCTTCCAGGGCTTCAGTATTCCTGGAGACATGAAAATATTGAAATTAGACCAATTCATAACTCTACAGTGACCTCTAAATGTTCATGGGAAAGGAAGAGTTGCAATTTCTCTCATTTTAAACCAAAAGCTAGATGTGATTAAGCTTAGTGAGGAAGGCATGTTAAAAGCTAAGACAGGCCAAAAGCTAGGCCTCTTACACCAAATGGTTAGCCAAGTTGTAAATGCAAAGGAAGAGTTCTTGAAGGAGATTAAAGGTGCTACTCCAGTGAACACATGAATGGTAAGAAAGTGAAACATATTTATTGCTGGTGTGGACAGCATTTTGGGGTCTGGATAGATCAAACCAACACAGCATTCCTTTCAGCCAAATCTTAATCCAGAGTAAGGTTTTACTTTCTTTAATTCTGTGAAGGCTGAGATAGGTAAGGACGTTGCAGCGGAAATACTTGAAGCTAGCGAAGTTTGATTCATGAAGTTAAAGGATGAAAGCATCTCCACAACATAAAAATGAAAGGTGCAGAAGCCAGTGCTGATGTGGAAGCTGCAGCCAGTTATCCGGGAGATCTAGCTAAGAGAGATGATGAAGCTTAGCTGCACTAAACAATAGATAATTCAATGCAGACAAAACAGCCCTATATTAGAAGGTGCCATGTAGGACTTTCATAATTAGAGAGCAGAAGTCGACGCCTGCCTTCCGAGCATCAAAGTATGGGCTGACTCTCTTTTTAGGGGCTAACACAGCTGGTGGCTTTAAGGTGAAGCCAATGGTTGTTTAATATTCTGAAAACCAAGAGCCCTTAAGAATTATGCTAAATCTACTGTGTCTGTTGGCTACATCCATGGAAAAAGATAATAAAATGTTCAGTATCATCAGTCAGAATGAGACTAGGTGCATATTGCAGAACACACCATCAATTACTCACATACAAGTAGAAATTAAAACTGGAGAAAATTAGAACAAGTCCATGAGAGCTAAAGTACAACCTTGAGTATATCTCATCAAATTTAGAGACCATCTCAAAAGTAGACTTGACAGGTTCAACACTAATGACCAAAGACCATGTGAGCTGTGGAATGACATCAAAATCATACATGAAGAAAGCAAGAAGGTATTAAAAAGGACAGAAGTAATTAAAACCAAAATGCATGCCAGAAGAGACTCTGAAACTTGCTTTTGAATGTTGAGTAGCTAAAGTGAGCAGAATAAATCATGAAGTAAAAGAGTTGAACAGAAGATTTCAAAAGGTGGCTGGAAAAGGTAAAGTAAGGTGTGATAATGACATGTACAAAATCCTGGAGATAGAAAATCAAAAGGGGAGAACATACTTGGCATTTCTCAAGTCGAAGGAAATGAAGAAAAATTCAAGCCTCAAGTTGCAATACTGAAGGGTTCTATAGAGAAAACATTAGATCACATGGGAAGCAACAAAAGAAAATAGAAGGAATATATAGAGTCACTATACCAAAAAGAATTAGTTGACATTCAACCATGTCAGGAAGTAGCTTATGATCAGGAACCAGTGGTCCAGAAGGAAGAAATCAAAACTGCACTGAAGGCATTGTCAAAAAAGCAAGGCTCCAATAACTTATAGAATACCAACTGAGGTGTTTCAACAGATGGCTGAAGCTCTACAAGTGCCTACTCATCTATGCCAAGAAATTTGGGAAAAAGCTACCTGGATAACTGACTATAAAAGATCCATATTTATGCTTTTTTCCAAGAAAGATGATCCAACTGAATGCAGAAATTATCAAATATTAATCAACAATATGTAAGCAACATTTTGTTGAGTATCATTCAGAAGCATCCATAGCAGTATATCAACAGGAAACTGCCAAAAATTCAAGCTGGATTTAGAAAAGGACGTGGAACCAGGATATCATTGCTGATGTCACATGGATCCTGGATGAAAGCAGAGAATACCAGAAAGATGTTTACCTGTGTTCTATCTCCTATGCTAAGGCATTGCAAAGAGTGGGAATCCCAGAACACTTAATTGTGCCTTATAAGGAATCAGCACGTGGATCAAGAAGCAGTCATTCAAAGAGAACAAGGGGATACTGACTGCATGGTTTAAAGTTGGGTAAAGTGTGAATCCAGGTTGTATCATTTCGCCACACCCGTTCAATCTGTGTACTGAGCAAATAATCTGAGAAGTTGGAGCCCATGAAGAAGAATGGGGCATCAGGATTTGAGCAAGACTCATTAACAACCTGTTGTGCAAATGATACCAACTTGCTTGCTGAAAGCGAAGAGACTTGAAGCATTTACTGTGAAAGTTCAAAGATCGCAGCCATCAGTATGGATTACACTTCAACATAAAGAAAACAAAAATCCTCACAACTGGTCCAATAAGCAACAACATGATAAACAGAGAAAAAAATAGAGATTGTTAAGCATTTCATTTCACTTGGATCCACAATCAATGCCCATGGAAGTGGCAGTCAGGAAATCAAAAGACCCATTACATTGGGCAAATTGGCTACAAAAGACCTCTTTAAACTGTTAAAAAGCAAAGGTGTCATCTTGAGGACTAAGGTGGGCCTGACCCAAGCCATAGAGTTTTCATTCACCTCGTATGCATGCAAACACTCAACAGTGAATAAAGATGACCAAAGAGCAACTGATGCCTTTCAGCTGTGGTGCTGACAAAGAATATTGACTATACCATGGACTGCCAAAAAAAAGGACCAATCTGCTTCGGAAGAAGGACAACCTGAATGCACCTTAGAAGCCAGGATGGCGAGACCACAGCTCACATACTCTGGACATGTTATCAGGAGAGGTCAGTCCTTGTAGAAGGACATCATTCTTGGTAAAGTAGAGATTCAGCAAAAAAGAGGAAGACTCTCTACACCCCATATTGATGAATGATGTCTGGGGTCTTAAAAGCTAGCAGGCTGCCATTTGAGGTACACTAAATGGTCCCAACTCAGCAGGAACAGATGATCACCAAGGACCACAATGACATGAGGGTAAGAAAGCCTAGGAGACAGAAAGACACACATGAAAGGATGACTGTATCAACATGTGACCAGAAGAATCAGATGGTAACTGGCCACCTCCACTGACAGCTGTGATGGGGCTCACAAAGTTGAGTCCCAGTGGCAACACGAGAGCAAGAAGGGGTACGTGCTGCCCTCAGTTGATGGTCCAAGGGTCTGGGGGTTCCCCTGGGAGCATGGCCCCTAGACCTGATGCTGCCTCTGATCATAAATCATTACTGCGGTGAACTCCTCCGACAGGAATGGATTAGACTCGGCAACATATCATGTGTGCACGTTATGGTTCTATGTATCTATAGGATGTCATCCTACTGGCCTCTTACTAGAAGAGAGTGGAGAGGGTGGAAAAGAGGGGACAGGAGATTGTTAAGAGGATATGACTTCTACAGAACAGAAAGAAAGATTGTGCTGTCACTGGTCAGGGAGAGCAGTAGGTGCTGCACATGGGCAGGCATGAGAATTTAAACTGGATTGTACACTTCCACTCAATCACAGTAAAAAATAAGTAAATAATAATTTCTAAAATAAAAATGCGTACTGCACTGAGAATACATTAGCTGCATATCTAAAAAATAAAAATTTCAAAAAAAAGAGGAAGACCCTTAGTGAGACGGATTGACATAGTGGCTGCAACAGTGGACCCAAACACAGCGATGATTGTGAGGATACCACCAGACCAATGTTTCTTTGTGCTGTGTGTAAGGTTGCTATATGCTGGAATTGATACAACAACAAATAACAATTGAGAGACCTACTAAGGAAAAAAAAGATTCAAAATATTACTACTGATTGACAGTGCACCTGGTCACAGAAGAGTGCTGATGGTGAGGCACAAAGAAATTAACGTTGTCTGCATGCCTGTAACAATACAACATCTGTTCTGCAGCCCATGGATCAAGGAGTTAGTTTGACTTTTTATTATTTAAGAAATACTCTTCTAAAGATACAGCTGCCACAGATAATGATTCTTCTGATAAATGCAGGCAAAGTCAATTGGAAAGCTTCTGGAAAAGTCACACTTTTGGATGCCATTGAGAACACTTATGATTCATGGGAGGCCATGAAGGTGATTCTAATCTTCACGGATGACTCTGAGAACTCCTGGAGAGGAAGTAACTGCAGATATAGTGGAACTAGAGAGCTGTGGTGGAAAGAGAACTAGCATTAGAAGTGGAGACTCCACAAGTGACTGAATCACTGCAATCTCGTGATACAAAGTTAGGGATATGGAGTTACTTCTTAGGGATAAGCAAAGAAGGTTGTTTCTTGAGATACAGGGTGCCCTTGGTGAAGATACTGTGAACATTGTTGACATGGCAACAAAAGATTTAGAATATTACATAAACTTAGTTGATAAAGCAGTGGCAGGGTTTGAAAGGATTGACTAATTTTGCAAGAAGTTCTAATGTGGGTAAAATGCTACCAGAAAGTATCACATGCTACAGAGAAAGAGAAATCTTTCATGAAAGGGAGAGTCAATGGATGGGGCAAACTTCATTTGTTGTTTTAAGAAGTTGGCACCGCCACCCCAACCCTTAGCAGTCAACGGGCGTCAACATCGAGGCCACACCCTCCACCGGCAAAAAGATTATGAGTTGCTGAAGGCTCAAATGATGGTTAGCATTTTTTAACAATGAAATATTTTTAAATTAAGGTTTGCATATTGTGTTTTTAGACATAATGGTAGTGCACACTTAATCAACTACAGTACAGTGTAAACATACCTTTTATATGCACTGGGAAATTGAACAAATTTGTGTTTTTGTCACACTGGTCTGGAACCAAACCCACATCTCCACGATATGCCTGTATAGGCTTGTTTTGGCCAAGAACATTATGACGATCCATTTTACAGATCAGCTTATGTAGCAGGAGTCTAGGGCAGTATTATTACATTAGATCTGATGGTGGTACAAGAGCATTTCCTATCACTAATTGAAGTGGACAGGTAAGAGAGATGGGAGAGTAAGGAATAGATGGATGAGGAGACCTAACTCTAAGATTCCAGTTGCTTCTGATTTTTCAATTCCAATTCAACCCAACTAAACAAGCAATTATTGAGGGCCTTCTGAGTGTCAGAAACCACACTGAGACTACAACACTGAACAAATTAGATGTTGACCCTGCCGTAAAAGAATCAGGAGATGGTAAGTGTGAGGGGAATCACAACTTAGCAAAACCAGATGGTGACATCAGCACTTTGCTTTCTTTTGCGATGTTAGTTCGATGCATGAGTCAGCCATGTGTAGCTAAGAAGCGCTGCTAACTAAACAGTCAGCAGTTCGAATCCACCAGCTACTCCATCGAAACTAACAGACAGGTCTACTCTGCCCTGTAGAGTTGCTGTGAGTCAGAATCAGCTCAACAGCACTGGGCTTTTGTTTTTGCAGTAGAGAACCAAGAGCCCTGGTGGCAAAGTAGTGAATAGCTTGGCTGCTCTCCAAAAGTTCGGAAATTTGAATCCACCAGCTGTACCTTGGAAACTCTGTGGGGCAGTTACACTCTGCCCTTATAGGGTTGCTGTGAGTCAGAATTGACTTGACAGCAGTGGGTTTTTTAAAAAACAAAGAAATAGCACTTTCTTAAGTGTTAGTGAAATATGTTTAGTCTCCAGTCCCATAGGATGACCACTGAATAGATCTGAAATAGCCTTAGATTGTGAAGCCTAACTGAATTTGCTTGAATATTCCTTCATCCCTTGATTTACTGAAGTTCCTTTGCCATTCCACTTTTGCTTCATGTGTATTATTGAATCATTTTTTTAATCTAATAGTAATATCCGTATGCATTTCTTTTAATAGACTTATGAAATAAGAGAATGTTTGATTTGCCCAGAACTTCTTAATATGTTATCCTGCAGCTGTTTTCCAATACACTGCTGTGCAGGTAGTCACTGGTGTTAAATAAGTGCTCAGAGGCTGTCATGGTGTCTGTAACCCATGGCAACCAGAAAAATGAATCTTTTGTTTCCCCATTAGCCACTCTGCAGTAATCATCATTTTCCACAGTAGGTACTACAATAATTATTAGTATAAATCACCCTATTTTGAATGACCTCAGCACAGACATTGTTCATTTCCATCTAAATTATTTGAAGTTGAAAATATGTATCTCATATTTAGTCATCTCCACTTTGGGCAGCTGTTTTGTGACTAAACTGGAAAGAAACAAATTACACAGTGGGCAAGTCAACAACTTCTCTGCATCTCTTATCTGTAAAATTAGGGGACTGAATCAGGTTAGAGGGTAAACTGCTGGGTAACATGGCAAGTTCAGCCCTGTGTTGAGTTGGAGTCGGCCCACACCATTTAAAAATCCTCATTAATTGGCAGCCTTATAAAAGTAAGAGGTTTCACATGAGACTCTAGATTTCTAGCTTCTCTTTAAAAATCAAAATTTGATTTCCCTATATAAGTCTGACCTCAGAGACTAAAGTCTCATCTTTTTCCCATATTCATGAATGATGAGTCTGGAAGGCACAACTAACCTACCACACTTTGCTGAGAGCACCTGGGGGTGGTTATGCCCGGTGCTCTCCTCCTGGTGAAATCTAGCAGGAAACTTAGAAGAATCAGATCCAGAAAGTGAAGCTCATTTAATGTCCTGGAAAACCCTTTGAGAAAAAAACAAGAAAGCAAGCAGGAGCCCTCCTTTGTACTACAACATCTGGCGTATCTAGGGAAAAGAGCACCTATGGCAATTAGTTTTACACTGCTGAGAGATCCCTCACAGCTGGCAGTGACACTGGGATGGCCGATAGAAACTTCTCAGTGATGCCCCTGCCCCAGTTAGCACCCAGGGCATGTGCCGTGCCTGCTGCACTTTAGATCTGCCTCTGCCAGGGACAGTGGAGTTCTGGCTGTTGCTCATTCTGTGGTCTTGCCTTGTTTAATATTTATCACAGTTGGGCTGGATAGTTTTTTTTGAAATGTTTTGGCGGGACAAGAAGTGTGGGAGTGCAGGAGAAGCCCGGTAGAGTGGTTAAATGTTGGCTGCTGACCAAAAGACCAGTACTTTGAAGCCACCAGCCAGCCACTCCGTGGGAGAAAGCCGTGGCAGTCTATTTTACAGCCTTGGGATCCCTATGGGGCAGTTCTTCTTCGTCCAGTTGGGTTGTTCTGGTGTTTTGGGTGGAGGACAGGAATTACCTTGCCATCTCATCCTCCCAGTTCTCAGGATCTAGCTTTCCCAAAGCAGCTCGTTCAGTTTAGTGATTTTAGAAGAAAGTATGGAAAGGGATAAGGGGAGTGGTCTTGTTTTTGTTTACAAAAAAGAGAAAATCCTAGCTTATATTTATTTGGAGAAAGTGGCTTTTAAGTTGGACATCTGTTCTTCATTTACTAGTTGTCCATGCCTGGCCTTTTTTAAAATGTGTATTATCAATCTAACTCCTCTAGGCAGCATCCAACCTTCAGTTTAATAAGTTCAAACATTTCTAAATACTGCTTCGGGGATGTTGAACTGTGTATGTCGGTACATCTCTTGCTCCCTCTCCTGGCAAAATACTCATCAGACTAACTAAGGCCTGGCTCCTGTCTCTTCACAGCTAAAGCCCTAGCCCTCAACAAAATCTGCAGCAGACAGGCAGCACTCAGTAAACATTTGTGAAATGAAGTATTCAGAGTTGAACAATTACCTCTGGAAAGGATCCACAATAGTTAACAGAGCAAATTCGTGTTTTACTGGGGCTACATAAACATTTTAACTGCAATATCATCATATTTTCTGTTACCTAAAAGAAAGGAATAGTTAAACTGCTTTGGTTTAAATATTTTGTTGTTTAAGCTCGCTATTAACAAGCCCAGGATACAAATAACAGCCAAGCTTTCCCAGATTTCATTTTTATTTCTATAGAAGAGACAGAAAGATAATCTAGGCAGCAGTGAATAAAACCAGTAAGCTTGAAGCCTTTAAAGAATAAAATACTTGCTTTCTTGTGTCCAAGACCCAAAAACCAAACTCATTGCCGTCACTTGATTCCAACCCTTGACAATGCTATAGGACAGGGCAGAACTGCTCCATCGAGTTTTGGGAGGATTTGAACTGCCGACCTTTTGGTTAGCAGCTATAACACTTAATCACTACGTTTCTTGCCTCAGGTAGGGTTAAAAAACAAAAGTGGTGGAAAATTAAGTTCCGTATTGAGCCTGGTGGGGACAGGTGGTGGAAGACTGCCCTCTTGTGTTCATCATGGGACCTTACATTACCCTCTTCAACATGTAGGTGAGCAGAGGTGTCACTGTATTCAAAGTTTACCTTACACTGGGCGCTGTGCTAAGTACTAGGAATCCAACAATGAGAAAATCATGAAAGAAAGTGACATCAATTAACTAATCATTCAAATGCAAACAGAAGTACAAACTGCAACAACTGCTTTGGGGAAAAGGCTATGGTGCTCTGAGGATGGTTCCACTTAATCTTTTGTTTCCTAACACAATTTGCATAACGTCGATTCACTGAGAGCTACATATGTCCACGCACTGTGCTAAGCACTTTTCCTGCAATGTTTTACTTGCTTTTATCAAGAATATTGTTGTTGTTGACTGATAGTGATGCGGTAGGACAGATTAGCTCTGTCTCACAGTCCTTCCAAGGAGCCCCTGGTGGATTTGAACTGCTGACTTTTGAGGTAGCAGTCTGAGCTCTTCACCACTTCACCACCAGGGCTCCTTCAAAATCAATAGGCAGACAATAATTTGCACAAGATCACACAGCTAATAAGCGATGGGAATAAAATGCAAACTACCATTTGTCTAACTTCCCTGTTTTTAACCACCCTTCTCAACTGGAAAATACAACAAGCAGGATACTATAAAGCAGTGGATAAATTTGTTAGTAGGCACCAGCAAGTAAGAGGGGGAAGCAGCTGGACCACTTTGTCAAGCCATCTTTTAATGGCAATAACTCACGCCAGGGCCTCCAAATACAGTTCTGTGGGTTGTTGATTGTGCAAAGTTGTAGGCCAAGCTGTGGGCCTACATCTATCCACAGAGATACTCATTACCTAATTAACACCCAGGTGCTTTGAGCCAGGCACTGAGTTGAGTACGTGGCATGAGATTATCTCGTCTAATCCACGTGTCCGAATGTACTTCAACTAATCTGTTTCTACGATCCCCATGCTGCCTGAACATGCAAAGACCTCTGTATGGCTTATATTTTGCAAAATTTAGTAATTTGAATACTTTGTGAACCTAGTTAATGAATTCCACTCTCATGCCTTTATCTGTCAAAAGATGCTCACAGATATTATTTGGACAACTACAGCTAAGCAGCAAAGTTGAATTATAAGATAAACCAAACTCACTGCCATCAAGTTGATTCCAACTCATAGTGACCCTGTAGGACAGCCTAGAACTGCCCCACAGAGTTTCCAAGGAGCACCTGACAGATTTGAACTGTCGACCTTTTGCTTAACAGCCATTGCAGTTAACTAATACAGCACCAGGGTTTCCAACTCGGAGATAAAAGACTAATGATTTAAAAGCACAAGTGAAACGTTTTTATTTGGTTGGCGTTGTGATAGTAACATATTTATCTAGTCATTGTTAATTCATGTATACTCTCAATAAACATTTACTAGAGCTTCTTGAGTGTCAACAACTATTATGCAAGGAGAATTCAATAAACAATGAAACCATTTTTACCCTAAAGAAACTTCTAGTCAGATAAGACAGAACTACAAGAGACAGAAGACATCATTCACTCATCATTGTAGACTTAGTCTGTGCCAAACTCTGTGCTGGAGTGTTAAAGGTATAAAGACATTGTGAACTATTATCACTGGACATGACATATGCTTCTCACACCAAAATATACTTTTAACCAAGTCAATGAAAATCCTACTAAAAAAACTAAAACTGCCCAGTAGAGATTGCTTGACTTAAAATGGTATAACTTCCTCAGAGTCTAAAATTCCTCCTCTAACAGTCTCAGAGAGATGCTCAGAATGTGCTTTATAAGTTGCTATAATTCTTGATAAGACTACACTTAGTGATGCTACCTGCCTTAAAGAAAAAGTAACATGCATAACATAAATATGGATAATAATCTAAATTTTTAAATATTCAAAATTAGTAACAATTAGCATAGTGTGTCCCAAGTTCTAGAGCATTTTCATAAACATGATTTCATCTGAAACCTATGAGAGTCCCAGGGAAAGGCTGTTATTTATTTTCATCCCTTCCCACAGGATTAAATAAGACCATTGTGGTTAAGCAACTTGCCAGTGGTCCTGTTAGCCTAACAGGTGAAGCCAGGTCTGTCACCCAAACCTCGCGCAGATCTCACAATGATGTTATAAAATCCTCTGTAATGCCTCATCATTCTAGAGTTGACAGGGATATTATTTGTTAACAGCCAAATAAAACGTTTCTGTTAGGATAAGTCTTACAAAATGAAAGAGATCAACATTTTGAAATACATCTAGGAGTAATATTGCCTTTCTTTTAAGCCACTGTTGTCTGTAACTGCAAACAATGGCTAGATCCCTGTCATATTGTTTGCTATTGTGTCAAAATAGCTATAATGACTCTTACTAGGCATCCATCAGCTTTGCCATGAAAACACTTCTTGAGTTGATATACTTTCACAGTTTAAGTTTGCACTAAATAAACTTATTATGGACAATAACCAAGAAATTCTCAGGAAAGTAATGCCATCTGGTGGCAAAATCAGGGCAGATATAATATACTTGAAATAAATTACAAGTAAGATGTGTAAAACACATTCATTTGTAATGTCTGCATTTAAACAACACAAGTACGAAACCATATTTGTTCTGTCACTTCTTGACTGAGGCAATGATCTCTCCAGCAGTTACAAGGATATGGCGATGTGGATGCCAGTTTCTCTCCATAAAAGGTAAAATTTAGTGGTTCGTAAGACTGATACATTCAAATAACAGCACTGCAGGATAGAACATAGGAAGTGGTACAAATAAGACAAAAGACCAGTCTGATCAACTGGAGAAGAGAAGCAATGCTTACATGCTGGCTGTCCAGGGTGCGGGTGGGGTGGCCCGCGAAAGACTGACAGTGGAGAAGGTGATGTCAGAGCTGGAGGCTGACGGAAACGCACACACTGCGGAGAGGATCACAGCTTAAATGGAAGTTCCTTGCCATCAAGCCCAGTGGTGTGTGCCTACTTCTCCGGCAGTGAGACTCAGCTGTCAATATTGTAAAAGACAGCTCTCACGACTCCACCCCCTCTATCATTGCCACCCAGTAAATTCTAACTCACAGTGTCCCTATAGGACAGATTAGAACTGCCCTATGGAGATTCCAAGGAGTATCTGGTGGATTCGAACTGCCGACCTTTTGGTTAGCAGCCAAACTCTTAACCACTGCACCACCAGGGCTCCCAGAAAGAAAAAGCCCATTGCCATGCAGTCAATTCCAACTCATAGAGACTCTACAGGACAGAGGAGAGCTGCCCTGTAGGGTTTACGATCAGCACCGGATGATGCAAACTGCCTACCTTTTCGTCAGCAGTCGTAGCTCTTAACCACTCTGCTCCCAGAGTTTCTGCCAGAGCTCCACTAATAGGCAAATAGCTGGAAGTGAATACCCACCAGGTCCTAGGGGCAGTCCTGGAAGTCCTGGCCACTAACAGCTGGGGCAGATGGTGATGAAGGGAGCTGATTTAGAAGTGTTGCACCTAAAGGAACCAGAGCGTGCATGGAGGCAGGCTGACGTGGAGAATCAGATCAGGAGTGAGGCAAGTCTGAACAGGATGGCTTGTAGTCCAGGACTCAGACTTCTGGACACCACACCCATTCCTCCCTCATGCTGGGTGTTTCCGTCTGCTGTGACTAATGGCCATTTCATTTATTCATTACTACTTACCGTACAACAGTTATTTGTGGAGTAGCAGAAACTGTGCTTGACCTTAAAAATGTAAAAGTGAAAGACACTATTCTTGCCCACAAGGTGCTTATAGTCCAGGGAAGAATAGATTTGTTTATAAACACCACACATTCACACAACTGTTTTAGTGATTATACATACAAAGTGTGGGGGTGTCAAGAAACTAGAGCCATAAGTCTTCTTGGGAAATAGAGGGAGGCAGTGTTCCTCTATCCTATCTCTATCCTATCAAATCCAGTCACGCTTTCTTTTTATAAGAAATACATTGTAAGGAACTTATGGCTATCCTGAAATGAAATTCTAGATATAGCGTATCTACTCACAGAATTTTAAAAGAACCACTATATACCCTGAAGAGTTAATGCAAAGGAACAAAAAGAGGCAGTGCTTTATAACAGAAAATATTTAATATCTATAACAGACAAGGTTTCAGTACGTCTCATGTTGTGTTGGTAACTGCTGTCAAGTCGATTCCAATACAGAGCGACCCCATATGACTGAGTAGAACTCCCCATGGAGTTCTCTAGGCTGTGATCTTTACAGGAACAGATGGATAGATCTTTTCTCCTGAAGAGCAGCTGGGTGGGTTTCAACTGCCACTCTTTTGGTTGGCAGCCATTGCACCACCAGGGCTAGCCGCATTAAAAGGCAAAGTGAAAGTACTGTGAATGTGATAGCTAGTCTGCAGACTAACACAGGTGTACAGCGGTGGCAATGTAAATGCACAGGAAGCATTACCATTGGGAACATTTTTGAAGAGGTGAGCAATGTATAATAAGTTCCTTTCTTTTAATAGTATAATTTACTCTCTAATTGCACATTCTAGAAAATTCAGTTTGATATTAAAAATGCAAAAATTGCTTTGAATTTGCATAGAAAAAGAATTTAAATTCAGCTCAAAGGATTATAAACATAGTTTCTGGAATAAGTAAACAATGAAATAAAACACAAAGATTATATGATTAGATTTTTTTTCTTTTTGTAAAAAGAGCAAAATCCTACATGCCATCTATAAGAAAAATCAAGATGTTTTTACATATCAAGGTAGAAAAAGATACACAAATACTAACAAAGATAAACCAAAAAACCCATTGCTGGGATGCTGTTTCCAATTCATAGTGACCCTATAGGACAGAAAAGAACTGCCCCATAGTGTTTCAGAGGAGCACCTCGTGGATTTGAACTGCTGGCCTTCTGGTTAGCAGCCATAGCCCTTAACCACTACATCATGGATTGAATTGGATCCCCCCAAAAATATGTGTAGTAATTTGGCTGGGCCAAAATTCCCTGTATTCTGTGATTGTCCTCTGTTTTGTGGTTGTCTGATGCTGTAGATCCTAATCTCGGCCTGTGTGTGGTTAACAGAGTGGATTATGTTAGAAAGAATTAGGGTGGGACTGTAAATCCCTTCGTAAAATCATATCCCTGCTCCACTGTAAAGGGAGTTTCCCTGGAGTATGGCTCGTACCACCCTTTATCGTTTCATCCTACAAGAGATGAAAGAGGAGTAAGCAGAGAATTGGGAACCTGACATCATCAAAAAAGCCACACTGGTCTCTGCACCCCACATTGGTGAGTGGCGTCTGGGGTCTTAAAAGCTGCCAAGCGGCCATCCAAAGACACAGCAAATGGTCCCAACTCAACAGGAACAGATGCTCACCGAGGACCAAAATGACATGCGGTAAAGACAACCGAGAAGACGGAGAGACCCACAAGAGTGGGTGCCTGCATCGACTGGGGACCAGAAGAACCGGATGGTGCCAGGCCACCACCAGTGATAGCCACAATGGAGCTCACAGAGAGGAGTCTCACTGGCAACACAAGAATAAAGAGGTGCATCATGAGATCTCCACTAAAAGACCTCAACTGATGGTCCAGCGGTTTTGGGGTTCCTCTGAGAGCATGGCCCCCGGCCCTGATGCTGCCCTTTCCCATAAATTATAACAAAGGTCCACTCTTTGGACAGGAATGGATTGGACTTGGCAAGGCAGAGTGACCATATATTGGAAGCACTTTATGGTTCTATACCTATAGGATGTCATCTTGCTGACCTCTGGCTGGAGGAAGGGGAGTGGACGGACAGAAGGGGAAAGAAGACTGTTGGGAGGATGAGACATGTATGGAGCAGAGAGGAATGGTGTGCTGTCACCGGACAAGGAGAGCAGTGGAAGCTGCATATAGGTGGGCATGTAAATTTATATGTAAATGTACATTTTCACTCAGTTATGCTAAATAAAAATAAAAAATAAAATAAAATAAAATAAAAGCAGCACTGGGAGTTGTGCGTGTCCTTCACCTAGGATTCCTGTACCAAGATGCTCTGTAACCAAAGATTGATGCCTTCCAAGGTCTTTCCTTCAGAGCAGACAAGCGGAAAGCCTTCCCACCAAGCGGACATCCTGAGGTCAGACTTGTAGCCTACTGGACTTGGTGAAAATAAACCTTCCTTTCTGAAAGCGATCCACTTTGTGGTATTTCTGTTAGAGTAGCACTACCTGACTGAAACACATTGTCCCACCAGAATTTCCAAAAGAAGACTAGAATATGTTATATTAATATCCAACAAAGTAGAATTCAGAATAAGAAATATTACCAGGAATAAAAGAGATGTTGCGTAAAGGGGTCAGTTATTGAGAAGGACAATCTTAAATGTATATACACTTAACAACAGAACTCTAAAATACATGAAGTAAAAATTGATAGCACTGAGCGAGAAAGTGGACAAAATCGAATTTATAGATGAAAATTTCTGTCAGTAATTAATATAACAAGTAGGGAGGATCAGTAAAGACTGTAGAAGTCGTGAATGACACTATCAACTACCTCACTCTAAAAGACATTTATAAAAATTTATGCAACAGTGGAATGAATATTCTTTTCAAGTACGCACAAAATATTCATCAAGATAGGCTGTACTCTGGCCATGAGACAAACCCTACAAAAGTTAGAAGAATCAAAGTCATAATAGATTCTTTGACCACAACAAAATTAAGCTACAAATATATTGGGGAAGTCTCAGGATATTTGGAAATGAAGCAATACACTTTTAAATAATTTGTGGATCAAAGAAGAAGTTGCAGGGGAAATTAGAAGGTATTTTTAATTAAATGAAAATAAAACACAACATCAAAATTTGGGGATGCAGCTAATACAGTGATTGGAGGGAAATTTATAGCCTTAAATGCTTGTATTAGAAGACAAGAAAAGTATTAAACTGTTAATTCAAGCTTCTACCTTAAAAATCTGGAAAAAATAAGTCTAACGTTAGCATATGGAAGGAAAGAATAATAAAAGGACAAAAACTAATGAAGGAGAATGGAGACAAAGAAACCGAAGTCTCGTTCTTCGAAAAAATAAAGTTTGATCAAATAGAAAGAACTTGATGAAAGTCCTGCCAGACTGATCAAGCAAAAAGTGGCAAGACACAATTCGCCTTCCAACATCCATGAGTAAATCCACTACCATCAATTCCGACTCACAGTGACTCTGTAAAACAGAGGGAAACTGCCCCCACAGTTTCCAAGCAGCACCTGGTGGATTTGAACCACCTGACCTTTAGGTTAGTAGATGTAGCACTTAACAATTATGCCACGAGGCTTTTTGAGTAGAATAGGATGAATAAACTGAGACCCTCTAATGCTTTATCGCTGGAGGTTTACCAGGAGTCTGTGGGGCTTTGTGATTTTTTTTTTTTTTTTTTTAATTGGCAAAAAAATAAAAATAAAAATCCTTAAAAACATGACTTGGATCACACCATCCTTCCCTTGAACAATCTGCTAGTTCCCTTCACCTGGTTTAGTGTTCTGTATCCTGAAGCCCTCACTGAATGTTTGCTCAGGCTGACATATTCTGAGCGTTACCTTCATGCGTCTTACCTTGCCCGTCAGTTCAGCTCTTCGCAGCCATAGTTACACACCAGAATCACTTGGGGAGGTTAAAAAATTGCTGCTGACCTAACTTTCTCTCCCAGCAAATTAAACTGGAATCCCTGGAGATGGGGGCCAGGAAATCTGCATGTTAACAAGCTCCTCAAGTAATTACTCCTTAAGGCTTAGAGGCTACTGTCACAGCCCAAAACTTTAAGCCAATTTTGCCAGCTGGTTGAGGACATATGGCTTCACTAGCAAAAGAAATATCCTGTGTTGTGAGAAAACCAGCAATTGCCAAGTAGAAGCAAAACACTTGAAAAATCAAACAATGTTTTTTTTATTTTTATTAATTTCTTTTTTTTGCAGAAAGACATTAAGAGTATAGCCAAAATGTTTGACAAACTGTTATATTGTAATGCATGTGGAGCTTTCTAGAGCTCGCCAGAAATATTTGGTTGAATGGAGAAATAAATAAGTCAACAGTTTGCCTGGGGGGTTGTGCTCTTTTAAAGAACTCGCTATATGGAGTCAAACTAACAACTGTAACTCAAAAGGTAGAACGTTAGGGAATGGTGAGTTTATGTTAACGGGGGGGAAAAGAATTTGAAAAATGGAGGATGAGAATGGTTGCACAACCTGCAGAATGTAATCAGTGTTCCTGAATTACACATGTAGAAACTGCTGGATCGGTGTATGTTTTGCTGTATGTATTTTCAACAGCAAAAAAATAATACTTCTTAAACAAATAAGCAAGCAAATAATTACCAGCAAGTCCAAGAAAACTGAGGAAAATCTAATCGAAAGTGACATTTGTTTGTTTATTATTCACTGAGTACCTACTATATGCCAGGCCCTGTGCTAAGCCCTAGAATAATTAAGTTTCTATCAGTATGCGGTCCTTTGGGTCGTTAGTAGCGGAAGATGAAGAGAGAAATACTGGTAACCTGCTCTTGACCTCCAAACACATCTTGATTCTTTTCCTAATCTTTTCCAATAAGAAGAATGAATCTCAAGCACGGTTGTGTGTGCCAGCACTGGGTCCCCAAAGAGTGGGAAAATGAACTAAATGTCCTAACAAGAGAATAGAATAAATGACCTGGAAGAAGATGAGAGGGGGGAATTCTGCTGTCTGACTCCTGGTGCGGGTCAGGTACTTGACAGCTTACATGCACTGTCCTAAATTGCCTCTGGCATCTTCAGAACCACGATTTGCACGTTAGCGTTCCACACCTGCTGTGTGCTTACCTCAGGACGGAACAAAAGAGGGTAAGTTGCATCCCCTCAAACTGCAAAGCAACATGTTAGGAAAATTCAGAATAGACTACTTTTGCTATTAATAGCCAGTGCCAATGAAACTCTGCCATCTGTTGTAGATTATGAGTGCCACAACTGCTACATATTCTCAAATAAGTATTTGAACCAGCTGCCAAGATGAAATTTTGTTAATAGCACATTTCTAAAGGCTGTAATTCCCAGTTTGATATGTAACAGAAGTATGAAGTTGTATGTTTCTTTTTTATTTTTTTATAAGCTAGCCAAGCCAAGTGCCGTCGAGTCGGAGCCGACTCAGAGACTCTTAAAACCAAAATGGAATGTCAAGGCCAGTAACTTTGTTTCCCCACTGACACCAGCCAAGTTTGCCCGTCATGATCATGTCATTTGACTTTTTCAGTCAATATGTGTTATTAATCACCCCATGTAACCCTGGCTTAACTTAAACATATAAATGTGGTGTGCTCATAGGATTAGAATGTTCTTTATAGTTCCTGCCTTTTGTTGATTAAAATACCAACTTTAACTTTTGGGGGAAGGAAAAAAAATTCATTCCATATCTCCTACCCCACCCCCAAATCAGAAATGTCAGGAAAGTCCAGTTATTGAAAATAAAGTAATGGGGAAAGCACTCTACTGGACAATATTCAGTTTTGATCCACAGGGTTTGCACGGGTTAATTTTTGGCCTTCTAGAGTCTAAAGAACTTAACCTTTCCCTGTATCTCCTCTTCTCACTCTATAGGGAGCATTACTTATTATAAATAGCAAGTCAAATATATACATATACTTTCAGTGACTTTTATGTTGAAATCTGGGGAAAGGTAAAGACATCTCTGAAGATGGTGACAGGGTTTGGATTCTGCCAGTGCAGAGATGGAACCCCCAAGCCAAACACCATGCTGGACTCATAGGACCTGGTCAGTAACTATTTCTTGAATTTAGTAGGCTTTTCCCAAAGTGGAGGTTAATAAGCTAGGGTTAGTTTAACCTCTGTTGTGGAGACCTTTATGGTATTCTTTAACAGGTAGTCAAGCACATTCTTTGTCATAGATTATTGTTGTTTTTGCTGGAGAATGTTTGGAAGTCACAGCTAGGTGAGGAAGGGCTACATAATGGTGAGATGTGATGTGTGTTTCCCTTGGCTTTGACCTTATGGCAGCTGACAAAAACAACAGAAATCATTGTACACGACACTGCCTCTACTATTCAGTGCAGCAGAGATTTTAGAATAAATAGAATCCTTGCTTTTCCTTGCAAATTATCCGTAAGAAGTTTTGTGTGTAGTTGCAGGGCGTTTCAGAAATGGAAAGTGTTCCGTCATGTAATCAGAGAGGGCAGCAACAGGAAGTGCAGGCTGACCGTATGATGTCTTTTGTCACTTCTATCCTTGGAATGCAGAAAGCAACTCACCCGAGATGAACTCCAGACAATCTCATGCAGAGTCAGAGCTCAGCTAAGAGATTCCTTCTGCTCTGCAGAGTAAAATCAGAACATTCCCCACCTCGTGCCAGGGGAGGTATTAGAAAAGCATGGATGCTGAACAGAAACTGAGAACTAGACTACAAAACTGTGCCAGAAAAAGTTTTAACATAATATGGGTGTCACGTTCATCTCCATTGGTTTAAAAGCATGACAATCATCATGCTATGGAGACGGTTAGTTTTCACAGTTTATTCCCATCATAACATGTATCCTCATTTCATTTCCCTTTATGTCTGACTTTAATTGTGTGTATACTACATTGTGTTCATTCATTCATCTGCTGATGAGCCTGGATGTGCCTTTTATTTGCAGTAGTAATGGAACCTTTAAGGCAGTGATTCTTAAGCATTAAAAAATCATCTGGAGAGGTTTTAGGAAATGCATCCTGGGTTTCCTCAGTAGGTCTGAGAAGAGGCTCCCCAAATAGACACTTTAAACAAACCATCCAGGTCATTCTGAGGTAGGTCGGCTTCAACCACACTTTAAGGTACTCTGTCTTATGAGCATCTCCTTGCATAAAAACCATCTGACAACTGTGCTAAGATTCCTTAAGTAATTATGCCTTGCTAAGTCATTGAGAATATAGGATTCTATTTAAAAGAAGAAAACTGTCTTTGATCTACATCAATTTTAGGGACTGTGGAGGGGGCGATAGGAATAAAAAGTAGCTTAATAAATAATCTCTTTTGTAGCCGTTCTTAAGAATGGCTATGTAGCTAAGGGAGCCCTTGGGTAGTACAAGCAGTTAACATACTTATCTACTAGCCAAAATATTGCAAGTTCAAGTCTACCCAGAGGCACTGAGGAAGAAAGGCCTCACAATCTACTAAAAAAAAACAGCCATTGAAAACTCTATGGAGCACAATTCTACCCTGACACCCATGGGATTTCCGTGAATTAGGACTGACTCGATGGCAGCTGGTATAGAGCTAAAGAGGTGGGCTGTTCATAATATAAATTAAAATCAGAGCCAACTGATACATACATATCATTTAAAATTTACTAGATCCTCAGAAGTACTAGATGATGCCCAGCCACCACCAATGACTGCCCTAACAGGGAACACAATGTACAGTCCCTGATACAGTGGAGGAAAAATGGAGATACAGATCTAGAGCTCTATTAGAAGACCAGACTTGATGGCCCAAGATCCCAGAGGGTCATCTGAGGACATGGCCGCTGGACTCACTGCTAGCCTAGAGCTGAATCTGCCCACAAAATTTGGACTGGACTGTAAAACAGAGTGATGCTAGTAAAGTGTGCACTTCTTGACTTAAATATATACGTGAGGCTGTCAGAGCAGCTCCTGTCCAGAGGCTAGATGGGAGGGTGGAGGGGGACAGGAATCTATAGAATGAATGCAGGAACCACAGGGTGGAAGGGAAAAGTGTGCCATCATGGGGAGGGGAGGGAGGAGAGCAGCTGCAATTACATCGCAGTGTGTGTGCACAAGGTTTTGTATGACAAATTGAATTGGATTGTAAACTTTCACTTAAAGCACAATAAAATATTTAAATACATAAATAAATAAGTGGAGTAGCTTAAGTAAAGGATTAATATACAATACAAAAAAAGAAACGGAAATTAACTAGGTCTTGAAAGGAGGCTTACTCACTGAAGCTAAAAATGGTGTTACTCTTAAAAAATTTTAAGCTCGTGATAAAGGCTTACTGAAGCCAAAATGCATTATTGCTATACATATCCGCTCCCAAAATACAACTGAAAAATAAGGAAGAAAAAAAATCATTCAAGATGAATTACCTTAGAGAGACAAATTTTCCAAAGGAACATCAGAATTAAAGAAAGCAAGTTAAATAAAACAGAAGGTACCATTTACTTCAAATTTCAAATAACGAAAAGTGATACAGTAACTGACAATCGTTCCACTTTTCAAAAGTGATTTTGACATAGATCTTCTCAATGCTAGTGTTTTGTAGAGTCAAGAATTTCTTTCTGGACAACAAACAATGTGTATTATTGTGACCACATGAAAGTTAGTCAGCAAGTTAATTTGTGTTTGCGTCTTTGTTTTATAAGCATGCCTATGTGTACAAGTCTAGCATCAATGGTTGTGTAGAGTGTGATGGAGATATGACTTAGCATAATAAAGGAAGTAAGAGAGAAGGCCAAGTTTAGGAACGTAGATGTGAACTAAACAACCATAGGCAGAAGGCACTTAAGCCCATGTGAAATTCTGAGCCTGGGTACCTAGAAAATTCAAGCGAATGAATGTGATAGGAGCAATAATTACACATTTTGACACTGCCTCAGTACACAGACCCTTCTGGAGAATGGAAGCAAATGTCTGAATCATTCGATTCCAAAATGTCTTGATTTGCCCCCACAAGGCCATTTCAGGATTTTTGATTACTAGCACGTGCTACCAGACACGCTCCTGTGCCTTTCTAAGATTGAGTCTTTTCTCCTGTAAAATGTAGAGAATGATCCCCACCTCATTCATTGACTGGAAAAAAAAAAAAAAAAACAAGCCCAGTGCCACTAAGCTGATGCTTAGGTGAGTTAAACAAAACCACGTATAGCCAAGTGCCGTCAAGTTGGATCTGACTCATGGCGACCCTGGGGGCCAGGGTAGAACTGACTCCCCAAACCACGTATAGAGAGTGCTAAACATGTAGAAGGTTTCATCCAACCGAGTCGGCCAGCCACGTGCCGTCGAGTAACCAAGCTGTCTGTATTAATTTGGTGGAATCTTTTGTGTAATCAGTTGCTGTGGAGTCAGTTCTGTCTCATGGCATCCCCATGTTTTGCAGAGTAGAATTGCCCTCCACAGAATTGAAGGACATGACTAATAGGAAGCAGACTGCCAGACCTTTCTTCTAAGGCAGCTCTCAGTGGGTTTGAACCAACAGCCTTCCTGTTAAAGGGCAAGTGCTTCACCTTTGCAGCACCCAAGGACTCCTATTCCCACGCTTTGTAAAAGCAGGCTGAAAATTCAGTTCTTAGAATCTCAGGAGTCCACAGAGCAGTTAAAGGTCTCCTCTGGTCCTGTGAAAGTTCAAAGCAGACTAACAATTTCACACCCACCTGTTTGACATTCTCCAAATATTTGTTCAACATTTATTTAAGAAATAAAATATCATGCTAACAGCAAGTTGAAACCTGTGGGTATAATTTCCATTTCTCCTACTGGCAGCCTTACTTTGAATCTGTCCTTTAGCACAGTTGTGCAATTTACCAGCTCTCCTGGGTTGAAAAATAAGCCTCAGGTTATTGTTTCTAAAGTCTCTTTTGTAGCACTGAACCAATGAGTAAAAGCTAACATAAAAATGTGAGCAGTAACTAATCGATACTCAACACGATGTCATTAATTAATAACCATCTGCATATTAGTGTATTGAGACTTTGCTTCAAATCTAAAATGTGTGCACAGGATGGGGTTTTCCTTTTAAATCTCAAATCTTAACACCATATACCCTTTTAAATGGGTTTCTTATATCCAAATGAGTTTACAAACTTGGTAATATCTGTCTTTATAGCCTTTAAACAAATAATGCTAGAGAGAACATGATCCTTGAAGCTATCTGAGACTAAGCCTTATAACTAACAGGGATTGCTGCAAATTGACTGTGTGAAGGCAGTCCTTAAGGTTAGTTAATGATCACAGTCATCTATGGCCAAACAGACTGCAGATCCATAAGCTGAAGGCCTTGAAGAATTTTGTAATTAACTGAACGTTGAGAGTAGAGCCAACAAAACTCACCTGTTCCGAACAACAAAAGCCATTTCCTCCACAGTTGCCAAAATTTGTAAGGGTAGGATTTATAAATAATTGCATCACCTCTTCATTTCGTTTTGCCTGTTTAAACACTGCATAAATCACTACTCCCTAATTGCTAGTGTTGATGTTGATGCTGAACAGGGAGACAGAAGACTGACTGCTCATTTTAAAATTATGCATTTAATATTCATAGTAACCAAACCCCAAAGGAGAACATTAAAAAATTCCCCTGTTTAAAATTCATGATAACATTTATCTAGTTCTGACCCACAAACGTATGGAACTTAATTCAAAAATAACTCTTGACCTACATGTAAAAATAACATGACATTTGACAAGTGATTCAAGTATTGAACATACCAGAAGTACAGAGGTTTAATATAAATTCTAGATCTGTTATTTACAGCAGCCTACCCCTTCTGCAATACATCCCAGACAAATGAGTACACACACGCATACATACACAATAGACACTAGAAATATATTTTGAAAGCATACTAAATGAAACCCAAACCCACTACCATCAAGTTGATTCTGACTCATAGTGACCCTACAGGACAGAGTAGTACTGCTCCATAGAGTTTCCAAGACACATCTGGAGGATTTGAACTGCCAGCCTTTTGGTTAGCAGACATAGCAGTTAACCACTACGACACCAGGCTTTCCAAAAGTATACTAGGAAAGAAACATTTAATATGTCAGGGTGTATAAACTTAAATAGTTAATGGAAAACTATTTTACAATTTAATGCCTCTTTACTAGAAAGTAAATATCTCATTTATGGAACACAGTAAAATAGACATCATCTATAGCTATGTCAAGGAAGCCAAATGGCAAGAGAGCATGAACTCCTTAGATGCCACATCCAAGTTAAAATAGCAACAATAAGTTTCATAAACTGAGAGAAAGAGAGAAGAAAGCAGAGAAAATCTATTAGAAACAGGGTTTAATCTTTTTACTCCTCTTACAAACTACAAATAAATTTAAGACTGTCCTTAATCTATCACTTCAAAAATTAAAAAGGAAATAGATTTGATTCAAAAAAAAAAAAAAAGCAACACTGTTTGCATTTACATCACAGTGCTGCTGTTGTCAGCCTGACACCAATTTTAGGATACACACATTTGACTGAACGCACTTGGCTGTGTCTAAAAATGTTGTGATAATTTAGGAAATGTATGGAGGAAAAGATGCAGGAAAAATCCAAAGCAGTAAGTAGAATATTTTACAACACTGGAAGTGTTACCAGTCAGGTTTTTTGTTTTTTTCAAGGAACATCCATGATGATTTTAGGAAACATCTCATAACCTAGAATCAACTGGAAGACATTATGCTGAGTGAAATCAGTTAGCTGCAAAAGGACAAATATCGTACGAGGTCCTTATTAAAGGGACTTAAAAAAGGACTTGTGTACTGAAGAAAATACTCTTTGATGGCTACAAGGGTAAGGAGGGAGGGCGAGGGTTGTTGGTAGATTACTCAATAGGAACTCAGTTAGGTAAACAGAGTGGCAGCGTGCAGTACAAGGTAGGTCAGCATAACTGGACTGCACCATAAGCTAAAAGATTTTCTAAATTCATTTCAAAGGACAGAGTCTGGGGACCATGTTTTCAGGGGACATCGAGGTCAGTTGGCATAACTAGTCTTTTCCCAAGAGAGTCTTCTGCACCCCATAATGGTGAGTGGTGTCTGGGGTCTTAAAAGCCAGCAAGCTGCCATGTGAGAAACATCAATTTGTCCCCAACCACCTGAAATGGAACAATAATTGAGACCATCAAAGACACGGGAAAAAGAGCTCATGAGACAGAAGGGCCCATATGAATGGGGGACCATCAGCATGAGATCAGAACCTGATGGTGCCCAGCCACCACCAAAGACAGCCCTGATAGGGGACGCAAGGTAGAGTCTATGATATAGCTTGAGAAAATGGGATGTACAGATCTAGAACTCTACTAAAGGACCAGACTTGATGGCTCGATAACTTGGAGCGTCCCCCGAGTACATGGCCCCTGGACTTGCTGCCAGCCCAGAGCTTACTGAAGCCAACACTTCAGACGAAGAAGGGACTGGATTTGGGAACACAGAGGGATGCACGTGGTGTGTGTACTTTATGGTTTAATAGATATATAAGGCTGTCCTACAGGTTTCTTTTTAGAGGGTAGAGAGCACGGGACAAGCACTGGTTGAGTGGATACTGGAAGTAAAGAGTGAAAAAGAAGAGTGGGGTGTCACAAAGTGAGGAGAACAAATAGAGACGCAGAGGGGCAGGCACTTGGGGTTTTATATGGAAAATTGACTTGGCTTCCAAACTTTCACTTAATCACAACAAAAAAGTTTGTAAAAAATGAACACCCAATTATATGTCATTTCATTTTGTGCTATGCTCAACTAATTTTTTTAATCTTCAAATTTAGATTGCTATTACAACTTTTTTGAGATTTAATTCACATACCATTCAATTAATCCATTCAAAGTATAAAATTCAATGTTAATTGAGCTGTGTCATAATCACCACAATTTTAGAACATTTTCATCACCCATAAAAGAAACCTTATTCCCATTAGCAATCAATGCCCATTTCCCCCGTATTTCTAGCGCTAGGAAAGTGCTCATCTCTTTTCCACATCCGTAGATTTACCTCCTGGTGACTACTTGCACTTCAGAGTAGTACTGACCTACGTAGGGTTTTCAATGGCAGTGATCTTTTAGAAGTAGATCACCAGGACTTTCTTCTGAAGTGCCTCTTGGGTGGATTTGAACCACCATGGTTTCAGTTAGCAGATGAGTACTTAATCACTTGTGAAACCACACATAGGGCTGCCATCAGTCTAAATCAGTTTGATGGCAACTTTTGAAAAATATCTATTTACCTACTTTAGACCTTTCATGTAAATGGAACCATGCAATATGTGGTCTTTTGTGACTGACTTGTTTCACACGACACACTGTTTTCAGGATTTGTCCATGTTGTAGCATGTAGTCATCTTTTTTATGGCCAAGTAATATTTCTTGCAGGGGCATGAATAGTTTACTTATCTATTCATCAGTTGGTGGACATTTGGGTTGTTTCCACTTTGGGGGTTGATTATGAATAATGTTGCCAAGAACATGTGTATACACATTTTTGTGTGGACCTATGTTTCCATTGATCTTGGCTGTATACCTAGGAGTAGAATTGCTAGTTCATATGGTAATTCTGAGTTTAACATTTTTGGAACTTCCAGACTGTTTTCCAAAATGGTTGCACCACTTTACATTTCCACCAGCAATGAATGAGGGTTACAAATCCTCCATATTCTTGTCATCACTTGCAATTATCTTTTTTATTCTACCCATCTTAAAAAAAAAAAAGTTGTCATCAAGTCAACGCCATATGCCTAACCACAGTGCCACCAGGGCTCCTTATCCATCCTAGTGGTGTGAAATAACTCATTGTGGTTTTAATTTGTATTTCTCTGATGACTAGTGGCATTGAGCTTCTTTTCATTTGCTTATTGGCCATTTGCCAGCTTCTTTGGATTAATGTCTACTCAAATACTTTTAATTGGGTTGTCTTTTTATTATGAGTTGTAAGAATTTTTATAGATTGTGCATTCAAGTCCCTTATTAGATGAATGAATTTCTGGCAGAAATTCAAGCCAGATTCAGAAAGAGGATATGGAACCACTAGTGTCATTACTGATGTCACATGGATCCTGGCTGAAAGCAGAGAATACCAGAAAGATATTTACTTGTGTTTTATTGACTATGTAAAGGAATTTCACTATGTGGATCATAACAAATTGTACATAACATTGCAAAGAATGAGAATTCCAGAATTTTTAATTGTGGTTGTGAGGAACCTGAACATAGATCAAGAGGCAGTCATTCAGACAGAACAAGGGAACAGTGACCGCATGGTTTCAAGTTAGGAAAGGTGTGTGTCAGTGTAATATCCTTCCACCACACCAATGCAACCTATGTGCTGAACAGATAATCCAAGAAGCTTGACTATATGAAGATGAATGGGCATCAGGATTGGAGGAAGACTCATTAACAACCTGCATTAGCAGATGACACAATCTTGCCTGCTGAAAGTGAAGAGGACTTGAAGCACTTACTGAAGATCAAAGATTACAGCCTTCAATGTGTATTACATCTCAACATAAAACAGAAATCTTCACAACTGGACCAATAAGCATGTTCTGATAAATGGAGAAAGTATTGAATTTGTCAAGATATTTCAGGCAGTATTTCATTCTGTTGTAGATTGGGTCACTATGAGTTGGAACCTACTCAATAGCACCTAACAACAAGAGATGTATGATGTGCAAATATGGCACACTATCCAAATAATGAGTGTGTTTTGCATGTTTGCTTTCTGTATCCTCCTGCGCGGTGCCTTCACAAGCACCACCTTGCCAGTACTCTTCCACATGTTGCTGTAATTAAAAAAAAATTAGCTTACAGAAATACATTGTGAGGGAAGGGCATAGTTTACAAACAAAAGCAAAAGATGCACATTATTTGCTTGAAACTATGGTATATTCTCCAGTTCCATGAATTGTCTTTTCCTTTTCTTGATGGTGTCCTTTGAAGCATTAAAGTTTATAATTTTGAGGAAGTTCAACTTATTTTTCATTGTTTTTGCTTTTAGTGTCCATATCTAAGAAGGCTTTGTGTAACACAAGATCATGAAGACTTACTGTTTTCTTCTGAGAGTTTTTTAGTTTTAGTTCTTAACAATTATAGCTACAATCCATTTTCAGTTAATTTTTTTGTATGCCTTGAGGAAGGGGTACAACTACTTCATTTTGCATATGGATATACAGGCATGCCGCCACAATTTCTTGAAGACTGTCTTTCCTCCACTGAATGTTTTGGCACCCATTATGGACTATAATTTTATTTATAATTATGTAATCACTGATCATAATCATCAGGGTTTATTTCTGGACTCCCAGTGATCTCTATCTGTCTTTATGCCAGTACCACACCGTTTTGATTACAGTAATTTTGTAGTACGATTTGAAATCATGAAGTGTGAGCCCTCCGACTTTCTTCTTCTTTCCCATGATTGTTTTAGCTAGTCTAGAGCCCTTTCATTTCCATATTAATTTTATGGTCAGTTTCTCAATGTCAGCAGAAAGAAAAAAAGCCAGTTGGGATTTTTATGAGAATTGCATTGAATTTGTAAGTTAATTTTGACAGTATTGCCATCTTAACAATATTAAGTCTTCTGATCCATGAGCATAGAATATCTATTTATTTAGGTTTTATTTCAACATTTTTTTCTAGTTTTCAGTGTAATACTATGCATTTCTGTTGTTAAATTTATTCCTAAGAATTTTTTATGTTATTGTAAAAGGAACTGATCACTTATTTTTATTTTTGGATTGTTCATTGTTAGCAAATGGAAGTACATTTGATTCTTGTACCTTGCAACCTTATTAATTCTCATAGTTTTTTAGTGAATTCCTTAAAACTTTCTATAAACAAGATCGTGTCGTCTGCAAGTAGAGATACTCCTTCCTTTCTAATCTGAAGGTCTTTTATTTTCTTGCCTAATTGTCCTGGCTAAAATCTCTAGTACAATGTTGAATGGAAGTGGTAGGATGGTTAATTTTATGTTTACTTGGCTAGATTGTCATGCTCAATTGTTTGGCCAAACACTGGTCTAGTTGCTGCCATGGAGTTGTATTTGATTAAATCAGCTGGCCCTAAGTGAAGCCAGTTACGTTCTGTAACTGAAAGCCTGCATCAATCATTCGAAGGCTTTAAGAGCAAGACAGAAGTTTCCCTACAGTGTGTTCTGCCTTTAAACTATATAGATATTTTGGCAGAACTCTGTATTTATTCTTCTGTCACCTGACCTATGGATTCTGAACTTGCCAGCCTTCACACAATTATATAAACCAATTCCTTGAAACCAATATCTTTTTCTCTCTATATGTGAGATATGTATATATATACATATACATATACAAAAAAAATGAAAAGCCATTGCTGTCAATTCCCACTCACAGCAACCCTACAGGACAGAGGTGAACTGCCTCACAGACCTCAAGGGTTGCTTGGTGGATTTGAACTGCCAACCTTTTGGTTAGCAGACATAGCTCTTCTCACACACACACACACACACACACACACACACACACACACACACACTCAATCACTGGTTCTATTTCCTTAGAAAGGCCTAAAATAGAACTTGGTACTGGGAAGTTGGGTGCTGCTCTGACAAATACCTAAAATACAGATGTTGTTTTGGAATTAGGCAAAGAGTATAGACTGAAGGATGTGCTTGATAAGAGCCTAGATTGTCCTGAAGAGACCACTGGTAGAATCACAAACTTTGAGGATGATTCTTATGAGGGCTCAGAAAGAAGTGAGAGCTGTTGGGGTAACTTCCATCTGGATGTATTCCAAAAAGTTTAGAATTTCCTTATCCCTGCCCGAGACCAGAAGGAAAAAAAAAAAAAAACCTTGCCCTCCAGTGGATTCCAACTCATAGTGACACAAGGGGATTTTTCTTGATTCTCTACCATGAGAAGAAAACCAGATGGGTTAGTAGGTAAGTGCTATGGCTGCTAACCAAAAGGTTGACAGTTCAAATCTACTAGGCTCTCCCTGGAAACTCTGTGGGGCAGTTCTAACCCATCCTACAGGGTCACTATGAGTTGGAATTGATGGCAACGGGTTTGGGGTTTTTTTGGTTTTACCATGAGAAACTGGCAGAGCTCCTGGAAGTGAAACCCACAAAACTGTGAGGACCTCCCCTAAGACTGCCGCCCTCAGGAGTTTCACACTCATATGCTAGTCTACACTCATTCTCTAGCAATCTGTCTGAATTATCATTTGTCCCTACCAGTTTATGGTTCCCAGTGGCTAGCGCTCCAGGTAAGCTGATCTCATCTGTGATTCTCCACATTTACCCGACTCTCCAAATTTCAGGGTGATAGTTTGCCCTGCAACCTGAATTCTCCCATGAGTCCAACAAAGATTAAGAGTTTAACACAGCTTTTTTCTTAGGATGAGAGTAATGGTTTTTAAGCTCTTTATTTGTGACAACTGAAACCGGAAGTTGAAGAGTTTCTAAAATTACCCACATGAAAGGAGAAAACTAGTCACATCAGAGATCAGGAACCAGAGAAGACTGTCAGGCTTTTTCAAAGCAACTCTGAGAGCTTGACACAAACAGGACTGTGCTTTACAAATTCTGAAGGAAAATGACATTCTAACCTAAAATCTTATGCCTTGCCAAACTATCAATCAGAGATCAGTTGAATAAAAACTAAGAAATTTTTATAATGCAAGTACTCAAAACAAATTTTTTCCTGTCACCCTACCCTTTTCCTGGGAAGCTACTATGCTCAAAATGATGAAATAGTTAAACAAGAAAAATAAAATTTGGGTACTGCTACTTTTCACACTCTGTCTTCTGGAACTATTTGCCTTTTTAAATTATGTGCATGCAATTGTTATTGGTAGGTGCCCTCAAGTCAGTTTCCAGCTCATAGCGACTCCCATAGGATACTGCAGAACTGTCCCATAGTGTTTCCAAGGAATGGCTGGTGGATTTAAACTGCTGGTCTTTTGGTTCCCAGCCATGATTTTAACCACTACACCATGAGGACTCCATGTACATATAATACCTGTTCAAAAATTTTTAAATATGCTTAAACTTAAAAAGATAAAACTGCTACTGGCTAAGACTTGAACAAAGCACATCAAGTTAATTCTAGTTTACTCAGTGTTTATTGAGTAAAGCAAGTTAAAAAAAAAAAGGAAGGCAAAGAACTTTTAACACAAATTTTTATTTTTATAATGCAATGTTGATGAAGACTCATAAACTAGGCTTTCCAAGTGGACTTTGAAAGGGTCTACATAAATGGTCACATTGTGGCAATCACCAATATATACCATCTGGAAAAATGAAGTAAACAATTGACCTCATTATAGAAATAGGTGATGATGGCTTGTTTAAAAAAATCCAGCATCAACACCACATACAGATTCATAAAGTGCTCTATGTACTTAAACGTACTCTGGAGACAATTAAATGACTCTGGTGATGACAAAGGCATTGACAATGAAAATCCAAGTGAACAGCAAATACTACTGTTTCACGAAATGAACAAGCAGGAAAAAAGTTATATTTATTTCTAAATTAATCTATTATTCTATGTAATATTTAGTTTGATATACACACACAAAGTAAATTAAATAAGTCAAAAAGTAAATGAATTACCTATCAGACTGGTTTCTCAAAAATGTCTTTCCTTTTCATTAAAGAGGCAACAAGCATGAAAGGATGGTGAACCGGACTGTCATTACTCAGAAGTTAAGGCCATGACTTATTCGTACTTGCATCTCATTATCGCCTCCTTTCTCTCCATCATCCCCTGTTTCTTTACTTCATAGTACTTACTACAGCCTGGTATTTTCTGGTTTATTTATTGGTTTATATGCTTGAAGTCTAGCTTGCTCACTAGAATACATATCAGACCAATGACAGCAGGGCCCTCACTGTCATATTCACAGATGTATTCTGAGTGCTATCTAAGCCCTCTCAGATCATAGGCATTGAGTATGAACAAAGAACGAATGACTCTGCATCTGATAGGCTCAGTAGACAACGCTGATTAACTAGATCCTCTTCTAAATGTGGGGACATCTGCTCACTGGGAGGAAAAACACCTTGTCTACATCTTGAGTAATGGTGTTTATGCTGATCACTGGTGTTGAAACCTTCCTGTTCACTGAATAGAGTCAGAGCTGTAGCTATTAGACTCTCCTCTGGGAAAATTCTGCAGTTTATATAACCATCTTAATTTTACAGAGAATTATGGTCCAAGAAGTGGCTACTTCTTGAATTTTGGCGTAAGATATGAAATAAACACGATAATGGAATGGTATTAAGTATTCAAAAGCATGATAACTGGTTTGTCCATTTCTTACTTCAACAGGACATTCTGCTCTATTTATGACTCTGAAGCCAGATTAATTACAGCCTTATTTGAAACTCTTTAATGGCTCCACACTGACTATAGAAAATTCAAAATCTTTAGTATGGAATATGAATCCTTCCATCATCTGCCTGGTTTCCTCCTGCACAGTATCTGGTTTCCTCTCACTGACCAGGTTCCAGATGAAGCAAACAGCCAACTGCTCCCTGAAGAAGCCAGGTGGTTTCTTCCCATGATGCTCCCGCTCATCCTGCTCCCTCTGCTTGGGAGGCCCTTCCTACCAGGTCCACTTGTGGGTTACTACTCACTGGTTCAAACGCTATGAGGCCTTTTCTAGCACCCGTCTCCAGCAAGACTGACCAATCCTTCCTTCAAGTGCAGCCGTTTAAGCCCCACTTACAGACTTCCTAATGGATCTGGCCCATGGCCACTCCTAAAATTTCATTACTCACCACTTTTCCCCTCATGAACTCCAGATACACTGACCTCCTTGCAGTTCCTCAAAACCACAATTCTCCAGAAAGAATTTCCTTCCAAGAATTTGCATGGTGTCATTGGAGCTCTGACTCTCTGCTCTACGATCATCTCTTATGAGGGGTTATATCTGACCATTCAAATCTAAGAACTTTCTCCCCTTCTCATGTTTTGTAAATATAATTATCCCTTCTCTAACCGCTAACCAACCCTGCCTTACTTTTTTCTTTGTTGTTCTGGATCATGATTTAACATCACACAGTTAGCAAAGCATCTGTCTTCCCTTTATCATTTAAGTGCTAAGAGGATGGCATCTGGTTCACTGTTGAAAATATCGGTAAATAAATGAATAAATGACACTTGTACTGCTTTTTTAAGTTGGTTTGAAACTTTCTGTCTTCCCCCACCAAACTGCTACAGTTGTATCCTACTCCTCTTAGTCTCTTGACATAAAATAACATCTTAAATTTCTTGGAATGGCATCAAGTACAAATCACCTACAACCATGGTTCCCATCAAAAGGGATCCGTCTGTACTGCATAAACTGAAGAAAATACAGCTATATTCCCACAGCCCTTTTTCTGAAACTCTTTTTGGGCCAGATGTGTTTCAGAATCCAAAGCTGTTCCTGACTTACAACCCTCACAGGGTCTGCGACAGTACCCTGTGATCAAATACATTAATAACTTGGCAACAGAACATATGAAGAGTTCTATAAAGTGCAGTAAGGAAAGTTGAAGTCAGGTTGTGAGCCAAGCAAGTTAGCAAGGCTAAATGTTAAAGGCATGGGATTTGGGAATTGTGGATGAGGGGCTGTGGCCAAAACCCTGTGGCCATCTGTGAAGCACTTCCATACTAACACGGGTTCCCCACACTCCAGCAGGTTGGGAAGCACTGATCAAACATGTAAGTTTAAAACTTTCTTTTCTATTACTGCTAACATACTTGAGGCATTTACTATGTTTCAGCCCCTGTGCTAGGATCTTTAAAGATGACCGGTAAAAATGACTTGCTTCATTTTACATATGAAGAAATTAGGGTTTAGAAAGACGGTTAGCAAATTGTCTGTACTGCTAGTAAATGGCTGAGCTGAGATCTGAGCCCAGGCTATCTCACCCTAAAATGCCATGCTCTGAAACATCCTGACTTCATGTAACACAAGATGAGTTTTTTCAATTTTTCTAAGTTTCTTTGCGATGTTGAGTCTAAATAAAGTTTCTGTAATTCAAGAGAATATAAACATTTTTATGCTACAATTTCCTCTTAGGAAAAAAGAGGAGGGGGGCTGGCTACTGCCAGAGGGCTGGCTACCCACTGCTATCAAGTCGATTCTGACTCATAGAGACTCTATAAGACAGAGTAGAACTACCCCATAGTGTTTCCAAGGAGCACCTGCTGGATTTGAACTGCTGAGCTTCTGGTTAGCAGCCACAGCTCTTAACCACTATGCCACCAGAGCTTCCCTGGCTACTACACAGAGCCAAAATTTAACTTATATTTGTATAATGGAATAATTTATTTTCTCAGCTAAACCAGTGTTTTAAATATTTATAATGAGACATCAAGTGATTTCATATAATAAAAAACATACATAGTCACATTAATTTGCCCTGATTTTTTTTTTTTTTTTTTTTGCAGAACCAAGATCCAAGGTCTGCTATTCCCTGACAGACAGGACTGGAGATGGCAGAGGAGACCAATCAGAAAGGCACTCATTAGAGATCACGTGTAGATTTTTATACTTTTAAAAAAAGGACACCTTCCTTAGTTACTTGGATTTTTTTTTAAGCCAGGCAATAGTTGGCAAAATTTATTTGTGATGACTACACCAAATATAACATACTCCTTCAGAATCACCAAATAGAGCAAGTGACATTTTGGCATTAAGGAGTTAGTTGTATAAGAACAATAAAGCTATTAAAAAATCCCTCCATAGGGCTATAGCTTCTACTGAAGGCACAGTGTTTGGGAACTTAGCCACACCTGTATGAAGGCCTCACCCTGGGAAATGCAGAGTAGCAAAAACACAACATTCATGAATTCTATGGTACACAGTAGATAATATGAAACAAAGATTAAGAAATGAAAATAACATACGCACTAAAAAACATTACAACAAAAACAGGTTTTATTCAACCAGACAAGTGAATACTTCAATTAGCATCAACTTCTTCAAGACTTAAAAATACGTAAGTTAGCGGTGGTAGAAGGCAGAAAGAAAAGAGACATCACTAAACAACTGCACTGCCTTTCAACAATATGTTCAATCCAAAAGATCAGTTTGTTCTAAATCACTAGCTCTTAACTCATTCAACTGTTATCATCAGTCCCTATGGAATCTTCAAAGAAGAGGAAAAAAAAATCTGTATTGAAATTTTGTTTCTAGGAACTAGAATTGAACAGTTTTAAGTTTAAATTGCTAAAAATGAAAAAAATTAACATCATCGTTTATGCCTTTCTATGCGGCTCCTACGTACATAAATGTGCACAAAAAAATAGCTCCTACCTCCTGAAAACCGCCTCCATGATTTCCCCTAAACCTCCCAATGGGAACAATTACCTTCTGCACAAGGACTTGCTGCCATTCTGTGCTATGCATGGATGAGGACATTTCATCATACAGCATTTCAATTTAACATAACCTAACATAAAATATATCCAACAGAACTCTGTTATATTCATAAGGGATAAGACAGAATGACATACGATTTTCGACATTTGGCAGACTCATTAAACGCAATAACACACCCAGAGTCTTCTCTTCTTGGGCACTTCTCACAGCTTTAGATCACGTGATTAACTTTGTATCGAGTTGGTCAGCACCTTGATTAATACAAATGATTAGGCTAAAGAAAGGTTATCATCTCAGTCAGTGGGGTGGGGGAGATCATCCACGGACAGAAGCTGGCTGAAGGACTCTCTTCATGAAATACGCAAACAGAAAAGACAAAAAGAGGTAAACAAACAGAGTGTTCACAGTAAAACACACCAGATTTGTAGTTTCATTTGAAACCAACAGCAAATCATGAAACGTCATGAAAAATATAAGTAAAGGTAAAATCTCCTAGAGTAGTTACTAAATGAAGTTAAAATCACCACACTAATCAGTAAACCCCAGAAGAAAAATCAACAGCTCTTGCATTTCGGGTCCTTCTTAAACATCATACAACTTCGCAAAATTAATGCATAAAATTGGTAAGTTTGGCCACGCTACACAATTTTTTTTTTTTTTTTTTCTAAATACAGTGTACAGAAAAACCCTTGTATTCCCCATCTGGAATCATAAGATCAAAACCCGCAAGTGAAAGATCAGCTAGAGGGATCTGAAGTTATTTACAAATCCATCAGGTAGACCCGCCGTCGTGACTCGGCCTCCGTCCCCAGGACGGCCGTCGCCTGCTCCGGCAGTGGGTTCTCACGGGAGCCTTCTGCTCTGCCGCTCGGTCTTCACTGGTCAGCGGTCATTTTGAACAGTTCCAGCAGTGCCCCAACAGCTCCAAAATAACCCTGCCAAAACAATGCGAAAACACCTCTATAATTACCTTTGAATATTAGCCAAGCACTTGTGTTTTCTAGAGCTGGAATGATACTGCCTGAGGGTGTAGATAAGAAGAATGTAAAACCTGACTTCCTCACCATGAAGGACAGTGGAGTAGTATCACTGTTAATAAAAACAATACAGTTTATTGAACACTGACTGACAGATGCAGATTAAATGAGTTAATATATGTAAAGAGCTTAGAACAATGTTTGGCACATAATGTGTGCTCTCCAAGTGCTGGGAATTTTTTGTATTATTATTTCATCTTAATCTTTACAAAGATAAAACACCACTTCAGAATTGAATGGTAAAATCTCATTTTCCAGATGAGACACGGAAACTGATAAAATAAATGACCTCTTCAAGAAGACACAGCTTTTGCCAGAACTCAACCCCAAATTTCAAAGCTGTATCTCATTGCAAAGAAGTGTCACCTTCCCTCCGTAGACCTTGGAAGGCATCTAAGTCAGCAGAGCTTCCCTTTGCTCCTCTGTAAAATAAAAACCCACATCTCTAGGAAAAGGACTGAAATAAATTTTTAGAGAACCTGGTTTCCAAACCACTCCATGGGGGAATAATGCAGCAGTCTGTTTCTGTAGCAATTTACAGCCTTGGAAACCCTACGGGGTCACTATGAGTTGGAACTGACTTGACAATAGAGGGTCCAGTTTGGTTTTTTGGTTTCTAAAGGGCAGGAGCCTCTTCTGCGCTGGTATGTGCCTGACTCAAGAGTCACAGTGGAAACAGCCAGGAACATGCCAGGACACTAGATGGCAGGATCTCTGCTGCCACTGCTGATGATAACAGCTAAAATTTTAATCCTCACTACACAAATCAAATTAAAACCACTGCCATCAAGTCAATTCTGACTCATGGTGACCCTATAAGAAATAGGAGACACCCCATAGAATTTCCAAGGCTGTATCTTTACAAAGCAGACTGTCACATTCTCCTGTGGAGTGCCTGGTAGGTTCAATTGTTGACCTTTTGTTAGCAGCCAATCAGTTAACACCATGCCACTAGGCTCCAGGCCTCACTATGTGCCATGAACTATTCTAGGCACTTCACACGGATTCAGTCATTTAATCTTCATGATAACTCAATGAGACAAATACTATTATCCCATCTGAGAAACGCTAAAATGGAAACAGAGAGGTAGATGTGACGTCTGTAGACTCAAAGTGAGTAAGAAGCAGCACTCCTGAGTGCTCTGCTAGGCCGCTGCTCATAGAAGACGCTCAACAGTTCTAGCTGAATGAATTACAGACAGAGAGGGCTCCTAAGGCCAGGTCAGTGCACCAGAAAGCCCGCAGATCAGCTCCTTCTACAAGTTCTTTCTGCATGGTATCATCCAGTAAACTGCCTAAGCCAGAGTGAAGTTACAACTGTACAGAATTTTCTGAGGGCCACATTCAAGGGATGAAGAATGTTCTACTTTTGCTGGCCATCGAGACTGAGTTATGATATTTAGTAACAAAACAAATCTTTATTCCACAGAGGCCTAGGATTGGACAAGGTGACTACATTTTGACCTAAAAGAGGAGAATTCTCCCCCAAATGCTGGATCTTGTTTCCTACTTTCCTACCAACTATCTTTGTAACCCTGCAGCTGGTTTTTAATCCATGATTGTTTCTAGGCTTTGTTTGCTGCGTTTGTCCAAGGAGGTATGGATTTAAGGTTGCCAGATGAAATACAAATAAAATAACTGGATGTCTTATATTTTTATTGCTAAATATGACAACTCTTTGTGGGTGAGACCAGTGGTTTTCTTCTTTTTCCTACTTATTTTTCTTAAGGCTGAGAGTTTTTGTGTTTTTTTTAAACAACCTAAATCTTACATGAAAATTCAGTAAATAGATTTTTTAAAAAGGAGCTTCTCTAGCTTAGGGGAGAGGGAATGAAGTCCTGGGACTCTGTCCCCAACTCTTTAAAAAACAAACAAACAAACAAAACTATTGCTGTATTAAGCCTGCATTAAAGGGGGAAAAAAAAATCAGACAGACTTTTTTAAGTATTAATTTTTACCACTGGGACTTAAGAATTTAGTATGTAAGTCCTTTATGTGCTTTTACACTAACACAAAGTATGGGTATAGTGAGCTCTAAATACTTTATAAATGTATTAGTAACTTTTCAAATAAATAATTCCATTTGGAGATGAGAATATTAAAGTTTAATTTTGCAGTAATAATTATCTCATTTGTTTTTTACTTCAACATATCCAACTACCCAACCACTTGCCACTGAGCTCTGATTCTTGGTGACCCCGTGTGTATCCGAGTAGAAGTGTGCTCCACACGGTTCTCAATGGTAGGTTTTTCAAAAGTGGATCACTGGCTCTTTCTCCCAACACACCTCTGGATGAACTTGAACCACTAACCTTTCGGTTAGCAGTTGAGCAAGTTAGTGATTTGCAGACCCCGGGACCACATACTGGAAGGGTCAGACACCTTCCATGAAAAATCGTGGCCCTCTACGGGGCTGATTCTGAAGTGGTGACAGAGGAGATGGGGACATAAATGAGGAGGCCCCCCCTTCACTCTCAGAAATCTGTGATTTATATTACTGTAGAGACTCCTTATAAGGGACTCTCTGAATTAGCAAATGCTCTCCATTTCTTCTGCAAACAGGCAGAATGATGCCCAGCCACAGTGGTCTCTCATGCTGATAGGCTACTCTCACAGTCCAAGCACTTCTGTTCCCTTCAGATGAGTTGTGTACTTACTAAAAGCCAGCTGTGTTTACCCTTAGATTTGTTTATGACAGTTTTGATGTTAATGTAAGGATGTAATTTAATTATATATTGCATACCAAAAGTAGAAAACTGACTGCCACTGAGTTAATTCTAACCCATAGTGACCCTATAGACAACAGTAGAACTGCCCAACAGAAATTCTAAGGAGTGCCTGGCAGATTTGAGCTGCCAACCGTTTGGTTAGCAACCACAGCACTTAACCACTATACCACCAGGGTTTCTGGATAATGCATGAGCCAGTGAAAAATCAATGCAAAACAAATGGTTACACAGGTGAAAACTCAGTTAAATGCTTGAAAAAGACTCAAAAACGCCAGTCACAAAACACTGCTCTCTACTAAGGTGAGAATGACACAGCATAAAAAATTGAGAGAAAAATCTAGAAGGATTCTGAAATCAAATTGCTTCACAAATGATGTTAGTTTCTTGAAGCAATGTAAAGAAAGAAACTGATGATCAAAGAGAGGGTATAATCCTTGTGATTTAGACAGCTAGCGTTCCAACCAACAGAACCCATGCTTAAAAATAGGCCTTGAGCCTACAACAAAAGATTGCTGAATGTACATATATTTATACATTTAAAATTAAAATTAAATGGTTGAAGTACAGAGATTTTTTTTATGACTTTCCTTTTTAGCTGACTTTGTCTGATTAACTGACAAGTCTTGATTGTTAGATTAAAGGGCTTCCATTTTACATGCAGTTCTTCCTTGACCTTTGCAGAAATACAGGGTACATAGCAACTTTTTCTACTTTACTCACAAATTTGACAACACAAAATATGATCTTCATAGGGCAAGTAAATCTACACAATCTCAACTTACCTCATGCTCCAAGAAGAGAGCTTTTAGCTGTCCTTTGGACCAAAAATCCATGGCATACGCTAGCAGCTTCATGGAGACCATATTGATTCTGAGAAAATTCCCAACAAACACCACTCTATCAATATTCTGAAAGAGAAAATTAAAGAAAAACAATTGAGCCATGGTGTCAAAATAGCATCTAGCAAGGACCCAATATTCTGTATATCATTATATTCCTTCTGCGGCTTTGTGTAGTGAATTTTCTTCTTTTCAATGCAACTATTTCAGCATTTCAAGAAGTCAAACAAACTTTGTAGTGCACTCCATAAGAACAAGAGGGTGAGCTTTTTGGTGGATGGGGCAGAGACTGACATTGAGTCTGCTGGCAGGTATTCTATCAGGTAGCCTTAAGGCCTGACATGAAACTCCACTCCTAACACACATACGTATATAACATTATAACTGGAGTTTAGCTAAATTTGCTTGTTCATTTCACAAATCTCCCAAACTTCCAACTATAAAATATTACTATAGCCAACTGATAAATAGTCACACTAATAAAGCTGACCATGGTATATTTTATTTATCTAATGAGTGCACTCGAGTTACTCTGTGCCAAGCACTGGGAATACAAAAAGAAACAATAACTAGTCTCTGTTCTCAGAATATGTGGTGGAATATCCTATTTGGTTAACAAATGGGTTCCAATGTATACTTAGACTTTTTGTCAAGGCATGGTTATAGATCTGCATTCTGATCACACATTCAAGAACATCCTTTTCCTTTTCACATATTTTCCTTTCACACTTTTAAGAACATCTCTTGTCGATGCAGACACACTTCAAGTTCCGTCAACTTGGAGCTATGGTGTGCCGTTGGCATGCCCCACTCCACCAGATGTTTCTGAAGCTTCAAACTGAGCTCATCCTGTCTACCAAGCAAAGGCTGCTCACCACTGGATGGGCCAAGAGAATCTGAAGCAGTTATTAGCTTTTGCTCAGTCTATCAAGAGTAGCCAGGTCTGAGAACACCACTTTTTAAGTGTCTCAGGTTTTAACAATACATATTCATCAGCCCATTAAGACACTGTGAAAATTTCCCATGGATGGAAGGGTTGGAGTGATTTTAATTTAGCAAGTTTCCACAAAATGAAAAGAAATGTAGCCCAAACTACCCAGACTAAGAGGTGGTAAGAAACACTCACAGTAAGAAACTCTGCTTAAAGAGAAATTTAATTCAATTTAGAAGTTTTGGACTTTCTCCCAAAACAAAGAAGCCTAAGGTATGATTTACTCAAAACCTTAGTCTTATATCACCCTAGTAGAAAGACAGAAGGAACAGAAGTGCATTAAAAAAGCTGATGAGAGGAAGCTGTTAGTCAACTCCCTGGCATACAACAATAATTGTAAAAGGCATACATTCATTTAAGAGCTGATAAGTATACCTTACTTCAGATCACCTCCAGGTGGATCAAAGATGTAATGTTTAAAAAAAGAAAAGAGATACTAGAGGAAAACATGGGAGTGTTCTTTTAAAAAATAATACTAAAATAGAAAAAAGAAAATTCTTCATTTTTAGGATAGATTGAAAACCAATTAATTGACTTAAAAATCAAACATTAATTGAGGGGAAAACATCACCACAAACAAATCTAAACAGAAAGCAGTAGAATATTTTCAGTACATATTGCACAATGAGTTAATAACCTAGTGAATAATGAGCTCCAATAACAAAAAAAAAAAGAGTAATAATCCAATAGAAAAATGGGTGAACAGTATTGATAGTTCATGCACACATACAAAAAGGGAATACTAAAGGCTATGAAATACACAAAAAATGCTTAAGGAAAAATGCAAATTAAAACAAAATAAGATACCATTTCTTATCCATTTGATAGAAAAGAACAAAATGTTTGCTAACTCTCTGTGGAGAAACCTGGACTCACAATGTGCTCTGCCAGTGAGAATATAAATTAGCACACCTCTACAGAGGGAATCTTATACGTCAAAATTACAATTGCTGTATCTTTTCACTCAGTAATTCTCTTCCTAGGAATTTATGCTATGGATATATTCACATATATGCAAAGCGATGTGTGCATACATGCGTGTGTGTGAGAGAGACAGAGAGAGAGACGGATGCAGCTCCCAGGTTAAGGGCATATGTATGACTTAGAGAAAACTCCACTTGCCTTTTAATGCTATGTAAATTTGCCTTCACTTTGAAATCTAACTCCTACTTGCAACAAATTCTTCATGACAATCACCTTCACTTGTTGCACAAACAGCTTTTAAATTATTGAAAAGCCTTTGAACCCTTTTCTTGCACTGAAGTAAAGCTAAATAACAACTGTGTGTATCCATTCTGACTTAACTACACATTCAATGTAAAGACTTCAAGACACAGTTAGGAACTGATCTCATTCCTAACCCGGAGACTGACTGTATTACATATAAATCTCTTTTGCTACTTTTTAATAATAGCAATGACTAGAAAAACCTAAATATGCTTAGGAATTGATCAGTTCAAGAGCAGCTTATCTATATGACAGGATACTGTATTTACTGGCCTCTTACTAGAGGGGAGTAGAGAGGGTGGGGAGGAGGGGGCAGGAGATTGTTGAAAGGATATGACATGTATGAAATGGAAAGCAGGAATGTGCTGCCACTGGACAAGGAGAACAGAGGAAGCTGCAGATGAGGGGCATGCAGATTTGAATTGTACTGTAAACTTGCACTCAATCACAATAAAAAAAAAACTAAAGCCATTCCAAATGTACAGCTATGAACGATCTCAAAGATGTCTCATTATGCAAAAAAGCAAGAGGTGATACTTTCAGAGGTGCACACTGAAGCATACAGGCTAGGTGGATATAATATCTGTGATTTGCTTTCTAATATTTTAGCAAAAAGAGAGCAAGAAGAGAAAAGGACAGGAGGAAAAGACAAAAACAGATAAGGCCGAGTGACAGAGCTGGGGGAGCTGCTGGGTCAGCTGATAGAGACACAGAGGTTCTTATACTCTTCTCTCCTTTACACACGTTTGTCAGTTTTTATAATTAAAAGTTTATAAGCAAACAGTCAAATAAGTAAAGACATAGAAGAGTATGCAGAGGATGAACTGTATGGTATATGGGTTGCATGTTTAAAAAACTTAAAAAATTACAATACATAGAGTTTGTGGCCTTTGGAAAGCTACATTATATACATGTATATGTGTGTGTATATATAGGTATATATAGATATGTATTCATACACATGCACCCTGTATAATATGTCTGTGTGTATCTTATACTGTATACACTATAACCTAGTGAGGTTAATATTGAGGGCCAGAGGTGGAAAAGGTGACTCACCTCATTGTTTTTGTTTCTATTATCTTTTGAACTTTGTATTTAAAATAATACAAAATTTAAAGTTGATGAAGAACATTAAATAGCACTCCAGTACTGCAGAGGAAATAAGCATGATGTCTATTAAATGTCTATCAAATGGCTGAAATCAAAAGAGTTTTGAATCAGCGACTCTAGAGGGAAAAACAACGACTAATAAACCCGAGTCACTGTTCTCAATAGTGTGTCCACAGGGAGCCTACACTTCGGTCAGGAAGCCTCTGCCCCAAGGCAATCCAGGGATTCTCCTCCTTCACTGAACTCTGCAAAACCATTAAAATAACTACTCAAATCAGCGTAGCATACAACTGGCAATACTTTCAAATAGCCACTTTTGCTAGACTCTAAGTGGTACTGAAATTGAGGTCAAAAGTGAAAAAGAAAGCCTCTTTCTCTCCCCACCCCCACAGTGATGACAATACCTGTAAAAAGACCTGCTGGCTCACTGGAGCCTGAGGGGCAACACAGACACCAGCTCTGTCGAAAGCAAGTGAAAGTGCAGCGATTGCCATTTGTGGTGCAGATGTCACCATCTGACTGACTTTTGAGAGCCCACAGGTACAGCCTGGTACACACATATTCATCTGAGGGCTTGTTTGGCCACTTGGACATTAAAAGTTAATGTCAAGAAATAAATCCTCTATTATAGTCAGTCCCATGACAGACTTAAGACTTTGCAACAACACATCTCTGGAATAGTTTCTTCCATCTTGCATTTAAATTCCATCCGAAATGCGGACTTTCAAGCCTTAAAATGTCAGGACCCTGATTTACTGGCCAGTAATATACACTGCTCAATGCTATAAAAATAGGGTGTCTCTTTTGTAACCCCAGAGCTCAGAGGCAGGGTTAGCACTTATCTGTCAAGAGGACTGTCTCATACCCTGTTTAACACTCCACTGCTCAACTGGAAGGGGACACAAGGGTCCTTCTGCAGAGCCTGTATGTCTTGATCTAAGTGGTGGCTATCCAGGAGTGTGAAAAGTTCATCAAGTTATACACTTAAAATTTGAGCTCTTTTCTGTATGTTTATTTCTATTAAAAGTTATAAATAATTAAAAAAATAAAACTGATGACACTGAGGTTCTTTAATATTTCTCAATCTATTAACTGTTCCATGCCCTAACCCCTCTTTTTTCTTCCTAGCACATCTTAGCAAGAAGAGAGCTGTTCCATCTTATATTTCAGAAAAGGGTTCCATTTTTTTCAAAGGAATTCTGCACGGTTTCACAGCCGGCTTTATCTGTCACCAGCTGCACCCACTCTTGTGCCTCGGGCTCTGGCTGGCCTCAGCTGCAGCAAGCTCTCTGTGCTTTGATAGCCCTGTACAATGCTGCTTGAACTCCATGCCACAAGGCAACACTGTAAAGAAGCTGAAAGCAGAGAGAAATCGACTATCACAAGTTGAGCAACAGGATTTTCCCATAACGTTTCTTACATTGAAATGGGGTAAACCTGGTAGGACCTGCATGTTATGTGAAATAATTTGCAAGGAAACACAGGGACTAGCTAAGTGGTGGAGACCTTCCTCACACTCTCAGTAGGCACATGGCAACAATGATGGACGGACCGAGTGTGACAAGAGTTAGAACTTCACCACATTTCCATGGTTGGAGGTTTTATCATTTGTTCTCATCCAGTGCCTGGCTAAAGTACAACACTCATTCCTTCCCATTACCCTGCCATCCCCCTGACAGTCTCCCCTCTGGGACTACAACAAAAGGCCGATTTCCTAGTATCTGTAGCTTTTGAAGAGTCAACAGTTACTGCACTGCCCAAGATGATGCGCGTGGATGCTGCATGGCTTCTCCTGGCTTGGAGCCTTACCTCATTCAAGGCACACATCCGAGCAATGGAGCCAATGTTGTTGGTGATGGTGACCAAAGTGGCTCGGGCGAGGTCTTCCTTGCTGATGGAATCTCGCTTTTCTTTACTCATCATGTTGCCAAAGCTATGTTGGAAATATTAGTGAGAATGTTCAAATGATCCTGAGGCAGGCCCATGCTTCCACTAAAGAACTGTGGAAAGCTCTATGAATAACTGTGTTCAAACTCAAATGATCAGATTTGGCTACCATGGTTCATAAGCAAGCAGGATTATGGTATGAATGGTTGGCTGCCCTTTTCTTAAGTGGGACAATATAGCTTGGCTATTGATGGGGACATACAATTTTTACTTCCTCTAGATAGCTGGACAAGAACTGAACAGGGGAAACTGTTGCAGTTTTCCAGAACCTTCTTTCAAGGTTGTTCTAAAGCATCAATGTCAGGAGCTATACATCTCAGTGCTTCATTAAGGGCAGGAGATCAAGTCTGAGTTCTATTACCATAGATATTTGCACCAGGCTGGTAGGCTGACATTTTAAAAACAACTGAACGAACGGCAGGGTGGCCGGCTTGCCTTGTGCTTCATCACCACGGCCCCTAGCTACTTTGTCTCTACCTTGATGCTACAGCAGATCCTTGGAGGCCAAATCGTTCATAGTCTCCTCCGTAAATGTCCTTCACCAGCTTATCAACATTGGTGCTGTCGCCTTTCGCTGCCATTTCCAGAGCTTCTTCGAAGGTCTCACAACCAGTCAGCAAGCAACATAGGCCTAGGAATGTTCCACCTCCAAGACTGAAGGAACAATAAGGTTTATTTTTAAATTTTACTTCAAGATATGCCCATTCAAGTCCCCAGTTACATCAACACCATTAATGTGGGTTATAAGCTAAGAGAACAACAAAGCGCACTTGAATTACAGTGCTAGGGTGCCAAAGAGCTCTAGGGCAGATTAGATAAGAAAGAGGGCAGAGATTAAAAACAAACATCAAAGAATGTAAATTTTAAACTCAAAACCAGAAAAACTCTCACTGATTTCCGTTGTGAGACCTTCAACTAGCCACTAACCCACTAATCTAAGTATTTCAGTCTTTTCTCCTATAAAGTGGGGCAGATGTTATCCCCCCTATTTAGGTGCCTTATAAGCTGCAAATAACCAGAGAAACGATTACTATAAAACAAAACACACCTGCAGCTGAATATGAATACTCAGAAACAGAATGTATATGAAGTATGCTCACAACTAGGGAGCCAAACCCTCTCTCTAGTGGCAAAACTGACCCAGGACTCGGCCAGGACTAGCCAACCCAAAGGTTCTTTCACTTGACCTCTTTTCTAGCAAAGATAATCCTTTCTACCCTCTTTTAGAGATTCATGGGAGAAACAAAAAAGCAAAAAAAAAAAAAAAAAAAAAAAAACTCACTCATCTGCATGACGTAAGATTTTTTTTTCCTAATAGACTTTGGAGAAAGTTAATATTTTACTTGCCATCCACAAGTCATAAAACAACAACAAAGGTCATGAAATGACTCCAATGCTCGGAACCATGTTTTTAAAAGCTTTCCACTGTTTGGGGGATAGTTCCTTTTTAATAGCCTTTTTAGACAAAATTAGGAACTGATTACAGCAATTGAGAACAAACTCATTTGAGTATTAATATCAAAGATAGCTGACAGAAGCAAAAGCAGATTTAGAGTAAAGACATAACCAGTGAACTTCTGTCAGGAGAAAGAGCATTGATTTGTGAAGTTACAGACTCGGATTTTATTCTTTATGTATCAATAGACATTGGAGAGCTGCTTACAGCAATTTGTCCTAAAGACCCAAAGAACTGCCACTGGAAACCCCACATGTATTTTCTTTTCTTTTTTTTTTTTTCCTTTCTACTTGCCATTAATTCCAACTCACGGCAACCACATATGTGTCACGGTAAAACTGTGCTCCATAAGGTTTTTCATGGCTGATTTTTCAGAAGTAGACTGCCAAGTCTACTTCCAAGGTGTCTCTAGGTAGATTCGAACCTCCAGCCGAGCATGTTAACTGTTTGCACCAACGATTTGATTTGGTGCATTTGAGTACTGGCTTCTAATTATAAGAAAGAGTTCAAGTTGGGATTAAGGTTATTTTTAACTTAAGTGTGAAAAAAGAAAGAATGTAAACTATATTTGATGTCAGTAACTGTTAGAGAGAAACTACCAGATTGTATATAGACACAGAGTTCTTTAAATCTCATCTAAAGCAAAACTGTATATTTTTACAATGTTGTTCTTGTAAAAAACACACACTCTATTGAAATTATGTATTCTCGTAACACATGAATTACATGTTCTCATAGAAGGACTGTGTGGGGACAATACGGAAGGTGCTTCTCTCAGACCTTCTGACTCTGTACAGGCCTTCCAGCCAGAAGTGAATCACCAACATGACATACCCTGTTTATGCCCAGCTTGGCCTTTCGAGCACTGTATCTGGCAGCCAGGCACCTCTGTGTAAAACTAGTATATAATGTCACTGTGCCATGAGGTGCTGTTCTGTGGGGTCCTGCCTGCTGCTGCTGACTGGGTGTGTGTCCTGCTGCCCACTGAATGTCATACCTGTCTCAAGCCTTTGCACCAGTAAATCTGCCATGACCACACTAGCTGAGCCGCCATCATTATTGGGTCTACCCAAATCTTGAACCTGCACTCCTGACCTTAAGAACCTGCTTTCTGACAGCCTGGCAGCACAATGGTTACATGCTCAAGCAGCAAACTGCAAGGCTGGTAGTTCAAATCCACCCAGCAGCCCCACGGGAAAAAGACTTGTCAGTCTGCTTTCATAAAGACTAAAGCCTAGAAAACCATACAGGACAGTTCTACTGTCATGTGGAGTTGCTATGAGTCAGAATCAACTTGGCAGCAGCCAACACCACCACGGTGTTGAAAGATTACATAACCAGGCACCACCTGTAACAGACACCCTAGCTGTAGGGGCAGTGCCAGGATGAAAGTAAAAGCTTCCCTATACATTATCACCTCACCAGCTTATGCACTGCAGAAAGTTTAGATTTCCTTTAAGAAAGTTTTTATTTATTTGCATTTAATACATTTCACACTACCTGTCAGTTTCAAATGAAACTACAAAGCTAGTGTATTCTAACGGGAATGCCTTCTGGTTTGTGCACCATCTGAATTTGTTTTGTCTTGTGTGTGTGTACATTTTTAAAGAGAATGTCTTTCCTCACCTTCTAGTTTCCAAAGGTCTTTCACCGTCCTCCACCAACGACTTACCTTTCTTTGAACATCAGGTATTCATATTAATTAAAATGTGGGGCAGGCATAGGCAATGAATGACACTGGCTGACTTAGAAAGAAGGCAACTCATCACTTGATGCAATGGTATGGGTGAAAAAACAAACAAACAAACAATTGTTTTATATGACTGCAAAATGACAGGAGATTCCAGACAAAGGAAGCCTAGCTGAATGGTGGACATGAGCACGCGCTTGCACACCTTGTACACCACAGATAGGAGGAAAGTGCCAAACGGCTCCCAGCACTTGATTAAGATCCTCAAGCTATGAATCATTATTTAATTAACTGATTCCCTCATTGAAAATCAGATACATCTGTTCACTTCAGGAGACAATAAGACCCTTGGTAAATTAGAGACAAAAACATACAGCTGGAAACAGCTGCTGGCTATTATTATTACTCCACAAAAGAAACCTCCCCAAAACTAATAATCTTGTAGCAAAGGATTTTAGGGAGTAGAAGAAGCCTTCAATTACTGAGGGCTTGTGCCTTTAAAATAGATACCAAAATAATGAGATGATAAATTCTTTACATTCCCCTTCTACTAGACTATTCTAATAACATCAGCTGCCAAGTCTTATTTTTTCACTGACTTCTATTATAAAATTGGTGTTGTGTTACTAGTAAAAAAAAAAGTTCCTACCCAATCTGAGATGCAATAAAACCACACATAAGACTAAAACAAACTATTTAAAAGCCATACATTTATAAAAGGAACCTGATATCCTGTAATGATGCAGTTTCCTAAAGTTAAATTGCTTAATGGGAAAATAGGGTGCAATATTATAGTTACAAAAAAACTAAGAGTGATAGCTATCAGCCTCATAATAAAACTAAACCAAACCAAGGTCATTACCATCAAGTCAATCCCAACTCACAGTGACTCTACAGGATAAATAGGGACGGTCCTATAGGGTTTCTCCCATGGGAAGGCTGGTAACTTTTTTGGTTAACAGCCAAGTGCTGTAACTATGCACCACCAGGGCTTCTTAATCAGCCTCATAATAGCAAAACTTAAAAATTAACCTATTTGCTTAAAACAGTAATGTTCCACACACTATTCGCTGTTGACCACAACACTGTACATCAGTGGTTTGTTCCACTTGAATCTACAGATACCTTTGGAAGAAGTGCGCTTGTTGGACAAGGAGCCCCACAGGTTTGAAGTCTCACTCCCCCCAACTCCCACATGTGGCAGCCCCTGAAATGGCTCTCTACTACCCCTCAGCATACTGTCGCACAGTTCCAAAACTACTGAAGAGATAGCTTGGGCATCCAGAGAGGATTTGCTGTTGATGGCCTAGCACTGGTCATTGCTGAGCAACTGCCAATAGCTGGAACTTACAGGCTTTATTGTATGTGTAATCAAAGCCAAACACTGCAATTAGCTCATTAGCAGCTATTCATGAGTATGACCCAGATTCCTGGAATTTCCAGGCTTGAGAAAGTGTACCGTTACTGCAATTCATACATTAAATATTGATCAACACAGTCATAAATATCTAACTGTGGAAAAATGCTTAGCTTGTTGTTACCCTGGAGCTAGCCCCAACTCAAATGATCCCTGCGTAGAAGTCTACAATTTCTTAAAAACTGGTCCTTTATCAAGAGAATTACTTTCTAAAGTAAAACTAGCTCAGCTGAAATGTTTATTTATCTCTAATTTTTCTGACAGTCCAAAGGGGGCCACGGAGTCACGGCTTTGACTGCTGTGTGAGCAAGCAAGATCTAGTTCTGTATTTGCAGTAGTAACTATACTGCAGGTGGCTATTAACTTACCAAAGCCTATACTCTGGGCATGGGCAGAATTCGATCAGAATGCACACGCTTACAGGAGCACATATGCCAGAGTTTCTCAACAACACTGCTAACACTTGAGGTTCAGTAATGTTCTGCTGTGAGGGGCTGGCCTGTGCATTGAAGGATATTTACCAGAATGCTTGGCTTCTACTCATTAGACGTCAGTAGCACGTCAAGCCCCAGTTGCGACACTCTCCAGGCAATGCCCAACATCTCTTGAGGAGCTAAACCTTCTCCCCTCCCAGTGGAAACCAATGATTTGTGCAAGATCCATCACCAGTCATGGAAATACACTGGAAAGCAGTGCTTTCCTTCCAATGGGTGAGCAGTACTGCAAAATTTCATGCTGCAGAAGACCGTAAGAAACAATGTAAGAAACAGCTCCCTCATGTCACAAATGAAGACTCTGAGGCCCAGAGAAGTGACATGATGTCTTTATCCATTAAAGACAAGGGCTTCAACAGCGTGTCCCAAGGCACATTCCACAGAGTCCCAGTTCCTGAAGTGATTCCTCCAAAAATGGGTTCTGTGGTCCAATACGTTAAGAGAAATAACCGGAGTTTCCAATTAGAGAAAGGCTTCCTATCACATCCTCCTTTTAGAAATGGACAGATCATGTACTTATTGTAAAGACCTTGTAAAGTTCTACAGTAAATGAAGCCCGTTTAAATTTGTTTACACTAGAATCTCACAAAGATTTCTCACGCCAAGCCCTTTCCAGTGTTGCATGGCCACAAACAGGAAACTCAGCCCGTGCACCCTGGTACGTGTGCATAGAAACAAAGCAGCTCTGATCGGCTATCGCCACAAGGCTGTTGTTGACCAGTCCCCTGCATTCTGAAATTTCCTGTGAGGTTCCAATTTTCAGCTGGAGCACTTATCTGAAGGGAACAAATATGCTCTGTAAGCCCCTTTTGGTTTGCTCTTAGAATAGCATCTTATTTCTATCAACTTATCCTTCAGGGAGTCCCTCATATGTAGGGACTGTGCTAGGCACCAATGAGGTTGCAAAAGAAGGGTTCTTCTGAAGTCCCTTCTGACCATCCCAACGATTCTTCCATCTGGATTCTACGATTCGCCCTTGTCATTCATGTGGCACTTAATACACATTGCCTTGTTGGTGTGCGTGACCCTTCTGATATGCACGACCCTTTTTCCCTCAACCTGACCACAGTCTCCTTGCTTTAGAGGGGGCAAAACTGAAAAATCAAACAAAATTTGTGGCTGTCAAGTTGATTTTGATTTATAACGATCCAGTAGGAGAGGGTAGAACTGCCCCACAGGCTTTACAAGGCTGAAATCTTTACAGAGGCAGACTGCCCTATCTTTCTTCCGTGGGGTGGCTGGTGGGTTTGAACTGTTGACTGACCTTCTGGTTAGCAGCCAAGAGCTTAGCCACTGTACCACCAGAGCTCCTGCCAGCAGGACAAGGACTGTGTTTTAGTCATCTTTAGATAAATCAGCACAGTACTCTATCCTTTTTGGCTGGCTGAGGAGGACAAGACATTTTTTAGAAATGTATTTACTGTAAATAGCCTTCTAACATAAGCTGGTTATCAAGGAAAGAGCGTAAAAGGTTCTTCTAGTGGAAAACATGTTTACCTGGTCCCTGTAACTCTTTTATAGTTGTCCTTGGAGTACACTGCTAGGATGCTGACCCCTGAGCCCATGTTAACCAGCAACATAGGGTATGGATTGTCAAGGCAATACGGCTTTTTTTGACACAATTCCGGATTTGTGGGATTTTCAAAGTAATAACATTCCGGTTTGCCATTGAATCCCACAGAATCGACGTAAAGCAGGCCCTGAATCAGACAGTCCAGTTCATCCAGTTTATGGAGCTGCAGATCAGCAATCTGAAAGAGAAAAGACTTGGTAAGAGAGGCTATGACTACTGCAGGGAAAGGCTGAGAAGCTACAGCAGTATGTGAGGGGGTCATCAGCATGAAAAGCATGGGAACACCCTTGAAACATCCCGTGGTGAATCTTGGGGAAAATCAGTCACCCTGCTGGAAAAGCTGTGTTCACCAGATACCACGCTGCCCATCCCACCAGGAGCGTTAAAGGAGGGTGCTTGCTGGAAAGGCTTTTATTAGCACTTGCAGTGGTTGAGAGGTGGCATCCCACAGGTCCCAACTCCCAGAACCTGTTAATGTAACCTTATTTGACACAAACATTTTGAGGTGAGATGAAGTTAAGGATCCTGAGATGAAGACATCATCCTGGATTACCCAGGTGCATTCTAGATCGATTGACAAGGATCCTTATAAGAGACACACAAGGGAGATTAGATTATTGACACAGAGCAGAAAGCTGTGTGAAGACAGAGGATGAGATTGGAGTGATGCAGCCACAGTCAAGAAACTGTGAGAGTCACCCAAAGCTGGAAGAGGCAGGGAATGGAATCACCCCCTAGAGCCTGTGGAAGGGATGCAGTTCTACTGACACATTGATTTTCACCTTCTGGCCATAAATCTCTCTGTGAAGGAACATATTTCTGTTGTGTTTAGCTACAAAGGCAGTGCTAAGCTGTTACAGCAGCCACAGTAAATGAACATAACATACCATCCCAAGGGAGCTCTTTGGCAGGGTGAGAGCATCTGGAAAGCAGCAAGAACCCTCCACTTTCCTCCCACAGGGGTTCCTGAGGTCCCAAGGGAGCCTGGGAGCTGGGAAGAATCTCCCTCGAGTACTCAAAGTCTAACTACCCTTCCCAGGCTCAGGCTCTACAGGTAGACCGAGCTTAGAATTGTGACTTCAACATCTAACTGAGGATTGTGGGGCGAGTTACTTAACTTCCCAAACCTTAGCTTACTCGCCTGTAAAATGGGGAAAATAATACTATATAGTCTTGTTGTCAAGATTATATAGTAATAATATATATATATAAAACATTTAGTACAGGGCTTAGCACCTACTAAGAGCTCAAAACATGCTGGCTTTTGTGTTAATAGCTGAGCGGTGCCACAGTGTCCAGTTTCTGTGAGACAAAAAATGCCACCCTCCTAGACAGTGGGAAAAAAAGAAAAGAGAAATAAGTTGGTTGTGGGTTAGCCTTAGGGGCTAGTGGCCACTCTGTACTCAACAAAAACGTACTCCATAATCTTTACAAATGGTACAGTAAAATACATGATAGCCAGAGCCTGTGTAAGGTGAAAATTTGTCAAGCAGGGAAAATTCAAATATTTTCCACTAACAAAAAGTGATATAAAAGTGGAAAGACTCCCTCCTGTCAAAGGCAGAGAACTCAAGAGCCAGAAAACTGCGACAGTTCCAGCTCTCACAGTGTACTACGTCACTGCTAATCCAAAGGTCTAGGTTGATGATTGTTTTCCATGGGCTCAGAAAAAAGAAAAGGTCTAATCATTAACAACAAGAAACTAAGCCAATGAAGCCAAATTAAGCCAACTAATCAAAAAATAACTCGTGAGACATAAACCTGGTTGCACCGTATTTAAAGTGCTCAGCAGCTAACCCAAAGGTCAGTTATTCTAAACCTTGATTTTTTTAAAAAAAAACCTTTTTAAGAAAACAGTAGCTAATATATATTAAGTGCTTACTACATGGGCACTTGTACCAGCCCATTTAATTATCCTAAAAAAAACCCTTTAAGTAGGTGTTAGCCTTATTTTATGGTTAAGGCTCACAGATATTTCATAACTGTTCTAAGTCATACAACTACCAAGTATCAACTGTTCTGTTCTTTGTTACCACAATGGGTGATAGGGTCCGCTTCTACGGTCTGGAAATGATCCACACAAATACTACACTTACATACGTTCCCCAAAAGACATCACCTTTCCTACAAACATTAATTGATATGAAACTTTTGACTCTGTGTCAGGACTTTCCTACTCAACAAAATCAATCAACTCTATCCCTATAACCACCAAAACCACTGCCATTGAGTTGGTTCTGACTCATAGTGGCCCTATAGGACAGAGTAGAGCTGCACATAGAGTTTCTAAGGACTGCCTGGAGGATTAGAACTGCCAACTTTTTGATTAACAGCTGTAGTACTCAACCACTATGCCATTAGGGTCGCCTCCATAGAGCAGAACTGATTAGAGTAGGCTACCAGCCAGGAGGTAGACGTGTTCTTGATATACAAAAACAAACATTCTAAATGATACTAGATGATAAGTAAATCTATGCCATAAATGGTTCCATTTCATGTTGGATGAAATGTATATAATTATAAACACTTCATGAGGTAGTAATACTACATAGGAGTTCTTGGGTGGTGTGAACAATTAGTGCAATGAGCTGTTAACCAAAAGATTGACAGTTTGAGTCCACCTAGAGGCACCTCAGAAGAGAGTCCCGGTGATCTACTGAAAAATCTGAAAATTACATGAAGCATAGTTCTACTCTGACACACACAGGGTCACCATAAGTCTGAACTGATTCAAAAGCTACTGGGTTTTTTGTTTGTTTGCTTGTTTGTTTGTTTTATACTACAGGTATAAACCTGTCTGGAGACCTAAGACACTGTGGTAGGCTGTAGTACTATAAAAGCTTTGTGCTCTATCCCCCTGATTCTTCATCTTATTAACCTCTGTCATTGTACTTACAGCATTCACCACATTCTAGTTTGTTTGTTTTCTGGCTCAGTGGGTACCCTTCAGCACCATGCTCAAAGGCTTCTACACAGTGCTTAAAAAACATTTGTTAAATGGGACAGAGGAAGAGTTACCACCTCTTGGATCACTTCCCATTGAAAAGATGCAATTTCATCAGTCTTGGGACTATAGATTAACCTGTTTAAAAATTAAACAGACGTCAATCAACAATACTGACAGCCATGTCCAGAACCAACATCACAAATACACGCAGAGACAGTTTATCCAGCTGGACATCCTGAAACTATCCTAAAAAAGCCAGTGCCGTCGAGCTGGATCCGACTCATGGCAACCTTAGCGGTCAGAGTAGAACTGCTAGCCTAGGGAGAAGAAAAGTCTGTCAAGGCAAATAAACTAAGCACATACAAGGTTGACTGGAAAGAAAACACCATCAGCTAAACTTTATCCTCAACATCATCTTCAAATAAAGTGCTAAGGGCAAACAACTCTACACATTTTATTGTGGAAGGGTTATTTCTGAAGCCTGAGGTCACAAACCTAAAGACCAATAAACAGAAATATTGGTCACTTTCACGGAGACTTCCAGAAGCCTTCCTCAAAAGTCTTTACCATCCACGAAAAAGAAAAGGCCCCCAAATATAAGTAGTGAGCCAAGTAGCTACTTGGGTTTTGAAACAAGGCTAGCTGAAATGTAGAAAAAGTTAAACGTTAATCTACTCAACAGATTTTGTAGTTTGTTAGTACCATTGAATTAACTGTGAAGAAATCTTCCTAAAAAAAGCATGCTAAGATCCCAGCTATTGAGAAACTTTCTCTCTCTCTGGCCTCAGTTTTCATTAGGGGTAACTAACTCAAATGTCTGTAGGCGACAGAACGAAAACATAAATCAGTGAAGCCTCTGACGAGATATAAAGCAACAAGACAACCCACTCCTATACAACACGACAACATGTCTTGTCACGTACCATGGGCTCTCTTAAGCTAATATGAACTGGCTAATACACCTCACTGCTTAGGACCCTCCTTAGCAAACTTTTGGAGAGTACAAGTTCTTCTGATTCCTAACTCAACCACTCACCACACATAAAGCAAGAAGCCTGGGTTTGCCCTAAGAATCAAGCCTTCTGTAAAGAATGGAAAGTTCTCTAATAAAAAATTGTACACCTGTTCCTCGTGCTTCTCAACATGGTTAGGTTCTGTCATGGACTGAATTGTGCCCACCCAAAAATATATGTCGCCATGTGGCTGGACCATGATTCCCAGTGTTTTGTGATTGTCCTCCCTTTTGTGATTTTCCTATGCTGTATGTTAAAGGATTCAGGTGGGACTGTAAATCCCTTCACAAGATCATCTCCCTGCTCCACTGTAAAGGGAGTTTCCCTGGAGTATGGTATGCCCCAGCCTTAACCCTTTCATCCTACAAGAGATAAAAGGAAAGGGAAGCAAAGACAGAATTGGGAACCTCGCACCATCAAGAAAGCAGCACCGGAGCACGTCTTTCAGACCTGAGGTTCCTATGCCAAGATGCTGCCTGGACAAAGACTGATGCAATACCAGACTTTCCTCCAGAGCTGACAAGGTGGAAAGCCTTCCCCAGGAGTGGACACCCTGAATTTGGACTTGTAATCTACTGAAGTGTGTAAGAATAAACTTCACTTTATTAAAGCCATCCACTCACTGTATATCTGTTACAGCAGCACTCGCTGACTGGAACAGGTTCCAAAGATCAGGTTGGCAATGTGTGAACCCAGAGGATGATTGCATCAGATCATAAAATGGAGAATGACGACTTTATTACACATTGACGAAATTATATTATTACATAACTGTCAAGGAACACTATCATCTAACTGCCAGACTACATCATTTCATAACTGTCAAACCACTGAGGATCACGGCCCAGCCAAACTGACATAAAACTTTAACCATCACAGCCAGCGTTACCCTTGCTTTACACCTCACTATTCATTACTGCCAGATATATGTCAGTGAGCAAAATAGTCAGACAGCAGGATTTTTACTATTATCATAAGTGTGAAGTGTCAGATAACAAGTTAGTTGACAAGTGAAGAGTAGGTGTACAGGTCTCATCTGCAGGTCTTTAGGCAAGGAAGCTATGATTTTCCCTATTTTGCAGATGTAATATATGACTGCAGGTCAGCAGTTTGAGGGACCTACTCAGGATCCCAAGGTTAGCATGTGGAGGGAAGTTGAAATTTGGAAACTTTCAGACTACAACTACAATAAATTAGCATTATCTTGCTTTGTACCAAAGCCACCAAAGCAAGTATGGGTACATGGGGTTCTCATACTGTAAATGCATCAGAATTACCTAGAGGGCTTGTTGAAACACATGCTGATAGATCCTACTCCAAAAAGTTTTCTTGTGTTCCTAGCCATATTCCAGCTGATGCTATAGCTAATTCTGCTGTTCCTAAAATGCCATTTTAAGAGCAACTGATGCATCAAGAGAAATACAGTGTTTGCAGCTGTCCACTACCACACCCAGTGAAGTGATAACCAGGATTTGATAAAGTCATAATCTCCTTAATAGTACCTGTTCTAAATAACTCAAAGGGCTCTTTTCAAGAATAAGATTAAAACGCTCTTAAAAAGTATAAAGTTTAATATTCATGGGTTATAGTTGTCTGAGAAGTAAAATAATTCAGATCTTCTAATGTCAAGTTGAATTACTTTCAAAACTGCATTTCCAAACTGAAGACTCCAATTTTTAGAGGAAATTCAGTGATTCCCCACATGCTAATATCAGAAAAACCACAGGCCTTTACCATAGGCACTCCCAGGAAACACTGTAAGAGTACTTCAGCTCGATCTATCAAAAATATCAAAACATAAAACCTAACAAGTTTCCTGAATATAAACAAATACTGTGAGAGACAGAGTAACAGGGCAAGGGTCTGGGCTCCTTTGTTTCAGAGAACGGCTAGGATAATAGGCATAACAAAGATTAATCAGAAAATACTCTGTATTTCACTTTGCTGAGTGGCATCTGAGGTCTCTTAACAATCAGCATGTGAGCAAGCGAGCTGCCATCTAAGGAGCTTCAGTTGGTTCCAATCCACCTGGAGCAGAAAGAAATGAAGGACACAAAAGACATGAGTAAATTATGAGCCCAGGAGACAGAAGCGGCTAAGCAACTGGGAGACTATATCAGCATGAAACCAAAAGAACTAACGGTGCCTGGCCACCACCACCAACTGCCCTGACAGGGAACCCAGTGTAGAGTCCCTGACATAGTGAGAGAAAAACAGGGATGCAGATGTAGAACTCTATTAAAAGACCAGATTTTATGGTTCAATATCCTCGAGGGTGCCCTCAGAATATGGCCTGTGGACTTGCTGCTAGCCCAGAGGTGAAACCACTACCAAAGCCAACTCTCCAGACAAGAATTGGACTGGACTTATAAGACACAGAGTGATGCTTCTTGGCTTAAACATATACATATGAGGCTGTCAGAGCAGTTTCTCTCTAGAGTTGAGATCAGAGAGTGAAGAGGAGGGGACAGGAGCTGGTTGAATGAATACAGAAAGTACAGGATAGAAAGGAGAAGTGTGCTGTCACAAGGTTGTAAGGGCAGCTAGAGTTGCACAGAGGTATGTATCTGGGGGTTACACAGCAAACTGACTTTGATTATAAACTTCCACTTAAAGCACAATGCTTTTTGTTTTTGTTTTTTTAAAAAGCTAGCAAGCGGCCATCTAAGATACATCAACTGGTACACCAAGCCACCTAGAGCAAAGGAGAACGAAGAATACCAAAGGCATAAGGAAAATATGAACCCACATAATCCACAGATTCCATCAGCCTTGATATCACTGAGACTAGAGGGACCCTAGAAGACATAGCCCTTGGGCTGCTAGTCTGGAACTAAACCATTCCTGAAACAAACCGTTCAGACAAAGAATAGACTGGACTATAAGACATAAAATGATACTTCCTGTCTCAAGGAGATACATAAGACTAAACCATAGCTCCTGTCAAGAGGCAAGATGCAATGGCAGACGGGGACAGGAGCTAGGTGAATAGTCACAGGAAATACAGGGTACAGAGGAGGTGTGTGCTGTCACTACCATATAGTAGGGAGAGTAACTAGGGTCACATAGCAGTGTAAGTTTTTGTATGAAAAACTGACTTGAACTGTAAACATTCAATTAAAGCACAATAAAAATAATTAATAGTTAACTGACTAAACAAATCTGGTAGAAATAATCCCAAGAGATTTTATAGCTACTACCTAATTCAGTGGACCTACTCCAAACCAATTAAGTCATTCAAATTGAGTTAAGAGTCACTTCAGGCATGAACAAATATATTTTTATTCTACCTTACAGTTTTTAGGATGCTTTAGCCAGACACTAGTTCCATAAACCAAACTGTAAGTGGCAGAATTGACATATATAAAATGGTTGCTTTTGAATTACAAATGATACTCAGGGCTCTTTTCATAAAAGGCATCTTACAGAGATCTGACAGAAAGATGAATTTCAAACATGTGTGATTACTGAGAAATACAACAAAGTCTCAAAAGATGGATTTTTCTTTCCCTACTCATTATGAAAGAGACCATATATGAGTGACATAGGTCACAAGTGTCAAGCCAGGACAAAGTAGAGAATGTCAGCATCTACTACACCTTATCTCTGCACACAAATCAGTCCCTGATTAACAGAAGGAACCAAATCAACTAATTCTGTCCAGTGGTCCACTGGAACTGAGAGATTACTAGTACCTACAATTACCCTATCCCTCGTGTAGATTTTTGTCACCATTGTTTACCCTCTGAGGCTGTTCTCTTGAATATTTCTGGCATTAATATGGCCAATCTCTAGATCCTCACAGCCTAAAAAATGTGACGACAGCAATCAGAAAATCTTTTCTTCTGCCCTAAATCTCAAACCAACCAAAAAACATTGTTACACCCTGTTTGCTTAGTGTGTCTTCTTTTTTCTTAAAGTAACTGAAAGAATCCCTTTTAATTTCTAATTAATATTAGGCTGTGACTTAGGAAAATTTACAAGAAAAAAAGCATTTGTTTTAACGAAAAGCTAGGTGGGCAAGAATAGTTTTTTTCTATAAAATGTCTATTGTGAAGAATACTTTTAACAGGGAAATAAGGTGATGGAGCAGTCAGATGCTTCCTATGGTCCCTCTAACAACAAAGACAGAAAAAGCCAAAGGAATAGATTATATATGACACTCTAGGAGTCAAATATCAAAAGGAAAATTGAGGAATTAGATTCAGCCAACAGGGAAGGGAGAATAGGTGTACAAGTACCCAGGACTGGCCACACCTAACCCAGGGGGAATCTGCACCCCACAGGAAGATTGGTGGTAGATACTGTGGTGAGCAAAGCAGTAGTGTTCAGAAAGTGTCTTTCTCAGCAGGTGACACTAAGTGGCAGCGAGACCACTCATGCCTCCTGAATCACTGAAAAGAGGCATCTGATCATGAAAACCTAAGTGACTTTCATCTAACCTACCACATGTTGATCTAAAACTTTCCTTTAAAAGGGTGAAACTCTTTCCCTTATCCAGCACTCTACCTTTTCTTCTGTGCACTGCACTGGGTTTCATATTCTGAATCACTACTTTGGCTGGAGGTAGGACCCCTTATGTATACCCTGAGCCATTCTCCCAGACTTTGAAAGGGAACAATTCAAGCAATGACAGTAAAAAAAGAACTGCCAGCTTCCCTAAACTATGAAATCAGGGCAGAAACACATCCTTTGCCCAGGTACAGATATAAGGGGGCTTACAGCACTGCATACAGCATCCAGCGTGTCCACTGTCCTGCAGCAAAAGCTATCTTCCAACTTACGTTAAGGAACAGGGACAAGCCTTCTTCACAGGTATGACAGCTGTCCAGACCCTGCCTTTCTCAGCATATGCAGGCAGTTAACCAAGACCATACCAATCACCACTGCCCATCTAGGACTGTAGGGGACAGCCTGCAACATACACTTGCCAACTGACTATCTGGGAACCTAAGCTGAATCCATACAAGAAAAGTAAATAGATGCCTGAGCCCACATGCAGAACAACAGCTCCAATGACTCGGTGATAGGACATTAGAACCTCTCAGGGACCAATAATCACACCAGCAAACTACTTGGGTATTTCAAAACAATACAAAAGTTAGAACACAGTAAATAAACAACAACAACAAAATATATCGACTCGCTGATGGCTCAGAGAAAACAGTCAATATCAAATCACCTAAAGAGGCAATGATGACTTCAGAAAGCTCCCAAATGAAATAACTGAGAAAGTTTCCAGATAAACAGAACTTCCTGAAATTATCAGAGGTAGAATACAAAAGATTAACGTTTAGAACTTTTCAAGAGATCAGGAAGGAGATCAATGAAAAGGTAGCAGAGCATGATGACAAGAAATCTTTGAGAGACAGTGGTCAGAAATTCAGCAGATTGATAATAAAATTACAGTAGTAGACAATTCAATGGTAAGTCAAAGGAGCAGAACTGAGGCAAAAGAGTGCAGAATTAGTGAGCTTGAAGATAAATAAATTGACACCAATGTATTTGAGGGAAAATCAAAAGAATTTTAAAGAAACTCTATGAGTTATGTGGGACTCCATCAAGAGAAATAATTTAAGAGTGATTGGAGTATCTGAATGGGGAGATAACACAAAATAGACGGTTGTTGAAGATTTGTTGACAGAAAACTTCCCTGATATTGTGAAAGATGAGAAGATATCTATTGAAGATGCTCATTGAACTCTACACAAGGTAAATCCCAAAATAAAGACACCAAGACATATTGTAATCAAACATACCAAAACTAAGTTAAAGAGAGAATTTTAAAAGCAGCTAAGGATAAATGAAAAATAAGCTACAAAAGAGGATCAATAAGATTAAGCTTAAGGCTACTCTGCAGAAAACATGTTGGCAAGAAAAAATTGCCAATCAAGAATTAGGTATCTAGAAAAACTGTCTCTCTGATGGTGAAATTAGTACATTTCCAGATTAAGAGACATTTACAGAATTTGCAAAAACTAAACCAAAGTTACAAAAAATACTAAAGGGAGTCCTTCAGATAGAAAATAAATAGCATCAGATAATAATCCAAGATGAGAACTCAGGACAGATCAAACAGATATCAACTCTGATAGGGAAATTATAACAATAAATTAAAGCTAAAACTTTGAAAACAGGAAAAATAGAGATGTCAGTATGTAAAAGATAACAAAATTATAACAAAATACCGCAGGCTATAAAAATGGTAGTCAAAGATATTTCATGTGTAAAGGAAGTGAAGGAAATACGAAAGAAATTAAAGACTAGTTTAAATTTATTTAGAAAACTAGAGATAAATATTAAGGTAACCACAAAGGAAAATAAGAATCCTCCACATCAAAATAAAAAACAAGAAAAATATAAAGTCTCAGCAAACAAAAAACCATCAATTAAAAAGATGAAAAGAAAACACACAAAGAAAAAAGACTGAGCACAGAAAAATAAGTGGAACAAAGAAACTGTCAACAATGCATGAGAAAGACATCAAGATACTAAAGGCATCAAAAGCACTATCTAGAGAAATGCAAATTAAAACCGCTATGAGATACCACCTCACCCTAACAAGGCTAGCATTAATCCCCAAAACACAAAACAATATATGTTAGAGAGGATGTGGGGAAACTGGAAGAGTTATGCATGACTGACGGGATTGCAAAATGGTACAACCACTTTGGAAATCAATTTTGCACCTTTTTATAAAGCTAGAAATAGACCAAAGGATTCAGTAATCCCACGTCTTGGAACATAGCCTAGAGAAATAAGAGGGGCTACACAGATAGATATGTGTACAATATTGTTTACCACAGCGCACTGTTCACAATAGCAAAAAGATGGACTCAACCTAGGTGCTCATCAATGGAAGAATGGATAAACTATGACATATTCATACAATGAAATATTATGCAATTGACAAAGAACAATGATGAATTTGGGAAACATTTTTCATAACATGAAAGAATCTGGAAGTCATTATGCTATGTGAAATTACTTAACTGAAAAAGAACAAATATTGTATGAGACCACTATTAAGTTTTAGATGGTTAACAGGGGGCCAGGAGAGTGGGAGGGAGAAAGGCATTCACTAATTAGAGGTGAAGTCAGCACAAATAGACTAAGCTGAAAGCTTAGAAATATTCTAAATAAAATGACAGAGTAACAAGTTTGGGGGTAGGGGACCATGGTTTCAAGGAACATCTGGGTCAGCTGGCATAACAAAGTTTATTAAAATGTTCTGTATCCTGCACTGAGTGGCATCTCAAGTGTTAAAAGCTACTAAGTGGTGATCTAAGAAGCATCAGTTGGTCTCAACCTACTTGAAGAAAAGGAGATAAGGAAAGTGTGAGCCCATGAGAGACAGGGCCTCATATACTAGAGTCTACAGCAACATGAGACCAGAAGAAGTAGATGATGCCCCGCCACCATCAAAGACTGCCCTTTTGCGGGACTCAACAGAGTCCCTGACAGAGCAGGAGAAATGTGGGATGAAAAGACCAAACTTGATGGTCTGACAGACAGGAGGGTCCCCGGAAGGCACGGATCCCAGACTCTCTGTTAACCAAGAACTGAAAACATTCTGGAAGTCAACTCCTCAAAGATTGAACTGGTATATAAAATATTATACTGGTAAAGAGTGTACTTCTTTGCTTAGGTAGGTACAAGAGACTAACTGGGCAGTTGCCAAGACACAAAGACAGAGAGTGTCGGGAGCTGATTGAATGGACCTGAAAAACGTGGGGTGGAAGCAGTGTGCCGTCACACTGTGGGGAGGGCAGCCAGGGTCACATGGCCAAGTGTGTCTAAGTTTTTGCACGAGAAGCTGACTGGAATTGTAAACTTTCGCTTAAAACACAATGATAAAATAAAAATTAAAAAAAGAAAAAGAAAAATATGGACTGATCCTAGAAAAAAAAATACTCTTGTTGAAGTTAAAAAGTATGGTTGTAGATGAATATACTACAAATGGTACATTAAATATCCTGATAGGCTCTTTAAAACAACACCCAAAGGAAATACACAGTAGGAATAAACACTAAAGTTAACTGAAACCTACAGTGCTAGGTACTTGGTGCACAGCCACACACCATTACTCTCTCAAAGAGATAAATACCATGGCCAGGGGCACTACTTCTTTAGAATTATGGGATTCTTCCTTGCTTTACCAATTTCCTAGCTCTTTTGTAGTTTGATTAAGTTTTTCTTCTGTGTTCTGTTTTGGTAAACCAGTGATTTTGAAGATTAAGTTTCACCAGCCAGAAATCTAGTTATGATCCATCCCAAAACCAAACTCTTTTCAGATTAAGTTGATTTTGACCCATAGCAACCCTATGGGACAGAATAGAACCACTCCATAGAGTTCCCAAGGTGCACTTGGTGAATTTAAACTGCTGATCTTTTGGTTAGGAGCCAGAGCACTTAAGTACTACGCCACCAGCGTTTCCTTGGTTGTAACAGTGATCCTAAAATATACAAAAGCTTAAAAGTGGAGGGAGGAAAGAAAGAAGAAAAAGAGAAGGGAAAGAGGGAAGGAGAAATGGAGAAGGGAGCGAGGAAAGAAAGAAAAGAAATGCAGTTTTCGTTCAATTGGAAGTATTCTAACAAGGGTCTAATATAATTCTTATTTCATATTTATATTTATTTCCTATACATTCTAAATTGTATGAAGACTAGTTACCATTATCTAGGGATTTAACTACATTTTTTATATATGAAAGTATACAGTTACCAAGCATAGCAATTGCTAATTATTCAAGATCTGCTGAACAGCTTTTATTTAACTTCACGTAGATTACTAAAACTCAGAATTGCAAAGTGTCACTAAAACAAAAACAGTGATTTTATATAACAACAAGAATTTAAAGGTATGTAAAAACCCACTGCTGCTGAGTCGGTTTCCACTCCAAGTGACCCTATAGCACAGAGTAGAACTGCCCAATAGCGTCCAAGGTGCACATGGTGGATTCAGACTTTTGGCGAGCAGCTGTAGCATTTAACTACTATGCCACCAGGGTTCCCAATGTACTGCTTAAAGTATTTGTCAAACTGTTTAATACATACAATAGTGTATACTGATCCTTTACCACTAAGTAAGAACCTCCAACTTTCTATTCTGGAACAAGAGAGAGTTTAGTTACCATACACCTACAAGCCTTAGCACTGGTCCCTCTGCCTAAAATATTCTTCCTCATATGCCTGCTTGGTTTGCTCTATCACTTCTATCTATGCTTCAGTGTTAATACATCACACTCAGGCCCTCACAGTATTCCCTGTCCCCCTTGCCCTGTTTGTTTCCCTCTGTAGCATTTCTCATCACTTGACCTATTCTACATTTGCTTGCTTCATTGATTACTGACTGTTTTCCTCCACTAGAAGGTAAGCTCAAGAGGGACAGGATTTTTTTTTTGGCAACAGCTATACTTGGCACATGGTAGGAGCTCAATAAATATTTGTTGAGTGAGTACATGAATGCCTATGAAAGATGATGACTCATGGATTGAATTGTGTCCCCCCCAAAATATGTATAGCCACGTGGCTGGGCCATGATTCCCAGTATCTTATGACTGTCCTCCATTTTGTGGTTTTCCTAAACTGTATGTTAAAGGTTAGGGTGGGGCTGTAAATCCCTTCATAAGATTATCTCCCTGATTATCTCCCTGCTCCACTGTAAAGGGAGTTTCCCCGGAGTATGGCTTGTCCCACCCTTAATCCTTGCATCCTATGAGAGATAAAAGGACAGAGAAGCAGGCAGAGAATTGGGAACCTGGTACCATCAAGAAAAGCAGCACCGGCAGAAGAGCGCATCCTTCAGACCTGAGGTTCCTGTGCCAAGACGCTCCCTGGACAAAGACTGATGCAGTACCGGACTTTCCTCCTGAGCCAACATGGTGAAAGCCTTCCCCTGGAGCGGACACCCTGAATACGGACTTGCAGCCTACTGGACTGTGTAAGAATAAACTTCCCTTTCTTAAAGCCATCCACTCTGTGGTATTTCTATTAGAGCAGCCCTAGCTGACTAAAACAATGACAAAACCTACTCAGCATTTGAAAAGCCTCACACACCTTGGAAGGATAAGGGCACAATACTGACAAAGAGGCTATGGGAAAAGATTTGTCTTCAATTCTGTCTTTACTTCGGCCAAGATTGAGTGTGGAAGTAGAAGGCATTTCACGCACTTTTCTTTTGAAGACACATGCTGGCCTGGCCAGACTGTTTGGTAAATACTCTGCGCTGGCTCTTGGCTCCAGTCTGTTCATTGCATTACAACAGCTTAGCCTGCCTGAAGACGCAGAGACTTCTTTATCTTAGTTGTAACAGGGTATCACCCTTCTCAGTTCAGAACCTTGAGAAACACACTTGTTTGTGGCCAACTATACTGACTAACTTTCTCTCAGAACACATATTATTGCAGGGCAGAGACAGGTACCACAGAGGTTGCATAAACCCTCCAGGTCACCTGGGTTCAATTCAGGCTGCCTTGTAGAGACAGAGTCGATGGGTTGTCCTGGAGAGAATGGGGGGGTTCACAGCACTTGGGGTAGGTTAACATTTTCTTCTGACTCAGGCATTGAGTTGATGCTTCAGCTCTTAACCATGTGGCACTACAAGAACCTCTTAATCTCTGTAAGATTTAGTTTCCTCATCCATGCCATGCAGCACAAGAATGCCATATTCCCTGATGTCCAAAGAGCACATCTAATTCTGACATTCTGGAATCCTCCTTCCTCTTCCCACTCCACCATCACTGTTTTGCAGATGATGAAACTAAGGTTCACAGAAGGGACATGTCCTACCCAAAGTCATCCAGCTGGTTAAACACAGGAGGTAGGATTAGAATTTAGGTTCAGTGATTTTCCATTACATATTTAATTTTAACTCCTATGGGTCTCAACCTTCTCCACTTCAAAACTCTTTGACCCTTGGACCTCTTTAGTGGGACAAAAGTTACTGGCGGTCTCCAAAATAAAGTGGTGGCCTCAAACTCTACTGTTGAGTACAGAAAAGGGCCATAAAAGAAAGTTAAAACCTGAACATGAGCAGCCCCACCCAGGATACTGCTCTAGGACTCTGTTGTCAGCTTGAAGAGACTACTTGTTACAATCAATGACATAAATGGTGCTACGTTAGATATATAAATAAAATGGTTTGCACTGATAGAGTTATTAAATACTGGGAATAAAGCATTCCAGAAATAAAATTAATGACAGATTTTATAACACTAGTATTACAATAGTTTCACAGCAAAATGAAACTATACAGGGTATTCTTGAGAAACCCATGGGGCCCTTCCAGCACTGGGAGTGGACAATACTAATTCTAAACCTTTTAATCTGTTGTTCTCCTATATCCAATCACTTCTGTTTATTCATTGTTTTTATTTGTCATTGAAAAGATTCTGACTTATAGTGATTAATGTGTACAGAACAGAACTGCTCTACAGCTTTTTAAGGCTAAGACTTTTCAAAGCAGATCACCAGTTCTGTCTTTTGAGGTGCCTCTGGGTGAGTTCAGACCACCACCCTTTCACCTAGTAGTTGAGTGTTTAATGGTTTGCACCACCCAGCCACCTTTCTGTTTATCTAGCTCCTACACCTACATCTATTATTTTACTGTATCCTTACAAAGCCCTATGAAATGTGACATGACACTATAAAGATTATTATCTTGACTATAAAAGATAGGAAAATTGGAACCCATAGATGTTAAGAGATTGCTACATAAAAAGAAGCTTTGAATTATATAGTACTCATCTATATCTTCTATTTAGCCAACTTTGTGGAATCTAAACGAGCTATGGGGAAGTATGACCTGTTGGTGAAGAGACATTATTCTTATTCTGTAGAACTATACTTCCTAAATGGTATTCATTAATAAAGGAGTCCACTTCAAAATACCATCAAAGATTTCATTTTTTCTGAGTGAACCTTCTAAATGACATAATCAAAAAGGATACTAATGAGGGCAAATATGTATATAGAGGTAGTGATTTTTAAGAGGTGGCGCCAAGATGGCAGAGAAGTCAGATGCTTCCTGTGATCCCTCTAACAACCAAGACCAAAAGGAACAAATGAATCGACTACATATGACATCCTAGGAGTCCTGAACATCAAAGGAACAGCTAAGAAATCAGACTAGGCAATGGAGAAGTGAAGAGTAGATTTGGAAGTACCCAAGACTGGTCAAACATGACCCACCAGGAATCAGCCCCAGCCAGCATGGTGAGTGCAATGGTGGTGTTTGGACAACACCTTCCTCAGCGACACAGAGAAATGGAACATGAACTCAAGGCTCCAAAGCCAGTGAGAAGTAGCACATGATCAACAAAAGGGAAGTGACTGGCATCTACCTATCTCATGTGGAACTAACTCTTTCCTTCAGGAGTATCTTTTCCCAGTGCTTCTGCATTGCTCCCAACTCCAGAGTCTGATGCCATTAACTGAGCCAGAAGTAGAACTCCTTAAACCAGCTCTGAGCCACTCTCCTAGATTCAAAGAGGGAGCAATTTAACAAACTGGGAAAAGAGGGGGAAAAGAAAATCTACCAACTCACTTAAGCCAGAAATTTAGGGCAGTAATAGTGCCTTCACCTAGAATCAGTCATAAGTGGACATGCCATCTTCACAGACCCTCAGGGACAGCTGTTAGCTCCCCAGTCTTTCTCAGCATCTGCAGACAGATACCTGTGCCTCAGCCAATCACCCCTGCCTATCTAGGACAGTAGGTGAGAGAGACTATACTACACACTTGGTAAATGACTACCTGGACACCTGAGCAGAATTCATACAAGAAAAGCAAACAGACTCCTGAGCTCACATGACAAATAACAGCTCTAGACACCTGGTGACAGGACATTAAAGCTCAAAAGACACCAATAAACAAACTAGCACACATGGCCAGCCTATCTGGACATTTCAAAACAAAACAAGAAGCTACAACACACTAAGCAAACATAAATAAATTCAGCAACTTACTGACGGCTCAGCAACAACAGTCAATATCAAATTACTTAAAAGATGTAGACCATGATGGCTCTACAAGGCTCCCTGCACAAAGAATCAAGAAATTTTCCAACGTCTTGGAATTATCAGAGGAAGAATACAAAAAATTAACATTTAAATGAAGAGATCAGGACGTAGATGAGGTAAAATGAAGCACAGCCTAATGGCAAACTGAACAGGCTACAAGAAAGCACACAAGGTAAGAATTAGAAATTTATAAAATTAATAACAAAATTACATGATTAGATGACTCACTAGCAAGTCAAAGGAGGAGAACTGAGGCAACAGAAGACCAAATTAGTGGAACTGAAGATAAAGCACATGACACCAACATATCTGAGGAAATATCAAATAAAAGAATTTTAGAAAAATCAAGAAACACTAATATTATGTGGGACTCTATCAAGAGGAATGGAAATCTTGGTGGTGTAGTGGTCATGTGCTATGTTTGCTAACCAAAAGGTTGGCAGTTCAAACCTACCAGGTGCTCCTTGGAAACTCTATGGGGCAATTCTACTCTGTCCTATGGGGTTGCTGTAAGTCTGAGTTGACGCAACAGCACTAATTTTGGTTTATCAAGAGGAATAATCAATAATCCACAAGTGACTAGAGTACCAGATCAGTGAGAATAACAGAAAAAAACAAAGGGAAATATCAGATTTGCTGACAGAAAACTTGGCAGGTATCATGTAAGATAAGAAGATACCCATATAAAACACTCATCAAATTTGACACAAAGTAGACCCCAAAGAAAGAAACCAAAGTATATTATAACAAAACTTGCCAAAACTAAAGAGGCAATTTTAAAAATGGCTACAGACAAACAAAAAATAACCTATAAAGAAGAATCAATAAGACTAAGCTCAGATTACTCAGCAGGCACCACAGAGGCAAGGAGGCAATGGGATGACATATACAAAGACTTGAAAGAAAATAATTGCCAGCCAAGAATTATATACCAGCAAAACTATCTCTCAAATATGATGACAAAATTAGGACATTTCTCAATAAACAGGAATTTAGAAAATTTGCAAAACAGAAACCAAAATTAAAAGAAATCCTAAAAGGAGTCCTTGGGCTAGAAAATCAATAACATCAAGTAACAGTCTAAGACTAGAACACAGAACAACGCAATCAAGGAAAATCACAAAAACAAATCAAAAGCAAAACACTAAAAAGAGTGAAACAGAGATATCATTACACAAGCTTTATAACAAAAAAAGAGGGACTAAAAAATGAAGTCATATATGTCTCTCACATAGAGAGGAATTCAAAGCAATATAAAGAAATTAAAGACTGGTATAAATTTAGAAAAACAAGAGTAAATATTAAGGTAACCACAAAGAAAATTATCTATCTTACATATTAAACAGAAAGCAAGAAAAACATGAAGTCTCAGCAAATACAAACTAACACTGAAAAGGATGAAAACATGTAAAGAAAAAAGGCTCAGCACATAAAATTAAGTGCAACAAAGGAACTGTCTCAATGTACAAAGAAAGACATAAAAATGACAGCACTAAACTCATACCTATCAATAATTATATTGAATATAAATGGAGTAAATACACCAATAAAGAGGAGAGTGGTAGACTGGATAAAATAATAACATATCTATATGCTGCCTACAGAATGCACAACATAGACTTAAAGAAACAAACTAAAGCTCAAACAATGGAAAAAATATATCAAGCAAACAACATGTAAAAACAGCAGATAAGACAATATTAATCTCTGATAAAATAGACTTTAAAGTAAAACCCACCACGTTGGATAAGGAAGGGCACTATATAATGCTTAAAGTGTCAATACTATAAGATGAAATAACTGTATTAAATACTGATGCACGTAACAACAGGACCCCAAAACACATTAAAAAAAAAACAAACTTCACTGGAAACAGGAATCAACAGCTCCACAATAATAGTAGGAGACTTCAACATACCATTTTCAGTGAAGAAAACAACATCCAAAAAAAAAAAAGCTCAATAAAAACATAGAAAATCTAAAATGTTACAATCAACCAAACTGACCTTACAGACATATGTAGAACACTCCACACAATAGCAGCCAAGTATACTTTCTTTTCCACTGCACACAGAACATTCTCCTGAATTGACCACATATGAGGCCGCAAAGCTATCTTTAACAAAATTCAAAGTACTGTAATGTTACAAAGCATCTTTTCAGATAATAAAGCCATAAAAGTATAAATCAATAACAGAAAGAGCAAGGGAAAAAAACCAAACACCAAGAACATTGAACCACACTTTGCTTAAAAAATGCTGGTATATAAAGGGAATCAAGGATAGAATAAACAAATTCATAGAATTCAATGAGAATGAAAACAAATCCCACTAGAACCTTTCAGACACAGCAAAAGCAGAGCTCAGAAGTCAATTCATCTCAATAAGTCAGTTCATCTCAATTCACATCCAAACAGAGGAAAGCACCCAAGGAAAAGTGTTAACCTTACAATTTGAACAAGTAAACAGCAGCAAAAGAACTCCTCAGCATCAGAAGAAAGCAAATAATAAAAACGAGAGCAGAACTAAATGAATTAGACAATACAAAAACAATTGAAAGAGTTCACAAGACCAAAAGCTAGCTCTCTGCAAAGATCAACAAAATTGGTAAACCACTGTCCAAACTGCAGGGGGTGGGGGGAGGGGAACCCACAGGAAACAGTAAAGGAAACAATCTGTATAGGAAACAAGATGGGCAACAGAATCAACTGAAATTAAAAAAATTATAACAATACTATGAAAAGTTGTACTCTAACAAATTGGAAAACCTAAAGGAAGTGGACAAGTTTTAGAAACACAACACCTACCTAAACTAACACAAACAGAAGTAGAACAACTAGATAAACCCATCACAAAAGAAGAGATTGAAAAGACATTTTAAAGAAAGCTCCCAGTCAGAAAAAGCCCTGGCCCTGATAGCTCCCCAGGAGAATTCTACAAACGTTTAACAGAAGAGTTAACACCACTATTACTAACGGTATTTCAGAGCATAAAAAAGGATAAAATATCCCCAAGTTGATTTTATGAAGTTAGCATAACTCTGATACCAAAACCAGGTAAAGACAGCCCCAAAAGGAAAATTAAAAACCAGTATCTCTCATAAACTTAGATGTGAAAATCCTCAACAAAATTCTAGCCAATAGAATTCAACAACATATCAAAAAAATAATTCACCATGACCAAGTGGGATTCACACCAAGGATACAGGGATGGTTTAACATTAAAAAAAACAATCAGTGTCACCAACCACATAAATAATGACAAGAACCATTTGATTTTATCAACTGATGCTAAAAAAACATTGACAAACTCCAATACCCATTCATGTTAAAAATTCTCAGCAAAATATGAATAGAAGGGAAATTCCTCAAGCTAATAAAGAGCATTTATACAAAGCCCACAGCGAACACATCATCCTAAATGAAGACAGTCTGAAGGCATATCCTTGAGAAGAGGAACTAGAAAAAGATGTCATTTGTCCCCGCTTTTATCTGACATTGTGCTGGAGGTTCTAGCCAGAGCAATTAAATAACATAAAGAAATAAAGGGCATCTAAACTAGTCAAGAAGAAATAAAAGCATCTCTATTTGCAGATGATATGATCTTATACACAGAAAACTCTAAAGAGTCCACAAAAAAACTACTGGAACTGTAGAAGAGTTCAGCAAAGTATCAGGATAGAAGATAAACATACACAAATCAGTTGGATTCCTTTACACCAACAAAGAGAACATCATAGAGAAAATCACTAGAGCAATGCTATTCACAACATAAAACACTTAGGAATAAATCTAACCAGAGACATGAAAGACTCATATGAAGAAAATTATAAGACTTTACCACAAGAAACAAAAGATACCTACATTAAGTGGAGAAACCTACCTAACTCATGGATAGGAAGACTCAACATGATGAAAATGTCTATAAAGCAATCTGTTGGTATAATGCAATCCCCATACAAATTTCAACGGCATTTTTTAATGAGATGGAGACACAAATCACCAACTTCATATGCAAAGGGAAGAAGACCCAAATAAGTAAAGCATTACTGAAGAATAAGAACAAAGTAGGAAGCCTCACTCTGCTTGACTTTAGAGCCTGTTTTCTGCCCACAATAGTCAAAACAGTGTGGTACTGTTACAAAAACAGATACATAGCCCAATAAACAGAATGGAGAATCTAGATAAAACATCATCTATCTACAAGCAGCTAATATTTGACAAAGGCTCACAGTCTGTAAACTAGGGAAAAAGACACTTTATTTAACAAATACTGTCGGCATAACTGGATATCCATCTGCAAGAAAATGAAACAATACCCATATCTCACACCACTCATAACAACTCAAAATGGATCAAAGACGTAAATATAAAATTTAGAATAATAAAGATCATGGATAAAGAAGAAGAACACATTGGGAGGCCTCTCATTACCCGACCTTAGAACACACTACACTGCCACAGTGGTCAAAACAGCCTGGTACTGGTACAAGAACAGACAGATGGATCAATGGAACAGAATTGAGACCCCAGAGATGACACCATCTGCCTATGAACAGTTGATATTCGACAAAGGCCCTAAGACATTAAACTGGGGTAAAAACAGTATCTTCAACAAATGGTGCTGGCAAAATTGGTTATCTATCTGCAATAAACTGAATCAAGATCCATATCTTACACCTTATACAAAAACCAACTCCAACTGGATAAAAGACCTAAATATCAAACCTAAAACGCTAAAGCTCATCTAAGAAAAGGTAGGAACAACAATGGAAGTTTTAATACACAATGAGGACAGACTCCAAAATCTGTCAAACAAACCTCAATCAACAGAAGAGAAAATATATAAATGGGAACTATTAAGAATCAAACACTTTTGCTCATCCAAAGACTTTATTAATAGAATTAAAAGAACACCCACAGAATGGGAAAAAATATTTGGCAACTCTATGTCAGACCGACGCCTGATCTCCATAATCCATAGGATACTACAAAATATCAAGAAGAAGAAGATAAACCATCCAATTAAGCGATGGGCAAAGGAGATGGGCAGACACTTCACTAAAGAGGAGATCCAGGCAGCCAAAAAACACATATGGACATGTTCGTGATCTTTAATTATTAAAGAAATTCAAATCAAGACAACAATGAGATACCATCTCACCCCAACAACATTGGCCATGATCCAGAAAACACAAAACAACAAATGCTGGAGAGGCTGTGGAGAAAGTGGAACCCTCCTACACTGTTGGTGGGGTTGCAAAATGGTCCAGCCTCTTTGGAAGGCAATCTGGCGCTTCTTTAAAAAAATGGATATTGATATACCATTTGACCCAGTAATTCCACTATTTGGAATATATCCTACAGATTCAAGGCCTTTCACACCAACGGACACATGCACCAGAATGTTTATCGCAGCACAGTCCACAATAGCAAAAAGATGGAATCAACCCAGATGCCCAACAACAGAAGAATGGATAGGTAAACTGTGGTACATATACTCAATGGAGCACTACGCAATGATAAAGAATAACGATGATTCCAGGAAACATCTCCTAATCTGGTTTCAACTGGAAGACATTATGTTGAGTGAAAGTAGTCAGCGACAAAAGGACAAATACTGTATGAGACCTCTACGATAAGATCTCAAAAACAGACTTGTGTATAGAAGAAAAGACTCTTTGACAGCTGCAAGGGAGGGGAGGGAGGGAGGGCGAGAGGGGGAGGGTTTAGTTTAGATAGTTACTAGCAATCTAGTTGGGAGAAAGCGGTGATAGCACACATTAGGAACAAGAACAACATTAAGTGGACTTCAACATAACTTGAGTATTCCTTCCATCTTAACTCAATATTGCAAGGATAGAGTAGCTGGGGCGGGGGGCAGGGGACCATGCTCTTGGGCGAATTCCAGGCCAATTGGCACAACTAGCGTTTTGCTAAGAGAGCTCGCTGCACCCCATGTTGGTGAGTGGTGTCTGGGGTCTTAAAAGCTGCCAAGCTGCCATCCGAGGACACAGCAAATGGTCCCAACTCAGCAGGAACAGATGCTCACCGAGGGCCAAAATGGCATGCGGTAAAGACAACCGAGAAGACAGAGAGACCCACAAGAGTGGGTGTCTACATCGACTTGGGACCGGAAGAACCGGATGGTGCCCGGCCACCACCAGTGATAGCCACGACGGAGCTCACAGAGAGGAGCCTCACTGGCAACACAAGAATAAAAAGTGGTGCATCATGAGATCTCCACTAAAAGACCTCAATTGATGGTCCAGCGGTTTTGGGGTTACTCTGAGAGCATGGCCCCCTTCCCTGATGCTGCCCTCTCCCATAAATTATAACAAAGGTCCATCCTTTGGACAGGAATGGATTGGACTTGGCAAGGCAGAGTGACCATATATTGGAAGCACTTTATGGTTCTATACATCTATAGGATATCATCTTGCTGACCTCTGGCTGGAGGAAGGGGAGTGGACGGAGAGGAGGGGAAAGGAGACTGTTGGGAGGATGAGACAGGTATGGAGCAGAGAGGAATAGTGTGTTATCACCGGACAGGGAGAGCAGTGGAAGCTGCATATAGGGGGGCATGTAAATTTATATGTGAATGTACATTTTCACTCAGTTATGTTAAATAAAAATAAAAATTAAAAAAAAAAAGATCATGGATAAAAAAACAGGGACAATGCTGGAAGCCCTAACACATGACATAAACAGACTACAAAACACTACTAACAATGCACAAACACCAGAAAAGAAAACAGATAACAAGGAACTGCTAAAAATCAAACAATTATGCTCATCCAGACTTCACCAAAAGAAAAAGGCAACCGACAGACTCAGAAAAATTTTTTGCCTACAGCAAATCCAGTCAGAATCTAATCTGTATAATCTATAAACTACTGCAAAACTTCAGCAACAAAAAGACAAATAATCAAATTTAAAAATGGGCAAAGCATGTGAACAAGCACTTTTCCAAAGAAGACACCCAGGAGGCTAACAGATACATGAATAAATTCTTAGAATCATTAGACATTAGAAAAATCAAGTCAAAACCATAATGAGACACCATCTCATCCCAACAAAACTGGCATTAATCCAAGACATACAATACAATAAATATCAGCAAGGTTGTGAAGAGACTGGGACACCTTTACACTGCTGGTACCAAAAAACCAAATCCACTGCCACTGAGTTGATTCCTCATGGCAACCAGGTAGGACAGAGCAGAATTCCTCTGTGGAGTTTCCAAACAGTGCCTGATGGATTTGAACTGCTGACCTCTTGGTTAGCTGACATAGAGTTAAACCATTTTGGAAATCCATTTGGCACTTTCTTAAAAAGCTAGAATGTAATAAGATCCAATATTCCCACTTCTTGCAGTACATCCTACAGAAATAAGGGCTGTCACGCAAATCAATATGCACATACCAATGTCTGTTGCAGCACTGTTCACAATTACAAAAAGATGGAATCAACCTAGGTGCCCATCAACAGGTGAATGGAAAAACAAACTGTGGTATAGTCATACAGTGGAATACTACACAATGATAAAGAACAACAGTGATCTTGGTAAAACATAACATACAGTCATCTGGAAGACATGTTGAGTGAAATTAGTCAGTTGTAAAAGACAAATACAATTAAGTCTGTGAACTCAATTATTCTAAGTGGTATATACTTCATTGCTGAATATCACTACAGTCACCTTCAAAATACTCCCCCTGGGAAGCTATGTACTCATGCCAGCACCTAGTCCACCCTTCAGAGCAATTTTGGAATTCTTTCTGGAATGGCCATTGTTGGTACATTGGCAAGTTTGTAAACTTAACAGCATAGCTGTCTGTGAGGGAGTTTTCAGTTAGTAAACAACTGTATTGGAACACCATCCCTACTCACCCGATCTAGCCCTCAATGACTTTTTCTTTACCCAAAGATAAAAGAAATATTGATGTCACTCAGGACATCAAGGGCAATAGGACGACAGCTCTGGTGGCCACTGCAGAAAAAGAGTACTTTGAAGATGACCGCAGTGATATTCAGCAATGAGGTATGCAGCACTTTTTCTAGAATGAGTTTTTGAACTTAACTGGCAATCCTTGTATTGTGTGAGACCACTGATATAAGAACTCAAGAAAATGTAAACACAGAAGAAAACAGTCTTTGATGGTTACAGTGGTGGGGAGGGAAGGAAAGGGGTATTCATAGATCAGACAGTAGATAGCAGTTGGGTTAGATGAAGAGAGTGACACCACAGAGCAGAAGGGAGGTCAGCATAGCTCGACTAAATCAAAAAGCTAAAATGTTTCCTAAATACAAACCAAAGCTTCAAAACACAAAATAGCAGGCCCATTACGAACATGTGAAAGGTCCCGGTCGGGGAATCATAGTTTTGGGGGACATCTAGATCAATGGTTTAACAAGGTTTTTTCAAGAAAATGTTCTGCATCCCAGTATCAAAGACATCAAAGACCTAAGGGCAATATGAGCCCAAGAGACAGAAAGGGCCACATAACCCAGGGGTTACATCAGCATGAGACCAGAAGAACTAGATAGCACCCAGCTACCACTAATGACTACCCTGACAGGGAATACAACACAGACTCCCTGAAGTCATGGGAAAAAAATGGGCGTGCAGAACTAGAACTCTATTAAAAGACCAGATTAGATGGCCCAACAGACTAGAGGGTCCCAGATGATGTAGCCTCAGAATGTCTGTTAGCCCAGAGCATCTCCTGTCTAGAGGTGATTTCAGAGGGTGGAGGGGGACAAGAATGTTTGAATGGAGATGGAAAATATGAGGTGGAAAAAGTGTGCTGTCACAGGGTGAGGAGAGCAGCTGGAGTCACATAGCAGTGTGTGTGCAAGGTTTTGCAAGACAAATTGCTTGGATTGTAAAGTTTCACTTAAAGCACATCAAAATATTTTAAAAGAGAAGAAGGAGTGATTTTTAGAAGTTGTGGAAAATTTTCCTGTAGGCCTCAGTCTATACGTGTATAAAGCTGGCATTATGGTTACACTTTTCATGAAACTGTAGTTAAGAGTCAGAGTCCTGGTGGCACAGTGCTTAAGAGCTTGGCTGCTGACCAAAAGATCAGCAACTCAAATCCACTAGCTGCTCCTTGGGCAGACCTACCCTGTCCTATAGGGTCACTACGAGTCAGAGCTGTCTCGACAGCAATGGGTTTATGGGTAGTAAGAGTCTATGAAAAGTTCTAGCCAAACTACTTCAAAAGAGGGTTTATACCATCTAATCTTTAGTAAAGATGTCTTTTGGTTAAGCCTTCGGCTGCTGACCAAAAGGTCGGTGGTCTGAATCCACCAGGCACTCTCCATGGAAGAAAGAAGCAATAGTCTGCTTCCATACAGATTTACAGCCTTGGGAACTCTATGGAGGCAGTTCTACTCTGCCCCAGAGGGCCTTTATGAGGTGGAATCAACTCACTGGCAATGGGTTAGTCCTGACTATATCACATAGTAGTAACTGTAACAAAAATGATGATAATGATGTTAGCTAATATTTATTGAGCACTTACTAAGTGCCTGGCACATATTGTCTCAGTTAGTCTTTACTACAACAACCCTATGAGGTAGGAGATATTTTTATTTTCACACAGTTGAGGAACCTGAAGCATAGAAAGACAAAGTAAACTTATCCAGAATCCCAAGGGCAGTAGTCTAGTTTTTACGTATGAGATGTGGGAATTACAAACATGTGAGAGGTTTCCTTTTTTTCTCTGAGATGTCATTTTGTTGTTTTAAAGGATAAACCCAACATACCATCCTGAAGTCCTGTTCAAACTTGAAAGCCCCACCTCCAGTGGCACAGAGAGTGGTATGAAGGCTGGAGAAGTTCTTCTCGCTGCCCATCTGAATGAACCTGTGCATAGCACAGCTGGGAAAGCGGATGAAGTGCAGATTCCCTTTGCGCCCACACATGGTCAGGTTTTTCAGTTCCAGGTGGACATCTCGGATCCCAGTTTTCCCATAAGCAGTATTAGAAGTCAAATACTTTCTGATACTCTTCAGGTTCTCTACTTCCTCTTGCTCTTCTTCAGCTGTAATATCCTTTGGTTCAAAGTAGACCAACTTAACCAGCGTTCCACCAATATCCATGCCAAACCACGGGAATGCTAGAGGACAGAAAGAAAGTGCTGTTGAAATCCACACATTCCAGGAGCAGCAATGTGATCCCCCAAATATTCAATTCTTGAACTTTAAATAATGGAGTACCATATCATTGTGTACATTTAAGAATCAATTTGCTTGAAGTAAACTATGTGTGCCTAAAAAGAAGACACAGACACGGAGCAAGTCACAAAACTAAGCGAAACTCACGACTCTGCCCATATCTGTTCAACATGAGTGTCACAGATTGTCTTGTGTCCTCCAAAAATATGTATACAAATTTGGCTGGGCCGTGATTATCAGTATTGTGGGACTGCCATCCATTTTGTGATTTTCCAATACTGTAAATCCTAATATCTGCCTATGGGTAATAGACTGGATTTATGTTAAAGAGGATTAGGGTGGGACCACAAAACCCTTCCTAAAATCACCTCCCTAGTCCAATGTAAAGAGAGTTTCCCTGGACTGTGGTTTGGACCACCTTTTATCCTTTCATCCTACAAGACATAAAAGAAAAGGGAAGCAAGCAGAGAGTTGGGGATCTCATATTATCAAGAAAGCAGCCCATGGAGAAGAGCACATCCTTCAGACCTCAGGTTGCTGCACCAAGATGCTGCCTGACCAAAGACTGATGCAAAAGACCTTCCTTCAGAGCCAACAAAGAGGGAAAGTCTTCCCTTGGAGCAGATGCCATGAATTTGGACTTGTAGCCTACTGGACTGGGCCAGAATAAACTTTTCTTTGCTAAAGGCAACCACTTGGTGGCATCTTCTGCTACAGCAGCACATGATAACTAAGACAGTGAGTCTGTCCCAGAATTGAGTATGAGATAACAAATGATTCTGCAGTTCCCTACACCACTCTAAATTCCCATGTGCTTAGCACAGCTTAGTATCTCCCTGGGTTGAGTACAATATCTAAAGATAGATATTTTGCATTCAAAATGGCTATTAAATATAACTGTTTTATCAAAGTTTCTGTCAAACAAACAGTGATTCGTTTCAATGCCAGAGGGAAAACTAGCTATGTGGGATGTAACAAAAGACACTGTATTGGCTTCCAACACATGCAGTGCCTCTCTAGGAGACTTCCAAAGATGATTTTTACAGCATTCAATTTTTGCCTCATGGGCTGACTTTGTAAGCAGCACCACCACTATTTTAACCCACACAATAAATAGGAAGGAGACAATCTACAGGGTGGTAGGAACCGTAAAAGGAATAACTCATGTCACCTCTATCTCTTTCTGCACTGAGCAGAGATATTCTCTCCATTGCACATGGTCACCCAGGAATTTAACCCTGGATGTGTATTAAGTTGGGAAGCCATAATATTCCAATTTCTGGTTCCCTTTCTCAGAGTTTATAACTTAGTCAGGGAAAAGAGCCAGACATTAGTATTTTTTAAAAGTTCCCAGTGATTTCAATCTGCAGATTGGGAACCATAAACCAGAAGAACCATAGGCACTAACTAGCAAACCAACAGATAACTACTAGCTCCCGATCAGATCTGCAATAAGATGGCAAGAAAAATACACATTTAATCAATTTGAGATGATTTTCTATAACACAATGAATCTCCATAATAGTTACTTTTATTATTATTATTATTATGGTAACAGGCTGACCTATCAAATCCTCTGTAACGAACACAGAGTGAGCCTAAATAGGAACCAAAATGATGGCATCTCCTTTTTTGTTTTCCACAGTAAAACCCACTGGCTGAGTATGAAACCTAAATATTGAAACCGAGTTTAAAACTCAGAACTCAAGTCACTTCCTTAAAAGGTTTCTGTTTAGGGGAGCAGTGTAAACATGGCAGATTAAGCACACATCTCCCTAAATCCCTCTGGAAACCAAGAACTGAACTGAAAATTAAATGGAGCCTTCTGGACACCTAATAAGCCTTAGGACACAGCATAGGGCTGTAAATTTGGACTTCATACCACTGAACAGAAGACTTCCTCTCTTTTGCCGACCCCCAGTCTGGTTGAGTGCTGGCTTTTCACGGACCAAAGGCAACTCACCATTTTAACTTTTATCTCTCTGCCTTAGCTGGTGGGTGGAGCTGGGACTTGACTAGCAGCTAATCTCAGATGCACTACTGGTGGGATCAGCAAGAAAAACTGCCACATTTTGAGAGCCCAGCTTTGGATTCTGTGCATCTTGGCATCTTTGGCCTCTCTTTTGGCCTCCACCATTAAGTAGTCTGTACCAAGGCAGGTGGGCAGCTTCTGTGGGACACCATCTTGTTCCACTGGGAGGCAAATATACCTATACGGAGGCCTCAGCTGGACATAATTCCTAGGCTGGAAGAGTGCCTGCCCAGAGAACAGCGCTTTTTGAGCAGAAAAACAGTATTTTACACAGTGCTACCTACAGTGGGGCCCAGCAGCAGAGGCCACCAGGGCAGTAGCCTTTCTGTAATTTGAACTAGTTTATAACATCAGGGGTTGGATACAGAGGTGTTTACTTTGCCAGCTTGGAAGAGGGAACTGTACCCCTGAAAACCTGACTGACTTTGGAAGTTCTCAGATACCTTTTACCTTTCATTTTAAGATGGCCTAGAGAAACAACTGAGGTCCATCCTCACAGCATCTCTCTAAGCCTTTATTTACTTAAATGATGCCCCCAAAACAAAAAACTCTTGATAAGAGTGTAACGAAGAAATCACCTATGGCTTCAGAGGGCCCCCAAATGAAAGAACCCAAAAAAATTCCAGATGAAGAAATCTTTCTGCAACTACTGAAAGGTGAATACAAAAGGATGATATAAAGAGCCCTCCTAGACCTCATACAAAATGCAGCAGAGCAAAATGAAAAATTCAGCAAGCTGTTCCATCTGATGGAACACCAGTACTCTAAAATCCAACAGATCAAGAACAAAATCAAGGAGATAGGAACTTCAATTCAAAGCCAAGAAAACAGAATGGAACAAATGTAAAAGAGAATTTCTGACTTGAAAGAGAGAGCTACTGACTCCAGTAGCTATGAGGAGAAATTAGAAAAAAGAAACAAGAAAAATGAAGAAGCATTAAGAAGCATGTGGGACTCTATTAAGAGGAACAATTTACAATTAATTGGAGTTGTTGAACAGTGCAAGACACCTGAGAACACCTAAGGTGCTGACAGAAAACTTCCTAGAAATCATGAAAGAAGAAAATACAGACATCCAAGATACATATCAAACACCACTCAATATAGATCTCAAAAGAAAGACTTGAAGATATCTTATAGTAAAGCTTAACAAAATGAAACACAAGCAGAAACTCTTAAAGGTAGCAAGACTGAAAGCAATGCTAACATTCAGAGATAAACCTTGTAGACTTTCATCAGATTTCTTAGCTTAAACAATGCTGACACAGAAACAGCAGCATGACACATTCAAAGTCTTGAAGGAGATGAACTTCCAATCAAGAATTATATGTCCTGCAAACTCTCTGTCAAATATGAAAATGAAATGAAGATGTTTACAGATAAACAGAAACTCAGAGACTCTGTAAAAACCAAACCAAAGCTACAAGAAATACTGAAAGAATCTCTTGATTTAGAAGAACAAAATCGCTAACTTTGTATTTCAGAAGAAAATACAGGATGCATCACCCAGAAACCCAATCAGTTAGGGAAGGTTCCAAACTCAATCGAAGCTATAATAGTGGAAGAAATGATCCAGTGAGCATATCAGGAAAACTATGATGTCATCACATTAAAAAGAAGGATGTACTACAGTCATTATAGCCCTCCCAGATGGAGAAGTTAATAAGACTGGTAGTAATTAAAATCGGTTTTATACATAACTTATTGAGAGGGATCATAGGGGCAGCCATAAAACACAATAAAGATGCAACATATCAAATCAAAAAATGTAATACAGGAGTCTGAACAACCACAAAACCAACCCTGAAAAAGGTGAAAAATCAACTCACAAATGTCCCAAAACAGATCAATAAGAACAGAGAAAACATCAACACAAAAATAAACATATCACAACAACAGTGCTAAACACATACCTATCAATAATCACATTAAATGTGAATGGACTGAACACCTCAGTAGAGAAACATCAAGTGACACCTTGGATCAAAAGACACAACACATCCATATGCTGCCTACAAGAAACTCACATTAAAGATATGAACAAACTGAAAATTAAAGGATGGAAGAATATATATGAAGCTAATAATGAACAAAGAAGAGTTAGTGTGGCAATTCTAATCTCAGATAAAATCAATTTTAATGTAAAATTCACCATAGTGGATAAGGATGGACACTATTACTGAAAGTTTCAATTAACAAACAGGACTTAACAATGAGAAATATTTAAGCACCTAATATTAGAGCACATAAATACGTCGAAGAAACACTGACTACACTCAAATGAGATAGATCACTCCACAATAATAGTGAGAGACTTCAACACTCCACTCTCAATACTGGACAGGCCATCTAGAAAAAAGCTCAGGAAAGACAAAGAAGACATTATTGCCACAATTAACCAACTTGACCTCATCGACATATACAGAACATTCTATCCTTCAACAGACAACTACACCTTCTTCTCCAGTGCACATGGAACACTCTCGAGAATAGATCATGTGTTAGGACATAAAACAACTCTCAACAAAATCCATACCACTGAATTAATGCAAAGCATCTTCTCAGAGCATAAAGCCATAGACGTTGAAATCAGCAGAAAGAACATAGAAAGTGGGAAGTCATGGAAATTGAACAACATCTTGCTCAAAAAGCCATGGGTTACAGAAAAATCAAGGATGAAATAAAGAAATTTATGGATTCCAATGAGAGTGAAAACACTTCCTACCAGAACCTATGGGATACAGCCAAAGCAGTGCTCAGAGGTCAGTTTAATCTCCATAAATGCACACATTTGGAAGGAAGAAACAAACCAAACCAAAGAACTAACCCTACAGCTTGAACAAGTAGACAGAGAACAACAGAGGAGCCCCTCAGGCACCAGAAGAAAACAGATCATAAAGAGTAGAGCAGAACTAAATGAATTAGAGAAAAGAATAACAATTGAAAAAATTGAAACGAACAAAAACTGGTTTTTGGAAAAGATCAACAAAACTGACAAATCATTGGCTAAACTTAATAAAGAAAAACAGGAAAAGACACAAATAACCCAAATTAGAAATGAGAGGGAAGTTGTCATGACAGATCCAACAGAAATCGAAAATATCATAAAAGAATACAATGAAAGACTGTACTCTAACAAATTTGAAAACCTAGAGGAAATGGACAAATTCCTAGATTCATATCACCTACCAAAATTATCACAAGGTGAAGCAGAACAACTTAGCAAGCCCATCACAAAGGAAGACATTGAAAAAGTCATCCAAAAACTACCAACCAAAAAAGCCCTGGCCCAGATGACTTCACTGCAGAATTTTACCAAGTTTTTAGAGGAGAGTTATCTCCAATACTACTGAGACTATTTCACAGTATAGAAAGGGATGGAATACTCCCAAATTCATTCTATGAAGCCAGCATAAGCCTGGTATCAAAGCCAGGAAAAGATCCAACCGAAAAGGAGAACTACAGACCAATATCACTCATGAATCTAGATGCACAAATCTTCAGCAAAATTCTTGCCAAGAGAATTCAACAACATATCAAAAAGGTAATCCATCATTATCAAGTTGTATTCACACCAGGGATGGAAGGCTGGTTCCACATCAGAAAAACAACTAATATGACTGACCACATAAATAACACAAAAGACAAGAATTACTTGATTTTGTCTATTGATGCAGACAAGGGATTTGATAAAGTCCAACACCCATTCATGCTAAAAACTCTCAGCAAAATAGGAATAGATGGCAAATCCCTCAATGCAATAAGAGCCATATATTCAAAGCCAACTGCCTACGTCACCCTGAATGGGAGAGACTGAAAGACTTTGCCTTGAGAACAGGAACTAAACAAGGATGCCCTCTCTCACCTCTCCTATTCAACATTGTACTAGAAGTTCTAGCCAGAGCAATTAGACAAAACCAAGAAACAAAGGGCATCTGCAGCGGCAAAGAAGAACTAAAAATCTCCCTATTTGCAGATGATATGATTGTATATGCAGAGAATCCTAAAGAGTCCATAAGTCAACTACTCACACTGATAGAAGAGTTCAGCAAAGTCTCAGGATACAACATAAACAGAAGTATATAGTAGGATTCTTTTATAGCAAGAATGAAATTATTAATGAAGAAGTCACCAAATCACTATCATTTACTATAGTCCCTAAGAAGATAAAGTATCTATGAATAAATCTAACCAGAGAAATAACAGACTTTTACAAAGAGAACTATTACAAAAACTTTTACAAAATGAACTACAAGTCCTTACTACAAGAAACTAAGAGAGACTTACATAAATCGAAAAACCTACCCTGCTCAGGGATAGGAAGACTTAACATTGTATTTTACCCAAAGCAACCTACTTATATAATGCAATCCCAATAGAAATTCCAGTGACATTTTTTAAGGAGATGGAGAAACAAATCATCAACTTTGTTTAGAAAGGGAAGAAGCCCCGGATAAGTAAAGCACTACTGAAGACAAAGAATATACCGGGAGGCCTCTCACTACCCAATTTTAGAACCTATTACACTGCCACAGTAGTCAAAACAGCCTGGTATCAGTACAAAAAGAGACAAATAGATCAATGGAAGAGAACTGAAACCCCAGAGATGATACCATCTTACTATGAACAGTTGATATTCAACAAAGGCCCTAAGCCATTAAACTGGGGTACAAACAATCTCTTCAACAAATGGGGTTGGCAGAATTGGATATGCATCTGCAAAAAACTGAAACAAGACCCATATCTTACACCTTATACAAAAACCAACTCAAACTGGATAAAAGACCTAAATATCAACTCTAAAATGATAAAGCTCATACAAGAAAAAGCAAGAACAACAACAGATGTTTTAATACACAACATAGACAGACTTCAAAATCTGTCAAACAAACCACAAACAACAGACGAAAAAATCGATAAATGGGAACCACTAAGAATCAAACACTTTTGTTCATCCAAAGGTTTTATTAATAGAATCAAAAGGCCACCTAAGGAAGTAGAAAAAATATTTGGCAACTAGATGTCAGACCTACATCTGATCTCCATAATTTATAAGGTAGTACAAAATATCGATAACAAAAAGATAAATCACCCAATTAAGCAATGGGCAAAGGAGATGGACAGACACTTCTCTAAAGAGGTGGAGAGACACTTTTCTAAAGAGGTGATCCAGGCAGCCAAAAAACATCCAGACATGCCCACGATCATTAGCTATTAAAGAAATTCAAATCAAAACTACGATAAGATACCGTCTCACTCCAACAAGATTGGCCATGATCCAATAAAAGCACAACAACAAATGCTGGAGAGGCTGTAGATAAATTGGAAATCTCCTCCACTGTTGGCGGGATTGCAAAATGGTGCAACCTCTATGGAAAGCAATCTGGCTCTTCCTTAAAAATCTGGATATAGATATACCATTTGATCCAGTAATTCCACTGGTCAGAATATATCCTACAGAATCAAGGCCATTCACATCAACTCATATATGTGCATGAATGTTTATTGCAGCACAGTCCACAATAGCAAAAAGATGGAATCAACCCAGATGCCCAATGACAGAGTAATGGATAGCTAAACTATGGTATATATACTCAGAGGAACACTATGCAATGATAAAGAACAACAATGATTTTAGGAAACATCTCATAACCTGGTTTCAATTGGAGGGTATTACGCTGAGTGAAAGTGGTCAGCGACAAAAGCACAAATATTGTATGAGACCCCTATGATAAGAACTTAAAATAGACTCGTACATAGAAGAAAAGACTCTTTTATGGCTGCAAGGGTAGGGAGGGAGGGTGAGGTAGGGAGGGCTTACATTAGATAGTTGATAGAAATTTAGTTGGGTGAAATCTGTGACAGCACACATTAGAAAGAAGACTTCAACATAACATGAGTACCCCTCCCATCTTAACCCAACATTGCAAAGACAGAGTAGCTGTGGCAGGGGGGCCAGCAACCATGCTCTCAGGGGAAATCGAGGCCAATTGGCACAACTAGTGTTTTGCTAAGAGAGCCTTCTGCATTCCACATCGGTGAGTGGCGTCTGGAGTCTTAAAAGCTGCCAGGCTGCCATCTGAGGGTACAGCAAAGGGTCCAAGCTCAGCCGGAATGGATGACCAACAAAGACCAAAACAACACGGGGGAAAGAGAACCCAGAAGACAGAGGCCCACATAAGTGGGTGACTACATTGACTTGTGACTGGAAGAACTGGATAGTGCCTGGCCACCACCAGTGATAGCCGTGATGGAGCTCACACAATTGAGTATCACTGGCAACACGAGAATAAAAAGGGGTGCATCCTGAGATCTCCACCAAAAGACGGCAATTGACTGTCCAGGGGCCTTGAAGTTCCCCTGGGAACATGGCCTCTGGCCCTGATGCTACCCCTGTCCATAAATCATAATGGAAGTCAACTCTTCAGACAGCAACGGATTGGACATGGCAACACAAAGTGACCATATCATGTGTGCACTTTATGGTCCTGGAAGGCTTCTAGAGGATGTCATCCTGCTGACCTCTTACTGGAGGTGGGGGAGTAGGTGGAGAGGAGAGGAGAGGGAGGATGAGACATATATGGAGCAGAGAGGAAGACTGTGCTGTCCCTGGGCAGAGACGGCAGTGGGAGCTACATATAGGTGGGCATGCAAATTTACATTTTCACTCAATCATTTAAAAAAAAAAAAGAAAAAGTTTCTGTGTAATTCAACCCTAAAAACTTATCCATCGCGAGATGGTACAAACGGGTAACACATTCAGCTGCTAACAAAAATACTAGTGGTTCTAGACCACCCAGAAGTGCCTCTGAAGAAAGACCTGGTGCCTACTACTAAAAACCGTATGCAGCTCACTTCTACTCTGACACACATGAGATCTCCTGGAGGTGTAATCAATTCAACGGCAACTGGTTTGGTTTCTGTTTTGGAGAAGACCATCCAAATAAACCTGTATCACGGTCATCGAAGCTTCCTGGACACACCCAAACTCCCTAAGGGATTGAATTACTGGGCTGAAAGCTGTGGGGACCATGGTCTCAGGGTATATCTAGTTCAACTGGCATAACACAATTTAAAAAGAAAATGCTTCTACTTTGCTGCATAGCATCTGGGGTCTTAAAAGCTTGTGAGGGGCCATCTAAGACATTCCACTGGTCCTATCCCATCTGGAGAAGGGGAGAATAAAGAGAACCAAAGACACAAGGGAAAGATTAGTTCAACGGACTGATGGACCACAGCTACCACAGCCTTCACCAGACTGAGTCCAGTACGATTAGGTGGGGCCCAGCTACCACCACCAGCTGCTCGACCGAGATTACAATAGAAGGTCCTGAACAGAGCTGGAGATAAATATAGAACAAAATAGATAAATATAGAACAAAAACAAAAATAAATATAGAACAAAACAAACAAACAAAAAGACCAGACTTACTGGTCTGGACTGGAGAAACCCCAAGAGTATGATCCACAACACCCTTTTAACTCAGTATTGAAGTCATTCTTGGGGTTCACCTTTCAGCCAAAGATTGGACAGGCCCCCAAAAGCAAAATGAGACTAGATAAGCAAATTAACACAGGGGCAAGGACTAGATAGAAAAGCTGGTAACCGGGACCCCCAAATCAAGAGTATTGAGATGTTGTAGCATTGGCAATCAACACCACAAAACAATGTGTATTAATTGTTTAATGAGAGATTTGTTACGTAAACCATCTAAAGCGTGCACGTGCACACGCACACGCACATGCACACACACGAGCCCTTGTCAAACTGTACATATTATACCTAGAAATCACGTTACTCAAGCTGATAGAATTTTTTTTTTAAGGTACCCCTATCACTTAGCTCTCGGGAGGAAAGAGCTGGTCTTCTGCTCTCACGAAGATTATAGCAGCCTAGGAAAGCCTACAGGGCAGTTCTAGGGTGACCAGTAGGGTCCCAAAGAGTCAGAATTGACTTGATGGTAACTGGTTTGGTTTTACTGCTTACTGTTCTTTGTCAGTATGTTGTTGCTGTTAGGCGTAGTCAAGTCAGTTCTGATTCATGGTGACCCTAGAGGTCAGAATAGAACTGCCCCATAGAGTTTCCAAGGAGCGTCTGGCAAATTTGAACTGCTGACCTCTTGGGTAGCAGCCGCAGCACTTCACCACCATACCACCAGGGTTTCAGTCAGTATGTTGGTGAGAACAAAATGAGGTGTACATGGCAGAAGAGCATCCGTGAAACAAAACTTCTCTCCTATCAAGCCTCACTGCTATTTTAGTTGGGGTTCAAGTCAGGGTGTGGCACTTAACCACTACACCACCAGGGTTTCCTCCATGGAATATTAGGCAGCTGTTAGGAAGAATGAGTGAGATCTACACCAGCTGAGTGGAAAGATTCCTTCAATCTTCTGTTAAAGGAGATGCCCAGAAGTGTAAATAATTTATTTACCCCATTTGATTTGGGATTTTTTTTTTTTTTTTTTTTAAAGGAGAAAGGTGGAAGAGAGAGGAGAAGGCAACAAAGGCAGGCAGGAGGTACACCCACATACACTGCTACAGTGCTCTGCAGAAAAGTGTAAAAGGACAGCCCCCAGCCTATTAATATTCACAGAGGTCGGGAGGATGAGTTGTAGAAGCTGGAGAACCAGAGGGATGGAATGCAGAAATCCTACATCTGGATATAACTTTTTATACAGCCAAGCCAAGATTTTTACATATGAAAAGTAAAAAAACAAAGAACTCAGCAATAATGTGTCCTAAGATAGGCAACACCTCAGCACAGAATGTAGGGCACAAACTGTATGAAAAACATACAAACACACAAACACACACACAAACACATACACAAACACACACACACGCACACATCCTAGCTCTGTAGCAGAAATCAAGTTTTGCCTCAGCCACAGCTGTTGCCTCTGAGGAAGAACTTTCACACGATCATTTTATTTGGTTAGAAATAAGCACAGAAGACTGAAAAGAGATCTCACTTTAAAAAAACACTGCAGGGAATGCCAAAACATTTCATAAGTTATTTTAAAACCTGTTTTTTTCTACTTTTTTCTCCTACTCGTTTTTGAGCCATTTCAAAGCTTTAGCTGGCAGCTCAAAACAGTGGAGAAAAAAAGCATAATTTTGAAAATGTAACCGGTTAAATATTTCTTAGCAGTTCCAATTAAGGTAAAAAGGGAACAAAGACTGAAAATACTATTAATAGTTTAAATGACAATAGCAATTGCTTTCACTTGTCTGAGTTCATTTCTTACCTTCACGGGAAATTTAATGCTTCCATATTTATATTTTAATGCTTTTCCAGAACACCATCCTATTTTAAATGTGCAGTTTTATTTGTCTTTCTGATCTCAATGTCTACCCAACCTAAGCATCTCTTATACAAGCTGTGAATGAAGCTGGAAGAGGAGGGAAAGAAAGAGTACACTAATGCAGCAATCATCCATGACTTGTTTTTCTTTATCTAGGAAACCTAGATGTTTTGATAAATTCAGCTGAATTACTAATAAGAGCCTGTTCTCTATTTGCCAGAAGAAGCAGTTCTAGATACTCTTTGTTTGCATATACTCCTTATTTCCTGCTTCTTAAACCACGCATCATTTTTAAAAAATGTCTGGAATATTAATCAAAGATGGTCAGTAGGAGTCCATGTCCAAACTGCACAAGAAGACTTCCACAAACAAATAAACTGATCTACTCATTCCAAATGGAATCTACCATGGTGGGGTGTGTATAACCCAGAAGCTAAGACTTCAGAAAACTAGGTACTATAGATGAATGGCACACTTCAAGTCTATTTTCTCCTAGCAGACTGTAAAACACCAAAGCTATTTCCTAGAGGAACACTTGAGTATGTGCACCAGGAGACACAGATAAACATGTTCACTGCAGCACTCTGTTACAATAGAAAAACGGTACTCACTTAGATGCTCATCGATAAGGATGACGATGGTATGTTTATCTGATGGAGTACCATACAGAGTCAAGAGAATCAACTAGATCTATGTCTCAACACACACACAGCTCAAAAACAATTTAAGGGTGAGCAGAAAGGACATATAGGTTACCTCCAGACCAGAGCATTTCATTACAGGCATGAGCCCCTCCAGAGTTTTCCCTCTGACACAGATGACAAGAAAGATTCAGACAGAGGCTGTGTCCTGGAACAAGGATGCTGCGAACCCTCAATACTCCTACAGCATGAGAAGGAAATAACCTTTGTTCTTTTAAGGCACTGAGATTTGGGTGTTAACTGTGGCTTCCGAAGGATACCAAAAGTAGAATGCTGTCATAACAACAACAACAAAAATACAGGCCAGCCAGCAGGCAACGAGGAAATGGATTTTGGACACTAGTGAAACATTTCATAAAACTATCAGGCATGAAGGTGGTACTGTAGTTAAGAGCTCGACTGCTGAGCAAAAGGTACCACAGTTCGAATCCACCAGGAGTTCCTTGGATACCCTACAGGGAAGTTCTACCCTGTCCTATAAAGTCTCAAGTTGCAGAAATCAACTCAGTGGCAACAGATCATGCATAAAAAGGTCGTTGGGTGGCCCAAACCGATAGATTATGCTACTAATTCCAAGGCTGGCTGTTTGAACTACTCATAGGCTCCACAGAAGAAATGCCTGGTGATCTACTTCCATAAAGAATACAGTAAATAAAACCTTGTGAAGCTCAGTTCTACTCTACAACACACAGGGTCGCCATCAGCTGGAATGGACTTGATAGTAACAAGTTTGGTTCTTTTGTTTTGTTTTTTGGGGTATCACGTATAACTTTGAAGCCAGATAACACACCTAAAGAATTAGTAGACATAGTAGAAGACAGGAAGCCTTGTGGTGTAGCAGTTAAGTGCTATGCTGCTCACCAAAATGTGAGTGGTTCAAATCCAGCACGAGCTCTTGGGAAGGTCTAGGGGAAAGGAGGCGAGTCAGGGTCACTGTCCTTTAGGGTCACTATGAGTGGAATCAACTCAACAGCTGCAGGGTTTTTTTTTTACTTTTACTTTTTCCTGGTGGAAGAGATTGAAAGTCAAAGGTTGGTAATAAATGGGCACACCAGCCCAGGGACAAGGACAAGAAGGCAAGAGGGGACAGGAAAGTTGGGAACAAGGAGCCCAAAGTAGAGAAAGGGACAGTGCTGATGTTGTGGGATTGGCAACCAATGTCACAAAATAATATGTACTAATTATATAATGAAAAACTAATTTGCCCTTCATCTAAAGTACAATAAAATAAAAAAGAAAAAAATGACCTAAGCTCATTAAACGTTGACTGGTTTACAAACAAAAAAGAAAAAGAAAAAAAACTAGAGTCTACAAGGCAGTAGATTTGCAAGGCTGGAGGAAGTAGCTGCTTCTGTACCCCAAGAGATGAACAATAAACCTGCAAAAGCCTTTTAGGGATAAAGGTCCATTAGCACTGAGCTTTGTGGTGGGGATCAAACCAAGAAGACAGGCTATTTACACCCACTGTTAACACTTTGAAAGGTTAAGATGTCTTCAAATACAAAGACAGCTAAAGTTGTGGCTTCTCAGTTAATTCTTTCAATTAGAATGGCTCCACAAAAGGAGCCCTACCAGAGCCTGACAAACTCCAAGTATCATCAATTAAGTCAATAAAGAAAGGCAAGAAAGCACAACTTCAAAGGCCTACAGCAAACAAAAGAAGGATGTCTATAAAAGAACAGAGGGCTTGACTATTAACATATGAAAATAAACTCAAATAGATAAGAAACCTATTTAGTTTTTAAGAGAACTGTACTTCCAAAGGTGTAGTGGGTTAAGTGCTACCACTGCTAACCACAAGGTCAGCAGTTCATATCCACCAGGAGCTCCTTGAATTCTCTGGGGGTCAGTTTTACTCTGGTCTCTAGGGTCGCCATGAGTCGGGTCCAACTCAACGGCACTGGGCTGGCTGGCGTACTGCCAAAGAAACCATGAACATGAACCCCAAAAAGTCTAGGAAAATTGTTCAAGACCTACAAGAATCCTTGAGCCCCCAACCTTCTAGACACAGTGTTTTAGTCATTCGGTACTGCTTTCTTGATGGTATGACGTCCCCAACTCTCTCCTTGCTTCTTTTTCTGTTTATCTCTTGAGGACAAAATATAATGCAAGCTAAATTCCAGGGAAACTTCTCCTTACACTGGAGCAGGGAGTGAGGGCGTGTTCCAGTCCCACCCTAATCCTCTTTAACATACTTCAGTCTATTAAACACAGGCAGAGATTAGGATTTACCAAAGCAAAACCTACACCCACTGCCACTGAGTCAATTCTGACTCACAGCGACCCTATAGGTCAGAGTAGCGCTGCCCCGCAGAGTTTCCAAGGAGCCCCACCCAGGTTTCCAGCAGAGGAAAATCACAAAATGGAGGGTAATCACACGATACTGGGAATCCTGACCCCACTAAATGAGTACACACATTTTGGGGAGACAGAATTCATCTCATGATAGACAGGAAGCAGCTGAGAAACTTGTCAGCTCCTAAACCAAAATAAAAAAACAGCTGTGTGACCTCCATGAGCACCTGAGTAGACCACACAGCTTTCTATACTCGATTTTTTGGCAGAGCATCAAAGGGTCGTTTCTTCCAACAGCCCTCTTGGTGGACTTAGACCTCCAACCTTTCAGTTAGTAGGTACGCCCATTAACCGTTTGCACCACCCAGGGACTTGGTCAGTCCCTAAGGAGGTCATGTTCTTCAGTGATTGCTTCAGATGTGATCAAGGAGGCAATCAGAAGAGGAGAACTCCCAAAGGTTTGGGGAGCGCCTCTCAGGGAGAAGAACCAAGGCCACCTACAGGCAGGAAGCCCTGAAGGATTTCAGAGTTGTTTCAGCCAGTTACAATAGCTCCAGACCAGAGACTCCTGTGTCCCATTCACTCTCTTTTCAAACGAAAGTATATCTAGTTTTCCAATCTTTGTTTTACCATTGTATATCAATGCACAATGGAGGGGTGGGGGCAAGGGACACTGAACAAGAGACAACTTGTCTTCTTTGATTCAGAAGTAGACCAAGAGGAACCCCTTAGGTTTGACTCTAAAATGACTTTGTATTACTCCCTAATTTACAGACTGCTGGGCACTGTCCAGAAGCTGTGACTGGGATAGGACTTTTAGGTGGTCTCCTTAAGGGGTAGGGATGTTTCCTTTGGGAAAGAGATGAATGTGTTTTGCCTGTGAGGAGTGGAAGTGAGGAGTGAGCCAGACATCTGGCGATTAAAGGGGCCAACTATAACACTCAGCACTGCTGCTCGTCAAACACTTGTAGTTCTCTTCCTTCCAGGCCCACGGGGTCAGACTGTAACTCCCGGCCATTTTACAACTGGGCTGAAACAGGTGACTAATAGGGCCACCGAGCTGTGAACGGAAACTGGGTATGTTACTTCAGGGCTGGTGTGGCAACACCCTCCAAAGCTATTTTTCCCTCCCTTACCCTGACCAGTAACATTCAAGACAACAACTGCTCTAACAAACAGGGCCTCAGAATGAAGACGAGGCAGAATGGAGACCCCAGGCAGCCCTGAATGTCATGTAGTGTGAATGAGAACTAAACCTCCACTGTTTCAAGCCACTGAGATTTGAGTGTTGTCTATTAAGTTGCAGGATAACCTTGCCTATGCTAATAATCATCCATCCGATTATCTGGCTGGTCTTTTTTTTTTTTTTTTTTTTTTTACCTCCCATAGAGTCCCCCTAGTCCTCAAGAGCCAGGTACTCAGACCACCATTATCACCAATAAACACGCAGTGGGCCAGCCACTGTGGTCAGCCAACTCATGGCGACCCATGTACTGCAGAGTGGAACTGTGTTCCATATGGTTTTCATGACTGGCAAGTCTTTCCTGTGAGGTGCCTGTGGGTGGGTTCAAACTGCGTAAGTTGCAGTTAGTGGTCAAGCACTTAACCATCTATGCAACTCTGGGACTCCAAACATGTGCAGCTGAGTGTTAATAAGAAAGATAATGTAGGTCCTGTTACATCTATTTCTGTCTAAAAAGTTCTCTCAACACAGATCAAGACTGTCAGTTTGGTAGTAACTATGAAGTAAATCTGTATTCTAAATCTATTGTGAAAATATTTAACATTTTTATTAGTACTCAATGACTTTGAAAGATAGACTGTTTCTTAAGGACCTTTTTAACACTAGAATGTTCTGAGGGGTATTCATATCCCCTTTAGTAAATTTCAGGGGTACACAGTGAACTCCAAATACCATAATGAACAAAGACAAACATAAAATAAAATAAACAGAAAAGGTCTCCTATCAACCAAAGACACCATTTTAAAGAGTCAAAGGGCACTGACATGAGATACTCTGCATACTGTTGACTTCACAGTATAGGGAACTAAATGTAAAATATGTGTTTTTCTGACAACCACCACAGAATTTTAAGATGTGTACCTGGTGAGGCAAGTTTCCCTAAAGCAAATATTTCTTCTTGAACATAAATTGGGCAACTGATGGTGCCTTTGGGTTACAGACAGTAACAACTCCCTCAAGTTTCCACCAAGTTGGAATTTGTTGCATTTTTTCCTCATGGGATAAAAGGTTTATAAATACTATACTGCCCCAGGAGTATGTACGTGTACGTGCACGCAAAGGGGTGGAGGGGGGCTGAGTGCTTAAACGTACTCTGCTGTGGCTTTTCCTCCTTCTGCGGGTACGAACACAGTGCGCTCAGATGGAAATGGGTCCAGAGGCGGGAGAGCTGCAGAACACCATTATCATGGCTCTTCCGCTGCTGCTAAACTAGACCACCACCCAATATATTTATAAGGAAACAAATCCCTTATTACAACACATGTAATGTTTGCTTTACTGTTCTACATGCAGAAACTGTACTACGGTAGAAACAGCACAGGCCTGGGTGTGATACGGGCTACCCAGGCTTGTTAGTCCTTGCAACATCACTAGATTTATGAATATAGTGATAGCTCTTGTTCTTTGACTGCCCAATTTTCCTCCTTGCCTGAAAGTATAATCTTCCTCTGGAAACCATCCATTCTACTTTCCCCTCAAGTGTTTTCAGTGGAGTTGGTGCCGCTTCTAGGAACGGCCAATCAGAGGACTGCACTCTTTCTGGTCACAGTGATTGGTTCAGAGCTGGATATAGGAACCAATTAGAATGTGAGGCTGTGGGAAGAAAGGCACACTCTTTCCTACACGATTTGAACCTGTGAAGACGCAAAGGTGGAGCTGCTGGCAGCCAGCTTGTGCCCCCTGAGAAGACGGCTAACACGGAGGAAAGAAATATCTTCAGATGGAGAAGGACCAGGTCTTACGACCTTTGCGTATGCTTCTCAATTTAAGTCTTGCCTGAGTCAATCTAATCACGTCCTTTCAGTTTCACGAGGCAACAAATTCCTCATTTTTGTTGGGCCAGTCTTAGCTGAGTTTTCCGATCACTTAATACCAAAAGACTCCCAAGAGAGTGGCCATGGGCATGTTTCTTACTTGAGCCGTTTACTAATTTGTAACACGGAGGAAAACTAACTGATCAATGCAGTATGTGTCTAGTTCTCATACTTCATGATCCTAAACACACACACACAGGCTCCTAAAACCATAATGTTGGTAGCATAAAATGTAAGTATTGAAACCCTAAGAACTGTTTACAGACCACAGCCTTGAAGAAAGTAATGCATGTACAAATTTAGTAAAAGGCTTTCTACTACATTTTAAGTAACCCATAATTATTACCCACACAAAAATCTACTAACCATTATGTATGCAAAGAAATTCGAGTCACGGTTTCTTTAAAATTAATGCATACCAGGTGAAGAACGAAGCATCAGGACTGGAGGAAAACTCATAACCTTCATTATGCAGACGACACAACCTTGCCTGCTGGAAGTAAAGAAGATTCGAAACACTTACTGAGAAAGATCAAAGACCATAACCTTCAGTATGGCTTGCACCACACATCAAGAAAATAAAAATCCTCACAACTGGACCAGTAATCAACATTATCTTAAACAGAGAAAGCATTGAGGTTGTCAAGAATTTCATTTTATTTGGTCCACAATCAACACCCATGGGAGCAGTAGTCAAGAAATCAAAAGATGCATTGAATTGGGAAAATCTGCTGCAAAGGACCTCTTTAAAGCGTTGAGAAGTAAAGCCATCACCCTGCAGACTAAGGTGCACCTGATCCGAGCCATGGTATTTCCAATCACATCGTATGCATACAAAAGCTGAACAACGAATATGGAAAACAGAGGAAGAATTGATGCCTTTGAATTGTGGTGTAGGAGAACACTGAATGTACTATGGGCTGCCAAAAGAACAAACAGATCTCTTCTGGCAGAAATGTAAGCAGAATGCTCCTTGGAAACGAAGGCGAGACTGAATCTTACATACTTTGGACACACTGTCAAGAGGGATCAATCCATGGAGGAGGACATCATGCTTGGGAAGGCAGAGGGGTCAGCGAACAAGAGGAAGCCCCTCAAGGAGACGGACTGGCACGATGGCTCCAACAATAGGCTTCAGCATGAAAGCGACCGTAGGCGTGGTGCCCGAGCGGGCAGTGTTTTAGTCTGCTGGGCAGCGGGTCAGTGTGAGTCAGAACAGACTTGATGGAACCTAACAACAGCAGCAGGTTTGTTTTTAGTTTGAGTATTAGTTGCGTGGTAATAGCCAGCATCAGGAAGGGCAGAAGTCCACGAGCACCCACATCACTGATGGGAACGTAAACTGGCGTAATCTTCCCACAGGCGTATTTGGAAACGTGTAATAAAAAGCCCCCACGTTTTTCTGCTCTTCGATACATTATTTCCACGTTACCCTAAAGAAATAATTAGGCATGTATCTAAAATTTTAACTGAATTTTTGTAAATCATTGAAGTTTTATTTATAATAATGAAAAAACCATCTTGTCCAGCAACAAAGGCCTAGTTAAAACAAACTACTGACTGCCCAATGACATAAAGGAAAGTACATTGCTATTAGAATAATTTTGTAGGACAGCATTTACTGATGTGAGGAGTACATTTATCATATATTGCCAGGTGAAACAGCCAAGTGATCCAATGGTATGTTTCATTTGACTACAATTCTGTCTAAAAATAAAATAATTTGGACAGAAATCAAGAGCAGAAATTTGAGGCCAAAATGTTAACAGCAATTATTCCTAGATCATGGATTACAATGATTTTTATTTCTGGCTTTTCTGTGGAACATTTCTTACTTTTTATAATCAATACTATCTTTAAAGTCAAGGGAAAAAATGTTACTTCTCTGTAAAGAAGCAAAGAACAAGAAGTAATTTTACCTTTGCTTCCATGAGCAGATGGAAGATCTGTGGTCCCGCCCAGAGAACAGCATGACTTCATTCCACAGCTCAACAGTTTCTCCCCTTCTTATGCAACACCCTGGCCGCATAGTGGTTAAGTGCTACATCTGGTAATTGAAGATCAACAGCTCGAATCTGCCAGGTGCTCCTTGAAAACTCTATGGACCAGTTCTACTCTGTCCTATAGGTTAGCTATGAGTCAGAATTGACTCAACAACAGTGCATTTGGTTTGGTTTGGGATTTATGCAATACAGTACCCATATATACCCAAATCAAGCCTAGCATCCTAGTCTATTAGATGCAAGCCATCAAGAGCCACAGGGAAAGCCTGATGCCCAAGAGCCAAATTGTTCAGCCAGTTAGAATCCTGATAAGGGCTCCTTCAGGGAGGCAACGGGGTGGGAAGAGGCCCGAGGTTAAAACACCCACCTAGCTTTCATTAGGGCAAAAACCAGATGACAAACACAGCAAACCAAAACACACCTCAGGGACATATGCATGTTTGCAGGAAAGAATCACTGTGAGAAAGGCCACATCCCTGTGACAATAATCCTTCTTCACTGGCACAGCCCCAGGTCCTGATCAGTTTTCTCCCTCTCGCCTGGGCAAGGGTGAGAACAAAGGAGCTGATCATATTCTCATAAGTGAAATGGAAAAGAGAACAGGAAGAATTCCTTCAGAAACTTCTGAGGCAGGGAGAATTAGTATCACATTAGACACACAGCCAACTCAAGTCTGGATCTCACCACTTTGGCCATGCAGGGCTGATGTCCATTAGGCATAGTGCCTAGGGCCTGTAATATTTCTAGGCCTTCAGGAAAATATTTTTATTTCCTTTAAAATCGGGAGAAAAAATTATGAACTTTTGGCCAAATAAAATATTACATTAATACATTCATTTTTATAGCAAACACAGTTGTCAAGAGTAATTTTTAATTTGTTTATGGAGGCACGGGTTCACGGCAGAGGCCGATTAACCAGTAAGCATAGTATGTATGGCCGTATAGCAAGCAAATTAGGCCCTCACTTAATCATGTTGACTTACTAATCTGTAGTACACAATTTCACCTGAATTTCACAGTTAAGCCTGTGTGTACAAGTAGGTAATAAAAGCCAGGTGAAATTGCATACTACAAATTAGTAAGTAAAAACAATTATGCCCTGTGCATACCTTGGTTACTGGGTGTCCATCCCTGGCACTGTCCATGAAGGCAAAAATGTCCAAAAAAAATCAGTAAATGCCAATGAGTAGGTTCCTATACAACAGAGTAGAAACGCCCCATAGGGCTTCCAAGGAGCAGCTGGTGGATTTGAACTGCGAGCCTTCTGGTTAGCAGCTAAACTCTTGACCACTGTGCCACCAGGGCTCTGCAAGTGTTTCCAGGACACAGGAGAGCCATACTACAGCCCCAGTGACATGTTTCCTCTGGAGTCTTTGTTTACATTTCACTCTGCACGTGACCCAGGTTGGAAATGAGATTCCACTATTCCAGAGACTACCCTGCCTTCCCAATTTGTGCTGGATCTCGGTGGTTTATGGCATCTCCTCAGAGCAACTTCAATTTTACTACTCAGGGCAACGAAATTTTGAAGTTGAAGGTTTAATTATATTTATTTTTTAAAAGACTGTACCTATGCAACCATGTACTTTCTAAATTTGCTTAATCATAAAAATCACCTAAGACACTTCTTAAAAATACAGACTCTCAAACCAAAAGCTCACCTAGAGATACTGGTTCTCTAGAACTGGAGCAGTGCTCCAGAAAATGTTTCCAAAAAGGAGCCCCCGAAATTCTCACTGGTCAAGTTCAGAACGACTATTCTAGTAGGACCAGAATAAATGCTGTAAGTAGCTGGGCCACACCTGAAAAGTGCTAGAAAGCAGTCTGAGAAATCCAAGTTTGAATGGGCTGCTGTGACCTGGGCAGGACTAAGAGGCTGGCAGCTGAAGGCAATGTACTGTAATGAGCTGACAGACTGTTGCCATTCCCAGGAGGAGCTTGAACACATCGAATTGTTTGTTAATGAAATCAGTTATGGCAGTTCACAAGATAGGCAGCAGAGGTGATGTTCAAGTTTTAAGTGCAGCATTTGAAGTTCCACACGTTACCCATCCGGGACTAACCTGACAGTTACTGGTTTAGAAACGGTCCACATATAGTCAAATTCATAATTGGGCTCCTCTCTGCAGATGAGTAACACTGTAAGCAAGCATTCCTCCATAAAGAAGCTGACAACAGTACTCATGTATTTAGGCCATGCAGGCAGATATTCTTTGATTTGCCAATCATGTGGCTGACGATGCAGACACCCACATAAAATCAGAACAACAAACACACACGAACATAAAAGGCTATATAACCTCTTTTTTTCTTTAAGTTGAGACGGGGGGTATGGATCTCAGAGGCACAGGAAGTCACGTACTGAGGCCCCATTCTGGTGACACCAGTACATATATTTATAGCTCAGATTTGGGCCAGGCGGGAGCCGCGGCAACACGGAGCTGGAGACGAGATGACTCAAAAATGTCAAGCCCGTGAGGTTAAGAAAACGTTTATCCTTCATCTCTTCCTAAAGTCCCTGAGTAGTTTACTCAGGTACAGGTTATTTCCCAAAGTCACTGGAGCCCCTCCATGCCACCCGTATAAATCAGAGAAAACAAAAGCAGTGTGACTATTTAACTACCAAGCTTGTCTTTTGTAATCCCCACATTCAAGCTCTACACTTACAGAGTCTGAAAGGAGGTAAAATGGTAGGCAAGAGAAATTTATTTCCCCTTCTACAGTAATGTCCTCACATTGTTCAGCACAGGATGAGAGGAAAATATAATTACAGAAAGTTACATCAGCACTACCTTCACAAGAAGCTGCCTGCTGTGTCCAATCCCAAAGAGAGGGAATGTGAACACCAACCTTCTACCACATGGCCCTCCGTTTTAATTACAGAATCTTCATCAGAAAAATAGTTTCTGGACTAAACAGTAGTTCCATAGTTTTGACTAAACAAATGGACTTGACTACATAACTGGAGTTCATCTCTGTCAATGTCTCCAGTATGATCATTTCAACAACCTCAGCTGATCACAAAGTCCACCCAGGAACGGTTGTTCCAGCACTAACTAATGTCCTATGCTCAAGAAGGTATCTTACCACCTGCTTAAACAAATCCCAGTTTAAACCATCAAGAGATTTAGCCTTCTGTCCTGACAAGCCCCCAGAGCACGCTTACCTACTCCGGGGATGCTACTGGCGATTTGACAACAGTAAGTGTTTAATTAAAGAGGCTTCGGGGAGAACAGCAGTGTTAGGCCACACAGCCAGGAAGAACAACACGTCTACCAGAAATGGGCTTTGTTCATTTATTCTAGCCTTGACTACGAAATTCTGGCAAATCTTTTAAGTCAAGCTGGGTGGGGACTGAGGAAAGATATGCCAGCCACTCACACGGCTCACTGAAATCGACAAGATTCCACGCATTGTCCTCAGATAATCTGAGACCCACTGCATGCTTCACTAATTCATTAGGTATTTTGTTTCTAGGCATTGTGAGTTACCGTTGTGTAGGTGAGCATGCCCTGCTGGCACTCACATTCTAGTCCTCAAGGGCTGATCATTAATGAAGAACAGTCTGGAGAGACAGCATGAAAACTCTGCTCTGAGGGAAACATACACGGTCCTAAGCCCAGAAACTACTTAACTAAAACAACCCTTTCATGTTTGCCGCTGGCAGCTCTTTTCCACAAAGTACCTGTCACAGCGGAAAGTCTGACATTGTTCTCTAGTCATTCAAGAAAATTACAATTAGGGTGGAAACAAAACTCAAATTTATAAAAAGCTTAAAGTCATAGGATGTTAGTGTTGAAAGGATTCAGAAGTTCTGGCCAACAACTCACACATGAAAAGATGCTCAACATAATTAGCCATTAACTGGTTGCCTTCAACTTAAGATGACCTCATAGAATTGTGCTCCACAGTGTTTTCAGTAACTGATTTTTGGGAAGTAGATCACTGGTCTTTCTTTCAAAGTGCCTCGGAGTGGCTTTGAACCTCCAAAGTTTCAGTTAGCACCTGAGGAGATTAACAGTTTGCACCACCCAGGGGCTCCAATTAATCACTGTTGTATGCCATGGAGTCAGTACTGACTCATAGTAACCCTACAGAACAGAGCACAACTGCTCCCACAGGGTTCCCTAGGCTGTAATCTTTACAGGAGCAAATCATGAGGCCTTTTCTCTGGAGGGATGACTGGTGCTTCCCAATGGCCCATATTTCCTTTAGCAGCTGTGGCTTTAATCACTGAGCAACCAACCAAACCTGTTGCCACTGAGTCAATTCCAACTCATAGTGACCCTACAGGACAGAGTAGAACTGTCCCATAGGGTTTCCAAGGAGCAGCTGATGGAGTCACACGGTCAGTCGTTTGGTCAGCACTCACAGTCCGACATACCCTTTTAACTGCTGCTCCACCAGGGCATCCATCGGCCATTACCAAAACCAAAACCAAACCTGTTGCCAACAATTTGATTCCAGCTTACAGTGACCCTACAGGACAGGACAGACCTGCCCCGTAGAGTTTCCAAGGAGCACCTGGTGGATTCAAACTGCTGATCTTCTGGTCAACTGACATAGCATTTAAGTACTACGCCACCAGGGTTTCCAATTAACCATTAAAAACCAAACCAAACCCACTGTCATTGAGTCGGGTCTGACTCATAGCGCCTGGTGGATTTGAACTTCTGACCTTTTGGTTAATAGACGTAGCACTTAACACATTACACCACCAAGGTCAGCACCACAGGGAGACATCACTGCACTCTCACTAGAACAGCTGCCATCAAAGCGACAGACAATAACGAGTTTTGACCAGGAGACAGAGAAATTGGAACTGTTATACATTGCTAATGACAATGTCAAATGGTACAATCACTTTTCAAAAGTCCGTAAGTTCCTCAAAATGTTAACTACAGAATTACCATATGACCCAGCAATTCCACTCCTAGTTATATACCCCAAAGTGTGAGAAGAGGGATTCCAACAAGTATTTGTACACCCATGTTCACAGCAGCATTACCCACAACAGCCAAAAGGTGGAAACTGTTGAGTGCCCATCAACAGATGAACGCAGAAACTTAACATACGATGGGATACTGTTTAGCCGTAAAAGAACGAAATTCTAATACATCCTATCACACAGAAGAATCCTGAAATCATGCTAAGTAAGCCGATCACATTGCATAATTCCATTTATGTGAAAGGTCCAGAACAGGCAAATCTATAGTGACAGAAAGTGGCTGCCTAGGGCTTGCAGATGTGGGAGGAAAAAGGGAGCGATGGCTAAAGGAGCTTTTCCGGGGAGGGGAGGGTGTTGAAAATGTTCTAAAATCGACTGTGGTGATGGTTGCACACTTCTGTGCATATAACTAAAAGCCTGTACATTTTTAAATGTGTGAATTGTGTGTGAAGTGCATTTCCATAACACTTTTTTTTCCATAACACAATTTTTAAAGCCTCTCCTTTTATAGGTAACTCACAATTTGAAACACAAATGAGGAAATATTATAGTTTATAACAGAAATCTTGCTAAAAATGCATGACCCCCTTTGGCATATTCTTAAAATATTTAGCTCTTTTCTGATGAATGAGAGTCATCATAGGAGAATCAATTATTGTGCCAACTAACATCCTCAGGAACGATGTACACCTGTGCCTGCCAGACTGCTATGACTTAAGTTTGTTTTGGCCTTGCAGCTTTCTGTGTTTTCGGTTTTGGCTGAATGTTGTCCACTTCTTTGCTGCTGTCAGTGTTACTGCAGTGTATCTGGTATACCTGCCTTGACTGAATGCAGAGAAACCAGAAAAGCAAGTCTTTTAAAACCGTGGCTTTGATAAGAGGAACAAACCCAAGGGAGAGCACAGGCAGTTCTCTAAGTAAGGTGCATGAGCATCTTCAATTGTATCTTCTTTCCAGTGCTGATTTTGGTTGCTCATTAGTGTTTGCTTAGTTCTGGGCTCTCAGCTGCCTTCTAGGTTATCATGGCTAGTTGCCACAGAAGTAGGTCATTGCAATTAATGGAGATTTTTAATATAACAGTTTTTATCAAAGGCATATCTAGTAGTAATACCTGATTGTGGAAAAAAGATTAAAACTCCTAAAAAGTAAATATGAGCAGTTAAAATATTTTACTAATTAAAATTTTCTTTTTTTTTTTTTTTATTGGTGTAGGGCTATCGAGTTTTGGGGGATAGTGTCCTTCTATACCATTAAGAATACATTTTCAAACTTTCTAGACTTGGACTCTTCAAAAAAAAAAAAAAACAACTCTGAGCCCAACATATAAACATGATAAATAAATCACCTCATGCACTTAATCTGATTATTGACAACAATGATACTATTTTGATAAACACAAAAGTTGGAAATGTCATTTACAAATGACTGCTGAAGTCACAGGAGCTTCGGCATGCAATGTACTCATATTTCTCTAACTTTTCTGGACTACACAGTATGGACTAAAGCTTGATTCACAGAGAGCAGTTAGCTGCAAAGCAGCTCTTTTTAAAATACATATATATATATAATTTCATTTACTTTGTTGTGTTGTTGAGAATATACATAGCAAAACATACATAATTCCACAATTTCTACATGCGCCATTTAATGACACTGATTACATTCTTTGAGTTGTATAACCATCTCATCCTTCTTTTTTTAGTTGTTTCTCCTCTATGGACATAAATTCACTACCCCCTAAGGTTCCTATCTTTCAAATTGCTGTTTTCAATTTGATCTAATCTAGAGAGCTACAAAAAAAAAAGTATAGTGCTCAAGGCAGATATTTTCTACTGATTAAGCTAAACCAGTTTGGTCTTAAGAAGAACTTGGTTTAAGATTTAAAGATTATCACAGGACACTAGTTTCAGGATATGAAATATATTTTTAACTACCTCCATGAACAGCTGCCTCCTGTGCCATGAAACCAGAACAGGATGGCGCCCAGCTACTGTTACTGAACATTTCTGGTCAAAGATTCCATAGAAGAATCCTGATCAAGAGGAAGAAAATGCAGAACTGAATTTCAAATTCTCATGGACTCCAGACTTCCTAGAGCCATAAAGGTTGGATGAACTTCTGAAACTACTGCCCTGAGACAGCCATGACTCCTCTTGTTTTTAACAGCTTTCCTTATAGTGTCATTGATATCTTGAATCCAAATTGATTAAGAAGCTTGAAAAGATTTTCTGAAAATGACTTACAAGAAAAGTCACATGCAGAAATATCTAACAAATTCTCACTTATAATAGATAAAACAAATAAAAAGCATCCAAATCTTATATTAAGTGCTAAAACTCTTAAGTATTATCAGGACTTCACAGGTTACCAATTTACTTATTGTTACAAAACCAACCTAACTTACAGAAAGAGCATATGCCAAGCAACTATGCCTAAACTTTGCCTACATTTTAATCAAATGTGGTGCACATGGGCTGTTGTGGTGTACTGGCTTGCATAACTTTATGTGGATACATAAAAGACTTCAGAACTACAAACCATTCCTTCATGGCCTGAGATTTGAAAACTTACTCTCAGGAACAGTCCTGTACAAAAAGGGTACTTTGGAATCACCCCCAAAATCACTGGACTAGAAGTAACTACTATCTCCTATCTATTTTTTGTCTTGTGACACAAATTAAGAGAGTAGGAACAGTATAAAGAGAATTCCATGCTTCCATGCTTAATCACTTTTCTCCAAAGTGATTAAGGTGGGGCCCATGGGGCAGGCAAGCCAGAACTCATCCTGAAAGCCTGTGAGGAACAGGGCTGAACTCAGGCTGGGGAATCTGGAGGTGCTGGATTCAGGGCTGAACCTGGGGCTCACAGGATGAGGACTGCTGAAATTTGTGACATTAGAGATTCTAAGTAATCTCTGGAAACCCTGACGGTACAGTGGTTAAGTGCTATGGCTGTTAATCAAGAAGTCAGCAGTTCAAGACCACCAGGCACTCCTTGGAAACTCTATGGGGCAGTTCTACTCTGTCTTATGGGGTCACTATAAGTCAAAAGTGACTCAAAGGCAGTGAGTTTGGTTTTTTGGTCAGGCAATCTCTAGACCTATGATCCTGTATTTCAGGTTAGCCACAAGAACCATAAACAGGATGCTGAATCTACCTACTGTCACTCTGTTTATCAAACATTCCTCCATCAAGCCAGTTACACCTAAGTGAATTCTAACACTTAACTGCAAGAATCTACCTTCCTTCTATCAGTTTTATGAAAACTATCCTGAAAATGTACTTCATATAGTCCTGCCTTCCTTGAGAGTACACCAGGTACCGCTTAATATTTTCCTGACAATTTAGAGACATCATTAATATCAGATTTTATATTGGGCTGCAATACAGGGAAATCTTAGGTAATTTCATAAACTCTCTGGGTTTGTTCTTTTATTTATTCATCCATTCAGTGGATATTTGTTGTATAGCAGCTATACACTAGGCGAAGCTTTGAGGGGGTCCAAGTGTTTCATTCAAAATTCTTCTTTAAAAATACTTTTGTTTATTTAAAAGCTATAATCAAAAAAGCACCTATGCATTTAAACCACATTCTGTTCTATTAGACACCACCTAACAATTGGGCAAATTTCCTAACCTCTTGGGAGTTTCAGTCTCGTCATCTGTGAAATGGGCATACTAACAGTGCCTAGCTACCTCACTGGATGTGTAGAGATCCTAGCACAGTAGCTGTCCTATAAGAAACCCTTAATGTTAGCTGGCACAATGCTGATGCTGATGTGAACTAATTTTTTATAGGACTTGGAGTAAGCTGAATTCTTTTTTTTTTTAATTATGATTGAGTGAAAATGTACAATCTCATATAAATTTGCATGCCCACTTATAAGCAGCTCCCACAGCTCTCCTTGCCCAGGGACAGCACACTCTTTCTCTCCACTCCATACATGTCTTATCCTCCCAACAATCTCCTATCCTCTCCTCTCTACCCATTCCCCCGCCTCCAGTAAGAGGTCAGCAGGATGACATCCTATAGATACACAGAACCATAAAGTGTACACGTGATATGGTCACTCTGTGTTGCCAAGTCCAATCCATCCCTGTCCAAAGAGTTGACCTCCATTATGATTTACGGACAGGGGCAGCATCAGGACAAGGGACCATGCTACCAGGGGAACCCCAAGGCCCGCAGACCATCAATGGCAGTCTTTTAGTGGAGATCTCTGGGTGCACCCCTTTTTATTTTTGTGTTGCCAGTAAGACTCAACTTTGTGAACTCTGTCATGGCTATCACTGCTGGTGGCTGGGCACCATCCGGTTCTTCTGGTCACAAGTTGATGTAGTCACCCACTCACGTGGGCCTCTCTGTCTTCTGGGTTCTCATTCCCCCATGTTGTTTTGGTCCTTGGTGATCATCTGTTCCTGTTGAGTTGGGATCATCTGCTGTACACTCAGACACCACCTTGGCAGCTTTTAAGACCCCAGATGCCACTCACGGATGTGGGATGCAGAAGCTGTCTTAGCAAAACACTAGTTGTGCCAATTTGCCTCGATTTCCCCTGAGAGCATGGTCCCCGGCCCCAGCTACTCTGTCCTTGCAACACTGGTTTAAGATGGGAAGAGTAATCATGTGATGTTGAAGTCCACTTAATATTGATTTTCTTTCTAATGTGTGCTGTCACAGATTTTACCCAACCAAATTTCTATAAACTATCTAATCTAAACTGCCCCGCTCCCCAGTGCGCTCCCTCCCTACCCACCCTTGCAGCCATCAAAGAATCTTTTCTTCTGTGCATGAGTCTGTTTTTAAGTTACTATCATAGGGGTCTCAAACAATGTTTGTCCTTTTGTCACTGACCACTTTTACTCGGTATCATGTCCTCCAATTGAAACCACGTTATGAGATGTTTCCTAAAATCATAGTTGTTCTTTATCATTGGAGAAGGTGTAGTTATACATTGATGGACAGAATGTCCTGTATACGTCGATGAGGTCTAATTGCTTAATTGTGGCAATAAAGTCTTCCGTGTCTTTATTGAGCTTTTTTCTAGATGATCTGTCCAGTATTGAGGGTGGAGTGTTGAAGACTCCCACTATTATTGTGGAGTGATCTATCTCATTTTTTTAGTGTAGTCAGTATTTCTTCGATGTATTTAGGTGCCCCAATATTAGGTGCAAAAATATTTCATATTGTTAAGTCCTGTTTTTGTATTGAATCTTTCAGCAATAAATAGTATCCATCCTTGTCCATGATGGTAGATTTTATATTAAAATAGATTTTATCTGAGATTAGAATTGCCACACCTGCTCTTCTTTGTGTATTGTTAGCTTGATACATATTCTTCCATCCTTTAATTTTCAGTTTGTTCATATCTTTAAGTCCGAGGTGAGTTTCTTGCAGGCAACATACGGATGGGTCAAGTCTTTTGATCCAAGACATCACTCGATATGTCTTTACTGGAGCATTCTGTCCATTCACATTTAATGTAATTATTGACAGGTATCTATTTAGTGCTGTCATTGTGATACATTTGTTTTTGTGTTGATGTTTTCTCTGTTGTTCTTATTAATCTGTTCTGGTGCAATCTTCTTTGTGAGTTGATTTTTCACCTTTTTCAGGGTTGGTTTCATGGTTGTTGGGACTCCTGTATTACGTTTCTTGATTTGATATGTTGTATCTTTATTGTGCTTTACGGTTACCCCTATGATTCCTCTTAATAAGCTATGTATAAACCCGATTTTAGTTACTACCAGTCTTATTAACTTCTTCTCCATCTGGAAGGACTATAACAACTGTAGTACATCCCTCTTTTTAATATGATGACATCATAGTCTTCATGATATGCTCACTGGACCATTTCTTTCACTTATAGCTTTGATTGAGTTTGGAGCCTTCCCTAACAGATTAGGTTTCTGGGTGATGCGTCCTGTTCTTCTAAGCCAAGAGATTCTTTCAGTATTTCTCGTAGCTTTGGTTTGGTTTTTACAATGTCTCTGAGTTTCTCTTTATCTGTGAATATCTTAATTTCATTTTCATATTTGAAAGATAGTTTTGCAGAATATATAATACTTGGTTTGAAGTTCTTCTCCTTCAACGCTTTAAATGTATCATGCCACTGTCTCCATGCCAGCATTGTTTCTGCAGAGAAATCCAGTGAAAGCGTACAGGGTTTTCCTCTGAACGTTAGCTTTGCTTTGAGTCTTGCTGCCTTTAAGAGTTTCTGCTTATGTTTCATTTTGTTAAGCTTGATTATAATACGTCTTGGAGTCTTTCTTTTGAGATTTGTATTTAGTGGCATTTGATATGCACCTTGGATATCTATAGTCTCTTCTTTCATAATTTCTGGGAAGTTCTCTGTCAGTAGCTCAGCAACAATATTCTGTGTTCTCAGGTGTCTCACCCTGTTCAGCAACTTCAATTAATCATAAATTGTTCCTTTTATTAGAGTCCCACATGTTTCTTAATGCTTCTTTGTTTTTCTTGTTTCTTTTTTCTGATTTTTCCTCATAGCTGCTAGAGTCAGCAGCTCTGTCTTCCAAGTCAGAAAGTCTATTTTCCATTTGTTCCATTCTGTTTCCTCGGCTTTGAATTGAAGTTTCTATCTCTTTGATTTTGTTCTTGATCTGCTGGATTTCAGAGTACTGTTATTCTATCACATCGAACAGCTTGCTGAATTTTCCTTTTGCTCTGCTACATTTTTTAATAAGGTCTAGGAGGGCTCTATATATAATCCTTTTGTATTCACCTTCTGATAGTTTCAGAAAGGTTTCTACATCTCGGAAGTACTTTGGTTCATTCTTTTGGGGGCCTTCTAAAGCCATGGGTGTTTTCTTCGTTACATTTTTATCAACAGATTTTTTGCTTTTGGGGCATCATGTGAGTCAATAAAGGCTGGGAGAGATGCTGTGAGGATGGACCTCAGTTGTTTCTCTAGGCCGTCTTAAAATGAAAGGTAAAAGGTGTCCGAGATCTTCCGAAGGATTTCAGGTGTACAGGTCCCTCTTCCAAGCTGGCAAAGTAAGCACCTCTGTATCCAACCCCAGATGTTATAAACTGGTTCAAAATACAGAAAGGCTACTGCCCTGCTGGCCTCTGCCAGGCCCCAGCCATAGGTGACACTGTGTAGAATACTACTTTTCTGCAGGAAAAGTACTCTCCTCTGGGCAGGTGCTGCCTCTCAGCCTAGGTATTAGGTCCAGCTGAGGCCTCTGTATAGGTAATCTGCCTCCCAGTGGGACAAGATGGTGTCCCGCACAAGCTCCTCGCCTGCCACAACACAAGCCACTCAATGGCAGAGGTGGAAAGAGAGGCCAAAGGTGCCAGGATGCACAGGGGCCAAAGCTCAGCTCTCAAAGTGTGGCAACTTCGCCCACCCATCCCACCAGCAGTGCGCCTGAGTCCAGCTCCCAGTCAAGTCCCAGCACTTCCCACCAGCTAAGACACAGAAAAAAAGTTAAAATGGTAAGTTAACCTCAATCCATGAAAGCCAGCACTCACCAAGAGCAGGGGTCAGCAAAAGAGAGGAAGTTTTCTGTTCATTGGTATGAAGTCCAGATTAACAGCCTTATGCCATATCCTAGGACTTACTAGGTGACCAGAAGGCCCCATTTAGTTATCAACTCAGGTCTTGGTTTCCAGACAGATTTTGAGAGATATGTGTTTAGTCCACCATCTTGACTCTGTCCCTGAATTCTTATAAACAGATCAGTGACTGGCAATTTCCTAGCCCTGAAGTCTTTTAAAAATCTATTTGTGTATCTGTCCACATAAAATTAATCATAAACAAAAAATAACAGATAATGGCAAGTAAATGATCCTCCAGAAGCAAATATCACATTTTCATCTATCTATCTACAAATAGGATGTAACAACTTGGATTGTGGTTAGCTAACTGTATTCATAATTTGATACCATAATAATCTGTACTGGATATTTGATTACATAAATACATTGTTGTTGTTTTTCTTTTCCTGAGTTGTTTGTTTATTTTGTTGTAGCGTAACAGAACTGTGGTTATGTTTCAAGAGTTCTTGTTTTTCAGGAAAACGTGAAAATAGTTACGGTTGAAATGATATGCTATTTGAGAATTGCTTTAATATAAGCCATGGAGGGAAGCATGTAATAAATAAGACTGGACACAGGTTATAATTATGGAAGCTGAGTGATGAATACGAGTACCTGTTAGTTCATTATATGACACTCTCTGGTTTAGTATAATCTTTGAAATTTTCCTAAATTAAAAGATTTTTTTAATCCTCATGCTCTCCAAGTCCTCATACAGGTCAGGTAGAAGATAAGGAGCCCTGGTAGCACAATGGTTAGGCACTCAGCTGCTAATCAAAAAGTTGGTAATTCTAACCCACTAGCAGCACTGCAGGAAAAAGACCTAGAGTTCTGCTCCCATAAAGAGTACACTCTAGAAAACCATATGGGGCTGTTCTACTCTGTCACATGGGTCTACAGTCAAAATCAACTCAACAGCACACAACAATCAAAGGATAATTAGAACACAGTGAGTCATCTCTCAGTAACTCAGATTGGTAGGCACTAGGAAGCCCCTGTTTTATGTCACAGATCCTGCTTAGGAAGACAAACATCCCACGCTTCTTTCTCTCCTGCCTATGACCAATATCAACCTGCCCGCCCAAGAAGAAACATGAAATGAACATTTTTTTGGCAAGCACATTCTGTCATTTCAGCAGCAATAAATAAACTATAAATCATACCAGAAAAGGGGTGAGGCCCAACTTGGGCCAGATTGACACCTATATAAAGACTTTAAAATATTAAAAAGATTTCAGTATTTACCAGTCCATAAGTTATGAGGAAATAATTTAAAATAATTCAAGTCATTCAAACTAAAAATAATACTGAATGATGAAACAAATAAAAATGGAATCCAAAGTTATGACTGTCCTGTGATTAATATTTTGGTGCATGCAGGGTTATACATCTATACTGGATACATAAGACATATATACGAGGTTTGACAATTGAGTCCACAAACTTAATTGTTCTAAATGCTACACACCTCATTGCTGTATATAACTGAGGTCACCTTCAAAGCACTCCTTTCAGGAAGGTATGCACTCATGTCAGTGCCTAGTCAACCCTTCAAAGCAATTTTGGAACTCTTTATGGAGTGGCCATTGTGCATTACCACTCTAGCACAGTGGTAATTTCACACACCTAATTACATAATTATCTGTGAGGGAGTTTTTAGCCAGCAAGCAAATAACTGTATTGGAACACCCTCTCTACTCACTTGATCTGGCCCCTAATGACTTTTTTACTTACCTAAAGATAAAGGAAATATTGAAAGGAAGACATTTGGATGACATTTAGGACAACAAGAGTAATGTAACAACTGCTCTGATGTCTATACCAGAAAGAGTTCCAAAATGGCTTTGAAGGTTAGACTAGGCACTGGAATCAGTGCATAGCTTCCCAAGGGGAGTACTTTGAAGGTGACTGTAGTGATATTCAGCAGTAAGGTATGTAGCACTTTTTATGAGTTTGCTAACTTACTTGGCAGTCCTCATATGTACATGATTTTCTTCTTTCCTGGGTCCCTTTACTGTTTTGCTGGTGTCTGTGTTTGGTTTATCTATCAGGTAATCCAGCACTGTGCCCAATATATTAATGATAGGAGCTGAAGAAGGAGAAACAGAGACAAATAACAATGTGATTCTACAGAAATTCTACCCTTGTACCAAAACAGACTATCAATTAGTATTTGCAGAATACTTTTCTTTCCTGAGGATAAGGCTCCTTCATCTAACTTCTCATCTTCTAACACTGTTCTACTTAGTTAAGGACTTGTTGACTTTTCTACCCTTATATGTCCAAAATACTTCAATAATTCAGTTGGAACTACTGACATCCTCTGGGACATTTAGCCTCTTGTGTGACCTCAATCCTAGCCATTAAACACTTAACATTGAAAATAAAACCCTGATTTGCAGTGTTTACCAATTTCTGCAGAATAAATATACCCACCATGGCCAAGTTCAAGCAACCAACATAAGGATAATGAATTCAGAGCTGAGAAGGCTGTGAAGAGTCAGCTCCCAGAGCCTGTTTGAGCTATCTCCAGCACACCACCGGCACTCTAAATCTGCCTCAAATAATCCTAGTTTATGTCCACCATCCTAGTATAATTATTAACGGTATGGTCTACCACTCTTTAAACATGTTGAAATATTATGTGGTCACCCCAAAGAATAATTACATCTCAGCCACTTCCTCACAGTAAAGATATTTGATTCTTAGTATTTCTATAAAAAGAAGGTATGATATCTCCTTGCTCAAATTTATATTATCCTCACCTCAACATATAGACCATCCTTTGAATTTTTTTTTACATCAAACAAAGGTAGTTGGGGACATATGAATAATCAAGAGCCTTGACTGACATTCAGACCTTCTTGTCTCACACAAAGTTCAGTGACTTATGAAGCTGCCACAACATCCTTGCTGTTGCTGTTGCTGCTGTTGTTACATGCCATTGAGTCAGTTCCCAGTCATATCGACCGTGTGCACAACAGAATAAAATACTGCCTGGTCCTGTCACTTGCCCACAATCATTTTTATGTTTAAGCCATTGTTGCAGCTACTGTGTCAATCCATCTCCTTGAGAGTCTTCCTCTGTTTCACTGACCCTCTACTTTACCAAGCATGATGTCCTTCTCCAGAAACTGAACCCTCATGACAACATGTCCAGATTATGTAAGACACTGTCTCACCACCCTTGCTTCCAAGGAGCACTCTGGTTGTAATTCTTCCACAGTACATCTATTTGTTCTTTTGGTGGTCCATGGTACATTCAATATTCTTCTCCAGCACCACAATTCAAAGGCATCAATTCTTCTGTCTTCCTTATTTACTGTCTAGTTTTCACACGCATACGATGCAACTGAAAATATCATGGCTTAGGTCAGGCACACCTCATTCTTCAGGGTGAAATCTTTACTTTTCAACACTTTAACAATATCTTTAGGTGGTGGAAATGGTTAACATGCTCAGTTGCCAACCAAAAGGTTGGGATTTAAGTCTACTCAGAAGTACTTCAGAAAAAAGTCCTGACAAACTACTCATACAAAGTCAGCCGTCGAAAGCACTGTGGAGTAGAATTCTACTCTGACACAAGCGGGGTTTCTGTGAGTCAAATGGCGACTGGACTGGAATTGCCAAAGCAACTGAGCAAGATCAAGCCAGGTGCCTGGCTTCATGTTACACTCCAGCTTGGAGCCGCATGGAATCAAATATCATCTCTAAAATCTAGCACAATGCCTGGTCCAAAGGAATAAATACTGGTGGCATTTAAGGCCACCCAGGCCAATAGTTCCCTGACCCCTCTATGACAACCTCAAGAGGCCATCTCCCAGTCTAAGCTTTAATACTGTCCAGCTAGCCCACATACTGAATCACATGCGAGATGCAATTTAACAGTCCAGAATGTAGGTCTTGGTTTTTCAGAGGCTGGAACCAAAGGAAGATCTGAGACACAATTTTTTTAAAAAAAACAAAAACCCACTGCCATTGAGTTGACTCTCACAGAAACTGTATAGAATGGGGTAGAACTGCCCCATCGGGTTTTCATGGTTGTAAATCTTTATGGATTCAAACTGTGACATCTTTCTCCCTCGAAGCAGCCAGTGTGTTTGAACTGCCAAGTTTTTAAGTTAACAACCAAAAGCTTAACCACTGTAACACCAGACATTTTTTGGGATATGATAGCTATCTTTAAAAAGGTAATCAGCTGTCATGTAGAGCATGGATTAGACAAGCTTTACTGGCAGAAGTTACGGAAAGGCAGATTTTCACTTAGTATAAAAAAAAAAAAACATGTAGCAACACCACCAATAATAATAGCTCACATTTACTGGGTGCTTATGTTTTGCTGGAAGCATCACTACACTGCTGGCTTGTATTGAGCTTGCAGTCAACTAGATTCACCCTTGTTTCTTTCACCCCAGGACCGTCTACCTTGAGCTGCAAGGGAGCCATCTCTCCAGAAGTCCCAGAAAACAAAAAACCAAACCCACTGCCATCGAGTCGATGCCGACTCATATGGGCCCTACGGGTCAGAGCAGAACTTCCCTGCAGAGTTTCCAAAGAGTGCCTGGAGGATTTGAAATGCTGACCTTTTGGTTAGCAGATGTAGCACTTAACCCCTATACCACCAGTTTTTCCAGAAGCCCCAGAAGCCTCCAGGCAACTAGCACTGCCCAGTCTGGCCACAGTTCACAAAAATTCATGCTGGTGCAGTCTGTCCTGAGCCTGTAACTAAAGTCCTTGTGATCTCAGACTCAGTGTAGGGTCAAGGCCCAGCACACCAGAAAGACCACGTACTGGTCCTGAAAGCACCAAGCACCCAAAATACGTAACTCATCATCTGCCAGAATGAAGTTTGTTAGACTGTTTTCTGAGAGAAAGGGTTAAAAAAATGAACCATAGGGGAGAAGGAGTGCGGGGATGACCCATGAGCTTTAATGTAGCTATTCTGAATTCTAAAGGCTTGTTGAGTTCATGTGGATTTTATAAAGGAAAAGTGCTCACTTCTGATCCCTTGCATCTCTTTTGGGTATATCTGCTTCACTCAAGGGCTGAGAAGGATGCTTGCTTTTTTAAAAAAAACTTTGTCCTAACACTAGGTTAGTTATAAAATAAATTACACTGTCTTCCAATTCACTAAGTTGCCAACATTACCCTCAGGTAGGTCACACTGTACTTGGTCTTAGGAGTTACGCAGGGGTAATCCATGAAAGTGACAAAGAGGTCAAGGATTGTGACACAGAGCCTGTGCTCTGCTTCTAGAAATGTCAGAGAGGATTAGAGATATTCACTCAGAAGATGATGTCAGATCAGGCTGGAGGATACTCTGGATGCTCAGTCTCAAAAAGGGCAAGATGACTCAAGGGAACCCCGAGATTTCAGAAAGCTCAAAAACTTCCATGACTAAATAATTAACTATGCACCAGCCAGGTTCCAGGCATTCTAGTATAAAGTTTACATATGCTTTCCACATTTCTTCCCCAAAATGGATAAGATGGACTTCATTATTCCCATTGGAGAAAGCAAGCCTCCGAGAGTTAAGAACCTTGCCAAATGTTACACTGCTGGCAGGAAGTACAGAGAGGATCTGAATGCAGGTCTAGTGGCTCCCAAGTTCCTTTTCCCCACTTAAGTAACAGGCATATGTGGTAGATAAGAGAGCTTGTTAGTGATGGAGTAAGATCTGAGCTTGAACAGCAGCCCTGCCATTCAACGACTGTACGTCTTTGGGTAGGTTATTTGAGTAGCTCTTTGAGCCTCTCTTTATTTGTAAAATGGAGAGTGGGAAGAGTGTGCTATCACAGCACAGGGGCAGCAACTAGCAACACATGACACTATGTATGTTTCTGTATGGCAAACTGACACAAATTGTAAAATTTCACTTAAAGCACAATATAAAAAAAATTTAATTACAGTGGGAGCATAATCATATGATTTTGAAAAGACCAATAAAAAAACCTATATAGCACAACAGTTCCGTAGCTATTGCTCAATAATGTTGTTAGTGGCCTTTGACTCATTCTGACTAATGGTGGTCCCACGTGTACAGAGCAGAAATGCTTCAGCGAGTTCTCAAGGTTGTAACCTTTTGGAAACAAACTGCTATGTCCATCTTCCAGGGTGCCTCTGAGGGGATATGAACTGCCATACCTTCTGGCCAGCAGTCAAGTGCTTAACTGCATCACCCATGGACTCCTTGTTCAATAACAGCTACTCTAATCAGAAAATCAAAGCAACTACTGTAAGCACTCAGTAAAATGAGTTTTTCTGCTCTCTTTCCAAAGGATGGAAATCCTGGTGGCATAGTGGTTAAGTGATATGGCTGCTACCCAAAAAGGGTCAGCAGTTTAGACTTCTCAGGCGCATCTTGGAAACCCTATGGGGCAGTTCTGCTCTGTCCTACAGAGTCCCTGAGTCAGAATTGACTCAGTGGCAATGGGCTTTTGTCATTGTTGTTCTCCCCAACTATAGAGGAATCTGTTAGGCGCCTAGAACATTATTTTGATGTAACTGCTTCTAAAAAATAACATTTCCTAGTCCCTTCAAATTATTTGCTGCTTTCAAATACATTCCCAAGGAAAAAACATATACACAAACACACGTGTGACTACTCAATTCTAAGCATCTAGGAGATGTCATAAATTAAGTAACAAGATACCAAGTTTGACAGCTGCACTATCTAGAGGAAAGGTATACTTAGAAATTCCATTTACCATGCTGAGTACACGTTGAACACTTTCTGTATCCGATTCTAAATGTTGTTACAGCAAGGTGAACACTCGCACACAGCTAAGGCTTTAACATGTGTTGCATTAAAAAATAATAGTAATAATAACAACACACAAAAGCCCCACTTCCAAAAAGAAAAGCACGGCTATCTTAAAAAAAAAAGAAAATTTGTCATTTAAATCAGCACTCCTTTGTTTCCCTACTAATTCTTTCTCTAGAGCAATACGAGTTTTCTTTCATTCATTTGCTTAATGTCCCACATGCTAAGCATTAACAGCACTGTTTCCATCTTTGGTTACTACGTCGTGTGTGTGTGTGTGTGTACACACATATATATGCTTCATAGTAGTGTTGAAAAGGGGAAAAAGTGGTATTCTAGGTCTAACAAAATCCTGATACCTGACTTAAGCACCTAAATGCTGAACACTTGGGCTATAAAGTCTTCACCCTTGGTTCAAACATGTATGACACAAGTCATAACTGACAACACAGAGACTGGGTCTTTCAAATCATCAAAGGCAAGATATCACTACAACTGGTATCTTAGCAAAATAAGTAATGGATGATGATTTATGCCTTTTTTAAAATGAAAAATAGACTTGAAAACTTGGGAATTTTACCATGATCTAGAAAGTAACCATAATTGAGTATACCCCTGCTTTCCACTTTAATCTTTTGCTTTCCAATTTGGGAGTGCCTCTCTTCTGTCTAATAGTGATTACACCAAATACACACACACACACACACACACACACACACACACACACACACTCACTCACTCACTCACTCTCTATGCAGACACAACCAGAAAATTCTACCTATCTTAATCTCTCTGTATCCTGGTTTTGTGTAATTGAAAGTCCAGTGTAAAACATGAATATTCCACTATTCAGAAAATCATAACCCTTGTATTTTCATAATGGTGGGAAAGATTAGGTTTCTTTTCAGTTTCTCTCAAGAGTGTGTCATGTATACAATGAACTCTCACTCATTTTCTGCTAATGTTCCATCTGGATGCTCTGAGAAGTCAGAACTCTGCCCCCTAGAAGGCTGCCAGTACCATGCAGCCATTACTCTTGCATGTGGCCACACACTGAGAAAGATGAGGGCAGCAGATGGAAGAAAGCCTTTCCGAGGATGCTCAGATGTCCGCTTCTCTGCAGTGTAATGCTTTGTGAGTCCGACTGTGATTTTCTTCACATTTTCCTTCTGTCTCTACTTTTGTTGTAGCTCATCTAAACCAGTGTCCTTGATGTGTAAAATGTACAAAATTTCAAGACAACATCCTTTCTGTTGCATCACTTCTGTTCCTTTCCCCCAAAGTATACATTCACCAATTTCAGCAAAAATAGCTACTTGGGTAGAAAGAGTTATGCATTAAATAGCTGCAACACTGTTTACAGCACAGAACGTTTGACTGCAGCCTGAAGCTCTGAGAGAGAGAGGTTAAATGAACTATGATATATCCACATAACGGAATGTTGGAAATATTATACAACTGTTAAAAATATTTGAATGCTATAAGAAAATGCTTATGCTAAATTTCCTTTAAATAAAAAAGTTATGAAAATTTTACCTTAGTGTGATCCAAAATTAAAATATGGCACAAACAATGGCTATTTCAGAGTGATGTACCATAAATATTTTTTCCATGTTTTTGTACTATCAAGTATTTTCACCATTAATGGGGGGGAGGGGAGAGAATTGTAGGACGAAGACTATTTAGCTAATCAAATAAAACTGTTTTTTCTGGAACGTAAGAGGATAGAATGTATAAGGAGTATGCTGAGACCAGGCAAGGAGAGCCGAAGGAGCTGCAGATGAGTGGGAATGCAAAACTGATTTGGATTGTATACTTTCACTTAATCACAATAAAACAAATAACAACAAAAAAAAAACCTGTTTTTTCTTATTCTAGTACTGAATTTTTGTTATTGTTTTTAATTATGAAAGTCAGTCCAAGGTTGCTTCACAGAATCTTAGTCAGGATTTTCATTAGTTTCAAAATATTGAAGAAATGAGCTGGCCCTACAAGGTGCTGCTATTTGCGTCTCTTTCAAAGAACGCAGAGCACCAAGGAGCAGACCACACCCTACTGAAACTGTATGGAGCCTGCAAATACCTTTAAAGGACTTCTGCCACAGCCCCTTGTAAGAACAGAATTCTGTGCCATCAACCACACATCTATGAACAAAGGGTTTAAGATAATACAGGAAAAATCTGATCTCTCATCAAAGATTGTCAATTAAGATACCACGCCTCCACCACCCACTGCCCTCGAGTCCGGTCCTACTCATACTGACCCTACAGGGTAGAGTAGAATTGTCCCATAGAGTTTCCAAGCAGCACCTGGCAGATTTGAACTGCCGACCTTTTGGTTAGCAGATGTACCATTTAAACCACTAGCCACCAGGGTTTCCAAGATAACACAAAGCAAAAAATAATAATAATTATATGCTAAGTTACATGGCAAAGTGGATAACTAGTGTAGAAGTCATGTAGGACCAGTATTTGTGAGCTCTGAAGAGGTACAAGACACAGTACTGAGAACCTAGTCTGCCTCCACCATTTCAAGGAGAGTCAATAACCTGGCTGAGGCCACAGATTTGTTAAGTATCAGAGGCACATGAAGTAACCAAAGAAGCTTGATGAAGTAGTCAGACCTGGAAAAGCCTTTAAAGGATGAGCAGAGTGAGCTGATGGCACTTTTAATAAAAACGGTAAACAATTTTTCCTTCTCCTAGTTAGGGAAATCAACCTACCACTGATCTAATTTATACGAACCAATAAAATAGTGAATGCCCCCTGCACTGAGGTTTAAAATTCTAACATAGTCCATTCATTATTTTCAAACATAAAAGTATTTTAGTATATATTACACTCTGCTCAAAATATTACCAAATAACCAACACACCCATCTACATTTGCATTCCAGGTGCCTACCAGACAGAAGTGTTACTACCGCCTGTCCCAGTCTACTGCTGGTTTAGACTGAGATAAGACCCTGATGCTCTCAGCTGGTAAGCAGGAATTATTTGTCTCCACCAATTTCACTATTTAAAATGCCCAAATATTCACTGTAATAGCCGCTCATGTCAAATCTACCAGTCATCAGAAAATAGGGAGACACTTAACTATGAGTAGACTTCTCTTAGAATAAATATCAAATGATTGAGAAATACTTCTTTTTGTTAAAACATCATGAATGTTAATAGGCATGGTATAAACATATTAAATTCTAACTTAGAAATTGTGACAGTGAACACAACAGATGTGACTTGAACATGTAAAATTTATTTTAGAATATTTGTTCAATCTGAGAAAACATGGTAAAGTAAGGAAAAGCCTATTTTAATTTTTTTGTTTTCTTAAATTTATAAAGTATTTAGATATTTACTTTTGTAAGAAAGACAAACCACTTTAATTTCTAACACATAATGGACAAAGTGGTATTTTCTTGTACTTTAGAACAAACAACTCCTATGAACTTGTAAGCAAAAGTTAAGCTTCCAGATTAGTTTTCCTCTGCCTTGAAGATATATTTAGCATATTTTCAACTCCTCAAAAATTATTTTGAGAATTCCCATGCCCTGAATTGAGAATAGGACATTCAAGCTGGCAATTCTAAACAAAAATTCACACAATTGTCTTTCACTAAGACGGCACTTGGCTTTTTTTTTTTTTTTTTTTTTTGGCTTTATAGTTTAGCATTGGCTATTTACATTGCAAACTCTGGTGCTATATGTTACCGTAGATTAAAGTACCTAACACATGGTTTCAAAAGATGCAAAATGGGTTAGTAAATTTTAATCACTATTATGTTCACAAAGAAATTCATTTTCTGACAAGTATAGAAAATAAAAGTAATATAAAAATGCAGGTGCTAGATGTCTTACTTAGAGCCATAATAGAATCTGTTGTATGGCTTCAAAGTGACACACAAACTCTTACCTTTCAAACTTAACATTTTAAACCTATGAAACACAAGTGTTAAGAGTCACCATGATCCCAGTCCTGTTAAAGTATTTTCTAAAGTCTTTAAAACTCCATGTAGAACAGCTAAAAGTCAAAACAGAGAAATAAGATGCTTTTACTGACAAATCAAAACTCTACCTAGCAATTTTCCTATCCAACAGAATAATCTATATACAAAAGGTGCATGTTTGAATGCAATCACTTATAAAATGTATTCTACTTACTTTGCTTTTTACCATTTATAAGTTGCATTAAAGAGATCCACAAAGAGGTAACCAGTTGATTGCGGTTCGGCGCATATAAAACAAAAACCAGTTTGAAATTCGACCTCGAAATTTACACTCTTTATAAATCAATATATGTATATACACTTTAGATTGTGAAACAACTCATTTCAGTTTTCAGCGCCGTGTATTACAATTACAAACCTTCAACTTTACATCCCCCTCCTCCAAAGATACACCTCCAGTCCTCATTGGCCCACACAGTTCCGGCCCACATGGTATCAGTGGGTGTGACCCTCCCAACAAGCATTCTCATTGGCTGCTACAAAACAGCATTTAATAGGCTGTGATTTTGGGGGGGTTGTCAAACTTCACGCCTCCAGACTTAGCACTCGCCAATAGACCCGAGACAGTGGCGGCTACTCTGTGATTCAAAGGGCAAGCTGGTCGCCCTGAGCGCCAATCCCAGAAAGGAGAGCTCTGAGAAGGGAGAGAAGACAGGAGATAGCACAAGACAGATCTGACTTTGCGCGCCCGCTATACCCCCACTCCTGGACCCCATCGCATGTTCACACACTCGCATTTTCTCAGCTACCAATAAAGGCCGGCAGCAGCGTGTTCACCTTTTATAGATCCCTGACCCAAAATCAGCTCAGGGTCCATCTCCAATTTGCCCATTCTACGGCTGGGAGCGAGTACGGTCCAGGCTCAGGCTTCACTCTTGAGTGTTTGGCGCCCCTGTAGACTCAGTCCCAGGTGTCCCCTTCCTGCAAACCTCCCCTGCCCCGACGGCAGGCACTAGGGCGCACGGGCGCTCTACGGCGCTGACCCCCACTACTCCCCGTCTGCGAACGGAGCCGGCCTAGAGTCCGCGCTCCCCTCCCGGCTGGACTTACGCGGCCTGTTCTTCTTCCCCGAGTCCGTCCTCCTCCGCAGCCGGCATTTCTTGGCCGGGGAGTCGTGCTGAGGGGGCGGCGGCTGCGGCTGAAGCTCGGGCAAGAGCTGGAGGTGAGGGGGCGCAGTGTCGCCGCCGCCCACCGGGCCCCGGCTGCAGAGGCGCAGTGGCTGGACTGGCGGTGGGTGGAAGCCGTTGTGCAGCAGCCCGTTCACGGCGGAGGAGCTGGCAGGGTCCCCCGTTGTGTGCGGGGCCGAGCACTCTGGCTGCCCGCCGCCGTCCATGCCGGGGGCTGGCAGGGCAGCGTGCGGGCACCGGCTCAGGCTGACTCGCTGGAGGTCATTCTCGAGCGTCCTTATATCCCTGGATCCTCCTTGCAGCTTCCGATTCAGCAGCCGCAGAGCCGGCGCCGGGGGATGGCGAGCCGGGCGCTCCTCCCCTTCTCCCACCGGCTCCCTCCCCTCCTCCACGCCCTGCCCCCCACCCGCCGGCCCTGCAACTGGCGCCTCCTGTGTGCACACTCAGGGCTCGGAATCTGGTATCACCCGTATCCCCTGCCGCCCCACCCCCTCCACCGCTGCCTGTCTCCCCAATTCCTTGGCTACTAGACTTCAAACGCCGCTTCCTTGCCTTTCCAGACCTGTCCTTGCTACTGAGCATGCCCAGTTCTGCCCGCCACCGCCACCGCCACCGCCACCGCCACCGCCACCGCCACCGCCACCTCCACCGCCACCTCCGAGTTTCAACATGGGGACTGAAGTTCTCTAGGTTTGCAAAGAGGAGATGGATGGGTTGGGCTTTGTGTGGTGCAGAGAGCTGAGAGGATAATGGGCCAGGTAGACACGCAGAGCTTGCCCCTTCGGTGGGAACGCGGGAGGAAAACCAAATAAATATTTACAAAAGTTTTAAGCCAAGCCAATTGCTAATTCTATACTCTGTGGCTAGATACGGCGCACACACCCCATGTGGTCTCGTGGAGTTGTCTTGCAGGGAGGAAACCTGTGCAGTATATAAGGACAGTGAAGGACACAGCTGTAGGCAGGATTAACCGGTGCTGCAAGAGATCAAATAAACAGAAAGCAACCCCTAGCTATAAAAAGCACTTTCCTCACCCAGAAAGGACTTCAAGAGACAATGTCACGTTATTTATAAAGGGTTGCCTGTGTTTTAAAAAGGGAAGGTGGCATGGCCTGGTGGTCTGGAGGGTAAGCTGTGGAGTCAGTGCTGAGTGTAAAGTTCATCTCAACTAGTGTGCAAAACAAGAGAATGCCTTTGCTCACGTTAACACACCTGGCCATATGACACAGGACTGGGCATGCTCAGCGGGCAGGGTAAATTTGGGTGGTGAAGACCTTCCCAAAGTTGTGCAATGCTTGAGGCCTCAGCTCTCTTATCTGTAACAGAGGTATTGTGAGGAAATTTATCTAAAAGTAACCAGCATAATTCTGGCACACAGTAAGTGCTCAAGAGTTTGCTATTCTTACATTATTATTGACAGTTCAGAATGCATTTCAAGAAAAGGGGATAAAGCAGGCTCTGAGCCATGTTTACTGTTGTCCATCATTTGTACTGGAAACTGGGGACGTAGTGGCTAAGTGCTACGGCTGCTAAGCAAAAGGTCAGCCATCGGAACCCATCAGGCACTCCTTGGAAGCTCTATGAGGACACTCTACAGGAAACCAACCCGCTTGACAGCACTAGGGTTTTGAGGGCGTTGAGGGGATCATTTGTATTTATCACGTCTTCAAAGGAGTTGGGCTTCGACATGTCCAGAAAAGTCTAGAATTTGATTGATTGACAATTCCTGACAGTAACACTTAGAATGAGAGCATAGGATGACAGCAGTCACCTGAAAGCTCTAGTCCATCCACTCATTTTTTAGATGAGGAAACTCAGACATGGAAAGATCGTTGGATTGTATGGAGCAAAGCTGGAACTAAACTCTAAACCCTCTAACTGCCTCTCGGCAGACCTTATTGTGCTATTTGAAGACAGAGAAAAAACTCTTAAGTGATCTGAACCATACTTTCCTGGGCCCCATCTCAGACTCCCTGTGTTGGCACTCCATTGGCCATCACCTTTCAGTTCCCCAGCCAAATAATTATCCCTTTCTATCCGCTGTTTCTGCTGCATTGAATCTCTTTACCTAGAACTCTTTGCCTACTGGACTCTAACCTACCCTTCAGATCTTCCCTTCAACCTCACGTATCTAAGAATCTGTCCTGATCCCTAGGACTAGATTATGTCTTCCTGTGAGCCCTCTTCCACTTCCCTATACTTTACCTTCATGACTCTTATCATGTTTGTAACTGTATAACATATCAGTCCTCTCATTTGTAAAATGGGGTCAATAATTATAATAGGACATCACTGAGTTGTTACAGTCATGTAATATAAACAATAAATGAATTAACATATGTAAAAACCTGTGCAGAGCATATCCTGTTGTTAGGTGCCGTCGAGTTGGTTCCAACTTACAGTTACCCTATGTATAACAGAGCAAAACATTGCCTGTCTTGGGCCACCCTCACAGATATGTTTAAGCACACTGTTGCAAGTGCTATGGCAACCATCACATTGAGGGTCTTCTTTATCACTGACATTACCAATCATGATGTCTTGCCCTAGACACTGATCCCTCCTGACAACATGTTCAAAGTATGTGAGATGTAGTCTTAACATCCTTGCTTCTAAGGACCATTCTGGTTGTATTTCTTCCAAGACAGATTTGTTTAGTATATACTAAGTATTATTTTAAAAAGGTTAAACCAAACCAAACCCACTGTCATCAAGTCAATTTCAACTCATAGTGACCCCTATAGGACAGAACAGAACTGCCTCATAGAGTTTCCAAGGAGCATTTGGAGGATTTGAACTGCTGAACTTTTGGTTAGCAGCCATAGCACTTAACCACTACACCACCAGGGTTTCTGTTAGATAATATTTAATTGCCTGTCTTACCTACTAGACTGTAAGGCATGGTATGTTTATCTTTGGCTCTTGGTAATTATTTAGGACTGAATGAACAACTTAGATAATACTTCACCAGGACCCACTCACTAAATTTGCTGAAAGTCCCATGAGAGATTCAAATGGAATTTTGCAATTACAGTATCTCAGGGACATACTCTCTAGCTTGAACCCCACATGTAACAAGGAGTTCTGAGCCACATGTCTCAAACTGAGGCAGGGACAGAACATCCTCCACTTTCTTTCTTCCCTCTCGTTGGGCTGGTACACTGGATAAGTTATACCTTGTGCATGGTGGGGAGGAAGCCAGGCACCGTCTCACAGGTTTATTCAGTGGGAGGTACTGGGGAATAACTTTGAGACACAATACATCACGTGTTCTGCAGGAACATGAAACAAATACTTGAAAGTGAGTGACGGGGCAGGCATGGCCAAGAGGGTGGCGTAGTCAGACATTGTCCCTCTTATAACAAAAACCCACAAGAGCAAATGAATGCATTGTATATGACACCCTAGGAGCCCAAAATATCAAAGAGAAAGTTTAGAAATTCGACTGTACAACATGGAAGGGAAAGTAGGATTCACCAGAACTGACCTGCCAAGAAAAGGATATGGCCAGCTTGGTGAGCTGAGCACGGTGGTTGGAGGATGTCTTCTTCAAGACGAGTAACTGTCCAGAGAATCCACTTACGCCTCAGGAACCTTGAGGAGCAGCATGAGATCATCCAAAACAGTCTCTGAATGTAACCTACTGCTAACACACATGGGTCTAAATATTTCCCTTGGGATGTGAATCTCTTCCTTCTCCCAGTGATTCCCCCTCCCTTCCCTGTACTGCACCCAGCTCTGGAGTCTGACACCATCAACTGAGCTGGAAGCAGTACTCCTTAAGCCTATCCTGAGCCATGGTCTGAGAATTGGAGAGACTGCAATTTAACAAATGGGGGGAAAGGAAAGAAAAAAAAACTACTGACTCCCTCGAGTCAGAAATTCAGGACGGAATCAGTTCCTTTGCTTACTTTTAGCCATAAGGGGACATGCCATCCTCACAGACACTTAGAGACTGCTGTTAGCTTCCTACCTTTCTCAGAAGCTGCAGCCAGATACCTGTGCCTACAGCAATCACCTCTCCCAATCTAGGACAGTAAGACAGATCTTGCACCACATACTTGGCGACTGACTACCTGGACACCTGAGCTGAATCCATACAAGAAAAGTAAACAAACTCTTGATTTCTCATGTTTAGTAACAACTCTAGCCACCTAGTGCCAGGACATTAGAGCTTCAAAGTCACCAATAACCAAACTAGTGAACACATGACCAGCCTATTTGGGCATTTCAGAACTGAACAAAACAAACCAAGAAGCTAGAATACAGTAGCAAACATAAAATAAATTGAATACATTATTGATGGTTCAGAAACAACAGTCCATATCAAATCACTTCAATAGGCAGTCCACGATGTCTTCAGAAAGCTCAAAAAACAAAAAATTAAGAAATTTTCCAGATGAAGAGAACCTCCTGGAATTATCAGAGGTATAATACAAAAGATTAATATTTAGAAGTCTTAAAAATATCAGGAAGGAGATGAGACAAAATGAAGCAGAGCATAATGACAAATTGAACAGGCTACAAGCAAGCATACAGAAATTCAGAAAATAATAAAATTACAAATTAGACAACTCAGTATCCGACTCGACGGCACTTGGCTTTGGCTCAGTATAAAGCCAAAAGTGCAGAACTGAGACCAAACCAATGAGACTGAAAATAAAGCACATGACATCAATGTATCTGAGAAAAAAATCAGATAAAAGAATTGAATCAAGAAACACTAAGAATTACATGGGACTCTATCAAGAGGAATAATCTACAAGTGCCTGGAGTACCAGAACATGAGGGGATAACAGGAAATACAGAGAGAATTGTCAAACATTTGTTGACAAAAAACTTTCCTGTTATCATGAAAAATGAGAACATATTTATCCAAGATGCTCATCAAACTCCACAGAAGGTAGATCCCTCAAAAATTACACGAAGGCATATTATAATCAGATTTGCCAAAATTAAAGACAAGAGGATAATTTTAAAAGTGGCTAGGGATAAATAAAAAATAACCTACAAAGGAGAGTCAATATAAGACTAAGTTTGAACTACTCAGCAGAAGCCATGCAGGCAAGAAGGCAATGGAAGGACATATACAAAACCTTGAAGGAAAATAATCACTAGCCAAGAATTATATATCTGGCAAAACTGTCCTCAGATATGATGGTGAAATTAGTACATTTCCAAATAAACCAAAAGTTAGGGAGTTTGCAAAAACCAAACCAGAATTAGGAGAAACATTAAAGGGAGTCCTTTGGTTAGAAAAACAATGAATCAGGTAATAATGTGAGACTAGAACACAGAACAGAGGAACTGGATATCAGCCTAAACAGGGAAATTGAGCCAAGTGCTGTCGAGTCAGATCCATTTTACAAAAGCAAAACAAATAGAGATACATAGTTGTCTTTATGTAAACATTATAACAATAAAGGGGAACTTAAAATATTGTCAGATTATTCATATGGAAAGGCAATCAAAGTGATGTAAAGAAATTAACTCAGTGCCATCAACTCGACTCCCACTCATAGCGACCCTATAAAGAAATTAAAGACTGTTTATATTTAGAATAACAGAGGTAAACATTAAGGTAACCACAAAGGAAGCTATCAATTCTATGCATTGAGATAAAGAACAAGAAAAACATGAAGTCTCAGCAAATACAGAACCACCAATATTGAAAAAGATGAAAAGAAAAGGTATAAAAAAGACTCAGCACAGAAAATCAAACGGAACAAAGGAATTGTCTACAGCATATAAAAAAGGCATCAAAATGACAGCACTAAACTCATAACTATCAATAATTAGCCTGACTGTAAATGGCTTAAAGGCACCAACAAAGAGATGGAGAGTGGCTGATTGGATTAAAAAGTATGACCCATCTATATGCTACCTATACATCTTAGACTCAAAGACACAAACTAAAAGTCAAAGGATGGAAAAAATATATCAAATTAACAGTATTCAAAAAAGAATAGGAGTAGAAATATTAATCATCTCGATAAAATAAACTTTAAAATCCACCACACTAGATAAAGAAGAGCACTATATAACGATTAAAGGATCAATACTCCAGGATGGCAGAACCATCTACGCACCCAATGACAGTGCTCCAAGAATACATAAAACAAACACTAAATGCATTGAAAACAGAATGAGGGAGAAAACCATCCAAAAGCCTGTTCTCTCCTTCCATGCATTCATTTACTTATATAAAAAACAATTATTTATTAAGTATGTACTGTGTTGTAGGCACTAAAAGAGATACTGGGAGTACAAAGACAAAATAGATGGTTTCACTACCTTCAAGGGATTACAATCCAGTAGACAGAAAAATCAGTGGTTCTCAGTTTAAGAATAACTCAGGGTGCCTTTCCAGTCTAGCTTCTTAGTGAAAAGCAACACACAAATAGAAAAGTACACCTATCCTGAAGGCACATTTCATTGAATTTTGTATAAATGAATGCCTCATGTAACCAGAACCTGATTAGGAAACAGAACATTATCAGTAATTCAGGAAATTTTTGTCAAAATGCAGATTCCAGGTCTAGGTCCAAAGACCGATTCAGTCAATAGGTTTGGGGCACAGGAATCTGCAAAGTGATAATAAGTGTATGTAACTGAATTCAAAAATAGAATTTTTTTAAAACAGGATTGTGATACATATGACCTTTGCTTGGAGAAACCGATATGCAAAGTATATCATCCGTGTGGTGGGAGGTCACCCCAGTGAACTCCAGAATCAGCAATGACAGAGTAAGGGAAAGGACTTGTGTGAAGGTGGTTGTTAGAAGAGCTTTTGTAAGGAAGTTACCCTAAAACTGACTTGAATAAAAATGGATTTTCTTCAGGTGAATAGTGACAGAAGGCTGGAGGGAACTCAAACAGCCTGGCATGTTTGGGAAACTGCCAGTTCATCAAGGCTGAACAACTGCCTAGGAAGGGAGAAGATGAAAGATAAAGCTGGAAGAGTTATGCGGGGCTTGAATCCCAGATGACTTTCTCTGCCACAGGAAAGAGTTTGGGCTTTATCCTGAGAGCCAAGGGAAACTTTAGGAAGAGGTCTGTTGTTGTCAGCTGCTGTGAGTCGCCTGTGACTCATGGCAACCTCAAGCACAACATCAAAGCTTTCTCACTGTCTGATTTTCCGAAGTAGATTAGAGACCTCTCTTCATTTGGAAGCTCTGCTGAAATCCATCCAGCATTGCAGTAACACAGTCCTCCACCAACAGACGAGTGTTGGCTGCCCATAAGTTGCCTTGGCTGGGAATTAAACCTAGGTCTCCATGAGAAGCAAGAATTGTATGACTGAAGCACCATCACCCCTAGAAGAAGTTTAGGCAGTAGAAAAGGGGTAGATTTGCATTCTAAGAGGATTCCATGTAGCCATGCAAGAACAGACACTGGAGGAAGGAGCCCAGAGTCAAAGACATGATAGAAGAATACTGGATGAAACTAGATAAAAGGTAATAGCAGAGTAAAGCATATAACAGAAAGAAAACTTAGAGCAGATTCAAGAAGTAGTTAAAGGTAAAATCTACAGGAATTGGTGGCCAACTAGGGGATGAGAAAGAGCTAAGACTAGAACGATTTCTATTTCCAATTTCAGCAACTGGGGATGTAGTAGTTCCATGTTGCGGTTATTGCTCACTGTCAAGTCTGTTCCGAACAATAGCAATCCCATGAACAAAAGAACAAAACACTTCCCAGGCCTGTACCATGCCCACAATCATTTTTATGCTTAAACGCATTGTTGCAGCCACTGTGTCAATCAATGTCCTTGAGGGTCTTCCTGCTTTTCACCGACCTTCTACTTGACAAAGCATGGTGTCCTTCTCCAGGGATTGATCCCTTGTGACCTGTCAGAAGTACTTAAAGTCACCATCCTTTCTTCCAATGAGCACTCTGGTTATACTTCTTCCAGAATAGGTCTTTTTGTTCTTTTGGCAGTCCATAGTACATTCAACATTCTTTCCTACACCACAACTCAATGGCATCAATGCTTTTTTTGTCTTCCTTATTCATTGTCCAGCTTTTGCATACATAGGATGTAAATGAAAATGCCATGGCTTGAGTCAGATGCACCTTAGTCTTCTAGCTGACATCTTTACTTTTCAGTATTTTAAACAGGTCTTCTGTAGCAGATTTTCCGAATGCAATGCATCTTTTCATTTCTTGACTGCTGCTTCCACAGGTACTGATCGTGGAACCAAGCAAAATGAAATCCTTGACAACCTCAATCCTTTCTTCATTTATCATGATGTTTACTGGTCCAGTTGATGTTGAGGTGCCAACCATACTGAAGGCTGTGGTCTTTGATCTTAGTCAGGAAGTGTTTCAAATCCTCTTCGCTTTCTTCAAGCAAGCAAGTGGTATCCATAAGCAAGATAAAGAATACAGGGAGAAAAGCAAGACTTTCCAAGTATATTCTCCCTGAGTCTCACATTTGGAAAAAAAAAAAGATCTTTAAAAATACAGATCTGATTATAACATCATTGTACCTAAATTCCTTCATTTGATGCTACACCCAAACCAAAAGCCCATTGCTATCAAGTCAGTTTTGACTCATACAGACTATGTATTATAGAGTAGAACTGCTCCCTAGAGTTTTCTTAGTTGTAATATTTATGGAAGCAGTTCAGCAGGTCTTTTTGCTGCAGAGCCACGGGTTGAGTTCAAATTGCCAGCTTTTTTTAATGCTAATGACAGATCACAAACTGCCTGTGCCACAGTTCATAACAGGACACAGGAATGTCTGGTTCTTCATGTGCTTTGGCCCTGTCCATCTCAGTCTTTATGTCCCACCACTCTCAGTTCACACCCTATTCTGTGAAACTACACTCTTCAGTGCCTCAAAGTTACTGTACTAGTATGCTTCCAGGAACTTTTGTGTCCCTGGCCCAATTGTCACCTGTTTATTTTTCAAAGCTCAACTTAAGTACTCAATGGAAAGCCTCTGAGCAGACCTCCACCGTTCTATGGTATGTGCCACATCACTTTCTGTCTATCTGAGTCTAACTAAGCATTTATGACATTCTATTGTAATTTGTTTGACTCTTCAGTCATCGTTAAACAAGATAGCAAAACTCCCCTCCTTGCCAAGATGTGTTCTTTTTGGCCAGCTGCATCTAAATGTTTCTTAATGGTAAGAAACTAGATGCTTTCTAAGATCAGGAACAGGCAAGATATCCTGTCTCACCACTTAGCATCACACTGGAAGTTCTAGATAATGCAATTAAAGAAGAAAAAGAAACACAAGATATATAGATTGGCAAGGAAGAAATAAAATAAAGTTATTTATTGATAGATGATATGATTGTCTATGTAGAAATCCCAAAAAATTAAAAAAAATATTTTGGGAACTAATAAGCAATTATAGCAAGGTAGCAGGGTATAAAGATAATACACAAAAGGCAGTTGCTTTCCTGTATAGTAGCAATGAGCAATTGGAATTTGAAATGAAAATATAAAACACTATATTAGCACTAAAAAAATAAAATACATCGGTATAAATCTAACAAAATATGTATAAGTATATATATGATGAGAACTATAAAACTGATGAAATGAAAGACAGATTACAAACTGCTTGTGCCACAGTTCATATTCATAGATAAACCAAAGCAACATATTCATAGACAGACTTTCCATATTCATAAGTAACCATTCCATATTCATAGAGACACTCCATATTCTTAGATAAACCAAAGCAAACTTATTGCCATTAAGTCAATTCTGACTAATAGCGACCCTCTAGGACAGGGTATAACTTTACATATGATTTCCAAGGAGTGGCTGATGGATTCAAACTGCCAGACTTTTGGTTAGCAGCTGAGCTCTTAACCACTGTGCCACCAGGGCTCCTTATTCATAGATAGAAGGACTTGGTATTATTAAGGTATCAATTCTTCAACATGATCTATAGATTCAACACAATCCAAATAAAAATTCCAGCAGGTTATCTCACGGATATGAACAAGCCAATTGCGAAGTTTGTATGGAAAGGCAAAAAACCCAGAATACCCAACACAATACTATAGATGAACAGAGTTAGAGGTCTGGTAGTACTATCCTTTGACAAAGGACCAAAGGCAATTCAATAGAGAAAGAGTAGTCTGTAATGGAATAACTGGATATATGTCTCAAAAAGAAAGAAAAGAACCTACACACAGATTTTATACCTTCTGACAAATCAGTTCAAAATGGACCAAAGATCTAAACATAAGATATAAAACTATAGAACTTCCAGGAGATAGAATCAGGGAAATCTAAGTGACCTTGAATTTGGTGACAACTCTGTAGTGACAACACCAAAAGCATGATCCATGAAAGAAAAAAATTGACAGGTGGATTTCATTAAAATTAAAAACTTCTGCTTTGCAAAAAATGCTGTTGTGAGAAAGAAAAGACAAGCCACAGACTGTGAGAAAATACATATCTGATAAAAGACTTGAAACCATGCACAGTGGTTGATGTGATTGCCTCTCTGATGTGATCTTCTGTGAGTAGCCAGTCAGTTGCAAGGGAGTTTCCATGGGTATATTGCCTATATCAAATGTAAGTGGACATTTTGGGTGGGCTCATTGGCTTCTGTGCACTCTGGATCCTGTAGCTGACTCCTGTTTGTGTGGCCTATGGTTCTTGAGACTTGAGCTAGCAGCTTACCTAGGGTCTTGCATAATGATCTTGTGATTCACTCATCTTTATAGCATATAAGAAAGAGACCTGTTCTCTGACCTGGCAGTCTTGAGTTTGCCAGTTCCTGCAGCTAGATGCATTAAGAGAAGCCTCTATCCTGACCCAAGGACTTGAGACAGTCCAACATCCACCACTGCATGAGCTATTTCCTTGATATAAATATTTCTGTATGTATATTCAAACTCTTCACTGGTTTTGATTCTCTAGAGAACACAGCCTAGGATACTAGGATATACAAAGAGCTCTTAAAATTCAACAATTAAAATTATAGCAATTACAACCCAAATATAAAATAGACAAAAGATCTAAACAGAAACCTAAATGATCTAACAAAATATACACATTGACTACAAATAAGCATATGAAAAAATGTTCTCATATGCTATTAACCAAAACCAGATCCACTGTCATCAAGTCAATTCTGAGTCACTGCAACTCTATAGACAGAACAGAACTGCTTCATAGAGTTTCCAAGGAGTGCCTGGTAGATTTGAACTGGTGACCTTCTGGTTAGCAGCCATAAAACTCACTGTACCACCAGGATTTCTCCATGTACCACTAGGAAATTACAAATCAAAACAACAATGAGATACCCCCATACACCGAATTTTAGAATAGCTAAAATTTGAAATAGTGACAATACTGAACCCTGACCAGGTTTCAGAGCAACAACATTCATTGCTGGTGGGAATGCAAAATGATATAGTCACTTTGGAAGAGAGTCTGGCAGTATTTTACAAAGCTAAACACAGACTGACCATTCAGTTCAGCAATAATGTTCTTAGATATTTATCCAGATGAGATTAAAATGTATGTCCTCATAAAAATCTGCACAGAAATATCTATAGCAGCTTTACTCATAACTGTCAAAAATTGGAAGCAACCAAGACCGACTCGACGGCACTTGGCTAAGGTGTCCCTCAGTAAGCGAACACAGAAAACAAACAGTGATACATCTATACAAAAGGGTATTCTTTAGTAATAAACACCAATTATTCAGTGATTCAAAACAAATGAACTATGGAGCTACTAAAAGACATGGATGAAACTTGCAGGTATACTGCTAAGTGAAAGAAACCGGTCAGACAAAGCTACATACCCTATGATTTGAACTATATGGCATTCTGGAAAAGGCAAAACTATGTTGTTGGATACCATCAAGTGAATTTTCAACTCACAGTGACCTCTGGTGACAGAGTAGAATTTTTCATAGGATTTTTTAGACTGTAGTCTTATGAGGAAACCCTAGTGCCTCACTGGTTAAGAGTTCTCAGCTGACCAAAAGGTTGGCAGTTCACATCCACTGGTCACTCATTGGAAACACCATGGGGCAGTTCTACCCTGTCCTACAGGGTCACTATGAGTCAGAATTTACTCAGTGGTAACAGGATTCATTTTTTCTTTAAAAAAAAAATCACACAGAAGCAGATCTCTAGGTCTTTCTCCCTTGGAGCTGCTGCTGGATGGGTTCAATCTGCCAAGCTTTCTAGATCAGCTGAGCACTTAACCATTGTGCAAACAGGGCTCATAGGCAAGACTAGATAAACCAGAGGAAAGATCATGGCGGCCACAGGGAAGAGGTAGGGACGAAGAGGTGAAACATACGGCAATTTTAGGGCAATGTAGCTCTCCTGCATAATACTGTAATAGTGGTGCTCACCTACCCTTGAACACTTGTCGAAATTCACAGGACTGTACAATACAAACACCGAACCCTAACAAAACCAGAGACTAAATAGTCCCAGGATGAGAGGGGCTTAAGACTGAGGGCCTGAGAGGCATTGTTTCAGATCACCCCCAATTCACAGTGAAAGACATGATTTCCACATTCCACAAGCCCCAGAAGCTAGGGTGAGACCCTCAGAGACATCACTCTAGATTCCATAAGCTACAGACAATGAATGACTCATCTTTTGTCCTGATAATTGAACTATTAACTAGTGATAAAGGAATTAAGCAAGAGGCTAGGGAAGACAGGGAACTCACTTGTGTTTGAGCATTCTTCTTTCAGATTGCTGGCCAGATGACATCTAACACCACTTTGTTTTCCTGAATGGCTAGTGATGGCAGATGACTTTCACCCAGTTGACTTTCACTCAATCAACCCCCTATATATCCCCAACTGCCCACATTGTTTCCTGAATTTACATGTGGTCTTTCCCTTTAAATACTCAGATTTTGTCTGTCAAATTCGGACAGGCATGGAGAAGGAAAATGTTGTCTGTCCCTTGTGTTTTTCTGCTGGCAAACATGATTAGTATTAGTAATAACAAAGGCTTTGATCACTCACCTGAATACCTGTCTCAGAGACTGGCTTTTTGGGGGAGTTAATGATAATCCAAAGCCTTTGTCCCCCACCACTAATGTAAACAATGTAGTTAACAATAATGTGTCAACACTGGTTCATCAAATGTAATAAATGCACCACACAAATGGAAGATGTCAATAATAGAAGAAACTGTGTAGGCAGATGGGCGTATATGGGAACTCTGTATTTTCTATACAATTTTTCTGCAAAACAAAAACTATTCTAAAAAAGTGAAGTTAAAAAAAAAAGGGGGGGGGAAGGCTCTTAGGGGGTAAACACCAAGGTGGTCTGACCTAGTCTTAGACTTTAGCAGAGGAGTGACTATTTTAGCTAAGTTCTGACAATTGAATGGCAGTTGACTAGTGTTAGAATGGATGCTGAGGAGGTATTCTTTGGCTACCCTATTTCATAAATGTGGTAGGCACTCAATAAATACCTGCTGCATTAAGTACTGTATGAATTGAAACTGTTTCTCTTCATAGCACAAATCAAATGAGAGAAAAATTATTCACTGGAATGAACAAAATTTATGAAAACAAAACCCAATGCTGTCAAGTGGATCTTCATTCATAGTGACTATTTTAGGCTTCTAGCGCTGCAATAGTAGAAATACCACAACTGGATGCCTTAAAAAGTAAAATTTTATTCTATCATAGTCTGGTATGCTACAAATGGAAGTGGAGGCCTGAAAAGTGCCATTTGCAAATAACAGGGCAGACCTAAGACCTAGGGCTGACAGGCATTGTTTCAGATCCGCCACCCCCAACCCACATGAAAAACATGACTTCCACATCCACAAGCCCAAAGTGGCAATGCTAGGGCAGGCTCTCAGTCTTAGAGGCACCATCATAGATTTGGTAAACTATAGAATACAAATAACACCTCATTTTGATAATTGGGCTCTAACTAATTATAAAAGAATTAAGCAGGAGGCCAGGCAGACAGGAAAATAACTTTGAGCATTCTTCTTTCAGATTGTTGGCCAGATGGTGTCTAGAACCACTTTTACTGCCCTGATGGCCATTGATGGCCTGTAAGATTTTGGATCAGGCTATACCCAGTACCAAACCCTTAAGGCCAGATGACCTTGAGAGATCAAAGAATTGAAGGAACCTAGGCCTCCTTCAAAGCCCTCTCCTCAAGCCCCCTTTGAACTATCTGAGAATTCCCCACCGGTGCACTGGTACATAGCCTCTCCCTTTAAATAACTCTGCTTGTAGAAGACGGTCTGGTAGACTTTGGAGGATGAGAACTCCTCCCGCCACTTTACATACCAGCTTGCAAATAAACCTTTGGTTATTTTTATCCAACCTCCTATCTCAGAGATTGGCTTCCTGCAGGTGGCGTGAACCCAGAGTTTGATAACACACACAAGTTCAAATTCAAGCCATTCGCTCCAGGGGAAAGGCTCTCTCTGTTGCCTCTGGAAGAAGGTCTTTGATGTCAATCTTTGTCTACAGTAGGGGCTTCAGAGGCGCAAGGCCCCCAGGTCCCTTCAGGTCCCTTCTAAAAGATGTGCTCTGTTTCTGGCACTGCTTCTTCAAAGTATGAGGTCCACAACTCTTTGCTTGCTTTCCCTCTTCTTTGCATTGCAAGAGATTGCCTGAATGTACGATACAATCTTACACATTGATTGCTGCACCAGTAACACAACCATCACCCATCCTCCCTCATTAACATCACAGAGATGGGGTTTTACAACATATAGGAACCTCACTCAGTACTGGGAACCACAGCCTTGCCGATAGCTACAAACAGTTTTTGAGGAGAAGCAAATCCTGGACAGTGACCCTATAGGACAAAGTCAAACTGCTCCATAGGGTTTCTAAAGAATGGCTGGTGGATTTGAACTGAATACATTTTGGTTGGCAGACACGGCTCTTACCATTAAGCCATGAGGGTTTTCACGTAAATTAAGCTAGACACTATATGAAATGTATTTTATTTAAAGAAAAACTATAACTGTGTCTTAAAATAAAACTAACAGTTCCAGAGTATGGAAAAGGAAATAAGCCTACAAAAAAACCGCTAAAGGGCTTTGGTATTTACTAGATAGAGAAAAGGTTGTGATACAGGGAAAGCAAAACTAGTTTCTAAGAGAATGATAAAAATCCCACTGCCTTCAAGTTGATTCCCACTCATAGCGACCCTGTAGAACAGAGTAGAATCACCCCATAGAGTTTTCAAGAAGCACCTGTGGAATTACAGCTGCCAGCTCTTTAAATTAGCAGCCTTAGCAGTACATCACTACATCACCAGAGTTTCCAAAATAATAAAAGGGAAAGAAAAGAGATACCTTTTGCCTTTCAGAATGCTTAGATCAATTTAAATATATGTAAATGAATTAGAATAATCTGTCTTTAACCTCCAGTCTTACTAGCTAAGAATTGATATATTCATATACAAAACTGCTACAGAGCTTTGGTATTTATGGTGTAGATAGCCTTTCAAAGTGCCTCCATCAATTTAAACATATATAAATGAATCAGAAAGGTCTAACCTTTTCTTCTATCAGGAGTCAAAATATAGAGGGAGTGGAATAACATCAGGGCTCCCCAGCCCGTAGTGTCTAAGGTCAAATAGAAATCAGAAGGAGACATACCTGAAATGGCTTGGAAGAATATTTCCAATCCTAGCCTGATACTTAAGGTTACACCCACATTAGTGAATTTGGTCACTTGAGCAGAGACTTTGTGATTTCCAAAGCCAGTTGATAAAATATTCAAGGGCTAAAATTAGGTAGGGAAAATGTGATTAAAAGTAAAAGCTGAATGAAAACTTAAAATGTTTAAACAGAATTTTAATAACAGTCACATTTTATGGCATATAGGCTTTAAATAATTTCTAAGATTAGAAAATGTATTGATGTTAAATTAATAGATATTTGACATAATTTAAGCTTGTATACTTTTCATGTCACAAGAGAAAGGGTATACAAATATGTGTATATTTGGGTCTGTTACTGGGTGTGTTTATTTTTGTGATTCAAAGGGATGTGCTATAAGAGGTATGCAAGAAAGACAACATTTAAGAGGTTTATGAAAAAGAAATTTATTTGATACGGTCAATTATTTTATCTGCCTACCTAAAGTTCAATAGTTTATGAGATTTTTAGAAGCTTTAATATTAATTAAAACATAAAAGAATTGGGTTTCTTGCTGTTAAAATAACAAAATTTTCTTCGATTTCTGAGTTGAAAGGTTAATCTTTGTGTTATCTGCCTCAAAGGCAGAGGTTTGGCCTTTCATTAGAATAAGATTCCTGAGCCAGAAACCAGGCTACATGCCTTTTAAAAAGAGATGCCAAGACTTTTACTTTAAGATCTTTGGTTTCATAACTTAAGTATTATTTCATGGTGACCTATGATGAACTCCTGACAACTCTGAAACGTCATGGAAAGCCACATAAATTTTTCTATAAAGGAAAAGTCCTAAAAGGTTTTATTTAATAAATTACATGGAAATTTGTCAAATCAAGAAAAACATCTGATTCTCTTTGGGTTAGGATTTATATGTTAGTATTTTCTCTTATGTTTTTGCCTAATACTAGACAGCAAATGCATAATACTGTCATAATTTTATGACTATTTATTAATTGCTAACTTGATTGCTACTTATTAAAGTCAATGGTTTGATTAGTAATTCATATCACATGGCATACTGCTTTAGTGCTATGGCTGCCAGACATGGCTAGAGTTCCTGGAGCATTTCTGTTTTTCTTTCTATTTTTTCCCCACCTCTTTTTTCTTTCTATTTTTCTTCATTTCTGATTTCTCATCTCTCTATACTTACCTTCTTTTCATCTCTCCTGAATGCCTGACATGGGGTGCTATCTATACCCCTTCTAGCCAGGCTATAGTGCACAGCCTGGGAGACACTTACCTGTTCTTTGCAGCCACATTGTTGGAGCCTCTGGGGGCCTTTCTTTTTATGTCCTTTCCTCCCCCAACTACATTTTGATTTAATTATTTTTTTCTTTTTCTCTTTTTTTGTTTTCTCCATTTCTTGGTTTGTCAGCTCCCTACTCCAATGACAAGCTCCGTTAGCACTCTTCATTTTCTTTCTTTCTTTGTTTTTACTCTTGATTCTCTCTCCTCTTTCCCGTATCTACCCTAGCTCCATACATCACAACTGCACCCCCCCTTCCTGCCTAAATGAACTGTGTCCTGAACATCACACCACCAAGCAGCACAGGTATGCCTTAACAAAACCTGACCAACACTGATTCCTAGCCCACTCTGTCAGCACTAGTACATACACCATAAATAACCCATCCCCACCTCTCCCTTTCATCTGGACCTGCCATGCAGCACCATAGCTGAGCAACTGGCCCTGCCACTGGACAAGGAAGTGAAAAATACTGTGACCACAGATAAGCAAATGACAAAGGATGCACATCTTACATACCCTGACATAACCAAATAAAGCAAAAAAGCAGGACAAAACAATGAGATGTATAATCTATAAAGAAAAGATAACAACTGACTGCTCCCCAAATTAAATAAATAAATAAACATACAAAAACCAAAACAAAATTATTCTGGTAGCCAAGTGCCAAGTGCCGTCGAGTAGGTGTCCATAATAAAACACTGGATGGCTTTCCAATAGAAGAAAAGGCACTAAAACTTCTTGACAGGGAGTCTAATATTCAGAGGTATCCAAGAGTATAAGCAGGCAGAAAAACAGGGAAAATAAATTCACAGAAAATATAGACAAAAAATGAAAAAAATCAGGAAAATAATACAGGAACAAAATGGAAAATACATTAACAACTAGAAATCTTACAAAAACAATCAGAAATCTAGAACATAAACATAATTTCACAAGTGGACAGTGTTCCAGAAGGGTTAACTAGCAGTATCTTAGTCATTTAGTGAGGCTATACTGGAAATATCACAAGTATATGGCTTTAAAAAGAGAAATCGTATTCTGTCACAGTCCAGTAGACTACAAGCCCACATTCATGGAATAAGCTGCAGGGGAAGCCTTTCCCTATTGATTCTGGAGAAAGATCCTTGTCAGTCTCCTACAGTGGGAGCTTCTGAGGCACAGGGGCCCTAGGTCCTTTCTAAAGGACAAGCTCTGCTTCTGGCATTGGTTCTTGGTGGTAAAAAGTCCCTGACTCTCTGCTAGCTTTCTTTGCCTTTATACCACAAGAGATTGTTTCAAGGCACAATATAATGTAACACATTGAATTCTACCCCAATAAAACAACTGCCACCTGTCATCCCTCATTAACACCTTAGAGGCAGGGTTTATAGTATAAGGGAATATCACATAATACCAGGAATCATGGCCTGTCCAAATTGCTACATATATTTTTGGGGGGTACACAATTCAATCCACAACAGAAAAGTTTGAAATGATGGAGGACAGGATCAGCTAAACTGAAGACAAACACTTGGATACAACTCTATTTGAGGGAAAAATCAGAAGAAACGAAGAAGAAAAACAAAGAAATTCTGAAAATAACACACATGGTATATGATCAAAAGCAAAAGCCTGTGAATGATCAATTTCAAAACAGTGGAAGAAAATGAAAAACACAGAGAAAATAATTGAAGAATTGCTGACAGAAAATTCCCCTAATATCATCAAAGACTGAAAATCTGACCAGCAAAGGAGCTCAAAGAACCCCACATAGGATAGACCTCAAAAGAAAATCACAAAGGCATATATCATCATCAAAGTTGCTAAAACCAAAGACAAAGTTCTGAGAGCAGCTCAAGAAAAAAAACAAAGTCACATACAGAGGAGAAACAATAAGACAAAACTCTGATTACTTGGGAGAAATGGTGGAGGAAGAAGGCATTTGGATGACAAAGGTAAAATCTAGATAGAAAAAAAGGAGAGGGGGACTAATAAAGAATAACACATCCTGCAAAACTCTTGTTCAGGTATGCTCGTGAAATTAGCACATTCCTAGATAAACAAAAATTAAAGGAATATGTGAAAACCAAATGAAACTTAAAAGAATTATTAAAGAGAGTCCTTTGGTCTGAGAACAAACAACATCAGAACACAGCTTGAACCTAGGACTCAAAACTGTACCAGCAAGTTACAAGCCTAGGAAATGAGCTCTCAAGGACTACCCAAAACCTAAAGAATTACAGCAATGAACAGAGAGGTTAACCTGTAAATGACAATTTCAGCACAATAAAAGAAGGAATAAGTGGTGTAGGTGCCAAACTTTCTAACACACTAGAAGACAAGATAACATCAAGTAGTAATAAAGTGGTTTAAATGCAGGAAAGATGTAATGGATTGAATTATATCCCCCTAGCAATTTGGCTAGGCCACAATTCCTGGTATTGTGTGATGTTTCTACATGTTGTAAATCTTTCCTCTATGATGTTAAAGAGGGAGGATGGACAGCAGTTGTGTTAGTGGGGCAGGACTCAACATGTAAGACTGTATTGTGCCTTGAGGCAATTTCTTGGAATATAAAAGAAAGAAGATACCAGAGAAATCTGGGGACCTCATATTACCAAGAAGCAGTGCTGGTCCCAGAGTGCTAACCCTGGAGACGACTCAGAGGCCCTGAATTTCAGAAGTTCCCAGTCCAGGGAAAAAATGACAGCAAGAAGCTTCCTACAGAGCCAACAGAGAAAGACTTCCCCTGAAGCTGACACCTGAATTTAGACTTACAGCCTATTGGACAGTGACAGAATGAAGTGTTTCTTTTCAAAGCCATCCACTTGTGGTATGTCTGTTATAGCAGCACTAGATAACTAAGATAAAAGATAAGGGTGAATTTCAAGGTATTCACAAAGAATGTTAACAAACCTACTTATCAAAATAAAGAGCAAAACACAAAGTCTCAAAAAAGCAATATCTACAAAAATGAAAGAAATGAAAGACAAATCTACTAATGAAAGGAATTCAGCACAACAGAGTAAGAGGGACAAAGAAAATGTCAGCACCACAAAAAAAAAGCACTACAAAATGATAGCAATAAACTCATATCTATCAATAATTACACTGAATGTAAGTGACCTAAATTCACACATAAAGAAAATAAGAGTGACTGAACAGATTTAAAATGAAACAAAATACAACAGAACAAAAATAGGATCCAGGGGGGTGGGGCTAAGATGGCAGAGTAATCAGATACTTTCTGTGATCCTTCTAACAATAAAGATGCAGAAACTCAAGTGAATGGATTACATATGACATTCTAGGAGCCCTGAACATCAAATGGAAAGCTGAGAAATCAAACTGAGCAATAGGGAAGGGAGAGGAGGTCCAACACCTAGGACTGGACAGATTTGACCAGGCAGTAATCTGCACCTTGCAGGAAGATTGACAACTGTCAGCATGGTGAACAAAGCAGTGGCATTCAGAGAGCATCTTTCGCAGCAGGTGAAGCGAAGTGTGCTACTCACACCCCCAGAATCAACAAAAAGTGGTACTATGTCATTGAAAGCCATGTAGCTTGTGTCTAACCTTGTGGATCTCAAACTTTCTTTGGGGCTAAACCTCTCTCCCTTTCCCCAACACTTCCCTCTCCCTTCAGTGCACTGGACCAGGCTCTAAATTTTAATGCTGTGCATGGGCCAGAAGTAGCATCCCTTACATGCACCCTGAGCCATTCTCCCAGGTTTGGAGAGTGAACAATTTAACAAGTGGAGGAAAAAAAGAAAGTTTGCCATCTTGGCTGAGCCAGGGACTCAGGCCAGAAACAAGTCCTTCACCTAGGTGCAGGACCTAGGAAGCCACAGCTATCAGCTGCCTACCTTTTTCACTGCATGCAGCCAGCTACCCATGACTATACAAATTATCCTTGTCCATCTAGGACTGTAGGGAACAGTCTGAACCACACACTGGACAACCAACTACCTGAGCACCTGAGCTGAATATACACAAGAAAAGTAGATGGGCACCTGGGTCTATGTGGCTAGTAACAGCTCTAACCACCTAGTGACAGGGCATTAGAATCTTTGAGGTACTAATAATCAAACAAACTCACACAACCATTTGGTATTTCAAAACAACAACAACAAAAAAATTTAGAACCTAGTAAGCAAACATAAATACATACAACTTTCTGATGGCTAAAAGACAATGTTCAATATCAAACCACTTAAAAAGGCAGACTACAATGGCTACAAAGAATCAAAAAAAACTGTCTATACAAAGAGAAATTCTAAGACTTATTAGAGGTAAAATACAAAATATTAATATTTAGAACTTTTCAAGGTATCAGGGCAGCAGAGTGCAGCAGAGCATAATGACAACTGAACAGGGTGCAAGACATTCTTCAGCCACAACTATCAGAAATTCAGCAGATAAATAACAAGATTATAGAATTATATAACTCAATAGAACGTAAAAGGAGCAGAACTGCAGTAATGGAATTCAAAGTTAGTGAGACTGAAGAGAAAGCAGTTGACACCAACATATTTAAGGAAAAAATCAGATAAAAGAATTAAAAACAAAATTGAAAAAAACACTAAGTTACATGGGATCTATCAAGAGGAATAATTTATGAGTGACTGAAGTACTAGAACAAGTGGGGATAACAGAAAACATGGAGTGAATTGTTGAAAATTTGTGAGCAGAAAACTTCCCTGTTAACATGAAAGATGGGAAGGTATTTATCCAAGATGCTCATTGAACTCCATACCAGGCAAATCTCAAAGAAAGACACAAAGACATTATAATCAAACTCACCAAAGTTTAAGATATGGAGAGGCTTTTACTAAGCTCAGACTACTCAGCAGAAACCATGCACTCAAGAAGACATTGGGATGACATATTCAAAGCCTTGAAGAAAAAATTGCCACTAACGATTAAACACCATGCAAAATTGTCTCAAATGTAACAGACCAATTAGTACACTTCCACATAAGCAGAAGGTTAGAGAATTTTTAAAAAACTAAAACAAAACTCCAAGAAATACTAAAGGGAGAAAAGTGGGGCTAAGGTGGCAGAGTAACCACTAGTACCGTTATCCCACTAACAATAAATAACCAGAAAACAACAGAATGGATTATATAGGGCATTCTAGAAGCCCTGAACATCAGTTGGAAAACTAAGGGATGAGATGGGGCAAAAAGGAGGGCAGACTAGATGCAGAAACACCTAGATAGGCTACAACTTGCCAGATGGGATTCTATACCCCACAAGGAAAAGTGCTTCCCTCTCTCTTCTTTGCATTTCACAAGCTGCCAAACTCAGGCATTCCACTGAGGCTGGAAGTGGAACTCCTTATGTGTACCGTGAGCTACTGTCCTGGACATGGAGAGGGAAAAAGTTGACAAATGAGGCAGGGTGTTGGAGGGGAAAGTCTCCTGTACCCTCTCCCCATGCTTTGAACTCACCACAGAAACAAACTCTTCGCCTAGGTTCAGACAGCTATTGGCCATCTTCTTTCTTGGTGAATGCAACCAGCATCCTATGCCCACACTAATTTCCTTTCCCCAAGCCAGAACACTGGAGAAGCACATGCACCAAACACTGAGCAGCTGACTATTTGGGATCTTGAGGTAAATACATAGAAGAAAAATAAAATAATGCCTGGACTCATGTACTTAATAACAGCTATAACCACCTAGTAAAAGAACAGTAGAACTTATAAGATTCCAACAATCAAACTAGCTCATGTGATCAGCCTATTTTGACATTTACAAACAAAATTAAAAAATACATGTATGTAAGTTAGAACATAGTAAACAATCACAAATAAATACAATCACAAATAAATAAATTATAACAAGTTTCTAATGGATCCCAGACAACAGTCAATATCAAATCATTTAAAAAAAATCAGACTACTATGACTTCACAAAACTCTGACAACAAAGAATAAAAAAAATTTCTAGATGAAGAGGACTTCTCAGAATCATTGGAGGTAGAATACAAAAGATTAATGTTTACAGCTATTCAAAAGATCAGGAAGGAGATCAGGAAAAATGCAGAAGGCCAAGCCAAGCCAAGTGCCGTCGAGTCGGATCAACTAAAAAATCAAACAGGCTACAAGAAATACTTGAGCAACAACAACCTGAAATTCAGCAGATTAACAATAAAATTACAAAATTAGGCAATTCAATAGAAAGTTAAAGGAACAGAAGTAAGGCAATGGAATGCAGAATTAGTGAGAATGAAGACAAAGCAACTGACACCAACATATTTGAGGAAAAATTGACAAAAAAAAATTTTTAATGAAAAAACATTAAGAGTTACGTGAGACTCAACCAAAAGGAACAATTTATGAGTGACTAGAATACCAGAATAGGAAAAGTATGAGGACAAGGGAGATAATACAAAATGCAGAAAGAATTGTTGAAGATTTGATACCATGAAAGTTGAAAAGATATCTATTTAAGATGCCCATCAAACACCATATTAGACAAATCACAAGAGAAAGACACCAAGAGATATTATAATCAAGCTTACCAAAATTAAAGATAAGGAGATGCTAGGGTTAAATGAAAAATACTCGGCAAAGGAGAGTCAATACAACTAAGCTCAGACTACTCAGAAGAAACCACATGGGCAAGAAGGCAATGGAATGACATATACAAAGCCTTGAAGAAAAAAACATGCCAGCCAAGAATGATGTATTTTACAAAACTGTGTCTCAAATGTGATGACAAAATTAGGACATCCCCAGAGAAGCAGAAGTTTACATAATCTGCAAAAACCAAACCAAAGCATGAGACATACTGAAGGAAGTTCTCAGATTAGAAAATCAGTAATAGCAGATAAAAACTCAAAGCTACAAAGTATGACAGAGCATCCAGATATCAACCCACATAGGGAGACCACAAAAATAAAGCTAAAACACTAAAAATAGAGAAACAGAGATGTTACTATGTAAAACATGACAACACTGTATCAAAAAGGGGGACTAATTAATGCCTTCATATACCTTTAAAACGGAGATGAAGTCAAGCTAATACAAAGAAGGTAAAGACTGGTTTAAATTTAGAACAATAGGGATAAATGTTAAAGTAACCACAAAGGAAATTAACAATACTACACATCAAAATAAGAAACAAACTTAAGAAGTCTCAGCAAATATAAAATCAACAACAGTGCAAAAGATGAAAAGAAAACCCATTAAAAAAAAAGACACAGCACAGAAAATTAAGTAGAATAAAGAGACTGTCAATAACATACAAAAAAAACCACACCAAAATAACAGCACTAAATTCATACCTCTTAATAATCATGCTGAATGTAAATGGGTTAAATGTACCAATAAAGACAAAAAGAATAGCAGAATGGATTAAAAAAAAACCCTATAATCCTACAACATTGTGCCTACAAGAGACACACCTTATATGTAAAAATACAAACTGAAGCCCAAAGGATGGAAAAATAGATACCAAACAACATTCAAAAAAGAGCAGGTGTAGCAATATTAATTTCAAATAAAATAGACTTTGAAGTAAAATCCACAAAACCAGACAAAGAAGGTCACAATACTCCAGGAGGACATAACCATATTAAATATTTATGCACACAGCGATGAAGCCTTTAAGTATATCAAATGAACTCTAACAGCATTGAAAAGTGAGATAGAGAGGTCTACAATAATAGTAACAGACTTCACCACATTACTTTTGGTGATTCACAGCATATCCAGAAAGAAGCTCAGTGAAGACACGGCAGATCTAAATGCCACAATCAACCAACTCAACCTTACAGACACATACACAGCACACCACTCATCAGTAGAAAGTATACCTTCTTTTCCAATGCACATCAAACATTCTCCAGAGTAAACAACATATTAGGCCATAAAGTAAGCCTTAAAAAAATCCAAACCACTGAAAAATTGCAAAGCATCTTTTCAGACCATAAACTCATAAAAGTAAAACTCAACAGCAGAAAAAGCAAGGGAAAAAATAAAAAACATGGAAACTGAACAACACCTTGCTCAAAAACTACTGGATTAAAGAAGAAATCAAAGATAGAATGAAGACATTCACAGAAACAAAAGGATGAAAGCACATCCTAACAGAACCTTTGGGACACAGCAAAAGCAGTGTTCAGAGGTCAATTTATCTCAGTAAAGGCACACACCAAAAAGAAGAAAGGACCAAAATCAAAACATTAACTCCTCAACTGGAACAAGTAGAAAAAGAACAGCAAAAGATCCCGTCAGGCAACAGAAGAAAGCAAATAATAAAAGTTAGAGCAGAATGGAATGAACCAGAGAATAGAAAAATGATTGAAAGAGTTAGGAAGACCAAAAGCTGGTTCTTTGAAAAGAGCAACAAAATCAATCAAGCACTGATGAAACTGACAAAAGAAAAACAGGAGAGAAAGCAAACAAGCTGAATAAGAAATGAGTGGGGCAATTGCATAAAAGACCCAATGGAAACTAAAACAATAGTAACAGAAAACTATGAAAAATTGTACTCTAACAAATTTGAAAACCTAGAGAAAATGCAGAATGTTTTTAAAGACATACTACCTACCTAACCTAACACAAGCAGAAGTAGAATAACTAAATAAATCCATAACAAAAGAAGAGATTGAAAAGGCAATTTTAACAAACTCTCAACAACAACAACAAAAAAGCCCTGGCCCTGATGGCTTCACTGGAGAATTCTACCAAACTTTCAGAGAAGCATTAATATCACAATTACTGAAGGTATTTCAGAGCCTAGAAAAGTGTGGAATACTCACAAACTCATTCTATAAAACCAACATAACCCTAATAATGAAACCAGGAAAAGATACCATAAACAAGGAAAATTAGAGACCAATATCTCTCACGAACTTAGACACAAAAAATCTTTAAGAAAAATCTAACCAGTAGAATTAAATAACTTATCCCCAAAAATTATTCATGATGATTAAGTTTGATTCATACTAGGGATGCAGGGATGGTTCAGCCCTCAAAAAACAATCAATGAATCAAACACATAAATAAAACAAGAGAAGAACCACTTGATTTTTTCAATTAATGTAGAAAAGGCACTTGGCAAAGTCAACACCTATTCATGTTTAAAACTCTCAGAAAAATAGGAATAGAAAGGAAATTCCTCAACATATTAAGGGTTACCTAGGCAAAGCACACAGCCAACATTATCCTAAATGGAGAGTCTGACAGCAGCCCCTTCAGAACAGAAACCAGACAAGGATGCCTTCTGTCACCACTTTTATTCAACATTATGCTGGAGGTTCTAGTCAGACCAATGAGGCTAGACAAAGAAATAAAGGGCACCCAAAGCGGTAAGTAGTAAAGTTGTATGAGGTCTGATAATAAAGTTCATGAACTCAGTTATTCTAAGGGCTAAGTACCTCATTGCTGAATATCACGATGATGATCTTCAAAGCAACCCCTTAGGAAGCTGTGTACTGATACCAGCATCTAGTCCACCCTTCAAAGTAACTTTGGAACTCTTTCTGGAATGGTCTTTCACCCAGGCCTGATAGAGAGAAAGCTGTCCCCTACAGTCAGTGAATTTAAACATATAGCCTCTTAAACTATGAGAAAATACATTTTTGTTTGTTAAAGCCATCCACTTGCAGCATTTCTGTTATAGCAACACTAGATAACTAAGACAAATGTCTAGGACTTAACTTAAAATAATAAGGGGGTAGACAGAGATGTGGGGGTTGCATAGATGAACCAAGATTAGCCATGTGTGTATAAGCATTGTAGCTGTATAATGGGTACATGAGAGCTCTTTATACTATTCTTTTTTGTGTGCTTGTAATTGTGTTTATTAAAAAATTAAGTGAAAAGCAGGCTTCTTTTCTTCTTTTCTTTCTTCTGCCTGGATTATGAAGTTCAAGCTTAAGTTACAGCAGCTATTCTGTAACTGTAAGGCAGCACGTATGAGGTGGGGCAATGGACTCAGCATACAAGAGACTGTGGAGCTGAAAGACTGGATGTGGCTGAGCCTCTATGTTCTCCTGGAGCTGCTACACCATTCCTAGAGTGCCTATTTCTGGACCTTTTCTTACATGAGACAAATAAACCTCAATGTGTTAAAGCCATTCTTGGATAGCAACATGGATTGAATAATGTGCCCCCCAAAACACGTGTATCAGATGGGCTGGGTCATTATTCCCCATATTGTGTGACTGGCCTCTATTTCGTGTATGTAATTCTCCTATATGTTGTAAATCTTAATCTCCACCTGAGGGTAATGGGCCAAGGCTGGATTACACTAAAAAGGATCAAAATAGAACTATAACACCCTCTACTAAGGTCATATGCCCGATCCAATGTAAAGGGAGTTACCCTGAGGTGTGGCCCATGCCACCTTTTATCTTAAATGAAATAAAAGGAAAGAGAAGTGAGCTGAGGGTGGAAACCATGAAAGCAGCACCTGGAGCACAGCACATCTTTTGGACCTCAGGTTCCTGAGATGCTCTCAGACCAACAGAACACTTACGACAAGGACTTCCTCCAGAGCTGACAGACAGAGAAAGCATTCCCCTGGAGCTAGCACCCTGAATTCAGACTTGTAGCCTACTGGATTGTAGGAGAATAAAATTCTTTCTGTCAAAGCCATCTATTAGGAACAACAATGGAAGTTTTAATACACAATGAGGACAGACTCCAAAATCTGTCAAAGAAACCTCAATCAACAGAAGAGAAAGTAGATAAATGGGAACTATTAAGAATCAAACACTTTTGCTCATCCAAAGACTTAATTAATAGAATTAAAAGAACACCCACAGAGTGGGAAATAATATTTGGCAACTCTATGTCAGATCGACGCCTGATCTCCATAATCTATAAGATACTACAAAATATCAATAAGAAGAAGATAAACCATCCAATTAAGCGATGGGCAAAGGAGATGGACAGATATTTCACTAAAGAGGAGATCCAGGCAGCCAAAAAACACATGCGGACATGTTCACGATCTTTAGCTATTAAAGAAATTCAGATCAAGACAACAATGAGATACCATCTCACCCCAACAAGATTGGCCATGATCCAGAAAACACAGAACAACAAATGCTGGAGAGGCTGTGGAGAAAGTGGAACCCTCCTACCCTGTTGGTGGGGTTGCAAAATGGTCCAGCCTCTTTGGAAGGCAATCTGGCGCTTCCTTAAAAAAATGGATATTGATATACCATTTGACCCAGTAATTCCACTACTTGGAATATATCCTACAGATTCAAGGCCTTTCACACCAACGGACACATGCACCAGAATGTTTATCGCGGCACAGTCCACAATAGCAAAAAGGTGGAATCAACCCAGATGCCCAACAATAGAAGAATGGATAGGTAAACTGTGGTACATATACTCAACGGAGCACTACGCAATGATAAAGAATAACGATGATTCCAGGAAACATTTCCTAACCTGGTTTCAACTGGAAGACATTATGTTGAGTGAGAGTAGTCAGCGACAAAAGGACAAATACTGTATGAGACCTCTATGATAAGATCTCAAAACCAGACTTCTGTATAGAAGAAAAGACTGACAGCTGCAAGGGAGGGGAGGGAGGGAGGGAGGGCAAGGGGGGAGGGTTTAGTTTAGGTAGTTACTAGAAATCTAGTTGGGAGAAAGCGGTGACAGCACACATTAGGAACAAGAACAACATTAAGTGGACTTCAGCATAACTTGAGTACTCCTTCCATCGTAACTCAATACTACAAGGATAGAGTAGCTGGGGCGGGGGGCGGGGGACCATGCTCTTAGGCGAATTCCAGGCCAATTGGCACAACTAGCGTTTTGCTAAGAGAGCTCTCTGCACCCCACATTGATGAGTGGCGTCTGCGGTCTTAAAAGCTGCCAAGCTGCCATCCGAGGACACAGCAAACGGTCCCAACTCAGCAGGAACGGATGCTCACCGAGGGCCAAAATGGCATGCGGTAAAGACAACCGAGAAGACAGAGAGACCCACAAGAGTGGGTGCCTACATCGACCTGGGACTGGAAGAACCGGATGGTGCCCGGCCACCACCAGTGATAGCCATGACGGAGCTCACAGAGAGGAGCCTCACTGGCAACACAAGAATAGAAAGAGGTGCATCATGAGATCTCCACTAAAAGACCTCAACTGATGGTCCAGCGGTTTGGGGGTTCCTCTGAGAGCTGGCCCCCGGCCCTGATGCTGCCCGTTCCCATAAATTATAACAAAGGTCCACTCTTTGGACAGGAATGGAATGGACTTGGCAATGCAGAGTAACCATATGTTGGAAGCACTTTATGGTTCTATACATCTATAGGATATCATCTTGCTGACCTCTGGCTGGAGGAAGGGGAGTGGACGGAGAGGAGGGGAAAGGAAACTGTTGGGAGGATGAGACATGTATGGAGCAGAGAGGAATAGTGTGCAGTCACCGGACAGGGAGAGCAGTGGAATCTGCATATAGGGGGGCATGTAAATTTTCATGTGAATGTACATTTTCACTCAGTTATGTTAAAAAAAAAAAGCCATCTATTTGTGGCATTTCTATTATAGCGGGAGTAGATGACTAAGATAGATGCGGTTGCTTTCATCTTCAGCCAAGGTCATTCATAATTTATGCTGCTATACCCATACCCATTGGTTATCTAATTGGTTCCAACTTATAGAGATCCTATAGTATAGAGTAGAACTGCCCCATAGGGTTTCCAAGCAGCAGCTGGTGGATTTGAATGGTGAACCTTTTTTGATTAGCACTGCACTTTCCTCAAAGACATTCAGAGATGGCTGTCAGGTACCTGCCTTTCTCAGAATGTGCAGCCAAATACCTTTGTGTCTACTGCAATCACTTAAGCTATTCTAGGACTGTAGGATAGAAGATGCACCACACACTTGGTGACTGACTATATGGACGCCTGAGCTGAATCCATACAAGAAAAGTAAATGACCTGCTGAGCTTGCATGCCTAGTAATAGCTCTAGTCACATGGTCACAGGACATTAGAACTTCAAAGGTGACATAATGAAACTAGTAGACAGACCAGCCTATTTGGACATTTCAAAACAAAACAGAACACAGTAAGCATACATAAAATAAACAAATATAACTACTTACTGATGGCTCAGAGACAATAGTCAATGTCAATCACTTAAAGAAGTAGACCACGATGTTTTCAGAAAGTTCCCAAAACAAAGTATCAAAAAATTTTCCAGAAGAGAAGGACTTCCTAGAATTATTGGAGATAGACTATGAAAGTTTAATATTTCGAGCTTTTCAAGCAATGAGGAAGGAGGTAAGGCAAAACACAGCACAGCATAATGACAAACTGAATAGGCTTGAAGAAAACATACAGATGTTGTTGTTAACTGCTGTCAAGTCAGTTCTGACTCATAGTGACCCTATGAACAACAGAACGAAACACTGCCTGGTCTTGTTACCATGTCCACAATTGTTTTTATGCTTAAGACCATTGTTGCAGCCACTGTGTTGATCCATCTCATCGAGGGTCTTCCTCTTTTTCTCTGACCCTCCACTCTACCAAGCATGATGTCCTTCTCCAGGGACTGATCTTTCTTGACAACATGTCCAAAATATGTAAGACGCACTCTAGCCATCTTTGCTTCCAAGGAGCACTCTGGTTGTACTTCTTCCAGAACAGATCTGTTGGTTCTTTTGGTACATTCAGCATTCTTCTCCAATACCACAATTTAAAGGCATCAGTTCTTCTTTCTTCTTTGTTCATCGTCCAGCTTTTGCATGCATATGATGTGACTGAAAATACCATGGCTTGGGTCAAGCATGTTTTAGTCTTCAAGGTGACCTCATAGATATACATAGAACACTCCATCCATCAGCAGCCCAGTATATTTTCTTTTCCAACACACTGATAACATTTTCCAGAAGAGACCATATATTAGGTCATAAAGTAAGAATTCATAGTATTGACCATAAAGTCATGAAATTAGAAATCATTAACAAAAAAATCAAGGGAAAAAAATCAAATACATGGAAACTGAAGGACATTTTGCTCAAAAACTACTGAGTTATACAAGAAATCAAGGATAGAATAAAGAAATTCACAGAACTAAGTGAGAATGAAAACAAATCCTACCAGAATCTGAGATACGGCAAAATCAGTGCTTAGAGGTCAATCTATTTCAAAAAATGCGTAAGTCCAAAAAGAAGAAAGGGCCCAAATCAATGCATTAACCCTATAATTCAAACAAGTAGAAAGAGAGCAGCAACAGAAATTCTTGAGCACTGGAAAAAAGCAAATAATAAAAATTAGAGCAGAACCAAATTAATTACAGAATGGAAAAAATGATGAAAGAGTTAACAAGACTAAAAGCTGGTTATTTGAAAAGATCAACAAAATCAATAAACCAATGGCCAAAATGACAAAGAAAAACCGGAGAGGAAGCAAACAACCTGAATAAAAAATGAGATGCCAGCCAAGCCAAGTGTGAGATGGGCAATACTAAAATAGATTCAACTGAAAATAATAACATCATAACAGAATACTAAGAAAAACTGCACTCTAACAAATTTGAAAACCCAGAGGAAATTTCTAGAAACACATTACCTACCTAAAGTAACACAAACAGAGGTGTAACAACTAAATAAACTTATAATAAAGGAAGAGATTGAAAAGGTAATTTAAAAATTCCCAACAACCCACAAGAGTGGGTGCCTACATCAACTTGGGACTGGAAGAACCAGATGGTGCCTGGCCACCACCAGTGATAGCCACGATGGAGCTCACAGAGAGGAGTCTCACTGGCAACACAAGAATAAAAAGGGGTGCATCATGAAATCTCCACTAAAAGACCTCAATTGATGGTCCAGCAGTTTTGGGGTTCCTCTGAGAGCATGGCCCCCGGCCCTGATGCTGCCCTTTCCCATAAATTATAACAAAGGTCCACTCTTTGGACAGGAATGGATTGGACTTGGCAATGCAGAGTAACCATATGTTGGAAGCACTTTATGGTTCTATACATCTATAGGTTATCATCTTGCTGACCTCTGGCTGGAGGAAGGGGAGTGGACGGAGAGGAGGGGAAAGGAGGCTGTTGGGAGGATGAGACATGTATGGAGCAGAGAGGAATAGTGTGCAGTCACCGGACAGGGAGAGCAGTGGAAGCTGCATATAGGTGGGCATGGAAATTTATACGTGAATGTACATTTTCACTCAGTCATGTTAAATAAAAAAAAAAAAAAATTCCTCAACAGAAAAAAATCCCTGGCCCTGAAAGCTTCACTGGAGAACTCTGCCAAATTTTTAGAGAAGAGTTAACACCAATTTCCTAAAGATGTTTCAGTGCATAGAAAAAAAAATGGAATACTGATAGATTCATTCTATGAAGCCAGCATAACCTTAATAGCCAAACCAGGTAAAGATAGTAACAAATAAATGAATATTGCAGAGCTATATCTCTCATAAACTTGGATGCAAAAATCCTCAACAAAATTCTAGCCAACAGACTTTACCAACATATCAATAATTCCTAGCTATTATTATTATTAAATGATGGGTAATGTTCATATAACCCTAACAACAACCCAGCAAACTTCAGCATTGATGTTCCCATTGCAAAGACAAGAAAATTCAGTGTTTACAAGTTCACTATAAGTCATCCCATAGCCTTCTCGCCTGTATGGTTTGTGCTGAGTAGTCAGAGCTAATCTTACTAACTCTTCTTTCTAGATAAATTTTCATTTATCGCTAGCCATTCTTAAAATTCTGTATCTTTGGTTCTGGCAGGTTTGATTATGTCTTGCTGACTTTCTTCTAGGATCTACCCTATGCGGGGTTCAATGAGTTTCTTAGATAGTTATCTTTCATCTTCCTCAATATCAGGGAAGTTTTCTGCCAACAAACTCTCAACAATTCTCTCTGTATTTTATGTTGTCTTCCCCTGTTCCGGTACCCCAATCATTCATAGGTTATTCCTCTTGATAGAGTCTCACATAAGTCTCAGAGTTTCTTTATTTTTTTAAAATCCTTTTATTTAGTTTTTCCTCAAGTAAATTGTTGTCAAGTACTTTGTCTTCAGTCTCACTAATGTTAACTTCCATTGCTTCAATTCTGCTCCCATGACTTTGTATTGAATTGTCTAATTCTAAAGTTCTATTGTTAATCTTTCAGATTCCATTTCTTTTCCTGTATCTCAGTGTATTCTTGAAGCCTGTTAAATTTGCCACTGTGCTCTTCTACAGTCTGCTTAAATTCCTCTATTGCTTTGTCCGTGTGTTTCTTGGTTTGGTCTATGTTTTATCTTATCTCCTTCCTTGTCTCTTGAAGACCTCAGTATATTAAATCTTCTGAATTCTGCCTCTGCTGATTCTAAGAAGTTTTCTTCCTCCAAGAAGTTTCATGGTTCTTTGTTTGATCACTGCTGAAACCCTCCTGTCCTGCCTCTTTATATGATCTGATATTGAATGTTGCTTCTGAGCCATCAGTAAATTATTAAATTTATGTTTGCTTATTGTATCCTAGCTTCTTGATTTTTTTTCTTTTTACATGTCCAAATAGGCTGGTTCTGTGAGCTACTTTGATTAGTGTCATTTTTGAAGCTCCCATGTCCTGTCATCAGGTGGTTAGAACTGTTGTTAGGAATGTAAGCTCAGGAGTTGGTTTACTTTTCTTGTATGGATTCAGCTCAGGTGTCCCACTTGTTGGTCACTGAGTGTGTAATTCATGCTCTCATCTATAGTTCAATATGGCCACGGGTGATTGGAATAGGCACAGGTATCTGGCTGTAGTAGGTGCTCATGTGCTGAGCAAAGTAGGGTGTTGGCTGCTGTCCCTGAGTGTCTGGGTGGAAGGTGTGTGCCTGTTCCCAAGAGTGTGTAGACATATTTTGGGCATCTGGACTTAGGGTACCCCATGCTGTTTGCTGTAAGGACTGGCAAGCACTCCTTATTCCTGACTGCTGTCTTAGGTATCAGTGTAGAGTGGGAGAAGCCACTGGTCCTCAAGCCCCTGATGTGGGTAGGTGAGGACTCTGCTTAATGGTAAGGGCAATGTTAAACGTCACTAATCTGACGGTTCCCCTTATAGCTTTTGTAGATGAAAACAGGCATCAGTATATACCGTGTTGTACTGTGCTAACAGGGCCTAAGCTGTTGAAATGGGCCCACATAGGCCTATGCAGAAGAAAAAGACAGTCAAAATCTGTGTACCACTTATGGCCTTGCCTAGGGTAAAATACTATGCCTACCCTGAGCTCTCATTTTAGGAGAGCTGGTAGATTATTTTTTCCTGTTTGTTAATTTGTTCCTTCTCTAAATCCAGGAAAATAGCTCAGGGTATGTGACAGATCCTAGCAGCAAATGATGAAGCTGGACTGGTACTAGAGCAGGGCAGGGAGGGCGCAGGTAAATGGGAGAGATATATTTCCCAAAAGTAGATTTCTTTTTTTTTAAATCCTAACACTAAGTTAGATGCTTGAACTTACCTTTGTAAAATGAATGCCACTTCTCCCTGGTTCTGGAGGCTTGAGTAGACTTTTCACTGCTTGATTTCTCCCTATGTGGAAAATGTGTCCCAAGCATTTCTTCTTGTCTCAGCCCATGCATACCAGCTGATCCAAACTTCAGGGTGTCGGCCAGGTCAGGTGTGGTAATATCCTCACTGTTTCTAAGCCATTTCTTCCTTCCCCTGATGCTTGGATAAGCTCCTCAACTTTGTCTTTGATGTTCAGAGCTCCTACATTGTCAGATATAATTGTTTTGATCATTTTTTTGGGTCTTTGTTGTAACAGGGACCATAAAATTCATCTGACTCCTCTGCCATTCATCCCTCCCCCAATTTAGGCATTTTTAAGAAGTAACACAGAATTGCTTTCTATTTTCACTCTAAAATGAGACTGAAAGCTGTGTTGCGATGCTAGGTCAACTGCTGATCAATGATGGCTCATTGTAGCCCTGCACCTTTCTACACTTGGCCACCTGTCACCTTGAGACTACATGACTAGAAGCTGCCTCATCACACCTTATTGACCTCTTTGGAACAAGCTATGGCATGTTAAATAAAGTTATCATTGGACATGTGGAGAGTCAGAAAAGTGTCCTCTGCTTTTAATGCTTTTAAAAATATTTTTAAATTCTCCTCATGGGAATTTATCTTTAAAAAAATATTGTGAAATAAAATGCATGTCTTAGTTATCTAGTGCTGCTACATCTGGTGGTTTTAATGAACAGCACTTTTATTTTCTCACAGTTTGGGAAACTAGAAGTCTGAATTCAGGATACTGGCTCCAAGAGAAATCTTTCTCTTTCTGCCAGGTTTGGTGAAATCCCTGTCTCTCTTCAGCTTCTGTTCCTTGGTGATCTTCATGTAGTGTGACAACTATCTTCTGTCATCTATGCTTCTTTCTATAAGTCTGATTTGTTTCTTTTATATCTCATAGGTGATTGGCATAAACACATCCTACACTGATACAGCCTCTTAACATAGCAAAGGAAACCCACTCCTAAGTGGGTTTATAACCAAAGGTACAGGGATTATAACCAAAGGTACAGAGGTATGGATTCACACTACATATTTTAGATGAACAGAATTCAATTTATAACAATATACAACAAACATTTTCCACTTTATGTATGTTGAAGTGCCTGATTTAGTTACATAAATTACATTCACCATGTTGTGCAGCCAACAGGAAATATTTTTAATTACACTAGACAGAAACTCAGTACCATATGAGCAATTATTTTCCATTTCTCTCTTCCTCAGACCCTAGTTAACTTTTGTCTATATGTTGTTAGGTGCCACTGAGTAAGTTCCAACTCATGGCGACCCTATGAACAACAGAACAAAACACTGTCCAGTCTTGTGCTAGCCTCACAATTGGTGTTATGTTTAATCCTACTGTTGTAGTCACTCTGTTAATGCACATCATTGAGGATAATTTTGTTTTTCACTGACTCTCTACTTTACCAATCATGACGTCCTTTTCCAGGGACTGATCCCTCCTGACAATATGTCCAAAGTATATGAGATGTAGTGTTACCATCCTTACTTCTAAAGAATATTCTGTTTATATTTCTTCCAAGACAGATTTGTTTGTTTGTTTTTTGGCTGTCTGTAGTGTATTCGATATTCTTCTCCAACAACACAATTCAATGGCATCAATTCTTTTTTGTTTTTTCTTATACACCATCTGGCTTTCACGTGCATAGAAGGCAATTAAAAACACCATGGCTTGAGTCAGGATCACTTTAGTCTTCAAGGTGACATTTTTGCTTTTCAACAAGAGGTCTTTTGCAGTAGATTTGCCTAGTGCAATACATCACTTAATTGACTGCAGCTTCCATAGGTGTTGATTGTGGATACAAGTAAATGAAATGCATCACAGCTCCTAGTTTCTTGGGATATGAAAAGAATTATTCCCACCAACTAATGAATGGAACGGACACTTTTGTAGAGTAGTGGTTAAGAGCTATGGGTGCTATCCAAGAGGTTGGCAGATCAAATCTACCAGGCACTCCTTGGAAACTCTATGGGGCAGTCCTACTCCTTCCTATAGGGTCACTATGAATTGGAATCCACTCGATAACATTGGGCTGAATTTCTAACAAATAGAATTGGCAAAAAATAATTACATTTATTAACTCTTTTCTGCTTAAAGTACCTGTAGAGTTCTCTATTTCCTCGATTCTGACTTAGATAATGGCAAGAACTTTGAGCTGATGGCAGGTGGTATGCTGTACCTCAATCACTCAAAAGTTGGTTTGTTTTGAGCAAGTACATTAATTGCTCTAAGACTCAGTTTACTAGTTTCTAAGATAGGAAAAATCACACCCACCCTCCTTACTTATGGTTTGTATGAGGAAATTACTAAAATTAATTATAGTTACGCACTACAGTGCCTCTGTGAACTGAATATTTGTTGGATATGTTTTGCCTGCCACCCACTGTAGTAAGCATTTAGTGACATTATGTCATTTAATTCTCATAATATTTTTATGAGGTAAGTTCTGTTGTTAGCTACAATTTACCAATGTTAACTAAGAATTAAAATCTTTAAGATACAATGACAACATCATGTGACTAGTAAAGGACAGAGTCAAACAAACTAGGACCTAAGTCAGTTTCATGCATGTATCTCTACATATTTTAGGATTCCTAGACAGCACTTGGCTTTGATTGGGTTAAAGTAATTGTTTTAGTCATCTAGTACTGCTCTAACAGAGAGGCTTTAACAGAAAACAAAAGTTTATTCTTACACAGTCCAGTAGGTCCAGGATGTCCACTGCAGGGGAAGGGCTTTTGTTCCATCAGCTCTGGAGGAAAGTTGTTGTGTTGCATCAGTCTTTGGTTAGGGAGTATCTTGGTGCAGGAACTTCAGGTCTGAAGGATATTCTCTATTTCTGGTGCTGCATTCTTGATGGTGTGAGGTTCCCAACTCTTCGCTTGTTTCCCTTTCCTTTTATCCCTCGTAGGATAAAAGGTGGTGTAAGCCACACTCTAGGGAAACTCCCTTTACAATGGAGCAGGGAGGTGACCTTAGGAAAGGATTTGCCGTCCCACCTTAATCCTCTTTAACATACAGCATAGGAAAATCACAAAATGGAGGCAGTCACACAATACTGTTAATCACAACCCAACCAAATTTCTACACATAGTTTTTGGGGGACACAATTCAATCAATCACCATAATAGAAAGCTAACTCAAAATGGCTGAAAGGGGGAAAAAAAGAGAAAATGAAAGAAATTGACTTGTTTATGTAATTAAAAACTTTAGGAATAAGTTAGCTTCAGGCATGGCTAGATCCAAGTGTTCAGACAACATCATCAGGAATCCATCTTCATTTCTCAGTACTTCTTACTTCTCTGATGGCTTCAGGTAGGACCTTCAGTTCTTTCAGAAAAGCCCTGGGATCAACCTTGATTGGTCCTGTTGGGCAATTCCCTTTCTTTAACTGATTATCACATGCTCAATCCTAGTGGTATGCACCAGGGTCAACTCTACTTGAACATGGACTGAAAGGTGTAAGATATGTTCCCATCTAATAAATCACGAACAAGAGAGAAGACATATTGAAAGTCAGAAAAACAAATGTTTATTACATATGCTTGAAAACTGGATGGGGTTGAGTATGCTCACTGCTCACAGAAAGGAACAATAAAACTAATAATTAGAAAATGATGAGGCAGTCAACCAGCTGAAATATATTAAGGCATCATTACTCACTTTGCTGTAAGAATATTTCCCTTCATCTACCTGACCCTAGTCATGAGGCTATCTGGACATAAAGAGGCCCAGAGAATTCACATATATTTCCCGCTGTGAAGAGATTATGTACTTTGTGTCTAGGAAAAGTTCCCAAGTGAAACAAACAGTCTTTTTCTTCCTCTCATTCCCAAACACCTCTATGAATTACACTTAGCAACTCACAGACAGAACCTTATGGACACAATGACTACCCAACAAAGGAGTTGGAAGACGAGAATAGAAACCAGAGCCACAGAAGGGAAATAGGAAAAGAGGATGATAACAATTCAACTGAGGAAACATGAGTTCCCAGAAAATCTTATTTGTTTTACCTTTTTCCCTTTTGGTTATTTATTAAACTGCTTCCAAATATGCCAAAACATAGAGACAGCTTCAATATTATTTCTACCATTAAGCAGAGGTACCAAGGGCCAAGCAGGTTATATGTATGAGTTGAATGTGATCCAGGACGAGTACAGGAAGTATATGCTCTTTCTAAAGTGACCCTCAACTATTCAACTCCAATTAAGTATTGTTATGGAAGATGCAGGCCTAGGGTAGCCAGATCTTCTTATTTTTCAAGAGAAGTCAGAATCCTAGATTCTTATGTGCAATGTTTAAATTTTCATGTGGTAGTCAGTTTCTAAGGTGGTCTCCAGTGATTCTTTTTCCTATAGTATTCACCCTCTTGTGTAGTTACCTCCTTCCAACCTGTAAGGTTTAGCCTGATTGGCCAGTAAAATGTGGAGGAAGTGGTAATATGTGACTTACTTCAGAGGCTGAGTCATAAAAGACATTGCTACTCCATCTTGCTTTCTCTGTGATTTCTCTCTCTGGGAGAATTCAGCCACTTGGTCATGATGAGACTCAGGCTGTGAAGAGGCGCACAAAGGTGGTAACTGAGGCCTTCTTCTAGGAACCAGAACCAACTTGCAATGATGTGAATGAGCCAGCATTTAACTGGATTATCCAGCCCTAGTCAAGCCTTCAGATGATGGCAGTCCCAGCTGATATCAAGTCTGCAAACTCATGGGAGACCCTGAGTGAAAACCACTCAGCTAAGCCACCATGAGAAAATAAATACTCCTTGTTTCAAGACACTAAGGTTAAAGTAATTTATTGCAAAGCAATAGGTAGGTAATAAAGAAAATGACTAATTCAATCAAAATATAAATGTAATTTTCTTTCCTTGGGTTGAATTCAAGCTGCTTGTTTATAAGATCTATCAAAAGTCCTCAAAGAAAGTATGGGGCTGTTCTACACTGTCCTATAATGTTGCTACAAATCAGAATCAACTTGACAGCAATAAGTTCGGTGCTTTTTTATTACTATTAAGAGTAAAACAATACATAGTAGGTTCCTAGTTTCTGATTCTTGCTTGCTCTAAATTGAATTTTCAAGCACACAAATCCAAAAGAAAAACTGATTTAATAAACTAAATTGCTTTTTTTTCCTCCAGATTTCATTGGACCTGTGTTTTGGCATTATTCTATCGCTTACTAGTTCTAAGAACTTGGAAAAGTTAGTTAATCTTTTTCTTTGGCTGTAATATCCCTATTTGTTAAAGGGAAATAACAATAGAACTACTTTGTAGTAAAAATTGTGACATACTTTGGAATGAGGACAAAAAAGAAAAGATTAGTGGGTGTCCTATCTAGCTTACCTATCTGGATTTTCTCTGAACTTCACGGTCTGACAGTTATTTTATAACTCTTCAAATTTTAGAAGACTAAAGAATGCAAATGATCCTTGCCCATAGAAATATAAACTGTGTATAGTAGAATATAGCTGACTGTTATCCTGTGGTGATTCATAAGTTTTACATCTATTAGGTGGGTGATAGCCCCCAAATTGAGGCATTTGACCTAGTAAAATTGCTGCCTCAGTCTGGGTCCAGGCTCCATCTTAACTTATGCTAAATTCCCTAACAACCATTAACACTGGTACAAACTGAAGCCTATAATTAAGGAAATGTTTTCCTTTATGGTTGGCCAAGGGAAGATGATTGTAAGACATTTTGTAGGATGTCTTGATGTAAATGGCTTATAAGAAATCTGCTAAGCAGCACTCAGAAAACATTTTGTTCAAGAAGTTATTTTAACAGAATATCCTCAAAGAATGTCTTGTGATTGTCTTGGGACCCCCTTTTCACTGCTTTAGTCACATGCTTTATACAATCTAAGAATGTAACCACTCCAAACAGCCCACCTATGTTTTGAACCAATGCCTTTCCACTCCCAGCATTAAGTAATCTTGCCTCCCACTTCCTAAAATCCATGAAATATTCCACTGTTAATTCTTAATTTTATCAAATAAATATGTCTGTATACCTTTAGTCTGGTGGAGCATTCGGTTTCACTTGTGAGATTGCATGTCTCCCTAGTTTAAACTGTTTTGAACTTTCAATAAGTCTCTGCTCTTACTTAAACAGAGTATGTATTCTTAAACAAAGGTAAATTCATTTCAGCACTCCTGATTGAACTGTTTGTAACATTTCACTGATTTCATAATTAACATGTTAAAGTCATAGATGTGTGTCCAACACATTCATTTTACTTAAAAGAAAAATTTTTAGTGCATTTTATATTTGTATCCAATCATGGTGATTTTACCTTTTATTATCATCCTTGAACATACTCCAGTGCATTGTTGTGATGACTGAACTAATCAGTGCATGTAAAGCCCTTAGCACAGTGCCTGTGGCACATAGTTCTGAATAACGTTTACTCACTGGAAAATAACGATGAGGAAGAGCGTAGTGAAGAAGTGATGATAAGAAGTCACCAATTTAGGTGAGACAAAGTTCCACCGATCTACCTGTTCTACCCATTTTCATTTACCCAGAGAGAATACTGAGAGATAATAGCTTTACAAATTAATAAAACAGCAGTCAAAATTCTAAAGACACATTACTTACACAAGGACAAGAACTTAGAAAAATCACCTAATATCTCCCATTCCAGTGAGAATAATAACACTGCAACAGTTGTGAAAACTTGCTGAAATAACATGAAGCAGTGATACTACGAATGAGCCAAAGGCTTGTGGATCTGCAACCAGTGCTTTAGGAAGTACACATTTGAATATATTTTCAAATTTTGTGACCTCTGGGCCAGGCATAAGAACAATACCATAAGTGGGTCAGGTATGGAAAACTGGCAGCTCCTTTGTGTTTTGGAGCCCTGGTGGTGTAGTTGCTAAGAGGTTGCTCCTAACCAAAAGGACAGCAGTTCAAATTTACCAATGACTCCTTGGAAACCATATGGAGCAGTTCTACTCTGTCCTATAGGATCACTGTGAGTTGGAACTGACAACAGAACAAGCATGATGATACTTGAAAATGAGTACTCTGAGTTACAGTAAGGAAAGTATGGAATGGAAGACAAGGATGCCCTTTGTCACCACTTTTATTCAACACTGTGCTTGAGGGTCTAGCCAGAGCAATGAAGGAAGACAAAGAAATAAAGGCATCCAAACTGGTAAGCAAGAAGACAAGTATCTCTACTTGCAGCTGATATAATCTTATACACAGAAAACCCCAAAGTATCCACACACACATACACGCAAAGAAAACCCAAAAAAACAAAAAAACTATTGGAACTAATGGAAGAGTTCAGCAAAGTATCAGAATTTAAGATAAACATAGATGAGTTGAATTTATTTACACTAACAAAGAGAACATCAAAGAGAAAAACACTGAAACAATATCATTTATAATGGCACTTAAGAAGATTAAATACCTAGGAATAAATACCTAGGAATAAATACCTAGGATTAAATACCTAGGAATAAATATAATCAAAGATGTAAAAGACCTATACAAAGACAATTACAAGACTCTGATGCATGAAACCAAAACAGACATATATGTAAGTAGGGAAACCTACCTTACTCATGGAGAGGAAAACTCAATACTGTGAACATGTGTATTCTACCCACAATGATCTATACATAACAATGCCATCTCAACACGTATTTCCAATGCATTTTTTAATGAGATGGAGAAAGAAATCATCAACTGCGTACAAAAAGGGAAGAAGGCTCAGATAAGTAAAGCATTACTGAAGAGAAGAACACAGTGAGAGGCCTCACACAACCTGACTTTACCACCTATTTTCTGCCATGATAGTCCAAACAGCCTCGTAGTGGTACAAGGTAATACACTGACCAGTGGAACGGAACTGAAAATACAATGTAACATCATCTATCTATGTAGTTGATAAATGCTACATCTGCTAACCAAAAGGTCAGCAGTTAGAATCTGCCAGGCACTCCTTGGAGAGAAACTCTATGGAGCAGTTCTACTTTGTCCTATAGGGTTTCTATGAGTTCACATCAACTTGATGGCAGTGGGTTTTTTGATTTATTTATGAGCAGCTGATATTTGACAAAGCCCAATGTATGTAAACTTGGGAAAGGATAGCCTCTTTGGCAGATGTTGTTGGCATAACTGGATATCCATCTGCAAAATAATTGAAACAAGACCCACATCTCAGACAAGGCACAAAAAACAACTTAAAATGGATCAAAAACCTAAATATAAAATTTAAAACAATAAAGACCATGGAATAAAATATAGAGACAATACTGGGAGCCCTAATACATGGCATAAACAGATTACAAAACATTACTAACAATGCACAAATGTCAGAAGTGAAAATAGATAACTGGGAACTCCTAAAAATCAAACACTTAGGCTCATCCAAAGACTTCACCAAAAGAGTGAAAAAACAACCTACAGATTCGGTAAAAACTTTGGGTTATCACTATTCCAATTAGTGTTTAATCTCCATAACCTACAAGGTACTGCAAAACGTCAACAAGAAAAAGACAAATAACCCAATTAAAAAATGGGCAAAGGATATGAACAGGCATTTCAACAAGGAAGACATCCAGGTAGTTAGCAGTTATGTGAGGAAATGTTCCAGATCATTAGCCATTAGAGAAATCAAAATAATAACCACAATGAGATACAATCTCACCCAAAGTTGTCATTTATCCAATAAACAAAATAATAAATGTTGGAGAGCTTGTGGAGAGACTGGAAGTGTTCTACATTGCTCATGGGAAGGCAAATGGTACAACCACTTTGGAAATTAATTTGGCACCTTCTTAAAAAGCTAGAAATACCATATGATCAAGCAATCCTACTCTTGGAATATATCTTAGAGAAATAAGGGCTGTCACACAAATAGATACATGCACACCAGTGCTTATTGCAGCACTGTCCACAATATCAAAAAGATGGAATCTACCTAGGTGCCCATTAACAGATGAATGGATAAAAAACCATGGTATACTCACACAATGGGATACTAGGCAATGATAAGAACAATAATAATTTTCAGAAACCTCTCACAGCATGGAGTAGTGTGGAAGAGGGTGGTACCAGTAAATGTATCTTATATGCCTCTTGCAGGCTATTAAGACTATAGACAATAAGACGTAGAACATTTTCTTTATCAACTATGTAATGCCAATTGAGCTAGATGTCCCCCAAGACCATGGTCTTTAGCCTCTGCAGGAGTTTGGATGTGTCTGGGAAGCCTTTAACACTTTAGCTTGGTCAAGTTGTGCTGTCTTACCCTTCACCAAAGTTACCATTTTTATACCACCTAATGTTTTCTCTCCTCATCTCTATTCCCCCTTGTAACTATCAAAGATAATTTCTTCCACAAATTGTGTAAACCTTTTCTTCAGTTTTTATAATAGTGGTCTTATAGAGTATTTGTCCTTTTGTGATTCACTTATTTCATTCAGCATAATGCCATCTAGATTCATCTGTGTTGTAAGATGTTTTAAAGATTCATCATTGCTCATTACTGTTATTCTTTATTCCACCATAGTTTGTTTATTTATTCATCTGCGAATGGGCAGCAAGGTTGTTTCCATCTTTTGGCTATGGTGAATAATGCTGCAATGAACATGGTTGTGCATGTATCTATTCGTGTGATGGCTGTTAATTCTCTAGGATATATTCTTAGGAGTGGGAACATTTAATCTTAAGGTATTTCCACTTGCAGCTTTTTAAGGAATTACTATACCTCTTTCTAAAATAGTTATACCATTTTGCATTCCTACTTGCAGTGCATTAGAGTTCCAGTCTGTCCCTATCCTGTCCAATGCTTGTAATTTGTGCCAGTAATGCATCTTATTATAGTTTTGATTTACATTTCTCTAATGGTTAGTGATGATGAGCATTTCCTCATACATCTGTTAGCTGCCTGAATATCTTCTTTGGTGAAGTGTTTGTTGATTCCCCTTGCCCATTGTTTTAGTCAGCTAGGCTGCTCTAACAGAAATACCACAGAGTGGATGGCTTTAACAAAGAAAGATTTATTCTTACACAGTCCGGTAGGTTGCAAGTCCATATTCAGGGTGTCCACTCCAGGGAAAGACCTTCCCCTTGTCGGCTCTGGAGGAAAGTCCGGTATTGCATCAGTCTTTGTTTCTGGGAGCGTCCTCACGCAAGAACCTCTGGTCTGAAGGACGCGCTCTGCTCCCGGTGCTGCTTGCTTGATGGTAGCGAGGTTCTCAAATTGTCCTTGGTTTTTTTTTCCTTTTATTCCTTGCAAGCTAAAAGCATTAAGGGTGGGGCAACCCATACTCCAGGGAAACTCCCCCTACAGCAGGAATTCACAGCCCCGCCCTAATCCTTTAACATACAGCTTAGCAAAACCACACATTGGAGGACAGTCCCAAGATACTGGGAACCATATCCCAGCCACGTGGCTGCACACATTTTTGGGGGGACACAATTCCATCCATGACACCTATTTTTTTTAATTGGATTTTTTGTTGTTGTTGTTGCTCTAGAGGTGTTCAATTTTCCTAAAATTTTTAGATATTAGGCCTTTGTCAGATATGTCATAGCCAAAATTTCCCCCAGTCTGTAGGTTCTCTTTTCACTCTTTTGGGGAAGTCTTTTGATGAGCAAAAGTATTCAGCATTTAGAACATCCCGTTTACCTGGCTTGTCTTTTGGTGTTTGTGCATTTCAGTTATGGTCTGTGTCCTATTTATGCTGTTTGTATATTAGGACCTTTAGCACTGATCTTGTGTTTTTTCCATGATCTTTATAATTTTTATATGTAGGTCTTTGATTCATTGTGAAATAGCTTTTACATACAGTGTGAGGTATGAGTCCTGTTTCATCTCTCTACAAGTAGACATTCATTTTGTTATCATCATTTGTTAAAAAGATTGTCTTTTTCCTGTTTAATGGCCTTTAGGCCTTTGTGAAAGATCAGGTGTATGTAAGTAGATAGATTTACATCTGTATTCTCTATTGCATTGCTTAGTTAATGCCAACGTGTCTGTCATTTTACCAATACCAGGCTGTGTAGTAGGCTCTGACATCAGATAGTTGCCGGTCTATAATCTCATTCTCGTTCTTCAACAATGCTTTATTTATTCTTTCCATATAAAGTTAGTGATTAGTTTTCCATCTTGTCAAAGAATGCTATTGATATTTGGACTGGGATTACATTGTATTTGTAGATTGTTTTGCATAGAATTGACATTTTCACAATCTTGAGTCTACCTGTTGATGAGCACAGTATCTTTTTCCTATTTATGTAGGTCTCTTCTGGTTTATTGCAGTAGTGTTTTGTAGATTTCTTTGTATAGAAGTACTATGTCCCTGGTTAGATTTATTCGTAAGTATATTATTTGTTTAGGGGCTATTACAAATGGTATTGTTTTCCTGATTTCCCTTTTGTTGTTCTCTTTATTGGTGTATAGGAACCCAAACGCTTTTTCTATGTCCACTTTGTATCCTTCTACTCTGCTGAATTTCTCTACTAGCTTCAGTAGCTTTCTTGCGGAATCTTTACAGTTCCACATGTACAGTATTTTATCCATGAATAGGGCTAGTTTTACTTCTTCTTTACTAATTTGGATGCTGTTTATTCCTTTTTCTTGTCTTATTGCTCTAGCTAGGACTTTTTGCACAGTGTTAAATAGAAATGGTGCTAAAGACCATCGCTGTCTTGTTCCCATTCTAAATGGCTCTCTCCGTTGAGAATGATGCTAGCTGTTAGTTTTGTATAGGCACTGTCTATTATGTTGAGAAATTTCTGTTCTGTACTTATTTTATTGAGAATTTGGAGTTCATAAAAGTCTTCTGGACTTTATAAAAAGTCTTCATCAGTTCAGAAGATCATGTGATTCTTTTGTTCTTTTTGTATGGTGTATTACATTGCTTGGTTTTCTAATGTTCAATCATACTTGCATGTCTGGTATGACACCCACTTCACTGTGGTGTATCATTTTTTTGCTATGATGCTGAATTCTTTTGGCTATAATTTTTATATCTGTATTCATGAGTGATATTGGCATGTAATTTTATTTTGCATAGTGTCTTTGCTTTTTTTTTCAGTCAGGGTTATGCTGGCGTCATGGAATGAATTGCAAAGTATTTTTTACTGTCCTATGTTCTGAAATAGTTTGAGTAGCACTGCTGCAAGCTCTTCTCTGAATGTTTGGTAGAATTCTCCAGTGAAGCCATCTGGGCCAGGGCTTTTGTTGTTGTTATTGGGAACTTTTCTATTACATTCTCAGTCTCTTCTCTTGTTAAGTGTCTGTTCAGATTTTCTATCTATTTAGTTTAGGCAGGCAGTGTGTTTCTAGCATTTTGTCCATTTCCTCTAAGTTTTCAAACTTGTTGGAGTGTAGTTTTTCACACTACTCTGTTATGATCCTTTTCATTTCAGTTGGGTCTGTTGTAATGTCACACATTTCATTTCTCATATCTTCTGTTTTTCTTTTGTCAGTTTGGCCTGTGGATTGCAGATTTTTGTTGACCCTTTCAAACAATCAGCTTTTGACTTTGTTAATTCTTTCTATTGTTTTTCCATTCTGTATTTCATTTATTTCTAATCTGATCTTTATTATTTCCTTTCTTCTAGTGGCTGTGGGGCTCTTTAGCTGCTCTGTATTTGCTCAAGTTGTAGGGCTAGCATTTAGGTTTCTCCTTTTTCTTTCTGTTTTGACATTTGCATCTACTACTATAAATTTACCTTCAAACACTGCTTTTGTTGGGTTCTAGTGGTTTGGGTATGATGTGTTCCTGTTCTCATTTGATTCTAGAAATATTTTGATTCCATCTTTGACTTCGTCTATTACTCAGACATTTTTAAGTAAGGTACTATTCAGTTTCCATAGTTTTTTGATATTTTTCCTTGCTGTTCTTAGTAATTTCTATTTTCATAGTGTCATGATGAAAGAAGATAGTTTGTATTATCTCAGAGTTTTTTATTTTGTTGAGGGCTGTTGTGTGGCCTAAAATGTGGTCTATTCTGGAGGATATTCCATATGCATTAGACAAGAATGTGTACTTTGCTACTATCGGGTGGTGGATGCAATATATATATCTATGAGGTCAAGACAGGTGATTATGGACTTTCGTTCTTCTGTACCTTTGCTGTTTCTTTGTAGATGTTCTGTCCTTTACCAAGAGCATTGTGTTGAAGTCTCCCACTGTCATGGTTGGAATTGTGTCCCCCCAAAAATGTGTGCAGCCACATGGCTGGGATATGGTTCACAGTATCTTGGGACTGTCCTCCATTGTGTGGTTTTGCTAACCTGTATGTTAAAGGATTAGAGTGGGGCTGTGAATTCCTGCTGTGGGGGAGTTTCCCTGAAGTATGGCTTGCCTCACCCTTAATGCTTTTAGCTTGCAAGGAATAAAAGGAAAAAGAAACCAAGGACAATTTGAGAACCTCGCTACCATCAAGCAAGCAGCACTGGGAGCAGAGCGCGTCCTTCAGAGGTTCTTGCGTGAGGACGCTCCCTGGACAAAGACTGATGCAATACCGGACTTTCCTCCAGAGCCGACAAGGGGAAATTCTTTTCCTGGAGAGGATACCCTGAATATGGACTTGCAACCTACTGGACTGTGTAAGAATAAATCTTTCTTTGTTAAAGCCATCCACTCTGTGGTATTTCTGTTAGAGCAGCCTAGCTGACTAAAACAGAATTGGTACCGTGGGAGTGGGGTGCTGCTCTAGCAAATACCTAAAATGTGGAAGCCACTTTGAAACTGCGAATGGATAGAAGATTCAGAAGGAATGAAGAAGGCGCAAATGGTGAGAAACAACAGAGGACCGGCAGCAGCAACAGCAGAACCAGAGGCAGCGCTGGAGCCGACCTGTGGAGCGACAGAGGTCAGTGCCTGTGCAGAGTTTTCCTCGTGGAACAGGGTGCCTCTGGGCACTTGAATAGGTGGAGCTGGCCTTGCTGACCCACGGAGTGAGAGAGTTGAGTGCCTTTGGGCAGGACGCTTTCCAGCAAGAATGGGGTGCCTCCAGGCACTTAAACCAGTGGAGCTACAGAGCTTTGGAACACTTGCCCGGCAGGGCAGATGTGGGCCTGAGGCCCAGGCCATGCGGCCATAGGAAGCTGAAGCTGAAGAGACAAATAGCGTGAGAAGCTGAGCTGCCTCAGTCTTCAAGAGGTATGGCCACGACCTCAGGGGTTTGAAAGGGTGGAACCATGGCGTGCTGTGTTCGTAAGGGTGGAACTGCCACTCAGTTGGGCTTAGGGTGCTCCTAAAGCCAATGGGACAGAGTTTCTGTCCAAGTGGGCCTTGAAGGCAGAGTTGCAGCACGGGGCTGGAGGTCTCCACTCAGAAACCAGAGAGTGTGGCCGATACCTAGAGTCTGGAGAGCATTGCTGTTGTGTAGAATGTCTCAGAAAATGTAAGAGTATTTCCAAAGCTTTGAGGGCTAATGTAATGTGTTCTGTTGACTTGCCTGTTGCCTGTTAATGCCTTCTAAGTTTCACAGATGTAGAAGAGTTTTTGTATTTTGGACTTGGAACTGATTTAAGACTTCTGTTACATGGATGGACATAATTTTGCTATGGTGAGATGAATGTGTTAAATGTTTTGTGATGTGATTTTTGGGTTGTCAAAGGGTGGGATGTCATGGTTGGAATTGTGTCCCCCCAAAAATGTGTGCAGCCACGTGGCTGCGATATGGTTCCCAGTATCTTGGGACTGTCCTCCATTGTGTGGTTTTGCTAACCTGTATGTTAAAGGATTAGGGTGGGGCTGTGAATTCCTGCTGTGGGGGAAGTTTCCCTGGAGTATGGCTTGCCCCATCCTTAATGCTTTTAGCTTGCAAGGAATAAAAGGAAAAAGAAACCAAGGACAATTTGAGAACCTCGCTACCATCAAGCAAGCAGCACCGGGGGCAGAGCGCGTCCTTCAGACCAGAGGCTCTTGCGTGAGGACGGTCCCTGGACAAAGACTGATGCACTACTGGACTTTCCTCCAGAGCTGACAAGGGGAAAGTCTTTCCCTGGAGCGGACACCCTGAATATGGACTTGCAACCTACCAGACTGTGTAAGAATAAATCTTAATTTGTTAAAGCCCCCCACTCTGTGGTATTTCTGTTACAGCAGCCTAGCTGACTAAAACACCCACTATTACAATTTGCTTTATGTATTTTGCAGCTCTGTCATTGGGTGCATAGACGTTTGTTTATACTTACATCCTCACGATAGGATCACCCCTTTAGTCATTATGTAGTATTCTTCTTTGTCCTCAAAGGTGAATTTTATTTTAAAGTCTATTTTTATCTGAGATTAGTATTGCCACTTCTGCTCTTTTTCTGGGGGGGGGGGAGGGAGGCTGCTGCTTGCTTGATACATATTTCACATAAAATAAAAAATATTTTAGAAATAGTTATGTCAAGTTTTTTAAAGTGTGTCTCTTGTAGGCAGTGTATTGATGAGTCATTTTTTAAAAGTCCATTCTGACTCTGTCTCTTTTTGGGTGCAGTTAAGCCATTTACATTCAGTGTGATTATCCATAGATGTGACTTTACAAACATCATTTTGTAGTGTTTTATTTTGTAATGCTGAGGTTTTCTTTGTGTCTCTTTTCTGTACTAAATTCTTTTTTTTAGGATTTCTTTTGCTATTGTAGATTTTGTGTTTTCTGAGACTTTAAGTCTTTCTTCTTTACATCAATGAGTAGGTTTGTTAACTTTCTTTGTAGTTACCTTCACATTTTCCCTTACCTTCCCAAGTTTGAACTTGATTACTTGATATTGCCTTGACTTCCTTGCCATTTGAAAGTTTATACCTACATATGTATTTCCTCTTCTGTTTTGTTCTCATGTCATCATTTACAGACTGACATCTTTTGTTCCCCAACATAAGTCTTTTATTTTTGTTTTATTCTTTGAGTTCATTACCTAGGTGAGTATCTGGCTGATACTGGCTGGTACACTAAATTCAGTTTGTTGTCTGACGTTGTTGATTATCTACCCAAATGACTTCCTTTAATAATTTCTGTAAATTTGGTTTCTACATATTCCCTTAATTTTTGTTTACCCAGAAATGTCCTAACGTCACCATCATATTTGAGACAGAGAGTTTTGAAGGACATATTATTCTTTGTTGGTGTGTTATTCTGGGTTCTCTAGAGAAGCTAAGCCAATAAAGTGGGTGGAAAGATAGATAGATAGATTAGATAGATGATAGATAGATAGATGGATGGATGGATAGATAGATAGATTAGATAGATGATAGATAGATAGATGGATGGATGGATAGATAGATAGATACATAGATGATAGATAGATTATCTTAGGTAGGTAGGTAGGTAGGTAGGTAGGTAGGTAGGTAGGTAGGTAGGTAGGTAGGTAGGTAGGTAGGTAGGTAGGTAGGTAGGTAGGTAGGTAGGTAGGTAGGTAGGTAGGTAGGTAGGTAGGTAGGTAGGTAGGTAGGTAGGTAGGTAGGTAGGTAGGTAGGTAGGTAGGTAGGTAGGTAGGTAGGTAGGTAGGTAGGTAGGTAGGTAGGTAGGTAGGTAGGTAGGTAGGTAGGTAGGTAGGTAGGTAGGTAGGTAGGTAGGTAGGTAGGTAGGTAGGTAGGTAGGTAGGTAGGTAGGTAGGTAGGTAGGTAGGTAGGTAGGTAGGTAGGTAGGTAGGTAGGTAGGTAGGTAGGTAGGTAGGTAGGTAGGTAGGTAGGTAGGTAGGTAGGTAGGTAGGTAGGTAGGTAGGTAGGTAGGTAGGTAGGTAGGTAGGTAAAAGAAATGACTGACGTAGTTGTAGCAGCTAGAGTGTGACTCAGGCTGGGGATTCTCCTGATTCATGCAGTCATAGGGTCTGGTGAAAGATTAGCAAGTTAGACAGCAGAGCTCTGTCTCACAGACTGTGAAGCCAGATGAATTCCAAGATCAGCAGGCAATACTGCAGGTAGGCTGCTAGGTCCCGAGAACCAGAGGTCAGATGAATAGAAGCCAGCGGCAGGATCCAGTGTGAGTAAAAGCACAAGAGCATTACCAGAAATTCCACTTATATTGGATGCAGGCCACACCCCCAAGGAAATGTTCTTTCAACTGACTGGCTGCTCACAGCTGATCCCATCACGGGGGTGATCACATTATGCCATATCTCATCATGGAGGTGATCATATCATTACACCAACTGCCAAACTACATCAAAACTTCCAAACAACTGAGAATCATGGCCTAGGCAAGCTGACACACAAACTTAATGATCACAGTTGGAAAATTTTTGAGGGTTTTATATATGTCAAGCCATTGCCTTCTTGCTTGTAATGGTTTCTGCAAAGTAATCAAAGTTTAGTCTTATTTTTTACCATTGGCATGCTACTTTTCATTTTTCTGAAGCCAACCTCAGGATTCTTTGTCTTTATGTCTAGGTGACTTTCTTGCAGGGTCTATCCAAAATGGGGTTCACTGAGCTTCTTGGATACTCAGCATCTCATCTTTTATGATATTAGGGAAGTTTTCTGTCAGCAAATATTTAATGATACTCTCTGTGTTTTCCACTTTCTCCCCTGTACGAGAACTGATTATGTATACGTTTTTCTCCTGCTTATATCCCACATAGTTCTTAGGTTTTCCTTACACTTCCTTATTCTTGTATTTATCATCAATTTTACTGATTCTGTCTCCCATTGTTTCAAAATTGCACCTAAAACATTCTGCTCAGTTTTGACATTTTGCTGTTTATCTTTTGGATTTCTAATTGCTGATTTTGTGTGATTTCTGTTTATAGATTTTGAAATTTTGTTCTTGTATCTTTTCCTGAATCCTAATATTGCTTTGTTTGTGTTTTTCTTGATTTTGACTGTTTTGTTTGATTTTATCTGTGTCTTCTGTGATTTTGTCTGTGTTTTCCTTGATCTCTTTTCTAATTTCTTGGACAGCCCTGAATATTAGACTCTTGAATTCCCTATCATGTAGTTCCAGGCCCTTTCCTTCTGATAGAAGATCATCTGGTACTTTATTTTGTCCACTTACTGGAGCTATCTGGTCCTATCTTTTTATATGTTTTGATACTGTCTGCTGTCTCTGAGACATTAAGGTATTATTTTATTTATTGATTGTAGGTTTCTTTGTTTCATCCTGCTACTTTGTTTTGTTTGGTTATGCCTGGGTGCACAGGCTGAGCATGCTTTGTTGCTTGCTCACATGTGGTCAAGATAGTTCTCATTGCCTTATGAGGGTGTAAAGGGTCAGTTGTTCAGTTAGGGGGCAGCAGGGTAGGTCCAGTGAGGGGGAAGATGTGGAGATGTGTCATTTGTGGCATGAACTGTACCAGAGCCAGGTGCTGGAACAAAATCTGCAGCAGGGTGGGCTGGTTCCCCTTGGGGCTGGAAGTGTGGTAAGGTGGGACCTGAGTGGATAGGAAATGGCCTGATGGTCCAGACTGCTTTCCCTTGGGGCTGTGGAGTGTGGCTGCACAGGGGCTGAGCTGACCAGGCAGGGTCTGGACTCTGGTTGGCAGGGCTGAGGAGAAAGGCAAGGACTTGGGGGTGGCAAAGGCAGGGACAGAGAGGGCAGGATATAGGCAGGAAATAACGTGGGTTAGTACTGTAGTTCCCAGTAGACAGGGCTGCCAGGATGGGGTGGTTCTTGCCACTGTTTACCGGGAATGTGGGGGATGTCAGAGCATGCTCCTATAATTACTGGATGAAAGAGTGCGGTGTCCTCTTGAGTTGCAGCCAGCAAATGTGTGCTTACTTATCTCTGAATGTGTCCACACTGTACCTCTATTCCCTACTGGGACTTTTGCAGAGGTGCCCTTCTGCATGTAGGGTTGTTGCCTTTATTCCAAGATGGCCAGGCTGAGTCACTCCGTTTGGCTTGGACCCTCCGTTCTGCATCTATATTCCTTCACCATCTGTCAGTTTCTTCTTTTCAGTGGCTTCTGATCTAATAATTTATCTCTTCATTTGAGTTTCAGAGTTCCAAGATTGATGTCAGTATCTATTTTACTTGTTTTTTTTTTAGTTCTTGCTTGTTACAGTGGTATGGCTTAGTGCATCTTACTAGTCTACCTATTATCAAAATTTGATAGCCTTCCTAGAAGTCAAACCTAGCAGACTTATTCCTATTGGCTAGACTAGTCATCCTTAGTTCAAGTTATTTTATCTAGCATGTTTCCATTTACCTATATCAGAGTTCTACTACTGTGAGCAGGAGATGGTTAATGCTATTCTAAAAATTTTTTTACTTCTCTTTTTCCAAGACAGTTCTGCCAGAATGGTAGAAGATGGTACCATAACCCATGCCAGATCTTTGTTTAGGGAGGTTGAGAGGCAGTGTTAACAAAAGTAATAGTAATAATGGCTGTCATTTATTAAGAGCCCTAGTGACACAGTGGTTAAAACACAGCTGCTGGCTGCTCATAAAAAGGTTGGCAGATTGAATTCACCAGCTGCCCCTTGGAAATCTTAGGGGCCAGTTCTAATCTGTCCTACAGGCTTGCAATGGACCAGAATTGACTTGATGGCAATGGGATTTTTTTAAAGAAAAACAAAAACAAAACACCATTTATCAAGAACTTATGTGCCAGACATCTGTGGGCTATTAATTGTCTAGAGCTATAACAGAAATACCATAAGTGGATGGCTTTAAAGAAGAGAAATTCATTCTATCACTGCCCAGTAGGCTACATGTCCAAATTTAGGGCATCAGCTCCAGGCAAGGCTTTCTCTGTTGGCTCTGGAAGAAGGTCCTTGTTGTCAATCTTCTCTTAGACTGGGAGCTTCTGAGATACACGGCCACCATGCATTGCTTCTTGGTGCCATAAGGTCCCTAAACCTCTCTGCTAGCTTCTTCTTCTTTTGAGATTACTTCAAGGCGCAGTACAATCTTCACACTGAGTCCTGTGCTACAAACACAATTACCATCCATCCTCCCTTATTAATGTGATAGAGGCAGGATTTGCAACATATAGGAACATCATACAATACCAGGAATCATGGCTTAGTGAAATTGCTACATATATCTTTTGGGGTACAGAATTTAATCCATGATAGCTATACACCATGTCAGTGGTTTTTAAATTGTTCTGCAGAGTTCTAGGGTCCAGGGTTCCATGGAAGGTTTTAGGGACTATTCTAGAGAGCAAAGAGACTGGCCCACTATATAAGATTCTGTTTGAAAAATAGTATGTCAGTTAAAAGTATTTGAAAAATTTAAAGGGACATCTGCTAAAGAAGTCTTTTTTTTTCTTTTTTAAAGTACATGTCTATCCAATCTTCCTCTCCTTAACCAAGCCCTAAAATGAACCTGAAGGATATCACCAACTCATTAGTTTCTGCATGTACAATTTAGAGACATGGATTTTGAGTTGTGCAATCATTCTCAGTCTCCTTTTCTAAGGTGTTCCTCTGTCATCAGCATAAACTCACTGCCCCCTAAAGTTTCTATCAAATCTTTTAAGTAGGTGTTGTCCATTTGATCCCATACAGATGGTTATTAAAAGAGCTTAATGTTCCAAACAGACATTTTTACACTATATGAGTGTAAAACTATTTTTTTATCTTAAGAAGATTTCAGGGAATATTTTTGGTTCAAGGTTTAAGGATCATCTGAGGGCAGTAGTTTCAGGAGTTCATCGACTTTGCATGGTTCCAGAAAGTTTAGAATTCATGAGAATTTGAAATTCTGTTCTGCATTTTACCCTTTTTGACCAGGATTCTCCTATAGAAATTCTAATCAAAACGTTCAGTAATGCTAGCCAGGCACCATTTACTTCCTCAAGTCACATGGCAAAGGAGGCAGCTTTTCATAGAGGAAATTAGTCACAGATTCCATAAGTTCCTCCTATTCCAGATTCCCCTTCTTCCTCTGTTGTTCCAGGTGAATAGAGACCAGCTGTGCTTTGGATGGCCACTTGCCAGCTTTTAAGACCCCAGGCACTACACTACAAAGTAAGAAGTGGAACAGAAGCACTAAAGATGCGAATAGGCCATGAATTGGGATATACTATGAAACCATGACCCTAGACCTCCATACCAAGTAACCAAATTCCACGAAGCGTTTGGTTTTACATAAGCAGCCTCAGCAGCATTTTTGTTGTTGTTGTCATTGCTGGAAATATGTCTGTCATATTAATGAGTTTTTTACATACAAAGGTAGTTCTCAGTTAATGGGTAGAGAGAAAAACCATCCTGTATAATACGTTGAGGGTTAAGTATGGGAAAAGGTGGAGGTTGAGAGGAAACTGGAGTGGGGTGGGCCTGAGCATCAAGGCTAGAGGCTTGACCCTGTACCAGAAAGGTGAGTAGGGAGGAGTTCCTTTCAGATGGCATGACTGAAAGGGTTTTTATTAAAATTTTTAATAATTTTTAGTTTTGAACAAATTTTAGATTTACAGGAAAGGTATAAAAATATTATCATTTTCATATATCTCTTATCCAACTTCCTTTAATGACATCTTATACAGTCACAGTGCAATGATTGTTGTTGTCCTGCATCTTGCCCACAGCTGTCTTCATACTTAAGCTCATTGTTGCAGCCACCATGTCATTGCACGTTGTTGAGGGACTTCTCCTTTTTCGCTGACCCCTCTACTTTACTGAGTATGATGTCCTCTTCCAGTGACTGATCTATCCTGACACGCCTAAAGTATGTAAGATACAGTCTCTCTATCTTTGCTTCCAAGGAGCACTCTGGGTGTACTTTTTCCAGGACAGATCTGTTTGTTCTTTTGGCGGTCCATGGTACATTCAACATTCTCCTCCAGCACCACAATTCAGAGGCATGCATTCTTCTTCTGTCTTCCTTATTCATTGATCAGCTTTCACATGCATATAGCGTGGCTGAAAATACCACGGCTTGGGTCAGGCACATCTTAGTCTTCAAGGTGATATCTTTGCTTTTCAACAAGAGGTCTTTTGCAGCAGATTTGCCTAATACAATGTGTCTTTTAATTTCTTGATGGCTGCTTCCATGGGTATTGATTATAGAACCAAGTAATATGAAATCCTTGACAACCTCAATCTTTTCTGCATTTATCATGATGTTGCTTACTGGTTTAGTTGGGAAGATTTTTGTTTTCTTGATGTTAAGGTGCAATCTCCACTGAAGGCTGTGGTCTTTGATCTTCATCAGTGTTTCAAATACTCTTTACTTTCAGCAAGCAAGGTTGTATCATCTGCATAATGTAGGCTGTTAATGAGCCTTCCTTCAATCCAGATGCCTCCTTCTTCATACAGTTCAACTTCTCAGATTATTTGCTTGGCATACTTAATGAAAAGATACGGTGAAAGGATACAACCCTGATGCACACTGTTCCTGATTTTAAACTATGCAGTGTCCCCTCGTTCTGTTTGAACAATTGCCTCTGATCCATATACAGATGCCTTATGAGCACAATTAAGTGTTCTGGAATTTCCATTCTCTAAACTATTATCCATAATTTGTTATGATCCACACAGTCGAATGCCTTTGCATAATCAATAAAACATAGGCACAATGATTAGAAGACAGAAATCAATATCAGTGTAATATTATTAACCTTATTTGAATTTCATTAGTTTTTCCACCAATACCACTTTTTTTTATGGACCAGAATCCTATTGAGGATCAAACACTTTGTGTCCTTAGTCTTTTGCAATCTTTAGCAGTTCCTCAATCTTACCTCATCTTTCATGACTTTGATACTTTCGAATAATATTGATAGTTATTTTTCTGAGTATCTCTTAATTTAGGTTTATCTGATGTTTTCTCATGATGGATTGAGGTTATGCATTTTTTACAAGAATATCACAGTTCGATGGCACTTGGCTTGGCTTGGCATCACAGAAATGATATTGTGTCTTTGTCAGTGCATTAGATGGTAAGAGTCATGATGTAAATACATTTTATTAGTGGTAATCACCTATCACTTGATTAATGTGGTTTCTGTTTGGTTTCTCCACTGTAAAGTTATTTCTGAGTAGTTAATAATTTAAGAATACTTTTTGAGATTATGCAAAATATGTTTCTCCTCAAACTTTTATCCACTATTTTTAGTATCCATCAACAGATCTTGTCTGCAACAGTGATCACTGGGGTGTTTTTTTGATGATGACTTTGTATTTTTCTCTCTTTCTGAACTTATTGATTGGAATTGTATAGTAAGAAATAGCCATCTCGTGTGTTTTTGCAATCAATTATTTATTTATAACCTTATGGTTTCATGGATACCTGTATCTGAGTTATAATCCAATCTGATCACTGTTACTTTGTTGCTCATATTCTAGCTCTGGCTGCTAGAACTCCTTTGTTTGTTGTCTACTTACCTTCAACAAGCCCCCTTTCATTTTTTGCTTTTAAGCATTTCTTTAGTTTTTTCATAATACAGGATGTTTCACATTCATCTGTGCTTGCCCTGTGATCCCTGGAATCAACCACTTCTTTTATTGGAAGGTGGAATTTAGAAACCAAGATTTGGGTCCTTAGATGTGCTCATTGCTGCTGGGGTATCATTGCTTCTAGGAATGCCCAGTGTATGTGTTTATGTATACTATCCCATACATATATACACAACTATATTTATGTGTATCTATCTGTATGTGTGTATGTATATGTGTATATCCTGGTGGTGTGGTGGTTAAGAGCTTAGCACTGCTGCTAATCAAAATGTCAGCAGTTCCAGTCTGCCATGTGTTCCTAAGAAACCCTGTGGGGGAGGTTCTGTAATGCCCTACAGGGTTATTATAAGTTGGAATTGACTTGACAGTAACAGTTTTTTTAATACATATACATAAGTGCATATATATATATACACACATACACAAAACTATGTATATGCACATATATAAAAATCTAAAAACCAAACCAAACTTGTTAATTCTGACTCACAGCAACCCTATAGGATAGAGCAGAAGTGTCCCATAGGGTTTCCAAGGAGTGGGATCACCAGGGCCCTGTATATTTATTGGTGGTACAGTGTTAAGAGCTTGGCTGGTAACCAAAAGGTGGGTAGTTTCAATTCATTGGCTGGTGTCTCCCATTGTCACTGTGAGTTGGAATTGACATAATGGTAACAGATTGGATTTTGGTTACATATGTGTATATATGATACAAATGAGTTCATACTGGCATACTGGATTCTGGTCTGACATCATAGGGCTCATTTGAGTGGAAGGTATTTTAAAAAGAGGACTGTATTAAGATCTTTGATTTTAGACTATCCTTTTCATCACTGCAGCCTTTGAACTGTGACTGATAAATAACACAAACAACATGTGTATGTGTTTAGGAAAAGGGCTCCTACCTACGTCTGGAGTAAAATAATGTAGAAAGATACTACCTAGAAATGAAACTAAACTAATTCTGCAAAAGCAAGAGGTCTGAACCAAAGGTAAATAAAAAACTATAAGGACCCAACACTTGTGAGAGATAAGTGTGATATGTTACACCATTTTTACTTTTTGCACCAATGGCAGACATCCATAAATGATCAGCATACACTGACCAGCCAGGATATACCTCTGAATTCTCAAACTTCCACTTCAGGTGGTCACTACTAATCTATTGGAATTCATACTGCAAGACATGCATTTATTGTCCTGAAGTTAAGAAGTAAATGGCAAAGGTAAAGTATATTATTTGGAAGAGGGACGACAATATTATCTATCATTAGAATCTTGCAAAAATTACAGAAGTCTGTCAAAATACGACAGACTTTTAATCATGTAGCTGGTTGAGATTCCCAGGGCAGCATAGTGACTTCAAACATATCTTAGTTGGTACCCTTTTCAGTGACTGACCCTAAAAGAGGAGAATGGGTAGTACTGAGGGCACAGGATTCATCCCTACTTAAAGACAGAATTGCGTGCTATTTCTCTTCCATCTGGGGCTCTTTCACGTCACATGACTGTTCACCCACACAGCTTCAGCTCAGCCCAATCTAGTAACATTGCTGGGTGTAGATTAGCAGCTGACTGCCAGTCAGATTACATATAAATTCACATTACTGTGAAAATTTTATTACACTTTGTAAGACGAGTGAGCAGAAAGCTAATGAGAAATAAGAGGAAGAGTTATAACAAGGGAACAGAGGGGACAACAGATAGATGAAGGATAGTCTGACAAAGTGGCTGCAGGACAGTGCTCACCCTAGTGTCCAGGAGTAGAAAGTCCCAGAAAAAAAGATGTACTGAAAGCAGTGTAGAAAATTTGATTGTGTCAGATGAAATAGGATTGCCATGAAAAAATCTCACAACATGGTATTACCGAAACAAACAAAAACTGATTCTCCTCAAAACATATTCTCTTCTATGAGGAGAATAAATTCTCCTCTATGAGGACAGTTTGATCCTGTTAAGCTTGCTATGTGCCTGCTACTGTGAGTTACTCAGGAGTAGTCTCTGCCCCCACAGGGCTCACAGTTTAGCTCACAATGTATCTTTGAAAGGAGCCAAATGTTACAAGTGATTATGAGTTTTTCTTTTTTGTCCATAATATTCTCCCTGTTTTCTACAGTAACTATGTGACTTTTATAATCAGAGAAAAGCAATAATGTTGTATTTTAAATGAACAAACAAACCTAACAAAGGAGACCAGTCTCTAGAGAATCAATTCACATTCGTCAGGCTAACAAAAGCTTTCTTTATAAAATAGAATACCAACTTCATTTATTTAGTTACACTGAAGGTCTCATGATAGAAGCTGAGATTATACAGAGAGTTAAGAATCAACTGTTGCCCAAAAAGGAGATTGAAATTGTTGTTCACGTCATGGTTGTGCAGAGGGAATTGAGGAAATTGTTAGCAAGAGAGAAATAATTTCTTTGATGAATAAAATAAGGGCTAGCTAAAAGTGCATGCATTTCACTAACATGCAAGATAGCTCAAAACGGTATACATTTTCCAGAAGGCTGGCAGTTTGCATTCACCAGGCACTCCTAGGAAACTCTATAGGGGTAGTTCTACTCTATCCTATAGGGTCACTGTAAGTGAGAATCAACTCAACAGCAATGGGTTTTGTTTTGTTTCGAATCTGACAGACACTTCCATCTCTCATATGTGGCCTAATGGTTAATGTACTGAATTGCTAACAGTAACAGTGGCTAGAAAGCATCAGCCACTACTGTTTCAGTCAAGATCATAGCCTTGGAAATCCTAAGGCATAGTTTTATCCTGTGCTATAGGGTCACTGTGAGTCAGAATCAACTCCATGACAATGGGTTTGGCTTTGGTACATACAGAATATGGTAGAAGCAACACATTGCCAAAGTATCTCTTAGGGTGACAATTATTGAAGAATACTTATTATTTATGATAGGTTGACTTTATTAGTTCTGGTGTCAAAGAGACCTTGTCTCCACATTTTAAGAGTCGGGGTATGACATAATGACTATATTCAACAAACAGTTACTTTATACCAGACACTTCGTATTGATCATCTCGTTGGATTTTCAGAACAACTCTCTAAGGTAGATACTAAGGGTCCACAGTCTTACTCAAAACACTGGGGAACAGCCATAAGATTTTTTTCTGAAATTTAGAAAGATAGTGTTTTAGTCAGCTAGGGCTGCTCTAACAGAAATACCACAGAGTGGATGGCTTTAACAAAGGAAGGTTTATTTTCACAGTCCGGTAGGTTGCAAGTCCATATTCAGGGTAATTACACAGTCCAGTAGGTTGCAAGTCCATATTCAGGGTGACCGCTCCAGGGAAAGGCTTTCCCCTTGTTGGCTCTAGAGGAAAGTCTGGTATTGCATCAATCTTTGTCCAGGGAGCGTCCTGGCACAGGAACCTCAGGTCTGAAGGACGAGCTCTTCTCCCGGTGCTGCTCTCTTGATGGTAATGAGGCTCCCAATTTTTTGTTTCTGTTTCCTTTTATCTCTTGCAGGCTGAAAAGCTTAAGGGTGGGGCAAGCCATACTCCAGGGAAACTCCCCCCACAGCAGAGCAAGGAAGTAATCCTATGCAGGAATTTACAGCCCCACCCCAATCCTTCAACATACAGTTTAGTGAAACCACACAATGGAGGACAGTCCCAAGATACTGGGAACCATATCCCAGCCACGTGGCTACACATATATTTGGGGGGGGACACAATTTAACCCATGACAGATAGTATGTACATATGCTATATATTTTGTAACACTTTGAAAACTTAAGGTAAATACCCACACGCATAAACATGCAATGAATGTTCACCACTTCTGCTTGCTTAAAAATCGTGGAGAAGTGGTTACACCAGTGTTGCCACTGTCATTGAAACCAGTCTGGAACTGGACTTCGGATGGTGAGCCAGAAACAAGGTTTTCCAGTGCTCAAGATGCATTACCACACAGGATTTTTTAAAATGACTTTACTAGGTTCATTGATCCCCTTAACACTGGTTGTGGTTTAAGCAGTTTCTCTTTCAGTAAATTGTCAAGATTTCTTGCTCACTGACAACTGCACATTGTTGAAGGCCAGCAATTAATGGATCCCACATTTTTTACCATAAGGTCTGTGAAGATCTTTCCACCTGCACTCTGGTCGCCATCATTACTACTACTACTATCGTATTGATCTGCATTTAACATCATGTCAGCAATTCCTCCATCACTTAAAGGACACACAACAGATGCATCATTGTTGACATTCAGCAGTTCTTTAGTGTTGGCTTCTTCTAACGTACTTACACTTTTGACTGATAAATATTGGGCATAAATAATAAGTTTTGATTATCATTATCTTCTCATTAGAATTTCTAAATCTTTCAAAATCTTCATCAACCAGGACATTTTCAAGCATCATGCTAGCCCAAAGTGTGTGCCAAGCACATGTTAATGTTGATTTTTTGACATCATTCCAAGCATTAGCAACTGCATAGATGGTATCCTTAAGACTGAATTATTTGAGGAAGTCTTGATTTCCAGGCCTCAGCTAACTGCAGCAAACATGCTGTTCACAAAAAAGTGTTTATACTTGTCCTTCACAGATTGTAGAATTTTTTGGTTATAAGACTGTTTTATGGTGGTCACACTGGAGGGAGAGTAAATGCTAAAAACATTACTTTTCACAAGTCCAGTTGGGGGACATGCAGAACAGCTGTCTAGGAATAATCAAATTTTACAATTTTCTTCCAGCCCAGCTTGCTTGCAATGTGATTTTGCTGCCGGCACAAAGTACTTTTTATTCAACCAGTCAGAAAATGTTTATCTTGTTAGCAATGCTTTCTTGTTTGCATAATAATATATAGGCAGATTGTACACCCCTTTCAAGTATCTTGGATATGGGTTTTTTTCAGTCACTGTCAACTTTGTCTTATGTGTGCCTGCAGCATGAGCATGCCCAGGAACAGTCAGCCTTTACCTGACATCCTTGAAATCTGTTGGTGCTCTCTTGTCAGCCATTGTTAGTTGTTCTAGAAACACAGAGTTCTTTACTCAGCACTGTAAATTTGTTTAGGGATAATGTTTTCATCAGATATTTTATCAAATACATTGATATATTTTACAGCAGTTTCAGGATCAGCAGGAGCTTTTGCACCACAGATTTTAAGATACTTGACACCATAATGCTTTCTAAATTTCTGCAGCCAGCCTTCTGAATACAAGGTCTGACAATTAAGTTTGAGAACTCATCCTACAAAAAAGTGCTCCATAGCTCATTGCTGAATATCACTATGGTCACCTTTAAAGTACTCCCCTTGGGAAAGTATGCCCTGATGCCAGCACCTAGTCCACCCTTCAAAGTCATTCTGGAACACTTTTTCTGGAATGGCCCTCAGAGCTGTTATTATATTACCCTTGATGTCCTGGATGGCATCGAAATATCTTCCTTTCAGTATTTCCTTTATCTTTGGGTAAGAAAAAAGTCATTGGGGGCCAGATCAGCTGAGTAGTTAGGATGTCCCAATACAGTTATTTGCTTACTGACTATAACCTCCCTCGCAGGCCACTATACAATTCAGTTCACGAACTTGCCACCATGCCGCTGTGCTCAACTGCCATTCCAGAAAGAGTTCTAAAATTGCTTTGAAGGGTCTACTGGGCACTGACATCGGTGCACAGCTTCCCAAGGGGAGTACCTGGAAGGTGTCCGTAGTGATTTTCAGCAGTGAGGTATGTAGCACTTAGAGGAAGTAAGCTCATGGACTTAACTGTCAGACGTCGTATTCACACTCACCTTGAATATTCAGCTCTTTATAGTATATTCTACTTTGTTTTGTGACCAGCAAACTAGTCAGTGCCATAGCTTTACTTCTTTGTTGTTGAATGCACTCAATCAACACCTAGTCCAGACCTTCATTTTTGTCCCTATGCCATGTTTTCCTATTTTTCATGAATTCTTGGTTATCACTCACTGTAAAATTTCAACAAGTTGTATTTCCGTCCCTTTCATATTGTATGGTAGTAGCTCTCACGTTATATTCTTCAGTTACCTGCTTCACAGATACACCACCACCATCAAACTTCTGCAGCAGTTCTGCTTTGGGAGCTACTGATAAAGACAAATGCTTCCTTTTCTTCCTCTCACTATTCCCCATAGATACATCTTTAGTTCTTTTGGACATTTTCAAAATGCAATTAATCCTGAAGTCACAAAATATCAGCAAACAGCAGAAGCATATACGACTGGTAGATAGAAGTTCTGAGACACAAGAGAGGCTGCGCATTTGTTCAGAGCAGGGTTTGCTGTCAAATCAGTGCCACTGTCAAACTTACAAAAACAGTTTCAGGTCTCCAAGTTTTTTGTTTTTCCTATTTTGGAACTGCAGAGTTGACACTGTGGACCTGTGTTAAAAATATCATTTTAATGACGAAAACACTGAGGTATAATTAGTCACTTGTCTAATGCTATGCAGATATTAATTGTCCTTTACTCTTTAATTCAGTCTACTAAAATTTGGTCACTTTCCTGGACAAGTGGATTTTTTTTTTTCCCCAAATGCTAAGATGATTAGAGCTGGAATATTTTTAGCAAAGGAACCTGACATCTTTGGCTGATTGACTTACAAACTCAGTAGTTGAGTCTGGTGCTGGATTGAACATTGAGATGCCCTGGCAAGAAACAAATAGAGATGCTAAACACTCTGAAGGACACAGTAGCAGGGCAGGGGTCTGTGGACCATGATTTCAGGGGACATCTGGCAGGGGTCAACGGGCAGAACCAAAAATTTTTTTTTAATTTTATTTTAAGAAAATGTTTTACACCCCACTTTGGTGAGTGGTGTCTGGAGTCTTAAAAGCTAGCAAGCAGCCATTTAAGTAGCATCAGTTGGTCCTAATCCACCTGGAGCAGCACAGAACAAATGACATCAAAGACCTGAAGGAAATATGAGCCCAGGAGACAGAAGGGGCCACAGGATTCAGAGCCTCCATCAGCATGAGACCAGAAGAACTAGATGGTGTCCAGCCACCACCAATGACTGCCCTGACAGGAAACACAGTGGAGAGTCCCTGACGTAGTAGAAAAAAAATGGCTGTGCAGATCTAGAATGCTGTTAAAAGGCCAGACTTGATGGTCTGACATCCTAGAGGGTCCCCCAAGGACATGACCCCCAGATTCTCTGCTAGCCCAGAGCTGAAACCAGCACCAAAGCCAACTACCCAAAGATTGGACTGGACCATAAGACATAGAGTGATGCTAGTGAAGACTGTGATTCTTGGCTTAAATGTCTACATACGGCTACTGGAATAGCTCTTGTACAGAGGCAAAAGGGAAGGTGAAAAAGGCAGGACAGGAGTTGGTTGGATGAATATGGGAAGTAGAGGGAGGGAAGGAGGAGTGTGCCATCACAGGGTGAAGAGAGCAGCGAGAGTTGCATAGCAGTGTGTGTGTAGGATTTTATACGGCAATTTGACTTGGATTGTAAACTTTCACTTAAAGCACAATAAAGTTGTCATTATTGCTAGTTTTTAAAGGATAGAGATGTTAAGTATATAGTCACCAACCACCTTTTTTTACCAAATGATCTGTTTAATACTTATCTCCTGGTCACCTTGTCCCACAATGAGCAATCAAGAAAAATAAGACAGCTCATTTCAGACATGTCCCAAGCAGTCCCACAAATTTCCTCTCAGTATCCTCTCATTTGAAAGGTGTTTTTGTTTGGTTATTTTTTTTAACTGTTCTTCAAATTCTGTGTTCTATCTGTGGCTTAGAATTATTAGTCAGGTTCAGAATTGAAGCATAGAAGGAATTGATTACAACTTCTAATAATGTTTTAAACTTCTACAGTTTGGGCCGTATTCTAAGTACGATGAGTTCCTATTGGACAGCCAGATTTCCATCTTCATTTGCATCATTCTCATATTTACACAGACCTCCATCAAATGCCTAAAAGGAACTATTACAAATGTCTGAAGACCGCTGGTTTGCTCTCAGGTTTCTCTCTCCTTTCCTATAAATGTAAGAGCAGTCTTCTGGCTGCAGCATTTTCAAAACTGAGTAAAGCATAATAACTGTGACTGGAGAGGGAAAATATCTAGTGAACACATATGAAAAATATACAAAATCCAATGAGGATTCTCTCTTTTAGTAGAACAAGCGATCATATTTGTTTGATTAGGCTAGATTATTACCATATCATTTTTTTATGTTGGATTCTATTGTTCAGTTATCATAATTATCATGTATTGGGCATCATTTATTGGCACATAGAAAAGCTGGTATTTAAGAAGCATCAGACTCCGAGAGGTCAACTGAATTGCCCTTGCTCAGTGTCACAAACTTTTAAGTGACAGCCTGAAATACATCTTTTTTTAAACTTTACCACACTATACTCTTTCCTTCCTTCCTTGCCTAGAGCGGATCTTCATTCCTATGTCTCTTTTCACTATATAATTATGCATTGCTTAATGTTCATGATAAGTCTTGTGAAATGGGATATTATATGTTTGGATGATTTGCAAGCACCATATTATGTACTTAGCAAAGCCACATTGGATGCCTTTTGTTTCACTTCTAAATCAATGCCTCTCCTTTGCTTCTTGCTTTTGCTATCACTAGCACTGGTTTTGCTGCATTTGGGAGCCATGATGCACTTTACAGTAATATTTTCAAAAGAAAATTAAATATAGAGATAACACTACAGTACTCAAGAGACACATATACATGAGGTTAGTGTCAAAGCATATGGTACACTGTTGTACCATAAACTTTTTAATTAGGGAAAGTTCACATCAAAATGACAATAGAAGGTATAGCACATGTACAAGCCAGTAACATAGGTATTTGTTATGACTAGCAAAATGTATGTTATAGCTGTGTATGTACTGTATCATTATGTGCCTGGCAATACAACCACTCTGCATAAAAGAGACATGAGATATATGAATATATTGTGTGCAGGAAGCTGGTACATTTGCAGTGTCCAGTTACGTCCACTACAGTCCTGCTCTTCAATTTGAATTCCTGTACTCCACCACAACCTTACAGGACAATGAATGTATATCTGGTCAGATATCACGTGCACAGCTGCATGAATGTAGTCCTTTCTCTCACTTTACAAATTGAAGGCATACCTGCAGTTATCTAGAATCTTCTCAAGGTACATTGTCTTAATGAGTAAAAACTCCCTGGTTTTGCAAGAAAGGGAAAATTCAAATTACTAATTTTGGAGTAGCTTCTTTGGTTAACCATAGCACATAAACACCTGTCTAACGCACGTCTTGTCTTACATCTATTTCTATTAAAGGTTGTTTTAGAACCAGGGTCTTCTGGCCAGTGGGTGGATACTCTGAAAGAGAAGAGGCAGTGGTGGAGCTGTGCCTAGCCCCTTCTTGGACTACCATCAAAAACTGCAGCATTCTTCAGAGCTCCACGAGAGCAAAGCAAAGAAAGCTAAAAGATAATAAATCAAACAAATGAAAGAACTTTTTTAAAAAAATCAACTTTTTTCAGCTATTTAAAAAATACTCATCCTATGACTTCTCATTAGCTAGAAAGAACAGGACCTCCAAACTGCCTAAATAGGAGTGGTGGCAATGTTGATTATTTTTTAATAAAATGGGAATGTTTTCTAGGAATACTGAAGTTTTTTTAAGGGACACTGGTTGAGACCTGAAGACAAAATTTTTACAAGATTTCTCTCAGATTAGTTGTGCAGTCAAAAATATTTTACTGAATTAGTTTATGAAATATGTACCTGATTACAGTCAATTTCTATTTTACCTCTTGAAATATTTAATTGATGCTGTTTCTTATTAACAACACATATATTTGCTAGCTGCTGGAACAATTAGTTTTGGCAAAATCGCAGAGACTAGTTATATTCTCAACAGCCAGGTGTTCTCTTCCTGGGCTAGCAGGAAGGCTGTAATTTCCATCCTCACTTGCAGTTAGACTGGGACTACATACTCATTTACAACTAAAAGAATATGAGCAGAGGTAATATATATCACTTCCGGGGCTAGTTATAATGCCCCTGCATCATCCTTCAAGTGCTCTCTTTCCTTTACTATGATTATGGAAGTTAACATTCAAAACAGGTCAATCCCCAGATGAAAGGAACCAAGTCACTGCTTGGAAAACAGCTGCCTACAAGAGCCATCTACTCATGTTGGGGCTGCAAAATTAGTGAAAAATAAATTATTGTGTTGCTGTTTGTTTCAGCAGCTTAGCTTTAATTAACCTGGTTAATAAAAATGGCATTGTCATGGATTGAACTGTGTCCCCTCAAAAATGAGTGTAGCAATTTGGTTGGGCCATGATTCACAGTATTGTGTGATTGTGTTTCATGTTGTGATTTTCCTGTGCTGTAAATTCTAGTATCTGCTTGTGGTTAATAGATTGGATTATGTTAAAGAGGATTAGGGTGAGACTGTCACCCCCTTACTGAGGGACTTTCCTTGGAGTTAGGCTTGCACCACCTTTTATCTTATAAGAGATAAAAGGGATGGGAATCAAACAGACACTTGGGGACCTCATACCATCAGGAAAGAAGCAGCGCTGGGAGCAGAGTACATCCTTTGGACCTGCGGTCCCTGTACCTTGTAAACTCCCAGTCCTGGGGTAGACTGACGACACGGCCTTCCTCCTGTACCCACAGAGAAAGCCTTCCACTGTAGCTGATTCTCTGAACGTGGACTCTTAGGCAAATTTACTGTGAGAAAATAAATTTATCTTTGTTTAAGCCACCCACTTGCAATGGCAGCACTAGATGATTAAGAGAGGTATTCACTTTTATATCTTACAGAGTACATATAAAAGTTTAGTTATGATGTGTAGTGAAATTATTTTATTTCTGATTTTAAAGTACATTATTCATACAGGCTAAAAAATTTAATATCATAGTTCAACATATACTCATCTTTTTGCACATTTCCATAAGGATACATCTACTTTCAAATTTCTTGCTTCATAAATAACTTCTACTTTTAGCTGAATATTATACTTCATTATTGTAAATGAAATAATGAAAAACTATTACCTCATTTTCATTAACTAATATAAAATAACATATTAGTGCTATACCAACTTTAATATCGACTGTTTTTAGAACTATAGTGTGGATTCAATAACTTTCTTCTCAGAATAAGCATTAACATAATTATTTGACCTGAACAATAGAATTAGACCTTTCCTGACAGAAAGTAAGTCTTACTTGGCTGGTTGGTTTAATAACAAAGATTGGTTTCGTCAGTTAGGTTCTGTAGCAACACTTTTTCATATACATTCAGTAGGTAAAACTTTTAAGATTTTGATATAAATATATTTAAAACATGATAAAATAATTATAAACACACAGAGCTAGCAAAAATATTGAAGTTAATATCGATAACTTTTAATGAGCATGTTGGTTTGAATATTCCCCAACTGAAAAAGTGAAAGGTATGATTGCCACTTACTAATTCCTGACAAAGCTTTTTTTTGACCTAGTTTCACAGACTGAGACTAATGTCTGTGTAACAAAATTCTGTTGAGTTGAGTGCTTTCTATGTCTTAGTTTTCAATAACTTTAAGAAGACCTAAAAGAACCGTCAGCTGACACTTCTCTAAAAATAATTTAAAACTTTTTATCGTGTTTTCAGTGCAAGTTTCCTAAGCCAATTAAACTCCTGTATGACAATTTTTACACAAATTGTTCACAGTCCTTGTGATACAGTGAGTAAGGGGTAAGGCTTTAGCCAAAAGGTTGGAAATTGTTCAATGACATTAGTTACATTTTGCACAACATGTGAACACTCTCTTTAATTGCATTCCGGTTGTTCCATTTCCAGTACTCTAGTGTCCTTGTTCCCTTAACTTCTCATGTTTTCTTTGGAATGACTGTTAAGCTTTTGGTCTCATCTACATTGTATTTTAATGGAGCATCATATTGATAGACATCCCGAATTTTGTGTTTAAAAATAAGTTTTAATAATAAATTACTCTGAGCTTCAGCATCTAGTGTGAAAGAAATTTGAAAAACTGAGTGATATTGTTAATCATTCAATTCTTTCTATCCCCATAAATTATTATTTGTTTCAATAGTATTTTATCATGTTTTTGGTTTACAAAGCTAATTAGGTTCCCATTTAACATCATTTACACAGACTGGTAAGTGATATTGATTACAGTTTTTACACAGTGCCAACACACTTATTTCTGTTTTGGCTGTTCCCTTTCCAGGATTCTCGTTTCCTTCTCATTGTTGCTTTAGACTAATTGTTGACTAGTCTCACACAGATGATTTTCTTAAGAGCGCAGTGCTCAGCACGCGATGTTGATGAGCCAATGTGTTTGTTACCTAGTTAGATGACCTCTCTGGACAGTTTCTGTTCAAGGTTTAAACAGTTATCTCAGGAAAATAGCGTCAGGGAGTCCTCTAGTCTCAGCTAGCCTAGTAAGTCTGAACTTTTCAAAAATTTGATTTCTGTTCCACATTTTTTCCCATTCTATCCCCACTTAGTTATATATGTAAAGTAACTTTATATCTGTGTCTATAAGATTTAAAAATAGCAACAGAATTGATGTGGAACTCTGTTTCATTCTAGCCATAGTCAACATCTATCCATGAATAAGTAGCTGAAAAGTAAATTCTCATCCATTCCAATAAGAGGTATATTTTTGAAATTTTCTACTTCAGTGTTTAATATTTATTAAAAATCTTCAATACATTTAATTATATTATTTTGATTACTTGTATAATAGTAAATATAATGCTAACTAAATGAAAATTTTTTCAACTTACAGAAAGTTTAAAAAACAAAATCTTTATAACCATTTTTGTTTGGTACACTTGATTAAGGTGATCAATAAAAGCCTTTTGAGCATGAATATTTTTATATTCATTAGGGTAAAACTGGAGAAAATGGAATGAAAGGCATTTAGGAAGTAAAAGAAACAATGCTATTTTGCTGATTGATAAAGAAGAGCTTGTGAATTTTTTCTTTTTAAGTGTGGTAGTATATAAATTGCTATAGCATTAAATTCCTTTGTTTACATTTAAAACAGCAATGTAACTATATTATTCAAAAACATTCAAACTTGTGCTACCTAGAAATTACATACACTGCAACTACTTAAACTTACAACTGAAAATGTTAGGTGTTGATTTTAAAATGTACAAAGTGGTGTATAGTGTTCCGAAATTTTCCTAGGCAGTGTCTATCAAAATATTTCAAGAAACCCTGATGGCACAGTGGTTCAGTCCTATGGCTGCTAACTCAGTAGTTGGCAGTTTGAATCTACCAGGTGCTCCTGGGAAACTCAATGGAGCAGTTCTGCTCTGCCCTATAGGGTCACTGTAAGTCTAAATTGACAGCAGTGGGTTTTGTTTGGTGCTTCATGTCAGGCACTGGGACCAAATACCACTATTACGATCATTAGTAGTAGTAGCAGCATTTCCAAGTGCAGTGCTAGGGATCCACTAAGATAATTCTTGTACTGAATACGTTCCAAGGAAATGTTAAATTGCAATTCTGAAGGAATTTATGGAAGTACTGGGAGGAAAGTATATACATAATAGGATGAATAGGATAATAGGAGAATCTACATTTTGTTTTTACTTACCAGCCTAATGGTTTACAATCTTTGGTTTCTGATTTGATTTCACTCATGTTAGTGTTGAACAATGAGAAAATCTATAACATGCTAAAAGAAAAATCAAACTGACATCAGTATTTTTAACTGTCTCTAACTTGATATTTTCATTTGTGTGTATCTATACAATAAAAGAAAAAATACTGACTTCAGGATTTCTTTAATAAAAATATATTGGCTGTTTATAACTTGCAAACCCTGGTGGCGTAGTAGTTAAGTGCTACAGCTGCAGATGAAAAGGTCAGCAGTTCAAATCTGCCAAGGCTTCTTGGAAACTCTGTGGGATAGTTCTACTCTTTCTTTAGGGTCACTGAGTTGACTTCTACTTGAGGGCACCGGGTTTGTGTTTTTTTTGGTTTATAACTTGGTATTTTCATTTGTGCATCTGTTTTTTAAAAAAAAATGTATTTGTTCTGTGTGTCATATTCAGGTTCTGCAATTCATTAACAAGTGCTTGGTCATGCCAACTAATTTTCTGAGGGCTTTGACTCTTCCCCCTATAAAATAAGAAGGCTGAATTAGATCATTTTATGCTCCCTTAGGGCCCTAATATTTTTGTAATTCTGTAGCTTAAGACTCAAAAACAGTTTTTCAAATGACGGAAAACAAAAACTGTTTAAAAATGTTTTTCTTTCTCATTTTCCTTCTTACCTCCTATCATCTTTCCCCACAACATCACTAAGGCCCTAAGTACACACAGCAAAGACTGCATTTTGTGAAGAATTTATTGAAACTGGTCTTACTGTTTTATAATCAGTTATAGTAATCCAACAGCTTCTTTAAATAAGCAAACTGTTCCTGATAGCATTTTTTTCCTAATAACTACCATCTAAAAAGGATACAATAAAGACAATATTTTATAAAATAAGAAGGACATTTAAATTCTAGCTTCTGAGAAATGGGAAAGATTCACCAGAAAGTCTGTGATCATTGTGGAAGTATACTCCTATGTATGGGAAGACCAGACAGACGCTGGTTGGGAAATGAAGGGCGCAACTTCAGATAGAATGTGCCAGAAGGAGTACTTATGATGCATACTGAATGAACTACTCATGAAAGGCATTTGGAAAGAGTATTCCAGACAGGAAGGACAGAAAGTGCAGAAGCTCTGAGGCAAGTATCAGTCTGGCATAAGTCTAAATAGTTGGCCAGTGAGGCAGTCTCCTGCAGGATCAGGAATGGGGAGCTTTCTTCACTAAGGAGCTGAATAATCCCAGAGTAATTGTTTAATGAAGGAATTAAACGTTTACTACAAATGTAAAGAATTTATAATAAAAAATCCCAACCTACATCTCTAGTCCTGCTTCTTAAAGGCAACCACTTTTAACAATTTGATTGTAGTTTCTTTTGACAGTTATCTCACCTGTAAATAAATATAGAGTCACTGTAAGTTGGAATCAACTCAATGGCAATAGTTTTTGTTTTTTAAAAAAATGTCATTTCCTTGGTTCAATTATAGATACTGCCTGTTTACTTCTTACTCGACGGCACTTGGCTTTGGCTTGACAGTTAAAGGAGCCCAGGTGGCACCAGTGACTTAGTGTTGGGCTACAAACTAAAAGATCGGCAGTTCAGATCTACCAGTGGCTGCTGGGAAACCTTCTGGGGGCAGTTCTACTCTGTCCTAAAGGGTCACGATGATTTGGAATCTACTAGACAGTAGAAAGTTGTGTTTTTGAAAAAAAAAAAAGATAAGGATTTGACAGAAGAAGTTTATGTTTATTTTCGTTTCTCTATTGTTTACTTTTGTATCTCTAAATAACATAATTAAACAGCTACCTCCTGTTCCTTCATCTTGATTCCCACTTTGTTAAGATATTCCTTTTTTTAAAATAAATCTTTTTATTATGAGTGAATGAAACTGCACATTCCCATGTAAATTTTCATACCTACCTATATGCTGCTCCCAGTGCGCTCCCTGCCCTTTGACAGCACACTCTTCTTCTCTGCTCCATACATGTCCTATCCCCCCAACAGTCTCCTATACCCCGCTCTCCACCCGCTCCCCTTCCTCCAGTAAGAGCTCATACTTACTGCTTCTCTTTCTAAACTCCTTTCTCCATGCTTCTGCTGCATACAACCTCTCATGCATTACACAATATAATTCCAACTATTATTTTTAGTGGCATACAGGGCCCTTTACAATCTAGCTCCTGCCTGCTTTTTTAATCCTGTCATCAACAACTTCAGCTATATTCTACAGTCACACTAAACTATGTACTTACAGTTTTTAGAAACTTTTTGTATGTGTGTATGTGTGTGTATTTTTAATTGCCTCTTGTATGTTTCCAGACAGTGCAAAGTGCTGCTCTTTTTCTAAAAGGGTTTAAAATACCGGAAGTGAAAAAAAATGCAGGGGAAAAATAACCTTTAAAATCCGTTGACTTTTCTGTACCTGCTCTCCAGTCTCCTGAGTCATCTCTTGCTGGAATGGAGACCCTGGTGGAGTAGTAGTTAAGTAGAACTGCCCCATAGAGCTTCCAAGGAGCCCCCGCTTAGAGTCTTAAGTGCTGTGAAGGGCCTAGTGTGTCTGATGCGCCTCCAGCCAATCAACCTACTTCACAAAGGTAAGAGGAGAGTTAAACTGGTTGGTGTGTGGTCATGCAAGTCCCGGTGGTAGTGTTTCCATGGAGTCAATTCCAACTCACAGTGACCCTATGCAACAAAGCAGAACTGCTCCATCGCATTTTCTAGGCTGCAATCTTTATGGGGAAGGAGCTCTTTTCTCCTACAGAGGCACTGGTATGTTTGAACTGCCACCCTTTCAGTTAGTAGCTGAGTGTTGAGCCATTGTGTGACCAGGGCTCTTTACACCATTGTAAAGGATAGGAATTTTATTGTTTTGTTTTGGCTTTCTTTGTATTTTGGAAAATAGCAGTTATTTTAAACAGCTAGAATGGCACAACGTGCATTGTTAAACTTTTCACCTAGATTCACCAATCATTAACATTTTGGCATGTTGGCTTTCTTTTTGTGTTTTATTCCTTTGTCAGTTCTTTTGAAGGTCAGTTACAATGTGCAATTTTGCTGCTAAGTATTTTAATATGTATCTTCCAAGAACAAAGACATTCCACATAATCATAAATCCATAACTACACCCAAGAAATTTAACGTTAATTCAATATCATCTAATACATAGCCCATATTTAAAATTTCCCATCTGTCCAAGAAATTTTTTTATAGTTGCTTTTTATTGTTTTTAGTCTACAAACCAATCAAGATTCATAGATTTTATTTAAAGTTTTTTATCTCTTCACAATGGCAATCTTCTGCCTAGTTGTTGTTGTTTTATTCTTTTCTTTTTCCTCTTATGATATTGACATTTATGAAGACACCCTTGGGCCTGTTGTTTTCTATAATGTTTTACATTCTGTTTTTCCTGATTTTTTCTTCACAATTACGATCAAGTTAAGCATTTATGACACAAATACTGTCAGGTGATATAGACTGTCCCATTACTGTTGATGCTAAATTTGCTTACTTGACTGAGGTGTATCTTATTTCTTCATTGTACAATTAGGAGATCTTGATGCCATACTGGTTATGTGCAGCAGCTGCTAACCAAAATGTAGGCAGTTCAAATTCACCAGGCACTCCTTGTAAACTCTATGGGGCAGTCCCGCTCTGATCTATAAGGTTGCTATGGGTCGAAATCCACTCAGAGAAAATAAGTTTTATAATTAAGACTTAATTTCTAGGGTGGCTTTATGAGATAATGTTTTGTTTGCCAGCAGCCTCTCACCTAATAGTTTTAGCATCTTCCTTTGGTCCACTGGCTTTAGCATTCATTTGTAAGCTTTACTTAAGTTAATTACCACAATAAAAACAAACCCACTGCTGTTGAGTCAATTCTGATTCATAGTCACCCTACAGGACAGAATAGAACTGCCCCAAAGGGTTTCCAAGGAGCACCTGGTGGATTTGAACTGCTAACTTTTTGGTTAGCAGCTCTAGCTCTTAACCACCATGCCACCAGGATTTCCAATTACTACATTTGGAGTTGTAAAATTGGGACTTCCTAACTACTATTTCTTTTTCATTCATTAACTGGCATTCTGGTGGAAAGAAGAGCTTTTCACTTATCCCAGTTCTCTCTCATTTTAGTATCATTAAGAAGAAAACTTAAAAAAAACATGAAACTTTAATCCTCTTATCATTACTCCTTTTTATGTGCAAATTGTCCCATTTGGCCAGTGGGAAGCCCCTTTAAAGTAGGTCCAGTATCCTTCCGAAATGGCCCCATTAATTTTTAAGCATTTCTATAATTTCTCACAAGATGTCTCAGGCTCGCTTTGTAATTTTTGTGGTCCAGAACTGGAAACAGTGTTCTCTGCAAAAAGTACTGGTTTCTAGTGGTAGAAAGTGGCATTTAGAAACTAAGATCTGGACAACAAGTACGATCACTGTTATCTGAGTGTAAAGATTCTGTCAGCTGACTTAGCTAAGATAAAAAAGAAAATCATGACTTCATTCTGCTACTGTCAATTCAAATCCAACATGTCAGTGGTCTTCCTTATCTTCCAGTCCTTCTACCTTTGTTATCTTCCTCTTTCACCCTGAGAATCTTGGCTTGACACAACAACAGTACACTTTCTCATTGGCTTTTTCTTGTAATACATGCACAGTAGTGTCAAAATCACTACACCAATACTCCTTCAACAGCAAAGTTGATGACTGGTTTGTACTTTTAGTTGTCCCATGAGAACAGACTCAGAGTACTATGTGCAAGTTAAATGAATGAATTTGTCTTTCTGTGTTCTTACGCTAGCAACGTGAGATACAGGTAGCTGCACATGTTTTCAGTAAATTTTAGGCTTTGCTTTTATTTCCATTCTTTTTGATTTACTTTTTTGAGAAGGCAAACTACACTTAAAAAAGTGTCCACAGTGAAGATGCACTCTATCATTAATTCTTGCAGAATGTTCTCAACCACTGCTTAGAGGTAACCATCTAGAAATAATTTTCAGATTTACAATTTTTGTACTTATATTTTTTAAAAATAAGCCAAATACATGTGGGTATGCATACAGATATGAGTGTACACTCATATTTCTTCTTTCTTACACAAATTAGTACAATTTTTATACTCTTTTTGCACCTTGTTTTCTAAATATAATAAAAGTAAGACTTTATTCTAAAAAGCCACAAAAGGCTTTAAGCAAAGGAGTGGCATAATCATTTATATTTTGATATTAGTTTGGTTACTCTGTAAAAAATGGTCTGGAGTAGAACAGGATCTTAAATAAGGATACCAATTAAGAAGCGATGGCATCCTATGAAATGGAAAGACAAAAAAATGAGTACTTACTTCACCTAAACAGAATTTTAATAGATAAATTTGTTAATGAACTGAACTACTTGCAAGTGATGAGGAAAACAGAGGACTCAAAGGTGACTCCTTTGTTTTGCACAACTGGGTGGACACAAGGTAATGTCATTACTGAGACAGAAAAATCAGGGAGGAAAGGATTCAGGCTTTGGAGTGAAAAATCAAAAGTTCCATTTTTAACATGCTAGAGATATCTGTTAGATATTGAAGTGATGTTAAGCAGGTAGCTGAGTCATTGCATCTGGTTGATGCTCAGAGGGGAAGTCTGGAGTAAGAAATTTGGGAGCTGTCTGTATAAAAATGGTGTTTAAAATGATGGGAGTTGATGAAGCTGTAAAGAGGAGGACTGTAGAAGAGAGAAGAAAGGGATGTTTAAGACCAAGCTCTGAGGAACCCTATTGTTTAGCCCTTCTTATTGCTGTTATGTGCCATCAAGTCAATTCAAACTCATAGGAACTCTAGAGAGCAGGGTAGAACTGCTCCAGAAGGTTTCTAAGAGGCAGCTGGTATGCATTCAAACTGCCAACCTTTTTGGTTTGCAGCCTGAGCTCTTAACCACTTTGCCACCAGGGCACCATTTAGAGCTTAGACAAAACAGGAATGAAGACTAAGATAATGAGGTTAGGCATAACAAAGACTGGTGACTCATAAGGCAAATGAGTGATTCAAAGAGGGAATATTTAACTAAGTGGATGAAACATCCAGCTGTGCTGGATGTTGTTGGAAACAGGAGTAACAGGAGACTAAGAATCAATTAGATTTTCAATTCCTCCCTTCTCCTGTGCCTGGCAGGATGTTCCCTCTGCTTGGAATGTTCTTTCCTCTTTGTCATTTAGATAACTGTCGAAGAGTCTTGGACACCCTGATTACGCATTACTTATTCAGGTTCCTGTCATTTAGTCTCCTTACACCTTTTAAGAACATTTCTTTCAAATCACTCAGAACAGTTGTAATTTCTCTCTTATTTATATTCTAACTTGATTGTCTCCCCCATTAGAATGTACACTCCCTAAGGCTTAATGTTTATTTTGCTAACTGTCCTCCAGGGCTTCCCTAGCTTATGCCACACTCACATTTGTCAAGCAAAAAATAAATGTAGCACTTGGTGGACTCACAGGCTGGGAATCAGTAGCAACAAGCAAAAGCAGCAACACAATGCCAAGTAGGAAGGAAGTACAGCTTTGGGACTAGAGCTATAAAGAAACGGAGACTGACATGGAAGCAAATACAGACATGAGTTCCAGCTTGGGCTGGAAAATAGTTTCCTTTATCTGAAACCTTCCCTCTTTTCTTTCCTCCCTTCTCTTTCTTCCCTATTTCATCTAATTTCTTTCTTCGTTTTTACCTTTGGCCCAGCATCCTCTTCTCTACTCCAAACTGGCTCACCTCAGATACAATTACTTTGTGTGGAAAGAAGGTGAATGGGATGAGGAGACAGTGGGAAGTCAGCAACGCAAGGAGTAGGTGGTAGGAAAGAAATATATAAGGAAAGAAGAACATAAACTCATTAAACTGGCAGATTTGAACTGTTGACCTTCTGTTTGGCGGCTATTGCTAACCAAGTGAAATAGCTGCAAATGATACTACATGTAAAACTGTAGGCTGTGAATCCTTCAGCTGAGTTTAAATCTCAGCTCCACCTTTAGTAGCCATACACTTTTTGAGCAAATTACTTAATCTTGCGAAATTAGTTTCCTCAGATGCTATAAAACAGGAGCAGTAGTAGTACCTACCTCAAAGGGTTGTTCTCAGGATGAGCTAAGACAATCCATCTTATATGGTTAGCACCATGCCTGGCATACGGTGAGGGTTCAATTGTTTTTCTTTAAAACGATCTACAGAAGTGAGACAGACTCCTTGTTGTATGGATGTAATCGTACTAAACTCAGATCATTACTTCAAAGAATCGGAGAAAAACATACTGACATATTGTGGGCAGTGCAAAGACCTTGCCTACGTGTCATAGCACACTGCCTTGAAATGGTAGTTGGTTTATATTTTCAGACAACCAAAACCCAAAGTATTTATAAAACATGTATTCTGGAGGGTGGAGTCAAGATGGCAGACTAAACACTCATCAACCCAAATCCCTCTGGAAACCAAGACCTGAACTGATAGTTAAATGGAGCCTTCTGGACACCTAGTGAGCCCTAGGATGCAGCTTAGGGTTGTTAATTTGGACTTCATATCACTGAGTGCAAAACCTCTCTTTCACTGAACCCACTCTTGGCAAGCATGGGCTTCCACGAACTGAAGATAACTCACCATTTTAACTTTTTTTCCTTTGTCTTAGTCAGCAGTTGGAGCTGGGACTTGACTAGCCGCTAATTTCAGATGCACTGCTGGTGGGATTGGCAAGCGAACTTGCCGTATTTTGAGAGCACAGCTTTGGACTCTCTGCATCTTGGCACCTTTGGCCTCTCTTTCTGCCTCTGCCATACAGTACTGGTACTGAGGCGATGGCAAGCTTGTGCGGGATGCCATCTTGTTCCATTGGGAGGCACATATGCCTGTACGTAGGCCCCAGCTGGACTTAGTTCCTAGGCTGGGAGGCAGCATCTGCCCAGGGGAGGGTACCTTTCTGGCAGAAAAGCAATATTTTACACAGTGTGACCTATGGCTGGGGTCCAGCAACAGAGGCTGTGGACTCTGTGCATCTCGGCACCTATGGACTCTCTTTTGGTCCCAGCCAGGTGGTAAACTTGTGCAGGACACCATATTGTTCCACTGGGAGGTAGAAATACCCATACAGAAGCCTCAGCTGCACCTAATTCCTGGGCAGGGAGGCAGCACCTGCCAAGAGGAGAGCACTTTCCCAGCAGAAAGGCAGTATTCTACACAGTGTTGCCTACAGCTGGGGCTCAATAGCAGAGGCCAGCAGGGCAGTAACCTTTATGTATTTTGAGTTAGTTTATAATATCTGGGGTTCGATATAGAGGTGCTTACTTTGCCAGCTGGGAAGAGGGACCTATACATCTGAAAACTTGACTGACTTTGGAAGTTGTCAGATACTTTTTACCTCTCATATTAAGATGGCCTAGAGAAACAACTGTAGCCCATCCTCACAGCATCTCTCGTAGCCTCTACTGACTCACATGATGCCCCCAAAGCAACAAACTCTGGAGAAAACTGAACCAAGAAATCACCTATGGCTTCAGAAGGCCCCCAAAAGAATGAACCTCACAACTACCCAGATGAAGAAGCTTTTTTGAAACTATTGGAAGGCAAATACAAAAGGATTATATAGAGAGCCCTTGTAGACCATGTGCAAAATGCAACAGAGAAAAATGAAAAATTAAGCAAGCTGTTCCATTTCTGAAATCCAACAGATCAAGAACAAAATAAAAGACATAGAAACTTCAATTCAAAGCCAAAAAAATAGAATGGAACAAATGGAAAACAGACTTTCTGATTTGGAAGACAGAGTTACAGACTCCAGCATCTATGAGGAGAAATCAGAAAAAAGAAACAAGAAAAATGAAGAAGCATGTGAGACTCTGTTAAGAGGAACAACTACGATTAATCGGAGTTCCTGAACAGGGTGAGACACCTGAGAACACAGAAAATACTGTTGCTGAGCTGCTGACAGAAAACTTCCCAGAAATTATGAAAGAAGAGAATATAGATATCGAAGATCTATATCAAATGCCACTCAATACAGATCTCAAAATAAAGACTTGAAGACATGTAATCAAGCTTCACAAAATGAAACATAAGCAGAAACTCTTAAAGACAGCAAAACTCAAAGCAAAGCTAATTTTCAGAGGGAAACCCTGTAGGCTTTTGTTGGATTTCTCTGCAGAAACAATGCTGCATGGAGACAGTGGCATGATACATTTAAAGCTTTGAAGGAGAAGAACTTCCAACCAAGTATTATATATCCTGCAAAACTGTCTTTCAAATATGAAAATGAAATTAAGACATTCACAGAGAAAGAGAAACTCAGAGACTTTGTAAAAACCAAACCAAAGCTACCAGAAATACTGAAAGAATCTCTTGGCTTAGAAGAACAAAACCACTAACTTTATATTTTAGAAGCAAATGCAGGACACATTACCCAGAATCCTACTGAGTTAGGGAAGGCACCAAACTCAATCAAAGCTATAATAGTGAAAGAAATAATCCCATGTCATCATATTAAAAAGAGGGAAATACTAAAGTCATAATAGCCTTTCCTGATGGAGAGGAAGTTGGTAAGAATGGTGCCAACTGAAATTGGGTTTATACATAGTTTATTAAGGGGGATCTTAGGGGCAGCTGTAAGGCACAATAAAGATCCAACATATCAAATCAAGAAATGTAATACAGGAGTCTCAACGACCATAAAATCAACCCTGAAAAATCAACTCACAAAGAAGAACGTCCCAGAACAGATTAATAAGAACAGTAGAAAAAACATCAACACAAAAATCAACATATCACAATGGCAGCACTGAACACATACCTATCAATAATCACATTGAATGTGAACGGACTGAACGCTCCAGTAAAGAGACATTGAGTGACATCTTGGATCAAAGGACACGACCCATTCATATGTTGCCTACAAGAAACTCACCTTAAAGATATGAACAAACTGAAAATTAAAGGATGAAAGAATGAAAGAAAATATATCAAGGTAACAATACACAAAGAAGAGCAGGTGTGGCAATTTTAATCTCAGATAAAATCGATTCTAATGTAAAATCCACCATTGTGGACAAGGATAGACACTATTGCTGAAAGGTTCAATAAACAAACAGGACTTAATAATATTAAATATTTATGTACCTAATATTAGAGTATCTAAATACATCGAAGAAACACTGATTACAGTCAAAAATGAGATAGCTAACAATAATAGTGGGAGACTTCAACACTCCACCCTCAATACTGGACAGATCATCTAGAAAAAAGCTCAAGAAAGACACACACAGAAGACCTTATTGCCACAATTAACCAACTAGACCTCATCGACATATACAGAACTTTCTATCCATCAGCAGACAATTACACCTTCTTCTCTAGTGCACATGTAATATTCTCCAGAATAGACAATGTGTTAGAACATAAAACAATTCTCAGAAAAATTTATACCATCGAATTAATGGAAAGCATCTTCTCAGATCATAAAGCCATAAAAGTTGAAATCAATAGTAGAAAAAACAGAGAAAGTGGAACTCATGGAAATTGAACAATATCTTGCTCAAAAAGCCATGGGTTATAGAAGAAATCAATGATGAAATAAAGAAATTTATGGATTTCAATGAGAATGAAAACACTTCCTACCAGAACCTATGGGATACAGCCCAGGCAATGTTCAGGGGTCAGTTTATCTCTATGAATGCACACATTCAGAAGGAAGAAAGAACCCAAACCAAAGAATTAACCCTACAGCTTGAAAAAGTAGAAAGAGAGCAAGAGAGAAACCCCTGAGGCACCATAAGAAAACAGATCATAAAGAGTAGAGCAGAACTAAATGAATTAGAGAAAAGAAGAACAACTGAAAAAATTGAAAAGACCAAAAGCTGGATTTTTGAAAAGATTAACAAAATTGACAAACCATTGGCTAAACTTACTAAAGAAAGACAGGAAAGGAAACAAATAACCCAAATAAGAAACGAGAGGCAGTTGTCATAACAGATCCAACAGAAATAAAAAATATCATAACAGAATACTATGAAAGACTGTACTCTAACAACTTTGAAAATCTAGAGGAAATGGGCAAATTCTATCATTCATGTCATTGACAAAAATTATCACAAGCTGAAGCAGAACAACTTAATAAACCTATCACAAAGGAAGAGATTGAAAAAGTCACCCCAAAACTACCAACCAAAAAAAGCCCAGGCTCAAATGGCTTCACTGCAGAATTCTGCCAAGCTTTTAGAGAAAAGTTATCTCCAATACTACCGAGACTATTTCACAGTATAGAAAGGGATGGAATACTCCCAAATTGATTCTATGAAGCTAGCATATACCTGGTACCAAAGCCAGGGAAAGACTCACCAAAAAAGGAAAACTACAGACTGATATCACTCATGAATCTAGATGCTAAAATCTTCAACAAAATTCTTGCCAACAGAATACAACATATCCGAAAAATAATCCATCATGACCAAGTTGGATTCATACCAGGGATGCAAGGCTGGTTCCACATCATAAAACAATTAATGTGGTCAACCACATAAATAACACAAAAGACAAGAATCACCTCATTTTGTCTATTGATGCAGATAAGGCATTTGATAAAGTCCAACACCCATTCATGCTAAAAACTCTCAGCAAAAGTAGGAACAGATGGCAAATTCCTCAATGCAATAAGGGCCATTTATACAAAGCCAACCGCCTACATCATCATCAATGGAGAGCGACTGAAACAATTTCCCTTGAGAACAGGAACTAGACAAGGATGCCCACTCTCACCTCTTCTATTCAATATTGTACGAGAAGTTCTAGACAGAACAATTAGACAAGACCAAGTAATAAATGGCATCTGCATCAGCAAAGAAGTCAAAATCTCCCTATCTGCACATGATATGATTGTATACGCAGAGCATCCTAAAGAATCCATAAGTAAACTATTCAAACTGATAGAAGAGTTCAGCAAAGTCTCAAGACACAAGATAAACATAAGTAAATCAGTAGGATTCCTTTATACTAATAAGGAGATTATGAAACAAGAAATCACCAAATCAATACCATTTACTACTGCCCCTAAGAAGATAAAGTACCTAGGAATAAATCTAACCAGAGAAATAACAGACCTTTACAAAGAGAACTACAAGACCTTACCACAAGAAACTAATACTTTATTCATGGATAGGAAGACTTAACACTGAGAAAATGTCTATTTTACCCAAAGCAATCTACTTATATAATGCAATCCCAATACAAATTCCAGTGACTTTTTTTTTATTTTTTATTTTTATTTAACATAACTGAGTGAAAATGTACATTCACATGAAAATTTACATGCCTCCCTATATGCAGCTTCCACTGCTCTCCCTGTCCGGTGACAGCACACTATTCCTCTCTGCTCCATACATGTCTCATCCTCCCAACAGCCTCCTTTCCCCTCCTCTCCGTCCACTCCCCTTCCTCCAGCCAGAGGTCAGCAAGATGATATCCTATAGATGTATAGAACCATAAAGTGCTTCCAACATATGGTTACTCTGCATTGCCAAGTCCATTCCATTCCTGTCCAAAGAGTGGACCTTTGTTATAATTTATGGGAACGGGCAGCATCAGGGCAGGGGGCCATGCTCTCAGAGGAACCCCAAAACCGCTGGACCATCAATTGAGGTCTTTTAGTGGAGATCTCATGATGCACCTCTTTTTATTCTTGTGTTGCCAGTGAGGCTCCTCTCTGTGAGCTCCGTCATGGCTATCACTGGTGGTGGCCGGGCACCATCCGGTTCTTCCGGTCCCAGGTCGATGTAGGCACCCACTCTTGTGGGTCTCTCTGTCTTCTTGGTTGTCTTTACCACATGCCATTTTGGCCCTTGGTGAGCATCCGTTCCTGCTGAGTTGGGACCATTTGCTGTGTCCTCGGATGGCAGCTTGGCAGCTTTTAAGACCCCAGATGCCACTCACCAATGTGGGGTGCAGAGAGCTCTCTTAGCAAAATGCTAGTTGTGCCAATTGGCCTGGAATTCGCCTAAGAGCATGGTCCAGTGACATTTTTTAAGGAGATGGAGAAACAAATCACCAACTTTGTTTGGAAAAGGATGAAGCCCCAGATAAGTAAAGCAATACTGAAGAAGAAGAACACACTGGAGGCCTCTCACTACCTGACTTTAGAACCTATTACATTGCCACAGTAGTCAAAACAGCCTGGTGCTTGTAGAAGAAGAGACAGATAGGACAATGGAACAGAATTGAGACCCCAGAGATGACACCATCTTCCTGTGAAGAGTTGATATTCAACAAAGTCTGTAAGACATTAAACTGGGGTAAAAACAATTTCTTCAACAAATGGGGTTGGCAAAATTGGATATGCATCTGGAAAAAATTGAAACAAGACCCATATCTTACACCTTATACAAAAACGAATTCAAACTGGATAAAAGACCTAAATATCAAATCTAAAACAATAAAGCTCATCCAAGAAAAAGTAGGAACAACAATGGAAGTTTTAATACACAATGTAGACAGACTTCAAAATCTGTCAAACAAACAACAAACAACAGAAGAGAAAATAGATAATGGGAACTATTAAGAATCAAACACTTATGCTCATCCAAAGACTTTATTAACAGAATTGAAAGGGAGTGGGAGAAAATATTTGGCAACTCTATGTCAGACTGACACCTGATCTCCATAATCTATAAAGTACTACAAAATATCAATAAGAAAAAGATAAATAATCCAATTAAGCATTGGGCAAAGGAGATGGACAGACACTTCTCTAAAGAGGAGATTCTGGCAGCCAAAAAACAGATGTGGACACGCTTACGATCATTAGCTATTAACGAAATTCAAATCAAAACTACAATGAGATACTATCTCATCCCAACAAGGTTGGCCATGATTCAAAAAACGCAGAACAACAAATGCTGGATAGGCTGTAGAGAAATTGGAACTCTCCTCCACTGTTGGTGGGATTGTAAAATGGTACAACCTCTTTGGAAAGCAATCCGGTGCTTCCTTAAGAAGCTGGATCTAGATATACCATTTGACCCAGTAATTCCACTGCTCAGAATACATCCTACAGAATCAAGGCCATTCACACCAACCAATACATGGACACGAATGTTCATCGCAGCACAGTCCACAATAGCAAAAAGATGGAATCAACCCAGATTCCCAACAACAGAGAAATGGATAGGTAAACTATGGTATATATACTCAATGGAACACTATGCAATGATGAAGTGGAGAACATTATGTTGAGTGAAAGTAGTCAGCAACAAAAGGACACATGTTGTATGAGACCCCTACGATAAGAACTTAAAAACAGACTCATGCATAGAAGAAAAGACTGTCTGACGGCTGCAAGAGTTGGGAGGGGGGGGAGGGTTTAGATTAGATAGTTGACAGAAATTTGATTGGGTGAAATCTGTGACACCACACATTATAAAGAAGATCAATATTAACTGGACTTCAACATAACATGATTACTCCTCTCATGTTAATACAATATTACAAGGACAGAGTAGCTGGTGCAGGGGGCCAGAGACCATGCTTTCAGGGGAAACCGAGGCCAATTCACACAACTAGCCTTTTGCCAAGAGAGCTTTCTGCACCCTACATCAGTGAGTGGCGTCGGGATCTTAGAAACTGTCAAGTTGCCATCAAATGCCAGCAAACGGTCTCAGCAGGAACGGATGATCACCACGGCCCAAAATGACATGGGGGAAAGAGAATCCAGAAGACAGACCCACGTGAGTGGGTGACTACATCGACTTGTGACTGGAAGAACTGGATGGTGCCTGGGCACCACTAGTGATAGCCATGATGGAGCTCGCAAAGTTGAGTCTGCTGGCAATACAAGAATTAAAAGGGGTGCACCCTGAGATCTCCATTAAAAGACCACAACTGATGGTCCAGGGGCCTCAGAGTTCCCCTGGGAACATAGCCCCTGGCCATGCTGCTGCTGCTCCTGTCCATAAATCATAATGGAGGTCAACTGTCGGACAGGAATCACTGGACTTCCTGACACAGAGTGACCATATCATGTATGCACTTTATGGTTCTGTGCATCTACTGGATGTTGTCCTGCTGACTTCTTACTGGAGGAAGGGGAGCAGGTGGAGAGGAGTGGGTAGGAGTTTGTTGGGAGGATAAGACACGTATGGAGCAGAGAAGAGTGTCCTGTTACCAGGCAGGGAGAGTAGTGGGAGCTGCATCTAGGTGGGCATGTATGGGATGTACATTTTCCCTCAATCATAATAAAAAAAACAAAAAAAAACAAAAAAACCCACCTATTACGGGAAAATTTTATTTTGTCCGTGGAGGTCGCTGTTGAAGACACGTAGGGTCTGCATCGAGGGAAATGATCCTTCGGATGCCGGCAGTGTTCTTCCTGAGCGGCTCTCTGGCTGCGGGCCCTGTTACGGCTCCGCAGGGAGGAGATCGTGAGATGACTAATGGTAAAGGCAGCCGGCCAGTCTCCGGCCGATCCCCGGGGAACTCGTGGGACTAAGTATGGTGGCGGATGCCTCAACTCGCGACCTTCGCCAAGTCCTTGTATTCTCAAGGACGGATTCCAAAACCTGCATCTCCGCTAGCAGAGGGTGGGACATAGCGCAGCCACAAGGCAGTACCTGTAGAGCACCACCGGTTGAGCTTCGGGAATCTCCAATCTTCCGCGCTCGGGCCGCTCGCGAGCCCGCCTCCTCCCATTGGCCGTTCTGTGCTTCAAGATCCGCCCCCAGATTTGAAAGCTTCTTCCGGGAGCCGGTGGCGAGCCGGCTGCGCGAGCATTCCTCTCCCAGCATTCAATACGCTCTGACCGCCATTGTTTGAATTTGAAAACGGGACTATCCAGGTGTTGCTCGCGGGTCGCGCTGGCAAGGCGACAGGTGCTGGTGAGTAGGAGACGCGAGTGAGGGTGCGGGGAAAGAGGTGGGTGACTTCGCACTTATCGGACCTTTTGGTGGGAAATGGCTCTGGCAATCTCAGCATCTTCCCACCGAACTCGTGGCGTCCCTGAGGTTACAATCAGGGGATGGGTTGCCGAGCTCTGAGGATTCCTGGGTTTGAGCCGTGCCCCATGTGTTTAGCCGGCTGCTTAAAAGCACAGACTGAATCCTAGTGCCTGACTCAGGACTTAAGTCGTACCTCCGCCTCATGTTAGCTGAGCGACATAGGGCAAATTATTTAATCTCTGTATTTTAGCTTCCTCGTCTTTTGAAAGAAAATGTGGGGTGCTGTGATAGTACCCCAAATCTGCTTCCGAAAGCTCGGTCTTGAAAGCCCTGCCGAGCAGTTCTGCTCTGCTCGCAAAGGGTTGTCCTGAAAGTCGGAATCCACGGCAACTAACAGCAGTGACAGTCCTTCACCTACCTCTTCGGGTTCGTGAAGATGGAAAGATAATATGCCTAAAGTTGTTAGAAACGGTGTCTGACACATAGTAGACGTTAAATGTTTGCAATAATTACTGTTTGTATTGTTGTTATTACTGTTTTCATTGTTCATGAGGCTCAGAGCGTGCTCTTACCAAACCTAGTTTTCTGAATCTCTGATGTGAGCGGTTTGCTTTGGTAGATGACAAGGCTTTTTGGGGGGCGGAAGACCAGTGGGGACTGTCACTTCTGCACTTATTTCCAAGCTACTTTTGCCGTTGTCTTGACTCTACAGTGCCACGCTTTGCAGTGCCAGGCATACATTAGTACACTTACTCATTTGCTTTTTCCTGTGTGTGAGGAACTCGTCATACAGTTGTAAAAACTTTTTTCAGGCTGAGTTTAATGGATCACGTTCAGAAACCTACTAATTCAGTTGCAGATACAGGTAGTCCCCTACTTAGGACGGGTTCCTTTCCAAGAACTCCAGCTTAAGGTGGTTCTAGGGTAAGTCGAATACCTTATTTTACTTTTCAGTGCTACTCTCTTTTGTTATTAGCAGAATCCTGATCTTTATTTGTCTTGGACGGTTGGCACGAGAATGATGCATCAACAAACTAATTGTTTACGTAGTACTTAGCTACTAATGAGCCAAAAGCCAAGTGCCGTCGAGTCAGATCCGACTCATGGCGACCCTAATGAGAGGAAGTTAAAAAAAAAAAAAGTGTGGTTAGTGGTAAATCGAATACTGATAAGAATTCTGGTATGTTGGGACTACCTGTTTTCACCAAAGCGTTCAGTTATTTAGTTTCACTGGAGAGGAGATAAATAAAAAATGCAGTTTCCCAGTCATGGAAACAGCCTTTCAAAATGAGCAATGAGATCTTAAACTCTTGTTGCTGTAGATGAAACACTAAAAGAATAGGACCAATTTTTCTTTCGGTTGAGAGAATTTTATTTATCATTGAAGTCACTAGACAGGTAGTCTTTATCCCTACTTAGATCTCTGTTAGAAATTCTTGTGAGAGATACTGAGTAGTATAAAGCCCTTGCCCTCAAGAAATGTCTGATCTAGTTGGAGAGGGCCACACAGAAGTAGAAGTTAACTAAAAGTATAAGAAGTGACAGTATATCACAACAATGTTAGAAGTGTTAGGAGGTAATTTGTTGCATTTAAAACTGTATTATAAATAAATACAGACTCCTTTAATCTTAATTTTGGGAGGTAAAAATATCCCTCTTCATGCAGCAGGTTTTGAAAAGGTTTGTCAGAAAACTTTTTTTTTTTCCTTCCAAAAACAACAGTTAATTGAAAGCAAAGAATGAAACTCATCTTTTGTAGTTTTCTGGGCATTTTCATATAGTCTGCATTATAAAATGTCAAGCCAGGGCACCAGTAGTTTTGCAAACTTTTCCAATGTTCTAGATGAGTAATTCTTTTTTACTTCATAACTTTTCTTATTTTTCACCTATAAATTTTGCAAGTGTGAAATACTTTATGAAACTGCATTTAAGTATACAATGAAAATAGCAACAATAAAGATATTAAACTTGTTTGGTTGATTCTGTAGACTGTTGGGCTTTATTAAATATAAGTGTACAGTTTTTCTTAGGCCTTTTACACTTTAGGGGAGAAGAAATAACTGGGTGCCCATTACTTGAGTCCTGAGCAAGAGACCCTGGTTTGGGAGCCCTTGTTCTGGATACTTTGTAGTATTGTCAGAAATAAATTATAGGATGGAACTTTCTCTTAAGGTATTGTGAGCTAAACAGATTCTGAGTAAATATTTGAGTGTTAATATTTTTTCAAGAAAGATTATGCTTAACCAAGTTTACTTTTAAGTTTAGTGACTTGATGTTTAATTTAATAGTAATAGTTCACTGATACTTCATTGCATATTCAATTTAATTTGAGATTCATTGTGTGTCAGATATTGTTTTGGGTATGTTTCATATATTGCTTCTCTATTTTTTTACTTGTGTTACTTGAAAGTTTAATTAAAATTAATTTCCCAGATAACTAAGTTGAACTCCTAAGTGCTGAAACATCACAAAGTCTATAAAGCAACACTCTTCAAAAGACACTAAGTAACTGAAATAACATAAGGCTATAATTTTCTCTATGATCTCCTTGCTGTTTCATTTCTCAGAGGCAGACAATGGATGTTTTTACTATGTCATTTTGTGAATTATCTTTACTAATGAATCTCTTTGGATATAACTAGAGGTTGGATCACAGAAACAATACTGGTAGTCTAGGTTTAATATTATTTGATTCAGAACCTGTAGTAATTTGACTTTTTGGTCTTCCTGTGGGTCGGTAAAGCATTTTAATCTTTTCCTTCAATGTAATTTTAGGTATATGGGAGGACGTATGAGTTGGCGTATATGCTGATTTCTGAAGAAGGTGCTGTTACTTTTGCAGAATGGAATCTAATTTGAATCAAGATGGGGCACCTAGACCATCTTATGTTTTTAGTGCTGACCCGATTGAAAGGCCTTCAGAAATAAATTTTGATGGCATTAAGCTTGATCTCTCTCATGAATTTTCTTTAGTTGCTTCCAGTGCTGAGGTAAGTGCAAGAGAAGTATTATATTGCTTATCAGGTTTGTTTTGTTTTTTGTTAAAGGGGTTTTGTAGAATAGAGAGTCCTAAACTTTTTGGGTTTGAGCCTTTGTGGCACCTTGGTTAAGAGCTAACCACTGCAGCTGCTAGCTGGAAGGCCAGCAGTTTGAATCTACCAGCCATTGCTTGGAAACCCTTTGGGTTAGTTTTACTCTGTCCTGTAGGGTTGTACTAGCTGGAATTGACTCAGTGGCAGTGTTGGGTTTGTGTGTCACTAAATTTTGTGTGTGTGTGTGTGGTAATCCCAGGCCAGAAGGAATTGGTCAAATTCCTTTTCAAGTAGTAAGTCTCCAGGCAAATGTATAAGTATCTGTGCCTTAACTAGTCACAGCTGAAAAACAAAGTAATAGTTCCTAACAATTATTTACTAATGGGATAAGTTGTGATTTGGGGGGACTGCACAATTTCTCAAACTTTGGGACTAGCTTAGACACTGATACTCTTGTGTCCTATTCCTCATTAATTTTTTTGTGGTAGTTGTGTACTGTCCAGTTGATTCCGACTCACAATGACCCTGTAGGACAGAGTATACTTGCCTTATGGAGTTTCCTGGGCTATATAATCTTTACAGGGGAGTGGATTGCTAAAACTTTTTGCTTGAGGAGCAGCTAGTAGATTTGAACTGCAGATCTTTTGGTTAACAGTTGAGAGCGTAACCATTTTGCCACTAGGGTTCCTTGTCTGTTTGTGTTGTTCTTAGGTGCTGTCGAGTTGGTTCCAATTCATAGTGACCCTGTGCACAACAGAATGAAATACTGCCCTGTCTTGTGCCTTGTCCACAGTTGTTTTTATGCTTAAGTCTGTGGTTGGCTGCCACTGTGCCATCACATCTTGTTGAAGATCGTCCTCTTTTTCACTGACCCTCCACTCTACCAAGCATGATGTTTTCTCTAGGGACTGATCACTCCTGACAATATGGCCAGATATGTAAGAGGCAGTATCTCCATCTTTGCTTCTAAGAAGCAGTCTGGTTGTACTTCCAGAACAGATCTGTTCTTCTGGCAGTCCATGGTACATTCAGTATACTCCACCACTGCAATTCAAAGGCATCAATTCTTCTTCTGTCTTCCTTATTAATTGTCCAGCTTTCACATGCATATGATGCAATTGAAAATAATACGGCGTAAATTAGGCGCACCTTAGTCTTCAAGGTGACATCCTTAATTTTCGGTACTTTAAGGAGGTCCTTTGCAACAGATTTTCCCAGTACAATGTGTTTTTTGGTTTCTTGACTGCTGCTTCCATGACATTGATTGTGGAATGAAGTGAAATGAAATCCTTGACAAGCTCAGTTCTTTCTCGATTTATCATGATGTTGCTTACGGTCCTGTTGTGAGGAATTTTTTTTCTTGATGTTGGGGTACAGTCCATACTGAAGGTTGTTGTCTTTGATCTTGATCTGTAAGTGTTTCAGATCTTCACTTCCAGTAAGCAAGATTGTATCATCTGCATAATGCAAGTTATTAGTGAGTCTTCCTCCAATCCTGATGCCTCATGCTTCTTCATATAGTCCAGCTTCTCAGCTTATTTGGTCATCATACGGATTGAAAGGGTATGTGAAAAGACACAACCTTGACACACACTCTTCCTAGCTTTAAACCATGCAGTGTCCTCTTATTCTGTTTGCATGACTGCCTCTTGATCCATGTACACATTCCTTAAAAGCACAATTAAGTGTTCTGGAATTCCTGTTCTCTGCAATGTTAGCCATAGTTTGTTATGATCCACTTGGTCAAATGTCTTTGCATAGTTGATGAAACACAGGTAAACATATTTCTGGTATTCTCTGCTTTCCACCTACGTACATGGGACATCAGCAATAATATCTCCAGTTCCACATCTTCTTCTGAATCTGGCTTGAGTTTCTGGCAGTTACTTGTCTATTAATATACTGTTACAGTTGCTTTTGAATGATCTTTAACAAAATTTTACTTGAGTGTGACATTAATGATATTGTTTGGTAGTTTCTGTATCTGGTTGGATCACTTTTCTTGGGAATAGGCCTAAGTAGGGATCCCTTCCAGTCAGTTGGCCAGATAGTTGTCCTCCAGATTTCTTGGCACAGATGAGTGAGCACTTCCAGTGCTGCATCCATTCCATTATTTGAAATATCTCAATTGATATTCCACCAATTCCTGGAGCCTTGTTCTGTCAGTGCCTTCAGTGCAGCTTTGACTTCTTCCTTTAGTACCCTCAGTTCCTGATCCTATGCTACCTCTTCAAGTGGCTGAAAATCGACCAGTTCTTTCTGGCATAAAGTTTAATCCTTCCATCTTCTTTTGATGCTTTCTGAGTCATTTAGTATTTTCCCTGTAGGATCCTTTGCTATTGCAATGCGAGGCTGGAATTTTTTTCTTCAGTTGTTTCAGCTTGAGAAATGCAGAATGTGTTCTTCCATTTGGTTTTCTATTTCTGCTCTTTGTACATGTCATTGTAATACTTTGTGTTCTTGAGCTGCCTTTTGAAATCTTCAGTTCTTCATCATTCTTTCCTTTTGCTTTCAGTGCTTGATATTTGAGAACAAGTTTCAGAATCTCTTGTGGTGTCCTTCTTTACTGTCTTTTTAATGAACTCTTGCTTTCTTCATTTATTATGTCTGATGTCATTCCATAGTTCACGTGGTCTTCAGTCATTAGTCTTCAACACATTGACTCTGTTCTTGACATGGTATCTAAACTCACGTGGGACATACTCAGGATCAGAATTTGGCTCCCTTGGACTTGTTCTAATTTTCTTTAGTGTCAGTTTGAACTTGCTTATGTGCAACTGATGGTCTCTGCCGCAGTCACAAACTAATCTTGTTCTGACTGCTGACATAGACTTTTCCATCATCTTTTTCCACAGATGTAGGTGGTTGGATTCCTGTTTATTCCATCTATTGAGGTTCCATATGTGTTGGTAAAAAAACGGTATTTGCAATGAAGTCGTTGGTCTTCCAGAATTCTGTCCTGTGATCTCCGACATCATTTTTGTCAGCAAGGTTGTATTTTCTAACTACCAGTTCTTTTTTGTTTCCAGCATTTGTATTCCAATCACCAGTAATTATCAGTGTATTCTGATTGCATGTTTGATCAATGTCAGATTGCAGAAGCTGATAAAAATTTTCTGTTGTCTCCTCTTTGGACTTAGTGGTGGTTGTGTAAATTTGAATGATAGTATTATTAGCTGGCTTCCTTGTAAGGTTATGGTTATTATCCTATCACTGACAGCTTTGTATTTGAGGACAGATGTTGAAATGTTCATTTTGGTGATGAACGGAATACCATTTCTCTTCAAGTTTTGTTCCTGGAATAGTAGACCATATGATTGTCTGATTCAGAGTGGCCAATATTGGTCTATTTCAGCTCATTAATGCCTAGGATTTTGATGTTTATGCATTCCATTTCATTTTTAACAGTTTCCAGTTTTCCTAGATTCATACTTCATACATTCCGTGTTCTAGTTATTAATGGATGTTTGCAGCTGTTTCTTTTTCTTTACTCCGTCCATGTTGTTAAGGTTGCCTCTACTTGGAGAAGACAGCTTTTCCCCAGTTATCTTCTGAGTGTCTTCTAGCCTGGAGAGGGCTCATTTTCCGGCACTATATCTGACAATGTTTGCTGCTATTCATAAGATTTTCAGGGGCTCATTCTTTTCAGATGTAGACTGCCAGGTCTTTCTTCCTGGTCTGTCTTAGTCTGGAAGCTCAGCTGAAACTTGTCTATCATGGGTCACCCTGCTGGTATCCAAATGCCAAAGGTATAGCTTCCAGCATCACAGCGACACACAAGCCCCCACAGTAGTTGCTTTTTATCATAGCAGCTATTGAAAACCCAGCTTCACAGAGATGGTGTTATCAAGAGAAATACAGTGATCTGGTTTGAAAATGAACTACTTCAAAATAATAGTCGCCATGAGATGTCAAATATTGCTGTGATTCCCTCAAAAATATAACATTTTTTTGCTGTGCTGCTAAGAATTGTGTGCCTTAATTTAAAAAATATTACATATTTTTAAAAATTAAAATTATTGGGTAGTATTTAAACCAAGAAGTAAAAGTCTTTGTGCCATCCTTGTGTTACCACTATTATTTTTGGTGTGAGTGTTTGTAGATCTCTTCTAATATGTTTACTTTATAATTCATTTGTCTTCTGCTTGTTATCTTTTAAATTGTTAATTTTGGTGCCTTAGGGATATGAACTAGGCCGTTTTTATAAAGGATAGTGGAAGGGAACTGAGGAGATAAAGAACATAAACCCACTGCCATTGAGTCGATTCCGACTGATAGCGACCTAATAGGACAGAGTAGAACTGTTAGATAGTTTCTGAGGAGTGCCTGTCAGATTTGAACTGCCAACATCTTGATTAGCAGATGTAGCACTTACTGACTATGCCACCAGAGTTTCCATAAGGGACATAGATTAAAAAATAACACTTATTAGTGCTAATGGTGTGCTGGTTTCTTTTATGTACTTCAGCTCATTTAAACATCAATAAATAATAAAATGATTGAATGAAAAGTATTCTGTGAAAAACGTTTCTTGATTATCAAGAACAGGCTTCACCTGTGGTCCCAGGTAACCCTTAATCTCCTTTTTGCTTCTGTAGGTTTGCATTTCCTTTAATTTCATATAAATAGAATTGTGTCGTCTTTTTGTGTTTCCTTAGTATAAAGCAAAAACTCCCTTGTTGCTGAGTCAAATCCAACTTCTGGTGACTCGATGTGTTACATGGTAGAACTGAGAGCATAGGGATTTCTTGACTGTTACTTCTTTCTGTCTTTTTAGTAAGCAGTTATTTAAAAAAATAATAATGATTTAAGTAAAAGTTTGCAATCCAAGTCAATTTGCTATATAAAACCCCAAACACACACCACTGTGCAACTGTAACTGCCCTCCCCCTACCACTCTATGACAGTACCCTCTTTTTCACCCTACACTTCCTGTATCCATTCAACTACCTCCTATTCCCCTTCATCCTCTTTTCTCCTCTCTAGACAGTTGCTGCTCAGGCAGCCTGATGTAAATAGGAGGTCTGAAAATTAAGTACTTGAACTTAGTTATTCTAAGTGCTACATACCTCATTGCTTAATATCACTATGTTCACCTTCAAAGTACTCCCCTTGGGAAGTTAGGCATCAATGCCAGCACCTAGACCAACCTTCAAAGCAATTTTGGATCTCTTACTGGAATGGCCATCAGCTGTTGTCATGTTACCCTTCATGTCCTGAATGAATGTCATCAAAATGTCATCCTTTCAATGTTTCCTTTATCTTTGGGTAAAGAAAAAAGTTATTGGGGGCCAAATCAGGTGAGTAGGGAAGATGTTCCAATACGGTTATTTGTTTCCTGGCTAAAAACTCCCTCACAGACAACTGTCCAATCAAGTTCTCAAACTTGCCACTGTGCCACTGTGTGCAGTGGCCATTCCAGAAAGAGTTCCAAAATTGCTTTAAAGTTTGGACTAGGTGCTGGCATTGGTGCATAGCTGCCCATGGGGAGTACTCTGAAGTTGACTGCAATTATATTCAGCAATGAGATATGTAGCTCTTAGAATAATCAAGGTTGCAGACTGAATTTTCAGACCTTGTGTTCTTCACCAGCTTCACTCTGTGTCTTATAGTTCAGGCCAGTCTTTTGTCAGAAGAGTTAACTTTGGTACTGGTTTTGGCTCTAGGCTAACAAGAGAGTCCATGGGTAGTGTTGTTTAGATCTTTTTTATCGCTTTTGATTTTATTTCTTGTTGTTCTGATCATCCTTGAAAGAGGTATGTGAAAATCTGCTATTACTATAGGTCTGTTCCTCTCTCCAATTGTTAAGAGTTTGTTTTCTAAATTTTGAAACTCTGGCACTGAGTTTATAAATACTTTGTCTTTTTGGTGACTTGACCCTTTAATCATTATATAATGCCGTTTTTTTGTCTTTTATGATGAATTTTGGCTCGTGAAGTCTATTTTATCAGGTACTAATATTGTCACTCCTGCCGTCTTTTGTTTACTGTTTGCTTGGTTTGTCTCTTGTCACATATTGATGATCATTTTTTTTTTTTTAATTCATTCTACCATTCTACCTCTTGACTGATGCCTTTAGTCCATGTTCATTCGGTGGAGTTATTGATAGGTATGGATTTACTGCTGCCATTTTATTAAAGTTTCTTTTGTTGGGTACTTGATTTCTTTGTTCATCTTTACTTTCTGTTATGGATTTTATGTATGGCTTTTCCTTTCATTAGTTACTGTTTTTGTGTTTACTGAGTCTTTTTGCTTTTCTTCTTTGGTTTGAGTAGCTCTATTATTTTTCTTTAAAACCGTCTGTTATATCTTGTTTGCCTTGAGTTCCTGTCCACATGGAAGTTCTCTATACTGTTCATCCCTCCCTTTTGTTTTGAAGTTGTCATCATTTACATCTCTGTATCTGATTTCCTGTAATTAGTTTTGTAGCTTTATTTTTCCCTTTTTAAATTTTTATCTGGCCTGCTTTTTGGGTCATTTGTCATGTGTCTTTATCTTATGTTGTTATCTCTTGTTCTTTGCTTTTTTATGTGAGGGGCTCCCTTTAATATTTCTTGTAGGGCAGTTCTGGTGGCTACAAGTTCCCTTAATTTCTGCTCACTTGGTAGTATCCTAATTTCATCCTCATTTTTGAAGGCAGTTTTGCTGAGTATATGATTATTGGTTGTTTGCTCTTTTCTTTCAGGGCTTTATATGTTTCAGTCCATTGCCTTCTTGCCCTTGTGGTTGCTCATGAAAAATCTGCACTTAGTCTTGCTGAGCCCTTTATGCAGGTGATATTTTGCTTTTCTCAAGTTGCTATCCAAATTCTTTCTTTGTCTCTGCTTCTGGAAAATGTGATTATGATACATCTTGGTGAATTTCTTTTGGGTTCTCTCCCGCATGGCATCTGGTGAACTTCTTGGATGGAAATCATCTTGTCTTTCAAGATAGTTGTTAAGTTTTGTGCCATTAACCTAAGAATCCAAACCCATTGCCACTGGGACGATTCTGACTCGTAGTGATCCTGCAGGACAGAATAGAACTGTCCCATAGAGTTTCCAAGGAGTTCTTGGTAATTGGGACTGTTGACCTACTTCTTAGTTAGCAACTATAGCATTTAACCACTATACTACCAGGGTTTCCTTTCTGCCATAGTGTCCTCAGAAACTGTTCTGTACTCTTTTTCTCTCCTCTCCCTTTCTGGGATTCCTAATACGCATGTATTATTCCTCTTATTTATATCACATATAATCTTGAAGACTTTCTTCACATTTCTTCCATCTTTTTTTTGCTTGTTTCTAAAATAATTTAGTGGCAGGGATTTGCCTTCAATTTCGCTGATGCTATCTTCCATTGATACAATACTACTTTATGTACTTCTGTTGAGATCTTTATTTCTAATGCTTGTTGTTAAGTTTCTGAATTTCTAGTTTTTTATTTTTTAATGGTTTCTTTTTCTCTATTAGTTTTGACGTGTTTTTTCTTGTAGTCTCCTGACTGAGTTTTTTTTCTATATGTTTTCCTCAGTCTCTTTAGGGAAACTAAATATTAATCCTTTGAATTCCTTACTAGGTAGATCTGTTATTAGTTCTTCCTTAGAAAAGTTTTTGTCTCTTTATTTTGCTCAGTTGCCTGAGCCATTGTATCCTGTTTCTTCACATAATTTGCAATCAACTCAAGTTGATGGCTTTACCAAAGAGAAATTTATTCTTTCGTAGTCTGGTAGGCTACTAGCTTAAATTCAGGGTGTCAGCTTCAGGGAGAAGCCTCCTCTGTTGGCTCTGGGATCTTTGGTCTGGGATCTTCTCTGCACATGAACCCCAGGTCCAAAGGATGTACTCTGCCCCTGGCATGAGGTCCCCAACTCTCTGCTTATTCACCTAATGACAACAACAATGGTTAACGACCACGATTATTTCCTCACATGTCTGTTAGCCGTCTGAGTGTCTTTGGGAAGGTGTTCATATCCTTTGCCCATTTTAAATTGAATTGTATTTAGGGCCTTGATCCATTTTGATGTGGGCTAGGCCCTATTTAATTTTTTTAACGTATGGTCATCCAGTTTTTTTTTTTAGCACCATTTCTTAAAGAGATTGTCTTTTCCCCGTTTAATGAACTTTGGGCTTTTCTCAAAGATCACCTGACAATAGATTTACATATGGGTTCTTCGTTATGTTCCATTGATCTGTGTGTCTGTCATTGTACCAGTACCAGGCTTTTGTTGACTACTGTGACTGTATAATCTGAATAGTAATGTCTGAGATCAGGTAGCATAAGGTTTTCTGATTGGACTTTGAATTTTAAACTGACCTTGAATTCCTGTGATAAATCCTTCTTATTGAGGATTTGTTATCCTATTTTATATATTCTTTCATTTGGTTTTACTAGTATATTTTAAAGGAATGGTTGCAGTTATCTTAATAAGGGATATTGTCCAGTAGTTTTTTTCTGAGAAGTTCTTTTTTGTCATGTGGTGTCAAGTTTATGTCAAACTCATAAAATGAGTTGAGAAGTGTTCCTTTTTCCTTCACTTTCTTAAAGATTTTTGGAAGATCTTAGAAGAGATTATAGGTATGATTACTTTCTTGAATGTCAGATAACTACTAGGGTTAGAGTTTTCTTTGGGGGAAGGTTTTTGATTATTAATTGAATTTCTTTAATAAATACAGGCTTATTCGGAGCTTCTAATTTTGGGGTCGATTTGAATAAGTTCTGTCCTTCAAAGAATTGTTTCATTTTATCTGTTTTTATATAATATTTAAGAATATTTATTTGGAATTGTATTTAAAAACGAACAACTAATTTTCTTACTTCTAAGGAAACAGTAAGGAGTTATATACTTAAAAAAAAGGAAATTCTAAAAGCTTAGTGGAATCATGAATTTGGGTTAATAGACATTCTAGTCACCTGTATTTTTCTAGAACTCTATTTTTTAAAAATAAATTAGACCTTGTAAATTTTTTTAGTGTAACTTTAAGATTTTTATGGCAATAAAGACTTTATTATAAACTTGAAGTACAATACAGAAGGCAGAGGAAACTGACATTACTGTGTTATGTTTTTTAAAGCATATTTGTTGATTTTCTTTAAACATAAAATGCTTAAAAACAGTTGTCACTGTTTGCTTAAACAGTTTTTTTAATTTCAGATTGTTATGTAATAACTACATTAAAGAAAGCTGATTGCTGAAAACTTTATATTCTGTCTTTTTTTCTCCTTAAGATAAATAATTTGGAGTCCAAAGATTATCTCCAAGTTTGTCTTCGAGTAAGACCGTTAACACAGTCAGAAAAGGAACATGAATCTGAGGTTTGTGTTGACTTAATTGGATTTTAATATTTTACTTTTATTAGATGGGCAGAATACCATTGTTCTTATTTATTTATTGTGGGTGTCTGTTGTAGGGCTGTGTGTGTATTTTGGATTCACGGACTATTCTTCTTAAAGATCCCCAAAGCATCATTGGTCAATCAAGTGAGAAAAACCCAGGGCAGATGGCACAGAAATTCAGTTTTTCCAAGGTAAGTACCCATGTGAAACCTAGCCTCTTTTTTTTTTTCATTAGAAAGAGGTTTGCCTTAGGTTAAATTGCTATATAAGTATATACAATGAACCATATATTTTGTCCTTATGAACTTTAGATTTTAGGCAGTGTTTTTTTTTTTCAAGTTTTAGAATCAGATTTCAAGTTTGTAAATATACAGCTGGAGGTGAATCAATTACTTTATAGTACTTACACATCCTCCCCGTTTTTTAAAATGGCATATTCTTTTTAAAACTTACATCAGAACTTGACTGGCTGTGTCAGTTTCCAATCTTCAAAACTTTCTGATAGTTAGTAGTTCAACTATCAAGTGTATTTGTGGGAGTGTGTATAGGGCAATGATCCATATAAGAATGGATCTTATGAAAGCAATGTTTTTAATTTTTAAAACATGAGAGAAGATAGAACTCATTGTAACTATTAACTTCAATTTTCTAAAAAGTCATTTTAAAAATGCTTTCAGGTTTTTGGCCCAGAAACTACACAGAAGGAATTCTTTCAGGGCTGCATTATTCAGCTAGCAAAAGACCTTTTGAAAGGACAAAGTCGCCTGATTTTTACTTATGGGGTAACCAACTCAGGAAAAACATACACAATTCAAGGTAAATATGTTGTTTTACTTTTGGTCTAAGAGAGGAAAAAAGCAGTAATATTCACTTCTGTTTACATAATACTTGTGTACAGTTTTATTTCCATAACTTAGTATGTTTGCTCCATTTTTAATGGGAATAACGTACTGAATGTGTATTGTGAATGACTTTTAATTCTGATTGATTTGGTTGACCTATGACATTACCCATTTGACAGAGAAAAAGATGGTGATGAATTTCAGAAAATTTAAAATCCATGAGATAGTGAATAGCTAGGGAGAAATTTTATGGTTTGTTTTATTTTTATACTTTGTGACAAATACTTCTGGCCTGATCTGAATGTTAAATTTCAGGTTTTACATCAGAATAGTAGTTGATAGAAGCCCTGATGGTGCAGTGCTTAAGAGCTTGCCTGTTAACCAAAAGATTAACAAAACCACCAGCCACTCCTTGGAAGACCTGTGGGTTTTACTGTGTCCTATAAGATTGCTATGAATCAAAATGATTTGGTTTAGTAGTTGATATAATGTCAATAATACAGTGAAGACTAAAGTGATAGAAAGCTCTGAGTAATCCCTCAACTTCTCTCACTTTTTTCTTAGCTGTTTATTCTTGCCAGTGGGTGGTACACTCAATGCCATCGAATCAATTTCCTACTTAACAGCTACCCAGCGGGACAGAATAGAACTTTCTCCTGAGGTTTCACAGGTTCCAGTCTTTATGGAAGCCAATTGCTACATCTTTCTCCTGTGAAGCTGCTGGAGGGTTCTGACAGCAGCAGAGTGCTTAACTACTGGGCAACTAGCATTCTCTATTGGTGACCAGCATTCTCTATTGGTGACCAACATTCTCTATTGGTGACATGCCCTAAACCAAAAGCTGTTGCCATCTAGTCAGTTCTGATTCATAGTGGCCCTACAGGACAGAGTAGAACTGCCCCATAGAATTTTGAGGAGCCCCTTGTTGATTCGAACTGCTGACCTTTTGGTTAGCAGCTAAACACTATACAACCAGGGTTAAAACCAAACCAAATTGACTGCCATCTGGTCGATTCTGACTTATAGTGACCCTTTAGAACAGAGTAGAACTGCATGATAGAGTTTCCAAGGAGCACCTGGTGGATTTGAACTGCCAGCTTTTTGGTTAGCAGCTGTAGCACTTAACCACTATGCCACCAGGGTTTCTACAAGGGTTAAAACCAATAACAAAACCCACTTCCGTTAATTCCAACTCATAACTACCCTATAGATCCTTAATATTCCAGGAAAGTTTCTTCCTTCCTAATCTCTGCAAGAAAATAAAGCAAAAATCCTTTTCCTAGGCACAGAAGAAAATATTGGTATTCTCCCTCGGACGTTGAATATATTATTTGATAGTCTTCGGGAAAGACTGTATACAAAGATGAACCTTAAACCACATAGATCCAGAGAATACTTACGGTTATCAGCAGATCAAGAGAAAGAAGAAGTTGCTAACAAAAGTACATTGCTTCGGCAAATTAAAGAGGTATGAGAATATTTCAGTATGTAACATACAAATGAATCATTTTTGTCAACTCATATGTTGAAATATTAACAGTAATTATCTCTCAGTGGCAGGGATTATGTATGGTATTTTAGAAACATTTTTCTGTAGTTTCTCAAACTTATGTGGATGTATTATTTCAAAATTAATAAATGGAAGTAATTAACTCAAGTGGATGAAAGGTTGTATGGTTGGTGGCTTATTTGAATAGGTAATTCATAAATTGATTATTTAATGATAACTAAAATTTTTTTTTTACTTTGTTTTTTAGGTTGCTATGCATAATGACAGTAATGATACACTGTATGGTAAAGTTTCTGTTCCCACTTTTCTTATATTTAAAATGTTGGTCATATGAAGTACATTTGAGAAGTTTTGAATACCTGTAATTCCTAAATCTACTATTTCCTTTAATGACATAGTGGTACCTGAGCAGTGGTCCATGCCTGCATGACATGTTTGTCAACATAAAGTTTTGTTTGGATTAATTATCGCAGATAGCCCTTTTGCTGTTTCTCACTTTCATACTTTAACAGTAAACACTTGTTTTCTTTTGTCCTTTCCTGGAATGTCAGTTTGATCCCTTAGCATAATTTCAAAAAAAAAAAGGTAAAAAGCCAAAGTTTACTTAACCTAAATGTTATTATTTACATCTTGCTTTGTTCCAAAATGTGTTTAACATGACTAGTCAAAGAATTAAGGATAGTTAGTTTTTCAGGTCCAGGAGTCTTGATTTATCTGTCCTTTTGCCTGATTTTTAGACAGTTGCTTAACTGTGTAATTATCTTTTTGTTGTTGTTTTTTAGGAAGTTTAATAAGCTCTTTGAATACCCCAGAGTGTGAAGAATCTATGACAGACTCTGAGCAAACTAGCTTGACAATGGATAACAATACAAAATTTTCTGTGTGGATTTCTTTCTTTGAAATTTACAATGAATGCATTTATGACCTGTTTGTTCCTGTGTCACCCAAACTCCAAAAGAGGAAGATCCTGCGCCTTTCCCAAGATGTAAAGGGCTGTTCTTTTATAAAAGGTATGCCACTGAGAAGTTTTATTTCATTACTCCAAATCTCCCTGTTAGGTTTTGCGATAGCTTAAAGGAAAACAAACTAGAAATAAAAAATTGTTACACTAATTATTGATATCAAAAGAACAAGAGGAATTTGGGCTATGGAAGTATGTTTTGGTATGTTCATTAATCATCATTTGAATATAAAGGTGTCTACTGTTGTATTATCTTTGCTTGCGTACCAGTGGTTGGATTTGGGGAGATAGAAGAAGCTGTATGTATTGAGAGACACATTATTCTGTTGCTTTGGGACAGTGTCCAGGCCTTGGAGCTCTGAAATGTTATGTGTGTCCACAGTGATGTTTTTGAACCATATTAAAACACTGCTCACATTAAGAAATAAACACTAATAACATCGTGACCAGTACTTGCATGTGTCTATATATATTTAGATATATTTATAACTCAGAAGTTTCAGTAACTATTCTTACCTTACCAAAAGGAGTTCACTGTCATGTTTTCTGTATTCTGTGTCTTTTTAAAAATATATTGGTTGTGACTCAATAAATTTGATTTCATGACTCACAAAGTAGTTGCAACCTGCAGTATGTCACATCTCACATCTAAGTACATTTGCAAATTTAGTTTGTACTGTGCTTTGTCTTTGTCTTTCTGGGCTTCTAATTCTAAGGAGTCTTACTTGTTTTTAATTTTCCCTTTGGTGGACTGTGGAAGAACATTTAGTTTGTGCAATTATGTAAATTTTAGAACATAATTACAATATTCTCTTATATCTTCTATTAATATATAGACTTGCCATGTTGACTCCATCTAGGGTGTCATAATAAAACAAGAGTTCATTATATGTTGTTAGGAAGAGATGACAGTGCAGAACAAATTATGTGTTTTTATGAATTGATGTGTCCCTTCCCTTCCTTGGTTTTTAAAGATCTTCAGTGGATTCAAGTATCTGATTCCAAAGAAGCATATAGACTTTTAAAAGTAGGAATAAAGAATCAGAGTGTTGCCTTCACAAAACTGAATAATGCTTCTAGTAGAAGGTAAGGAGCAAAAGCCTCAGGAGTAAGCCTGAATCACCCAGGGTGTTCTGGGCTAATTTCAAATGTAAGTAATTTTAGCTTAAGGTAGGCAATAGGTTCTTTGATATGTTAAGTGAATTCACAGGTATAAAAATGTTCTGTAAATTGAAAAGCACTAAATAGATAATAATCAGTACTATTTCTTAACATTACTTTTATTGATTTGAAGGAAGCTTCTTGGGTATTTTTACTTTCTCTACATGGATGTTTGTGGTCAGTATTTTGAAAGTTGACTGTAGTGGTGTGCTTTCCTCTGGCCTTTCTCATTTAGCCCCATGAACACAGACAGTAAGTGCATACTAGTTAGGCCATAATTCTTAAGAACTTAAAGACGGTTATTTTTAATGGAAGGGATTTGGAAAACAAAAAGAAGTATAAGCAGCGTGATATTTAAAGTAGCTCTTCTCTTTAGGGGAAGAAGCTTCTATATCCTAAGATCCATATATATGCATAGGTCAAATGCATGATTTGCTTTAGGTATGTATTCAGAGAAGATTAGGTACATTATACCATTTTAATTATAAGATTCCTACTGATAAATTGGTAACTTAATTGTAATGATTTTGTTAATAGAGTTTTAAATGTTAAGAGAAAGGGCAGCTTTGAGAGATCTGGACTAGGTGAAAGATACTTGGTTTTAGGTAGGCTGGGTATGTGGGTGTCAGTGGAACACTGGGATGAAATGTTTGGCAACTAGTTCGTGCTAGAGGTATGGCTAAATGTTTGGGACTGATTTAGGATATAAATAGAGGTTGATTTAGATACATGCTTTCTCTCCTGTTTAGAATACAAACATTAAAAATGGAAAGAGACATCTGACCTTCGTGTGTTTCCTTTTAGTCACAGCGTATTCACTATTCGAATATTACAGATAGAAGATTCTGAAACGCCTCGTGTAATTCGAGTTAGTGAGTAAGTTGAGCATTTAAAAAATTGTAATTGTTTTGAATTGTTTTGAAGGACTTTTAAAGGGATTCTTTTGTTGTTAATTCAGATTGTCTTTATGTGATCTGGCTGGTTCAGAACGAAGCATGAAGACACAGAATGAAGGTGAACGGTTAAGAGAAACTGGAAACATCAACACTTCTCTGCTGACCCTTGGAAAGTGTATTAATGTTTTAAAGAACAGTGAAAAGTCAAAGTAAGTGCCATTAGCATATTAAGTATGATGATATTTAGATAGTTGATTTTACTAGTTTCAGAAAGTTCTTTGTTTTTAATCTACTTTTCAGGTAGTAATTGTATGGATTATGATTAAAGTATGTAGTGATCTTAGATTATAGAAACAAAGTAGAAATAAAAAACTTCAGTCAGAAAAAGTGGTAGGCCTCATGCTGCCTGATTTCAGAACCTGTTACATTGTCATGGTAGTTAAAACAGTCTGGTACTGATACAGCAACAGACACATAGACCAATGGAACAGAATTGAGAAGTCAGGTGTAAATTCATTCACTTATGGGCAGCTGATGTTTGATAAAGCCCAATTGTTAAATGAGGGAGAGACAGTGTCTTTAATAAATGGTACTTAGCATAACTGGATATCCATCTGTAAAACATACATAAGAACTAACTCAAAATAGATCAAAGACCTAGAAATAAAATCTGAAACCATAAAGATCCTGGAAAGAAAAATAGAGAGAGGGCTAGGGACCCTTGTACATGACATAAAGAGTATACAAACCATAACTAACAGTGCAAAAACATTGGAGGAAAAACTAGGTAACAGGGACCTCCTAAAAACAAAACACTTAAGCTCATTAAAAGATCTCACCAAAAGACTCAAAAGAGAACCTATAGGACTGGAAAAAAATTTTTGGCTATGATGTACTAACAAGGGTGTAACCTCTAAAATATCTAAGGTACTATAGCAACTTAATAACAAAAAAGACCAATAATCCCATTAAAAAATGGGCTAAGGATATGAAGAGAGAGTTAATCAAACAAGACATTGAGGTGACTAAATATTCCAGAAGTTGTAATGTCAAGTGAAGAAGCAGGTTGAGCAATTTGGGCTAGGTGAAAGATGTTGGTTTTAGGTAGGCAAGTATGTAGATGACAGTGGAACACTGGGTTGAAATATCTGGCAGCTAGCTGGAAAATACAGTGCTAGAGCTATGGCTAAATATTTGGGACTTAATGATTTGGGATGTAAAGAGAGGTTGATTTAGATATTTGTCCTATTTGGAATGCAAAAATTAAAAATGGAAACAACATTTGATCTTTGTGAGGAAATGTTCGTGACCATAGCTCTTAGAGAAATGCAAATCAAAACCACAGTGAGATACCACCTCACCCCAGTAAGGCTGACACTAATCCAAAAAACAAATTGGAGAGGTTGTAGAGCAATTGGGACTCTTACGCACTGCTGTTGGGAATGTAAAATGGTACAAGCACTTTGGAAAATGATATGGCATTTCCTTAAAAAAGCTAGGAATAAAAATACCATACCATCTAGCACTCCTACTCATAGGAAAATAACAGAGAGAAGTAAGAGCTGGCACACGAATAGATATACGTGCACCAATGTTCCTTACAGCATATTCACAATAGCAAAAACATGGAAACAACCTCAATGTCCATCAACAGACAAATGGTAAATTATGATATGCATACATAATGGAATGCTATGCAGTGATAAAGAACAATGATGAATCCATGAATCTGGGGAGTAACATGCAGAGTGAAATAAATCAGTCATGAATGGACAAATACTATGAGACCACTATTATGAGAACTCAAGGTCTAACCACAGAAAAAAGCATTTTTTGGTGGTTCTGAGGGTTGGGAGGGAAGGGAGAGGGGAAATCACTAACTAGATGGAGGACTAAGATCAACTTCCTTGAAGAGAAGGACAACACACACCATAGAGAATGTCAGCACAACTGGACCAAAGCAGAAGCAAGCCGCTTTGCTAGACATATGGAAAGACTTTTGAGGGCCAAGGTAGCTTGGATCTAGGTTACTATAGTTTTGAGGGACATCTAGGTCATTTGGGATAGCATAGTTTATAAAGAAAATGTTCTGCATCCCACTTTGGTGAGTAGTGTCTTGGACCTTAAAAGCTAGTGAGCAGCTATCTAATTGGTCCTCTGCCATTTGGAGCAGAGGAGAATGAAGAAAACCAAAGACATGAGGAAAAGATTAGCCCAAAGGACTAAAGTGGAGCATGAGCCTATTGATCTTTTGAGCTTCTATTAAACCATGGGGGGTGGAGATAGTTGGGGGGGTTGTGGTGGGGTAGTCAAAATACAAGGTAAAAGTAAAATGCATTGTTGGTCAGTCAGTGACTTACTTAAATAAACAGTATTTTCCATGTTGTTCTAGGTGCCACTGAGTCAGCTTTGACTCATAGCAGCTCTGTGTGACAGAATAAGAACTGTACCACAAGGTTTCCTATGCTGTAGTCTGTGTGGAGACAATGTTCCACTGCTATTCACAAGGTTTTCACTGGCTAATTCTTTTCAGAAGTAGACAGCTGCATCCTTTGTCCTAGTCTGTCTTAGTCTGGAAGCTCAACTGAAACCTGTCCACCATGGGTGACCCTGCTGGTACCTAAATACCAGTGGCAGAGTTGGCAGCATCACAGAAACAGGCAAGCCTCCACTACAGACAAGTGGGGGCTGCCTACTCTACTCAGTGTTCCTAGCCTGCTCCTTCTCCCTTTACTTAGTCTTCTAGCCTTCTCCCTCTCAGCTAAAGCAAAAGAAAGAAATGATGAAGTAAAAAAATTAAACAGAAGATTTCAAAGGGCAGCTCAAGAAAACAAAGTCTTATGATGACATGTGCAAAGAGATGGAAGTGGAATACTAAAAGGGAAGAACACCCTGTGCATTTCTCAAGCTGAAAGAACCAAAGAAAGAATTCAAGCCTTGAGTTATAATAGTGGAGGACTCTACAGGGAAATTATTAAATAACTCAGGGAGCATCAAAAGAAGATGGAAAGAATACACCAAGTCATTATACCAGAAAGAACTGGTCAATTTTCAGCCATTTCAAGAGGTAGCATATGATAAGGAACCAGTGGTACTGAAGGAAGAAGTCAAAGCTTCATTCAAGGCACTGGCAAAAAACAAGGAATTGATGGAATATCATTTGAGATATCTCAACAAAGAGATGCAGTGCTAGAAGTGCTCACTCATCTATGCCCATAAATTTGGAGGACAGCTACCTGGCTACTTGACTGAAAGAGATTGATATTTATGCCCATTCCAAAGAAAAATCATCCAACCGAATGTAGAAATTACTGAATTATATAATTAATATCACATGCAAGTAAGATTTTGCTCAAGATATTCAAAAGTGACTGCAACAGTATATTGACAAGGCATTGCCTGAAGTTGAAGCTGGATTCAGGAGGACATGGAACCAGGGATATCATTGCTGGTGTCAGACGGATCTTGGCTGAAAGCAGAGAATTTCAGAAACATGTTTACCTGTGTTTCATTGACTAAGCAAAGGCATTCAACTGTGTGGATCATAACAAATTATGGCTAACATTGCATAAAACGGGAATTTCAGAGCACGTAATTATGCTCTTAAGTCATCGGTATATGGATCAAGAGGCAGTTGTGCAAACAGAACAAGGGGACACTACATGGTTTAAGGTCAGGAAAGGTGTGCGTCACGGTTTTGCCCTTTCACCATACCTTTTCAATCTGTATGCTGATCTAGTAATCTGAGAAACTGGACTATATGAAGATGAATGAGGCATCAGGATGACTCATTAACAACCTGCATTATGCAGACCACACTGCCTTACTTGCTGGAAGGGAAGAAGATTTGAAACACTGGTGAAGATCAAAGACCACAGCCTTCAGTGTGGATTGCGCCTCAACATCAAGTAAAGGTAAAGCCTCACAACTGGACCAGTAAGCAGCAGTGTCATAAATGGAGAAAGAATTGAGGTTGTCAAGGATTTCATTTTACTTGGTTCCCCAATCAATGTCCATGGAAGCAGCCGTCAGGAAATCAAAAGATGCATTGCACTGGGAAATTTTCCTAAGGATCTCTTTAAAGTATTGACAAGTGAAGAGGCCACCTTGAAGACTAAAGTACACTTGACCCAAACTGTGGTATTTTCATTCAAATCATATGCATGCAAAAGCTAGACAGTGAACAGAGAAGACAGGAAAAGAACTGATGCCTTTGAATTGTGGTGTTGGAGAAGAATATTGAATGTACAATGGACTGCCAAAAGCACCAACAGTTCTGTTCTGGACGAAGTACAACCAGAGTGCTCCTTGGAAGCAAAGTTGGCAAGACCTCATCTTACATACTTTCAGCATGTTGTCAGGATCAGTCCCTGGAGAAGGACATCATGCTTTGTAGAGTGGAGGGTCAGAGAAAAAGAGGAAGCCCTTGAGATGGGTTGACACAGTGCCTGCAACAATGGCCTCAAGCATAAAAATGATGGTGAACGTGGCGTAAGACTGAGCAGTGTTTCATTTTGTTGTGCATGGGGTCTCTATGAGTTGGAACTGACTTGACGGCACCCAACAACAATGTTTATGGAAGGACATCACTACATTTTTCTTCCTGGGTGAATTAGAATCACCCATCTTTCAGTAAGAGGCAGAATACTTAATCGTTTGTGTTACTGGGGCTCAGTGTTTTCCACAGCAAGTACTAAATACTGGCAGACACACTGGATAATGAGTTTCTCATCATGCTAATTTAATATTTAAGAGCACTTTGTTCTTAATGACGTATGTATTCTTCTAGTTATGACCAATTTTTGGATGAGTTAGGATTTTAGGCTGGATGAGTAAGTCAGCCTTCATCATTCTAGGTTGTTTCCTGGTATCTGTTGTATAATTAGAGTCTTGGTGGTGCAATGAGAAAAGAGCTTGGCTTTTAACCAAAAGCTCAGTCATTTGAATCTACCACCTCTTCTTGGAAACCCTGTGAGGTGGTTTTCTTGTGTCCTGATGGGTCACTTGGTGATTAGAATCAACTTAGTGGCAGTAGAGGTATTATATAATTGCCCTATACTAGGTGATGCAACCCAGGGAAAAGTCATTTTCTTTACATTTGGCCTAGGGATTATTGCTATTAATAGTTGTTACTTGCTGTCAGGTAAATTCTTACTCACGATCACTGTGTTTGTAGAATAAAACTGCAGTTCATGAGATTTTCAAGGTAGTGACCTTTTGGAAGCAAATTGCCAGGCCTTACTTCTGAAGTTCCTTGGTTGGGTTTGAATTGTCAGTCTTTTCGTTAGTAGTCTAGCTCTCAGACGTATATACCACCTAGGAACTCCTATTGTTATTACTAGTACTATTTCAAGAACAGTGTAAACAGGTGGGACTAATTGCTAATCCAGAGTTCTACGTCCATGGTAGTTGGACTACTTCTTTGTAAAATTTATCAACATCCTGACTTCATGTTATTAGTCAGTGTTTCTTGAAAAATTTTTCCATAGGTTTCAACAGCATGTGCCTTTTCGAGAAAGTAAACTTACCCACTATTTTCAGAGTTTTTTTAATGGTAAAGGGAAAATATGTATGATCGTCAATATCAGCCAGTGTTGTGATGCCTATGATGAAACACTCAGTGTGTTAAAGTTCTCAGCCACAGCACAAAAAGTAAGTATATTTAAACTAATGCAGAATTATCAAACCTCTTCTTATTATTACAATATTAACTGTCTTAGAATAAATATCTTACACTTACTATAAACCTGGGAAATAAAAATAAAACTGTAAATATTTTACCAAGTAGAAAGAGACTAGAAAAGACTGAAAGTTACTTCTATGAGGATTAAAGCTTAGTAATAAATATTTACAAATTATGAGTGTTCTTGAAATGGATTGTCTGCTCTACTATCCATCTGGTTCATTTAGTGCTTTTGGCTGTACTTCATTAATTATAGTACTAAGAGTGGGAACTCAGGAAGCTAGATTTACCTGTATTTCATATGTGCAGTTAGCTTTTTGTTGCTGGAATATTCATTTAAGGATGCCAAGTCCTTTTTTTGTATGTTTGCATAGTTTTTCTTTTTAAATTCAAGTTGTCAATTTGATTTAAGCTTACACAATTAATTATCTTTTAGTGGAAAGTCTTTGTGTTTTCTGCTTTAAAAGTCACTTTGGCTTTTTTAACAGGTTTTTATTCCAGACACTTTAAATACCTCTCTAGGAAAATCATTTGCACCTGTCAAATCTCAAGATACATCAGTAAACATCAGTGATTCAGAAAATAAAACACTAAATGTAAAAAGAACAACCATTTCATGGGAAAGTAGTTTAGAAGATCTTGTGGAAGATGAAGATTTGTCTGAGGATCTAGAAAAAGCTGAAGAAAACCAGAATGTGGGAATTGAATTTACTGAAGAAGATCTAGATCAAACATTAGAGGAAGACAAGGGGTTCATTAGTCAAGAGAAGAGAGTATGTATTAACAACTCATACTTGTAAACTTAGTTTATTATTCTGAAGTTAAAGTTAACAGTTCTTAAGACCCCTCTCCTATATTTTTCAGTAATCCACCAAGCTGTTTTTCTCTTAACTCTGTATTTTGAAACATAAAAAAATCACTGGTACACTGAACATGTGTTCACTCATTTATCTTTTACTTGGATTGCCACATGTGAATGTATTGCCGTAGTTTCTTCAGTTATTTTTTTATGTCATTACACTTTCTTATAAACCTTTTGAAGTGACATTGCAACTATATATTTCAGCATATATATTGTAAGAGAGTGAAAATACTCCTCAGACTCACAAGACTATTTTCATACTCAGGAAATTTAACATTGATGTAATATAACCTGTTCCACTATAAGATAAGATCGCTATGAGTTGGAATCATCTTGATGGCAATGGGTTTGGTTTTGGTTTATCATCCACATTCAGACTTCTACACTGGTCCCACCATATCCTTTGTAGTTCATTTGTTTAAGACCTACAACTAAAGCTAGCACATTGTTTTTTATTGGCATTTCTTCAGTCATCTCTAATCTGGCATTCACAGTTTTGCAGAGTTGGGACTAGTTGCTGTATAGACTACCCTCAGTCTGGGGTTGTCTGATGCATTGCTTATGATTTACATTTAACACTTTAGGCAACCGTCTTATGCAGGTGAAGCTGTGAGTTTCCCATTGCATTGCTTCTGGATCCACGTGATACGTGATTTTCTCATTCCTAGTGATGCTGATTTGTGCTCACTTGATGGGTATTGTCTTTGAGATCACTCTTTCATGTAAAAACACTTAATCTGTGGGCTGATGCTTTGAAACTGTCAATCTTCTATTCACCAGTATCTTTTCATCCAGTGGTTATAGCATACCCCAGCAATCTTTAATTTGCAGTTTTAAGGGCAAATGCTCAGAATGTCTACCATTTATCCTAATTCTTCAAAGCCAGGCATTGCTTGATAATCTGATTTTTATAATAAGTAATATTTAAGAGTGATTCTTTGAATCTCTGCAAATAAAGCTCACATATGTATTTTAGTTGAATTAATCCTGAAATTTAGATCATGTCCATATTACCACTTCCCCTCATTAATTGACCATTAACTACCTATGTATACCATTTCCCCTCATTAATTGACTGTTGACCTACCAACACTGATAAACCTATGTTTGTGGGTGTGCTTTAACAATGTTGATATAGCGCACATCATTTACTCTTTTGGACGGTAAAGTCCAAATAAAATGGATGATGTGTTGTTTAAATACTGTCAGTTTAGTAAGTGCCTTTGACAGTCACTTTTGCACCTCTGTAAATGAGGAGGAAGGTTTCTAATGCTATACAATTTCCAATTTATATGGTCACTATATGATTGCGCCTTATTTAAGTGGGCTTCTATAATTTAGTGCTTTTCTCTCAAAAAAGAGCCATTAGTAGTCTTATTTTAGTTTGGACTGCTACAAAATTGAAGTCTTAATGTAATATTAAATTTGAAATGTTAGGAAAATTTCTGAGTTTACCAAGGAAATAATGTTTAAGACTATATTTTATTACCCCAAGCCCATTTTGTCAGTTCTGACTCATGGTGACCCTATAGGACAGAGAAGAACTGCCTCACAGAGTTTCTAAGAAGTGCCTAGTGGATTTGAACTGTGGTCATTTTGGTTAGCAGCCGTAGCACATAACCACTAGTTGACCAGGGTTCCCTGTGGTGGATTACATAGTGTAAGTTATTTTTGTAACATTGACTTTAAAAATTTTATCAAAGTTTTATCCATTATGTCACTTAAAAATAGAAATGACTGGGCTTTGCATACATTAGGTTAGCATTTCCGTTGGAGGAATGAGGCCATTAAGACTAATTAGGAAATATATTGATAATAGCATATTTATACTTACACTAGAAAATTATTATAGCTTACATTAGAATATCCAGTCAGAATTTTTCTTTCAGCCAAAATAATCAAATGCTAACAAAATTTTAAAGAAACTAATTGCTGAAAATTATGAAAATAAACCAGCTTTCCAAAGTATTCCCGCATTCATGCTCCTATGCTGTTTCCCCCATCTCTCCTTCTATAATTACTATTTCTTACTATAAACAGTGGGAAAGCTGGTGGTTGTTGAAAATTAGAAAGGTAATAGTAGTAGTATGTAGCCATGGTAAAAACTGGAAGCAAGAGAAAAAATTTAAAGATTCCAAATCTACCCTCCATATTAATATATTTTTGCTGTGCACTGCTGTTTTGTAACCTGATTTTCTTTATTTAAATATAAATTACAACCAGTGTGGGTTTAATACAAGTCATCATGACTGCACCTGTGTGGTATAATTCACTGCTGACCACGATAACTGAACCTCAGTTACTTATGGTTGACCGCTGAATTGCATTTCACCTTCTGTTTAAATGTAACTACCACCACAAAACCACAGTGATGATCATTCATACAGCGGGGGTCACAGTATGCAATTATATCTTCAGTGTAAGTTCTTAGAAGCAGAATGTGTCAGGGTATCTATCAAAATATTTCCAAATATTAAGTTGAGACATTAAGAGATTTGTAGCTTTAAAAGGATTTAATTAACTGATTAGAAATTTTTATCAAAAACCTTAAAAAAGGATATCTGGCTTTTTTTTTTTTCATTGCATTTTAGATGAAAGTTTACATAGCGAATTAGGTTCCCATTTAGCAGTTTCTACACAGCTTGTTCCATGGCATTAGTTACATCTTTTATAATGTGTTAACATTGGTGTTAAGTCCAATAAAATAAATTTTTGTTGTATCTTTCCCTGGCACTTCGAGAGTGGTTTTGGGTTTTGCAGTGGTTAAGCACTTGGCTGCTAACCAAAAAATTGGCAGTTTGAACCCCCCAGCTGCTCAGTGGGGGAAAGCAACAGCAGTCAGCTTTCTTGAAGATGTGTAGAGCCTTGGGAAGACTGTGGAGCAGTTCTGCTCTCCTAGAGGTTTGTGATGATTTAGAATTGACTTAGTGGTAACAAGTTTTGTTTTTGAAATATACTTGGGTCTTAAAGTCTGACAGACTAGTTTTGAGCCCTAGCTTTCCCATTTACCAGAGACCTGGTCTTTCTTTACTTAAGTTATGTGAACATTGCCGAGCTCAACGAAAGTTTTATAGATTAAATGAGATTAAATATGGAACTTTCCAGAGTATTCTCAGGTGGATGATAGTCACTGTTCAAATTTACTTTCCTTTTTTCTTAGTATAACTAGATACTTCAAAGACATTTGAATTAATGTAAGTCTGTTTCTAAAATGTGGGAAGTTTTATTTGAGCTTCTAGGTTAACAAATCTTTGCAAATGGCTATTTTTAGTAACCATTGTTTTTAAAATGATGCATAATTAAAATCAACTAGATAAACAGTAAGAAATTTATTTTCTATATATCAGAATAGTAATTTCTTTTGGGATCTATTGATTCTTTTATAAGAATTTTGATATATACATGTTTTAGAAACTATTGGATTTAATTGAAGACTTGAAAAAAAAGCTGATAAATGAAAAAAAAGAAAAGTTAACACTGGAATTTAAAATTCGAGAAGAAGTTACACAGGAGTTTACTCAGTATTTGGCTCAACGGGAAGCTGACTTTAAGTAAGTTGTTTTATTCATGTTCTGGTAAAAAGTGGAGAACTTTATTTACTTATTTGGAAACAGGAAACCCTGGTGGTGTAGTGGTTAAGTGCTACATCTGCTGACCGGCAGTTGAGATCCACCAGGTGCTCCTTGGAAACTCTACAGGCATTTCTATTCTGACCTATAGAGATGCTATGAGTTAGAATCAACTTGATGGCAGTGGTTGTTTTTTTTGGATTTGTAATAAGTGGTATCTGAGTTAAGGAACTGACCTCTGTACAAAGTTGAAAATAGCTGTTAGAAATCTCAGTAATTCTGAATTGTATGTATATGATTATGTGAATTTGCTTTTATAGTGTGCTGGTACTTAATCTTAGATGTTTAAAACAAAAACATGAAGTTGTGCTTTTGTTGATTTGTAATGGGATTAATTTGTGTTATGAAGGGAAACTCTTCTTCAGGAACGAGAGATATTGGAAGAAAATGCTGAATTTCGTTTGGCTATCTTCAAGGACTTGGTTGGTAAATGTGATGTTCAAGAAGAACTGACGAATGAAGATCGTGCTGTGAGAGTTGAAGCTGAAGTATGCTAACTAAAATATTTTAAAAAAGAAATATCCAGTGGGGTTTTGGGTTGTAGCATTTATTGTGCTACATAAATACTGAGAAACAGTATACTTTAGAATTAACAAAACAAAGCATGTGGTACTATTTAGTTTCATTATTATTAAGCATATTCTGTTAGATAAGTATGTATAGTTTAATATACTGATTGGACTTGGAAAATATATACCTCTTATGTGTATGTCTGATATTGGTATTTTTTGAGATACTGCACTGATTATAAGTTTCTGCTTTTTGTCAGGTAAGTGGGAACCTCCTAGATTTTTTGAAAGTCTTAGAATTTTAAAATATAAGGAACTTAAGGAGTCATGTAGTGTAATTGCTCTAATTAAAACAAAAAAGTGAACATATAAAAAGGATTGCCATTCCTGGGCAACTGATCATTCCGTCCTGTTGCAGAAACATCCTTTCTGTACACCATGTCCATCCTGCCACTGAAGCTGAAATGGATCAGACTTTTTGGCTTTTTTTTTTTTAACTACACATTTCAGGTGTCTGGGGTGGAAAAATCTAGGCTGTTGCTGCCGAAAAAGCACTATGTGTCCTTGACATGATTTGGTACTTGGTTTTCACATATTGTGAGAATGTAGGTTGTTTCCTGTGCTTTTTCAACAAGTCTTTCAAAACTCATTATGTAATTGATCCTATTCATGAACTAAGTAATCATAATTATTCTGTAATGATTTATCACAGTTTATGGCATTGTTTTTATGGGAAAATATGTCTCGTGCTTCGTACAACCGAAAAGGAATAAATGAACATGACATACTCGTAACTGGAGATACTTCTATGTAGTATTTTTTTTCAATTTCAAATTGTGTATTTTTTACTATCTGTTCTTAAAACTGTCTGAGTGATGTGGTACTACACTAAGAATGATAGCCCCTGTTAACGTTAGGCATGTGATTTTTGCAATTTTTAGGGAACACATAATTGTATAGGAATTGAAGATATTATTGATTCTCTCCAAGATGATGTCACTGATATTAAGAAACAGGCTGAAATTGCTCACTTATATATTGCATCTCTTGCTGACCCCCAGGAAGCTATTGCTTGTTTAGAGCTAAAATTTAATCAAGTTAAAGCTGAATTAGCTAAGACCAAAGAAGAATTAATTAAAACACAAGAAAAGTTAAAAAAGAGAGACAATGGTAAGTACATTACATTTCCTTTATTTAGATATTACTTGTGTAATTTTCCTAGCTGGGTTGGTATCTGCTTGCTCTGTCTGGTGTTCTGGTTTTGGGCTGTTATCTAATGTTAGTGGTTTTCTTTTTCTTTTTTTAAATTGTGATTAAGTGAAAGTAGACAATCCAGATTAATTTTGCATGCCTGTCTGTCTGCAGCTCTTTCAGCTCTCCTTGCTCCATGACAACACACTCCTCCTTTTCATTCTATACTTGTATCCTCTTAAGCTCCTGTCGCCTCCTCTCCACCCTCTTATTTCCCATCTAGACAGAGACCAGTAGAACAGCATCCTATAAATTCATAGATCCATAAAGTATACACACTGTATGGTCACGTTGTGTCCCCGAGTGCTTTTAAGACCCCAGACGCCACTCACTAATACGGGGTGCAGAAGACTCTCTTAGCAGTAGTCTAGTTATGCCAGTAGGCCTCGATGTCCCCTGAGAGCATGGTTTCTAGACCCTACCCCTGCTACTCTATCCTTGCAATAGAGAGTTGAGATTAGAAGAGCTTTCAATTTTATGGTGAAGTCCAGTTAAGTTGATCTACTTTTTACTGTGTGTTGTCACTGCTTTCACCTAACCAAATTTCTGTCAGCTATCTAATCTATGTCCAACCCTCTCCCCTCCTCCCAACGCTTGCAGCCGTCAAAGAGTTTTCTTTTACAAAAGTCTATTTTTAAGTCCTGATAGCAGGGGTCTCAAACAATATCTGTCCTTTTGCTGCTGGCTGATTTCACTCCACATAATGTCTTCTGGTTGAAACTAGATTACGAGTTGCTTTTTAAAATCATCAGTGTTCTTTAGCATTGCATAGTGTTCCATTGAGTATCTGTAGCATAATTTGTTTGCCCATTCATCTGTTGATGGGCATCTAGGTTGATTCCATCTTTTTGCTACTGTGGACTGTGCTACACTGAAGATTTCTGTGCATGTATCTATTTGTGTGACAGTCTTTGTTTCTGTAAGATGTATTCCTAGCACTGGGATTACTGGATCAAATGGTATATCTAGTTCCAGCATTTTAAGGAAGTAACAAATTGCTTTACAAAGAGATTGTACCAATTTGCAATCCCACCAGCAGTGTAGGGGAGTTCCAGTCTCTCCACAGCCTCTCCAGTATTTGCTGTTTAGTGTTTTTTGGATCATGGACAACCTTGTTAGGGTGAGATGGTGTCTCATTGTTTTTATTTGGATTTCTCTTATAGCTAATGATTGTGAGCATTTCCTCATGTGTCTTTTGGCTGCCTGGATGTCCTCTTTGGTGAAGTGTCTGTCCATCTCCTTTGCCTATCATTTAATTGGGTTATTTACCTATTTCTTGTTGATATTTTGCAGTAACTTGTAGATTATGGAAACCCTGGTGGCATAGTGAGTTAAGTGCTATGTCTGCTAACCAAAAGGTCAGCAATTCAAATCCACCAGGTGTTCCTTGGAAACTATAGGTCAGTTCTACTCTGAACTCTGCAATCACCATGAGTTGGACCTGACTTGACAGCAGTGAGTTTGTAGAATATAGAGATCTGATGTTGGTCCAACATATAGTTGCCAAATATTTTTCCCCATTCTGTAGATGGTCTTTCAACTCTTTTGATAAAGTCTTTGAATGAGCAAAAGTGTTTGATTCTTAGTAGTTCCCATTTATCTGTTTCCTGTTGATCATGCTTTGTTTGTCAGTGTCTGAAGTCTATCTAAGCTGTGTATTAGAATTTCCATTGTTAAACCTATTTTTCTTGCATGACCTTTATCGTTTTAGCTTTGATATTTAGGTCTTTGATCCATTTTGAATTAATTTTTGTGTAAGGTGTGAGATATGGGTCTTTTTTCGGGTTTTTACAGATAGAAATTCAATTTTGCCAACACTGTTTGTTAGAGACTGTTTTCACTCCAGCTTACAGTCTTAAAGCCTTTGTCAAATATCAGCTGCTTATAAGAGGATGGTGGCATCTCAAGGATCCCAGCTCTGTTCCATTGGCCTATATGTCTCTTTTTGTACCAGTATCAGGCTGTTTTGACTACTGTGGCAGTGTAATAGGTTCTAAGGTCAGGTAGTGTGAGGGCTCCCACTGTGTTCCTTTTGTTCAGTGGTGCTTTGCTTATCCAGAGTTTCTTCCTTTCCAAACAAAGTTGGTGATTTGTTTCTCCATCTCATTAAACAATGTCACTGGAATTTGTATTGGGATTGCACTGTATATGTAGATTGCTTTGGGTAGAATAGACATTTTCACAATGTTAAGTCTTGCTATCCATAAGCAGGGTAGGTTTCTCCATTTATGTAACTCTCTTTTGGTTTTTTGAGGTAAGATCTTATAGTTCCCTCTGTATAGGTCTCTTATTTTGCTAGTTAGATTTATTCCTAGGTGTTTTGTCTTCTTGTTGACTATAGTAAATGGTATTGATTTGGTGATTTCCTCTTTGGTGATCTCTTTTTTGGTATAAAGGAACCCTGCTAACTTACTTATGTTTGTCTCATATCTTGATACTTTACTGAATTCTTCTATTAGTTCCAGTAGTTACTAACGGATTCTTTAGAATTCTCTGTCTATATAATCATATCATTACAAATAGGGAGATGTTTACTTCTTCTTTGCTGATGTGAATGCCCTTTATTTCTTTGTCTTGTCCAATTGCTCTGTCTAAAACCTCTAGTACAAATGTTGAGTAGAAGTGGTGAGAGTGGGCATCCTTTTCTGTTTCCATTTTCAAGGGGAATTCTTTCTCCATTGAGGATCACGTAGGTAGTTGGCTTTGCACAGATGGCCCTTATTGCATTGAGGAATTTACCCTCTATTCCTATTTTGCTGAGAGTTTTTAACTGAATGAGTGTTAGACTTTATAAAACACTTTTTCTGCATCAATTGACAAAATCAGGTGATTCTTCGATAGCAAAAAGATGGAATCAACCCAGATGCCCAACAACAGAAGAATGGATAGGTAAACTATGGTACATATACTCAATGGAGCACTACGCAATGATAAAGAATAATGACGATTCCAGGAAACATCTCCTAACCTGGTTTCAACTGGAAGACATTATGTTGAGTGAAAGTAGTCAGCAACAAAAGGACAAATATTGTATGAGACCTCTATGATAAGGTCTCAGAAACAGACTTGTGTATAGAAGAAAAGACTTGGACAGCTGCAAGAGAGGGGAGGAAGGGAGAGAAGGAGAGAGGGAGGATTTAGGTTAGATAGCTGCTAGAAATCTAGTTGCGAGAAATCGGTGATAGCACACATTGGAAACAAGAACAACATTAAGTGGACTTCAGCATAACTTGAGCACTCCTTCCATCTTAACTCAATATTGCAAGGATAGAGTAGCTAGGGCAGGAAGCCGGGGGCAGGAGGCCATGCTCTCAGGCGAAATCGAGGCCAATTGGCACAACTAGCGTTTTGCTAAGAGGGCTCTTTGCACCCCACATTGGTGAGTGGTGTCTGGGGTCTTAAAAGCTGCCAAGCTGCCATCCGAGGGCACAGCAAATGGTCCCAACTCAGCAGGAACGGATGCTTACCGAGGACCAAAACGACATGCGGTAAAGACAACCTAGAAGACAGAGAGACCCACATGAGTGAGTGCGTACATCAACTTGGGACTGGAAGAACTGGATGGTGCCCGGCCACCACCAATGATAGCCACGATGGAGCTCACTAGGTTGAGTCTCACTGGCAACACAAGAATAAAATGGGGTGCATCCTGAGATCTCCACTAAAAGACCTCAATTGATGGTCCAGCAGTTTCAGGGTTCCCCTGAGAACATGGCCCCTGGCCCTGATGCTGCCCTTGCCCATAAATCACAACGAAGGTCCACTCTTAGGACACGAATGGATTGGACTTGGCAATGCAGAGTGACCGTATATTGGATACACTTTATGGTTCTATACATCTATAGGATATCATCCTGCTGTCTGGCTGGAGGAAGGAGAGTGGGTGGAGAGGAGCGGAAAGAAGGCTGTTAGGAGAATGAGACATGTATGGAGCAGAGAGGAATAATGTGCTGTCACCGGACAGGGAGAGCAGTGGAAGCTGCATATAGGTGGGCATGTAAATTTATACAGGAATGTACATTTTCACTCAGTCATATTAAAAAATAATTAATTAATTAATTTAAAAAAAGTAAAAAAAAAAAATCAGGTGATTCTTATCCTTTATGCTATTTATGTGATTGATAACATTAATTGTTTTTCTGATGTTGAACCAGCCTTGCATCCCTGGTAGGAATCCACCTTGGTCATGATGAATTATTTTTTTAATATGTTGTTGAATTCTGTTGGCAAGGATTTTGTTGAAGATTTTTTTCACCTAGATTCATGACTGATACTGGTCTGCAATTTTTTGTGTGTATGTGTGTGAGATCTTTCCCTTGCTTTGATATCAGGGTTATGCTGGTTTCAAAGAATGAATTTAGAAGTTTTCCATCCTTTTCTGTGCTGTGAAATAGGCTCAGTAATATTGGAGTTAACTCTAAAAGTATGATAGAATACTCTGGTGAAGCCATCTGTGCCAAGACTTTTGGTTGGTAGTTTTTTTGATGACTTTTTCAGTCTCTTCCTTTGTGAGGGGTTTATTAATTTGTTCTCCTTCTCCTTGTGATAATTTTGATAGGTGATATGAATCTAGAAATTTGTCCATTTCCTCTAGGTTTTCCAATGTGTTAGAGTACAGTCTTTCATAGTATTCTGTTATGACATTTTTGATTTCAGGTGGGTCTCTTGTGACATCTGCCATCTCATTTCTTATTTGGGTTATTTGTTTCCTCTCCTGTTTTTCTTTAGTAAGTTTAGCCAGTGGTGTATCAATTTTGTTGGTCTTTTCAAACAACCAGCTTTTGGTTTTGTTAATTTTTTCAATTGTTCTTCTATTCTCTAATTCGTTTAGTTCTGCTCTGATCTTTATGATCTGTTTTCTTCTCATGCCTGAGGGGTTCCTCTGTTGCTCTCTTTTTACTTTTTACTTGTTCAATCCGTAGGATTAATTCTATGGTTTGGGCCCTTCTGGATGTGTACATTTATATTGATAATTGATCACTGAACACTGCTTTGGCTGTATCCCATAGGTTCTGATAGGATGTGTTTTCATTCTCATTTGATTTTGTAAATTTCTTTACTTTGTTCTTGATTTCTTCTATAACCCATTGATTTTTCAGCAAAGTGTTATTTAAACTCCATGAGTTCAAATTTCTACCTATGTTTTTTCTGCTATTGATTTCAACTTTTATAGCTTTATGATCCAAGAAGATGTTTTGCAATAATTCAGTGATTTGGATTTTCTTGACTTGCTTTATGTTCTAACCCATAGTCTATCCTGGAAAATGTTCGATGTGAATTGGAGAAGAAGATGTACTTATCTGTTGATGGATAAAAAGCTCTATATATGTCAATGAGGTATAGTTAGTCAATGATCTCAACAAGATCTTCTGTGTCTTTGCTGAGGTTTCTTCTGGATAATCTGACCATTACTAAAAGTGGAGTTGCAGCTATTATTGTTGAGTAATCTATCTTTTTACTGATTTCTCATAAATGCTGGTGTAAGTTTCTCTGTTCTGCAGTTCACTAACTCTGGCTTTCATCTTCTGGGTTCTGGCTCTTTTGGCTTTGCACTGAATTGTCTAATCATGTAATTTTGTTATTGATCTGCTGGATTTCAGATCTTTGATGTTCCATCAGTTCAAGTAGCTTACTTAAGTTTTCATTTTGTTCCACTGCATTTTGTTTAATCTGTGGGAGAGCTCTGTACATAATTCTTTTGTACTTGACCTCTGATAGTTTCATAAAGCCAGCCAGCCAAGTGCCATCAAGATAGTTTCATAAAGCTTCTTTATCTGGGAAGTCTTTTGATTCTTTGTTTTAGGAGTTTATAGAGCTATTGTGGACTGCTTCTTTCAGTGGTTAGCTATTAATTGTTCACTTCGTGCCATCTAGAAGCTGTTTGGTTTCTCTGGTGTTAACAGGAGAATAGTTCTAATAAGGGTGTTAGTCACCAGCTGAACCTGTGTACTGTTGTCCCTGGACCTAGTTAGACTGTCTAGGGTGACAGCCTCTGCCTCCTGGTTGGCAAAGACAGCACCTCACTTATGGAGTCATTGGGAAGCTGTCAGAGGACACTATGATGAGGATCAGTGGTGAGTGGAGGAGATGCTACTTGGCTGCTTAGCAGTCAGTTTTCTAGGTGAGCTTATTTTAAAAAGGTACTTTACTGCTAAGCAAGGAGCTGTCCAACAGTCAGGCCCTCAGGTGTGGCAGACTCCACCTTCCGACTGACAATGGAAGCATCTCATAAGCCGTCCCCAGATGCTATGACGTAGTTCAAAGTAGGGAGGGGCTACGGCCTTGCTGCCATTCTTTGCCAGGCCCCACTGTAACTTTAGGCACCACTGCCCTAAACACAGCCTTTCTGCTGGAAAAGCACTTTACAGACAGGCCCTGCTTTTTGGCATGAATATCAGCCCCAGCTAAGACCTCTGGGTGGGTGACTCCACCTCCTAGATGACCAGCATAGTGTCCCACTTGAGCTGTCTTCCTGCTGTGAAACAACAGAATCTGTGGTGCAATTCAGAAATGAGAGGATGCAGGTGCAGTGTTGCCCTCAGTCAGCAGCCGGGATCTCAAAATGTGGCCATCCCAAGCACAGTCTGTCTGTTGTACTATACACTGTTTACTTATACCCTGCAGATCAACGTATTTGCTGGCTCATGCCTAGTCCTTGCCTCCCAGAAAACAAAGAAGGCATCAATAGTGGCAGTCCTCCAAAATGGGGAGTCAGCAGAAGTAGAACTCAGTGTGCTGCTGTGTTGTGTTACAGAGAGGTAGTTTCCCCTTTCCTGGCAGCCATTTTAGTCTGTCAACCCTATGACAGATTCTGGGGTTTCCCGGATGTCCACACTGCTCTGTTCAGTTATCATTCCAGGCCCTATGTCTCAGAGGTAATAGAGGAGACGTGTCTAATGTGCCATCTTGGCCCCTTATGTTGGTGGTTTTCTAACCAAAGTGTTCCCTGTAGTATTTCTTATAATTTTGTTTTGGTTTTTGCAAATTCTCTAAACTTGTGTTTACCTAGAAATGATATAATTTCTCCATTGTGTTGTAGACAGTTTTGCTGGATATAGAATTCTTGGCTTGCATTTTTTTCTTTCAAGCCAAAGCCAAGTGCCGTCGAGTTGGATCTGACTCATGGCTTTGTATATGTCATCCCATTGCCTTCCTGCCTGCATGGTTTCTGCTGAGCAGTCTGGCTTAGTTTTATTGACTCTTCTTTGTAGACTGTTTTTCATTTGTCCCTAGCTGCTTCTAAAATCATCTCCTTATGTTTCGTTTTGGCAGGTTTGATTATGAGATGTCTTAGTGTGTTTTTTTCAGATCTACCTTGGGACTTATGATATCAGGGAAGTGTTCTGTAAACAGATCTTCAACAGTTCTCTATTTTCTGTTATCTTTCCCTGTTCAGGTACTCCAGTCACTTATACATTATTCTTCTTGATAGAGCCCCACATAATTCCTAGGGTTTTTTCGTTTTTTTAAATTCTTTTGATCTGACTTTTCCTCAGATATGTTGGTGTCAAATGCTTTATCTTCAGTCTTGTGAATTCTACCTTCTGTTGCCTCGACTCAGCTCTTTTGACTTTTCTGCTGAGTTGTCTGTTTTGTAATTTTATTTTATTTTTATTTTTTTATCTTTATTTTTATTTAACATGACTGAGTAAAAATGTGCATTCATGTATAAATTGTTTTGTAATTTTATTATCAATTTGATGAATTTCTGATTGCTGTCTCCAGAATTTCTAGCAGCCTGTTCAACTTGTCATTATGCTCTGCTGTGTTTTGCCTGATCTCCTGAAGAGTTCTGTATTTTAATCTTTTGTGTTCTACCACCAATAATTCCAGGAAGTTTTCTTCATCTGGGAAATTCCTTGATTCTTTGTTTTGGAAGCTTTCTGAAGCCATCATTGTTCTCCTTGTTTGTGTGGTTTGATATAGGCTGTTGTCTCTGAGTCAGTAGTAAGTTGTATTTATTTTATGTTTGCTTGGTGTGTTTTAGCTTCTTACTCTGTTTTGTTTTGAAATGCCCAGATGAGCTGGATATGTGAGCTAGTTTGATTATTGGCACCTGTGAAGCTCTAGTGTGCACCTGAGTACAGGGGTCTGTTTAGTTTTCTTGTGTCTATTAAGCTTAGATGTTCAGGTAGTCAGTTACCAAGTGTGTGATGCAGGCTTTCTCCTACAGTCCTAGATGGGCAGGGCTTATTTGTGTAGGCACAGGTAGCTGGCTGCATAAGCCAAGAAAGGCTGAGGCTGACTGCCATCTGCGAGTATTTGAGAGGACAGTGTGTCTTTACTTCTTAAGGTGTGTAATTAGATAGGTTTTGCACCTGGTCTGTGGTAACTTACGTTGCATGCAGAATGAGAGGCTTTCAACGTCTTTGAACCAGCTAAGCCTGTGCCTATGCAAAGGAAGTATTTCTACCCTGACTTTCTGGCTCAGGGAAGAAGGCACATTATTATTATTATTTATTTGTTTGTTTGTTTATTACCCTTGTTTGTTAAATTGTTCCTGCTTCAGTGCTGGGAGAATGGCTCAGGGCATATATAAGGGAACCTACTTCCTGCCTGCACAATGTGGCATTCTGGAGCCAGCACTGTGCAAAGAAGGGAGGTGGGAGCTCTGGGAAAAAGGAAAGAAGTTTATCTTGAAAGAAAGTTTTAGATCCATGCGTAGTAGGTTAAACAAAAGCTACCGTTGAATGCCATTTCACTGATTCTAGAGATATGACTGGGCTCTCTATTGCTTGGTCTCCTGCTATGGAGGATGCTTTCCCGTCGCCACCACTCCACCTCACCATGCTGGCTACTGTTGATCTACCTCGTGAGAGGTACCGATTTGCTCCAGGTCAGGTCTGGCCAGTCTTTGGATCTACTGTCCTTTCCCTGTTGGTCAGTTGATTTCTCAGTGTTCCCTTGTATGTTCAGGGTTCCTAGAGTGTCATCTATAATGGATTCATTTGTTTGGGGGGTTTTTGTTGCTAGTGGGATCGTAGGAAACATCTGACTACTCCGTCATTTTAGCTCCACCTTCTGTTATTTAGGTATTATAAATTGATAAACAGCAGAGCTGTTAATCTTAAGATATTTATGCAGCGTATTTACCGTAGTACAGAAAATTGTTTAATCTAGGTAACATAATTAATATTTTACAATTTATATGACTTTTCATTAACTTAGTATTAAATGCTTTCCCTTCAGTTGTTTTTAACCTTTATCAGAAAGTTAAGAAATCATATACAATCTATGGAATTAATGTGTGTATACGTGTATGTGTATACACATGTGTACATGTATACACACATGCATGTGCACACACACATGTATATATGTGTGCATACATATGCATATATTTATACACATGTGTGTATATACATACACATGCACACACATGTATGTATATACATATACACATGTGTGTATATATGCATGTACATAGTTGTCACATCTGGCTTGTAAGAGAGTTACAAGGAATGTTCTATTCTCTGTCCTTTTCTGTGAGAAACAAGGTGAATAGAAAACACTTGGTAAATGTTGCCTGTAACTCTGAAGTGGATCAGAAAGCCACTGACTCCTCTCCTCTTTGACATTGTACTGTTAGTTCTTTGCTCTTTAGCACTGTAAGTTGCTGTTTGAATGTAGCTTTCTCTGAAACATCGCTCTTTGGTTGTAGAATTAGCAGCTGAATGATGTGTGCGTTCAGTACTGGTTAATGTCTTCTTTCCTGAAGGTAACGTTATCTAAAGTGACTAACAACTTATGCTCTGTAGTTATTCCACTGTATTTTTTTCTCTTCTTTATTTAATTGTTTCAAGTGAAAGGTACAGTGTAAGGTTCTCATACAAAATTTGCACACACATTGTGTGACACTAGTTGCTCTCGCTATAATGTGACAGTACACTCTTCCTTTCTTCTCTGGATTTCCTGTGTCCATTCAACTAGCTGCTGTCTCTTTCTGCCTTTCATCTCACCCTCAGACAGGAGCTGCCCTTTAGTCTTATGTATCTACTTAAGCTAAGAATCAAACTCTTCATGAGTATCATTTTATATCTTATAGTTTAGGCTAATGTTTGTCTAAAGAGTTGGCTTCTGGAGCAGTTTTAGTTTTAGGCTAACAGAGAGAGTCTGGGGGCCATGTCTTCTGGAATCCCTCCAGTCTTAGACCATTAAGTCTGGTCTTTTTACTAGAATTTGCCCCCAACTTTTGTCTTGCTACATCAGGGGTTGTCTTGTGTTGTATGTCAACTTAGTCATTGGTGGTAACCAGGTACCATGTAGTTCTTCTGGTCCAGGATGATGAAGTCTCTGGTTTATGTGGCAATTTTGTCTTCTGAGCTAGTATTTTACTTGTGTCAATGGTAGTCTTCATTGTCCTTTGCTCCATGTGTATTAGGACCAATTAATGCATCTTAAATGATCACTTGCTAGCTTTTAAGATTCCAGACATCAGTTGCCAAAGTGGGATGCAGAATATTTTCTTAATAAACTTTATTATGCCAAGAGACTTAAATGTTCCTTGAAACTAGGTCTCCTGACCCCTGCCCATGCTACTCTGCCCTCAAAGTGCTCAGTTGTATTAAGGATACTTCTTACTTTATGGTTTAATCCAGTTGTGCTGACTTCTTACTTAAGATAATTCTTGTCTACTATCTAGTTAATGAGTTCTTTCTCCTTCCCTCCCTATCCTTATAGCAATCAAAGAGTGATTTCTTCTGTGTTTAAACTTTTTGAGTTCTTACAGCAGTGGTCTTATACAATATTTGCCCTTTTGCGACTGATTTTACTCAGTGTAATATCTTCTGGATTCATCCATGTTATGTGATATTAAATGGATTTGTTGTTTGTTTATCATTGCATAGTATTCCATTGTTGAATATACCATAATTTGTTTATCCACTCATCCACTGATGTGCACCTAGGTTGTTTTCATCTTTTTGCTGTTGTGAGCTGTGCTGTAATGAACAAGGATATACATTTGTCTATTTGTGTGTTGGCTCTTATTTCTCTAGGATATAATCCAAGGAATAGGATTTTTAGCTCATGTGGCATTTCTATTTTTAGCTTTTTAAGGAAGCAGCAATTTGATTTCTAAAGTGGTTGTTCCATTGTATGTTTTTTTAGATGCTTATTTTCATTATTCTTTATTTTTTTCAGGAGTAATTAACTTAAATTCACTGGTTCAAGAGCTTGAGAATTCTAAGAAGGTAACACTTTAGTCTTTATTTTATCTTGATAGAAACTTAATAATTAAGTAAATAAAGAGGGCAAGAATATGACTAACTGCACTTATTTTTTTTAAAATGTTTTATTGTGCTTTAAGTGAAAGTTTACAATCCAAGTAGGTGTTTGGTTTTGAAATACTTTTAATGAAAAGTAATAAGTGAACTTGATTAATTGAAAAGCACAAGTCCTTTACCCCCATATCTCCTTGAAGTATATAACCACTGTAAAACTCATTGAATCCTTCTAGAAGAGTCTTAAGCCTGTATAGTCCACTTACCCACACAAATGCCTTTTGAAAATGTTCACACATAGGAGATTGTAGTTTTAAATCTTGTTTTCTTCTCTTGAAAAATATCTGGCAGATAATTTTGTATTAGCACATACAGATATCTCTCATTCTTTTCCTAGGTACATGGTTTTGATTAGATATACTGTTTAAGTGGTGATTACTTTGTGAGAAATTACTGAATGTTTCAAAATCTTAGATACATCTACAGTAGTATGCAACATGGGAACAAAGTCTTTTTTTTCTGATGATAAAATATTTTTAAAAATTGTAACACTTCTTTGCCCAGCATATAATTTTCTTTAACACAGTGTACAACTTACCAAAATATATTCCAGGAGAGGCAGATTCCAGTTGCAATGAAGGTAGTAGAGAAAGTGGTTATAGAGCTCCCTCAAAAACCACTAGGCCCAGATTCTTTTACAGGCAGTTCTACCAAATTCTTAAAGATGAAATAAGCAGAGAAAATTAAGGAGAATTTCAAAATTAGTTTTATGAAGTGAGTACAATAATCTTGATTATGAAACCTGGCAAAGATTATTTACTTAAGAATATAGTGGCAGCCTTCTTAAATAAAAAACTCTGATAGTATTTTTAAAAATTTAACCAAAAAACGCTTATTTTCTGAGAATTCTTAGAACCCTGATACCTTCACATCAAGTATTCCAAATAGTTATAGATATATTTGACACTTATAGGCTAAAAATGAAATGACAAGTATATATAGAAAATATTTTGGAGCTCTGAGCATATTTTTCTTTCTTGTCATTCTTTGTCATGAGTCTACTTACTTTAACTTACATTTATGCTTTTATGAAGAACTGAATGTTTTAAGATATGATTGTATATAAACAATTCAACATCTAGTGTCTAATACCCAGTATTTAAAGAAGTCATCAAAATAATATGCTTGGCAGAAAAGAGTACAGTTAGCATTTAGAAAGTTCCTAATCTTTTCCTTTGTATTTTCCAGTTATAAAATAGTAAGTTCTAGTTAAAAAAAAATCAATTAATATTAAAGTAAGTAAAATATAAGGTAGAAATCCTTGAATCGTCTTCTTGAAAAAAGGACACAAATCCAACAAGTTAGTAGTTCTTGGCTTTTAGTTTGCATATGCTAATATTTATAAACTGGTTGCTCAGTGGTTAAAATGAGTGAGTGTTAACCAAAGGGTTGGTAGTTTGAATCCACTAATGTCTCTGGGAAAGAAAGATGTGAGCAATCAGTTTCTGCAGAGATTTACAGCCTTGGAAACCCTATGGGGTCTCTGTGAGTCAGAATCAACTCAATAGCAGTGGGTTTGCTTTATAAATGCTACCTACCAGGCATTCTCTTTAACACAATTTACATATTTTACTCATTTAAATCTCAAAAGAACTTTATGATTTAGAACTGTTAATGTTTTTTATTTTTACAAAGATGTTCAGTAACTCTTGTAGGATCATGCAGCAAGAAAACAGAGAAGCTGGTATTCAGACCAAGGCAGTATTGGTTTACTATATTGCTTCTCCTTTGTATATTTATAAACAAGATGTTTTTATTGTGTTAAACAAAAATAAGATCATGCTGTGCAAATGCTGCCACTATTTTTACTTATAAAATCTCAGAATTAAAAAATGCATCTTCTTTACATTCTAGTTATTACAAAATGCATTTACTAACATTGCTGTTTTTCTTCTTTTGAAAGAATATAGTTTAGGCTGAATAAGAGAACTCAAGAATTGATAACTATAATTGATCAAAACGAGGATACTGTCAACAAGATTTAGAGCCTGAAGTCTCATGTGGAAAACATACTTAGGGACAGCATAAGACTTTAGCTTTATTTATCTGTGTTATAAGTTAGATGAAAAAGCCTGTGCTCTGGTTTAAAGTTAAAATATACCTTCTCCTTACTTATCTACTATATCTTTATCTGATATTTCCTATTTACAAAAATAGTAAAAAATCTATCTGATTAATTTGTGCATGAACAACATCTGGCAATAAGGAGTACTGAAGTGCAAGATGAGAGTAACACTGGCTCCGATGCTTAAGGTTCTGTGTCACCTTGGTTGGGCCATGGTTCTCAGTAGTTTAGGAATTATGTAATGATGTAACTTGGCAGTTGTGTAAGGATGTAGTCATCTTTCATTTTGTCATCTGATGTAGTTATCCTCTTCCTTTGTATAACATCCGTTTTACGTAACAACCAGGTCTTTGGGACGTAACTGTCAATATGTGAGGAAGGGTGTAACTTAAAATAGTATGTGCAGCTAAGACTAATTTACAGAGAGTATTAGATTGCCTATCCTGTCATAGAACTCAATTTACTGTTGTGCAAACCTGCAGTTTTGGGAAAAGAGGGCATTTGACCACTTTGAACATCATCTCCCACAAACTTAAGCTGGCAGCACTTGACACATAAGAGGGAGAAAAATACATAGCCCTTGGAAGTTTGAGCTTCCCCTGATTGTAAGTTGATATCTGAGGCAAAAGGAACTTGGATATGCTTAGATATCTATAGATCCTAAAAAGCTTAGGGGCTATAACATGAAACTTTAATGGAAACAGATTGTATTTTTCATACAAGCTTGCTTCTATTGTATGCAGTGATGCTATTGTTTATATGCTTAATAGCAAAGATATTTTCTTTTAAAATTAAATTGTATACTATGACATACAAAGCTTTTAAAGGTTTTTAAAAGCCTTTCATAAATGCATGTTTAATTTCTTACTCAAATGGTTTAGACCAGGATTTACTAGCAGCTACTGTTTTAATCCTTTTTTGAAAATGATTTTTTATATTCTTATGTTTGCTTTTGTATTGTAAGCCTCTTCAGAGTATTTTGTGATAAAAGAAATGGTAAAAATAAATAGTAATAGAACTACTAATGGAGTAAACTAGTAGCCCGACCTCTGTGCTTTGTTCAAAGGTAATTTTTCTATGTCTTTTCAGTAAGTAGAAGAGACTACTCTTTAAAACGGTAGCTGCTGAGCCTCTTTTGTGTCCTGATAGTCAGTCTTTAGTGTCCAGCCCCATTCCTTGACCCATCTTACCGTCAGATGGGCTTTTGATGCTACAACAGTAAATGAGTTTTCTAACAAGAGTGGTATATTCTCTGTCTAATCTTCTGTAGCAGGCAGGCCTATCTTTTGGCACTGGATACCTGACTTAATTTGTCTGACTCTTTTGGCTTATGAGAGATATATCCCCGTTTTAATAAGAGGTTGAGAAACGTAAAATAATCTTTCTTTCAGTCAAGAAACCTTATTGAATACCTACTTTGTGCCAGGTACTATGCTAGATTCTTGAAGTTACACAGATTAATAGAAACCAGTCCCTTAGGGAGCTCCTAGTAAAAAAAGCAGCAATGTAAATGTATTTATAGTGACATGAGCTAAGTGCAGTTATCAGTATGTGCAGGAAACTAAGATGGGTGGCTAGGGAATATATTTTGGAGATGAAAGGGTTTAAGGTGACCCTTAAAGGATGAGTAGAATTAAGCCAAGTGAAAGTAGCAGGAGAGATTACTTAGTGGAAATGAGGAACAAGAAAATACACTGGTTGTCTTTAGTCATTCAGTGCTGCTATAACAGAATACCGTAAGTCAATGCTTTAACAAAGAGAAATTCATTCTCTCCCAGTTTGGTAGGCTAGAAGTCTAAATTCAGGGTGTCAGCTAGGAGAAGACTTTTTCCTGTCAGCTCTGGAGAAAGGCCCTTGTCATCAGTCTTCCCTGGACTCGGAGTTTTTCTGCATGAAAACCCTGGGTCAAAAGGCGGTGCTCTGCAAACAGTGGTGCTTTCTGGGTGGCGTGAGGTCCTCACTCTGCTTCTCTTTCCTTTTCTCTCTCATAAGATAAAAGGTGGTGCTGGCCACTCTCCAGGCAAACTCCCTTAGTACTGGATCAGGGATGTCACCTTAGTAAGGGTGTTAAAATCCTGTCCTAATCCTCTGTAATGTAAATTTACCATCACAAAATGGAGGGCAACTACACAAGGCTGGAGCTCATAGCCTAACCAAGCTGACGTGTATTTTTGAGGTACACAATTCAGTCTGTGACAACTGACTTTCCATGTGTTGGAATCAAAATAAAGTCATGGAAATGAGAAACTGTTCAGTCATGTAGGAAGATACAGTGAACTGTTGTTTGAGTAGCAAGTGTGCTTTAAGAAAGTAAGAAGTGACAAGAAATGAGGCTGGATAGATAGACTTAAGTATGGTAGAAGGCCTTAAATACCACAGTGAAGAGTTTGGATTTTATTCCATAGACAATGGGGAGGCATTAACTCTAAAGCAGGGGAGTGGCAGAGGTTTTTTTTTTAAGTTGTTATCTTTGGAAACTTGGAGGATTAGATTCCAACGGACTTAGGCTGGAAACAGAGATCAGTCAGGGACTTCTGAGAGGAGTGCAGGGGATCACTGATGAAGACGTTGCTTTAGGGTAATGGGTTGTGGTAGAAAGGATAAAGAGAAGAAATTGATTTGTGAAATAGGAGAGGTTAAGACCTTTGGGCTTACTTAGGGCTTGACTTTTTCCAGTAACTTCATTGCTGAACCTGCAGACTCTCAGTACTTTTGCTTGTTTATTCATTGCATACTTTTAACTTTGATCACTTTACTTGCATTTTTTAGTCTTTGGTCTAGGGAAGGACAATAAAAATGAGAAAGAGGAAAGCCAGAGACAAATGACTTCTGGCCACTACAACTTCAGAGAAAATGGTTAGAAATTTAGCATAGCGTTATATTTCTTTCTAATGTGTTCCCAAACCACAATGCCTCAGCAGTTTTTAAATAAGTGGTAGCAAGGTCTGTCAGTGGCGCAAATGGTTTGTGCTTGACTACTAACCTAAAGATGGGTGGTTTGCACTCACCTAGTGGTGCCTTAGACAAAGGCCCGGAGATCTGCCTCATCAAAGACGCTAGCTGAGAAAATCTTGAGGAATTCAGTTCTACTCTGTAGCATTTGGGGTTGCCATAAATTAGAATCAACAGCCAGGGGTAGCAGTAAAAAACCAATATAAAAGGAAACATTGCTAATTTAATTAATCCTTATTTTAATTAATCCTTGCTTACAACAAACTTTGGAGCTAAGCTCTAGACCCTGTTTTATCAAGCTAACTTAAAACATTATCACATAAATAGAGAAGTAAAAAGAGAAGTAGGAACAGTAAGAACTGTTGATCTAGGGTTGCTGTTCGGAAGTTTGTTTGAAAAGTAGACTCTTTGTGATGATAAATAAGTGTTATGTACTCTCAGCCTTGTTTTTTCTCCCTACTTTTTTTATGTTTATTTTTCTCTACTTTATCTTATTTTCTATTTAGGTATATCCAACTAGGAGTAAAAAAAACACTCCTTTTGATAACAGTGACCTAGGGAGGGTAGATTTTTGGTGAGGATTATTTACTTTGAAGGGAGAGTAAAACTGGCCAGGTCGTTTTCTTAACAGTGAAGGAGGAAGCCATCCAACCTATTATATGGAGTGTTGGTAAATTCTCAAGCTTTGTCAGAGGTATGATCCATCTATCCTAGATTGTTGTTGTTTATCAGTGACATTAAGAGACTAATTTTGAGAAAACACAGAAATTGTTCTTTAGGACATCTTAAAAAAAACTTTTTTTTTAATGTTTGACAGGATAATTTATTTTTGTATAACTTTATTGTTGAGAATATACGCCACAAAGTATACATCAATTTAGCAGTTTCTGTGTACAATTCAAGTGACGTTAAATTGATTGTATTAGTTGAGTTATGCAATTGTTCTCACCCTCCTTTTCTGAGCTGTTCCTCCCAATTAACATAAATTCATTGTCCCATCTACTTTTTTGTGTTGTTTTTGTCAGTTTTATCCCTATAGATGCATCTTAAAAGAAAAAAGAGCAAACTGTTTAAGACAGACATTCACTAGTTAGTGTAAATAAACGATTCTTTAGTTTTCAGTAAATGCCAAGGGATACTTTTATCTTACGGTTTAAAGATTATCTCAGGCAGTAGCCTTCCTGACTGTAGGAAGTTTGGAGTCTATGAGATTTCAAAATTCAGTTGTATATTTTGCCCCTTTTGGTCAAAGATAACTTTTGCAGAATGTTTCATCAATGTATTCAGTAATGGTAGCTGAGCACCTCCTATTTATGGCAAAGGAGGCAGCTGTTTATGGAGGCATTTCCCTGCAGGTTCTGTCTCTTCCTTCTATGCCTGACTTCTTCCTCTGCTGCTGGAGGCAAACAGAATACATTTGTTTTGCACTGGATGACTGCTTGCAAGCTTTAAGACTCCAGTCATTGTACAATAGAGGTAGAATGGATGCACTAAACAAACACAGTAGGCCAGGTAACTAGTATTTGCCATGAAGCTGTACCCCTACATCTTCCAAGCAAGGAACTAAATTCCGTGAGGTATTTGTTGTATGCAAGCAGAGTTAGCACTTTGTCTCTAAAAATTTTGTATTATGTATTACTTGATGACTTAAGAAGTCATTTTATCTGTATTTCCTACAGATAAACGTGTGCTGATTTTATGATGTAAAACAGTGCTTTCTGTTTTTGGTATATAACCAGTATTTAGGGATTTAATTATTTTTTTTCTCTTAAAATACACTTTCTCTTAATTACGTTTTAGACTTGCATAGTTATGCATAGTTTCCGTTTTTCTGAATGAGACTCTTTGTACCTTCTTTCTGCCACCCTTTTAGGGAAGCATTGTCTTTACTTAAGGAAAACTAAATTTCTGACTTAGGAACTCAGTGTTAAAGTTGTATGTAGTCCGTATATCTTCTAATCTGTATACATATATACAGGCTAGAAGTAAGGTAAGACAATTTTTCTGGGAGTTGTTTATTAGAGATGCATCTTATGTTTAAGAAGTATTAGTGACAAAACAAAAAATTTGTGATTTTCTGGTGTGAGAGTTCAAGATTTTAAGTAAAAATATCTGTAAGAAACAATTTTGTCAAATAATGGTCTTAGTGTTTCAATGCTTTTGAAAGTATCTTTTGAGTGTAACTTGGGGATGAGTAGTCTTAGAGTTCTCTAGACATCTCCAAGTTAATGTCTAAGTCACTATTGATCACTGTAGGAAGTATGAGTATGAATTTATTTTTAGGTACCAATGTGAAACTGGAGGCTTGACTGAATTTTACGGCAAGTTTATTTTGTCCTCCATGGTAAATGTAGAATGTAAGTTTTTTTCCATTTGTCAAAGCCATCAGTTACTTTAGGGCAAGACTTAAGAAATTGCTTAGTAAATGTTTCTTTTTACACAAATATGAAAAATTTCAGTGATACACACTTGAAAGAAAACTTATACAGTGTTTACATTGGTTATAGCTTTCTATATGTGATTTAATATATTTTACTTCAGGACAAGACTGATGCATCTGATTTAACAATAAACAGTAAGTTGGCTTGTAATGAAATAGTTGAAGTACCTACGGACAGCAAAACTGAAACCTCTTCTGGAAGAAAAAGATCAAGTGAGAAGGAACTTCTTCAGCAAGAGGAACCACCAGCAAAGAAAGGTAGTACTTCAGCTGCTGGCAGGAGGCTTTTGAGAGAAAGTTAGCTGCCAAACCGGTAAACCGGAAAATTCTGTAGAGGAGCAAATTTACTTGTCTAAGAAAAAAGCATGGGGAAATCTAAATGTCACTAATACTGATTTTTATGCTGTTATAAACTGTCAGAGGACAGGCATTCTGTACTCGCCTCTTATCTGTGGGCAGTATGTTCCAGGGTCCCTGTGCATGCCTGAAACTGGATAGTACCTAACCCTGTATACTGTGTTTTGAGCTGTCCTTACATACCATGATAAAGTTTAATTTATAAATTAGGCATAGTAAGAGATGAACAATAGCTAGTAGTAAAATACAACAATTGTAACAATATACTGTAATAAAAGTTATGTGAATGTGGTCCCTAGATGGAGTGGGAAGGTATGAGTTTTTATCACACTGCTCATTGAACATTTTCAGACCACAGTAAGTGACACTGCGGAAGGTGAAACTGCAAATAAAGGGGAAACTACTGTATTTACAGCTATCTTTCATTTTACTGTGTTTTTTTGATATTGTTCTTTATCATTGTTTTCTTTTCCATGCCTGTAATTATTAGTTTCACTTTTATCCTTATAGTAGTAAAAATGTAACCCTTTTATTACTGTAAATAATTAGACCTTTGTCAAATATCAGCTGCTCATAGGTAGATGGTGCTATCTCTGAATTCTCTCTTCTGTTCCACTGGTCTGTGTATCTGGTTTTGTGCCAGTGCCAGGCTGTTTTGTCTATGACCGAGGTGTAATAGGTTCTAAGGTCAGGTAGTGTGAAGTCTCACACTTTGTTCTTCTTCAGTAATGCTTTACTTATTTGGGGCTTCTTCTCTTTCCATATGAAATTGGTGATTTGTTTCTCTATCTCATGAAAAAATGACATTAGAATTTGTATTGGGATTGCACTGTGTATATAGATCACTTTGGGAAGAATAGACATCTTTATGATGTTAAGTCTTCCTGTCCATGAAAAGCCACGTTTTTCCACTTAGTGTAGGTCTCTTGGTTTCTTGCAGTAGAATCATATAATTTTCTTTGTATAGGTCTTTTACATTGCTGGTTAGATTTATTCCTAAGTATTTTACTGTGGGGGCTATTGTAAATGGTACTGATTTGGTAATTTCCTCTTTGGTAATCATTTTGTTGATGTGAAGGAATCCTGCTGATTTATTTATGTTTATCTTTGCTCAGTTTTTCTATTCCAGTAGTTTTCTTGTATATTCTTCAGAGTTTTCTGTTTGTGAGATCATGGCTTACAAATAGAAATACTTGGACTTCTTCCTTACAAATTTGGATGTCCGTTATTTCTTTATTTTGCCAGATTGCTCTGGCTGAAACCTCCAGCACAGTGTTCAAGAAGAGTGGTAACAGTGGGCATCCTTTTCTGGATCTCATTCTCCAGGAGAATGCTTTCAGGCTGTCTCCATTTAGGATGATGTTGGCTGTTGGCTTTGCATAGATGCTCCTTATTATGTTGAGGAATGTCCCTTCTTTTCGTAATCTCTTGAGAGTTTTTAACATGAATAAGTATTGGACTTTGTCAAATGCCTTTGCTGCATCAATTGATAAAATCACGTGGTTTTTGTCTTTTGTTTTATTTATGAGCTTGACTATATTAATTGTTTTTCTAATTTTGAACCACCCCTGCATCCTGGGTATGAATCCTCCTTGGCTATATTGAGGTATTTTTTGATATGTTGTTAAATTCTGTTGGCTAGAATTTTCTTGAGGATTTTTATATCTAAATTTCATGAGAGATATTGATCTGTAATTTTCCTTTTTTGTTGTATCTTTATCTAGTTTTTATATCATGGTTATGCTGGCTTCATAGAAGATATTTGGGAATATTCCATCTTTTTCGGTGCTGCAAAATACCTTTAGTTCTAGTGGTGTTAACTCTTAAAGTTTAGTACATTCTCCAGTGAAGCCATCTGAGCCAGGACTTTTTTGGTTGGGAGTTTTTAAGTTACTTTTCAATCTCTTCTTTTGTGGTAGATTTATTTATTTATTTTCTTTTTTATTTAACATGACTGAATGAAAATGTACATTCCCATATAAATTTACATGCCCACCTATATGCAGCTTCCACTGCTCTCCTTGTCCGGTGACAGCACACTATTCTTCTCTGCTCCATACATGTCTCATCCTCCCAACAGCCTCCTTTCCGCTCCTTTCCACCCACTCTCCTTCCTCCAGCCAGAGGTCAGCAGGATGATATCCTATAGATGTATAGAACCATAAAGTGCAACCAATATATGGTCACTCTGCATTGCCAAGTCCAGTCCATTCTTGTCCAAAGAGTGGACCTTTGTTATAATTTATGGGTAAGGGCAGCATCAGGGCCGGGGGCCATGCTGTCAGGGGAACCCCGAAACCACTGGACCATCAATTGAGGTCTTTTAGTGGAGATCTCAGGATGCACCCCTTTTTATTCTTGTGTTGCCAGTGAGACTCAACCTAGTGAGCTCCATCATGGCTGTCACTGGTGGTGGCCAGGCACCATCCAGTTCTTCCAGTTGTGGTAAATTTATTAAATTGTACTTTTGTTTGTGTGTGCCTCTAGAAATTTGTCTGTTTCCTTTAGGTTTTGGAATTAGAGTACAATTTTTTTATAGTATTCTGTTAGGATTCTTTTCTTACAGTGCCTGTCATTTCTTATTTGAGTTATTTGCTTCCTCTCCTATTTTGCTTTTGTCATTTTTGCTGATGTTGTGGTGATTTTGATCTTTTCAAGAAAACAGCTTTTGGTCTTGTTAACTCTTTCAGTTGTTTTTCTGGTCTCTAATTCATTTAGTTCTGTTCCAGTTTTTATTTATTTATTTTTTCTGGTGCTTGTATGGTTCATATGTTACTTAATTTTTACTTGTTCAAGTTGTGGGGTTAATTCCCTGATTGGGGCCCTTTTTTCTTTTTGGATGTACGCATTTATTGAGATACGTTGACCTTTAAACACTGCTTTGCTGTGTCCCTTAGATTCTTGTAGGTATGTTTTCATTCTCATTTAATTCTGTGGATTTCTTTATTCTGTCCTTGATTTCTTCTATAAGCCAGTATTTTTGAGCAAGGTGTTCAGTTACTATATGTTTATTTTTCACCTTTGATTCTTATATTATTGATTTCAACTTTTATAGCTTTATGGTTTGAAAAGATACTTTACAATATTTCATTGCATTGGATTTTTCCAAGACTTCCTCTGTGGTCGAATATATAATCTATTCTTGAGAATGTTCTATGAGCATTGGAAAAAAAGGTATACATATCTTTTGTTGGAGTGTTCTGCATACAAGATCTCACAGTTCAAGTCTATGAACTTAATTGTTCTAAGTGCTACATACCTCATTGCTGGATATCACTTTGGTCACCTTCAAAGTACTCCCCTTGGGAAGTTATGCACCAATGCCGGTGCCTAGGCCATTGTTGCAAACAGTTTTGGAATTCTTTCTGGAATGGCCATTGTGCACGGTGGCAAGTGCACAGACTTAATTGTATAGTTGTCTGTGAGGGAGTTTTTAGTCAGTAAACAAATAATTGTATTGGAACAACCTCCCTACTCATCTGATCTGGCCCCTCAGTGAATTTTTTTTCTTTACCAGTGATAAAGGAAAATTGAAAGGAAGACATTTTGATAATATGAAGACAGCTCTGATGGTCATCCCAGAAAAAGAGTTTCAGAATTGCTTTGAAGAGGGTACTAGACACTGACATCGGTGCATAGCTTCCCAAGGGGAATACTTTGAAGATGACGGTAGTGATATTCAGTGAGGAGATATGTAATACTTTTTCTAGGATGAGTTTGCAAACTTAATTAGCAGGCCTTGTACAAGTGGATGGCTTTAAAAAGAGAAATTTTGTTTGTTACTGTCCAGTAAGCTAAAGGTCCAAGTTCAGGGTATCAGCTCCAGGAGAAGACTTTCTCTGCTGACGCTGGAAGAAGGTCCTTGTCATCAGTCTACCCCTGGACTGCAAGTTTCTGAGGCACAGGGACCCTGGTTCTTTTTAAAGGATGCGCTCAACTCCTGATACTGCTTCTTAGTTGTATGAGGTCCCAGAATCTCAGCTTACCTTTCTTTCTTTTATATCCCAAGAGGCCACCCCAAGCCACAGTACAATCCCACACTTCATGTCCTACCTCACCAACTCAGCTGCAGCCCATTCACCTTTATTAATGTCTCAGAGACAGTATGTGCAATGGAAAGGATATAACACAATACCCGGGATCATAGCCCAGCAAAATTGCCACAGATATTTTGGGGAACACAATTGAATCCATGGAAGTCCTAATGATGTACTGATACTTTAAGGTGAATGCAGTGGCCTTCCTAATCCACTGTGATGGATTTTAGTGTAGTCTGTTTTATCTGGAATTAATATCGTCACTCCTCTGTTTTGAATGCTGTTAGCTTGGTATGTATTTTGGGGTGTCCTTTTTGTTGTCTTTAGATATATAGTTAGCACCGTGATCAGTTCTTTCCATTATACTGGCTTCCACAGGAGAGATTTTGTTATCATATTTTGCTTTTGGTTGCTCTGCCTTCTCTTGTAATTTTTTTATGTTTTACTAACTTTTATTGCACTTGGACTTTATTTAAGTTTTGCTTCCCATTTTTTATTATATTATGGGTAAATTTTCTTTCTAGACACTCCAGTGGTGCAGCTGGCAACCATCTAGCAAACACCTGAAAGGCTGAGGTTCATACTCATAAGCCACTGACAGCTCTCGGAGTCCAGGAGTTGCAGTTCCTACGGCCCTGTAGGTTCCCTATGAGTCAAAATGACCTAGTAGCAGTGGACTTTGTGTCTTCTTCTGAGAACCATTAGATGCCACTCTCACCTTGAAGGCTTTTTTAGTGATGTTTCCAGGAGTTCTGTATGTTTGGTTTCTGGAGATTCAATATGCCTGTGCGAGAGGGGGCAGTTAGTTGTTTGGAGACTGCTGTAAGTAGTAGAGCTCGAGTTTACTCTGGCAATGGTGTTGTGCTCTCTGTGTCTTTCCCTCACTGGTGCCCCTGCACAGACGCTCCCACAATGGCACATTATAGGCCGTTTGCTTTATCCCTGTCAGTCTGAAGTATTCTTCTTGCCATACCTCTCAGTCCTAGCGCCCGACTCAATGACCTCAGGGATATTCAACAGTATACTCATGCAGTGCTTCCTACCGTCTCCCTTCCCCACTCCCCTTTGCATATCGTACAAACTTCTGTAATCTATTGACAGTATGTTAAAAGAAATTGAGCTAGAGTTTCCTCGCATTAGCTTCTTTTCTGTGTTCTGTATTTATTAAGCTGTCCCATTCCAAAATGGCTGGAATGAGTGAGTCCTTCCCAAGTTAGCAGGTAGTATCCTGGTTTCTGAGTCAACCACTTTCCTCCTGTCCCCCGTGTCTGGACTCACCTTGACTCTCCAATACCTCATTGACTGTCTAGAGTTGAGGGATCTCAGTCTGTGCTTGCTTTGATTCACTGTTCAGTGAGTTAGTTACTGGGGAAGTAAATGGAAGCGTCCACTCATTTTGCCATCTTGTCATCTTTCTAACAATTTTTTCTTACTCAGGTAATGAACTGCAAAATCAGTAATAGAATCCATACTTTAAATGGACTTTTAAAACTTCTTTAGGATAGTGGATGTTTGCCTATAGTATTTCATTGTGATCTCCTTGCCACATATTATAATACAGATTTTTTTAATAGAATATTTAATTATACTAAAAGTTGTAAAAAAGAAGGTAGAAATAACTGCATACTAAGGGATAGTGTACTTCCTTTGCTAACTCTTTGAATATTAAACATTAATTTATGGAACTATACTTTTTACATAAGCATATACCACATATGCTTTGCAATGTGTTATTTTTCTTTTTCCTTCAATGTATTTCTGTTTTTGACTAAGTTTACTGTTTATATGTGTCATAGATTGAATTGTGACCCCCCAAAATATGTGTAGTGATTTGGCTGGGCCAGGATTCCCTATATTCTGTGATTGCCCTCAATTTTGTGATTTTCTAATGCTGTAAATCCTCATCTCTGCCTGTGGCTAGTACATAAGATGATTATGTTAAAGGATTAGGGTGGGAACGCAACACCTTTGCTAAGGAAGTTTTCTTGGAGCATGGCTTGCGCCACCTTTCATCCTTTCATCTCACGGGAGATAAAAAGAGAGGAAAGCAAGCAGAGTACTGGGAACCTTACACCATCAAGAAAGCAGCACCAGGAACAGAGCACGTCCTTCAGACCTGAGGTTCCTGTGCCAAGATGCTCCCTGAACAAAGACTGATACAACACATGGATTTTCCTCTATGGTGTCAAGGGGAAAGCCTTCCCCTAGAAATGACATCCTGAATTTGGACTTGTATCTACGGGACTTTATAAGATTAAACATTTCTCTTTTTAAAGCCATCCACTTTGTGTTATTTCTGTTAGAGCAGCACTAAATGACCAAAACAATATGTTTGAATATTGACTCATATGGTAATTTTTTAGGGTTATTGAGATTTGTGAAAGTAATAATAATGTTCTTCTTTTTAAAGGATCTACATATGTTAGCCCTTCTACTTCTGAGGACCATAAGAAGAGTGAACACATGCAACAAAGTATTTCCAAAGAAGAGGAAAACTTTAGAGTTTTACAAAAAAATAATGAAGAATTAAAAACACATTTACTCATTGTTGAGAATGAACTTATAAATGAAAAAGAAGAAAAAGCAGAATTAAATAAACAAGTGATTAGTTTGCAGGAGGAGCTTACTTCTTCTGAAAAAAAGATTTTTAACTTAAATATCGAGGTTCAACAAATTCAATCAAAATATGAAAATGCAATTTCTGAATTACGTGTACAGACAAATAGAAACCAAGAACAAGAGGAAAAGATTATGAAACTGTCAAAGGAGATAGCAGCTACTAGACAAAACATAACAAATAACGTTTCAAAAATAAAATTAATGCAAGCAAAGATAGATGAACTGCGTATGCTCGATACAGGTTCTCAGATCTCAAACATAGATTTACTCAGTCTCAGGGATCTGTCGAATGGTTCTCAGGAGGATAATTCACTGAATACACAGTTATACTGTCTGGCTGATGATTATTTAGTAAGTAAGCAGGTTAAAGAATCTTGTATTCAAGAACTCAGCAGGGAAAGTTCTTTTCACTCTAGTATTGAAGCCATTTGGGAAGAATGTAAGGAGATTGTGAAAGCCTCCTCCCAAAAAAGTCATCAGATCCAGGAATTGGAACACGAAGTTGAAAAATTACAGCTAGAAGTGGAAGACTATAAAGATGAAAATGATAGGCTAAAGACAAAGGAGAGGGAGAATAAAAATCAAGATGACCTGTTAAAAGAAAAAGAAAATCTTATCCAACAGTTAAAAGACGAATTGGAGACAAAAAACATTAGTCTCAGTGTTGAAGTACAGCATGTAGCTGAAGCAAAGAGAGCACTTTCAGAGCTTACACAAGATGTTGCTTGTTACAAGGAGAAAATACAGGAACTGGAAACAATCTTAGAGACACAGAAAGACAAATACAGTTGTTCAGACACATTAGAACAAGAAATCTTGGAAAAGCAGTCTGTTATCCTTAAACTGGAAAGAAATCTAGAGGAATTTCAAGTGAGTCTTCAGGATTCTATTAAAAACACCAAAGATTTAAATGAAAGAGAAGTCAAGCTGAAAGAAGAAATCACACAGTTAACAAATAATTTGCAAGATGTGAAGCACTCCCTCCAAGTAAAGGAAGAAGAAAATGAAGTCAACAGGCAAGAAACAGAAAAGTAAGCTGAATATTATTAAAATATGTAATGCGTATGTTTTACTATGGCTTTTTTTTCCTGGTTTGTTTTCTTGAAAGTATATACATCCAAAGATAACACCATTCCTATGTGTACGTTCAATGACATTGGTTGTGTTCTCACTTTACATCGCTTTTGAACAGCGAGATGAGCATAACTTGATCTGGTGAAGTACAGCATCCGTGGTAAGTGAAGAGCTTGTACTTTGTTTGTTATAAATCTTTGAAGCTAGAAGTCCTCTGAAAAGATTTGCTCATGAAATTCTCTCTCTGAAGCACTCGCTCATTGATGATTTGGACATTCCAAATTTGGGAAAAGATATAATTTTGTAAAGGTTGCTATCAGATTACATGTATGATTCTAACTGGTTAATGCATCATCATTGTAGAAATATGATTTGTATTTTTTAGGTTAAAAGAAGGGCTGTCTGCAAGCTCAGCTCTTATCCAGAATCTCAAAGCAGATCTTCGGAGGAAAGAAGATGATCATGATGAACTGAAAGAGAAGCTAGCTGATGCCAAAAAGCAGATTGAGCAAGTACAGAAAGAGGTAGATTTTTGGAAGAGTTGTAAATTTAGTAGGGTGAAGACTGTTTTCCCTCATAGTAGGTTCTCACATATCATTTGTCAAATTCAAATGATGAGAACAGATACTAGTTTTTTGTTTTTTTTTTTTTAATTTTAGATACTAGTTCTTAAAAAGTATTTCTTATATTACTGGATCATATTTTTCAGTAAACCTTGGAAATTTGAGCCAGTTTTCCCCACAGAGTATCACTGTTGATTTCCCATGATATTTTGCTATTGTAAGCAGGTGTTATACTGATTTTTTTATAAGAGCTCTTATAGAACCTGCGACTCAGAAAATGGTCTCTTCAGTATGTGTTCTCCACTAAAATGTTGACTTTTTTTAATAATTTGAAATATCTTGTGGTGTATATAGAATGTCTAATTTTTCTGATGAGCATTAAAAGTACATGAATGTTTAAAACAAAAAAATTAGTATTTTTTTCTTTAAAAATACTTCCTTTTATTACTATTACTTTGTAGGTCTGTGTAATGCGTGATGAGGAAAAATTACTGAGGAGTAAAATCAATGAACTGGAGAAGAAGAAAAACCAGTGTTCTCAGGAAATAGATATGAAGCAGCGAACTATTCAACAACTCAAGGTAGTGGTTTTGTTTTAAAGGTAGTTTAAGTAAATTCTGTTAGTATATTTTACTGGTGGCACAGTGGTTAATGGCCGATGGCTGAAGGGTCAGTAGTTTGAACCCACTGAGCTGCTGTAGGAGAGAGAGATGTAGCAGTCTGTTCCATGCATATCATAGTCTTGTATATGCTCCAGGGCTTACTTCTGCTCTTCCTGTAGGGTTAGTATGAGTCAGAAACAACCTCAAGGGGTTTGGGTTTGGTTTTTGAAATTGAAGACACTAAGTTAGTTTGTTGTAACAAATTTTGAACCTTCTTTGGAATCCAAAAATAAATTGCTTAAAGTTAAATAAGTCCATAGTGACTTGCTTCTTACAAACAGAGAGCATGGAAAGGAAACAATAGTAACTTTACATGGGAGGAAACCTGGTAGATATCACCATAACCAAGTGTTCAAGGATAATGTCATGCCTAATAAGTCGTTATCAGTAGGACTGTTCTTTCCTCAAATCCATACTTTCGGTCTAATTGTGAGAAAGTATCAAATGAATTCAAATTGAAGATGTGCTACAAAATTTTTGAGCAGTGCCCTTCGAAAGTGTCAGGGTCATTAAAGATAAGGAAAGACTGAGGGACTGTTAGAGATTGAGGGAGACTGGGGAGACATGAAGGAGCACAGTGGTTAGAGTGCTTAGCTGAGAATCAGAATGGTGGTGGTTTGAATCCACCAGCTGCTCCACGGGAGAGAGAAGTGGCCATGTGCTTTGGTGTGTCAGGGAAGATAGACAGTGGTTAATGAAAATGCTAAGTAAGTGAAATGATGACTGGGCTTAGAGATGATAGAATAAAAATACAAAGGTTTTATTTCTTACTATGTTTGTCACCCTGTCCTTTTCTTCAGGGGTGAAAGAAACTTGGAAGCTTGAAATTGATAGTCACCTATTTAGGAGCTAGATTTCAAACTTATTTTTATCCCTGTTTTCAAGTCCCACTAATAAATATTACATGTATTTTTATGTTATTGCATTTTACGCATGTTATTACATTTGTAGGAGCAGCTAAATAATCAGAACATGGAAGAAGCTATACAGCGGTATGAGAAAGTTTGCAGAGGTCAGTAACAAAAAGCATTCAGTACTAAAGTAACTGCAGTAACAATTTAACATTTTCCTTTGAAATTTTTAAAGTGAGTGGTACATAGATGTAACTACATCAAAAGTGAAAAGTGTGATTCTAATGAGTAATAATCAACTTAAAGTTTATTCTCGGAAAAACAAAACTGTAAAAAGTATTCAGTCCATGCAACATTGATTTCTTGGTAATAGCGAATATTTTATGAAACATGAAGTCAGTCAAAATCATTTAAGTCACAGTGAATGTAATAGATTTCTACACAGTAGATGTCATGTAAAGAATATGTCTTAGGCAAAAGATCTTTAAATTTAAAATGTGTTATATTTCAAAAACTATTGCTTTAGATTCAAATCCTAGGAGTTGAAATACGTGTTTCTGACTCAAATTGTATTGATTGTTCATTTGAAATATTACAAAACCTGTTTTTTTAATAATATACACATATTTCTAATCTGAAAACCATGCAGATTCTCCCTCCTCCCCATGATTCACCCCATAGTTTCCCAGCTGTGTGACTAATAGAGCTGGGATTTGAACGCAGATCTGCTTCACGCTTACGTACCGGACTCTCATCACTAACTCTTGCTATTTTTACTTGAACAACAAAGGGGAAGGGGAAAGAGAACGAGATTATTACATAGTTATATGTCTTGGATTTTGTAGGTTGACCTGGCTGAGTATTACTCTGTAATAAATGAGGGTGAGAACAATTTCTGAATTCAGTTGTTTCCTTCTGCCTTTGCTAGTTAGGCCCTTGTCCCTCATCATCTCCTATTTCTACAGTGCTTTTAAATAATTCTTTTCCTTTGACACTAAATCCTGGGGTGGTAGTGATTAGGAGCTATGGTGACTAACCAAAAGGTTGGCAGTTCACGTCCGCCAGGCTCTCCTTAGAAACCCTATGGGTCAATCAGAACTGAATCAGTGGCCAGGGGGTTGGGTTTTTGGTTTTGGCTCCTCTGTCAGTTTTGGGAAATGTAGACAAATCTTAGCTTTCTAGAAAATCTTCCTCTGATCTAGGATGCTTTATTTTCATCCTTCTTGGCAAAATATTGGAAGCTTGGCAAAGGCCCACTGCAACAATCATATTTCTACACAAATAACACATGCCTTCTAAGTTTGTTTGCCAACCATTCCCTCTTCCTGCCAGATATTTTCATGAGAGCTGATGTGCCTTTTTTTTTTTTTAATTTTACTGTTAAAAAAATTGGCATAGTATGCTTAACATAGTGGGGAGGAGAGGGGGCAAAGTGGGCAGACAAATGTAGAAGACATGCATTATTTGCATAAAAATCCAGCATTTTAATCTGACTTCCATGCTCCCTGTACTCTTGAAATTTGCTCCCAATTCACTTGTAACCTGCATAGCTTCAAATCTTTTGGTCCACTCTCATTCTTGTCTTCATTTTCATTATTTAAGCTCTCTTTATTATGTGTGAGTGTATTTTTTCCGAAATATAAAAGGAATATGTAGCTTGCCCCATTCTGAAACTCACTTGCTTCGCTGTTTGTGATCTGTTCTGTACTAGTGACCTCCTTTCTGTCAGAATGAGCCTTGCTACTTTGGCAGCTTTCACAGTTATGGTGGCAATCTTGTTTCTTCTTTTGTTTTCTCGCTGAAGAGTTCATTCACTTTCATGATTTCAATACGTAAGACATTTCTCAACAACAGACAAACAGACCACATCTTCAGGCTTTTAAGATTTTCTCTGAATTTTCAATTGCTGTTAAATTCCTACATCTTGCACTTAGCTATATTATTAAATTATTTTTTTAAATTGTGATATTGTTTTCATAGCATAAAATTCCCCTTTTGAAAGTTGAATTTTGTCTAGTGCAAAGTCATCTATGTCTTCTAATAATTTTGTAGTTTTAGTTCTTATATTTAGGTCTTTGATCCATTTTGAGTAATTTTTGTGTATTATATGAGTTAAGTATATTCTCAAGGTTGTACAGCAATCACCACTGTTCAGAATACATTCATTATCCTGTACAGGAAACTTGTACCCTATTCTTCCAGCCCCTGGCTACCACTAAAATCTACTCTCTGTCCCTGTTGATTTTCCTGCTGTGGACATTTCATGTAAATAGGTTTATATAATACGTGGATTTAGTGTCTGACTCTTTTCCCTTAGCATAATGTTTTTCATTTGTAGCATGTATCAGTACCACATTCCTTTTCATGGCTGAACAATATTTTATTGTACAGATATCCCATAGTTTGTTTATCTTTGCTCAGTTAGTGGACATTTGGGCTGTTTCTACTTTTTGGCTTTCATAAACATTTGTGTACAAGTTTTTATATGAATGTACACTTTTATTTTGGGGGATATATATCCCTAGGAGTAGAATTGCTGGGTTGTATGGTAACTAGTTTCCTGGCTTGCATAAATGGTTTGTGTTCAGCTATAATCAGAACATTGCCAGTTGGCGTCCACTCAGTGGCACAAGGAAGAAAGGCCTGCTCTGCTTCTCTAAGATGACAGCCATGGAAAGCCCTGTGCAGTGCAGTTCTACTTTGACACATTACAGGGTTGCAATGAGTTGTCATTGATAACAATGACAGTGAGTTTGGCTTCTGGTTTATTGTAACTTGGTTTAACTTCTTAGAAAGTACCAAGCTGTTTTCCATAGTGGTTGCCCCATTTTACAGTATTCCTGTTAGCAGTGTTTAAGTGTTCCAGTTTCTCTACATTGTTAACCAGCATTTGTTATTTTCCTATTTATATTATAGCTATCTTTATTAGTTTCCAAAGCTGTTATAGCAAAGTACCATGAACTGGGTGACTTGAAACAACAAAAGCGTATTCTCACACAGTCCTGGATGCTAGAGGTTTGAAATCAAGGCATCATTGCTTCTAGCTTCTGGTGATTGCTGGAAATCCTTGGCATGCCGTGGACTTAGAGATGCACAGTTCCAGTCTCTGCTTCCATCTTGTCTGTCTGTATCCATGTCTTTTTTGTATGTGTCTCTTTCCAAAATTTCTTCTTATAGATCACTCATCATATTAGATTTAAGGCCCAACCTAATCTACTGCGACCACATTCACAGGTTCTGGGTGAACATCAATTTCTGTGGGATACTATTCAGTCTTCCTAGTGGATGTGAAGTTTATCTCATTAAAGCTTTTATTTGTATTTCTTTCGTTCTCTTTTTTTTTAATTGTTTTTATTGTGATTAAGCAAGTTAATTTTCCACATAAAACCCTGAGTACCTGCCTCTCTGCAACTGTGTCTGCTCTCCTCACCCCGTGACAGTACACTCTTCTTTTGATTTGTATTTCTTTAATGATTAATGATGTTGAGCATCTTTGCATGTACTTATTAGTCATCAGTGTATCTTTTTTAGAGTATGACTATTCAGATCTGTCTTAGTTATTTAGTGCTGCGGTAACAGAAATACCATAAGTAAGTGGCTTTAACAAACCAAAGTTTATTTTCTCATAGTTGAAATCTAGAAGTCTGAATTAAGGGAAGACTTTCTTTCTCAGCTGTGGAAGAAAGGTCCTTGTCTCTTCTGAACTTCTGCTCCTGGGTGATCTTCATAGGACTTGACATCTCTCTTTTTCCATGTGGTCTCCTCTTTTGTTTGCTTGTTTAATCCCTTTTATATTTTAGAAACAATTGACTACACTAATCTTGCCTCATTAATATAACAAAAACAACTCATTCCTAAATAGAATTATAACCGTAGGCATAGAAGTGAGGATTTACAACAGATATTTTAGGGGGACATAATTCAGTCCCTAAGGAGGCCCTCTACCCATTATTAAAATGGGTTATTTTTGTCTTTTTCTTATGGAGTCGTCAGAGTTCTTTATATGTTCTGGATACCAAACCCTTATCAGATAAAATGATCTACAAATGCTTTCTCTGTCCTGTAGTGTTTCTTTTCATTTCCTTGATAGTGTCCTTGATGTACCCAAGTTTTTAACTTTAATGAAGTCCAATTTATTTCTTAACTGCTTATCCTTTAGAGGTCATATCCAAGTAACGATTGCCCAGTGCAAAGTCATCTATGTCTTCTAATAATTTTATAGGTTTAGTTCTTGTATTTAGGTCTTTGATCCATTTTGAGTATATATTTTTGTATTATGTGAGTTAAGTGTCCGTCGTTCTTTTGTGTGTGAATATTTGATTGTCACAGCACCATCTGTTGAAAAATAGTTCATTCTCTGTTGAATTGTCTTCTCCCCTTGTTGAATATCAGTTGACCTTAAATTTAATGGTTTATTTTTGCGCTCTCAATTCTGTTCTACTAATCTGCATGCCCATCTTTATGCTAACAAGATACTGCATTCATTGCTATAACTTTTAAGGAAGTTTTAAAATTGGGAATTATGAGTCTTCTCACTTTCCTTCTTTTTCAAGATTGTTTCAGCTACTCTGGGTCCTCTGTACTTCTATATATGTTTTAGGATCACTTAGTCAATTTCTGCCGAAAAGCTATCTGGGATTTCATTTATTTAGAATTGTTTTAAATCTGTAGATCCATTTGAGGAGTGTTGCTGTGTTACTAGTAGTAACCACAAACATGAAATGCCTTTCCATTTATTGAGTTGTTTTGTTTCTTTCAGTGATTTTTAAAATTTTGGTGCACAAGTTATAAACATCTTTTGTTTAGTTTATTTGTAAATGTTTTTTTGTGATGCTATTAAAGACGGTATTGTTTTCTTAATGCCATTTTCAGATATTTCATTGCTAGTGTATAGAAGGAAACTGTGGTGGCATAGCAGTTAAGTTCTTCATCTGCTACCCAAAAGTTTGGCAGTTCAGATCTGCCAGGCACTATGGGCAATTCTACTCTGACCTGTAGGGTTGCTGTAAGTTGGAATCAACTTGATAGTGGTGACTTCTTCAGTAATATATAGAAATGTAAGTGAAGTAATTTTATTGATATTGTATCCTGCAGCCTTGCTGAATAGTTTTATGAGCTTTAATACTTTTTCTCTGTGTGTGTTAGAATTTTCTGTACAAGATCATGTCCTCTGTAAATATAGTTTTGTTTCTTCTTTTCCAATCTTGATGCCTTTAATTTTGCTTTCTTGCGTAATTGGTGTGGCTAGAACCTTCAAACAATGTTGAATAGAAGTGGTGAAGATTTTCATTCTGTTAACCATAGTGCAATGTTAGGCATGAGTTTTTTGCTGATACCTTTTATCAGGTTGAAAGAGTCCCATTGTATTCTTAGTTTGCTGAGTGTTTTTATCAAGAAAAGTATTGAATTTTGTCAGATGCTTTATGTTCAGCTATTGAGATGATCATTTGGTTTTGGATTTTGTGTTATTTTATTAGTATGGTATATAACATTTATTGGGTATTCTGTATTTAGCCAACCTTGCATTGCTGGGATGAATCTCAGTTGGTCATAGTGTGTAATGCTTGTTTTGTATGTTACTGAATTCGGTTTGCTAGTATTCTGTTGAGAATTTTTATATTGGAATTTACGAGGAATTTTGATTTGTAGTTGTATTTTCTTGCGGGTATGTTTGAATTTAGAGGCTTATTAACTTCTTAAACTGAATGTCTTTATTGCACAAACTTCTTTAATTTTTTGAGCCCTCTATTTCTGTTACTAATCTCTCCTGTTTCCCTTGTGTAGTCCAGGGATTAGCCAGTGACAACCCATGAACCAAATCCAGATAATTACCTATTTATGTAAATAAAACTTTATTGGAACACAGTCAGAGACATTGATTTTTTTGTATTGCTTGTGGCTCCTGTCATGTTACAACAGCTGAGCCGAATGGTTTGGACAGGCCTTCAAGTATTTTCTGTTGACCCTTTACAGGAAACATTTGCCTGTCCCTGGTTTTAAACTTTAAATAATCTTCATCTTTTATTCTCAGCCTTAGATCCAGCACCTCAATTCTAGTATTCTTTTCCCTGTAGCTCCTCGTATTTGTTTTGCCCCATTACAGGTCATATGTCACATCTGGACTTATTTCTAGACACCATTGTTTCAATAGTCATTCTGTCATATAGTCACATAGCTCTAGGTTAAATATGTTTTCATTTCATTGAGTAATTTTTATATAAAATGTTTTTAGTTACTTGATCTTGTCCACGTAATAAGCTTTCACCCTTAAGCCTGACATTCTAGGCTGCCTTTTTCTGGTGTATTTTTGTATAATCTTTCTGTTTTATCCAGTTACTTTTGTTTACCAATCCTGCCCTGTTCCATTTTGCCTCTATTCTGTCATTAAAAAGGCAAATGAAAGACCATTTAACCTTTGAAATGTTAGTTCTCAAGATAAAGACCCCAGGACAAATCAGTAACCAAAGCATTTTAGGCAGTTCCTGGGTTATGAACATCTGACTGACTTATTACCCCCAGTTACGAACAAGGATGTACATGCTAATACATACTCTAGTTCAGACATAAACATTTTCCATGTACATACAACAGTTTGTAATAACAGTACTACTTTGGGAACTTCATTCATCATTGTTAGTGTATTACTATGGTAAGACTGTTTTAGTGTATTTGGAAGTATTTATTTAATGCTTTTTACACATGGAAAGATACACTGTATACTGTATACTAACAGATGTTTGACATTAGGTTAGAACCATACCTAACTGTTCTGAGTTATGTACAAATTAACCTTGAAAGACAGACTTAGAAACAGAACTCAGGTGTAACATAGGAACTGTTTGTATACCCATTTGAAGATTTATTAATGTTAACCATAAAGCATAGCAATAAAATCTCTCTTAGATCATCTTATTACTTCTTTAATTTAAATTTGTTTTTTATATATATATAGATATACACACACTAATTTTAAATAATATAGAAAGCATGAAATGAAGTTTCATTTTCCTGTTACTGTGATCACCTTACTTTATATTCCTAGAAATAATCCATTGTTAAGTAACATTTCAGAAAATGTTTATGTCTGAATCAGATTACATACACGTACCCGATTTTGAAATAGATTAAATGATTGTATAGATGCATTATATCCTTTTTTGAGTTCTGAATTTTTATATAATTTGAAAATTTACAATTTTTTTCCTCTGCTGATGTATATATTTACTTTTTTCCTTTTTTAAAACATCATTGTTTTTAAAGGCAATGTAGTATTTCATGAAGAATTTTTTTTTTTTAATTTAACATAACTGAGTGAAAATGTACATTCACGTATAAATTTACATGCCCACCTATATGCAGCTTCCACTGCTCTCCCTGTCCGGTGACTGCACACTATTCCTCTCTGCTCCATACATGTCTCATCCTCCTAACAACCTCCTTTCCCCTCCTCTCTGTCCACTCCCCTTCCTCCAGCCAGAGGTCAGCAAGATAATATCCTGTAGATGTTTATAACCACAAAGTGCTTCCAATATGCAGTCACTCTGCATTGCCAAGTCCAATCCATTCCTGTCTAAAGAGTGGACCTTTGTCATAATTTATGGGAAAGGGCAGCATCAGGGCCAGGGGCCATGCTTTCAGAGGAACCCCAAAACCGCTGGACCATCAATTGAGGTCTTTTAGTGGAGATCTCATGATGCACCCCTTTTTATTCTTGTGTTGCCAGGGAGACTCCTCTCTGTGAGCTCCATCGTGGCTATCACTGGTGGTGGCCGGGCACCATCCGGTTCTTCCGGTCCCAAGTCGATGTAGGCACCCACTCTTGTGGGTCTCTCTGTCTTCTTGGTTGTCTTTACCGCATGTCATTTTGGTCCTCGGTGAGCATCCGTTCCTGCTGAGTTGGGACCATTTGCTGTGTCCTTGGATGGCAGCTTGGCAGCTTTTAAGACCCCAGACGCCACTGACCAATGTGGCGTGCAGAGAGCTCTCTTAGCAAAACGCTAGTTGTGCCAATTGGCCTGGAATTCGCTTAACAGCATGGTCCCTTGCCTCCTGCCCCAGCTACTCTATCCTTGCAGTATTGAGTTAAGATGGAAGGAGTCCTCAAGTTATGCTGAAGTCCACTTAATGTTGTTCTTGTTTCTAATGTGTGCTGTCACTGCTTTCTCCCAACTAGATTTCTAATGACTATCTAAACTAAACCCTCCCCCCCTCCTTCTCCCTCCCTCCCCTCCGTTGCAGCTGTCAAAGAGTCTTTTCTTCTATACACAAGTCTGTTTTTGAGGTCTTATTGTAGAGGTCTCATACAGTATTTGTCCCTTTGTCGCTGACTACTTTCACTCAACATAATGTCTTCCAGTTGAAACCAGGTTAGGAAATGTTTCCTGGAATCATCGTTATTCTTTATCATTGCGTAGTGCTCCATTGAGTATATGTACCATAGTTTACCTATCCATTCTTCTATTGTTGGGCATCTGGGTTGATTCCATCTTTTTGCTATTGTGGACTGTGCTGCGGTAAACATTCTCGTGCATGTGTCTGTTGGTGTGAAAGGCCTTGAATCTGTAGGATATATTCCAAGTAGTGGAATTACTGGGTCAAATGGTATATCGATATCCATTTTCTTAAGGAAGCGCCAGATTGCCTTCCAAAGAGGCTGGACCATTATGCAACCCCACCAACAGTGTAGGAGGGTTCCACTTTCTCCACAGCCTCTCCAGCATTTGTTGTTTTGTGTTTTCTGGATCATGGCCAATGTTGTTGGGGTGAGATGGTATCTCATTGTTGTCCTAATTTGAATTTCTTTAATAACTAAAGATCGTGAACACGTCCGCATGTGTTTTTTGGCTGCCTGGATCTCCTCTTTAGTGAAGTGTCTGTCCATCTCCTTTGCCCATCGCTTAATTGGATGGATTATCTTCTTCTTATTGATATTTTGTAGTATCTTATAGATTATGGAGATCAGGCATCGATCTAACATAGAGTTGCCAAATATTTTTTCCCACTCTGTGGGTGTTCTTTTAATTCTATTAATAAAGTCTTTGGATGAGCAAAAGTGTTTGATTCTTAATAGTTCCCATTTATCTACTTTCTCTTCTGTTGATTGAGGTTTCTTTGACAGACTTTGGAGTCTGTCCTCATTGTGTATTAAAACTTGCATTGTTGTTCCTACCTTTTCTTGGATGAGCTTTATCGTTTTACGTTTGATATTTAAGTCTTTTATCCAGTTGGAGTTGGTTTTTGTATAAGGTGTAAGATATGGATCTTGATTCAGTTTATTGCAGATGGATAACCAATTTTGCCAGCACCATTTGTTCAAGATACTGTTTTTACCCCAGTTTAATGTCTTAGGGCCTTTGTCGAGTATCAACTGTTCATAGGCAGATGGTGTCATCTCTGGGGTCTCAATTCTGTTCCGTTGATCGATCTGTCTGTTCTTGTACCAGTACCAGGCTGTTTTGACCACTGTGGCAGTGTAGTAAGTTCTAAGGTCGGGTAATGAGAGGCCTCCCAGTGTGTTCTTCTTCTTTAGTAGTACCTTACTTATCCAGGGCTTCTTCTGTTTCCAAACAAAATTGGTGATTTGTTTCTCCATCTCATTAAAAAATGATGCTGCAACTTGTATTGGGATTGCATTATATAAATAAATTGCTTTGGGTAAAATAGACATTTTCACAATGTTAAGTCTTCCTATGCATGAGCAGGGTAGGTTTTTCCATTTATCTAAGTCTCTTTTAGTTTCTTGTAGTAAGGGCTTGTAGTTCTCTTCGTAAAGGTCTGTTGTTTCTCTGGTTAGATTAATTCCTAGGTACTTTATCTTCTTATGGGCTATCGTCAGTGGTATTGATTTCATAATTTCCTCCTTAACAGTCTCGTTGTTGGTCTAAAGGAATCCTACTGATTTACTTATGTTTATCTTGTATTCTGAGACTTTGCAGAACTCTTCTATCAGTTTGAGTAGCTTACTTATAGATTCCTTGGGATTCTCTGCATGTACAATCATATCATCTGCAAACAGGGAGATTTTAACTTCCTCTTTGCTGATGCAGATGCCATTTATTTCTGCGTCTTGTCTAATTGCTCTGGCTAGAACTTCTAGCACAATATTGAAAAGGAGAGGTGAGAGTGGGCATCCTTGTCTAGTTCCTGATCTCAAGGGAAAGTCTTTCAGTCTCTCTCCATTCAGGATGATGTGGGCAACTGGCTTTGTATAAATGGCCCTTATTGTGTTGAGGAATTTGCCGTCTATGCCCATTTTGCTAAGAGCTTTTAGCATGAATGGGTGTTGGACTTTATCAAATGCCTTTTCGGCATCAATGGACAAAATCAGGTGATCCTTGTCTTTTGTGTTATTTATGTGGTTAATCACATTAATTGTTTTCCTGATGTTGAACCAGCCTTGCATCCCTGGTATGAATCCCACTTGGTCATGATGGATTATTTTCTTGATATGTTGTTGTATTCTGTTGGCAAGAATTTTGTTGAAGATTTTTGCGTCTAGGTTCATGAATGATATCGGTCTGTAGTTCTCTGTCTTTGTTGGATCTTTCCCTGGCTTAGGTATCAGGGTTATGCTGGCTTCATAGAATGAGTTTGGGAGTACTCCATCTCTTTCTATACTGTGAAATAGTCTCAGTAGTATTGGGGATAACTCTTCTCTAAATGCTTGGTAGAATTCTGCCGTGAAGCCATCTGGGCCTGGACTTTTTTTGGTTGGCAGTGTTTTGATGACCTTTTCAATCTCTTCCTTTGTGATGGGTTTATTAAGTTGTTCTGCCTCATGTTGTGATAATTTGGGTAGGTGGTATGAGTCAAGGAATTGGTCCATTTCCTCTAGGTTTTCAAATTTGTTAGAGTACAGTCTTTCATAGTATTCTGTTGTGATATTTTTGATTTCTGTCGCATCTGTGGTGACAACTCCCTTCTCATTTCTAATTTGGGTTATTTGTTTCCTTTCCTGCTTTTCTTTAGTAAGTTTAGCCAGTGGTTTATCAATTTTGTTGATGTTTTCAAAAAACCAGCTTTTGGTCTTTTCAATTTTTTCAATTGTTTTTCTATCCTCTAATTCATTTAGCTCTGCTCTAATCTTTATGATCTCCTTTCTTCTGGTGCCCAAGGGGTTCCTCTGTTGTTCTCTTTCTACTTGTTCAAGCCGTAGAGTTAGTTCCTTGATTTGGTTTCTTTCTTCCTTCCAGATGTATGCATTTATGGAGATAAACAGACCTCTGAGCACTGCTTTGACTGTATCCCATAGGTTCTGGTAGGAAGTGTTTTTGTTCTCATTGGAATCCATGAATTTCTTTAATTCATCCTTGATTTCCTCTATAACCCATGTTTTTTTGAGCAAGATGTTGTTCAGTTTCCAAGAGTTCCACTTTCTATCTCTGTTTTTTCTGCTATTGATTTCAACTTTTATGGCTTTGTGATCTGAGAAGATGCTTTGCAGTAATTCAGTGATATGGGTTTTGTTGAGCATTGCATTATGGCCTATCACGTGGTCAATTCTGGAGAATGTTCCATGTGCACTGGAGAAGAAGGTGTAGTTGTCTGCTGATGGGTGGAAAGTTCTGTATCTATCAATGAGGTTTAGTTGGTTAATTGTGTCAATGAGGTTTTCTGTATCTTTACTGAGCTTTTTCTAGATGATCTGTCTAGTAATGAGAGTGGAGTGTTAAAGTCTCCCACTATTATTGTGGAGTCATTGAACTCTCTTTTCAGCATAGTCAGTGTTTCTTTGACATATTTAGGTGCTCTGGCATTAGGTGCATAAATATTTAATATAGTTAAGTCTTGCTTGTGTACTGAACCTTTCAGCAATAAATAGTGACCATCTTTGTCCACGATGGTGGATTTGACATTAAAATTGATTTTGTCTGAGATTAGAATTTCCACCCCTGCTCTTCTTTGTTCATTGTTAGCTTGATATATATTCTTCCATCCTTTAATTTTCAGTTTGTTCTTGTCTTTAGGTCTCAAGTGAGTTTCTTGTAGACAACATATGGATGGGTTGTGTCTTTTGATCCAAGATGACACTCGGTGTCTCTTTACTGGAGCATTCAGTCCATTCACATTCAATGTAATTATTGATAGGTATGTGTTCACTGCTGCCATTGTGATATGTTGATGTTTTCTCTGTTGATCTTATTAGTCTGTTCTGGGACACTCTTTTTTGTGAGGTGATTTTTCACCTTTTTCAGAGCTGGTTTTATAGTTGTTGAGACTCGTGTGTTAGATTTCTTGAAATGGTATGATACACCTTTGTTGTGCTTTACAGCTGCCCCTATGAACCCCCTTAATAAACTATTTATAAACCCGATTTTAATTACTACCAGTCTTGTCATCCTCCTCTCCATCTAGAAGGACTATAACGACTGTACTACATCCCTCTTTTTATTATGATGTCACCATAGTTTTCATGATGATCACTGGATTGCTTCTTTCCGTATCAAAGCTGTGATTGACTTTGGAGCCTTCCCTAAATGAGTATTGAGTAGTGTGTCGTTCTAAAATATAAAGTTAGTGGTTTCAGTCTTCTATGCCCGCACCAAGAACTTCTTTCAGTATTTCTTGTAGTTTGGGTTTGGTTTTTACAAAGTCTCTGAGTTTCTGTTTATCTGGGAATGTCTTAATTTCATTTTCGTATTTGAAAGACAGTTTTGCAGGATATATAATTCTTGGTTGGAAGTTCTTCTCCTTCAAGACTTTGAATGTGTCATGCCACTGTCTCCGTGCCAGCATGGTTTCTTGTGAGAAATCTGACAAGAGCCTACAGGGTTTCCCTCTGAATGTTAGCTTTGCCTTGAGTCCTGCTGCCTTTAAGAGTTGCTGCTTATGTTTCATTTTGTTAAGCTTGATTGTAATATGCCTTGGAGTCTTTCTTTTGAGATCTATATTGGGTGGCGTACGATATGCATCTGAGATGTCTATATTCTCTTCCTTCATGATTTCTAGGAAGTTTTCTTTCAGCAGCTCAGCAACAATACTCTCTGTGTTCTCAGATGTCTCACCCTATTCAGGGACCCCAATTAATCGAAGTTTTTTCCTCTTAATAGAGTCCCACATGCTTCTTAATGTTTCTTCATTTTTCTTGTTTCTTTTTTCTGATTTATGCTCATAGACGCTGGCATCAGTAGCTCTGTCTTCCAAGTCAGAAATTCTTTTTTCCATTTGTTCCATTCTGTTTTCTTGGCTTTCCATGGAAGTTTCTATGTCTTTGATTTTCTTCTTGATCTGTTGGATTTCAGAGTACTGGTGTTCCATCAGATCGAACAGCTTGCTTAATTTTTCATTTTGTTCTGCTGCATTTTGTATAAGTTCTAGAAGGGCTCCGTATATAATCATTTTGTATTTACTTCCTGATGCTTTCATAAAAGTTTCTTCATCTGGAAAACTCCTTGGTTGCTTTGTTTGGGAGCCTTCTGAAGCCATGAGTGATTGCTTCTATGCCACAATTGTCTGTTGCTTTTCGGGTCCCATGTGAGTATATAGAGGCTGGAAGAGGTACTGTGAGGATGGATTACAAGTGTTTCTCTAGGCTGTCTTCAAATGTAAAGCAAAAGGTACTTGACCAGTTCACAAGTCAGTTAGGTTTTCAGGTGTAGAGGTCCCTCTTCTCATCTGACAAAGTAAACGCCACTATATCCAACCCCAGATGATATCAAACTAGTTCAGAATACAGCAATGCTACTGCCCTGTTGAACTCTACCAACAGGGCCTAGCCTTAGCCAACACTGTGTCGAGTACTGGTTTTGTTATAGGAAAGCGCTCTCTTATGGGCAGGCTCTGGCTCCCAAGCTAAGAATTAGGTCCAGCTGCGGCCACCATATCCAAGATGGCGTCCTACACACAGGCAGCAGACAGAAGGGCTAAAGGTGCCGAGAGGTAGTGATTCCTCTGATTCTGTTGCAGGGTCCCCAACGTAGGCAGCACTGTGCAAAATCACTACTTTTCTGTCGGAGAAGCGCTGTCCTGTTTGCAGGCGCTGTCTCCCAGGCTAAGAACGAGGTCCTGCTAAAATCTCAATACCAACATGGCGTCCCGCATACTGATTGGAAAGGTCCGTGCAAACCTCGCTAAGGCAGCTACTAAACGAAAGGCTCAAAATGGCTAGATTAGCAGAATCCTGAGCCTGGCTCTCAGAATATGGGAATTTCGCCCGCCTATCCCCCCAGCAGCACGTCTGAGTCCAGCTGCCAGGCAGGACCCAGCTCTGCCCGCCAGCTGAGACAGAGGAAAAAAAATGTGAAAATGGTGCGTTTACCTTCCGTCCGTGAGAGCCGGGGCTAGCCAGGAGTCGGAGTCAGCGAAAGAGAGGAGGTTTTTCACTGAGTGGTATAAAGTCCCAATTAACAGCTCTATGCCGTGTCCTGTGGCTGATTAGGTGATCAGAAGGCTCTGTTTGATTGTCAGTTCAGGTCTTGGTTTCCAGAGGGATATAAGGAGACGTGTGCTTAGTCTGCCATCTTGACTCCGCCCCCATGAAGAATTTTTTTTAACATTTCAGATGTCATTGTTTCTACAGATACTGCTGTGAATATTTTTGTGCAAAAACTTGGTGCACACATATTTGTAAAGTTCCTAGAAACTACTAAATCTCTTGCTAAAGTGGTGATACCAGTTTATATTCCCACCATCAGTGTATAGAGTGCCTGTTTCCCCATCTTGCCAATACTAGGTGTTATAAAACTTTAAACACTGCTAATATGATAAATGGAAAATGATTTCAATCTTTTGTGCTAGTCTTGTATATAACACTGGTACTATGAAATAAATTGGAACCATCACTAAGCAAGTGTTTGTAATCCAGTGTTTTGCATGACTTTTATGGTTCATTTCTGTTTCCAGCTTGTGTGATAACCTGCCTTACATTTCCTACCTATTTTCAACCTTTCTTCCTTGAAGCCTTCCCATGCCAGTGGAGCTCTCAGTGGCCTTCTCCCTTGAATGATAAGCACTTGAATACTTTTTCACAAGAAATGCTATGATAGATCATATGTAGAACTTTTTATGTTATGTTATATTAGAAGAAATTCTATTTTACTAATACTTTTGGCAGCTTACAGCAATAGATAGAAGTTCTGAAAATTCCTTGTACAATTTTATCTTATTTTGCTTAAGTTTCTTGCTTTGTGTGTACTTTGACGGAGGTATCTTTTCGGATTTTTGTCATTAAATGGGACCTGAGATTGCAGTAACTTTATTATCTGTGAAACCCGCCTAGTTTTGATAATAGGTGTCTGAAATGAGCCTACTACTTACAGTGTGGCATCACTGGAGGCATTCAAATGATCCTTGTTTCTTCCTTGTACACAGGGTTAAAATAGACTTGCTCTCAAGTCATTACTTTTCTAAACATCAGAAACACTTTTGATAAAGCTGTCATTTCTAAGCGCCTAGTTTTGAAAACACTAGAGGTAAATTACTTTGAGAAATTTTCTACTTCAGATTAAAAAAATGATACGTAAGTCAGATTGGAATTGAGCCTTTTTTAAAAAAAGGTAGTTTTAAATGTTTTATTTTAAGAATGTTAATACTAAAAAATAGGTGTTTATTAGAATAGTTGAAAATGTTACTGAATCATTTTGTAAAAATTTTGGCAAATAACATTTTTCTAAGTCCAAGCATTTTTATTTTTATTAACATTTTAATTGCACTGAAAATTTAAAATACCGTATGAAAAAATCCCTGCTCCCCTATCTTCCTCCCTTCTTCTATCCTGTCTTGTAATCATTTAAACATCCTTGTGTACATCAAAAGTACATCAGAACTTATCTGATGCTTCATGTATGCCAGTGGTGTTCTGTAGGCACTGGGGATACAGCAGTGAACAAAACAGAGTATCTGTGTGAAACTCATTGTATTGTAGTTAGTGAAAATATATTTTAATTTCAGAAGAACTCAAGAGAAACTGGATATCATGCTATTAACTTCCAAAATGCACTCCCTAATTTTCTAGATCTAAACGTTAAAGAGAAAATAATTGAAGATATGAGAATGACACTGGAAGAGCAAGAACAGACTCAGGCAGAACAAGATCAAGTGCTTGAGGCTAAATTAGAGGAAACGGAAAGATTGGCCACAGGTAAAACACGACTGCTTAAATATTTGAAAATACACTCTTTCTTTTTTTTTCTTAGTTTATTTCCCTTTTAAAAGGAGTATTGTATTCATAATTCATGATGGAAATGTGCTTGTTACATGTTTGGAATCCTCTGTTGCTTGTCATTTTCCACTGTGATCAAAATTGTTTATATAAATAATATTGTGTGTAGTAAAGATAGGTTAAGGACACGTTTAATAGTAACTGGATAAAACCTTGCAGTGTTGTATAGGAGTAGAGTTGCAGCTGAGTTTTCTTCCTGTCCAGCTTTTAGCAGCATCTTCTATGTGTATCTCAGCATGCTCTGCTCCTCTGTCTTCAGAGTAAAGTCAGAGTTTTTCTAGAGGATGTGGCAAGATTTAACACCTATTTACTAATAATAGGAAGCCCTGGTGATGTAGTGGTTTCTAACCAAGAGGTTGGCAGTTTGAATCCACCAACTGCTACTTAGAAACTTTATAAGATACTTCGCCTGTGTCCTGTAGGGTTGCTATGAATCAGAATTGACAACAACGAGTTTGGTATTTTACTAGTAATAAAGCCATATGTGATTTTGTACAAAGGGCAAGGAATTTAAAATTAGAAAATTGCCTTTTGCGTTTAATATGTGGCCTTTGCAGGACACTTGTGCTGTCTAAGCTGGATTTTCTTGTTCTATAAAAATGTGACTGATGATGAAAATAATTGCATTAGCATTGCATGTTATTGTTCTGAAGATCAGATTAGATAGTAAATTTAAAAGCACTTTGCAAACCCTAATTCAGTATTTTGGGGATAAAATGATAATGATGGTAGGTACATGCCACTTCATACTTTCTAGCAACTTTTGTGAATAGGCTATAGCTATGTTTTGGTCATCTAGTGCTGCTTTAACAGAAAGAAATACCACAAGTGCATGGCTTTAACAAAGAAAAGCTTATTATTACACAGTCCACAAGTCTACAAGTCCGAATTCAGGGTGTCCGCTCTAGGAAAAGGGCTTTCCCTCTTTCAGCTCTGGAGGAAAGTCCTTGTGTTGCATCAATCTTTGGTCAGGGAGCATGTTGGCGCCCCAACCTTAGGTCTGAAGGATGCACTCTACTCCCGGTGCTGCTTTTCTGATGGTATGAGGTTCCGAGTTCTCTGCTTGCTTCTCTTTTTTTGTCTCTTGTAAGGATGAAAGGATAAAAGGTGGTGTACGCCACACTCCAGAGAAAACTTACATAGCAAGGGTGTTGCAGTCCAAATCCTTTTTTAACATAGTCATCCTGTCTGTTAGCCACAGGCATAGATTAGGATTTATAGTGTAGGAAAATCACAAAATAATAGGAATGATGGCCCAGCAAAATGGCTACACACATTTTTTGGGAGACACATGGCAAGCTTTCTTTTTTTTTTTGAGAACTACATAAAATTTCTTAATGTAATTAATACTGACTTGAATTTATGCTATATACTTTGAACATCATTCAGCAGAGTCCTGAGAAGTTCTTATATTTCTTCACTAAAAATTTGGTAAGAAATTTTTACAAGTATAGTTGTCAAGATAGTCTGTTTCATCCTTTCCACATTGAACCAGAAACATTCACCAGAACAGCCAGGTTTATGTTCTGCTTTTTCTATGCTCTGCTGATTCTTATCAGTAGTCTATGTCATATGTATTTCTATACAATCTGGCTTTTGTGTGTGCTTTTGAAAATAATAATATTTTATATTTTCAAATCAGAATTGGAAAAATGGAAGGAAAAATTCAAGGATCTGGAAACCAAAAGTAATCAAAGTTCAAATAAAGAATTTGAGGACAACACATATGTACTTAGTAAAATGCTCAGTGAGCTTCAAGATGAGTTAAAGGTATGATTATAAATATATTCGTTATACTTATGGTGGGAAAATTCAGTAATGTTTCATTTAATTAGAAATGGGTACAGTAATACCTGGGAAATATTGAAATATAGATAATAATTTTTCAGTATGCATTGAAATGAGATAGGGAAAGAAATTCCTCATACAAACTACTGTGTGCCAAAGAAGATACAGCAAATGTGACCTCAATTTTATATTTTATATATTTAGTTCTAAAATGAACAATTCTTATGTCTGCATGCCTATTTTTCTGTCCTTAAAGCTCTTACTTACTCATCAGATACAGCTATTGAGAAGATAATTAGGATAATTATTTAGATTAGAATAATCTTTTTGAAGTTGAAGTATAAAATTAGAAAATAATAGAGTTGTGTATCTGAACAGTGAAAGACATATTGAAGCCTTGCTATATAAAAGTTACTCCATTTTTATGTTTATGTTTTTTTCCAGTGTTCACCTCTAACATACTGTGTCTAGAATGCAGTCCATAGGGGAAACGGTTTTTCATGAGATTTCTCCAATACTTTTTAAAATTACATAACTTTTATTAAAAGTTGTGTATATAAAAATAGTTTTGGGATCAAAGAACAAACATCAGGGTAATGGTTTTGGAAATTTGGCAGCATCTAAAGTATTTTCTTAAATTCAGACTGTATATAACCGGATACTGAAAACAAATAACAAAAAAATTCTTATTACTTTGCTTTGTGACTGTTCATTATAGATTGTAGCATTATCCTTTCCACTGTGAAAATTCAAAAGTAGCTATAAGAAAGTAAATGCTGCATTAATTATGAAAAAATAATCATATTGAGAATGTTCATGTCAAAAAATAGTGGTATGTACTTTGCTATTCTAAGATGATGTAACCATACATCTTTGATTAATAATCATAAGCTTTGTAATCCTAGAATGAGCTGCCATAGTTCATTTAAGAGTGGTGGTTTTAAAAGTGTTTATTTATGTTTTTGTACTATAAAATATATTTTTCATATCATAAAAAATAAAGTCTTATTTAGTATATGGGATATATATTTTTAAAGTATTTTTTTCCAGATAAAGTTTTGCTTGGATATTTAATATATTAATTAGGTGCCTTTGAATGTAAAAGTTCTATGAAACTCAATGGAACCTAGTTTGAAAGTGATGATCAACTATATTCTTGCTCCAGCTGTTTCCAGTGCAGTATTTTATGTTTTTTTTTTTTAAAGTTTATTTCAAGTCAACTAGTTTGTCATATTGATTAAATTTGTATTTGGCATTATGAATACTGAGAAATGTTTTATTTTTGAAACTGTAAAATTAGAAATGACCACAAACCAAGTCTCTTTTCCCCTAACATTTAGAATACATGGCTCACTGTAACTGTTTCAGAAATTTTTTTCTTAAACTCACTAATAAAGGAAAGTAACTGGACTTTAGCCAGATTTAAGTCTGTGAATAAAATAGGGTTTGGGAGTACAGACTCTTGAATACTTCTTTTTTGTAATCCAAAATGAATTCTGATCATTACTTTAAAAGAAATATTTTTATAAATTTTTTAAAAGGTGAGATGTAATGGTTTATATATGGAAATGTTGAATAAAATGAATTCTTTTTAAAGACATGTGTGAGTAATTTGTTCCATTCACACATATAGGAATCTGAACAGAAATATAAAATTGATAGAAAAAAATGGCTAGAAGAAAAGATGGTGCTTGTCACTCAAGCAAAAGAAGCTGAAAACTTACGAAACAAAGAGATGAAAAAATATGCTGAAGATAGAGAACGCTGTTTAAAGCAACAAAATGAAATGGTTGGTAACAATTGTCCTGTATCCTTAGTGGATTTCACCTGTTTTTGTTCATCTGTTCAGTTTTTCTCTAGAAAACCTACTAGTTTCTACCTGGTCTCATGTGCTTTTCTATTTGTTTTTTAAAGGCAGATTTTCTGTTTGTAAGATGAGTTTTCTGTCCAAGTTTATCTTTTCTTCCAATTCTAATCCAGTTTTTCAATTGTGGTGAAAATACATGTAATGAAGCATTTGCCAATCCAACAGTTTTTACACGTACAGTTTGGTGACCCTGATGATGTTCCCATGTTGTGTCACCATTACCGCTTTTCTGAGTTCTTCCACACCACTAACTGAAACTCAGTGCCACCCGAAGAAATGACTCCCTTTTTTTGCCATGTCACCTACCCCTGGTAACCACCGATAAGCTTTGCTCCCTGTACATTTGACTATTTCATGTAAGTGAAATCATAGAATATTTGTCCTTTTGTGACTGACGTATTTCACTTGCATAATGTTTTTATGATTTGTCCATGTTGTAGCATGTATTAGAACTTCATTTCTCTTTATGGTTGAGTAATACTCAGTTGTATAGATGGTCCACATTTTGTTTGTCCCTGATCTGCTGCTGGACATATTTCCACGTTTTGGCTAGTGTGAATAGTACTGCAATTAGTGTTGGTGTATGAATTTCTGATTTTGTTCTTCTTTCAGTTCTTTTGGGTATGTATCGAGGATTGAAACCCATTTTATCTAGAAATTTTAAGTTCAAGTTATTCTTTTAACTTTTTAAAGACAATTGAGCAAGTTGAGAAAATACCTAATTGCTTTTTAAGATCTGGATACAAGGCTTCTGTACCATGTTTTAAAATTTCCTGTGTTTTGAACCAGTCTGACATAGTGTATGTATTTTATCTCATAAGCAGATTGGCAGTTGACTTTATTTAAAAATCAAGTAGTTTCCAGAAGAATGTATTGATAGAAATGGCTAAACTATGTGTATTGAAAGTAGTGACTAGAACAGTTGGTTTTGGGAATGGATTGAAAGGGCAATAAATACAGAATTTGGTCATTCAATATATATAATCTATTGTGTATTTTGTTTTATAACTAAATATTTTACGTAGGCTTGACTGTGCAGTTTGTTGTATGCCTTGTTTACAGTTTTATTCATGGTGTTATTTATGATAAAACTATCCAAAGATTTTTAGATTTATAATGTTTCAAGGTTGACTCTAACATTTTCTCTATTTCTTGTTTAGGAAAGACTTACAGAACAGTTGGCAGAGAAAGATACTAACCTTCAAAGGTGGCGAGAAGAACGAGATCAGCTGGTTGCAGCTTTAGAAATACAGCTGAGAGCACTGATTTCTAGTAACGTACAGAAAGATAATGAAATCGAGCAATTAAAAAAGATCACATCAGAGGCTTCTAAAAGGGTCAGTAGAATCTATGCCTTTTTAATTGGACATAGGAATTTTTCAAGAGTACTTAATTGACTCTCAAAGGATAAAAAAAAGGTTCTAGTACACTGCAGATGAACTGCTGTTAAGAATTATTTGGGTATTTGCATGAATTATTGGGAGTTTTTACAGTTTACCATTACAATTACAAGGGGCTACTGCATGGTTTAAAGTCAAGAAAAGTGTGCGTCAGGGTTTGTATCCTTTGACCACACTTACATGGTCAGTGTGCTGAGCACATAATTTGAGAAGCTGGTCTGGGTGAAGATGAGCAGGCCATCAGTTTGGAGGAAAACTCCTTAACAACCTGCATTATGCAGATAACACAGCCTTGCTTGCTGAAAGTGAAGAGGACTTGAAGCACTTACTGACGAAGACTGAAGACTACAGCCTTCAGTGTGGATTATAGCTTAACATTAAAGAAAACAGAAATCTTCATAACTGGACCAGTAAGCAGCATCATGATAAATTGTGGAGAAAAGATTGATGTTGCCAAGGGTTTCATTTTACTTGGATCCACAGTCAACACTCAGGGAGGCAGCAGTTAAGAAATCAAAGGACATATTGCATTGGGATGATTGGCTGTAAAAGATCTCTTTTAATTGTTGAAAAGCAGAGATGTTACCTTGAAGACTAAAATGTACCTGACCAAGCCGTAGTGTTTTCAGTCACTTCATTTACATGCGAAAGCTAGACAACGAATAAGGAAGGCTGAAGAAGAATTAATGTATTTGAATTATGGTATTGGTGAATAATACTGAATGTACCATGGACTGGTGAAAGAACAAACAAATCTGTTTTGGAAACAGTACAACCAGAATACACCTTAGAAGCAAGGTTGGCGAGACTGTACTTTGGACATGTTATCAGGAGGGATCAGTTCCTGGAGATGCACGTCATGCTTGGTAAAATACAGGGTCAGTGAAATAGGAGGACCTGCAGCAAGATGGATTGTTACAGTGGCTGCAGCAGTGAGCTCTCGAGGATAGTGTAGGGCTGGGCAGTGTTTCATTCTGTTGTGTGTAGTGTTGCTATGAGTTGGAACCAATTCTGTGGCAGCTAACAACAACAATATTACAATTAAATTGTGAATGACAAACTGAGAAATGGTACTTTCTCTACTATTTTGTTCATTTCTGCCAGGTGGGGTAATTAGATAACTAGCTGTTTATGATTTTTTTTATTTTAGTCTTTTTAAATCTAAATCTGAAAACTATACGTGTAATTCACCTTAAATATCTTTTAAAAAAGGAGTGGTTTCCTCTGGATTTTGAGGACTTGTAATCTATCAAGTCTAAAGGTATAATTTGAGATTTCTTCATAGAATACTTAGATAGGGTATAGGAATAGAACATGCCTCATTGCTGCGAAAATGGGATAAAAGAAAGAGTAGACAGCAAGAAAAGATTTCTGGGATCAATGTAGCTTTTCTACTCCAATGGTATAATTGCATTCACAAGAAGCCTGTAGTTTTTCAAAATTGTTTTATCAAAAGCAGTTGTTGGTATTCAAATTCCAGTTCTGAACAGATGTTGACCATATCATTTAACTTCTCAAGGTCTGTATTTCCCCATCTGAGAAGCAGAAATAATTTCTATTGTGAATACTAACTCAGAGATTTGCAGTGCAAGTAAAATGAAGAACTATATAAAACATTAGAAATCAAGATATTTTCTAATTCTTGCTTAGGAATTTGAGTGTCTAAAGATGAAAGAGAAAAGGAGAATTAGGTAGTCATTAAAGAGGTCTTTGTTTTCACTGTTGAGTTCACTATATCTTGATTTTTATATTCTGTACCTAAAGTGTTTTGGTATATTTTCAAATTAAATTTCTTGCTCCTTTAATATTTCCATATTTTAGGAAAAGCCAAGTATAGAAATTATGCCTAGACCTACTACCTCAACAGATCCTAGTGGAGTTGAAACCGAAAGTCAACCAACAAAATTTGAAATTTCTACAAATGAAGTTGTGGTGGGTATTTGGTAACGTAGTCTGCTTTGGTGGTAATCAGTTTTGTAGGTACCTTGCTTTACATTACCTAGATGTGCTTTTGGCTGTGTGAAGAAAAATTAGAGGCTTTTGAGAAGAAAATTCTTCTGGGAGATTAGTCCCAAATGGTTATTATCTCTTCTCAAATACAGCAGATATGTTAATGCCATCAAACTTAATGGTGAAAAAAATAGGAAGTCTCAAGTAAGCAGTTCCTTTACTAGGCATTCAGTTAAATAGTATTTTTTGAAATTGCCATTATTGTTGTTGGATATTGTCAGGTCAGTTCTGACTCATAGTGAGTCCATATGAAAGAACTCCCCCATAGGGTGTTTTTTGTTTTCAAATATATTACTGGTTTTTAGGTGAAAGCTTATAACATAGCAAATTAGATTCTCATTCAACAATTCACGAGCAGATCGTCCTGGGACATTATTTACAGTCCCTGTGTAATGTGTCAGCGCTGTCACCATTTCCACCCTGCCTCCTGTTTCATCCATCCAGTCTCTCTGCTCGTACTTACCTTCTCATCTTTGCTCTGTATAAATGTTTGCTGTTTTCTTAGTTCATTGTGTAAAGGGCTCCATAGGTTTTTCTTGTCTGTAATCTTTTTTTTTCTTTTTTATGGTGATTGAGTGAAATTATACAATCTAAATTAATTTTGCATGCCCACTTTTCTGCAGCTCCTTCTGCTTTCCTTGCCCAGTGACAGCACACTCCTCCTTTTCATTCTATACTTGTCGTATCCTCCCAACAATCTCCTATCCCCTACTCTCCCCTATTTAGAAAGACACCAGTAGGACAGCATCCTATAAATGCGTGGAACCATAAAGTACACACCATTTGGTCACATTGTGTCCTCCAGTCTAGTCCATTTTTGTCTGAAGAGTTGACTTCAGTACTGTTTTCTGGGCCGGGGCAGGAGCAGGTCTAGGGGCCATTCTCCCAGGAGAACCCCCAGGCCATCGGGCCATTGGTTGTGGTCTTTTAGTAGAGTTCTTGAGCTGCACTTCTCCTTTCCTTGTGTTACCACAGGGACTGCACATCGTGTGCCCCATCACGGCTGTCTTTGGTGGTGGCCAGGCACCATCTGGTTCTTCTGGGCACATGCTGATACAGTCTCCCACTCATGTGGGTCCTTCTGTTTCCTGGGCTCTTTTTCCCTCATGTCTTTGTTGTTCTCTGTCATCATCTGTTCTGGATCAGTTGGGACCGCTTGCTGTACCTCAGATGGTAGCCAGACACCACTCACCAGTAGGAGGTGCAGAAGGCTCTCTTAGCAAAGGGCTAGTTATGCCAGTGGACCTCGATGTCCCCCAAGAGCATGGTCCCTAGACCCCACTCCTGCTACTCAATCCTTGCAGTATTGCAGTGAGATTAGAAGAGCTTTCAGTTTATGGTGAAGTCCAGTTAAGTTGATCTGCTTTCTACCGTGTGCTGTCACTGCCTTCCTAACCAAATTTCTTTTTTTTTTTTTTTTTATTTTTTTATTTAACACAACTGAGTAAAAATGTACATTCACATGTAAATTTACATGCCCCTCTATATGCAGCTTCCACTGCTCTCCCTGTCCGGTGACTGCACACTATTCCTCTCTGCTCCATACACGTCTCATCCTCCCAACAGTCTCCTTTCCCCTCCTCTCCGTCCACTCCCCTTCCTCCAGCCAGAGGTCAGCAAGATGATATCCTATAGATGTATAGAACCAGAAAGTGCTTCCAACATATGGTTACTTTGCATTGCCAAGTCCATTCCATTCCTGTCCAAAGAGTGGACCTTTGTTATAATTTATGGGAAAGGGCAGCATCAGGGCCGGGGGCCATGCTCTCAGAGGAACCCCAAAACCGCTGGATCATCAATTGAGGTCTTTTAGTGGAGATCTCAGGATACACCTCTTTTTATTCTTGTGTTGCCAGTGAGGCTCCTCTCTGTGAGCTCCGTCATGGCTATCACTGGTGGTGGCCAGGCACCATCCGGTTCTTCCGGTCCCAGGTCGATGTAGGCAACCACTCTTGTTGGTCTCTCTGTCTTCTCGGTTGTCTTTACCGCATGCCATTTTGGCCCTCGGTGAGCATCCGTTCCTGCTGAGTTGGGACCATTTGCTGTTTCCTCGGATGGCATCTTGGCAGCTTTTAAGACCCCAGATGCCACTCACCAATGTGGGGTGCAGAGAGCTCTCTTAGCTAAACGCTAGTTGTGCCAATTGGCCTGGAATTCGCCTAAGAGCATGGTCCCCGGCCCCCCACCCCAGCTACTCTATCCTTGCAGTATTGAGTTCCTAACCAAATTTCTATCAGCTATCTAATCTATGACCAATCCTCTCTCTCCCTCCCCACCCTTGTAACCATCAAAGAGTCTTTTCTTCTTTACATAAGTCTATTTTTAAGTCTTTATAGCCAGGGCCTTATACAATATTTGTCCTTTTGCTGGTGACTGATTTCATTCCACGTAATGTCTTCCAGTTGAAACTAGATTATGAAATGCTTCCTAAAATCATCATTGCTCCTTAGTGTTCTGTTGAGTATATGTACCATAGTTTGTTTATCCATTCATCTGTTCATGGGCATCTAGGTTGATTCATCTTTTTCCTTTTGTGGACTGTGCTGCAGTAAACACTGGTATGCACGTATCTGTTCATGTGACCACCTTAATTTCTGTAGGATATATTCCGAGCAGTGGGATTAGTGGATCAAATGGTATGTCTATTTCCAGCTTTTTAAGGAAGCGCCAGATTTCTCTCCAAAGAGTTTGTACCATTTTACAATTCCTCCAGCGGTGTATGTGAGTTCCTATCTCACAATAGCATTTGTTGTTTTGTGTTTTTTTGGATTATGACCAACCTCGTTGGGGTGAGATGGTAGCTCATTGTAGTTTTGATTTGGATTTCTCTGATAGCTAATGATCATGAGCATTTCCTCATGTGTCTTTTGGCTGCCTGGATGTCCTCTTTGGTGAAGTATCTGTCTGTCTGCTTTGCCCATTGCTTAATTGGGTTATTTACCTTTTTCTGGTTGATATTTTGCAGTACCTTGTAGATTATGGAGATCAGACGTTGATCTGAGATGTAGTTGCCAAATATTTTTTCCCATTCTGTAGGTGGTCTTTTAACTCTTTTGATAGTCTTTGGAAAAGCAAAAGTGTTTGGTTCTTAGTAGTTCACATTTATCTATTTTCTCTTCTGTCTGTTGATTGTGCTTTGTTTGTCAGATTTTGAAGTCTGCCTACATTGTGTATTAGGACTTCCATTGTTGACCCTATATTTTCTTGCATGATCTTTATCATTTTGGGTTTGATCCATTTTGAGTTAGTTTTTGAGTAAGGTGTGAGATATGGGTTTTGTTTCAGTTTTTTGCAATTGGATATCTAGTTTTGCTGTTGTCTGTAATCTTTATGGAAGCAGATTCCTGAATCTTTGAAGTTGTACCCATTCAATAAGTATGTCATCAAAGCTCTGTAACTCACAGAATGTTTCCTTAGTTTGCTGTGGGCTTAGGGTGCCATGAATGAAATCACCTTGGATAATATTAGAGATTGTCATTTTGAAGATGAAATAGAAAAGAAAATGCATGTCACTTAAATTTTTGGAGATAAAATTACTTTTTAAAAAAAATTTTTAAGCACATTTTTGGGGAGCATTCACTGTTGGGAACCGTGGTAAGCACAGAGGTTACAAACATAAATAACACATGATCACTGTCCTCACAGAATAGGGAATCTACTCCTGAAACTGTTGCCTTAAGGTAATCTTTAAATCATAAATATCCCCTGAAGTCTTCTTTAAACCAAACTATACAGTTGTTGTTAGGTACTGTTTCTACTCATGGTGACCCTGTATACAAACAACAGAACAAAGCACTGTCTAGTCCTGCGCTGTCCTCTCCATGCGCCGTGTTTGAACCCATTGTTGCGTGCACTGTGTCAGTCCGTTCTCATTGAGAGTCTTCCTCTCTTTTGCCAGCTCTCCTCTTTACCAATACAGTAGGGAACACTGTAGGTAGCTTAATCAGTGAAGAAGGTCAACGATGAGCATTGTGCTTTTTTAAAGAACTAAATAGGGTCAAATTGACAACAGTAACTCAAAAGAATAGATAACCTTAGGGGACATTGAGTGTATGTTAACAGGGGAAAAACAGCTCAGAAAAGGGATGTGAGAATGGTTAAAACTCAAGAATGTAATTAGTATTACTGAATTGTGCATGTAGAAACAAATTTGTGTGTATTTTACTGTTTATCAACAATAATAACCAATAACCAAAAATATAAGAAGAGTAATGAATATGATAAGATGGGTATATGAATTATTAACTTGTTTATCCTTAAATTATGGGCTAGATGGAATCGCAGAAATATATACAGTGCTGCAAGGAACATAGAAGAGGATACAGTGAATTTTGCTTAAGTAGTTGTGGAAGTGTATTTAAAACACAAAAGTGAAATAAACAGCAGTTTGTCAGAGAAGAGGAAGAAAAAGGAATTTGAATTAGGGGAGTTAACACAAACAATTCTTTTCCCTTGACATTTCCTTGATAGTTCTTCATGAATCTTAATTAGGACTGACTGTGGATACTTACAAAAATCATGAAATTACATAGAAAACCTGGAAGTTGATCCATAAATAAGGTTTAGCTCTTGATTGTACAGGCAGTCACATATAGTGGAGCATTTCTTTCTTTTACAGATTTATACATGCTGCCCTAACCCTCCTGATTTCCATTTCTTATTAAGAATTCTAGAGATTATAGTATATACCACAGCTTTGGGGAATAGTTTTATTATGCTGTTTTATGTTTCTCCCTTGGCTGTGTGCTTACCTGGCAGTCATATACCTGGTAATTGATTGTAGGAGCTCAGCTGGACCTAGCTATCTATTGCCTCTCTTTGTGGCTTGGACTTCTCACAGCACAGTGGCTAGATTTTGAGAAAGGGATATTTTCCAGGCTCATGTCCCAAGAGCAGGCTTTTTAGGATTTATCCTGAGAAGAACATTATGTTACTTCCACCATATTTTGTTGGTCATGAAAGTCATTGAGGCCATCCTGGATTCAGGGAGATGGGAATTAGATTCCATGCCTCGATGTAAAGAGTAGCAAAGAATTTGCATCTAACTTTTGATTGCTCATAACTGGAGTGCTTAAAAATTTTAGACTTTTCGCTTGTAGATTTCTAATTTAGTATCCTTGTAGTAGGGTCCAGGAATCTTTTAAACAAGTTCTCTCGGAAATTTTTATGATTATATGAGTTTGATAAATACTAATGTCTAAAGTTTCCAGTTTTAATATATTCTGTGTAAGCCTAGAGAGAGTGTCTAAGGTCTCATTCTTTTGTTCTCCTTGTAACAGATTTGACCAGCACACTTTATATTTCATACTTTATCTTTCCCAGTTCCTGCTATAGGCATTTAAGGATTTTAAGTCTTTGACATTTATAAATTCATATTTTCACAAGTAATATTTTTTTCCTTTTCTAGGATGGATCTGTAGTCCTTGACTCTTGTGAAGTGTCGACAGAAAGTGTTCAAATAAGTCGATTTCCAAAACCTGAGCTAGAGATACAGTTTACACCTTTGCGGCCAAACCAAGTGGAAGTGAAACATCCTGGTTGTACCTCACCAGTGACAGTTAAGATTTCCAAGTCCAGGAAGAGGAAGAGTAATGACATGGAGGAGGTGAATACTTACCTGGTGAGGCGGTATAACAAGCAAATCTTAGTATTATTAATCCAAGCCACAGTATGTAAATACTGCTTATTAGAGGCAAAAATCATAATTTATGTTACACTTTATACACTTTAAGAACGTCACTGGTTTAGTAGTTCTCAAACACAAAGCTTATTGGTATTAAAGTATGTAGCTAATCCCTTGTTCCAGTGAAGACATGACAGGTCAAATGATGGAGTATTATACTAGCATGCTAGTTAAATAGACAATTCTTACTCAATCCTAGTCGCTTTCTCTCCATGGAAGATGTGTTGTAGCACTGCTAGCCACTTCTTTTGTGGCACATTCTCTCTACCCTAACTTTCTAGGGTTACATCAAAGTATATCCCCCGCCACCTAAAGCCAGATCTTTGGGTAGCAGCCATAGGCTCAGGAGTCTGCACAATTCCTTATACTTTAGACTGTTGGTCCTTTTCTTTCTCTCTAGCCCTTTGGGTTAAGTGACAAGCTAGAAGGACTGTCCTTCCTCATGGACTACCTATGCAGCCTTTCTCCATCACCCCACTTCCCAGTGCTGGGACTTCACAAATCAGTTGTGTTTGCATCCTTTCTCTGAACTGTCTACCTTGGTCGAAGTAAGAGTCCGATTGCCCCTTGTGGGTTTGTTAATTCACTAAGACTGTTATCTACAGTAGGTAATAGGTAGGCAATTCAAACTTACCATTTACTCAGCTGAAGAAAGATACGGCAGTCTGTTTCTATAAAAATTTATAGTCTTGGATTCCCTTTGGGGTGGTTCTACTCTGTCCCTAGGGTTGCTCGGAGTCAGAATTGACTCAACAGCAGTGGGTTTGGTTTATTGGCTTTTGGACTCATAAATTGTGAATGGTATAATCTAATACAATTGTGCAAGGTATAATGTAATAGATAGTATAATGGTGCACAACAAGGGCTATCTAGGATGGTCAGCTATAGGATTCTCTATAACTAAATTCCTCCTAGAAATGGAAAAGATTTTAAGATCATTTAGCGTATGAATACCATCTGCATGCGTGTGGATGCTTAAGTCATACTTAGGATTCTCAGAATACACTGGCCCCTCACATTTCAGCTGTTTAAACAAGGAAGAGCCCATGCATGCGGGCTGACTTCCAGCTTAGATTCCCTTATGGAAAACAGTTGGAGCCTCCACAAAGGAAAATATGTCCATATGGTACACAAATTATACCCTGGGGCTCCAAGTTGTTTGGGGATAAGTAAGTTTAACATATGATAATCAAGCTTCAAAAACAAAATCATCACATAGGGATACTATATCTATTTACTTCTGTTTATTATATTTCTGTAGGCAGGTGTTATTCCACAAATAAACAATTCCACTTAATTTCTTCATATAGTCACCTGACCAGAGACTAAAATCTAAGGGAAACAGGGCTTTCTAATAAAACATGGAACTCTTAGGTGGTGTGGTAATTCAGGTAGAACTACAATTTAACTTGTATATGGCTTGCTTAAAAGTTAGGCTATCATTCATGAAGCTAGTTGGGCAGTGCCTATCAGAGGTGAGATGAGAGACCAGAAGGGGACAGGAGCTTGTTGAATGGACAGGGGTAGAAAGGAGTGTGCTCTTATAGGATGGGGAGGAGTGTAGCTAGAGTTACAGAACAGTGTGCATGTGTGCAGGTTTTGTTTGACAAATTGACTTGAATTGTAGGCTTTCATTTAAAACAAATCCATTTTTATAAAAAGACTTATCATTGAAGATTGGAGGAGGAACTAAGGTATAGGCCAGGATGGGTGGCTAAATGGTCCTAGGGCTCTTGAAAGCAAAACAACTATAATAGATCATTGTTATAAGGAAGCCAAAGATAATATGATAATCATCTTAAGATGTGTATTCAGTAATTTCTAGAAAGTACAGAATGACTTTTATCATGGGTCTGTTATGGCACTGTAAATTTTAAAAGTGTTTAAGAATGCAAATAGCAAATATGATGAAGTCAATCAAATATCTTCACTCATGTCCTTGAAGGTCTTGGAGGGGAAATACAAGTTTGGTTCAGGTGTCTTAGGAAAGCAGGCCGTATACTTGGATGTTATCTACTTCTTGTCCTTGGATCTCAAATTTTTATTTGAGTCCCTCAGCTGGTCCAGCAGTCCACTCTGATGATGAGGCCTTCTTTAGCTTAGACAGATCCATGCCTCATCCCCTTGTGATTTAGTAGTACTACAGTTAGTGAGAAAGATCAAGTAGGGTTCCTTTGATCGAGGTTCTGGTGAATCTTCTAATTGGTGTCTCTTCGAATATATATATATATATACATGTATATATACACATATATATATAGGTATATACACATGTGGTAGACTTACATAGGTTTCTTTAACCTATAGAAAGTACTTTTGATAGTATTAGATGTAAAATTGTTGATGTAAGTAGCATAAGGGAAGATCATTTGATTTTTGAAGAACTGCTGTTATTTCCATATTCATGGAATCCATGGGTAGAATCATTTAAAACATTGAATATGTTTAGTCAGGATTTGGACATGTGCTGTCTTCTAATCCTATTTGAGGTACAAAAATGGAAGTTAAGTGATTACACCAGTGAAATACAGATCTAGACTAACAAGGGGGAGAAGAAAGATTTTGTATGGTTAGTAGAACATTGAACATCAGTAATATTCAGATATAAATCTTAACAGGATTTTTTTAGTTTACTCAGTCCAATGTACTTAATTTTGGTTCCATGGAACTTAAGATGAGTAGCAGTCTGAAAACCTTATCAGCTTCTCCATAAAAGTCCTAGAAATCTCTATTTAGTCCAGTTATATTTACATTTGAAACATTTTAGAACCAACTTGAAGAAACATAACAACAGCATAAATCTGACATAGTTCAGTTTTGTTAGAAATATTTTAGTTAAGCAAAGTAAAACTTACCTGCTGATAACAAAGTGAAGTATCATTAACTTATAATAAGAATAAGAGTATCTTTTGAAAGTGAAAGACTTGATGAAAGTATTTCTAAATATTATGGTTGACTGTGATTTTAAAAAGCTGTAGATATACCATAGAGTAGTTGAAAACATTTTTTTGTTGTGCTTTCGATGAAAGTTGCATCTCAAGTTAACTTGTTTCTCATTTGAAAATTATACAAAAATTGTTTTGTGACATTGGTTGCAGTCCCACAATGTGACAAACTCTCCCCCTTTCCACTGAAGTTCCTGACTGCCCATTTGTCTATTCTTCCTGTCCCTTTTTGCCTTCGTGTCTTGTTTTTGGGCAGGAGCTGCCTCTTTGGTTTAGTATATTTGGTAGAACTAATAAGCACGTTCCTTATGCATATTATTGTTTATCCCATTTATCTGTTTGTTTTCAGCTTTTTTATTTTTCATTAATTACAGTAGAAAAATAAAATTTGTAACATCTATCAATTATCTAATCTATGATAAACCCTCAGCCCTCTACCCACCCATGAAGCCAAAACAGTCATTTTCTTCTGTGGATAATTCTCTTACTAAGTCCTTATAACAGGGATCTCATACAAAATTTGTCCTTTTGGCACTGATTGATTTCACTCAGCATGATCTCTTCCAAATGAGACCATGTTATGAGATGTTTTCTAAAATTGTCATTGTTTTTTATCATAGCATAGTGTTCCATTGAGTATATGTACCATAGTTTGCTTATCCATTCACCCGTTGATGGACATTGGGGTTGATTCCAACTTTTTGCTATTGTGGACTGTGCTGCAACAAATATTTGTGTACATATGTCTGTTCATGTGACAACCTTTGTTTCTGAAAGATAAATTCCAAGCAGTGGAATTACAGGATCAAATGGTGTATCTATTTCCAGCTTTTTAAGGAAGTGCCAGATTATTTTCCAAAGAGGTTGTAAAATTTGCAATCTCACCACCAGTGTAGGAGAGTTCCAGTTTCTCCACAGCCTCTCCAGCATTTGTTATTTTTTGTTTTTTGGATCATGGCCAACCTTGCTGGGGTGAGATGGTATCTCATTGTAGTTTTGATTTGAATTTCTTTAAGAGCTAATAACTGAGCGATTCTGCATGTGTCTTTCGGCTGCCTGGATATCCTCTTTAGAGAAATGTCTGTATGTCTCCTTTGCCCATTGCTTAATTGGATTATTTATCCTTTTCTTGTTGATGTTTTGTAATACCTTATAGATTATGGAGACCAGATGTCGGTCTGACAAATAGTTGCCAAATATTTTCCCCATCCTGTAGGTGGAAAATAAGAGATATTTACAAAGAGAACTACAAGACCTTACTACAAGAAACTAAACATAAGTGGAGTAATCTACCCTGCTCATGGATAGAAAGACTGAACATTGTGAAAATGTCTATTTTACCCAATAATGCAATCCCAATACAAATTCCCATGACATTTTTTAATGAGATGGAGAAACAAATCATCAACTTTGTTTGGAAAGGGAAGAAACCTCGGATAAGTAAAGCACTACTCAAGAACAACACACTGGGAGGCCTCTCACTACCTGACTTTAGAACCTATTACACTGCCACAGTAGTAAAAACAGCCTGGTACTGGTACAAAAAGAGACATACAGACCAATGGAACAGAGTTCAGACCCCAGAGATGCCACCACCCTCCTATGTTTATCCTATTAAAAAAAACCCTGCCGCCATGAAGTTGATTTTAACTCATAGTGACCCTATAGACAGTAGAACTGTCCCATAGAGTTTCCAAGGTTTATTCTATAGGCCTGTCTAATCTTTGAAAAGAATGGTTGGAGAGTGGCTTCAGTTCTGAGTTAGCAGTGAGGGGGGGGAGGTCATTGTTTCCAGGGCTCCCCGAGTTTCTGTCAGACCAGTGAATCTAGGCTTTTTATGTGAATTTGAATTTTCAGCACAAAGCAGGTCAGGAGCTGCCACCGCTTCCTGTGTTACCTATTCTATTGCAAGATTCAGTAGTTCTACATATATGAACAGTCAGATTGCAGCAGTGAAAAGTTGTATTTAGTTCTTCAGAATCTCAGTGAAAAGGCTGTGGGAGTCCTTGTAGCAGCCCCCAGCAATGTACATGTAACCTAAATTAACATAGTTTAGAGTCAGCCAGACATCTGGGAGATGAAAATAACCAAACCAAACCCCTTTGCTGTCGAGCTAATTCTGACTCATAGTAACCCTATAAGGCAGACTAGAACTGCCCCATAGGGTTTCTAAGGAGCACTTGGTAGATTTGAACTGCCAACCTTTTGGTTAGTGGATGTAGCTGTTACCCAACCACCATGCTACCAGAGTTTCCATCTGTAAGAGACAAAAAGGAAAAAAACCCTCATTGCCATTGAGTTCACTCCACCTCTACTCTGTAGGACAGAGCAGAACTGCCCCATAGAGTTTCTAAGGAGGAGGACCTGGTAGAGTGGAACTGCTGACTGTTTGGTTAGCAGCTGTAGCACTTAACCACCAGTTTCCAAATGGAAAATGAAGTGAGCTTAATCAGCCAGTAGATGGTAGCAAAGGCACAAAAAATGTTCCTACAGACAAACTAAAGGAAAAGGTTTGCGCATGGAATTACACCTTTTGTCACTAGATGGCAGACTCGGCTTTCTAAGAATTTCTGCAGAAAGTGTTCAGATAGTGAAAGGAACAAGATGGAACACTCCAGATAACTTGAGCCCTTTTCTGAAAAAAGTTTGGGGAAGCTATCAATAGTTTTGACTGCAGGGTCAGAATGTGTTTACAACCTGTGCCTTTTGTTTTTTATGCCTGTAAGACTTGAAAGCATCTGCAGAGACAACGTTCAAATGGTGAGTTAGAGATTGGCAAACAGAAAAGTAAAGATAAGCATGAACAATTACTATTAGCAAGATACGGCCAATAGTTAGCACATTTATAACATTCAGATCGCAGTTGAAAACATAAACATTCCAAAAACACATTCAGCCAGGAATTAAAAAAAAGACCTACAACAAACTTGCTCAGCTGTGAAAGGTGAAAAATCAAAGTAGCGAACAAAACCTAAAACCAAACCCACTGCCAGTCGAGTCGCTTCTGACTCATAGTGACCCAGTAGGACAGAATAGAACTGGCCCATAGAGCTTCCATGGCGCGCCTGGTGGATTTAAACCGGCAACCTTTTGGTTAGCAGCCGCAGTACTTACCCACTGCGCACCAGTGTTTCCAAAGCAGAGCAAGATTTGGTAAATCCCAAAGAACCCGGTGGAAATGCTTTGGAGTTCTGTGCAGGACCGTTTCAAAGGGGTCCCAGACAGAGGAGGGCAAAAGGGGCCCTTTGTCAGTGCTTGATTGAAGTTCAGCCCGTCAGCGTCCCGCCGGGGAAAAGTGGGTCTGGATCTTGTTGACTAATGTCGAATGTCGTGGAGGACAAAGACTCTGGTTCTGTTGACATAAAATTAAATAGATTTACTGAAAGCAATGTATCATTCGAATAGGGGAACGTAAAAGCCTCAGGACCTGAGGCTCGCAAATCAGGGAGGGGGTGCAAATCGCACATAATCGTGATATTGCTGTGTGTGATTTGCAGCCCCTCCCTGATTCGTGAGCGCCAGGTGCTGACGCTTTTACGTTCTGGTGAATGCAAGGTTCTGATCGTTTTACAGGGACTGAGGCCGTTCAAAGGCGAAACAAAGCACGCAGTGATTTTTAATATTATCGGTTACATTAGTACAGCTAGGATGCATTGATTGGTTAAAGGACAGTTGTGAGGTACGCGATTGTGGAGGGGGTCTCAGGACTGTCACAAAACAGTAGCGTGACTCCGGCAGGATGAATACTGTTGGAAACAAGTTATTAAACATTATCTAACTCAGCGGAAGAGCTAACAGAGTTTCTGTAAAGTTTGATTAGAGATTTACATTCTTAGCTTTACCACAAAGAAAATTTCCTTAGTGACAGATCTGGTTCTTAAGTGACCGGATTTGAGTCTGGGTGAAAGGTTACCGTGAGCGTTACCGTTAATGCGTCGGTTCAGCCGTTTTCCTTTGGGTCAGGTGCCTCTTGATTTTTATACCTCGTATTAGTAGTAATATACAGCCTTCACAGAATTTTTTTTTATGTCTAGAAAAATGAAATATAGTTAACCAGAGCTGATTTTTTTTTTTTTTTTTTTTTAGGACTTGGTGACGTGTGAAAATAAAAAGAATATCACACCCAGACCTAATTTGACATTCCCTGTTTTAGAACATAGAAGTTCTTCTGTCAAAAAAGAACAAAAGGTCTGTCTTTCTCCCAGATTGACTATTTTCATAACATAAAAGTTGAAAGCAAAGATATCCAAGTCTGATTAGTAATTATTTGGAAATGTAGTTTTGTCCAGTTATAATTCATCATCTATACTCTAGATGTGTGTTTCAGTTTGGAATATAGCTTTTAACATTTGTCTAATAGCTAGCTCTTTTCCTTGTGTCAAACTCTGATGTAACAATCACATATCACATTCATTCTGCTCTTTACCCTTGGCATATGCATAGTTTTAAGTTTGTATCTGGGAGTTTATAACCTGACTGGCTTTTTAAATTCTACTTTTTAATTATGTTAATTATTGTAGATAAACATAGTAACTTTACAATTTTGACTGTTTTTGGTAAATCTTCTAAGCACAGCTATAATCGCTTTTTTGTAAGAGTTATTCATCAACAATAACAAAAAAATATGTGTTTATTAGGATTCTATGCGTCCATCATCTAAGTCATCTAAGAAAACTTATTCTTTACGAAGTCAGGCATCTACGGTTAGTGTAAACTTGGCCACTAAGAAAAAAGAAGGACCACTACAGAAAGTTGGAGACTTCTTACAACAGTCTCCAACAATTCTTCAATCAAAAGGTTTGCATAGAATTAATTAAATATCTTTGTTGTTATGTGCAGGGTATTTTCTAATATTTGATTGGTTTATAAACCCAACAACAGTTTAATATGAATACTATACCAACTATTCTAGATACTGTAAAAGGAAAGCGGTGAAAAGGTAGTATGCCTAGGTGCTCACTATGTAATGGAGTAGAAAGAACCCTATTTAAATAGTTAATCCAGGGAAGGCTGCTTAATGTAATATTAGAGGTATAAGCAAAGTGCTAAGTTAGTAGTGAAGGCCAAAGAACTGTTGGTGGGCTTTGGGAAGATTTTATGGAGGAGATGAAATATAGCCTGGGTATTAATGACATGGCTGTAACAGATAGGAGGAAGGGTGTCATAGATATCCTTTTTCCTCAAATAATTATGTGCTCTAGAAGTATTCATACAAACCCTGGTGGTGTGGTGGCTAAGGGCTGTGACAGTTAACCAAATGTCAGTAGTTCAAATCCACCAGGTGCTCCTTGGAAACTATATGGGGCAGTTCTACTCTGTCCTGTAAGGTTGCTGTAAGTTGGAGTTGACTCAAATGACAAGGGAGGTTTTCAGAAACAGTCATTTTTAGAATGATGGCATGTACTTAAGGCCAAATAATCACTTAAAATTAAGTTCACAAAAACCCAGTTTCCAAAGATCTTGTTATCAAAAGGAGTGTCATGTGATTTCATTTTGAAACTATGCCTTGAACTATTAAGTATCAGTGTTCTTCTTGAAAATTTAAAATATTCTAAGATTACTAACCAAAAAGATCAGCAGTCAGACTATATCAGGCACTCCTTAGAAACTGTTTGGTCAGTTCTTCTACTTTGTCCTATAGGGTTCCTGTGAGTCCAGACGACTTGGTGGTAATGGTTTAATGTAGTCCTTTGAGTTTGTTGTGTCATGCCTCAGTGTAGTTTGGAAACTTTGGACATACTTACACCGATATGTCTACTTTTTTAAAAAACACACTTTAGACACAAATACATGAGCCCTGGTGGGGTAGGGTAGGATAGTGGTTAAGAGCTCAGCTGCCATCTGAAAACATCAGTGGTTCGAATCCACAAGCCACTCCTTGGAAGCCCTGTGGGAAAGTTCTACTCTGTCCTTTAGGGTCACTCTGAATCAGAATCAACTCAATAGTACCAGCTTTGGTTTAGTTTTATACACATGCATAAAGTATACATCTTTTACATATATGTATATTTAAAGTCTACATTTTGTGTGTATGTACATAAAGTGTACCTATTACATATATATGTATTTATATAGTTTATCCAAGCATGGGAAAATATCTGGAAGGGCAAATAATAGCTGTTAAGGGTCTAAATTTGAAGACGAGGGACTTTTATATTCTTAAATATTTTATTTAAGTTATATTGATTATCAATTTTATGTTAAAAGGAAGTATGTTTTTGAGAAGGAGATACTAAGATGATTACTGTACTCAAATGGCTTAGTTTCTTTATTATTGTTTTTATTTTTTTATTATGATTGAATGAAAATGTACATTCCCATATAAATTTGCGTGCTGACCTACATACAGTTTCCACTACTCTCCCTGCACGGTAACAGCACACCCTTCCTCTTTGCTCTATATATGTCCTGTCTTCCCAACAGTCTCCCATCTTCTTCTCTCCACTCATTCCCCTTCCTCCAGTATGAGGTCAACAGGGTGACCTCCATAAAGTGCCCACACAATATGGTCACTCTGCGTCACCAAGTCCAATCCATTGCTGTCTGAAAAGTTGACCTTCACTGTGATGTATGGACAGGGGCAGCATCAGAGCCAAGGGCCCTGCTCCCAGGAGAACCCTGAGGCACCTGGACCATCAACTGTGGTCTTTTCGTGGAGATCTCAGGGTACACCCCTATTTATGCTTGTGTTGCCAGTGAGACTCCACTTTGTGAGCTCCATCGTGACTATCACTGGTGGTGGCCGGGCACCATCTGGTTCTTCTGGTCACAAGTCAATGTAGACATCCACTCACATGGGTCTCTCTGTCTTCCAGATTCTCTTTCCCCCATGTCATTATGGACCTTGGTGATCATCTGTTCCTGCTAAGTTGGGACCATTTGCTGTACCCTCAGATGGCAGCTTGACAGCTTTTAAGACCCCAGACACCACTCACCAATGTGGGGTGTGGAGAGACCTCATTAGCAAAATGTTAGTTGTGCCAGTTGGCCTCAATTTCCCCTGAGAGCACGATCACCCGTCCCCCCGCCCCAGCTACTCTGGCCTTGCAATAAGGTTAAGATAGGAGTACACAAATTGTGTTGAAGTCCCATTAATATTGATCTTCTTACACATTTGTGCTGTCACCAATTTCACTCAAACAAATTTCTAACAACTATCCAATGTAATCCCTGCCCCCTCGCCCTTCCACCCTCCCCACCCTTGCAGCCATCAAAGAGTCTTTTTTGTTATGCATGATTCTGCTTTTAAATTCTTATTGTAGGGGTCTCATATAATATTTGTCCTTCTGGAATGGCTTAGTTTCTTAATAGCTTCCCAACTTAACACAATTGACATAAATTTTTAAAAAATCCTATTTCTAAGAATATAATCTTTTTTAAGTTTTAAGAAGTTTCAGATTATTAGTAGTACAAAAAATATCTGTTATAGATCTTTTGGAAGTATAAGGCAAAAAGAAAATAGAGATTAGTTCTTAAAATTCTGTTGCTTTGGTAAGCATTATTAATATATTACTGAGTGCCCCTGGTGCCCCAGCTTTCTTCTCTTTCCCATCTTCCATCCCTTCTGTGTACAGCAGCCAGAGTGATCTTTTCAGATGCGAATCAAAGTATAGCCTGCTGTGACTGTCTCTCCCACTGTCTCCTGTTCTAGGATTGGTAACTAGTGAGCTTCTATCCTCCTAGGTTCTTCACAACTTCTAGGATATGCTGGATTCTTTCTTGCTTTGAGGTTGTTACACTTGTGTTTTCTTTTACCTGTGGCACTCTCTAACTTCTCACGTGGCTGCTGCCTGGTCATCTTTCAGCCTCATCACAGATGCTCCTTTATCAGAGATGCCTTCCCTCACCAACCTATCACTAGCCCTCATTCCAGCCCCACTTAATCTTTATTACTCTGTCCTGGTATTTTCTTCTTAGTGCTCTAATTATCTTTTTTGTTTCTTTGTTTTTTTAATTATTTATCTTCTGCTAGAATGCAAGCACTGTAAGGGCAAATTGTCCTTATTCGGATTCTTTGCTTATTATAGTGGCTGATACATACCTGTCCTAGTTGTCTAACGCTGCTGTAACAGATGTACTGCAAGTGAATGCTTTAACAAAGAGAAGTTTATTCTTTCACAGTCTAGTACTGTCAAGTCCGAATTCAGGGAGCTGGCTCCAGGAGGAGGCTTTTTCTGTTGACTTTAGAGGATAGTCTGAGTGATGCTTCAGTCTTCGCATGGTCTGAGAGCACCTCAGAGCAGCAACCTCAGACACTAAGGATGCTGTGTGTTCCCAGTACTGCTTTCTTGGTGGTATGAGTGTCTTGTGTCTTTCTGTTCACTTCTCTCTTTTGTAGCTTAGAAATTGGCCTTAGACATTGTCTAATCTCAGTATATCTCATCATTATAACTGCCACTAATACATTTCATTTCATCGTAGTGATAGGACTTACAACACACAGGAGAATCACATAAAATGGTGGACAGTTACACAGTGTTGGGACCCATGACTCAGCTAAGTTGACAGATATTTTGGTGGGACACAGTTCAATCCATAATAATACCCCCCAGCAACAAAACCAACTTCACTGCCATCAAGTCGATTTTGACTCACAGTGACCTAGGACACAGTAGAACTGTCCCATAGGGTTTTCAAGTCTGTAAACCTTTACGGAAGCAGGCTGCCTGTGGGTTCAAACTTGCAACCTTTCAGTTAGCAGCTGAGTGCTGCTGGCTGGTACATAGAAACTCTCCATTTAGCATGTTTCCTTAAATTGTTGTTCTTTCTCTATTTTAAAAAATGTTGATATTGTACATGTTTGGATTTTTCTCTCCATGAATTTTCCTATTTGGAAATATGTTCTCTATTTAAGGCAGTGTGTGTCCATTGAAAAAAAGAAAGTGCAAAGTAGGAAATTAAAAATTTTTTTTATTATTCCACTTTCCAGGAGCATTCAGCTGCTACATTTGGTTTCTATTCCTTTGTGTTTATGTATGTTAAGTATAAGTGAAACCCATTGTCATTGAGTTGACTAACTCATACTGACCCTAGAGGACAGAATAGAACTGTTCAGTAGGGTTTTCACAGAGCAGCTGATAGATTCAAACTGGTGACCTTTTGGTAAGCAGCCAGAAGTGTAACCACTGTGCTACCAGGGCTCTGATATAAGTAAAGGGCTCACAATGTGCAGACTGTTTTCACATGATGTTCATTGTGTGCATCTTTACGTATCAGTCTTTAACTATACTACCTTATTATTATTATTTCTAATAATGCATAGTCTACTAGGTTTGTATCCTTTTGTTTAATGTAGCAGAAATCTCTTCCAAGTCATTAAAAAGTCCTGAGTTTTACTGGTTATTGTATAACTTACCTAACTTTTTCTCTATGTTAAGCATCAATCAATAGATATTTTATATACTTGATTTTGTTTGTCTGATCATTGTTTCATGTGCTTATTAGGCACGTCAGTTTTTCTTTGTGAATTTTCTATGCATATACTCTGACTGTTTATGTATTGTACTGTTTTTCTTACTTATATATGGTTTTTCTTTTTTAAGGATTTCATATCTTTGCAGCCAGGAAGTTATTTTTTATTTCAGAAATTAATTAATGAATTTTTTTCATAGCTAAGAAACTAATTGAGACAATAAGCACTTCAAAGCCTGTAAATATGGACACAAGCAAGGAAAGTGCATCTCGACCAAAACGAGCCAAACGGAAATTATACACAAATGAAATTTCTTCTCCTATTGATATATCTGGTCATGTGGTAAGCTAATGTTTCGTTTTTGATAAATGTGAAACTGTTTTTTAATCTTGAAGTATTACCATTTTAATTCCATTATGGTTTGAATTTTTACTCTTTAAATTAGGTTTCTTGAAGTAAATACTCTAAATGCCATACTTTTGGTCTCAAGGGTGCTGAATGTATAGTAATTAAGTTACCATATAATTAATTAAATAATTAAATTACTGTGGTATTGTATGCATTAATGTGCAAAAGTGTTGGAAAACTCATCAGAGGAGCTTTAATTCCATCAGTAGACTTAACCACTGTTTACTTATTTACATATAACATTTTCTTCTTGTTATCTTTATCATCACAAGAGTTATAATATCTGTGCTAAAATGTACATGGTAAAAATGTATAATGGACATTCAGTCATTTCCCTTGGGTTCTGTTCTATGACTCATTCTCACTGATACCAGACTGTGCTGTTACAGGCAAGTTCCAATTTTCTAATATGTTTACGTTTGCTTAATGTGTAAAAGTGAATGTTGAAAAGTAATGAAAGGCAAAATCTTCAACAAGAAGTGGCAAGAAAAATCAGGCAAAACCTTTTGCAACAGTAGCTATTAGACATTTGAAGGCACGTGGTAAAGAGTTAGGGTCAGTTAGGAAATGTTCTTGTATAACTTGTTTAGTTGGTGATTCTCTACCGTCTGTCTGATAAGTACATCATTTTTTCCCTTAGCTGAATATTACTTCCATTCTTAATTGCAGTATAATGCATTCTCTACCTTCTAAGTTTAACTCATTGCTGTGAAAGCTTGTTTTTTTTAAAAAAAAAACAACACTGAAGCACTTTTCTTCAAATATTTCATTAACTATTTCACCTATAAAACACAAACTTGTTGCTGTCAAGTCAATTCTGAATCATAGTGACCCTATATGGCCAGCGTAGAATTGTCTCATAGGGTTTCCAAGACTGTGCATCTTTATAGAAACAGACTGCTACATCTTTTCCTCACAGAAGGGTTCCTTGTTATTTCTCTAGGCATGCATTTTAAGGAAGACTTTATATTTTCAGTCTGAGAGGATGAAAACATTGCAGTGTATCTATTTCAGTTATTAATCACATGAACATATCATTTATTATTAAAAGTTTTCAGTTGAAATTTTTTTAATAATAGTGAAATTATAAATTTCAGATATTGATGGACCAGAAAGTAAAAGAAAGTGACCACCAGATTCTCAAACGACGGCTTCGCACAAAAACAGCTAAATAAGTCCATCATGGAGAATGTTTTAATATAGATTTTATTGTCATAATCATAGTAACTTACATCCTGACTTTTTAAAAATGATTATATATATAATGATGCCCTAAATTCCTCTGTACATTGACTTCTGTTTTATATATAAGTGTAATTTTACTTCAATAAAGAATGTAAGTCAATAATCAGTTTCTTTGTATACTTTTATAAGGCCTTGAAGAGTAACTTCTTTTCAAATTAGATATATTTCCTATTATCCATGGCACAGAACCATTGAGGAGCCTAAGAAAGATGCTATTATTCTTGTTTTTCTGCACATGGGTTTTACAGGTCAGATATTTGGTTTGCTTATGCTTACCAATGTCTTAGCATTTGTTTTTCTGTATTAGGTTGTTAAACTGATTTCACATACCTGTTGAGTTGTAACTGGAATCCATAGTGTTGGATCCAAGAAATGCAAAATACAGAACAGGAGAGATAGGAAGGGAATCTCTGAATGATTATAAAAGGAGATTCCAGGGTGACAGTTGTGCAGCACGTGTAGCTAGTCTACTTGAATCAGGAGCAGAGATCTTTGGAAGAAATGCCTCCGGGATGGAATTGATTAAATGTTTGATGTGAAAAAAACTGGAAGATTTAGACATTGATGTTTGGGTATTAATTAGAAAGTGAAATGTTGCGAATTGAATTGTGCCCCGCCCCCAACAATATGTGTTGTAAATCCTAGTTGGTAAACCTGTGGATGTAATGTCATTTGGAAATAGGACTTTTCCTTGTTTATGTAAATGAAACCATGTTAGTGTAGGAAGTGTTTTAAGCAAATTGTCTTTGAGATGTAAAAGAACAGAGAAGATTCAGAAAAGGAAGTACAAAGGAAGGGAAAGTTATAGGCCATATGAAGATCACTGAGGAATGAAGGACCAGTAGCTGAAAACAAGACAGGGAATTTTTCTTAGAGCTGACACTGAGGGGAAGCCTTCCCCTAGAGTCAGCATCCTGAAGTCATACTTCTAGCCTTCTGAACTGTGACAAAATAAATTTGTTAAAGCCACTCACTTGTAGAATTTCTTTTATACCAGTACTATGAAACTAAGATACAAAGCAAATGAGAAAAAAATTTTAAGTAGTATTAATTCCAAGGAAAGCAAAATGTTGTAAGGAAGGAAAAGTAATCCGTAACGTAATTATTCGGTTTTAGCAGGATACAATATTTCCATCATCATAATGCAGATATTCAACACTGACATAACAAGAAAAATTGACATAATTATTTAGAGAAAATAGGGATATATGTGGGCAGTGGTACTATTTGTTATAAGATCTCATATTCTATAATGCGAAGTCAGTAAATAATATAAAATTAGAATGGTATCCAGTATATTTTTGTTATTATTTAATTATGTGAAGTACATTCTAAGAGGAAAAGCTAAAACACTGATTGCTGTGAGGACTGGAAGAAATAGGGTCAGAGGACTCCTGTGTTTATTGCTGGTTTGCATATATAACATTTTAAAGTGGCATAGTTCAGTAAAAATGTAAGTTTATTGAAACAGTAGTAGTGGAACGTATGGGACTAGCCTTGTTTATCTATAGTATACTTCCTGTCACTGTTTTGTTCAGAAGCAAGAAGTTAAAATTGTTTATTAGGAAGTTTATATTTAATATATAGTTTATGAAGCATTCTGAAATTTTAGCATAACAAGTCTATTGGAGAAGCAATAGTCTGATTATCTGCCCATGTTTTGTATTGGGTGCTTAAGTGAACATACACTTGGGTAGCTGATTAAAGTCTATGTTTGTATGTTAGGTGTTAAATCGATTCCAGCTCACAGTTACACTACAGAGCAGAGTAGAGCTGCCCTAAGGGTTTCCCAGGCTGTAATCTTTGTAGAAGCAGGCCACCGCATCTCCCTGCTGAACCACTTACCTCTCACTCAGCAGGCAAGCTTTTATCCACTCAGACCCAGTTGAGTTGACTCTTACTCATAGCAACACTAGAGGGCAGTACAACTGCCGCATAGGGTTTCCAAGGCTGTAGATTTTTATGGAACCAGACTACTGTATCTTTCTCTTGTAGAACAACTGGTGGGCTTGAACTACCAACCTTCTGGTTAGCATCTGTGCCACCTGGGCTCCTTAATTAAAGCATCAGGGCATTAAGATATGTTGAAAACATGGAACACTGTAGCACATTTAAATACAATTTTAATAAGACATCTGTGGTGCAATAGATTACTTTTGTGTGTGCTTTGTCACCAGGGAGTCTTCAAACTTCCACCCAAGTGATGGGATAGAACTGTGCAAATAAAGTAATTGTGACCCACCAAGAAGGTTGGTCATTTTTGCTATTCCAACAGGCTTAAAAGCTAATTTTAGAGCTGGGAGAGGATCCTACCACCACCTAGGAAGAAGAGCGAAGAGCAGAATGTATTCTTTGGAGCTGGAACGCTTGCACTGAGAGACTGCTGGAATCAGGAGACAGAGAAAGCTGTACCATAGAAGACGGCAAGAAGTAACGGCAGAGGAACAGGCAGCAGGAGAAACTGGCTTATGAAGCAAAAAAAGCTGAGTGCCTGTGGGCAACAGGCTTACCAGTAGAGTGAAGTGCCTCTGGGTACTTATTAGCAAAGCGAAAAGAGCTATGTTAGACTTGTCCAAGCATGTCAGACACTGAGGGGGCAGAGAGGCATGTCTGTGGGCGTGGCTGAGATGAGGCTGTCCTGATGAAAGAACTGTATACTGCATGTTCCCGAATTATGTTGTAATCTGTTACTTCCCTAAAAATCCCATTATTGTAAGTATTGCCTGTGAGCCTTGTGTGACCATTGCAAGGAATAATGGAACTCAGCAGAGAAATAGAGAGAGCCTTGGAAGGACAGTTGTTTGAATTGGTAAAGATGTTAGAGAGAGGAGGCACATTTGACCTTGCCTTTTAGGAATCGGCCTTGGGCTTTTCATCTTGATTCTTCCTCCACCTTGTGAAATTAGAGAAGGTCATACCACCACATTTTTACAGCGTTAGAATAATTTTAGAGGCTTCCATTTCTGACCATGGTGGAGTAACTAGTAGTAGATTAGCTTTTCTTCCATATGTATCTGTTAGGGCACAGGACAACAGACAGCAGTAAATGATCTCTGAGGGAAAGCAAATTCATAAAACAAGCCCCACAGTTGTACTTGTTCTCTTCCTTTTGACAGTATCCCTACATAGCAGTGAGCTACAGCCAAAACAGAGAATAGAGTTCTGGCTGTGGTATGGAGGCAAACATTAGTTTTGGACCACTGCAGTGGCTAGATTTTATAGGAAGAGGATACCAAAGAGTGGGGAGCTGTGCACAAGAATTACTCAAAAGTATGCAGTGATTTTCTGCAAGTTTTTCTTAGGACTGGGCCCAGGTGTAAAGTGAGACCATGCGACACCTACCAGAAAGCTGCTGCTAGGGAATTCAGAACGAAAGATGTGCTAGATATGGACCACTGATGGGAGATTTTGAAGTTCTTTTCCAGGTGGTGTGGAAAGACTTCATTCACGGATCCAGCTGAGACATCAGAAAGCCCAGAAGTTAGGAGTTAACAACTGTACCATAGAGAAAAGATTAAAATCAAGCTTCAAGATCCACAAGGAGGATCAAGTTAGAAGGTTGAATTCTGCCAGATTAGAAAGACTTGAGAAACACTTTGGGCTTTCCACAAATTTACATCAACAAGACATAAAACCAAGCCTTCACAAGTTGAAAGTAAGCAGCCAGTAACCAAATGTTTACTAGAAGAAAAACCAACATTTTTCAAAGGAAAACACCTTAGGAAACCCAGGTTTGGTTCTTGACTAATGGACCTCAAGAGCTTGTCTATCAGTGGTGGCTTATGTGCTACTATGATGCCAAACAGGTTTCATTGGAGCTTCTATACTAAGAAAGCCGTGGTGATCAAATTCTGAAGACTTAGCCAGTGAAAACCCTATGGATCACATTGTTCTGATTCCACTGTGCATAGGGTTGGGTTGCCTTGAGTAAGGGGCTGACTGCTGAGCAGCAACTTATTTCAGTGTATGAATAAATGTTCATATTAGAGAAGACAAACGGTTTAAAATAAATTACCTATGCTATTTTATGCTAATTTATTCAAAATAGGTAAAAGGAAGGAAATTTATGCTAAATGAGTTCATGCAAATTACATTCACAATGAGAAAGAAATAATGGCCAGACTAGAAATCAATGAAATAGAATACCCATGAAAATCAGTGAAGGTAAAAACTGACTACTGAAAAATTAATAAAATTAACACTGTAAACTCTCCTACACTACTGGTAGGATTGCAAAATTGTACAGCCTTTTTGGAAAGCAATCTGACACTTCCTTAAAAAGCTGGAAATAGATATCCCATTTGACCCAGTAATCCCACTGCTTGGAATATATCCTACAGAACCGAGGGCAGTCACATGAACAAATACACATGAATGTTTATTGCAGCAGAGTCCACAATTGCCGGATGGAATCAACCCAGATGCCCAACAATAGATGAATGGATAAACAAACTATGGTACATATACTCAATGGAACACTATGCAATGATAAAGGACAATGATGATTTTCAGAAGGATCTCATAGCCTGGTTTCAACTGGAAGACATTATGTTGAGTGAAATCAGTCAGTGGCACAAGGACAAATATTGTATGAGACCCCTACTATAAGGACTTAAAAACAGACTCATGTACAGAAGAAAAGAATCTTTGATGGCTGCAAGGGAAGAGAGGGAGAGGGTTGGTTATAGAGTAGATAATTGATAGAAATTTGGTTGGGTGGAATCAGTGATGGCACACGTTAGAAAGAAGGTCAATTTAACTGGACTTCCACATAACCTGAACACTCTTCCAGTCTTAACCCAATATCGCAAGGGCAGAGTAGCAGGGGCAGGGGGCCTGGGGACTGTGCTCTCAAGGGACATCGAAGCTAATTGGCATAACTGGCCTACTGCTATGGGTCGTGTGCACCTCGTGTTGGTGAGTGGCATCTGGGGTCTTAAAAGCTAGCAAGCTGCCATCTGAGATACACCAGATGGTCCTAACTTACCTGGAACAGAGGATCACCAGGGACAACAATGACGTGAAGAAAACAGAGCCCAGAAGACAGAAGGACCCACGTGAATGGGTGACTACATCAACATGTGACCAGAAGAACCAGATGTTGCCGGGCCATCACCAGTGACAGCCATGATGGTACTCACAAGCATTTGGAAATAAGTAAATGAGTCTTTCTAGGGGCCCAAACAGCTTGTGATTCCCTTGCTCGGTTGTGGTACTGATACATATCATGTACATGACATGCTTCATGGAACATGGGACTAGTATGGCCCGCTTGCATTAGTCACCTTCCCAATGACATTTTTTATAATGTTTGCTTCCCTGATGACATCTTTTATAAAGTGTTCACTTCCCTGAAAGAATTGTGTGATGCACTTCCTGGGCCATGGAATAGATGTATACCTCATTTATTATGTACTTCATGGAACATGTGACTGTTAAGTTCTGCAGCTCTGTATTGCCTGTGGCTGATTGGTGCCGATGAAGAATGCCACACACGAAACACTGGTGGTAAGGAGGGAAACTGGTATCTCTGACACCCCAGCAACAGCTCTTGGCTATCATGGAGTTCCCTTTTATTTGGTGAACAAAACAGGTGTACTGCAGTAAAGCAGGCATTAATTTGAATAGAGTGTGGATAGTTCCCCATAAAGTAAATGGGTTCTTCCTGTCTAAGTAACATAACAAAGGCCACTTTCTCAGGTGAATTCACCTCTCCAGGAGGTAAGCCTGGGCATGGGTACCAAGGTCACATTCAGCGGGCCAGACCCATGTTTGTGAGGGTCTGATGTCACACATTCTAGCCATTTGTGGCTGTTCTGTATTCATTCATTCCAGACTCACAAGCCCTGCACCCAGGCCGCTTTATTTGCCCTAACTGTAGCCAAGTTGCTAACAGCCTCCACTGTGGTCATGTTGCCCACAGAGACCAATATGGCTCACTTGGAACTGGCGCTCCATTTTTTCAAATAAGAGAAAACTACCAACAAACAATGGTTCAGCATCTATTCTATTAAAAAATTATGGTATCAACAATAAATTCCCAAAAAAGAAAACATTTCATATTTTAAAAAGTTGAAGAAATTGACTTTGTATTTAAAATCCCTCATGGGCAGTGGTTAAGAGCTACAGATACTGACTAAAAGGTCAGCAATTCAAATCCACCAGCTGCTCCTTAGAAACCATATGTGGCAGCTCTACAATGCCCTATAGGGTGCTGCTACAAGTCAGAATCAACTCTGGCAATGGGTTATGTGTTACAAAGCAAATAACAGAATCAGTTGGCTTCACTGGTGAATTCTATCAAACATTAAAGGAAAAGGACGGTGGAGCCAACCTGGTGTTACAGAGAAAAGCACCACATTGTCCCTCTATCAAAGACCCAAAAAACTAAAACAGATAAAGTCATCAATCCTGGAACCGTGTCAAGGAAGGAATAAAAAGCAACTACACACCAAGCAGAATAAGCTGACAGAAAACAGACAATGAGTAGAGCTATAGGGTGGAGATCCCCTACCAGCAATTGCTGCACAGACACCCCTTAGTATGTGTTCAAGAACAAGGAGTGTGGGAAGGCAATTTCATGGAACTCTCCAGCAGGAGACAGAGCACATGATAACCAGTGATACATGCTTTCCCAACCTCCCACCTTGCTTCTCTCTGCAAGGCCTCCACCTGCTTTCTAGCAGGCTGCAATCATTCAGTTGGAGAAATTCATGGACTTGTCCCTGCCCCCCACTTGTTGGTTCCTTCAATGCCTTTTTTGGGGGGTGGGGGCTTTCTTTTGTTTTTTTCTCTCTCAACATCTCCCTTTCCTTTCTGCTGCCTACCTGGCTCCTTGTGCCATTTCCACCCCTTATTGATGGGCTAGGGAGCTGCTTCCCCAGTTCACACTGTTTCCCTGGTACATGCTCCTATGCCAGTTAGCTCCCACAGTGCATTTCTTTCTTTCTTTTTTTCTTTTCTGTCCCTTGGTCTCTTGCCTCTACATTTCTTTTATTTGCTCCTGTCCACCTGAACACATGTACAATCTCTGCTACTTTTTTGATGGGCTGTGCTACACTGATTAGCTAGGGAAATGCTGACACATGGCATCTCTAGTCCCTGCTGCCATGCCCCTTGAGCATTTTTTTTTTACCCCTCAGTTTCTTGTCTCTCTGTACATTCCTTCCTTTCCTTTCCCCAACCTCCTGGTCATATGTGCCTTTTTTTTTTCTTTCGAGTTCTGTCTTTCCTTTCCTTCCTTTTGTCTCTCCTGCCTACCTAGCTGCTTGTGAGATCTCTACCTCTTCTTGATGGGTTATGCCAGACCACCCAGCTAGAAAGCCATTGGCACACAGCTTCCTCAGGTCCATGCTACTCCACTGGTGGGCTCCCTCAACATTTTTGTTTGTTTCTGTCTCTTTTCTATACCACAAAGCTCTGCACATCACATTCTCCCTTTCTCTCTTGCCTAACTGTACCACACACTGAGCACTATTCCCCTGAGCATCACTGGTAGGGACCACCAGACCAGCCCTGTACCACCTCTGCCCTTACCCTGTCAGCCCTGGGTACATACGGCAAATGACTCATCATTGGTGCCTGCTCCCTGGACCTACCCTGCTGCACCATAGCTGAGTGACTGGCCCTGTTCACCTGGACAAGGCGGTGAGAGGTAGCATGCCCACAGATGAGGAAACTATAAAGAGCATGCAGTCTGCCTGCATAGACATAACCAAATTAACAAAGCAAATTTACAAATCTACAGTCAATGAAGAAAATAATTCCTGCATATCTTGAAGACAACAGGTAATGTCATAACATAAACGTGACAAGATGGCCCCAGAAAGCATCCAAAATAAAACACCAGATGACCTTCTGAGAGAAGAAAGCACTGGAATAACTGATAAGGAATTTAAAACTCTAATATTCAGGATTATCCAAGAGACAAAGGAAAACGCAGATAAAAATAAGGAAAAAATAGACAAAATCATGGAAAAGACAGACAAAACAGTAGAAGAATTAAAAAATAATACAGGAACAAAACATCAAACAACTGAAAATTATACAAAAAAACAGCAATTAGAAAACCAAGAGATAAACATGATTCCAGAAATAGTGTCACAGAAGGTGTTAGGAGCAAGTATGAAACAATGGAAGACAAGATCAGTAAAATTGAAGACAAGTCCTTGGATACCGTTTTGAGTTAAAACCAGAGTAAAGAGTGAAGGAAAATGAAAGAAACCTTGAGTGATGTGGGATATAATCAAAAGCAAAAATTTACAAGTGATCTGAATTTCAGAACAGAGAGGGAAATTGTAAAATACAAGATCATTGAAAAATAGCTGACAGAAAACTTCTCTTAAATCTTGAAAGATGAAAAGCTAATTAGCCAAAAATTACAATGAACTTCATATAGAGTAGATCTCAAAAGAAAATCACCAAGACATACCATAGCCATACTCTCTAAAACCAAGGATGAAGAATTGTGACCTGTTTTAGTCATCTAGTGCTATTGTAACAGAAATGCCACAGAGTGGATGGCTTTAACAAAGCAAAGCTTATTGTTACATGGTCCAGTAGGTTACAAGTCCAAATTCAAGGGGTCAGCTTCAGGGGAAGTCTTTCCCCCTTGTTGGCTCTGGAGGAAAGTCCTTGTGTTGTATCAGTCTTTGTTCTAGGAGTATCTTGGCTCAGCAACCTCAGTTTTGAAGGACGTGCTGTGCTCCGAGTGCTGTTTTCTTGAAATCTCTGTGCCAGATTTTTCCTTTTATAGCTCAAGGGACTGTCTCATGGCACAAAACAAAATTATATGTTGAATCGTGCTTTACTAACACAACTGCTGCCCAACTACCCTTATTAACATCATAGAGGCAAGAATTCCAACACTGAGGAGCATCACACAGTACCAGGAATTATGGCACAGCCAAATTGTTACAGATTTTTTAGGGAACACATTCGACTCAGAGTGGCTCAAGAAAACAAAAAGTCACATCTACAAGGGAAACATAAGACTAAGCTCTGATAACTTCGAAGAAATCATGCAAACAAGAAGGCAATGAGATGACATATTTAAAACTTTGAAAGAAAAAAACAAAGACACAAAAATGCCACCAGAGAATGTTTGAACACTTGTTGAAACATGATGGTGAAATTAGAACATTTCCAGATAAACAGAAATTAAGGAAATATGTAAAAACCAAACTGAACTTAGTAGAATTATTCAAGGGAATCCTTCTGTTACAGAATCAACAACATTAGACAACAGCCTGAATTTGGGACACAAGACTGCATCAGCCAGATACATACCTAGGTAATGAACTCTCAAGGATAAAAACTAAAACATTTACAACAGTGAGCTAGAAAGGGCAAACTGTAAATGACAAAAATGTCAGAAAAATAGAAGAGGAAATAAATGGTATAGGTATAGAACTTTGAAATGAAAAGTCAAGGCAATATCAAACAATAAAAGACTGTTTCAAACATAGGAAGATGGATAGATTTCAAGTGACCACAAAACAAGTTAACAACCCGAATCATCAAAATAAAGAACAACATAAAGTCTCAGTAAACACAAAATCTACAAAAAAGAAAGAAAAAAAGAAACTACAAACAAAAGGAATTCACCATAGGCAAGTAAGAAGAACAAAATGTCAGCACTGCAAAATGATAGCAATAAATTCATACCTATCAATAGTCACACTGAATGTAAGCAGCTTAAGTGAACCTATAAAGAGACACAGAGTGACAGAATGAATAAAAAAATAAGACCTATTAGTATGTGGTCTACAAGAGACACACCTTAGAAGCAAAGATAAAATATTAAAAATTAAAGGATGGCAAAAATACATTAAGCAATACTGATCCCAAATAAAATAGATTTTCAAATAAAATTCACCATAAAAGACAAAGAATGGCATTGTATAATGATTAAAGGGAAAAGTCACAGTGATGACATAGCCATAATGAATATCCGCACACCCAAAGACAGTGCCATAACATTAATAAACAGCCCTGAAAAGAGAAATTGACAATTCCACAGAAATAGTAGATGACTTCCATCAATTTTGATCACTTTCAGACTGCAGAAGCTGGTAAAAATCTTCAGTTTCTTCATCTTTGGCCTTAGTGGTTGCTGCATAAATTTGAATAGTCATATTAACCGGCCTTCCTTGTAGGCATGTGAATAGTATCCAATCACTGACAGCACTGTACTTCAGGATAAATCTTGAAATGTTCTTTTCGATGATGAATGCAAATACCATTCCCGTTCAAGTTGTCATTTCCAGCATAGCAGATAACATGAGTTTTCTGATTCAAAATGGCTGATAGCAGTCCATTTCAGCTCACTAATGCTTAGGATATCAATGTTTATACTGTCCATTTAATTTTTGACAATTTCCAATTTTCCTAGATTATTACTTCATGCATTCAATGTTTCAATTATTAATGGATGTTTGCATCTGTTTCTTCTCATTTTCAGTCATGCTCCATCAATAAGTGAAGATTCCAAAAGCTGGATTCCATCCACATCATTAAGGTCATCTCATCTTGAGGGGGTAGCTCTTCCCAAATCATCATTTGAGTGCCTTTCAACCCAGGGGACTCATTTTCTGGCAGTATATCTGACACTACTCCACTGCTACTTGTAAGATTTTCACTGGCTAATTTTTTTCAGAAATAGACTGCTAGATCCTTCTTTCTAGTCTGTGTTAGTCTGCAAGTTCAGCTGAAACTTGTCTACCACGAGTGACCTTGTTGGGATCTGAATAGCAGTGGCATAGCTTCTATCATTACAGCAACACGCAAACCCCCATAATACGACAAACTGACAGACAAATGGTGCAAGACAGTATGCACTGATAATTACTGATGATTGGAATGTAAAAGCTGGGAACAAGAAGAAGGTTGCATACTTGGAAAACATGGCCTTGATGATAGAAATGATCCCAGAGATTGCATGATAGAATTTTGCAAGACCAATGGCTTCTTCATTGCAAATACATTTTACATCAACATAAATGGAAACTAAACATATAGACCTTGCCAGATGCAATACACAGGAGTCAAACCTATTACATCTGTGGTATGGGATGATGGAAAAGTTCTACATCATCAATCAGAAGAAGTCTAGGTGCTAACTGCGGAGCAGACCATCAGTTGTTCTTATTCAAGTTTGAATTGAAACTGAATAAAGTTGGAACGAGTCCATGAGAGCCAAAGTATCATTTTGAGTATATAACACCTGAGTTTAGAGATCATCTCAAGAGTAGATTTGATGCATTGAGCATTAATGACTGAAGGCCAGATGAGCTGTAGAATGGCATCAAAGACATCATAACTGAAGAAAGCAAGAGGTCATTAAAAAGACAGGAAAGAAAGATAAGAGCAAATTGGATGTCAGAAGAGACATCAGAACTTGCTCTTGAATGTTGAGTAGTTAAAGCAAAATGAAGAGATGATGAAGTAAAAGAATTGAACAGAAGATTTGAAACGGCGGCTTGAGAAGACAAAGTATTATAATGACATGTGCAAAGAACTGGAGATAGAAAACCAAAGGGAAGAACAAGTTCTGTATTTCTCAAGTTGAAGGAACTGAAGGGAAAAAAAAGAATCAAGCCTCAAGTTGTAACAGAGAAGGATTCTACAGGGAAAATATAAGATAACTCAAGAAACATCAAAAGAAGATGGAAGGAATACCCAGAATCATTATACCAAAAGAATTGGTTGATGTCCAAACATTTCAAGAGGAAACATATGTTCAGGGACTGATGGTGCTGAAGGAAGAAGTCAAATTTGCATTGAAATCACTGTTGAAAAACAAGGCTCCAGGAATCGATTGAATATCAACGGAGATGTTTAAACAAACAGATGCAGTGCTGGAAGTGCTTACTTATCTATGCCAAGAAATCTGGAAGAGAACTACCTGGCCAACCAACTGGAAGAGATACATATTTATACCTATTCCCAAGAAAAGTGATGCAGTGAATACAGAAATTATTGAACAATGTCATTAAAATCACATGCAAGTAAAATTTTGCAAAAGATCATTCAAAAGCAACTGCAATAGTACATTGACAAGGAACTGCCAGAAATTCAAGCTAGATTGAGAAGAGGATATGGAACCAGGGATATCATTGCTGATGTCAGATGAATCTTGATTGAAAGCAGAGAATACTAGAAAGATGTTTACCTATGTTTCATTGACTATGCAGGAGCATTCAGCTGTGTAGATAATAACAAATTATGGATAACACTGCAGAGAATGGGAATTCCAGAACACTTAATTGTGGTCATGAGGAATCTATATATGGATCAAGGGCCAGTTGTTCCAACACAACAAGGGAACAGTGCATGGTTTCAAGTCAGGAAAGGTGTGCATCAGGGTTGTATGCTTTCACCATACATTTTCAACCTGTGTTCCAAGTAAATAATCTGAGAAACTGGACTATATGAAGAGGAATAAGGTACCAGGACTGGAGGAAGACTCGTTAACAACTTACATTATATAGATAACACAACCCTGCTTACTGGAAGTGAAAGGACTTAAAACACTGGTGAAGATTAAAGACTGTGGCCTTCAGTATGAATTACACCTCAACACAACAAAAGGATCAAGGAAAGGATCAACGCTGCCGAGAATTTTGTTTTACTTGGTTCCATGATCAATGCCCATGGAAGCAGAAGTCAAGAAATCAAAAGATGCATTGCACTGGGAAAATCTGCTGCAGAAAACCTCCTTCAAGTGTGGACAAGTAAAGATATCACCTTGAAGACTAGGTATAACTGATCCAAGCCACGCTATTTTTAGTTACATCACATTCATGTGGAACCTAGACAATGAATAAGGAAGACAGAAGAAGAATTGACACCTTTGAATTTGGGTGCTGAAAAAGAATATTGAATGCTCATGAACCACCAAAAGAACAAACAGATCTGTTCTGGAGGAAGTATAGTCAGAGTGCTTCTGAGAAGCAAGGATGGTGAGACTTCATCTTCACCTTTGGACATATTTTCAGGAGGGATCATTCCCTGGAAAAGGACATCAAGCTTGGTAAGTAGGGGGTCAGCGAAAAGAGGAAGACCTTCAACAGATGGATTGACACAGTGTCTGCAACAATGGGCATAAGCATAAAAATGATTGTAGGCATTGTGTATAACTAAGCAGTGTCTCTTTCTGTTGTACATATGTTTGTTACGTGTCAGAACCAACTTGATGGCACCTAACAACAGCAGGTAGGAGATTTCAGGATACCCCTCTCGGTAAAGGATACAACATTTGGAAAGGAACCCAACAAAGATACAAAAAATCTAAAGGCCACAATTAACTAACCTGACCTCATACAGAACACTCCAGCCAACAAAAAGTATCACATTCCTTTCCAACCCACATGGAACATTCTTCAGAATAGACCACATCTTAGGCCACAGAATAATCCTCAAAAACACCCAAAACATTGAGAAAATACTAATAAAAAAATCTTATGTGAACCCAACACCATCAAATAGAAATTAATAACAGGAAGGGTAAAGAAGAAAAATCAAATATCTAGAAAGTGAGTAACATCTTCTTTAAAAACCACTGGATAAAGAATGAAATGAGCATGAAAGCACATCATAACAAAATCTTTGGGGCACAGCAATGGCAGTCCTTAGAGATTAATTCATAAAAATAGATGCACACATCAAAAAATAAGAGAAAACTTCAAATAAAAGCTAAAAAAGTCAGCAAAAAATCCCGCAGCCACCAGGAGACAGGAAATAATAAAGACCAGAGCAGAAGTAAACAAAATAGAGGATAGAATAAATAACAGAATCAACAAACCAAAAATGGATTCTTTGAAAGGATCAACAAAACCAACAAACTAGCAGCTACATTGACATAGGAGAAAAAGAAGACACAAATAACTCGAACAAGAAATGAAATGGGGGACAACACAAGACACTCAACTGAAATAAAAGGGATCATAACAGAGTAGTATGAAAAATAGGACATTTGAAAACCTGGAGGAAATAGACAAATTTCTAGAAACACGCTACCTATCCAAACTAACCAAAACCAAATTTGAAATTGTAGACACATCACAAAGGAAGACATTGAACAAAAAAAACAAAAAAAACCCCCAAAACTCCCAACAGAAAAACCCTGGCCAGGTGGCTTCACCTTTAAGAGGAGAGCTTATACTAGTAGTATTCAAAATATTTCAGAACTTAGTTAAAGAAGGGGTATTACTAAATTCAGTCTATGAAGTCAGTACTACTGTGATACCCAAACTAAAACTAAAGACACCACCAAAAAAAAAAAAAAATTATAGAACAATGTCTCTCATGAACACAGATGTGAAAATTCTCAACAAAATTCTAGCCAACAGAATTCAGCATCATATAAAAAAAATAATACACCATGACTAAGTGGAATTCACACTAGGTATTCTAGGATCATTCAACACTATAAGTTCAATTAATGTAAGCCACCACATGAATAAAAGAACCACATGATCATCTCACTTGATGCAGAAGTGGCATTCAACAAAGTCCGATAACCATTGCTGATAAAACCTTTCAATAATGTAGATAAAGAAGGGAAATTCCACAATGTAGTAAACAGCATCTATGTAACACCAATACCAGTATCATTCTTAATGGAGAGAGGCTGGAAACATTTTACCTTTAGAACACAAACCAGACAAGGTTGACCTTTATCTCACTTCTCTTTAACATTGTGCTGGAAGTCCTAACTAGAGTAATAAGGCAAGAAAAAAGAAATAAAAAGGACATACTAGTAAGTAAGGAAGAAATAAATGATGCTTCACATGGAAAATCTGAAGACTCCATGAGAAAAGTACTGGAGCTAATAGATTCAGTAGGGCATCAGAATACAAGATAAACAAACACAAATCAGTTAGATTCCTATATGCCAATAAAGACTTCTAAGAAAAGGAAATTAGGCAAACAATACAACTTATAATAGCCCCTAAAAAACAAACAAACAAAAACTTGGGTATGAATCTAACCAAGGATATAAAAGACCTCTACAAAGAAAACAAACAAACAAAAACACTACTGCAAGAAACCAAAAGAAACCCACATAAATGGAAAAACATACCATGCTCATGAATAGGTACACTCAAGACTGTGAAAATGCTAATTCTACCTGAAGCAATCTACAAATACAATGTTATACACATCCAAATACCAATAACATTTATTGAAGAGATGGAAAAACTAATCACTAACGCTATATGGAAAGGATAAGTAAAGCTCAATTGAAGGACAAAGTTGGAGGCTTCCTACTACCTGACAAAGAACTGTAAAACATGAAACATGGTGTCATGGACTGAATTATGTCCCTCCCAAAATGTGTGTATTAATTTGGCTAAGGCCTTGATTCCTGGCATTGTGTGATGTTCCCTTATATTGCAAGCCCTGCTTCTATGATGATAATGAGGGAGGATGGGTGACAGTTGTGTTGATGGGGTAGGACTCAGTGTGTAAGACCATATTGTGTCTTGAGGCAATCTCTTGGGATATAAAGGAAATGGAAACAAGCAGAGAGCTAGGGAGCTCATACTACCAAGAAGTAATGCCTGTAGCTGAGTGTATCCTTTTGAAATGATCCTTGGTCCCTGAGAGTCAGTAGCTCCCAGTCTAGGCAAAAATTGACAACAAAGACCTTCTTCCAAAGCCAAAAGAGAAAGCCTTCCTGTGTAGCTGATGCCCTAAATTTGGACTGTTAGCTACTGGACACTGACCAAATAAAATTTCTCTTTTTAAAGCCATCCACTTGCAGTATTTCTCTTAAAGCAGCACTAGATGACTAAGAGGTATGGTGAGCTAGAAATATAGACTAGTAATTAAAGCATTTTATTAAAGTTTGCTTAAGAATACAAGTATTCATAATTCTACTTGGTGAAGTGATTGATACTAGTAGATTTTGGGGACGGTTTGAAGTTCTGAAGATAGTACTTAGAATGGTTTGTAAGAGAAATACAGGTTAATTCTGAATGCCCTAGAGGAGATAACTAAAGAAATTGTATTGTGAAGTCTTTTGTAAAGGAATGATATGTTTTAACCGATGTACTGTATCTATATAGTAAATATAGCAGAATAATGAATTTCAGGGTTTCTTTGGAAACCTTGGTGGCATAGTGGTTTAGAGCTATTGCTGCTAATCAAAAGGTCTTCACTTCAAATCCATCAGGTGCTCCTTGGAAACTCTATGGGGCAATTCTACTCTGTCCTATAGGATCAGTGTGAGTCAGAATCAAGTTGACCACAACAGGTTTTCTTGATTTTTAGTTTATTATTTACAGGCTCAAAATATCATTGCTTTTCTTACAGAAGAGCACACTAGTTTGTGATTATAAGTCACTTATGATTGTACTGTAAAAATTTACAATGATAAATGCTATTTAAAAGCACAAAACCAAATACAGTGGATATCTAAAAGTGGAAGAGGATGCATGTGAGCCTCTTTGTGATTACATTTTGCTGACCCTCAATAGCACTCAAGAGAAATTAAGTGCAGTCATCCCTTGGTATCCTTGGGGGATTAGTTTCTGGACCCCTGCCTTTACCAGAATCTGAGGATACTTAAGTCCCTTGTATAAAATGGTATAGTATTTGCATATAACCTATGCATATTCTCCTATATACTTTAAATCAGTTACAGATTTCTTATAATACATAGTAGAATGTAAATGATATGTAAATGGTTGTTATACTGTATTGTTTTGGGAATAATGATGATAAAGGAAGTCATTTTAATTTCTGAGAATTTTCTATCTGTGGTTGGTTGAATTTGTGCTGGAGGACATAGTGGATACAAAGAGCCCCCGGTATGTTACAAGTCTCTACTTATAGAGAAAAATTAATGCAACCATTACTGAAAGTATTTCAGAGTATGGAAGAGGAGGGAATACTGCCAAATTCATTCTATGGAGCCAGCATAAACCTGATACTGAGATAGGAGAAAACTTTTCAGAAGTTTCCACTTGAAAATTCACAGAAGCTCAGATGCTTCTCTCCCTGTACCAGCTCAGGGACACTTCCCACTCCTCTCAAAACATTTCTTGAGATAAGCCCAGTTTCTAAGGAGAAGGTTAAAGTCCAGATGCCTCTCTCTGGTGACAGCCCAAGTATGGTCTCTCCCCTCCCCCCATAGAAATCTTTGAGATAAGCTCAGTTTCTAAGGAGAGGGTAGTTTCTTCCCATGTAACTTAATGCTAACTGCTTATCTAGTGCCTCTTTACTTATATTGTACCAATAAGAATGCAATATGAAAATCCGTATGCCTGTAGTTGCCAGTTAGGAGGATATATGGAAATTCCTTTGTCTGCTTTCTTGGAGAAATGTATAAATAGGTATGTCTGATAACAGAACACATTATGGCTGATAAGGGTGCATGGCTGTTTTTCAGACTTGAGTCCATATGCTGTACTACCAGCTAATAAAAGCCTCTTCCTCTACAACGTGGGGTTTGTGGTGATTTCTGCTCTGCAGGATGAACTTATGCTTTTCCTTGTACAATACCAAGGCCAGGAAAATACACCACAAAAAGGAAAATTATAGACCAGTATTTTTCATGAACTTAGAAACAAAAATCTTCAACAAAATTCTAGCCAATAGAATTCAATGACATATCAAAAAAGTAATTCACCATGACGAAAGGGATTTACACCAGTGATGCAGAGATGGTTCAATAGAAAAAAAAAATCAATGTCTTCAATGACATAAATAAGACCTCTGACAATAAGTGTGTAAACTCATCCTATAAAAAGTGCTATATACCTCATTGATGAATATCACTACAGTCACCTCTGAAGAACTCTTCTTGAGAAGCTTTACACCAATGCCCGTACTTAATTCACCCTTCAAAGCAATTTTGGAACTCTTTTTCTGGAATGGCCATCTATCATCCTATTACTCTTGATGTCCTGAATGTCATAAAAATGTCTTCCTCTGAATATTTTCTTTATCTTAGGTAAAGAAAAAAGTCACTGAGGGGCAGATCAGGTGAGTAGGGAGGGTGCTTCAATACAGTTGCTTGTTTACTGTCTAAAAATTCCCTCACAGACAACTATACAATTAAGTTCACAAACTTGCCACCTTGACACTGTGTGCAAGGTCCATTCTAGAAAGAGTTGCAGAATTACTTTGAATGATGGACTAGGTACTGATATTGGTGCATAGCTTCCTAAGGGGAGTACTTTGAAGGTGACTGTAATGATATACATAGCACTTAGAACAATTAAGTTCACAGAATTAATTATTGGACCTCATAAAACAAAAGAACCACTCGATTTTACTGACTGATGCAAAAAAGACATTGGACAAAGTCCAACACCTGCCCATGTTAAAAATTCTCAGTAAAATAGGAATAGAACGGAAATTCCTTAACATAGTAAAGGGCATTTATACCAAGCCAACAGCCAACACAGTCAACATCATCCTAAATGGAGAGAGTCTGAAAGCATTCCCCTTGACGACAGCAACTAGTCAAAGATGTGCTTTGTCACCGCTTCTATTCATCACTCTGCTGGAGGTATTAATCCAAGCAAGTGGGCTAGAAAAAGAAAGTGTATCTTAATTGGCAAGGAAGAAATGAAGTTATTTGCAGATTGTATGACCTTACATAGACAAAACCTATAGACTTCACAAAAAGTTCCTATAACTAATAGATGAGTTCAGCAAAGTATCACACATGATAAGCATAAAAATCAGTTGGATTCCTTTTCAGCAACAGACAAACCATCAAAGAGGAAATCACTGAATCAATACTATTTACCACAGACCCCAAGAAGATAAAATACTTGGGAATAAATCTAACCAGAGACGTAAGAGACCTATACAAAGAAAATTTCAAGACACTACTGCAAGAAACCAAAAAATATCTATATACCTTGCTCATGGATGGGAACATTCAACATCAAGACAATCTCTGTTCTACTGAAAGTGAACCAAAAAACAGTGCCATCCCAATCCAAATTCCAACGCATTTTCTTATGGAAAGTGAAGAAGTCCCAGATAAGTAAAGCATTGATGAAGAAGAATAAAGTGGGAGGCCTTACACTACCTGACTTTAGAACCTACTACCCTGTAATAGGTTTATATTATACTGTCTGGTCTATTATACTGCCACAGTAGCCAAAACAATGAAGAACACAGTGGGAGGTCTTACAACACCTGATTTTAGAACCTATTACACTGCCACAGTAGTCAAAACAGCCTGGTACTATTACGAAAACAGATACATACACTAGTGGAATAGAACTGAGAATCCAGACATAAAATCATCCATCTGTGAGCAGGTGGTATTTAACAAAGGTCCAAAGTCCATAAACTGGGGAAAAGACAGTCCCTCTAACAAACGGTGTTAGCATAACTAGATATTCATCTGCAAAAAAATGAGACAAGACTCATATTTCACACTATGCACAAAAACTACCTGAAAATGGATCAAAGACATAAATATCAAATCTAAAATGATAGTGGTCATGGCAGAGAAAACAGTGCCATGGAATGTTAAAATCAAGGGAAAAAGGTCAGTGAAATTCAGAATATTGCTATAGGTAGGAGTGTTAAGCAAGTCTATTTACATTTGGTCCCTGTGGATTCCAAGAGGGTTGTTCATCACTGGGTCCAATTGTGCCAGATTTTGTAAAGTCACAGTTCAGTATACTAAATGTTCTCACTGCCCCAAGTTGTCTTTAATCCTAGCCAGGAGGAATAAGTGAAGGTAATGTTCTAATTCCCCTAACTTACCATGTAAATTGTGCTTCGCCTTCTGACTGCCTGGCTTCCCTACCCTTGATCTTTCTCCCATCACTACTTCGCAGCAAGATGGAAGCACTGTAGTTGCTGTCTGACCTTTCATTACAGCCATCACTGTAGCTGGAATTGCGATGACTGCAATTTAATTAGAATGATGATTTTAATTGTTTTCCACATATTTTGCACAGAGTTTGCCAATGTATCCACTCTGGCCAAGTTCTAAACAGTGATCAGACTGGGCACTAGGCTGGCATTTTTCTTGCTGATATATATGTAATGATAAAAAATACTCCATTTAATTGTGAGACTCCTTTTCCTTAGATGACTGTTTTTAACTCATTTGACCACAAATGACCAGGAATGACTGTTAACAACACCCAAAATTCATTCTGAAGGTACAACCTTAGTTAACAAGAAGTTAAAACTGACTTTTAAAAATACTTAATAGAAAAGAAAAATTAGAAAATATTTTCTAAGATAAGATATTAGGTGGACATTTTAAGACAAGGCACAAAACATTAACTGATGATCCAATAGACCAGAGGTTGGAAACTATGGCCTGCCACCTATTTTTGTCAATAAACTTTCAGAGATTATAGTCTTGCCTACCATTTATATGCTTTTTATATTGCTTACATGCTGTAAGGGTAGATTTGAGTTATTGTGATACATGCCACATGGTCTGCAAAGCCTAAAATGTTTACCATCTCACCCATTGCAGAAAAAGTGCGCCAGCCCCTGCAGTAGGGCAATCCAACCTAGATATATCAGTTACTAAGTGCTTCTTACCCATCAAGGTGCTGGACGTCTTGTGTTCATTGTCAGGTGACCTTGAATGTCGCTTCTGTATTTTCGTCTTAAATAAATGAAATAGTGTTACAGTGCTCGATGTATAAACAAGTTTTTCTGAACACTTACTGTTAGTATTTTCAGGTATGACATGCTTATTTAAAAATAATATGAAATAAGAAGAAAGGGCTAAAAGTGGTTAGCATTATAATTTAAAAGTAAATTTTGGCTAAATTTTAATACATTACTAACATATCTTAACAATCTGCGTAAAATCAGTGCTTGTAGACCATCTTTTGGGAAACACTGCTCTTGAGCCTTGTTACTCAAGTGTAGGCATTGAACCAACATCATGGGCATCACCCGGGAGTTGCTAAAGTGTGGAATATTGGGCTCCAGCCTAATCCATAAAAACCTCTTGTCATCAAGTCCATTCTACCTCCAATGGACAGACAGTAGGACAGAGCAGAACTGCCCATGGGATTTGCAAGGCTATGATCCTTATGGGGAGTCCTACTGGCACAGTGGTTCAGAGCTAAGTCTGCTAACCAAAAGGTCAGCAGTTCGAATCCACCAGCTGTTTCTTGGAAGCCCTATGAGGCAGTTCTACTGTGTCCTACAGGGCTGGGGAAGCAGATTGTCCCATCTTTCTTCCGCATCACTGGTGGCTTCACATTGCCGTCTTTGCATTTAGCAGCTTTGAGCACTGCCACTGCACCACTGGGACCCCTAGGCTCCATCCCAGCCGGGATCCTGGACATAGCGGTCTTCACACAAGATCTCCAGGTGCTACCTATGTACAAGCAAGTTGGAGATGTTCTGCCAGTCACACATTATCAATTAAATCTTAAGATGAAAAACCCAAGGAAGCCTTGAATTTTACAAAACTATTGTTGAAAATCTTGGTTTTTCACTTTTAAAAAATTGAATTGCACAGGAGGATATGCTGCTCAATGAGTTATTATTATGTGAACACATATATGTAATGACAACTCAGGGCAAGAAATATGTCATTACCCTCTCTTGCCCCTTCCCGGTAACTTACTGCCCCTGGTGTCTTGGCTTTTACAGTGTAGATTAGTTTTGCCTGCTTTGAAATTTATGTGAGTAAAACAGTATACACTGTTTGTGACTGATTCATTTATACAATAGTCCATTTATAGATTTATCCATGTTATTGTGTGTAGATATAGTTCCCCCCACCCACCTTTATTACTATAAAGTATTCTGTGTGGGGTCATAAATTGTTTATTTTTTCTGCTATTGACTGATATTTAGGTTTTGGGTTGGATAAAAAAAAGTTAGGTTTTGGGTTGGATAAATGCCTACATGCATTTCTGTGGGTGTACCTAGAATACTTATGCTGTGTGTTCAACTTTGGAGCCCTCGTGGTACAACGGTTAAGAGGTCGGCTGCTAATTAAGAGATGGGCAGTTCAAACCTACCAACAGCTCCTTGGAAACCTTATGGGGCAGTTCTTCTCAGTCCAATAGGATCATGATGAGTCAGAATTAACTCGAAGGCAATGGGTTTATGTGCTGCCAAACAATTTTCCAAACTGGCTGTACCATTTTATGTTCTTACCAGTTGGGTATGTGAGTTGGAGTTGCTCACTATTACCTCTTGTTACAGCCATTCTGCTGGGTGTGGTGGGTATGTTCGCCACGGTTTTAATTTCCATTTCTTTGGTTACTAACGTGGTTGAGAGCATTTTCATGCTTATTGGCTTTTTGAACATCCTCTTTTGTGACGTTCGTTGTTTATCCCCGTCCGCCGCGACTAGTCCTTTTCTCATCAGTTTGTGTGTATTTTACGTATTCTGGAAATGAGTTCTTTTTTCAGTTACATGTGTTGCAAAAATAATTTTCACTCTCCGGCTTTCTTTCTCTCTCTTTTAGTGGTATATATTTTGTACGGCTTTTCTGATTTTTCAAAGAGAGCGCTGTTCAGAACCATCCAGTCCAACACTGCCAGACACAGAGTAGGGTCTCCTTTTTTAAGAACTAAATTTTACACTAATAACATATGTCTTAGGATGACAGCTGAGAGGATTCAATTTGAGAAACTTTTAAAAACAATAGCAAGCTGAGACAAAGCAGATCCAGGCAAAGTACTTATTAATAAGCAAGCAGATGTGACATCAACATTATGTCCTGAAAGAGCCTAGTTTAAACATCGCTGGTGGAAAAACAAAACAGCAACCCACTGTGAAACTTTCAGAGCACTAACCACAAGAAGCCAACTGTCAAATGTTAACCCTTGGGCCCAAAGGTCAGAAAAAGCTCATCGACACAGTACAAATCACTTCCCTGGGTGGAGAGTTAGCAGGTGATGTGCTACCTCTGCTAAACAAAAGGTCAGCAGATCAAATCCACCAGGCACTCCTTGGAAACTCTGTGGAGCAGTTCTACTCTGTCCTATAGGGTCGCTATGAGTCAGAGTCAACTCGATGGCAGTGGGTTTGGTTTTTTGGTTTAACCAACATTTTACTGAGATTAGGGCTTGACTAACCTTTTACTGAGATGAGGACTGCATTGCACAGGAGTAGTATGTTAGAAAATGTAGAAACTTGTAGTTGTATGACTTGTTAAGAGCTTCCTCCTTCCTTTGAGTATAAAACATCCGACCTGTGTAACCCCAAGATAGGAAGTATTTCAGGACTACTTTCCTCCCTACCTCAGTTTGTGCACAATTTCATATTAGATCCTCTGTTTCTCATGGTATTTTCTTTACAGGAGAAAGGAACACTGGCCCAACCCCAGAACTTGAGCAGAGTAACAAAAAAAAACCAAAACTGATTCCCAGTGACCCTGTAGGATAGCGCAGAACTGCCCACAGGGCTTCCAGGGAGCGGCTGGTAGTCTCAAACTGGAGACCTTTGGGTTAGTCGACAAATCCTGAAACACTGAGTCACCAGTGCCCTAAGCTGGGTAACAACAGATGGAGGCAAAAACAGATCTCTGTGCTTACTTACGGTTCTCTAGGAATCTGTGTTGTGTCCTCAGATGAGAACTGACACTCACAGAAAGAAGGACTACCAATCGTAGCAGGCTCTTGAGTAGATTTAGTGAGAAAAATACATGAGGGGTACTTATAAATACATAGTTCAAATTTGGTTGAAAGTAACTGACAACTTCATTGAGGGACAAGCTAGAGTGTGTGTGTCTGTGTGTTTGCTCAGCACATTGCACCTGGTAGGTGCATTTACACAGGGAGTAATTTAGATTTCTTATACTGTTAGCAAATTCTTGATGATTTCTCCTATGGATGGAAAGTGTAAAGAAGGCCTTTGGAAAATTATACTTTCTGCCAATCTGGGTGAATATTAGATGAATGAAAACAAAGAAGGATTAGGAACAGTTGGGTTCAAGGAACCAGCCCTCCTAGGATGTGCTAATCTTTTTTGGGGGGGGGAACCCTGGTTCTCCTGTCTAGCACTTCAAATTACATACCTACTTTTTGAAAGCCAAATGTCTTGTTAGAGTGAGCTTTTAGCTTGGAAATTTTCACACTCTGGAAAATCTTTTGTTTTGGGGCAAAGGGACAGTTGGCCACACTACCTAGCTATAATATGTGGACAGGAATAAGGAAAGCTCAGGTAGAGGTTTGACTTCTAAGAGTGGGTCCATTGAGTCATGCAGCAGAACAGTTCTCACGTAGATCCAAAAGTTAGAGGTGATTTAGGTAACAAAAATACAATCACAAAATTCACTCCTTGTCCTAAATTTAAGTGTGGACTACGCATGATGGTAGAGAGCTCAGTATGCTAACCAAAGTATTGTCAGTTCAAATCCATCAGTTGCTCTTGAGGAACCCTACAGAGCAGTTCTCCTGTGTCCTCTAGAGTTGCTATGAATAAGAAGTGACCTAGTAGCAATTGGGGGGGAATCCTCAGACAAAAATGTTCTTAGGACTGGTGGCCGAGTAAACTAATTAGCCTTCTAGGAAGCTGGTCTACAGAACAAAACTCATCCAAATGATAGGGAGTGCTTATTTAATAAATTTATTAACAAATTTCTTGGACTACACCTCAAACCTACTGAACATAATTACTAAGGGTAGGAACTAGGCCTGTGTACTTTTAGCAAGATGGGGGATGACTCTAATGTGAAGCAAGAATTGCAAATCATTGGCTCTAGAGTGATGATTTAGTTTCCTAAGGCCACCATAACAAAATACCACAGAGTCGGTGGGCTTTGAAAAAGAAAGATTTGCTTTCTCTGAGTTCTGGAGTTTAAAAGTTAAAATCAGGATCTCTGTGCATTGACTGTCCTGCACCTTTCTCCAGGTTTCCGGTTGCTGCTGACAGTGCTTTGATGTTCCTTTGCTGCTTATAGAAGCATCTGCCTCCGTGTATCACTTCTTTTTTATAAAACACAACTCAGAAAGAATTAGGATTTGGATCTGTCAACTCTGGTATAGCCTTGTTAACCCAATCAGAAATAAAAGAAAAATCCAATTTTCCCAAACAAGATCACATTCACAGATACAGAGGTTAGGACTTGAAGACATCTCTGGGAGTGAACAATTCAATCCCTAACAGGCACTGATCTTCAGACTCCTCACAGTAAAAACAAACACACAAAAAAAGTAAATATACCCTCAACATATGTATACATATTTATCTATAAATTTATCTATACGTTTTCCTCCTACTCATTTTAAGTTTCCCATGTAACATGTTCAAGGCAAGCATAAATCCACTTGGTTTATGTTCTTGTGGCACTTTAGACCTTTGCTTTCAGAGCATTCCCCAGTTGGCAAGACTTCAAGGCTAGTCATGAAGCCAAAAACTAGATCTGTTTTATCCATCTTTGTACCTGAGAACCACTGTTCCTGGCATATAGAAACCCTGGTGGCGTATCGGTTAACTGCTCCATCTGCTTACGAGAAGATTGTCAGTTCAGATCTGCTAAGTGCTTCTTGGAAACTCTATAGGGCAGTTCTACTCTGTTCTATAGGGTTGCGATGAGTTGGAATTGACTTGGCGGCACGGGGTTTGGTGCTTGGCATATAATGGTGCTCAATAAGGTCTTGGTTTGGGTAGAATTTGGAACTTCTCCTTAAAAGAGAGAAAAAGATGGTCCATGGAACAGGGCTGGTTATAGCTAATACTGTTCACACTGCTTTGTGCTTCCACTGAAATATAATCTGAAATTCATGTAGAAGCCTCTCTACCAGTCAGCTCCAGGTACCCAGAGAAAGTTCACAATCCTACATCTGGGTCTCTAGCTGGTTTTCCAAAAGTGGTAGCATACCTGCTGCTGCTGAATGGAACTTCCACTGATAAAGCAGCTGGAGACATTAGTCAGGAGGCTCTCTTCAGCCCAGACGGGTAAGGAAGAATAAATGGAGAAGCTCCATTCAGCATAAAATATCTCCCTTCGGGCACCATGATTTAGAGGGAAGAATCCCTGGACAGGGAAGTGAGAAGCCAAATCCACTTCCCTCCCCCGGGGCCTTGCTGTTGCTGGGTTCCAGTGATGGCTAACATCACTTATGTCTTCTGTATTTAACAGCACCTTAGAAAGTAGGGATTGTTGGCTTTGGAAAACCTAGTTGGTTTCTCTTAATCAATATTGATGGAAAAGATTAATCAACATCTAAATGAGTATTGAAAGACAAGGAGCCTTTTCATGTTCAATAACCTCATCAGGCATGGGAAGCAGATGCAGGCCAATTTTATGTAAATTGTTAGCAATGGAAACTTGCAGCTGGAGGATCCTAAAGATTATGCCTTCAGTCTGCACCATCACTCAGGTAGACGGTGTGAAATAACCCAAACTAATTTGCTCAAGCGCAACCATTGAATCCTTTTTGGTAAATATCAGTGGTCCCTGATGATGGGACTTTAATGTGGTTTATAGCCTCCTGCTCACAACTTCCTACCAGAATAGGAGGGAAGCAAGTTTCCCACCATATCTGCCACTTGTGCTGTCCTTTAACAGCAAGCAGGCCCGCAAATGATCAGAAGTGACTTTTAGGTCCTCTGACAGTACTTCACAGGGGAGGTCCATGACAGGAAAATGTGGCCATTAGATTCAGCTAACACAACATTTGGGTAGACACTGTGAGAATCTCCTCAATCAGTAGCTGTTCTGCTTGGAATCAAGCTTGGGCTGCACCGCAGAAATGGCACAAGGAGATTACGTTTCACCACCAACCTTCAAGTTAGCAATTTGAAGCCCCCCCAGCAGTTCTGTGGAACAAAGCCCTGTCTATCTGCTTTTGTTATGATTACAGCCAAGAAAACCGTATGGAGCCGTTCTACTTGGTAACACACGGGGTCACCGTGAGTGGGAACTGACTTGATGGCAACAGGCTATTTATTTTTTTGGCTTGCTAGGTTTTTTGTCTTTATTTACTTTCTTGTGCAAGAGCTGAGGAGCTGTTATAGTACTTTTAGCCAAGCTTGAAGTGGTCTTCAAGCTCCCGTACATGGCTTTGCTGTCTTGTGCTGTCATGTGCATTCTGACTTGTATCAACTCTATAGCTTGAAGACCATTGACTTCACTAATTAAAAACTATTGATATCATTCATCATGTTAACTGTCAAACCTGGTACAAGGTAGTTGTTAGATTTGTAGGGGCACCTCTGGATTTTTCTGTCGGAATCTCTCAAATACTACTGATCACCTGGAGTGTGAGTGTTTCCTATCAGGGTAATGGATCACTCCTGGAGAGAAGACTGGAATTAGTAGTCATCTAAGCCAAAGTTTTAAATATAAATTACAGACAGCATGATAATGATATTTAGAATATTTTTCTAAACAAATTCTATAACTGTAACCTGAATAAAAACAAGACATCCTTATGCTTCCTTGTTGCATGGTACACAAGTTGTGTATGAGGCTAAATTTAAGCACATGCAAAGGAACGACTGAAAATTCAAAAGTCATTCAGCCTAGTGAGGAAATGCCAAAGGTGGAAAAGCCATTCCTGATGTATACTCAGATTCTTAAAATTTTTCTCCCTCCTTTGTCCCTTTCAAATATTCCTTGTGTGTAGAAGCTATGTTCAAAATTATCTTCTCTCAACACCCAGCTCCAAGTCTAGGTGATTCTCTCCCTGTCTCCTCTGACTCTTTTCTTTCTCACAGTCTCACCATTTGGATAATAAAGCACAGAAGTATACAGGTAGATGAAAGTTAGAGAAAAATGCAGGTCCAATGTCAGAACTGTCAGAGAAGAAATGAATGTGAATATTCTGTAGTCAGCTTTTTCTTTCTTTCCTTCTTTTAAAAAATAACTTACAGTCCAGGTTTACAGGTGAGTTTGACGTTTCTTACTGTGGGTTATTGATGTCTAATATTTTATTTCTCTTAACCCCTTCCCGTCATTCCTACTGTAATAATTTAAAATATTTTTGTATTCTACAGTTATGGTAGCAGTTGAAAGAAACTATAGGGCAGAGTAGAACTGCTCCATAGAGTTTCTAAGGAGCAACTGGTGGAGTTGGTTAGCACAGATGTTGGTAACCTTTTGGTTTGCAGATACAGCACTTAAGGAAGACACCACCAGGGTTTCCGACTATAACAGGAACTGTGTAACAATGTGAGTATCCTACTCAGAGAAGATCAGCATTTGCTTTCTTTTACAGTAGGAGTCAGTTTATTTGGCCTGGTAATTAGTAGGACATAACAATGAAAGATGGAAAACTCTTGATCTCATTCTGCTTCTTCATTACATTGCTTCTACCTTTTCATTTCGGATAATGAAACAATGTCCAGAGAAGGCATATGGTTTTCCCCAGGTTAAACCGGACAGTTAGTGGCAGAACCAAGACCAAACCTGTGCACCTTCCTTGCTCTCATGCTATCTATTGGCCAGATTTTGACTGGCATAAAATGGTTTGCTTTCACTAAGATAAAGCATCTTAGAAATAGAATTTAATTTTTGTGCCAACACAGAATTAGTGTTTATGTAACAGGAAACTGTGGAGGAAAAGAAGGTTGCAGGATGCAACTTGGGAAGTCTACTTTAAAGAGAAGAGAGGTTGACTTTAAAGAGAAGAGAGTTTGAGATCTGGAACCAGAGGTTGAGGGCAGTGTACGAACTGAGATAAGCAGCATTAGAGTTGGAAGAGTCCCTGTCCAAATGTTTTCTACCTTAGGCAAACCTTCGATACCTGAAGTCCCACTATCAGTAACTAAGTAGTCCTTCCAGCCCAACACTTATTGAGAACGAAGCAGGGAATAGACCTACAGGAAGGTGAAGAAAGAGCCCCACAGAAGTGGCCACCTCAGCAGAGAGGAGAATGGGAATGGCCAAAGAGAACGAAGGAAAGTAGTTTCTAGGCAGTTTGTTAATCTAAAATGTCTAACATTTCGTAAGTCTAGTAATAACTTTCAGGAAGTTACTATCTTCTTGAAAATTTACCTTCAGTTTACAGAAATCAAGAATATTCTAGTCTGAACAATCAGTGTATTCCTAGTTGTTTTAGTCAGCTAGGGTGCTCTAACAGAAATACCACAGAGTGGATGGCTTTAACAAAGAAAGATTTATTCTTACACAGTCCGGTAGGTTGCAAGTCCATATTCAGGGTGACCGCTCCAGGGAAGGCTTTCCCCTTGTCGGCTCTGGAGGAAAGTCCAGTATTGCATCAGTCTTTGTCCAGGGAATGTCCTAACGCAAGAACCTCTGGTCTGAAGGACGCACTCTGCTCCCAGGTGCTGCTTGCTTGATGGTAGCCAGGTTCTCAAATTGTCCTTTGTTTCTTTTTCCTTTTATTCCTTGCAAGCTAAAAGCATTAAGCGTGGGGCAAGCCATACTCCAGGGAAACTCCCCCTACAGCAGGAATTCACAGCCCCACCCTAATCCTTTAACGTACAGGTTAGCAAAACTTCACAATGGAGGACAGTCCCAAGATACTGGGAACCATATCCCAGTCACGTGGCTGCACACATTTTTGGGGGGACACAATTCCAACCATGACACTAGTATACCTTTCCCCTCTTCTAGATGTAACACCCTGGAAATTATGAAGTGTGTTGTTTACCTTTGTACCCACAAGCCCTCACACACAACATTCAGCGTCTAGCAGTGGAGAGCCAGTGGTTGCTGCAAACTCTTCTGAAATGTCCTGAGTCCATTGCTCAGGAGGTTCAGGAGTAGACTCACACCTTTCCTGTAGAGAGGGAATCCAGATTTTGGCTTTTCTGAGACTTGGTGGCTGTGAGTGTTCCTCTGCAGGTAGCTGTACCCTTCAACCCCAGAGGCCTTTCCCTGTATTGTGCTCATTGAGTGCAGTTAACTTGGCATATAACATGAAAAGCACCCTCTGGAGGTGGGCAAGGTGAAAGGTGCAGCTTTCCATCCCCTCTCTTTCAAAGACAGCTTCAAGCTCCCCCTCCTCTAGGGTCAGTGCGAAGGTTGGCTGCACAGTAAGGGGTGTGTAAGGAGTCCCGGTGGTCCAGTGGTTGAGGGCTCAGTTAACTGAAAGGTTAGTGTTTCAAACCCCCCAGCAGGAGAATGATGTGGCAATCTGCTTCTGTAAATATTTACAGCCTTGAAAACCCCATGAGGCACTTCTAATCTGTCCTATAGGGTCACTATAGCACAAAATTCCAACTCATAGATACCTTGTAGAATGGAGTGATACTGCCCCCCAAGGTTTCAAAGGCTGTAATTTTTATGTAAACAGACTGCCACATCATCCTCCAGTGGAGTGGCTGGTAGGTTCAAACTGCTGCCCTTTTGTCAAACACTTAACCACTGTGCTAACCAGGCTCATTTCAAAAACAACCAAAACCCATTGCTGTTAAGTCAATTTCAAGACATGGCAATCACATAGGACAAAGTAGAACTGCCCCATAGGGTTCAAAGGGCTATATATTTTTACAGAAGCAAACTACAACATCTTTCTTCTGTGGACTGGCTTGTAGGTTCAAACTGGTCACTTTTGGGTTGGCTGCTGAAACTTAACCACTGTGCTACCAAGGATCCTTAGGGCTCCCTTACTCTGGAAAAAACAGAAGCTCAGAGGGCTGTTAGTCTTTGTTTCATATGGAATGACTTCTATGTTGCTAAATCTAATTGTCAGTTCTCAGTTATCATAGTTGACCCACTAGTAGCATTTGAAACAGCTGATGGCTTCCATCTCTGAATATTTTCTTTACTGGACTCTGGCCAAAAAAAAAAAAAAAAAAAACCCAAATCTGTTTCTGTTGAGTCAGTTCTGACTCTTGGTGAGCCTATAGGACAAAGTGGAACTTTTCCATAAGGTTTCCAAGGAGTATCTGGTGGCTTTGAACTGCTGACCTTTTGGTTAGCAGCCGTAGGTCTTATTCACTTGCCAGCAGGGTTTCCAACTAGACCTAGGCTCTCTGTTTTTTTTCTCCTTCGTGGGTTACTTGTTCTGTCTCCTTTGGCGCCTTCTTTTATCCTCAGTCTTTTATTGCTGGAGTGCCCTCCTTACTCTTCTGAGATGCACTGAAGTTTAAGTGGCCAGATAATGTAAAATCAAATAGACTGTGCTGAAAATTTTGAACTTAACCTAAAATTAGTAAGGACTCATTAAAGGATTATTAATAAGGGAGTGTTTGTATGTCTTTTTACAAGAATGTTCTGTAGGAGTGTGGATAATGGAGAGGGAGGTCAAGGTTGGATGTGACAAGGACAGTTAAGAGGCAGCTGCAGTAGTTCAGGTGAGATGGAATGGATTTGGAACAGGTAGGCGATGGCTGAGCTGGAGAGACATTTTATTATTTGGAACTTGGAGCAGTGTGACAGAAACTCTCAAATAAACTGATTTGGACCAAACCAAATCAAACCCACTGCCATCCAGTTGATTCCAACTCATGGTGGCCCTACAGGTCAGAGTAGAACTGATACAGTGACTCAGACAGGTAGTGTTTATTTCTCTCCACAGGACTGAAGTCTGCACATAGTTTCGAATTAGATCAGTGGCTCGCAAATCACCATGGATTAGAGTAGTGGTTAAGTGCCGGGATGCTAACCAAAACCATGGGAGAATGACCTTCTGTAAAGATTACAGCCAAAGTGTACTTCTACTTTGTCACATGAGGTCTCTATTAGTTGAAATCAACTTGATGGCCCCCAACAACCACAGACTATCTGATTCTTAATATTGATTTTTCACCTCCTGATCCAAGATCCAGCCACCCAACATAGCTGCACTAATTCTAGGTATGTTTTCATCACAGCTAGCATGAGTGAAGAATGGAAGGAAAAGTGTATGGTCCCTCTCAAAAGTTACATGACACTTTTAGTTACAGTTCATTCAACAAAACTTAGTTACAAGATCTATAAAAATGGCTTGGCAGAGGCATCTGACCTGTGACTTCTCAATAGGAAGAGAGAATCATCACCAACATTAGCCAAGGGATGATTCCTATGAAGTAAAGTTCAGACATACCACCTCTCCCCAAACTTTCATGTCAATTCTGACATCGACTGTCCTCCCATGGTACTTTCTACTCTTTTCCGTGTCTGATAATTCATTGCAATGACTACACATAACTCAGAGACTACACTCATGGTTATGTGATTTATTAATGAGTAACAGGTTACAACTTAGGATCAGTAATGATTCAGGATACAGTTCTTTGATCAGGACAGCTTCTCAGCCATGCTCACAGGCAGACCTCTCTCTGGTCCTCGGTCCCTTACCCCAGCCTTAGTCCTGCTCAGACAAGTGTTGCAAACTTGTTTAGCTCTACCATGAATGCTAGAAGGTACACCTACTCCACCAGTGAGCCTAGACTAGAAGCCACTCAGCTCTCTCCCTCCATAAGTTGGCGAGCCTAACTCTACCAAGTGCCCAGAGGCACCCCACTCTGCCAGGAAGCCTCCTGTCCAAAGGCACTTAGCTCTTTTGCTCTGTGAGTCAGCATACCCATGGTAGCCACCTTACTCTGTGGGCCATGAAGCTCACTGTGCCTTCTCATTCCAGTCTTTTGGTTCTTCTACTGTATCTCATCAGTGTTGCCTGATTCGGGTCTGTGCCCTGGAGCTGTCAAGCCAATAAAACATACTCCAAGTCAGAAAGAGGAAGAAGGTTCATTAGGAGGTATGATACCACTGGAGACTCAACAGCAACACAGGCTGTTCTCCATGGAATCTCAAAAGATAATTTTTACATCAGAGTTTATATATCATTTCAACAAGAAATACTTCATGTTTTTAAGCCTGTAGCCCACAGATAACTATATGCATCACCAAGCAGTCACAAGAAACTGTTCATTAAACTTTAGCCAGTTTGTTTATGTGAAAAAATTCCTCAGCTAGTGAAACTAGACTGTCAGGTCCACTCTGACTGAGATAAGGAGCAAGAAAGAAATTTGTGGCTACACAAAAGACTGGTAGCCTTCCTAGCTACTGTTTTTCCAGGCTGAAGGCTGTTTCTTGGGAGATTGAGGTCACAGGAGCTGAGGGAGCTCTGCACCCCTTTGGAAAGAGGCCAGTGCAGAGGCCAGAGAAGCTGGCACAGTAAAAAACACTTAACAGATTATTAGAGTATCATTATGGCATTAGTTATATGAAGTCCCCAATTCCACATTTTGAAAAGGAAAAACCATGTTGCAAGATATTAGAGTTACATCAGCTTGTGCCAGCTCTTGTTTTACAGCTCCCTGTCTCTGTCTTCTGGGTCTAGGAGGCTCTCAGTGCAAGCACCCTGGATCTAAATGACACACTTCACTCCTGCCTTTTCTGGGATGGCTCATTTTAAGCCTAGTGGGAAGGCTAAACTGGCCAATCCCCTCACTAGAGCTCTATACACCTTATTTGATTTGTTCCAGTCCCACAGAATGTCATGTGCCTTGTTTACATACTTCCATCCAATCATAGGGAAACCCTGGTGGTATAGTGGTTAAGTACTACATCTGCTAACCAAAAGGTTGGCAGTTTGAATCTGCCAGGTGCTCCTTGAAAACTCTGTGGAGCAGTTCTACTCTTTCCTATAGGGTTACTGAGTCAGAATCGACTTGATGGCACTGGGTTTTATCCAGTCATTGTGTGGCAGTCACAAAGATTATGGCTAGAAGGCCATATTAGATAATTTACTGCATCACATGAATTGTTGGGAAATAAAATAATTACTCTCGGTGATTACAAATCTGGCCAAAAATCTGGAGTTCTATGACTAACAGCCAAGGAAACAAGAAACGTTGGGTGCCAACCAACATCTTGTGCCACAGAAGTGGACAAAATTGAGATATACGGAATGGAAGTGGGTAAACAAAAGAAGTAACAAACCTTATGACTTTATCGACTGGATGTGTAGCTGTCCCTTTTTGAAAGGGAGCAACCTGAAAGAGGAACAGTTACAAGGCAAAACCAAGAATTATTTAGTTTCAGTATGGTTACATTTCACTGCTTGTACTTTCAATCTTCTACTCCTCTGCAAACAGAACTTAATGAAAACAGGCTTATGCTCTTGGCTTGGCTATTCCCATTTAATAATGAAAATATTTAATGTCGTTCAAAATTAACTATTATTTTCAATGGCTGTATGCATTATTTTATTTAGAGATACGATAATTTACTTATCCGATTTCCTTACTGCCGGATGTTTAGGTTATATAATATCAGCAAAAAATAAATACATAAAGCCGGTGTGAGCTACGCATCCATGACAATTTGCTTGGCATAATGTTCTAGAAATAAAACTTATACACATAAGGTAGGCACACCTTTAAGAACTTATTTCCTCTAAAATTTTATTCTTCCTTTCACTATTTTTTAATGGCTGCAATATATGAGACAAATCAATCTTTGACAGCTTAAGTATTAATTCCTCTGGAGGAAACATATAATCTGTTAAACTGACATGAAAGTGTATTTATGTGAGACTGAAGTTTCTGCAGCCACTATGTGTCTCTCCTACGGGAAAAAAGTGATGTATCGGGAATACAACAGTTCAATAGCAGGTTTTTAAAGACAATTAATATCCTGTCTGAACTTCAGTGTCCTTTGCCAAAGCCAAGTGCCGTCGAGTCGGAGCCGACTCATGGCGACCCTAGGGTCTTTTAGGTGAACCTATTATCTGTTAGAGGTAATGCGTTTGTTTTCAACGGATGTGTGGGGCACTGGATTTTGGCTTACATTTCTGGTGCTTCCACGTAATGAGACTTCTCAGTCCCACTGTAAAGCCCTGTGACATTATCAATATTTTTCTAGGTGGTGTTTACCTTGGTCTGCAAATGTAACTTCCCGGTAAACAGGTTCCCAGGGCTGCTAGAAATGTCTTTTGCTTGTTCACTGAGGGTACAGCTGAGGGAGATGCTCCTTCCATGAGGAGGCTGAGCTGGCCTTGTTGCGCAAAACAGTGCCTTGCGCCTGGTCTTTTTTGCCTGGAAGTCTCTTCGTAGCCTCAGATGCCCAACTCCCTCTTTTTGTGAGGTTGGATTGGATGACTTGTGTTACCTACAGAGGAATAGCTGACTCTGGTAACAGACTCTAAGATCTTTTTTAACTTTGTAGGGAAATTTGCAAATGACTCTTTCGTTAGGCCGAAACGCCTTCTAGTTCTTAATCTCCTGGAGCAGCTCCGCCAGACTCGGCTGCCTCGAGTCCTAGAGCCGGGGCTGCGGCTGGGGCGGGGCGGGCGCCGGCGCTGGGACCGCGGACAGCGCTTAGAGGGGGCGGCGCTAGGCTTCCCGGCGGCCCGGCTCCCACGCAGGGTCTGCAACCGCGGCTGGGGCTCGAGCTGCGGCTGCCGAGTTCCTGGCAGAACTGTAAAAAGACGTTGAGACGTTAGGAAACCGTTACCTGGAGGTGAGGAACACCGGCACTTCCGCCAGGGATTTAGGTCGTGCAGGAGGAGTAGTTGGTTCTCGTTTCACGGGACTCACCTTGCAATCCTTTCAATATTTGGGGGACGGTGAAAACAAAAAAAAATAGTGCCCGGCCCCACCAAAATCAGCCATGATGGGGCTCATAATGTTGAGTCCTTTTAGCAACACGAGAAAACCAGGGGTGCACTTCAAGAACTCTGCTAAAAGACCACAACTGATGGTCCGACGGCCTGGGGGTTCCCCTGGGAGCTTGGGCCCTAGACCTGCTGCTGCTCCTGATCAGAAAACACCACTGCCGTCAACTCTTTGGCCAAAGTGGACTTGACTCGGGGACATGAGGTGACCATATGGTGTGTGTACTTTGTAGTTCTATGCATTTGTAAGATTCTGTCCTACTGGCCTCTTTCTAGATAGTAAGGCAGAGGGTGAAGAAGAGGGAGGAGACAGGAGCTTATTAAGAAGATACCACATATAAGCAAAGAAATGTGTAAGGGGAGCAGAAGGAGCTGAAGATAGGTGGCCATGCAAATTTAGTTTGGATTGTATTCTTTCACTGAATCACAATTAGAAGAAAAATTCTTTACCCAAAGTGAGATGCCTAATTCCTATGAATGGATTTGTAGGTTTAGATGTGAGTGGCAACTTGTTGAGATTCTAGAGCCACTGAGGTAATATGGGTTAGCGACGACGGAAGTAGATTTTGGAGGAAGGCAAACTGGTTCTCATTCTGGCCATGCACTTACTAGCCATGTGATTTCGACTCCCTAATTCTTATTTGAAGTACTGCTTGTTCGGTTACTTATGTCTGTGCAAAAGGCTGATGGATCCAGGGAAAGACCAAACCCACTGCCGTCAAGTTGGGTCCGACTCGTGGTGACCCTTCAGGTTGGGGTAGAACTGCCCAGAGTCTCCGAGGAGCACCTGGCAGATTTGAACCGCTTTCTTAAGCACACGTAGCACTTAACGCACTACGCCACCAGAGTTTCCAGTGAAAGACAGTGCAGTATTGTTAACTCAATGAGGTGGTCACTCCTATTCAGCTGCTGTTCCAGATGTTTTTGTTACTGTGGCAAGTAATCACGTTTCCTGGCACCTGGTGTGCTGCTATTTATGTGGTAAGAGGAGTAAATTAGGCAAAGTAAAAAAGATCAGTTGGTAATTTTTGTTGTTATTAGGTGCTGTCAACAACAACAAAAAAAGACAAACCTATTGCTGCTGAGTGGAGTCTGACTTACAGTGACCCTGTAGTACCGAGTATAACTGTCTCATACAGCTTCTAAGGAGCACCTGGTGGATTTGAACTGCCAGCCTTTTGGTTAGCAGCTGTAACTCTTAACCAGTATGCCCCCAGGGTTTCCTATGCTGTGTACAACATAATGAAATGCTGTCCAGTCCTGCACCAGTCTCACAGTCACTGCCAAGTTTGAGCTTGTGGCAGCCACTGAGTCAGTCCATCTCGTTAAGGGTTTTCCACTTTTTCAATGACCTTGTGCTTTATCAACCATAATGTCCTTCTCTAGGAATTGGTCCCTCCTGATGACGATTGCAAAGTGTGTGAGATGAAACGTCATCAGCCTCATGTCTAAGGAGCGTTTTGGCTCTACTTCTTGTAAGCCAGATGTGTTCATTCTTCTGGCCATCCATGGTATATTCAGTATTATTCGCCAACACCATAATTCGAAGGTATCAGTTCTTCTTTGGTCTTCCTTCCTCATTGTCCATCTTTTGCATGAATATGAGGTGACTGAAAATCCTATGGTTTGGGTCGGGTACACCTTAGTCCTTAGTGAAACATCTTTGCTTTCTAATACTGGAAAAAAAGGTCTTTTACAGCAGATTTTCCCAAAGTAACACATTGTTTGATTTCTTTTCCTTTTTTTAAAAAATAAAACAATGTGTTATCTTTATTTCAGAATAGTGATTATAAATATGTTCCTTTTTTATTATGTTTAAGCGAAGTATACAATCCAAGTCACTATACAATCTAAATATATGATCCCTCTCCTTGATCAGGCACTGGGTCATAAAAAATGTGGAAGACCCTCAACGAGATGGACTGACTCAGTGCCCGCCGCTCGGCAACTCTATCTGCTGTCCTTAGAAAACATGGAATGCTGCATGAATTTGCGTGGCATCCTTGGGCAGGGGCCGTGCGCATCTTCTCCAGATCGATCCAATTTTAGTCTGTGTGCTGCTGAAACCAGCACTGTTTGATTTCTTGAGGGCTGCTTCTATGTGAGCTGATTGAGGATCCAAGTAAAATGGTGAAATAGTCTTTTTCTCTGTTTATCATGATGTTGCATATTCATACAGCCATGAAGATTTTTCTTTTCTTTACATTGAGATGTAATCCAAAGTTAACAGCTGTAACCTTTGATCTTCATCAGTAAGTGCTTCTTACTCTCTTTGCATATAGCAAGTAAGGTTGTGTCATCTGCATATCAAAAGTGTTAATAAGTCTCTCTGCAATGCAGATGCCACATTTCCTCACATAATCCATCTTTTTGGATTGTTAGTATAGCATACAGATTGAATAAGTATGGTAGAAAGATACAGTGTTGGTGTATACCTTTACTGATTTTAATCCATGCAGTATATCTTTGTTTGGTTTTAATGACAGCTTCTTGGTCTATGTATAGGTTCCTCAGGGTCAGAATTACATACTCTGGAATTTTCCTTCTTTGTAGTATTATTTATAATTTGTTAGGATGCACACAGTTGGAGTTTTTGCATAGTTAATAAAACACAAATAAACATCTTTCTGGTACTCTCCACTTTCAGCCAGGATCTGTTTGACATCAATAATGATATCTGTCATTCCATGTCCTCTTGTGCTTCTGGCTTGATTTTTGGTGATTGGTGTAGTAAAAATGAATAGAAGAAGTTTGGTTTCAGCTGGCAGGAATAGAAATATATCTTTGCTGTCCTGTACCAGGTATATGTTAATTCTTCAATCTTCTGTCTCTGTTTTGTCTGCATAGATTGTGATCATTTCTTCTTCCACAAGATACCTTGCCTTCTACTGTGATACTGAAGTATGCTGATTTGGACATGGCAAGCAGTACGTAGCAAAAATTCCAGGCAATTGATTGTGGGTATCGAGAGGGAATTGGGTTTCTACTACGCATTGGGTGTAAAGAGAAGTGTGCATGAATTACAGGATCCATTGGGGTGGCTTTTAGTATTTCTGTATCCTGAGATAAATGTTAAAACTATAACAGCTCAATAAAGGTGGGACTGCTAAAATGACATTTAGACACTTCAGGAAGACAGGCTTGCATCACTCCACCAAGTTGGAGCCATGACAAGCCAAGATGTATTCCAAGGGTAAAGGGAATAGGGAATGGGTAGTGGAAAGAGAAAACTGTAAATACTAGATACATCCATGAGACCAGTCATAGAAATGACTATAGTAATTTAGTTTCTTCTTTAACTTTATGTGAATATATTTGTGTGTCTTGTATAATACCGATCCCTTTCTCTATTTCCCTCCCCTGATCTCCTGCTATCAAACATGAAAATGTATTAATAGTGGTTAAGTTTATATGTCAGGACATCAAAGGGGAGCTTGACCTAGCTGGGAGAAGAATGAGCGTTCCACAAAAATAAACTGACATATAGGACTATATGTCCTCTTTCAGGAAATAGACTAGAGTGTTTTTAGTTGCGTGAAGGATAGATGCATTATATTAGGGTCTAATATATGTACACTGCCCATAATAAACACATACTAGAAAAACCAAACCCAGTGCCATTGGGTTGATTCTGACTCATAGCGACCCTAGAGGTCAGAGTAGAACTGCTCCATAGAGTTTCCAAGGAGTGCCTGGTGAATTCGAACTGCCAACATTTTGGTTAGAAGATGTAGCACTTAACACACTACGCCACCTGCATTTCCTGATAAACACATAATAGATGATAATTCTCACTGTCTAGTCTTCATAGTGAGTGGTAAAGCATAAGCCAAAAAGTTTCATACCACTGTGGGACCCTACCTACAGAACTTGAGGCTGTTTCACACTTCTCAGAGACTGCCATGGGTTTGGGAGTCCAGGAGACTACTCAAATGCCACCCAAGATCTAAAATATAACTTTCCTTGATAAGCATTTTAAGCAAGTTAACTAAAACCATTTGTTCATGTGCCTTCTTTCTCAGGCCACACTCTAATATTTAAGAATATGACATATATCAAACCAAACCAAACTCACTGTTGTCAAGTTGATTCTGACACACAGCGACCCTATAGGACAGAGTAGAACTGCCACCATAACTTTTCTCTGCTTTTCCTATTTACTTCATTATAGTATGACCAGCAAAATGTTTTTTCCTTGCTTTGTAAGGTGACAAGGATTTTGTAAATACCCGATGTGCAGCAGTTTAGTACTCAGCTACTAACCAAAAGGTTAGTGGTGCAAAAGAGGCTGTGTGGGGTCTCTAGAGGATTAAAACTAGTGAAGGTCATACACATATACATAGAGAGAGATTATTTCAAGGGAATGGCTCATGAAATTGTGAAGGCAGGCAAGTCCCAAATCCATGAATCTGGGGCATCAGGCTGGACGTTTATCCTGACTCATTTAGTTGCAGGGGCTGACACATCCCCAAATGACAGGTAAAATGAAAGGCTACTGGTTCTGGGGATTGCATAAAGTGGCAAATTCCAAAATCTGCAAGTCAGCAGACAGGCTGCTAGAGCATGTCCCAAGAACCAGAGGTCAGAGGATGGCGAGCTGCATTCAGGATTGAGAAAGAGCAAGCTTTTCTAGAAAATCCATGTATTTTGCACACAGGTCACATTCCTTAGGAAACTTCCCTTCAGCTGATTGGCTGCTGACATCAGATCACAGATTGGAGGATGGTTACATAATACCTGGAAAATCACTGAGAATCATAGCCTAGCCATGTTGACACATAATGTTAAAATTACAGTTCCTTTAATTTTAAATTTCATTAAAGTAACATATGTGCTTGTCTCAAACATTGAACTTATGTGTTATCTATATTTTTGTTTGTTTGCTTAGTTTTTTATGTAGTTGCTACCAGTCTATGCTAACAAGTTTGACAGAATTCTCAATGAGGCTTTGGTATGTTCAAATGAACTATACAGTCCCTGCACCCATGAAGCATTGTGACTCTTGTTGGTTCTAGACATTTTGTCTTTGTTAGTCTCTTATACCATACAATATATATATATGAATTATATTTTACAATTGCATTGGTCTGAAGATGAATATAAGCAAGAGTTGTGATTATGTAATTTTCATGATAGTCTTTTCTTCTTTCTATTTTTAAACAAAATCAAAATGAGAACATAGGCACTGGGTCTGCTGTGTGGAATGGATAAGTTAGTCCTCCTTTCCCTTTCTGCAACCTGAATTGTATATTCTCTAGATCCTGAGCTCTGCCTTTACCTTCATCCTAACAATTTCATTTATTTATTATTTATTATGCTTTTCTCTCATATATTGATTCTCCTAATTTTGAGATCCAATTATCTCTTTTATCTTGTGTTATTTGCTTGTTTTGATGGAGTGTATCTTTCGGTATGTTTCTTATATAGGCTATGTAAGAGATAAATTGGAGGCCTTGTGTGTCAGATAAATGCTTTAGTGTATTTTCGTAACTGATAGTTTAGGTGGGTATAGAATTACATACAGGCTGAAAATAATTTACTTTCTGACTTATGGAAGATTGTCACTGGCCAACAACTTCCAGTCACAGCATGCTTTATTAACTTTCTGTTTATTTCACTCTACAGCTTCCCCACTCTTCTGCCTCTCTTGGGGTTGCTGCTAAATGCAGGTAATGGTGGTTGATTCTCTTGTTATAGCAAGCTTTGGATAAATAAATTCTGTTTGTACTTATGTACTCTTTGTTTATTTCTACAGATCCATCACACTTCCTCCAAAAATTCAGAAGAAAAGGTGGAGAAAGTCAGGGCAGGAAAGCAGTACCTCAGGAAAAGCTCATTCTCCAGTATCTGCATTTTCCCTCAGGTGGGGGTGGAGGGGCATGGTTGACTGGCACTGTTGGCCTGATAGCCCTTCCACTTGTCTCCCATGTGGTACCAGGCAGCCTTTTAAAGTTTAAGTTTCTTGGTTATTTTGGAGGAAATGCTTTAGAAGCCATGAAGGTATTGCATAGGCTCTTCAGTAAAGTGCCATGGAGACTACACTGAGGCAGTTTGCACCCCGCTGTCCTCCATGCACAAAGTCCCCTTGGCCCACCATGCCATGCATGCACAGCAACCTGCATTTTCTGATTACCTACAGCTTGAAGCTGTTTGCTTCCAGCACTTGGTTTATCTCCCACACCAACCCCTGGACTCCATGAGCCTGTGATTTTCATACTCCACGTACAGCTCTGTGAAAGCAGTTTGACCTCTGGACATTTGAGAATGTCCACTCAATTTCTGTTTTCTGATTTGCTAAATTTCCTTCTGGCACACTTGAAACACAGATTTCAGCATATAAGCTCAAAGATATTCCCAGTGTCTTCCTGCTGGCAAATTTGCTGGTTGTACATCAGTTGTCGTGACCAATGCAGACAAAGTTTCTTTTGGATGCACTCTGGAGAAATTTAGTCTATGTGGGGCCCTAGCATTGCTCCTAATGTTGTGGGCAGAGGAGGAGGCCACAGGGACATGCTGGGGAGCTGGGATGGACCATGACTTCTCCCAGTTTCGTTGTGTGACACAGCTCAGAGGACTGGTGAGGCTGCAACCAGCTGTCTTGAGTTCCCAGTACAGACAGCATGAGCCCAAGGAGACTGAGTCATAAGCAGAAAGTGTGGGGCCTGTGGACCCTGCTGTTTAGGCTGTCTTTGCCCTTCTGAATGAAGGCCTGGTCAAAGCTGGCCCTATCCAAAAGTGAGGAATTTCTGCTTTGATTTGTTCTGGCGGCGGTCTTGCTGTTTACAGAGAAGACAGGCATGGTGGTCTTCCTCTCCAAGCTGGTTATGGGGTAGCCGGCACTTTGCCTGTGCTGCTGATGTTCTGCCTTGACTCCTGATTCTCCTCATGTCACTTATTTTCCACGTTGCTACTCTAGGTACGTTTAGTGTAGTAATTAGAGATGGGAATGGCAGGCTCACTGAAACCCCTTGGTTGGGGTGGCAGACACATTAATCTGTACCTGTAGCATGTGTCAGGAGTGCTGCTACTGGTCAGATCTGCTAAGGCCGGAACTACAGGGCAATGGTGTAGCTCACCAGCTCAGATCAGTTGGAGCCCTGTTCATCCAGTTGTACTTGTGACCTATCAGTAAAGCCTGGTTCTCTTAGTGTCCCATGAACATCACCAACCCAGTCTGTGGGTGGCCTTACAGTTAGCTGTGGCTCCACGTGAGGAGGCTCAGTTCATTGTTATTATGACCCCTGTTCATCCAAGTATCTTTCATGATTTTCTCTAAAGTGCCAGTCTTGCTGTAACTGAGAGTGATACATTTCTTGAGCAGGTTTTTACAGCCCACCAACACGTAAAAGGAAATATAGTATTTTCCATTTAGCACTTTTCTCCCACAAGTCCTTCATGTTCTGTTCACGAAAAGGCAGGGAATTGTTTGTGTGTGTAAGATGATCCTTTGATGAGTTCTCAGTACGTCTTGTGAGAGGAGTTCTCGGATGGGTCCTGGGTACTGTTGGCCGCAATGGTAGGTTTTGGGGAAACGTAGGGAAGACTGGTACAGCGGGTGCTGCCAAGGATGAATTTTCTGCTGAAGACAAAGTCCCCAATCTTGATGTTCGTGTTAGCGTTCAGGGGCAGGTTCTCTGCTTTTAAGTCTCTATGGACAGTTTTTTTTTTTTGGACAGTCATATACAGTAGATACTATCTAGTAGAATTTAGCTGGGGCCCCTCCACCCTTTTTTTCCCACCGTGTGCCACTAAGTTCCCAAATACCTCATCTGGTTGGTACTCTGTGACAGGTTAGAGTGTTTTCTCAGTCTCAGTTACTTGAAATAATTTCACTAAGTTAGGATGACTGAGAGTCTTCGTGACTGTTACTTTATGACACAGTTTCTGGGGGCTTAAAGAGTTCATTCAGATCTTGTCGGTCGCCTCCACTTACAAGTCTCTCCCGGTCAAGTATGCTCGGCCAGTTTTGCTTTGGCGAGGTAACATTTGCCAGTGGTCTTGAGGAAGAAGTAGTTCTGGTATGGGTCCATTCCTCAACAAAGATGTCTGAGAGACTCTGTAGCATGCTGGAATTGCTGTTTTATCTGGAGTCAAGGGATTGTCAGGTGGGCTTAAAATTGGAAGAAGCTTGTGAGAAGCTTTATTCCAATCACACAAACAAACAAACTTCCAAAGTCCGCCTATGTACAGATCTTTTTAATGCAAGCAGAATACAATGCCAGATTTCTTTACCCTTCTCTCATTCTTTCACAGCCACTTGAATTCTTGTCCGCTTGTTCTCTGGAAATACTAGTCACACAGCCACCTCTGTGCTCTGCACTCCTCCCTACTTTTGCCTGGAGTATTTCCCCCAAGAAAACTTACTGGTTATTCTCTGTCTCTTCCACTATTATATTCAGTCCATGAGAGCAGGGATTTTTGTCTATCTGCAGCACCTAGGCCATTTTTCTTGTACATAGCAGGCATTTGACAAATGCTTGTGGAATGAATTACACTGGCAACATGACCGTGTAAGACCGAGTGTGCTGTGCTGTGTCAACATGGTCAAATCTGTTATTTTTCCAGTTTTAAAACACTGAGAAACTAGCCTGTGCCTCAGTTTTCTCATATGAAAAATGGGACTAATCACATCAAATGTGTAGGGCTTTTTTGAGAATTGCACAAAATATGCATAGAGGTCTTGGTACCTGATATCCTCCCAGTGTAGCTACTATTTTTATTTTGATTGTAATTGCCTTTGCTTGGCTTATCTGTAAGGCAAAAAATATTAAACTGTGAAGTAAAGGATTTAGTTTTTCCTTGAAAAAAGTCTGGTCTCTAGATCCGTATCCCAGTAGGTACCCTCTATATTCTTGGAATTTTCCTACGGATAGAAATGCTTTTGTTCTTTATGGTGGGCCCTGTCACCTACTCCTGATGGTTTATGCTAACAAAGTGACTCATGATGGGCCTTGATAAGCGCAGCTGATGGTGTATACTAATACTAACAGGGTGACTCATAGTAATACTTGGGGCTGTCTATATTACCTCAGTCTCCTAGGGTAGGGGAGCTGGGGCTATGTTCAGTGAAGTGGTTGATCAGTTAATTGGTTTTGCCTGTATAATGAAGTCTCAATAAAAAAATTACGGACCTCAAAGAAGCTTGGATGAGCTTCATTGGTTGGTGGCACTCTGAGCTTCTTGTCACACATTAAGTGATGTGTTCTGAGGACAATTGAATCTTCCTGTTTGAAAGACTCTATCCTATGAATCTGTTTCATTGGCTTCTTTACATCTGTATCTGTTCCTTGTAATAAACTGTAATTAAATAAGTAATAGTTTGCAGTGTGTTCTCTAAATCTTTGCAAGGGGTATCTGGTGGCTTTGAATTGCCTTTATATTTGAACTGCCTCTGGGTTTGAACTGCCGACCTTTTGGTTAGCAGATGTAGCACTTAAACCATTATGCCACCAGGGTTTCCTGATGTATTATAACCACCTAAGGGTGGTTTTGAGAACCTTCTAAACTCGAAGTTGGTGTCAGAAATGAAGAAAGTCTTGGGCACAGTAGCCTCTAACTTTAGAGTTGGACCTTAACTCCTTGTAGTTGGTGTCAGTAGTCTTGGGCAGACTTGCAGTCTAGAGAACTGTGTTCTGAAACTCAGTTTGGAGAACTCTGTATAGAAGGTAATGGCAAAATTGGGATAAAGCCTTTCTTCAGTTGGTTCTACTTCCATCAATAGGCAACAATAAGGAGAATGATAAGCCATTAAATATGAGTTGCATGCAAAGAGGGGTATGTCACATTTCACCCCTCTAAGCTCCAGGAAATTGAAAAGCTTAGCCCAAAGTTAGGTCCAATATGACATTTAGTAACAATTTTGCATGATATATCATAAACCAAAGAAACAAACCCACTCCCGTCAAGTCAATTCCAACTCATAGCAACCTATAGGTCAGAGTAGAACTACCCCATAGAGTTTCCAAGGGGCCCCTGGCAGATTTGAACTGCTGAACTTTTGGTTAGCAGATGCAGCCCTTAACCACTATGCCACCAGAGTTTCCTGATATAAGGAGTACTAAAACTACACTTGATGTCCAGAGATCTGATTTCTAAGTCCATCATCGCAGTTGTCTGTCTTTCTACTGGCTTCTCTCCTTTATATGTCAAAAGAGATTGATCTAAAACAAAACCTAGTCTTGTGGAATGAGTCTTGTCTAATTAACAGAACTGTTTGAGCCTGCCTCATTCACATTATAGAGGTAGGATTTGCAACGCATGGGCAAATCACATCAGATGACAGAATGGTGGACAATCACACAATACTGGGGATCATGGCCTAGGCAAGTTGACACACAGCTTTGGGGGACACAATACAATCTATAACAACTGGAATCAGATTACACATGTGCTTATCAATTGATGGTCAGCATTCATGAAGAACATGTAGGAGCTGTTGAAAACATTTTTTCTTGGGTTTATATGAATTGTTTTCATAATCAACACAAATGCTAAATCACCTACTTTTAGTCATCACTAGAGACTAGACATGATTCAAAAGTACCTGATGTCAAAGAATTTTGAAGACTATGAATTGTAAAACAAAAGTATGACATATTTTGAATTAAACTTATGCATTGCTTTTTTCTTCCAAAAGACTTTGAAGCTGTTTATTACGAGAGAAAAAAAAATGTCTTTGGTTGTTTCAGTTTTCTATGGTTTACTGATTTCAGTAACAGAGTGATGAGGCATACCTTTTGATTAATACATTATATTTGTGACTGTTAGAAGACACTGCAGTAAATTAAAACAGTGGTTAGACTGCAGTTGGTCTGACCTTCTTTATGTAACGCTGATCCTTATTACCTAGGGTGTGTATGTAACTAATTACTCACTCTGTACTTTCCAGACACGCTTGTCATATAATTCAGGTAAGTTTTACTTTCTGAAAGCAATAAATCATCTTGGGTAGAAGATTTTAATGTTGTTTTTTAAAAGAAGACATTAAGCATATATTCACCAAGCGTAAAGTGCCAATGCCTTCTAAGTAAAGACTACCAGGAATACACGTGCAGCGGAACAAACTGGGGTGATTATTCATTGCAGATGGGGATAGTACACTCTATGAGGTATCATATGTACAACCAGAAATGCACTAGCTCTTTATAGATCCTATATTTTAAAATGAATGAAGAAAGCTAAAATAATTGCTATGTATACATATATACTTGGTAGAGGGCCACTGAAAAAGAAGAAGACCACCAAGGAGATAGATTGACACAGAAGCTGCAATAATGGGCCCAAGCAACAATTGTGAGGTTAGTGCAAGATGGGCAGTGCTTTATTCTGTTGTGTATAAGGTCATTATGAGTTGGAACTGACTCGAAGGCGTCTAACCGCAGCAACAATGATAACAATAACATATACATACAAGACTACATGTGTAGTAAAGCAAAGAGGAAATACTCATAGCTTACTGTCCTTGTGTCTGTAACCGGTCACGTGTTTGTAACTGACATTCAGTACTATGTTCTTCCACTGCCCATTCTGCATTTATCATCAGAAAGCACCCTAGTTGGTTGTGATTCCATTATGTTGCATAATGGAAGTAAAAAACAAAAGTGTGTCTGGAATATAGGAGATCCCTTAGAGATCTGTCCTGTGATTAAACTCAATGGAAAACAACAAGCTCCTGTCCCTTCCTCTATACACTCTTCTCTGTCATCTAGAAAGAGACCAGTAGGACAGCCTCCTATAACCTCCTATAACCAGGTGGCGTTCTTAACTTCTAGTTTAACGGAATCTATATTCTGTTTACAAGTAGGAGGACTCTGCCCTTTGGAACCAAGACTTCTAGTTCCAAAGAGCAGAGGTCATGAGGACAGGAAGCAAAAATTTTGTGAGTGGTCACTAGGGGTAACAGTGAGTGATGGCAATCCCATCTCCATCCCTTGCTTCCTGGAACAAAGAATCCTGGTTATGAGAGAAACTGCACCACATGTTGGATGCTCATTTAGAGTGTATACAATACAGCCCCAGCCTCGCAAAGAGTTGCCACCTAGCTGATGCTGTAATTGTGTCTTTAGGAGGCCATTCCATTGTTCTCTTAAGCCAGCTGCTTCAGGATGATGGAGAATATGGTAAGATCAGTGACTTCCATGAGCATGGGCCCACTGCTATACTTCATTTAATGTGAAATGAGACCCTTGATCTGAGGCCATACTGTGTAGGATACCATTATGACAGAAAAGGCACTCTGTGAGTATGTGGATGGTAGTTTTAGCAGAAGCACTTTTGAGTGGTACCTGCATATTGTGCAGAATCTTCTGTGATCCACTCATGGGTTTCCTCTTCCTCCATCAACAGATCATAAGGAATTTCCCATGAGGCCGCAGACACAGATAATGTGACAGGAGTGGAGACCATGGGCATTTGGGCCCCTTCCTCATGTAACTTACTAGTGCTTCCAGATCTTGCTCAATTCTGATTTCATATATATTACTTCCATCAAATGTTGGAGTGCTGCTGTGTACAGCCACCTTTGTGGCTTTGTGGGTCAGACAACACCCAGTTCATGATGGGCAGCTGAGGGTGTATGGTGACATGGCGGTCCACGGTTAAGTGTTCAGTCTCTACTAAGGCCCACTAAAAAACAAAAAGCTGTTTTTCAGAAACAAAAAAACCAAAGCTATTGCCAGTGAACTGATTTTGACTCATAGCGACTCTGTAGGACAGGGTTAAACTGCACCATAGGGTTTGCAAGGAGCAGATGGTAGGTTCAAACTGTAACCGAGAAATGCCATTTTCCTCTTAAAAACAACAACAAAAAAGATTAATGGGGTGGGCAGCCAGAACTAATTTTTTTTCACCTATTTTTCAGGGTCAGTCTTTTCCTTTTTTTTTTTCTTTATTTCTTAAAAATCCCTGGCCCTGGTAGGAAGTTGCACATTTAACTGACAGGAACTGTGGAAATAATGTCTTGCAGTTTTCACAGCTTTTGTTGGAAACATCAGAACAGATAAGAAGCCAGAAAGACCCAGGAGCCAGGTGGAAACCCCTGCTTCGAATGACAATGGAACACAGTCTGGATCCCTGCTTCTGACACATATCCACAAAGGACTCCAGAGGCCTCTAGACTGATCCTGCCCTTAATCCTGGACTAGTCATGTTGCTCCCTGGTGCCAGCACCAATACCTGGATTTCCATTTGCATGCAACCCTGGTGCCTTACATACCCAATCCTCACCTGATGATTTTGAGCAGGTCCTAGATGGAGAAATAACTGCCTGTTACCTGTGTTTTTACTAGCACGTGGAAAACAAACTTCCTTTTAATCACTAACCCAAAATACTTGTCTCAAGACATTGGCTATTTGGAACAGGTAATGAGAACCTGGAGTTTTCTCCGGTAACAAAACTGCAAGCCTTTTGGTTAGCAGTGGAGCTCTTAATCACTGCGTTAAGTGGGGCTCCAAAAGGAAAGTAATTACTGGCAGAGACTGGAGAGCTTACTAAAAAATACTAAGGATCTGTGCTGTGATTCACCAATTATTGTTAGGTGCTGTTGAGTCAGTTCTGATTAATAGTAACCCTGTGTACAACAGACAGATGCTGCTCGGTCCTGTGCCATCCTCACTAACAGTCATTCTGCTTTAGCCTATCGTGGAGCTGCCGTGTTGATGCATCTTGTTGAGATGCTTCCTCATTTTGCTGACCCTCTACTTTACCAAGCACGATGTTCTTCTCTAGGGGCTGATTCCTCCTGATGATAGGTCTAAAGTACTTGAGATGTAGTCTCGCCATCCTTGCTTCTAAGAAGCATTCTGGTTGTACTAGTTTCAGGATAGATTTGTTTGTTCTTCTGTCAGTCCATTGTATATTCAATACTCTTCAACATCACAAACCCAGAGCTTCAATTCTTTGGCCTTCCTTATTCACTGTTCAGCTTTCACATGCACATGAGGCAATTGAAAACACCCTGGTTGGGTCACAGCACTTTAGTCTTGAAGGTGAGATGTTTGTTTTTTAACCCTTCAAAGAAGTTTTTTAAAGCTGATTTGCCTGATGAAATGTCTTTTGAGTTCATGACTGCTGCTTCCACGGGTGTTCATTGTGGATCCAAGTAAAATAAGATCCTTGACAACTTCTTTTCTCTGTTTTTCACTATGTTGCATATTGTTCCTGTTGCAAGGATTTTTGTTTTCTTTATGATGAGGTATAATCCATACTGAAGGCTGTGGTCTTTGATTTGGTTGGTAGTCAGTCCAACAATTAAGTTTGCTAATTCATTCTAGAAAAGGTGCTACATACGTCACTGCTGAATTTCACTACATTCACCTTCAAAGTACTTACCTTGGGAAGCCGTGCATCAACGGCAGCACCTAGTCCAACCTTGAAAGCAATTTTGGATCTCCTTTTCTGGAATGTCCATCAGAGCTGCCATCAGATGAAATCTGACAATTAAGTTCGTGATCTCATCCTAGAAAAAGTGCTTCATACCTCATTGCTTAATGTCACTATGGTCACCTTCAGAGTACTCCTCTTGGGAAGCTATGCACTGATGACAGCACCTAGTCCACTCATCAGAGCCCTTTTTCTAGGATGAGTTCATGAACTTAATTGTCAAGATGCATCTGACCACAGCTCTGTTGGGCACTCCAGCGAAAGAGTCCCCAAATTGTTTTCAAGCATGGACTGGATGCTGTCATCAGTGTAGAGCTCCCCAAAGGTGGTGCTTTGAAGGTGACTGTAGTGATATTCAGCAATGAGGTAAGGAGCACTTTTTCTAGGATGAAGTTGTGAACTTAATTGTCAGACCTTGTAAGTGCTTCCTGTTCACTTTCAGCAACCAAGGTTGTGATGTCTGATTAATCCAGGATATTAATGTGTCTTCCTCCAATTCTGATGCCCTGTTCTTCTCCACATAGTCCAGCTGCTGAAAGTATTTGCTCAGTAGAGAGACTGCGTAAGAATGGTGAAAGGATGCAAACCTGATGCATACGTTTCCTCACTTGAAACCACGCATTATTTCCTTGTTATGTTCAAATGACTGCCTCTTTTCTCCCTGTCTTTTAAAATTTTTTTTATTATGATTGAGTGAAAACGTACGTTCTCATATGAATTTGCATGCCCACCTATATGCAGCTCCCACTGCTCTCCCTGCCCGGTGATAGCACTCTTCCTCTCTGCTCCATACATGTGTTATCTTCCCAAAACTCCCCTGTCCCCTCCTCCCCACCCACTCCCCCGCCTCCAATAAGAGGTCAGTAGGACAACATCGTGTAGATGCACAGAACCATAAAGTGCACACATGATATGGTCACTATGTCCAAGTTCCTCAAGAGTACAACTAAGTGTTCTGGAATTCTCATTCCTCTCAATGTTATCCATAATTTTTTATAATCCGCAAAGTTAAATGCCTTTGCGTAGTCCATAAAACACAGGTAAACATCTTTCTGGTATTCCATGCTTTCAGCCAAGAGCTATCTGACATCAACAATAATACCCCAGTTCTGTGTCCTCTTCTGAATCCGTTTGAACTTCAGACAATTCCCTGTCAAGGTACTGCCGCAGCTGCTTTTGAATGATCAGCAGTAAAATTTTACTTGTGTGTCATGTTAATGGTATTGTTCATTAATTTCCACATTCGATGGACACCTTTCTTGGAAATAGGCATAAATGCTTGGTCAGGCAATTGTCTTCCTAATTACTTGGCATAGATGAATGAGCACTTCCAGTGCTGCGTCCATTTGTTGAAACATCTCACCAGGTATTCTATCAGTATCTGGAGCCTTATTTTTCACCAATGATGTCACAGTGCAGCTCGGACCTCTTTCTTTGGTATCTTTGGTACATGATGATATGCTATCTCTTGAGACGGTTGAACGTTGACCAATTCTTTTTGGTATAGTGGTTCTGTGTATTTCTTCCAACTCTTTTGATGCTTCCTGTGTTGTTTAATATTTGTCCTATAGAATTCTTCCATATTGACATGCTAGGCTTGAATTTTTTCTTCAGTGTTTTCAGCTTGAGAAATTCAGGTCATGTTCTTTCTTTCTGGTTTTCTATTTACAGCTCTCTGCACATGTCACTGTAATGCTTTACTTTGTCTTCCTCAGCCAGCCCTTGAGACCTTCAGCTCTTCTACTCCAGCATTTCTTCCTCTCACTTTAGCTACTGAATATTTGAGAGCAAGTTGCAGAGTCTCTTCTGACATCTGTTTTGGTCTTTTCTTTCTTTCCTGTCTTTTTAATGACATCTTGATCAGATGTCATTCCACAGTTCATCTGGAATTTGATCATTATTGTTTAATGTGTTGAATCTATTCTGAGATGATCTCTGCATTCAGATAGGATATACTCAAGATTGTATTTTGGCTCTCATGGACTTGTTTTGGTTTTCTTCAGCTTCAGCTTGAACTTGCATGTATATAATTGGTGGTCTGTTCTGCATTTAGCCCCTGGCCTTATTCTCTCTCTCTTTTTTAAATTATGATTAAGTGAAAGTGTACAATCCAAATTAGTTTTGCCTGCCTGCCTGTCTGCAACTCCACCTGCTCTACTCACTCTGTGATAGCACACTCCTCATTCTCTACTTGTAGTATCCTCTTAATGAACATCTGTCCCCACCTCTCTGCCCTCGCCTGTCTAGAAAGAAACCACGAAGACAACCTCCTCTAAATGTATAAAACAATGTGGTACATATACCACACGTGCACATTATGTCCCTGAGTCCAGTCCCTTCTTGTTTGAAGAGTTGACCTCAGTACTGATTTCAGTTCAGGGCCAGCAGCAAGTCTAGGGACTAGGTTCCAAGGGGACCCTCCAGGCTATTGGACCATCAGTTCTGGTCTATTAGCAGAGTTTTTTAACTGCACATTTTTTCTCATGTTGCCTCAGGGACTCTTCTGTTCTTACGCTGATGCAGTATCCCAGTGTCTCCTGGGCTCATTTTTTCCTCATGTCTTCAATGTTCTCAGTTGTCATCTCTTGTAGATGGGTTGGGACCACTTGGTGTACCTGAAATGACAGCTTCCTGGCTTTTAAGACTGCAGATGCTGCTCACCATTAAGGGGTACAGAAGACTGTCTTAGCAAAAGACCACTTATGTCAATTGAGCTTGATGTCCCCTGAAAACATGATCCCCAGACACCTGTCCCTGCTACTCTACCCATTGAAATACTGGATTGAGTTTAGAAAACCTTTTAGTTTATGGTGTAGTCCAGCTATGCTGATCTCCCCTCTGCTGTGTGCTGTCACTCCCTTCAGCTAACCAAATTCCTATCAACTATCTGCTCTATGAACATCCTTCTGCCTCCCTCCCGACCTGCGTAGCTGTCAAAAAGTCTTTCCTTGTGTACATAAGTCCATTTTTAAGTCCTTATAGCAGAGGTCTCATACAACATGTCCTTTTTCAGCTGACTGATTTCACTCAGCATAGTGTCTTCTAGTTGAAGCCAGGTTATGAGGCATTTCCTAAAACCATCATCATTCTTTATCATTGCATAGTGTTCCATTATGAATATGTACTGTCGTTTGTTTAGCCTTTCATCTGTTGATGGGCACCTACATTGATTCCATTTTTTTTTTTTTTTTGCTATTGTGGGTAGTGCTGCAATAAACAGTCATGCACAAGTATCTGTTTGTGTGACTACCTTTATTTCTGTAGGATATATTCCAAGCAGTGGGATTGCTGGCTCACATGACATTTCTACTTCTGGCTTTACAAGGAAGAGCCAAATTGTTTCTAATGAACTTGTACCATTTTGCATTCCCACCAGCAGTACAGGAGAGTGCCAGTCTCTCTACAGCCTCTCTAACTTTTGTTGTTTTGTATTTTTTGGGTTATGGCCAACCACATTGGGGTGAGATGGTATCTCGTTGTAGTTCTGATTTGGATTTCTCTAACAGGTAATGATAGTGAGCATTTCCTTATGTGTCTTTTGGCTGCCTGGATGTCTTCTTCGGTGAGGTGTCAGTCCATCTCCTTTGCCCACTGCTTAATTGGGTTATTTACCTTTTTCTTGTTGATATTTTGTAGATTATGGAAATCAGATGTCAAACTGACATGTAGTTGCCAAATATTTTTTCTTGTTCTGTAGGTAGTATTTTTAACTATCTTGATAAAATCTTTGGGTGAGCATAAGTTTTTGATTTTTTGTAGTTCCCATTAATCTATTTTCTCTTCTGTTTTTTTTTTTTTTTTTTTTTTTTTTTATCCCTGGCCTTAATCTGACTGATAATATTGAGCTTTTCCATTGTCTCTTTCCAAAGATGTAGCTGATTTGACTTCTGAGTATTTCTGCTGATGAGGTTCATGTATATAGTTGTTTATTTTGTTAAAAAAAAAGGTACTTACAATGAAGTAGATGTTAGTCTTGCAAAATTCCACAGCAATCTCTGGCGTTGTTTCTATCACCAAGGCTGTATGTTCCAACTACCAATCTTTCTTTTTTTGTTTCCAACTTTTGCATTCTCATTACCAGTAATTATCAGTGCATCTTGATTGCATGTTTGATCAATTTTGGATTGCAAAAGATGGTAAAGTTATGCGATTTCTTTTTTTTGGCTTTAGTGATTGGTGAATATATTTAAATACTAATCATATTAACTGTTCTTCCCTGTAGATACTTCAAGATAGATCTTGAAAAGTTCTTTTCACTACAGCATTTCTCTTCAAGTTGTCATCCCTGGCATTGTAGACCATATGACTGTGTGATTCAAAATGGTCAATTCCACTCCATTTCAGCTCACTAATGCTTGCAAATTGATGCTTATGTGTTCTGTTTCATTTCTGATGACATCCAGTATTCTTAGATTCATGCCCTATAGGGAAGTTCTGCTCTTATCAAGTTGGATGACAATGATTTGGAATCTACTGAGTGGTACCCAACAACAAACAACAGCAACCCATTACATAGGATGCCTCACTTCTTGTAAACCCACCTCTAGCTTCTCCATGCAAACAGCCTCCAGTTAAGGCATACTTGATGATGTCCATTTATTACCTTGCAAAGCTTTTGAATTTTCCTGTCTGCTTTTGTGTCTCCACCAAATGCAAGTGATGACTGACTCTCTTGCTATAGTAAGTTCTTTGCTTGTTCTCATTTGAGTGGTCTGCATTTATCTCTGCAGTGGTATGTGTTTTGTACAGACTTTTTGATTGTTCTTGGTGAGAGGTTGATGAAAACTATCTAGTGTAACATTGCCAACAGCAGGACTTGGTCTCCATTTTTAATGATTAGCTATTATACCAATAATATCCTCACACCATCAGGATGGGAAATTGTGGTGGCATAGTTGTTAAGTGCTACAGCTGTTAACCAAAAAGTCAGCAGTTTGAATCCACCAAATGGTCCTTGGAAACTCTGTGGGGCAGTTAAACTCTGTCCTATAGGGTCATTATGGTCAGAATTGAGTCAGTGGCAGTGGATGTCATCAGAATGAGGACAGAGCTACTACCAGGGACAGTTAGTTTAAGAAACTTTTTAAAAAGAATAGCAAGCTGAGAAAGAAGCAGAAAATCTAGGCAAGAAAGTTTTAATGAGATGATGGAAGGAAAAGCTGGGTCTGAGTACTGTCCTAAGAGCTGGCACTCAGGGATGGAAGGAATATGCACCTGAAAAGGCTCTTGAGTGGATTAAATGAGAAAATATGCAAGAATATTTACTGTAAGCATCTAAGGCAGTAAAATCAGATTGAAAAGACTAGTTTTTCCCAGGGATCAGTCTCTGTGTGCATCTTTGCTCAGCATGTTCTGATCATCATTAGGGAAGTCACACAGTAAGGAATATAGATTTCTGTATTCTTCACAACTCCTGATTTCTCTTTTGGAAGGTATAGGTGAGTCTTTGGAAGATTATTTAAATTCCCTTTATAAGACAGCAATTGATGGTCCACGGGCCTCAGGGTTCCCTTGGCCTCATGGCCCCTGGCCCTGATGCTGCCCCTGTCCATAAATCATAATGGAGGTCAACTCTCAGACAGGAATGGATGCAACTTGGTGGCACAGAGTGACGATATCATGTGTGCACTTTCTGGTTGTATGCATCTGTAGGATGTTGTCCTGCTGACCTCTTAATGGAGGAAGAGGAGTGGGTGGAGAGAAGGGGATAGGATATTGTTGGGAGGATAAGACATGTATGGAGTGGAGAGGAAGAGTGTGCTGTCCAGACAAGGAGGACAGTGGGAGCTGCATATAGGTGGGAAAGCAATTTATGTGGTTATGTACATTTTCATTCAATCATAATAAGATAAAAAAATAAATAATTTCCATTTATGAATTGCTCTTTTTCTTCATGTTAGTTTTATAGGAGGAAAGATCGTCTCAGTATTCAATGCAGATTTAGTGCTTTTTCTTACTCAGTGGTTCTTACCACATCAAAATTGCCTACAGATCTTTAAAAGAAAAAAAAAAATACTGACACCTCGGTCTTATTCCACAGGTTCTAACTGAATTGTTCTCCACGAGGGGAGGCTGGGAGGGGGATTAGAGGCAGTAATTGGAAATATTTACAAGTACTGGGTGAGCCTTATGGATTACGAGGCTTGAGAACTGTTGCTGATGTTGTGCTGTTACAAAGATGAAGTTGTCCACCAGGTGGAGACCAAGCATTGCTTTATAAACAGACTCCAATCTCCCTCTCCCATTCTTTGACTGAATATGTGCCAAGCCCAATTTATATAATATACTAAACAAGCAAATATGTGAGAAGATGCAGAGTAAACATGTGGGAAGACAGGTAAAATTGTATTTGGTATTGCCGCTTATCAACCAAAGAAATTCTTGCCACCACTGAGGAAAATTCCAGGAAGTAATTTTAGAAATATGTAACTACAAATACACTTTATTTACCTAATTACCTGAATTAATATATCAAAATATTTTCAATTCTTTTTATAGCTAACTTTGCTATAACACACCTTATAAACTGACATCAAGACTGAAAATAAAATAGAAAGGCAGCACTGCACATTTATTAGAGTTAGAAAATAACGGATTTCCCATTATTTGCAGATAAATTTATTCCTAACATATCTATCACTGAGAAGTTATTACAGTGGAACATAGACTATAGACATAAGATATTTATAATCTTTACCTTAGACATGATCCATTAGAGTTTACAGAAGTGCTGTGGGCTTTGTTCAAAAGCAGAATATTGGAAGCTCAAGTTCCTTTTTTATTATCGTTTCTAAAAAGCATTAAATGCCTAATTCGCAAACCAGGTAATCTGCCAAACATTCTTGTCTTAACAATTTTTTTCTGAGCCAAAAAACACAGCTTGACATATCACCTGATTACAGATTGGGGTGAGGGGATATTTTCAACAGAATGATTCTAGAATATCTACAATGCCCTATCATATAGCCTGTGATTTCTTCAGAATATGCACCAGATAAAAGCCTCCGGATTCCCTTTTGTGGTCCACATAATACACAACAGAACAACCAACCACCACACCTTGCCTATTTGGCCTCCTAAATATTTCTCAGTCCATATTCTCTTTCCCTTCTGCATTACCCTAGTTAAGACCGTCACCATCTTCTGTTTGAACTTTGTGGTACTCTTTGATGCCAAGCTTTTGATCCTTTTCCTTTTCCCATACTAGATCCCTTTCCATATTGTATCCAGATAGTGTTATCCCAGACCACTATCTAATCATGTTGCTCTTCTGCTTTGTCATTTTCTTTATAAAGTCAGCCCACATTTTCAGCCTAATTGACATTTGCTTCTCCCTCTTGAGCTTCACACTTGAACAGCATCCAACTTCTTGGTTCCACTATGGTTTTCATGTTCCTGAAAGCTTGATTGTTCAAACCCACTCAGCTATTCTGCTGGAGAAAGACCTTGCCATCTGCTTTTGTCAAGGTTACAACCAAACAAACCCTATACGGCAGTTCTACTCTGTCACACGGGGTTGTGATGAGTTGGAACTGACTTGATGGCAGCTAATGACAAATCCTAAAACATAGGTGGTTCTCCATGAATATTAGCTAATTCATTTTTCCCTCAGTAGACCAATAGCTTTCCTACTAGGCAATCTAGTGAAAATGGAGTCCTAGGAGCAAGACTTAACTTGGAGCGAAGAGGTTTCACAGGTAACTTCCTTCTTTTTGCTCTAACAAACGTCACAAGGAGAAGAAGCTGTTCTCTGCAAGAGACCTGCGGCTTGGATCAGCTACAGCCCTACAAGCCACAGGACTTACAATTTTCTGAAGCCGGGGAGAGAGAGAGAGAGAGAGAGACAGAGACACAGAGAGAGAGAGAGAGAGAGAGAGAGAGAGAGAGAGAGAGACAGAGAGACAGAGAGACAGAGAGACAGAGAGACAGAGAGACAGAGAGAGAGAGAGAGAGAGAGAGAGAGAGAGAGAGCATCTCATTGGACTGGCAGCCAGCAGCTAAAAGTAACAGGAATTTCAAACTCTAGTCAGTAATTTTGGTGCAGTTCCTGTTTCCACAAATCTGGGTGGAAATTAATGGATGAAAACAAAGAAGACTTAGGAATACTAGGGCTCAAAAGCCAGCCCTCCTAGTAAGTGTTAACTTCTTTTATCCCTTTTCTGGCTCTGAACCTACTTTCTAGCATTTCAAATGGAAAACTATTTGACAGCCAAGCTTCTTGATAGGGGAGCAACTTGTCCTGGTTCTTCCAGGACATTTCTGGTTTGAGTGCTCAAAGTTCTGATCCTGGCACATCTCTCCATCCTAAGGAAGGAGGAAGACGGATGGTTGATGAAGAGACAGCATCAAAGAACTCTGAAGCTAGATGGGAACAGGAGCAAAGGAAGCCCAGGCAGGGGTTTGACTGCTAAGAGTGGGTGCCCAGAGTCATGCGTCCAAACTGTCATCACATAAATCCAGAAATTAGGGAGGTGATTTAAGGCACTTTAAATACTAGTAAGCAAAATATTCAAATGCCATAAAACCAGAAATAATCTGACAAAATTCACATACATACTAAGCGTAGTCTTTCTCTAAGACCTTCTTTGGGACTGGTAGAAAGCTCAATAAATCATCTTTCTAGGGAACAGGCTTCTAGGGCTTATTTTTCTTTTATTATTTGTCATAGAGTCACTTCTGACTCATGGTGATCCCATGTGCAGAGCAGAACTGCTGCATAGTGTTTTCAAGACTGTGGTCTTTCAGGAACAGATTGTGGAATTGGGTCTTAGAATAATACTGCAATTAACATGGATGTGCATATGTCTAGTCACGTGATGGTCTTGTTTCTCTAGGATGTATTCCTAGGACTGTGATTGCTAGATTATACGGTATCTCTATTTCTAGCTTTTAAGGGAGGTGCTATATTTGTTTTCTATAGTGGTTGTACCATTTAACATTGCCACCAACATTATGTGAGTGTTCAAATCTCTTCACAACCTTGCCAGCATTTATTGGATTTTTGATCAGTGCCATACTTGCAGGACTGAGATAGTATCTCCTCATGGTTTTGACTTGCATTTTTTTAATTGCTAATGATTGCGAGCATCTTTTCATGTCTTTGTCACTGGAGTGTTTCCTTTGGTGAAGTGTCTGTTCATATCCTTTGACTATGTGATTGGCTTCCTTGTCTTTTAGTTGTTGAAGTTTTGAAGTTTACTGTACATTTTAGGAATTAAACCTTAAGCAGAGATTTCACTCCCAGTTTTTTTTGTTGTTTGTTTAAACCGGTATGTAAGTTCTCTTCTTCCTCTATTGTAAAAGTCTTCTGACAAGCATTAAGTGTTTAATTTTGAGGAGATCCTAGCTATCTAATTTATTTTCTGGAGTTTGTGTATTTTTAGTTATGCTTGACATTCTATTTATACTATAAATTAGGGCTCCTAGTGATATCCCTATGTTTTCTTTCACATACTTTATAGGTTTAAGTTTTCCATTTAGCCCTTTGATGTATTTCCAGTTAGTTTTTTCGTGTGGGGGTGAAGTATGGATCCTGTTTCATTTTTCTGAAAATGGATATCGAGTTTTGCCATCGACACTGGTTTGTCTCTTCCCCTTTTAATGTGTTGAAATGAGGCATAAGTGACTCCATTTTGAGGAAGGGCGCAGTAAAAATTCAAGGTATTAAAGAAAGCCCCAGGAAACAACTTAATAGCAGAAAACACCATACAGTAATCTCACCTTTGTCTTACAAAACATCTGTCACAAGACCAGGCCTGGGGACAGCCTTGCAAGTGACCCCTAGACCTTGACCACATTTTACAACTAACAGGAATTCCAGGTGGCCTTAACCAATCAATGTAAAGGTCAGTTCCCCTCCCTACTTCGTAATCTCACGATTTAAATACTGGGTGCTGAGGAAGCTCGTGGTCGCCCCCTGCTCTGCGTAATTTGTGGTGCATCCCTGGTGCACCAATCTTTTTCCTATTGGGCATACCTTTAATAAAATTTTACCTTTAAAGAAATTCTCGGTTGCGTCTTGAAATCCGAACCCCAACAAATGGACTTTGACCATTTGTTGAATGAATTTATTTCTGAATTTTCAAACTTGTTCCATTGGTCTGTCTGTTGCTGTAACAGAACCAGGCTGTTTTGACCACCACAGCTATAAAGGAGGTTCTGAAAACATATAGTGTGATGCCCTCCTATTCTTCTTTTTTTGTAATGTTTTAACTATCCAAGGACTCTTTTCTTTACATATAAATTTGGTCACTATATTTGGATGGGAATTGCATTATACGTATAGATTGCTCTGGGTGGTACTGATATTTTCATTGTGTTAAATCTTCCTTACATTTCTTTTCCATTTATGTATGTCTCTTTTGGTTTCTTTCATTTGTAGTTTTCTTTACGTAAGTCTTTCATGTCCCTTGTTATGTATCTTATATTTTTGAGAGGCTATTGTAAATGGTATTGTTTTGCTGATTTCCTTTTCAGAGTTCTCTTAGTTATGTAGAGGAATCTACTGATTTTCACTATTGATCTTGTACCCTGCCACTTTGCTGAATCCCCCCCCCCTTTTTTTCCTACTAGCTTCCATGTGAATTCCCTGAGATTTTCTAGGCGGAGGATCACTTGCAAATAGGGACAATTTCACTTTTTACTTAGCAATCTGGATGCCCTTTACTTCTCTTTGTTGTCTTATTGTTGTAATTTGGACTTCCAGTGTTGTGTTGATTCAGAGTGCTGATAAAGGTCTTCCTTGTCTGGTTCCCATTCTTAGCGGGAATGCTTTCATTTCTTTCCTATGCTGGTTTTATGTATGTGCCCTTTATTATGGTGAGAAATTCCCTTTCTTTTCTATTTTGGTGAGAATTTTTATCAGGAATGGGTGTTAGATTTTATTAAATGCTTTTTCTGCATTTACTTAGATGATTATGTGATTCCCCCTTGTGTGATGGATTACATTGATAGATTTTTCTAATGTTGAACCATGCTTGCATGTCTGGTATGCATCACACTTGGGCACGATTTTTTTTTTTTCTTTTTTTGATATGCTGTTTGATTCTACTGGCTAAAATCGTGCTAGAACTTTTGCATCAGTGTTCATGAGGGACATTGGTCTATAATTTTCTTATTTAGTGGTGTCCTTGCCTGGCTTTGCTGTCAGGATTATGTTGGCTTCATAGAATAAATTCAGGAGCATTCCTTCTTTTTCTGTGTTCCAGAATAAGTTGAACAGTATTGGTGTCAAGTCTTCTCTAAAATTTTCCAGTGAAATTTTAGAGGTCAGGGCTTCATTTTTTATAAGTAGTCTTCTTAATGAATAAATGAGAGTTTCATGTATTGGAATACTGGATGTGAAGAGTAGCTAAGAAGAATTTTATAGGAACTGCAAAACAAGTGTTTGTTTCCTTCTCCTGTCTCTTGCAGGAAGAATGCTGTCTTTCTTCTTATTAGGAGTAGAGTGCTTTCAGTAAATGCTGGAGGGCATAGGGTCACTATGAGTTGGAATTGACTTGACAGCAGGGCATTGGTTTTTTTGGTCGGAGGGCAGAGAATCACTCTAGATGACCAGATTTACCTCTGAGGTTTAGGAAAACTTTTCTTGTCTGGCTGAAAGGAGCCATGCTTGTGCTTTACCGGAACTGAATCACTACTTTAACAGATGATAGGTCTGTTGACAGCACATTGAAGTTTGAAAAGGAAGCTAATCTTTAAAAAGCTGCAATTGAACTATTGCCTCGCCAGTATATTATCCTTTTCCCCTATAAAAGGCACATGTTGGCTGCAGTCTCACACTCACACACTTTCTGTCATTTTAAAGGATTAAATGGTTTCTCCAGATAAATGAACACTTATGGTATCAAAGATTTTGTTGTTTTGTCTAAAATGTTGAAGCCTTTAAACAAGGGTGAAAGGGAAAATAAAACATTAATTAGAGCAAAAAAGAAATTCTTAAAGATGTGTCTCCCTTAGCCTACAAATTTTATTTATAGGCCACAATGAAACTGCCATGGATATTTAGCTTATATGCGCTTTAAAAATGAAAATAACCTAAACTTCCAAGAGTCAGGGAATTAGATAAGTAAGTTATTATACGTACATGACAATATATGTACAATGGTCAAAATGAGTTTTTGAAACGTGGAAGGACATAGAAATATTTTCATTACTAAGTAGACATAAAAGGAGATAATTATAAAATATGTAAACTGTGAGCCTCTTTTGTAAAATTATATATACTGAAGAGAAAAGACTTGAAAGTATATACACCAGTGACAAATAAATAATAAACAGAATCCATTAAACATAAGCAAATAAATTGGATTTCCAGAAAGAAATTTACTAAAAGGAAAATCATAAGCCAATAGGATAAAGCAACAAACAGGGAAATATTTGTATCACACAGCATGTTTAGAAAGATAAGTTCTTTATAATGAAGTCCTTCACTCAGTAAGACAAAGATTAACAAACCAATCTTAAAAGTGAAGACATATTTAGAAAAGGAAATAGAAATGAGTTTTAAACATGTGAAGCATTAGATCTCACTCTTAGTAATAGAAAAGCACATTAAAGACAGCATGCATTAGGAATGGGGTATCCATAACTACTCAACTTCAAGCCCAATTTATCACCTTAATGTGGACCACCTCTCTGAATGAACAGAGGAATGGAGTCTGGGATGTGGGGGCCATGCTCTCAGGGGACATTCAGACTAATTGGCATACCCAAGGTTTTTCTCTCTCACTCTCTCCAGATACTGTTCCACATACCACCTGGGTGAGTAGTGCATGGGGTCTTAAAAGGTAGCAAGCTGCCATCTAAATAGCACCAAATGGTCCCCACCTACCTGGACCCGGGGCAAATAGAGGGCATGGAGGACAGGAGAAAAATATGAGCCCACCAGATGGAAGGGGCCGTATGAGCCGTAGTCTGCTTCAGCATGGGACCAGAAGAACTAGGTGGTGCCTGGCCTCCACCAGTGACAGCTTAGTTGAGGTGCATGGAATGGAGATCCGGACTGAGCAGGTGATGGAGTAAAGGGCAGAGGTAAACTCTGCCAAAAGAACATACTTGATGGTCCTTCTGAGTGGAGGGCCCCCTGGAAGCATGGCCCCCCAGACTCTCTAACCGTAAACTGCATCTATCACCAGGGCTAGCTCCCCAAACACTGACTTGGACCATACAGAACACAGCATGGTACTTGAGGTGAGCAAACATTTAAAAATGTACCTTGGGTTGTCTGAGGAACACTTTACTGGAGCCGAGTTGATTGGGAGAGGTGGGCCAGACCTTTATCAAAAGGTCACAGAAAATTCTGAACAAAATGGGAAGCATACTGTCATGTGGGGGTGGAAGGGGTGGGCAGCTAAAACAGAATAGAGGTGAAAGTTCTGAGTGTTAGATGGCAACATGATATAGACTGTAAAATTGTTCTTAATTCATTATCTATAAGCTTGGCAAAGATCAGAAAGTTTCACATTTGGAGTTGGCAAAAGTATAGGAAAACAGGTAGTCTACTATATTGCTGGTGGGAGTATGAATTATTGAAACTTTTATGAAAAGAAATAGACAAATCAAAATGTTACATGTACATGCCTTTGAACCCAACAATTTTACTTAAAGAAATTTATCCCACAGTAATATTCACTCATGTGTTTAATGACATATACAAGGATATTCATGACAGCATTTTTCATAGCAAGAAAATACTACAAACAAGTATATGCAAATAAGTTAGTTAAATAAATTACGGCACAGCCATTCAATTGAATACTCAGTTAAATACAATTGATTTTTTTAAAAGGCAATAATTTATAGCAGTAAATACACACATCAATAAGAAGGACCAAAATCAATACCATAACCCTACAACAACAACAACAACAAAGAAAACAGCAGTACAAGCAGTCTGCAGCCAGAAGAAAAAAATAAAATAATAAAGACTAGCACAGAAATAAATGAAACAGAAAAGAGAAAAACAATCAACAACACTAGAAGCTGGTTATTTGAAAGAATCGATAAAATCAACAAACCACTGACCAAATTGGCCAAAGGAGACAGTGCAATAACCCAAGTAAGAAATGAGATTGGCAACATCACAACAGAACCAACAGAATAATATAACCAACAGAATAATATAAAAAATTATACTACAACAAATTTGAAAATGTCTAGAAAATGGACAAATTCGTGGAAACACACAACTTATTTAAACTAGTGCTTTTTATGTGATGTCTGGGACAGCTCTTTCACTGGGAGGCACATAAAAAAATACACTTTGGTAGATATGAGAATAAGAAAGAAAGCAAAGTCACATCCTTTGCTTTGGCTTATAAACAAAAAACTCTAATAACTAGTATATCAAACCAGTATGTGACATCCTGAATGTTTAACACCATGCATTTAAAGACAATATTGGAATATTAAACTTTTAAAGCGTGTAAAAGTCATCCTCTGAAATATGAACTGGACTTTTGTTCTCTGTGCTATTGCTATTGTTAGGCGCTGTCAAGTCTGCTTAGACTTAGAGTGGCTGTACAACAGAATGAAAACACTGCTCACTCTTGCTCCATTCTCGTAACTGTAGCTATGTTTGAGCCCCTTTTTGCAGCCACTATGTTAGTCCAGCTCATTGAGGTTCTTCTGGTTTTTGTTCTGCTAATTCTCTGCTTTACCAGTTGCTCCCTCCTGATAACATGTCCAAAGCAAGCCAGACAAAGTCTTGCTGTCCTTCCATGCTGGGAGAATTCTGGCATTCCTCTGGCAGTCCATGGTATGCATATTCAATATTCTTTGCTGACATGGTAATTCGAAGGTATCCATTTTTTCCAGTCTTCCATATTCACTGTTAAGCTTCAAACTCATGAGAGGTGATTGGAAATACTGTGTATTGGGTAAGGTGTACCTTATTGCTTGAAGTGACTTCATTGCCTTTTAATACTTTACAGAAGCTTTTGTATCAGATCTGCCCAGTGCAGTGTGGCATTGGATTTCTTTCTTTTTTCAAATTTTTAAAATTGTGATTTAAGTGAAAGTATATAATCCAAATGCTCACCTATCTGCAGCTCCTCCTACTCTTTACCCACTGACAGCACACTCCTCCGTTTTGTTCTATATATGTCACATCCCCTTAACAATCTCCTGACCTCTCCTCTCCACTCTCCTCTCCCTTCTATTAAGAGGCCAGCAGGACAGCTTCCTATAGATGCATAGAACCACAAAATACACACACCATATGGTCACATTATGTCCTCAAGTCCAGTCAACTGCTGTCCAAAGAGTTGGCTTAAGTAATGTTTTCCGGTGTGGGGCAGCAGCAGGTCTAGGGGCAATGTTCCCAGGGGAAACCCCAGGATGCCAGACCATCTATTGTAGTCTTTTAGTGGAGTCCTTGAGCTATACTCCTCTTTTTCTCATGTTGCCACTGGGACTCAACATTGTGTGCCCTGTCACAGCTGTCTTTGGTGATAGTTGGGCACCATCTGGTCACACGTTGATACAGCCACTGATTCACACAGGTCTGTCTGTCTCCTGGGCTCTGTTTTCCTCACGTCTTTGTTGTTCTTGGTGATAATCTGTTCTGGCTGAGTTGGGACAACTTGGTGTACCTCAGATGGCAGCTTGCTAGTTTTTAAGATGCCAGATGCCATTTACCAATATGGGGTGCAGAAGACTCTCTTTGCAGTAGGTTAGTTATGCCAATTGGCCTCAGTGTTCCCTGAGATCATAGTCCCCACACCCCTGCCCCTGCTGCTCTATTCTTTCAATATTGGGTTAAGATTAGAAGACTTTTCAGTTTATGTTAATGTTCAGTTAAGTCAATCTTCTTTCTACTTTGTGCTGTCACTGCTTTCACCCAACCAAATTTCTATCAACTATCTAATCTATGACCAGCCCTCTTCCACCCTCTTCACCCTTGCAGTCATCAAGGAGTCTTTTCTTCAGTACATGAATCTATTTTTAAGTGTCCTGATAGTAGGGGTCTCATACAATATTTGTCCCCTTGCCACTGACTGATTTCAATCAGCATAATGTCTTCCACTTGAAACCAGGTTATGTGACACTTGATTTCTTGATGGCTGCTTTTATGAATGTTGATTGTGGATGCAAGTAAAGTGAAATCCTTGACAACTTCAGTAATTTTTGTTTATCATGATGTTTCTTGTTGGTCCATTGTTGCTACTTTAGTATGATTTTATAATTCTTCTTTTCAACAGTGTCAGACTCTGACATAAAACTCAATAGTGAGAGTTTTGAGAGATTAGCCAATGGACATCTAAAATTAAGAGTTCGTCAGCAGCGGATAGATTGTGTTCACCCCTTTTCAGTATTTCTCCAAGTCTATTCTTTGAGATAATGGCTCTGGAGTTTTTCTTTCATTAAGCTAAGTTTTATGCTGCCAACTTGGATTGCTTCTCTTCATAATTCCGTTTCTAAAGTGCCAAAGATTGTTCTTTGGAGAACAATTGTGTTGGCATATGGTAAAAGGGTAGAAGCTGAGCTGCTGTGATGCTATCAAGCTGCATCTTCCCCCTTGCCACCTTTCTCTGAGGAAGGAGAGGACCCTCTCCTTGACAAGGACTAGATGACTCATTTTATTGGGAAAAGAGCACATTTGTTTTAAATGAAGTGTGGGCAACTGGGTTTGGGGCTCACTTTTTTTTTTTTTTTTTTTAGCACTTTCAGAGTTCCACTGTAAAAGGCCTGTCGTCAGCTGTTTTTCTGGGTGGTGTACTCACCTTGGTCTGTACCTTTCCAGTGAACACGGTCTCAGGGCTACTGTCTTTTGCTTGTATTGATACATGAAGGTGAGGCGCTGCCCCGGGAGGTTGCACCGGCCCTGCTGCTGAAAGCTGTGCCGCGTGGTCACTGGTCATTTGCCTGAGGTCCCTTCACTGCCTTTGTGAAGGAGATGTACGAGTCCCTCTTAAATTGATTAAATTGGATTAGATGATTTGTGTTATCTACAAGGGAACAGCCAGTTGCTGGCAACGGAATCTAAAATCTTTTTAACTTTGTAAGAAAATTTGCAAATGAATCTTTTGTTGTGTTCAAGTCCCTCCTGGCTCTTTATCTCCCTGAGCAGCTCCCCCAAACACTGCTGACTCTGGCCCTAGAGCTGCGGCTGGCGCTGGGGCCGAGGCTGATGCTGGGGGCCTAGGCTGATGCTGGCGACCGCGGCCACGTGCCGCCGGCTGCCGTTAGAGAGGGCGTCGCTGGGCTTCCCAGCAGCCCGACTCGCGCAGGGTCTGCAACTGAGGAGAGTGCGGCTGGAGCTGAGGCCCCCGAATTCTTGGCAAAACTGTTAAATGACGTTGAAACGTTAGGAAACCGTCACCTGGAGGTGAGGAATGATTTGAACTTCCATCAGAGATCACCTGGATGGTGCAGGAGGATTGGTTCTTAGCTTTACTTAACTTCTCAATCTAATGTTTGGGGGTGAGTTAATTAAAAAAAAAAAAAAAAAAAATCTTTACCCAAAAGTGAGATTAACTAATTCCGGTGAATAGATCTTCTGGTCCAGACGTGAGTAGCAATTTGATGAGATTCCAGAGCCACTTGAGATAGTGTTAGCGGTGACGACCTTAGACTTGGGAGGGAGACAGAGTGGTTGGGATCCTTCTCACACACTTAGTAGTTGAATGGTTGTTGACTCCAATATCACCTTTTCTAAACTATGGCTATTTCAGTTATTTATGATTATGCAAAGCCTGACGGATGGATCTTGGTGAAAAACAGTGGACTATTTCTAGCTAAATCAGGCGATCAATTCATCTGCCGTTGCGGATGTCTTTGTTGCTGGGACAAATGAACACGTTCCCTGGCACCTAATGTGCAGCAGTATATTTGGTTAAGACTCAGGCAAAAACAAACAAGCAAAAACCAACTGAACAAAAAACCGTTGGTAATTGGTCTGACAGAAATGAACAGAAGGAGTTTGTTTTCAGCTTGCAAGACTAGAAACATACCTTCGCTGTCCTATCTCAGGGATTTATTAATTCTCCAATCTTCCTTTTTCATTTTAAGTGCTGTTTAACTTTATATAAATGATACAGTACACATCCTCTGATATTTTCTTTTTTAAAAAAGAGTCCTTTAGATCAAGATTTGCAAAGAAAGTTAATTTTTCCGGGGTGGCATTGGCTGCCGCCCGCACTACGTGTCAGTACTCCCCCTTTCTCTACGTTGGGTTCCCCACTGGGTGCTTTTCTGCCTCTCCTGGCTGCTTGTCTTTGTCCCTTGCCTGGTATGCCCAGTTAGTCTAGTTTTGTTTTATGAGTCTGTGACTAATCTTTGGCTAAAGGGTGAACCAAAGGAGTGACTTTAATACTGAGTTAAAAGACAGTCTGGTGGCCATACACTCAGGAGTCTTAGTTAGACCACTAAGTGAGTTGGTAATTCTCCAATCTTCTCTCGCTGTTTAATTTGCATAGACTGTGATCGTTTCTGCATTTCACAAAATACTGTGCTTGTCCACTGCGATATTGAAGTATGCTGATTTGGACATGGCAAGCGGTAAGTAGCAACAATTCCAGCACTGTTGATTGTGGCTAGCAAGGGGCAATTGTGTTGCTATTACACAAGATTGGAGGTAAGAGTAGTATGTACGGACTGCAGGACTGGGGTGGTTTCAGTATTTCCACATCCTGAGATAAATGTTAAAACTAAAGAGCTCAATACAGGTGCGACTGCTGAAACGGCATAGACCCTTCAGGAAGAGAGGCTTGGGTCTCAACACCGGGTTGAAACCCTGACAAGCCAAAATGTGTTTTAAGGGTGAAGGGAGTATGGAAAGGGTAGTAGAAGGAGGAATTTGTAAATGCTAGTTAAACTACGACACTGGTCACAGAAACGAGGATTATAGTGGTTACAAACATTTCTGCTTTAACTTTATATGAATATATTTGTATTATATAATACCAATTCTTTTTCTTTATCTCCCCTATGCTAATTACCTACTGTCAAACATAAAAATATATTCATGATTGAGCTTATATCTCAGGACACCAAAAGGAGAGAACTCAACTCTAAAAAAAGAATAAACACTCTGTCAAGATAGATAAAGTGGGATTTCATATCCTCTTTGGGGGAGAGCGTTAGGGTGTTTGGTTAAAGGAGGGATGATTGCATTTTGTTAGGGCCTAAAATATACACTTGGCCTGTGTTAAACACACAATAAATGATAACTGCTATAATTTGTCTAGTCTTCATATTCTAAAATACTAGCTGTTGCTTGAGACAGAGGTACATGAACAACTGGCTTTAGATAACTTCTTAAAATGTTTATCAGGGAAAATTATTATTATATTTATTATGATTGAAGGAACATGTACATTCCCATACAAATTTGCATGCCCATTTATATGCAGCTCCCACTGCTCTCCCTGTCGGTGACAGCACACTCTTCCTCTCCGCTCCATACATGTCTTACCCTTCCAACAATCTCCCATCCCCTCCTCTCCACCCACTCCTCTTCCTCCAGTAAGAGGTCAGCAGGATGACATCCTATAGATATGTAGAACCACAAAGTGCACATATGATATGGTCACTCTGTGTCGCCAAGTCCTATCCATTCCTGCCCAAAGAGTTGATCTCCATTATGATTTATGGACAGGGGCAGCATCAGAGCTGGGGGCCATGCTCCCAGGGGAACTGTGAGGCCTGTGGACCATGAACTGCAGTCTGCTAATGGAGATCTCAGGGTGCACCCTTTTTTATTCTTGTGTTGCCAGTGAGACTTAACTTTTTGAGCTCCATCATGACTATCACTGGTGGTGGCCAGGCACTATCCAGTTCTTCTGATCACAAGTTGATGTTGTCACCCACTCATGTGAGTCTCTCTGCCTTCTGGGTCCTCTTTCTCCCATGTCATTTTGGTCCTTGGTGATCATCCATTCATGCTGAGTTGGGACCATTTGCTGTACCCTCAGATGGCAGCTTGGCAGCTTTTAAGACCCCAGACACCACTCACCAATGTGGAGTGAAGAAGACTTTCTTAGCAAAATGCTAGTTTGTGTCAATTGGCCCTGATTTTGCCTGAGAGCACAGTCCCCAGCCCCCCTGTGCCAGCTATTCTGTCCTTGTAATATTGGGTTAAGATGGGAGGAGTAATCATGTTATGTTGAAGTCCAGTTAATAGTGATATTTTTTCTAAGGTGTGCTGTCACAGATTTCACCCAGCCAAATTTCTATCAACTATCTAATATAAATCCTTCCCCACTTGCTCTCCCTCCCTTCCCACCCTTGCAACCATCAAAGAGTCTTTTCTTCTATGCATGAGTCTGTTTTTAAGTTCTTATCATAGGGGTCTCATACAATATTTGTCCTTTTATCGCTGATTACTTTCACTCAGCATAATGTCCTCCAATTGAAACCAGGTTATGAGATGTTTCCTGCAATCACCGTTGTTCTTGATCATTGCATAGTGTTCCACTGAGTATATATACCATAGTTTAACTATCCATTCCTCTGTTGTTGGGCATCTGGGTTGATTCCATCTTTTTGTTATTGTGGACTGTGTGATCTGACTTGATGGCACTTGGCTGGCATGTATCAGTTGGTGTGAATGGCCTTGATTCTGTAAGATATATTCTTAGCAGGGAAAATTAATTTTTTATATGTTGGGTGGTGTTTGAGAGGTTACTTGGACTCTCAAACCTGGGCCAGTCTCTGAGTAGTGGGAAATGGTCTCGAGTTTTGTAGGTAGGGCCTCCCAGTGGTCTGACTCTTTTGGCTTGTCCCTCACTGCTCACTAAGACCTTCATCATGGCTCTTCTCTGTGTTCCTGTATTCTTCTTTTCCTCAGTATGCCATGATTGGCACAATTTCTTTCCTGACTTCCATAAAGTAACGTGGATTTTTTTTTTTTTTTTTTTAAATACACTAGGTGCAACCATGAAGTGCCTGGCTGTTAACTGGAATGTTCAAACCCATTCGGAAGCTCTGTGGGAGAAAGACCTGGTAATCTGCTTCTGCATTGATTTTCACCAAGAAAACCCTATGCAGCAGTTCTGCTATGCCACGGGGGTTGCTGTCAGTTGAAAACAGACTCAGTATTACTGACCAACAAGAGAATCACCTTTATGACAATGGGATGCTTTTGATTTCTTTCCTGAGATATTTCCTTTTTTTGGATAAGAGTTTTTTTCTCTCTCTCTTTCTTTTAAAGATCACATAGCTCAGTCTTCCAAGGAGTAGTATACAGCATTTTGAGGTGAACATGTTGTTGGAAAGTCTAGAGCTGAAAGAATCTTCAATGACATTCTGCATTTTTTTTTTTTTTGCAAATTTCCATGAATATATTTTTAAACATCTTCAAGGGTTTTCATATGCTAGGTAGTATTCCATCTAGCATATGCCATTTTAGCAGAATACAAGTCATTAATAGAAATGGAATTCATTCTCTTTTTAAACCTTTTTCCTATTTGCTTGTCAACAGGAACTCATATTTGTAGCTGGGGGTATATACTTTCATAATGCTTTTAGCCTGTTGACTATTTCTTGTGATACTTTAGCTTAATTAGCTTTAACGGTTTTTACTTGCCTAAATTTTTAGTCATTTTCTTCTTGCAGCATGTCTCTGCTCATCCTCATCTTTTAGCATCTCGTTCTGCCTTCGCAGTCTATGAAATGTCGCTGTCACTGTCCCCTGAGCACATCCATGATTTCTCAGGTTCCTAGCATTCAGACCAATCTAACTTCTCACTTCTTAAGCTTTTAGTAATATGTAAACGCTCTGGAAAATAGAATTTTTTCTTTGTAATTAATGTATGAATTCTCAGAAATGCTACAGTTCCAGTGTTAGGCTGGATTCTCCAGAGGGGCAAAGCTAGTGAAGAGTGTACGTATCTACAGAGATTTTTAAAGTTAGATGTGTGAGGATGGTGCAGGTCGGGAGTCTTTACGAGTCAGAGCTGACTTGGTAGCACCTAACAAGAGCAACCACATAGATTTATTTCATGGTAACAGCTTGGACAGCTGTGGAGATTGGCAGGTCCCAAGGGCCAGGCATAAGGCTGGAGACTTCTCTTGACTCATGTGGTTGCAGGTGCTAGTGAACCAGAAACCATCAGGTTAGATTGAAGGCTACTGGTTCACAGGGCTCCCGAACTGGGAAAATCTCAAAATCTGCAGTCCGGAGGTACGCTGCTGGCTCCCAACCCTAGAACCAGAGGTTGGGGGATGACAAGTAGGATACAGGATTGGAAAAGAGCAAGTTTTTCCAGAACATTCGTGTTAATTGGATGAAGGCTACATTCCTAAGGAAACTCCCTTTTCAACTGATGGCTCACATCAGATCACAATATAGAAGAGGATTACATAGTATCTGCCAAACCACGGAGAATCATGGCCTATCCACATTCGTCACATTAACCGTCATGATTGCTTTAGTTTTAGATTTCGTTAAAGTAACGTAAGTGCTTGTTTCTAGTTAAAGTTATATATTATCTTGACTTTTGTTTGCTTAGTTTTCTCCGTAGTTGTTAGCAGTCTATTGTATCAGATTGTTAAGAAGTCTCCATCAGAATTTGATATACTCAGACGAACTGTTCAGTTTTTCTTCTTTATCTTGTAGGTCAGGGAAGCATTTTGACTTGTAGGTTGTAGGTACTTTTGTCTTTGTGGGTCTCTTCATTAAAAAGGTATGTAAGAGTTGCCTTTTACAACTTCACTGGTATAAAGATGAATATAAACTAGGATGAATTCATCATTATATCTCCATGTTTATGATAGTTAATATCTTCTTTCTGTTTCTAAAAGAAATAAAAATAAAAGCATTTTGCATGCCCCTAAAAGTATCTTGGTCCCTAGGTGCTGTATCTACTGTGTGTAATGATGTCTTTTCTATCAGAAATACCACAAGTAGAAGGCTTTAACAGAGAGAAACTTACCTCTTACAGTCTAGTAGGCTACAAGTCCAAATTCAGAGTGTCAGTTCCAGAGGAAGACTTTATCTTTGTATCAGCTCTGGAGGAAGGTTATCAGTCTCTTATGATCCAGGAGTTTCTCTGTTCAGGAACGTCTGTGTCCTTGGGACTTTCAGGTTCCTCCTGCACTCTGCTCTTGGTGTTGCTTTCTTGGTGGTGTGTCTCCTCTGCTCGCTTCCCTTTCATCTCTTCTATAAGATGTGCTGCAGACCACACCCCAGGAAAACTTCCTTTACATTGGATCAAGGTGTGACCTTGGTACAGGTATGATAGTCCCACCCTAATCCTCTTTAACATAATTCAGTGTTGCTCCATTAACAACAGGCAGTCAAAGCCAGATATCAGGATTTATAATACGCAGGAGAATTATAACCATAAAATAGAAGACAGCCACACAACACTGTAACTCATGGCCCAGTGATACATACATTTTGAGGGGCACATAATCCAATCCCTGACAGATAAGTTGGTCCTCCTGTCTCTTGTTGCAATTTAGCTTATTCTCTAGATCAGGAGAGCTGCTTTTATCTTCATCCTAACAATTCCCATTTTCTCTCATATACTAAATGTTTTAATTTGGACAGTTTTCTTTTCGTGTTATTCGCTCGTTTTAATGGACTGTATCTTTTGGGACGTTTCTTATATAAGCTGTTTAAGAGATCAGTTTGAGGCCTTGCATGCCAGATAAATGCATTAGTCTATGTTCATAATTGATAGTTTTATTGCATACAGAATTTTGGGTTGAAAATAATTTATCACTTTTATAACTGGGTCTGCTCAGCATAGACACACAGAGCGAATGAAATCAAAAGAAGAAGTTTTGTTTATTTACCCAGATAAAGAAGTACACTGGGACCCATCTCACCAAGGTGTCTCTCAGAACAATAGCCCAAGGGGTTTATATTGGTAAATTGGTCTCAGGTCCCCGGGAACACCATCAAGGTCGAGCCAGTTTGCTGACTTGTATGACCTAAGAAGGATTCTCAGGTGGTTTGGTATTATGGGCCTGTTCAGTCTGAAAGAAGGACCACAAAGATGGTGTTTTGCCCATATCCAGAATATAGACAGCTTGCTCTCTTCTCTCTCTCTCTGTGTATTTTGGCCTGTGACATCAATAACTTATCTGAGGGGCAAGGTTGTCTGAACTGTACAGTTCAGGAGGGCTGGAACTGGTTAAAGACCTGTTTCTGCTGGACTGAAGACTCCAGTCCCTTGTTTTCTTTAGTTGAGTTGGAAGTAGAAGTATATGAGCTCTGACAATTAAGTTCATGAACACATCCTAGGAAAAAAATGCTACACACCTCATTCCTGAATATCACTACAGTCACCTTCAAAGTACTCCCCTTATGAAGCTATGCGCTGATGCCAGTGCCTAGTTTAGCCTTCAAAGCAAGTTTGGAACTCTTTTTCTGAAATGTCCATCAGAGCTGTCATTTACTACCCTTGACGTCCTGAATATCATCAAAATGTCTTCCTTTCAATATTTCCTTTATCTTCAGGTAAAGGAGAAAGTCACTGGGGGCCTGATCATATGAGTAGGTAGAGTGTTCCAGTACAGTTACTTGTTTACTGGCTAAAAACTCCCTCACAGACAACTATACAATTAAGTTCGTGAACTTGCCACCTTGCCACTGTGTTCAATGGCTATTCCAGAAAGAGTGCCAAAATTGCTTTGAGGGATGGACTAGGCACTGGCATCAGTATATAGCTTCCCAAGGGGAGTACTTTGGAGGTTCCTGTAGTGATATTCAGCAATGAAATATGCAGCACTGAAAGCAATTAAGTTTGAGAGTGTAATTGCCAGTCCTTGTACTTACGTAAGGAGATACTTTGAGAGCAGAGGATAGTTTCTGGAAAGCCTGAAAAGGGGATAGCTTAAACACTTGGAGTCAACTCTCCATGTTACTGAAGATGGCAGACTCGGTGCCTTGGCATGGCCCATTTTTTATTCATCGTGGTGGGGGCCAGTGTTCTCCTAGTCTCACCTGAATTATGAAAGGTTGGCTCAGGCCAACAACCTCCAATCAGAACCTACCTGAATCTTTTTTTTGTTTCCCTATACAGCTTTCCACCTCCTCTGCCTCCCTTGGAGTTGATGTTCAACGGCAGTGATGGTGGCTGATTCTCTTGCTATAGCAAGCTTTGGCTAAATAGCCTTGATTTGTACTCATTTAATTGTCTTTGTTTGTTCCAACAGATCTATCTCCCTTCCTCCAAAAGCTCAGAAGAAAAGATGGAGAAAGGTGGAAGAGGAGAACAATGCCTCAGGAAAAACCCAGTTTGTAGTCTCTACAGTTTCTCCCCGGCAGGTGGAATAGGTATGGTTCGCTGGCAACTGAGGCCTGCCATCCCCTCCTCTTGCCTTCTGAAAACCTTTTAAAGTTTAAGTTTCTTGGTAATTTTTGAAGAAATGCATTGGAAGGCCGCTGAGATACTGGAGAGTCTCTTCAGTGGAATGCCGTGGAGACCACGCTGAGGCAGTCCGCACCCTGTCATCCTCCATGCCTGAAGTTCTCGGCCTGGTGCGCCACGCGTGCACAGCAGCTCACATTTTGTGATTACCTGCAACTTGAAGCTCTTTGCTTCCAGTACCTTGTTGATCTCCTATGCCAACTCCTGGGCTCCGTGAGCTTGTAATATTTATATTCTGTGTCAAGACTAGTCAGGGCAGCTTGGTCTCTGAAGGCTCGAGGATGTCCAGAAGGCCTCTGCTTTCAGATTCACTCGGCTTCCTTTGGACACACCTGAAACAGATTTCTCTGCATTGGCACAGTGGTGATCACGGTGTCCCTTCGTCAGCAAATTCTTCTGGTTGCACAAGAGTTGTGACTAGTGTGAACACAGTTTCCTTGGTACATACCCTGGGGAAATCGGTTATGTTGGGCTCTACTATGGCTTCGGATACCGTGGGGAAAGAAGGAGGCCTCTATGAGATGCTGAGGAATGATACTGGGCTCTGCTTCTCAGTTATACTGTTGGAACACAGCCCAGAGGTCTGCTTTAGGTTGCAACCAGCTGTCTTGAGTTCTCAGTACAGGCAGTATGGGCCCAAGGAAATCGAAGCAGAAGAGATTGTAGAGCAACTAGACCTTGGGGTAATTAGGTTGTCTTCGTCATTTGTCTTCGTTATCTGGCCAGCACTGGCCCTCTTCAAAGGTGAGAAATTTCCTGCTTTGATTTGTGCTGCTGGAGATGTTACTGTTTCCAGAGAGGATGGGCATAGTGGGCTTCCTCTTCCCGCTGGATAAGGGTTCACACACAACTTACTAGCGCTGCTGTTCTTCGCCCTGACTCCTGGTCTTCAGGCCCTTTGTTTTCATGTTGCTACTCTTAAGTATTTTTAGTGTAGCAATCAGAGATGGGAGTGTCAATTTCCCTGAAACCCCATTGCTCGGGATGGCAGAGATGTTAAGCTGTAGCATGTGGCAGGGGTCCTAATACTAGTCAGTTCTGCTAAGGCTGAAACTCTGGAAAGATGGTGTAGCTCAGCAGCTCAGATCACCTGGAAACCACGAGCAGATAAGTGGGCATCATATTGTACTTGGGACCCATCCTATTGTACTTCCGAGGTCTGTATCTCTTCCCTTGTGCTCTACAGATATCATCAACCTAGTCTACAGTGTCTTTACCGTTAGTTGTGGCTTTATGTGAGGAAGCTTTGTTCATTGTCGCCATGATCCCTGTTCATCCAATACTCTTTCCTGATTTGCTCTAAAGTGCCTTTCTTGCTGGACTTGAGAAGGCGATATTTCTTGAGCAGGTTTTTATACTCCATAAACATGTAAAAGGTAATATATTTTTCCATTTAGTACTTTGTCCCACTAGTTCTTCACACTCTGTCTGTGAAAAGGCTAGGAAGTGACTGTGTGTAGGATGATTCTCAGATGACTTCTCAGTACGTTGGGTCAGAGGAGATCTCAGAGAGGTTCCCTGTAGTTTTGAAAAGAAGAGGTCATTTTGGGGAAGCATAAGGAAGACTGGCATAGAGGGTGCTGACAAGGATCAATTTTCTGCTGAAGACCAAGTCCCCAGTCTTGATGTTCATGTTAGTGTTCAGGAACAGGTTCTCTGCTTTTACATCTCTGTGGGCAATACACAGTTTTGACAGTACTGCACAGCATACCCTGTCTGGTAGTACTTGCCTCAAGCCTTTTTTTTTGTTTTTGTTTCCGTCTTGCCACGTATCATTAGGCCTTCAAATATTTCCTCCACTATGTACCTGACGGAGCCCTGGTGGCTCAGTCTTTAAGAGTCATAGCTGCTAACCAAAACACCAGCAGACTGAATCCACCAGCTGCTCCTTCGAAATATTATGCAGCAGTTTTACTCCATCCTGTCGGGTCATTGTAGGGGTGGAACCAACATGAGCAGGTTTGGTTCTGTTTATTATTATTTTTTTATGTATTCTCTGACTGGTTATTTTCTCAGTCTCCATTACTTGAGATAAATTCCATAAGTGGGCATGATTGAGAGTCTTCATGATTCTTACTTCACGGCATAGTTTCTGGAAGCTGAAAGAGTTGAGTCAGGTCTTGTCAATTATCGCCACTGCTTAGTCTTTGGTAGTTAAGATGTGTTGAGCTAACTTAAACTTTGCAAAATTATGCATGTCAATCATCTTGAAGAAGAAATAGTTTCCAATATGGGTCTCTTCCTTAGCAAAGATGTCTGAGAAGCTCTGGAGCATGTTGAATATCTGTTTTATCTGGAATCAACATATCGTCCAGTAGGCTTAAAATCAGGAGAGGCTTGTAGAAGTTTTGTCCTAGTCACCTCAAACAAAATAACTTCCAAAGTCCCCCTACATGCAGATCTTTATAATGCAAGCAGAAAACGTTGCCAGACTGCTTTACCCTTTGCTCAGTCTTTCTCAGCCACTTGAATTCTTGTTCTCTGGACATACTGGGCACACGCTCGTCTCTGTGCTCGGTACTTCTTCCTACTTCTGGCTGAAATACTCTTCCTCCAGACAGCTTGCTGCTTATTGTCTGTCTCTCCCATTATGATATTAATTCCATGAGGGCAGGAATGTCTTCTGTTTTGTTCACTGTGTCCCCAGTGTCTAGATCATTTTCTTGTACATAGTAGGCGTTTGATAAGTGCTATTAGAATGACTAGAACTGGAAGCATGACTATACCAGACCAAGGAGTATGCTAGGTTTCATTGTCATATCTGTTATTTTTTCAGCTTTAAAACTGAGAAACTACACTGTGCTTCAAGTTTCTCACCTATAAAATGAGGACTAATCACATCAAATGTGTAGGATCGTTGTGAGAATTAGACAAAATATACAGGTCTTGGCACCTAATACATTAATAGTGTAGCTAATATTTTTATTTTCAGCAGTTTGCCGTTGGTAGGCATATCTGTCTGCAATAAGATCAAAGATGTAGAGTAGAGAATTTAGCCTTTCTTCAGAGAGGTCTTGTCTCCATATCCATATCCTAGAGGTACTTGCTTTACTCTTGGAATTTTCCTAGTGATGGAAGTGCCTATGCCATTTATGATGGCCTCTGTGGCCTATACCTGATAGTTTATGTTAGCAAGGTCACTCATGTTGAGCCTCTGGGACAATGCTTGTTGGTGTATACTGATAGAGTGACAGGGAACAGGGTCAAGTCCCTGAAGTAGTTGGAGAAAAATGGGTGTGCAGACCCTAGAACTCTATTAAAAGATCACATATGATAATAGTCCAAACAGACTTGAGGGTCCTCAGGTCCCCTGAGGACATGGACCCCAAACTGTTAGCCCAGAGCTAAAACTAGTACCAAAGTCAAGTTCTCAGACAAAGATTGGACTGAATTATGAGAGACGGAATCATGTTGGTGAAAAGCATGCTTATATGAGTCTGTCCGAGCAGCTGCTGTCCAGAGGTGAGATGAGAGAGTGGAGGAGTACAGGAGTTGGGTGAATGGATACAGGAAGTACAGTGTAGAAACTTGGGGTGTGCTGCCCCAGGGTTGGGAGAGCCGCAGGAGTTGCATAGCACTGTGGGTGTGGAGTGTTTTGGGGCAAACTGAATTGGATTGTAAACTTTCACTTAAGGCACACACACAAAAATATTTTAAAAAGTAGCCCTTCGGGCCACTGTATCATCCAGATCTTCTTGGGGTAGGGAAGCTGGAATTGAGTTCAGCCAACTAGGCAATCAATCAATCAATTAAATATACCTATGCATTGAAGTCCCAGTGAAAAAGTATAGACCTTAAAGAGGCTTGATGAAACTCCCTGGTCAGCCGTACTCTTGAGTTTATTGACACACATGGAATCCTAAAAAGTAATGTGTCCTGAGAACAATAGGGTCTTCATATTTGGAACTCAACCAAGTGTCTACTCTGTAGATTTATCCCTTCTGCTAATTTTGATCTGTATCTGTTCCTTGTAATAAACTGGAACCATGACTGTAACAGCTTCCAGTGTGTTCTTTGAGTCCTTGAAGTGAATTATCAAGTCTGATTGTGGTTTTGAGAACTCTCCAATCTTGCAGTTGGTGTCACAGATGAAAGGAGTATTTTGGATAGTATCCTCTAACTTTAAAGTTGGACTTTAACTCTTTGCAGTTGGTACCAGCTGTTTGGACAGAATTGTAGTCTGGAGTACTGTGCCCTGAAACTCACAGTGTGGAGAATTCTGGGTAGAAGATAATTGGCAAGATTGTGAAGCCTCCCTTTAGTTAATCCTACTTTCCTCAACAGTAAAGAATAAAGGAAGGGGACTCTAACTATTTGAATAGGAGTTGCACACAAAGGAGATGTGTTTCATTTTACCTCTATGAGCTCCAGGAAAATGCAGAGCTTAGCCCCAAAGTTGTGTCCATTATGACATTAATAAACAATTTTTCACGGCACATTATAAAGAATACTAGACTTAGTGTCTACAGATCTGATTTCATGTCCCAGTGTTACCACAATATTTTTGACTTTGGAAATGTTGCTTAATTTTCATTAACTGATAAATACTTTGCTGGCCTGCTATGGTTATCAAATAATGGAATGCGTGTAGTGGCTGTTCAATATTTACTACTTGACATCAAAATCGGAGACAGTATGTTTATTGGATCTCTGCTATACTCTATGCTGGTGGTGTAGTGATTTTAAGTGCTACGTCTGCTAACAAAAAGACTGGTAGTTCAAATCTACCAGGTGCTCCTTGGAAACTCTGGAGCAGTTCTACTTTGTCATATAGTGTCGCTGTGAGTCTGAATTAACTCAGCAGTGTTTTTTTTTTTTTTTTTTCAATACTCTGCTAGAGGTTTTGGTATCACAAGGGATATAGAATTCATATGTTTGGATTGATGAGATTGCATATAAATTTATAATACATATATACATGTATACTCAGTATTTATGAAGAACATGTAGGTGCTGTCAAAAAACAAAGCATCTGCTTTCTGGATTTATATGAATTATTTCCATGTTGAACATCAATGTTAAATTAGCCCCTTTTGGTTATGATAAGGCATTGGTTATAACTCAAAATTGATGCCCAAGAATTGTGAAGACTACAAAGTGTAAAACAAAATTATGGTGGTATTTGCTTTGAAATGGGTATAGTGTTTCTCCAAAAGGTTTTGAAATTGTTTATCAAGAGAAAAAATGTCTTTGGCTACTTAAGTTTTCTGTGGTTAACTTGACATCAGTCACAGAGTGGTGAAACATGCATTTTGACTACTTTGTCATATTTGTGACTGTGAGAAGACACCACAATAAATTACAACACTGGGTAGATGGCAGTTGGTAACTCTGATCCATATAACCTAGATTATAACATTAACTAGGCTTTCACTCTGTACTTTCCAGGAAATACTTGCATATAATTCAGATAGCTTTTACTTTGTAAAAGCAATAAATCATTCTGTGTAGAAAGATATTAACACTGTTTTTAAAAGAAAATATTAGATAGATACTTACCAAGTGTAAAGTGCCAATGCCATGTAAGAAAAGACTAACAGGAATACACTTGTAGCTGAACAAATTGGAATGATTACCTATTGCAGGAATGGAGAAGGCATACTACGGGCATCGCCAGCACTAAGTGTTAAAGAAGAACTTATTCTAGGACTTGGGATGTGTTATGTAATTTCTTGGAAGATTTAAGGAAGTAGTCATTGGCTTTGTATTGGATACTGTCACTAAACAGATAATTCTAGGATTCAAACACAAACAAACAATTTTTGCTATGTTTGCTATGGTCAAGTTGATTCTGACTCATAGTGACCCTATAGGACAGGGTAGAACTTCCCCACAGAGTTTTTTAGGAGTGCCTGGTGGATTTGAACTACTGACCCTTTGGCTAGCACTCAACCACTATGCCACCAGGGTTTCCATTATTGAATTAGGTGTCTCAGTAAATCTTACCTGTTTGTTGGGATGATTAAACTGATGAAGCTAAAGTTGTAATGTATAAAGCAGCAATGGTTCATATTGTCTGGGAGACAAGATTATTTGGTATTTTGTGGATTAGACAATATTCATGATTTATTAGTATTCAGACATGTTTATGGAGGTGTTTTATTTTTATCTCGATCCTCTATAGTCACAGAGTGGCCTTGTCTGTTGTTGCTTTGTGGAATTTTTTTTTGTTTAAGAGATGATCCTAGATGTAAGAATCTAGTTTCCAGACTAGTTAGAGGCAACACCAAAAAGTAGTTGATAGTGCCACATCAGTTCTTTCTCATAGGGCTGAATTAGGTGCTGTGAGGGTGTGGTATAAGTCCCCTAGGATTTACAGAGTGGCAGAGGAGAATGGTTTGCCCACAGAGGAATGTAGTATATGTTGATGGTAGTTGGGAGTGAATAAGTATTAGAGGACTTGGCAGAAAAAGGCGGACTCTGGGATGGGCTTGGCACTTCCTGAGACAATGAAACTTGAGGTCATTGAATGCTTCTCGTTATTCCTGATGGGCCTATTAGAGAGCTTTCCACTAGTCTTCTCTTGCTGTCTACAGGGACTTGGTAATCACTTGGGAAGTGACTTGCTCATGGTCCCAGAAATATAAAAATTGGGCTTTAAAGAAATATGGGCTCTTGGAAAGCAGAGAGAAGAGGCCACTAGGAGTTTCAGGAGTGGTTGGTGACTATGGGAGAAGGTGAATGAAATTTATGAATCAAACGGTATGTTTTTTCTATGTGAGGTGGGAGTGGGCAAGGAGCAGAATGAACGAGCCATTTTTATGGAGTGGATGGGTTGTACGATGGAGTCAGTTGTGGGAAGAAGTGTCTGTGTGAAAAATTGGGATCCGATTACAGAAGGCTTCATTTAATCCTGCAGAAAATGCACAATCATTGAGAGTTTTTGAAGAGAGTACCAGGAAATCACAAGAAAGTGTAACAGAGGATCATAGCGAGTACTGATGTTAACAATATGACATGAGGTGCTCACAGCTGTGCTTCAAGTTAGTGGCTTCTATACTATTTTGACTACAACCGACAGGAAGAAATTCATTTTTTGTTGGAACTTAGTATGTACACAAACACACACACCATTGAAGCATAAGTTTGGCAAAATAAGGCTTAGCCTGATTGTATTTGTTGCGCTCTGTTTTCTAGTCCATTCCACTCCACTCTTCTCTCCACCTCCCTCAAAAGGCACGTCACTGTATTCTACTGCGTGGTGGTTCTTAAACACCAAATGCGTTTTTCTACTAGCTAAAGAATGAAATAAAGTTTAACAAATACTCTTTTAAGGTGGTTAGTCGGTGTGAAGAGTGAAGTGCAGAAGAGGATAAAGGAGCATGTCTGTGTATTGTGCTAGGTTCTGTAGAGAAGCAAAACCAGTAAAGCATACACATACACACACACACACACAGAAAGAGAGACAAAGGCAGAGACAGACAGAAACACAGATTTGTCTCAAGGAAATGGCTCATGTGGTTGTAGAGGCTTGCAGATTGCAAGTCGATGGATCAGGTAATAGTCTGGGGGCTTCTGAACTGTGCAACTACAGAGACTGACAGATCCGAGACCAGTAGTCACAGAGCAGATTGCTGGCTCATGGGCTGATGAACCCAAGTTCAGATGGCATGTTGCTGGCTCACAGAATATGGAGGCTCAGGAATCCCAAGATTGCCTAGTAAGCTGCTGCCTCACAGAATGCAGAAGCTGGTGAATTACAAGAACTAGAGTTCGGCCGATGACAGGCCAGATGCAGGATCCAGAGCAACCAACAGAGCTTTTTAGACTCTCCATGTATATACCGGGTGCAGGCCACATCCCTAGAAAACTCCTCTTACAACCGATTGGTCAGTCAGGCAGGTCATGGAGGATAACTATGTTGCTACATAACTGGCAAATTATGTCATTATATTACTGTCAAATTACATCATTACATAACTGCCAAACCACTGTGAATTGTGGCTCAATCAAGTTGACACACAACCATAACCATCACAGTCCATCTTTTGTCAACTTGGCACCTGTATACATCTCCTTGTATTAGTCTCTAAATAAAGAAAATTAGAAGGCATATTTGGACTTCTGACCTTTGGTTAGCAGATATAGCACTTAACCACTTTGCAACCAGGGTTTTGATATATATCATATAAATATGATACAGGCCACATCCCCAAAGAAATTTCCCTTATAACTGCTGATTCGCTGATCATACAAGATTACATCATGGAGGATGACTACATCATTACACAACTTCCAAATTACATCATTACATAACTGCCAAACCATGCAAAATCATGGTCCAGGCAAGTTGGCACACAACTTTAACCATTACAGATTGTAGCCAATAGGTGACAGCAATAGTCTTCTTTTTTCTTTAATAAGGAAATTCACCAGCTTATTTCTTTAACAGTCATTTATTATCTACTACATAACATCTATTACTATTTATGAAAGGTCTGCTACTGTTATCAAGTGTATCAGGCATGGAGATACAACGATGTGCCACAAAATCCAGTAGTGTCCCTGAGAACCTTGTGTGTGTGTGTGTATGTGAGAGGGGAGCAGTTAGGCTAACTGTAAATGCCAATTTAATGTGGTAAGTTCTTTTATAGATATTTAGGTAAAGTATTGTGTGATGTGACATCCTTGCTTTTCTCTTCACACAATGATCTCTATTTATTATATGGCTGAGTTAGACATCTAGTTACTGTGTAGGAATCTTATAATCTTTAACACGTGTATCTGCAGAAACACTGTAATAGTTCTGTACCATGGATTGACACAATATTTAGGACAAATTTATCATAGTTGTTCTTTAGGTGAATAATAAATGTTTTAGAATTGTCAGATAAACTGTTCTGAGCTGTTTCATTCTACCAGGAAAACACAGATTACAAAGCAAAGATTTCACTTTGAGAACTAAGGTGTACCTGACCCAAGCCATGATAGTTTTAATCACCGTCTATGGACAGTTAATTTGGAAGACTGAAGAAGAATTGATGTCTTTGAATTATGGTTTTGGTGAAGAATGTTGAATGTATCATGGACAGAAAGAAGAACCAACAGATCTGTCTTGGAAGAGGTTCAGCCAGAATGCTTCTCAGGTGCAAAGATGATGAGACTTCATTTCATATACTTGGCATGTTATCAGGAGAGATTAGTCCCTGGAGAAGAACAATATGCTCGGTAAAGTAGAAGGTCAGCACAAAACAGGAAGACCCTCAATGAGATAGACTGACACAGGGGCTGCAACAATGGGCTCAAGTGTAGAACTGATTGTGAGGATTGTCCAGGACCTGGAAGAATTTTGTTCCATTGTACAGTGGGTTGTTATGAGCCAGAACGGACTTGACTGCACTTAACAACAAAAACACCAACACCAAGCATGCAAGGACAAAGTTATACTACAAAAACCTTGAAGTGCCCTTGAAAACTTGGCTAATGGGATAACACATTAACTGTAAATGCTCATTGAGTTTGGTGTAGTGCCCTTGAAACCTTGGCTAATGGGGTAACAGATTAACTATAAATGCCCATTCAGTTTGGGAAATGTTTTCATAGAGATTTAAGGAAAGTATGTCAGGTAAACCTAACTATCTAAGGAAAACAGGTATTGTTTCACAGAGAAAATGGTATTTGAGTGGTTCATGAAGGATGAGTTTGCCAAAGTAAGATGAGTGGTGGAGGGCATCCTAAGTGAAAGGAATAACGTGACAAGGTTACTGAGTTTTGAAAACACAGAGTATATGATCTGCTCCCAATTGCCAGATTTAGCAAATAAAATCATAGGATGCTGCGTTATATTTGAATTTAAGATAGATAACACATTTTTTAGTATAAGTATGTTCCATAAATCTGGGAAGGTAAAGACATTCAATGTGTCTGGGAAAGTGGCAGAGATGAATACGAGGTGTAGGTATGCTGGGATTTGGTTGAGAAATCTTCAGAGGCTAAGAATCTGCCCTGTAGACTCTTACTGAAGGCTAATTTAAGAGTAATTATGGAGTATCTGAAAGAAATAAAAAATACACCTAGAAAAAAATAACTCTTGAGACTCTAGCTTATTGAAATACAGGTGCTATTGAAATATGGGCATCATACTAGTTTATGAGTGGAAAGATTATTAATTATTAATGTTATTAATTCCACTTAAACAATTCTTAGTTATCTTCTATCCTGCCACTCTTATTTGTTTCTAAGGGTGTTTAGTTGAAAAGAGAGGATGATCACAATTTGTATTTATTTCTTATTGATATTCCAACCTGAGGCCACACTTACGCTGTTAACAGCCATGGAGTTAACATTATGTGTATGATCAACCAAGTGAATCTTTGCTCTGTGTAAGCAATTTAAGACACAGTTTTCCCTCCCTTTTCCATTGTGGAAATGGCTCTCCTCCCTCTTCATTGATCACTTTGTCATATGGATGGCTCCTGGTAGGTCACCTGACCCAAGCTGGCAAACTAGAATAATCCTAGTCATCCTTGTAATAAAAAAACTGAGGATCCATCAGTAATGGTTTTAGTCAGTAGTGCTACTGTAACAGAGATACTGAAAGTGGATGGCTTTAAAAAGAAGAATTTTATTTGTCACAGTCCATAAGTTAAAAGTCCAAATTCAGGGTGTCAGCTCCAGGAGAAGACGTTCTCTGCTGTCACCAGAGAAAGGTCCTTGTCATCAGTATTTCCCTGGACTGGAAGCTTTGGAGGCACAGGGACCCCAGTCCTTTTCAAAGGATGTGCTTAGCTCCCAGCACTGCTTTTTGGTTGTTTGAGGTTCCCAAATGTCTCTGCCAGCTCTTCTCCTTTATATTGCAAAAGATTGTGTTAAGGCACACGACTTACACATTGAATCTTGCCCCACCCACACAATTGCCAACCACCCACCCTCATTAATATCACAGAGGCAGGAATTCTACCATGGAGGAATGTCACACAATACTGGGAATTACAGCCCCTCCAAACTGCTGCAGAAGTTTTAGGAGCACAGTTCAATCCATGACAGTAACCATTTTTTTTTTCCATATGCACTGGAAAACTGGATGTCAGTCAACACTATGAGGTGAAGTACATGTGTAGAGGGAAGCAATTTAGTGAAGGAGAAAGGGAGGAGAGAGCATGAGTATTTGTGTTAGAGCAAAAGCATGCCAGAGTGACAGTGAAGAGAAACGAGACAAAGAGCTGGGGGGAGAGGGGAGCTGAAGAGGATGAGAAGAAGAGGAGACATAGAGAACACCAGTGAGAGTCCAGACCCCGGATCCATCACCTTGCAATCCATCCCAAGGTAGTGGTTGCATTTCTGTCTTTGTTTCTTTGGGTTTGATTAGATACTTCTTTTACCTTCTGATGAATCAGCCTTTATTCTTAAGTTCACAACAGTGGATTCCATTACTTCAAACAAGAATACTAATTAATAAACCAAAAAAAAAAAGAAAAAACCAAACCTGTTGCCATCAAGTAGATGCAAACTGAGACTGACACTTTAGGACATAGGAGAACTGCTCCAACTGGGTGTCCAAGGAGTGGCTGGTGGAAACTGCCAACCTTTTGGTCAGTAGCTACAGCTTTTAACCACTGCACCACCAGTGCTCCAATTAATAAACTAGATCACTAAATTGGTACTGAAAACCATTCTTGTTATCATTGTTAAGAGCTGCTTTCCCCAGTAGTGATTAAGAGATAATAAAAAATAATTCTATTCAAATCTCAGCTCTCCTGGGACACTTTGGATAGATTTTTAATATCTTTAAGCTTCTGTTTCTCCTCTACAGAATAGCAATAATAACTTTACTTGCTTCAAAAAGGCCACTCCAAGAGTGTCCAGGTCACCAGTAGTATTTTTTGTAGGTACCTGTTTATATAAACAATTTGATTCTCTCCCACATTGGAATTTCATAACTTTTATAGTGGCCTAATTGCTAACCAACCTGTGAAAGAAACACTGTCCTAGGCACAGGTAAGGATTTCCTCACTAGTCCCTCCTTCGGGAACCAGGGCCTGGCCCTGTGAACCTGGGAGGACAACATAAGTACAAATCCTGGAGCTTCTTGGAACTTAGTTGACCCTACCATGCGAAGGCATTGCTGGAATAAGGAGAAGCTTTAGACACTCTGATTTTAAAAGGAAAAATTAAAATAGACAGTGAGGATTAAACCTTTTTACTTGTCTTTTCTCCTGTCTCAAAGATTCCTGGTATCCCTGAAGTTACATATTAGCTGACAGGAACCACTGAGATAACACTCTGCAGCTTTTTACAACTTCTTTAGGTATGTCTGGAACCCTGGTGACTTAGTGAGTTAAGTGCTAAGTTTGCTAACCAACAGGTAGGCAGTTCAAATCCACCAGGCACTCCTTGGAAACTCTGTGGGCAGTTCTACTCTGACCTCTAGGGTCACTATGAGTCGGACTCGACTTGACGGTAATGAGTTTGGTTTGGTATGGTTTAGGTTATGTCAAAGAAATGGAGAGACAGTGAAGACATGGAAGCATTGCTTCTCCAAGAGACTGCCAGGAGTGTCCAGATCCTGACATTTGATTTGCAGATTCCAACAATTTGTTCTTGGGACAGAGTGCCCCTCCCAGCTGCCACCATTGTTCTTCCAAGACCTCTGTGCATTCATGCCCTTTTCCTACGTAAATCCCAGGTTAAGCCTGCCCAGTTCGACAGCCCTGCAGATTTGAATACGTTTGTGCCCATGTTCTTGCCGTCAGAACATGCTTAATAAACCTTTTGATTACTCACTCAAATACCTGTCTCAGAGATTGGTTTTGGCGGCAAGTAATAAGAATCTGGAGTTTTGTCTGGTGATACCGCCAGCACAGTAGGTACTAAGCTCAGAAAGGGGACCCAAGAAATTATGAGAAAGTAGCTTCACAATGTTGGTCCTCTTAGGTCTGGGGCTAGGACACCTGCCTTTCACCTGCTTATATTTGGGAGATGAGGGTTGTTGTGAAGAATAAAGGAGCTCATTTATGAAAAATATATAGACAATATATAGGGTCACTGTGAGTTGGAATCAACTGGATGGTAATAGTTCGGTTTGGCTTTTTGGTTTATGAGCACATACTAAGTTCACAAAAGTGAGAGCTATTACTGTTACTATTACCAGCAGCATTATATAAGGCTATATGAAGATGGACAGTAATTCCTGTAGGGATTTCCTAGAGGGAATTTTTTTCCTAGAAGGAATGTTTATGGAATGAGAGCTCACTATGGTCAGTGTTTTCAAAGAAGGCAAATCTGGGCAGATAAGCTGTGAGAAGGCCTCGCAAGTGTGGTGGGAGTCCCAGGAGTCCTTCCAGCTGAGGACAGTGTGGGCAGGAGGCATTTTCAGGCACTGGTTTCTAGGTGAGGGTGAGTAGGGGGAGAGTCAGAGCCAAGGCTCAAAGGCACAAGAGTTGAGCTAGTGTCAGGGAATGGTGAGTCAAGTTTCTTTCTCTCCAGTTCAGCTGATGCAAAGGGACACATTGGAGAGGTTTGATATGAACTGCAAAGTTGAACACAGCAATCTCATGAGATCTATGATTTATGAGTCTTATGAGAAGGGAGGTGGATCTAAGAGAAAAATATGTCCTGAAACTAATAGGGAATATAGAGGGAAACCACCTAGATGAGCGCTCCCCAAAGTTGTACTCACAGAAGAACCATTTCTCCCAGCAATATTCCTCTCTCCAGCTAATCAGAGGCTCTCCTGGAGGTGAATGAGAAGGCGAAGTCCTGAGAGAGTGCTGCTTACTTGAGCAAACAGCTAAATTAATGCCATAAATTAAATTAAAATTTAGAAAACCCACAAATTGACACAAGATCTTTCAATTTGAAGCTCCAAACAGGCCAGCTTCTCTGAGCAACACCTCTAAGCAGCTGTCATGACGAGAAACCACAAAGTACTGCAAATGCATCTTTACAGTTGAGGTTAGTGGAACTCCTTGGTTAGAAACACTTTCCTGGGAATCCAGCTCCACACCCCAGTTCTCCCCACTCCAGCACCCTCCTTGGCACCAGTGCCTCCTTCCTGGCAGTGTCTCTAAACTTGGAGTGTGAGGAAACCCAAAGTCATGTGAGAAAGTAAATTCTCATAGGCTTGGTCCCTCACTTTCCTAGGTGGGGCCAGTCTAGAGGATGAGGCTAGGAAAAGGGTATTGGCTTTAGATGGAAGGACATGGATGTGACCTTTGCAAGAGCAACCCGAACAGACCCTGGAGGAGCAAATGTATAAATAGGTTGCCCCTCTAGAGACCTTGTTTGACTGACTTTCAAACACACTCTGAACTGGGCAGAGTGGTGGGTGTAACCACCCTTACTTTTCCATAGAGGTCTTCCACACTCTCTTCTTTGACATGAGTGCTTTAAAAAATAATCATTTTTGTTCCTGGGGGGTGCAAACGGCTAATGTGCTTAGCTGCTAAAAGTCTGGAGGTTCAAGTCTATCTGGAGGTGCTTGGAGATCTACCTTCAAAACATCAATTGTTGTAGACCCTGTGGAGTGTAGTTCCACTCTGACATACATGGGGTCACCATGAGTCAGATAGGCTTGGTGGTGACTGGTTACTATTCAATAATAAGGCCATAAACAACCTAATTCATAAGTGAGAAAAACTTGAATAGACTTCTCCCTACAGATAATACATGATTGGCTAGTAAGCACATGACAAGATGTGCACATCGTTTTATCAGCAGGAAAGTGCAAATTTAAATGACAATGAAATTTCAGTAATGCACTCCACAGTAGGTACAATCAGAAAGACTGACAATATGAAGGGTCAGCGAGTGTGTGAGGAAACTGGAACTTTCTTTTTTTTTTAATTATGATTGAATGAAAACATACCTTCCCACATAAATTCGCCTGCTCAGCTATGTGCAGCGCCTACTGATCACCCTGCCTGGCGATAGCACACCCCTCCTCTCTGCTCCATACATATGTTATCCTCTCAGCAGTCTCCTGTCTCATTCTCCCTACCCACTCCCCGTCTCCAGCAAGAGATCAACAGGATGACATCCTACAGATGCATAGAACCATAAAATTTCCACAAGATATGGTCATTCTGTGTCATCAAGTCCAATCCATTGCTGTCTGATCTTCATTATGATTTAAGGACAGGGGCAGCATCAGGGTCAAGGGCCACGCTCCCGGGGGAACCCCAAAGCCCCCAGATCATCAGCTGTGGTCTTTTATTGGAGGTCTCAGGGCATACCCCTATTTATTCTCTTGTTGCCAGTGAGACTCAACTTTGTGAGCTCCATCGTGGCTATCACTGGTGGTGGCCAGGAACCATCCAGTTCTTCTGGTCACGAGTCGATGTAGAGACCCACTCACATGGGTCTCTCTGTCTTCTGGCTTCTCTTTTCCCCAAGTCATTCTTGCCCTTGGTGATCATCCATTCCTGTTGAATTGGGACCATTGCTGTACCCTCAGACGGCAGCTTGGCAGCTTTTAAGACCCCAGATACCACTCACCAAGGTGGGGTGTAGATAGTCCTCACTAGCAAAATGCTAGCTGTGCCAGCTGGCCTTGATTTTACCTGAGAGCATGATCCCCGGCTCCCTGCCCCAGCCACTCTGTCCTTGCAATATTGGGTTAAGATGTGAGGAGTACTCAAATTGTGTTGAAGTCCAGTTATTATTGATCTTCTTTCTATTGTGTGCTGTCACTGATTTCACCCAATCAAATTTCTACTAACTATCTAATCTAAACCCTCCCTTCCCACTCCTTCCCCTCCCTGCAGCCATCAAAGAATCTTTTGTTCTATGCATGAGTCTGTTTTTAAGTTCTTATCATAGGGGTCTCATACAATATTTGTCCTTTTATCATTGGTTACTTTTACTCAGCATAATGTCCTCCAGTTGAAACCAGGTTGTCCTTTTATCATTGGTTACTTTTACTCAGCATAATGTCCTCCAGTTGAAACCAGGTTATGATATGTTTCCTGCAATCATTGTTGTTCTTTATCATTGCATAGTGTTCCACTGAGTATATATGCCATAGTTTACCTATCCATTCATCTATGGTTGGGCATCTGGGTTGATTCCATCTTTTTGCTATTGTGGACTGTGCTGAAATGAACATTCGTGTGCCTGTATCAGTTGGTGTGAAAGGCCTTGATTCTGTAGGATGTATTCCAAGCAGTGGAATTACTGGGTCAAATGGTATACCTATATCCACTTTTTAAAGGGAGCACCAAATTGCTTTCCAAAGAGGCTTCACCATTTTGCAATACCACCAACAGTGTAGGAGGGTTCCAATCTCCCCACAGCCTCTCTAGCATTTGTTGTTTTGCATTTTTTGGGTCATGGCCAACCTTGTTGGGGTGAGATGGTGTCTCATTGTCTTTTTGATTTGAATTTCTTTAATAGCTAATGATCGTGAGCATGTTCACATGTGTTTTTTGGCTGCCTGGATCTCCTCTTTAGAGAAGTGTCTGTCCATCTCCCTTGCCCATCACTTAGTTGGATGATTTATCTTTTTCTTGCTGATATTTTGTAGATCATAGATTATGGAGATCAGGAGTTGGTCTGACATATAGTTGGCAAATATTTTTTTCTAATTCTGTAGGTGGCCTTTTAATTCTATTAGTGAAGTTTTTGGATAAACAAAAGTGATTGATTCTTAGTAGTTCCCATTTATCTATTTTCTCTTCTGATGATTGTGGTTTGTTTGACAGATTTTGAAGTCTGTCTATGTCGTGTATTAAACTTTCCGTTGTTGTTCCTACTTTTTCTTGGATGAGCTTTATCATTTTAGATTTGATACTTAGGTCTTTATCCAGTTGGAGTTGGTTTTTGTATAAAGCATAAGATACGGATCTTGTTTTAATTTAGTGCAGATGGATATCCAATTTTGTCAGCACCATTTGTTGAAGAGATTGTTTTTACTGCAGTCTAATGTCTTAGGGCCTTTGTCGAATATCAACTGTTCATAGGCAGATGGTGTCATCTCTGGGGTCTCAATTCTGTTCCACTGATCTGTCTGTTTTTGTACCAGTACTAGGCTGTTTTGACTACTGTGGCAGTGTAATAGGTTGTAAGTTAGGATAATGAGAGGCCTCCAAGTGTGTTCTTCTTCTTTAGTAATGCTTTACTAATCCATTTCCAAAACTGGAACTTTCATACTTGGTTATTGGGATTACAAAACCACTGTGGAAAACAACTGGGCAATTTTTTCGTGCCTTAGGCTAGGTTCTCTAGAGAAGCAAAACCAGTGAAGCATGCATATGTAGTGAGGGAGTGAGTGAGTGAGTGAGAGAGAGAGAGAGAGAGAGAAAGAGAAATTCATCTCAAGGAAATGGCTCAGGCAGTTGTAGAGGCCAGTGCCAAGTCTGTGGGTCTGGCATCAGGCTAGAGGCTTCTCCTGACTCCTGCCTCTGTAGGGGCTGATGAACTCAAGATTGGCAGGTCAGATGGTAGGTTGCCAGCTCAAATACCCAAAACTGGAAGTCCAAGTCGATGAGCACCTGTAGGATCCAGGACAAGCAAATGAGCTTTGCCAAAACATCAGTAATCAATCAATAGATTGATAGATCACTGATAGATTGATAGATAGGTAGATAGACAGGATGCAGGCCACATTCTCAGGGATACCCCCCTACAACTGATTGGCTAATCACTTCAGATCACATCATGGAGGATGATTACATCATCACGTAACTGCCAAATTACATAATTGCATAACTGCCAAAACACTGAGATCACGGCACAGACCAGTTGACACAAAACTTTAAACATTATATTTAGAAAGTTACAAATAAGACCCACCAATTCCACTCCTAAGTATCTACCCAACAGAAATAAAAACATCTGGAATCATAATTGTACATGAATAGTCATTTCAAATATTCACAATAAAGCAGAATGTGGAAACATTCCAAGTGTCCTTTAAGTTTTGAAAGAATAAACAAAATGTGGCATATTGATGCAATGAAATACTATTAAAAAAATAAAAAAACCCAGAAAGCTAGTTTTTATGAACTTTTCAGAAAAATAAACTCTACAGACAGAAGACAAATGATTGGGGCCTTGTGCTGAGGATAGGAGTAGGTATAAACTACAAACCGGCACAAAGAACTGTTGGCATATTGTGTCCTAAAATTAGCCTATGGCGATAGTTATTGGACTCTATGCATCCATTCAAAATCGCTGTTCTTTGACAGACTATGAAAGTGGACAACTGCCAGACCATATAGCAAAAAACGACTCTAGCCTACAATCTGCAAGAACCACCTCAGGTCGCTAAACAGCAGCCTCTTTAGCAATCCTTCCAAAGCAGTCAGGACTTGATCAGTAACTGACATATTCTACAGGTTTTGCCCTAGCTTGCAATATGAGGCCAACCAGAGACAGTCACTTATGCTCCCCTAACCAGTTATGTATGAGGTGCCCTGGTGACACAATCTTTAACTGCTGGCTCCTTAGTAACTTAGTGAGCTCTTAAACGATAGTTATAAACAAGAAAACCATATAGGGCAGTTATACTTTATCACAGTGAGTCACTACAAGTTGGAATCTACCCAGTGACATCCAACGGCAACAGCCAATCACATAGGGTGCCTCAATTCTAGTAAGCCTGCCTCTGGCTTCCCCATGCAAAGAGCTTCCAGTCAGTGCATAGCTGACATTATCCTTCTTTCCACTACCTAGGTTTCAGAGTGGAAACCCTGGTGGCATAGTGGTGAAGTGCTACGACTGCTAACTAAGAAGTCAGCAGTTCAAATCCACCAATTGCTCCTTGGAAACTCTATGAGGGCAGTTCAACTCTGTCCTACAAGGTCACTGTGAGTCAGAACTGACTCAAGTGCCCCTAACAATAACGACAACAACAGGTGTTGAACTCCTGTGCGTTTTAGTCTCTGCTGGATGCAAGCGGTGACTATCTTGCTCTAACAAGTTCTGAAAAAGTAGTCTTCGGTTGTTCTCATTCGTGTGGTCCCCATTTATTTCCACAGTGGTGTGATTTTGTACAACTTTTTTAGCTGTTCTCAGCCAGCATTGATTAGAACCACCTGGTACAACATGGCCAGCAGCAGAACTTGTGTCCTTTTGTATGACTAGAGTTTATACCAACAATATCCTCAGACCATCAGGATGGAGTCACGATCAGTGAAGATTAGTTTGAAAAACTCTAAAAAGTAGCAAATAGAGTGTCAGGGATTGAATTGTCTGTCCCTAAATGTTTCAACTTTATTAGGCATTGATTCCCAGTGTTGTCTTCCATTTTGTGATTGTAATTTTATGTTAAAGAGAATTAGGATGGGACTGTCATACCCTTACTAAGGTCCCGTCTCTGACCCAATGTGAAGTGAGTTTCCTCAAGAGATGAAAGAGAAGAAAGTATAAAGGTCTTCCTTACCTCATGACACTAAGAAAGAGGCACCAGGAGCAGAGCAAGTCACTTGGACCCAGAGATCCTGTGCAGAAAAGCTCCTAGACTAGGGTAAGATTGATGAGAAGGATTTGCCTCCAGAGCAGGCCTGGAGAGAAAGCCTTCCTCCCTGGTGCTGTAGCCCTGAACCTGAACTTGTAGCCTAATAGACTATGAGAGAGTAAATTTATCTTCACTAAAGCCATTGGTGTTTCTGTTAGAGCAGCACTAGAGGACTAAGACCCTGAGACAGAAGCAGATCCAGTAAAGTAAGTTTTAATGTCTGAGACGATGGAGAGAAAGCAGGGTCTGAGTACTTAGATGATGCTCTCTAGAGCTCTAAGTTCTTAGGTGAGAGCTGTCACTCAGGGAAGGAAGGAATGCTTACCTGTCTTAGTCACCTGGTACTGCTCTAACAGAAAATCACCATGAGTAGAAGGCTTTATGAAGAGAAATTTTATTGTTGCAGTCCAGTAAGCTGCAAATCCATTCATAAGTTATAAGTCCACTCAGTAAGGGAATTTATCACGATCCAGTCAGCTGAGTCCAAATCCAGTGAGATCATCTTGACACAGAAACCTCAGATCCAAAGGACATGCCTGCTTTCAGCCACGCTGCTCTCCTTGTGGTATGAGGTTCCCAGCTTCCTCTGCTCACTTCTCTCACTTATATCCCACAAGCTTGTAGCTTGGGTCCTGACTCACTAACCCAACTGAAGCCCAGTCCTCATCATCAATATGACAGAGATAGGATTCACAACACACGGGAGGAAGGGCACCATATTGGAACTCCTAGCCAAGTCAAATCAACACATACATTTTTGGGGGACACAGTTCAATCCACGACACTACCGTAACAGGTTATTGAGTGAAAAATATCTAGGAATGTTTTCTGTAAATGTCTAAGGTAGCAATGTCAGGTTGAAGCTATTTGATAGTTTTGCCCAGGGACCAGTCTGTGTGTGTGACCTTGTTGAGTACATCCTGCCTCATCAAAAGTCACACAGTCACAACTCTTGGATGATTTCCCTTCTGGAAGGTGTGGAACAGCCTTTGGAAGATTATGTCATTTACCTCCATAGCTTGCTCTTTTTTCTTCAGTTTAAGTTTATAGGAAGAATGATTGCCTCAGTATTCATCACTGATTTAGGGCTTTTTCTCTCTTAGTGGTTAGTCCCCTAATTGCCCATCAAACCTACCTACAGATTTTTAGAAAAAACAACAGACACCTGGTTCTAATCCTAGAGCTTATGATTGAATTGTTTTCCACTGGGGGAAGCTGAGGGAAAGGAATTAATGGGATTGTATACCAGCACCAGGTGATCCAAACGTGCTACCGGGTTTGTAAACCACTGCTGATGTTATGTTACACAGAACAAGTTGTCCACCAGATGGAGTCAAAGCACTGCTCAGTAAAAAGGCCTCATTCTCACCCATCGTTCAACTACGTGCCAACTCCAATTTACGTACTGTACTAAGCGGAGCAAATGTGGGCAGTGAGGTAAAAAGATACTTGGTACTATTGCTTACCAACCAAAGAAATTATTCCAACACTAGGGAAAATTTCAGGAAGTAATTTAAGAAATAATATGTGATCAAAAAATAAATTTTATTCACCTGATTACTTGAATTAATAGCTGGATGGATTTTCGATCCTTTTTTTATAGTTAACTTTGATGTAATTCACCACATAAACTGAAACCATGACTGAAAATAAAAAGAAAGCTAATATTGTTCATATATCCTGCCCACTGCCGTCAAGTTGATTGCCACTCATAGTGACACCATAGACAGAGTGGAACTCCCTCACGGAGCTTCCAGGAAGCACCTGGCAGATTTGAACTGCCGACTTTTTGGTTAGCAGATGTAGCACTTAATTGCTATGCCACCACGGTTTCCTTCATATATCATAGAGTTGAAAATTTGTAGTAAGAGCTCTCCAAATATTATGGAAACAGAAATCAACATCTGCAAGTGTAAAGGGGCTGAAAATAGGTTACTCATAAGACTTTAGAGGATACACAGATGAAATTATGTACCTCTGGTTTAATTCTGAAGTACTTGACTGGCTGTTCCCAACTGTATTCCTCTCATGTTTTTTGCCTCAGCTCTACTATAGAAACTATAAAAGCTGCAAGTGTAATCACTCTGTCCCCTTGTGGGTGGAGATGGTCAATGACCAACTGATATAAATCACTGAGGAGGACTTCCTTTCATGCCTGAGTAGATAAAATTCCTTCTTCCATTGTTCCCTCACTCCTATCTTTCCAGGGACATGAAGGCTGACAAGTGTGAGGACAGCAAATGTAACTAAGGGTGGCAGACAGGACATACAGAAGGAGCTTGGATCCCTCCTTGGTGACAAACTCTGAATAGCTACTGTACTAGACTGGGACTGGCTAGCTCTGAACTTGCTATGAGAGAGGAAAAGAATCACTATTTATTAGGTTTCCTGTTACTTGCAGATAAATATATTCAACACCAAGAAGTTATTATATTGGCACATAAACTGTAAAAGTATTTGTAATCTTTACCTTAGACATTGTCTTTTCTAGTTACAGAATCTCTGTGGGCTTTCTATAAAGGCAGGACTTTGGAAGACGAAGTTCCTTTATTTTTGTTTTTAATTCTATCTGTTGCTGTCACAGGTGCCATCTGGTTGGTTCCAGCTCATAGTGACTCTACATGCAACAGAACAAAACACTGCTTACTTGTGTGCTGTCTTCACAAACATTGTTCTACTTGAGCCCGTTGTTGTAGATACTGTGTCAGCCCATCTCGTTGAGGGTCTTCCTCTTTTTTGTTGACTTTTCTACTTCTCCAGGGGTTGAGCCCTCCTGATAACATGTTGAAAGCATGTTGAAACAAACTCCATCTCTGCTTCTAAGCAGCATTCTGCTTGTACTTCTGTCAAGACAGATTTATTCTGGTTGTACTGCTTTGAGCAGTCCACGGTGTATTCAGCGTTGTTTGCCAGCACCACAATTCAATGATTTCAATTCCTCTTCAGCCTCTTTTATTCATTGTCTAGCTTTCGCATGTACATGAGGTGGTTGAAACACCAAGACTTGGTTCTAGGCGTACTTGACTTCTCAAGGTGCTGTCTGTGCTTGTCAGTACTTTAAAGAGGCCTTTTACAGCAGGTTTGCCCAATGTAATGTGTCTTTTTAGTTCTTGACTTTGTTTCGATGGGTGTTGATTGTGGATTCAAGTAAAATGAATTGTGAACAACTTTTGTCTTTTCTCCATTTATGATGATATTACTTATTGGCTCAGTTGCAAGAAGTTGTGTTTTATGTTGAGCTGCAATCCATTCAGAAGGCTACAGTCTTTGATCTTTTATCGGTAAATGTGTTTAAGTTCTCTTCACTTTCAGTGGGTGAAGTTGTGTCACCTGTATAACACAGGCTGTTAATGAGTCTTCTCCAATCCTGATGCCCCATTCTTCTTCGTATGATCCAGCTTCTGCGATTATTTTGTCAGCATTCAGACTGAATAGATATGGTGAAAGGATACAACTCTAATGCACAACATTCCTGGATTTAAACCATACAGTCAGGATGCCCTTGTTTTGTTTGAATGACTGCTTCTTGATCTACGCACAGTTTCCTCATAAGCATGATTAAGTGCTCTGGAATTGTCATTCTTCTCAATGTTATCCATTGTTATGATCCACACAGTCAAATACCTTTTCACAGTCAATAAAACACAGGTAAACCTCTTTCTAGTATTCTCTGCTTTCGACTAGTATTCATCTGACATCAGCAGTGATATCCCCGGTTCTTTGTCCTCTTCTGAATCTGGCTTCAATTTCTGGCAGTTCCCTGTCAATATACTGCAGGTGCTTTTAAATGATCTTCAGCAAAATTTTACTTGCCTGTGGTATTAATGATATTGTTCTATAATTTCCATATTCAGTTGAATCACTTTCTTTAGAGTAGTCTTAAATATTGCTGTATTATAGTCAGTTGGCTAGGTAGCTGTCTCCCAAATTTCTTGACATAGACAAGTGGGCACTTCTAGCACTGCATCTATTTATTGAAATATCTCAACTGGTAGTCTATCAATCCCTGAAGCCTTATTTTTTGCTAATGTCTTCAGTATAGCTTGGACTTCTTTTTTCAGTACCATCAGTTCCTGAACATATGCTGTCTCCTGAAATGGTCGAATGTCCACCAATTCTTTCTGGTGTAACGACTCTGTATTTCCTCCATCTTCTTTTGATGCTTCCTGAGACATTTAATATTTTTTCCTGTAAAATACTTCACTATTACAACTCCAGGCTTGAATTTTTTCTTCAGTTCTTTCAGCTTGAGCAACATCTAATGTATTCTTTCCTTTTGGTTTTCTATTTCCAGGTCTTTGCACACATCATTATCTTCTCTTCAGCTCTGAAACAGAACTAAATACCTAATTACACAAACCAGGTGATCTGTCAAGCATTCCAATCCTGACAACAATTTTTCTGAGCCAAAATACGTAGTTTGATCTATTACCTGACTATGTGGTAGATATTTTCAACAGAACAATTCTAGAAAATCTAGGCTATTCCATTAAATGGCCTGTGAGTTCTTCCGAGTATGCACCAGATCAAAGCATAGAGATTTCCTGTTGATCCATGTAACAAACAAGGAAGCAGGCAAGCAAGCAAGCAAACAAACAAACAAAGACTAACCACCAAGCATTGTCTGTTTGACTTCCTAAACATTTCTTTGTCCATTTCCCCTCTCTCTTTCTCATTATTCTAGTTCAGACGGTCACCGTCTTCTGTTTGGACCATCCAGTACTCTTTGACCCTAGGCTTTTTGTATTTTCCCTCTTCTGCTTCACCCCATCCCACACCACTTTCCATGTTGCCTCCATACGGCGTTATCAACCACTATCTGACCGTGTTGCTTTCCTGTTTGTTATTTTATGTTGTAAAGTCAGTCCACAATTTCAACCTAACTGGCTTTTGCTTCTTCCTTGAAATTCATACCCAAACAGCACCAAACTCCTTGAGTACACTACTGTTTTCATGCCCCTGAGATTTGTTGTTGACTTGTGGCTTAGAAGACCACACATGTTACCACGTAGACCTGCTCCGTGGGGTTTTCGTGGCTGTAATCTTTATAGAGGCCTATTGCCGGGCCTGTTCCTTCCGTAATTTTCAGGGTGGGTCTGAACCACCAACCTTTTGGTTTTCAACCAAGAGCAAACTGATTGTGCCACCCAAAGACTTTTCATTCCCTCGAGCCCTAGACTTGTTAGTCTGTCCTGACAGATTTACTTCACTGTCTTGTCTTTGTCTAACTCCCACCTCTCTTCCCGTTGTACGTGACCCTGCTAGGAAGCACAGTGGTCCTTGTTTATTTAACTCTGCATAGCCCTCGCACTGCACTGTATGTATGTCTTTCACATTCTCCTTCCTTCCTAGTATGTAGGCTCGTGGAAGAGGAAATCTTACTTACATCCCTATGTCCCGCACTATAGATACTAAGTGGAATTGGTAATGGACGCTTCTTATGAAATGGGATAGTAATTGAAGAGTTATTACTTGGAGGAATACCGTTTGACACTTGAAACAAGAAAGCTCTGGGTGATTTAAGATTTTATTGTCCAGTGACTCTCAAAGCCAAAGCACAAAAGTTAAAACTCCTCTAAAGAAATATTCTCATGAACCCTGGGTGGGTGTATCTACTTGATCCACAAAGTTTGTTACCATAGGCAAGAATTATCTCTGAGGTAACACGTCATAGCTGTAAGGTATCCGTCTGCCTTCCACAGGAACGACCTCATTTTAACTGTGATGGATAGTCAGGATTGATGTGGTAATGGCTGTTTGATCCTGACTCAGTCCATCATAACACAGTTGAGAGCATGATCATGGACTGTTTTTTAAAGTTTAAACTGAAAGTAGGGAAATAATCTCCTGATAGCAATACACTGAAAATCTGGAGGCTGTAGCGTCTTCTAAGACCAAGAGTCTGTGGATCTTGGTGTTGGAGGGCTGGACAAGGGTAGCTGTATTGGAGATATACTACCGAAATACCTTTTGTTGTTGTTTATCTGAAATTCAAGTATAAACTGAGCATCTTATGTTTTTGTGGAAAATATACATGTAATTGTCTTGAAAAAAAATGTAGCACAAATTAGGGGCTGATTGACATGTTAGGAAGAATTTTGGAAAATGTCAGAAAGGCTTGTTTTCATGACGGCTCTGTAACGCTGAGCTGAAGTCTTTTTACCTATATAACGTGAGGGTTCAGATTCCATGGCTTTCAGATTTTGTTTTTCTTCAAATCCTTGCTAAAAGAAAACTTTATCAGCAGCCACAGTGTATGTAACAAATAAAAACTCAGTCACTCTGATTAAAAATGAATACAGGTCCTTCTCCACCCCAAGGCAGTAGGATGGAGCACAAACTGAAAATCTTTGCCCTTGATAATTTCTAAATGTCTTCCACCTCCAACTATCTGTGATTCCAAGGGCATCTCTTTTTCTGGGACTCCTCATCTACTCTGTGGTTCATTAGATGTTGTCCTTTCCTATTTATAGTGGCAAAGGCTGAGGAGGTAAGGAAAGAGAAGCGTTTTGGTGATATTTAGGATGGACAAAATGTAACTAATGCTCTTTATTCCTTTATTTCTTCAGCAAACATTTGTTGAGTACTTACTGTAAAGACAAGGAAAAGCGTTAGCAACCTTATGTGCAACAGAACAAAACATTGCCTGCTCCTGTGCCGTCCTCACAATCGTTGTTATGCTTGAATCCATTGTTGTAACCACTGTATCAACTCACCTTGTTAAGAGTCTTCCCTTTTTGATGGTGCTCTACTTGATGGTGCTCTACTTTACCAAGCAAGGTATCCTTCTCTAGGGACTGATCCCTCCTGATAACGTGTTCAACATATGTGAGACTAAGTCTCACCATCCTTGCTTCTATGCAGCTTTCTGGCCATAATTGACAAAGGAAGACTTGCTCGTTCTTCTGGGAATCCATTGTGTATTCAGTCTTCTTTATCAACACCATATTTCAAAGGTGCCAGCTCTTCTCTGGATTTCCTTACATATTACCAGACTTTGCCATGTATTTGTGGTGACTGAAAACACTGTGGCCTAGGTCAATTACACACCTTAGTGTTTAAGGTAATATCCTTGTTTTTAACACTTTAATGAGGTTTTTAAAGGCAGATTTGTCCAATGCAATGTGTCTTTTGATTTCTGGATTGCTGTTTCCATGGGTGTTTATTGTGGATCCAGGTAAAACAAAATCCTTGACAATCTTAATTTTTCTCCCTTTATCATGATATTGCTTATTGGTCAGTTTGTGTGGATGTTTCTTTTCTTTACGTTGCGGAGTGATCTGTAATGAAGGCTGTGTGGTCTTTGATCTTCATCAGTAAATGCTTCAAATCCTCTTCACTTTCAGCAAGCTAAGCTGTGTCATCTGACTAATGCAGGTTAATGAGTCTTCCTCCAATCCTGCTGCCATGTTCTTTATTGTATAGTCCAACTTATCAAATTATTTGCTCAGCATACAGATTGCCTTAGCATGGTAAGAGGACAGAACACTCACACACACCTTTCCTGACTTTAAACCATGCACTGTCCCCTTGTTCTGTTTGAACTACTGCCTCTTAATTTATTTACAGATTCCTTATGGGCACAATTAAGTGTTCTGGAATTCCCATTGTTCACAATGCTATCCATTATTTGTTATGATCCACACAGTCAAAAACCTTTGTGTAGTCTATAGAACATAGGTAAACATCTTTCTGGTATTTTCTGCTTTCAGCTGAGATCCATCTAACACCAGCAATGGTATCCCTCATTCTACCACCTCTTCTTAAGCCAGCTTGAATTTCTGGCAGCTTCTAGTTGATGTTCTGCTGCAAATACTTTTGAACGATCTTCAGCAAAATTTTACTTGCCTCTGATATTAATAATATTGTTTTAAAATATGTGCATTTCGCTGGGTCCCTTTTTTGGAGAATAGTCATAAATATAGATCTCTGCTGGTCCATTGGCAGGTAGTTGTTGGCCAAAATTCTCATTGGTGAGCGAGCATTGCATGCATTTGTTGAAACCTCTCAATTTATAATCCATCAGTTCTTGGAGACTCATTTCTAACCAATGCCTTCAGTGCAGTTTGGACTTCTTCCAGTACCATTGGTTCTCAGTCGTACACTACCACCTCAAATGATTGAATATTGACCAATTCTTTTTGGACACTGACTCTGTGTATTAGTTCTGTCTTCTTTTGACGCTTCCTATGTTGTTTAGTATTTTATCAATAGAATCCTACACTATTGTAACTTGAAGCTTGAATTTTTTTCTTTAGTTCTTTTATCTTGAGTAATGCCAAGCATGTTTTTCCCTTTTTGTTTTCTAATTCCAGGTCTTTGCACATGTCATTATAATCCTTTTGCCTTCTCCAGCTGCTATTCAGTTTTTTTACTTCATCCTTTCTGTTTGGTTTACCTACTAAACATTCAGGAGCAAGTTTCAGGGTCTCTTCTGACATTCATTTTGGCCTTTTCATTCTCTCCTGTCTTTTTAACAACATCTTGCTTTTTTTCATGTACGATGCCCTTGATGTCATCCTTCCAGGTCTTTAGTCATTAGTGTTCAATGTGTCAAATCCATTCTTGAGATGGTCTCTAAATTCAAGTGGAAAACACTTTGGCTCTGTAGTGGATTGAACTGTGTCACCCGAAAAACGTGTGTAGCCATTTCACTGGGTCATCATTCCCAGTATTTTGTGATTGTCTTATACTATATATCCTAATCTCTGCCTGTGGCTAATAGACAGGATTATTATGTTAAAAGAGGATTAGGGTGTGACTGCAACACCCTTGCTAACAGAGTTTCCCTGGAGTATGGCTTGCACCACCTTTTCTCCTTTTCTCCTATGGGAGATAAAAGGAAAGGGAAAGAAGAAGAGAACTGGGAACTTTATACCATCAAGAAAGCAGCACTGGTAGAAGGGCATGTCCTTCAGGCCTGAGGTTCCTGCGACAAGATGCTCCCTGACCAAAGACTGATATAACATGTGAACCTTCCTCTAGAACTGACACAGGGAAAGCCTTCCTTTGGAGCAAACACACTGAGTTCAGAATTGTACCCTACAGGACTGTATGAGAATAAACATTTCTCTTTTAAAGCCATCCACTCATGGTAATTCTGTTAGAACAGTACCAGATGACTAAAACAGACTCCTATAGACTTGTTTTAATTTTCTTCAGCTTCAGCATGAACTGGCATGTGAAAATTTGGTGGTCTGTTCGCATTTGGTCCCTGACCTTGTTCTGACTGATGATGTTGACTTTCTCCATGGTTTCTTTCCAGGGATGTAGTGAATTTGAGTCCAGTGTATTCCATCTGGTGAGATCCGCGTGCATAGTTGCTGTTTATGTTGATGAAGAAAGATATTTGCAATGAAAAAGTTGTTGGTATTGCAAAAATCCCATTGTTCATTCTCCAGCATTGTTTCTATCACCAATCACCAAAGCCATATTTTCCAACTATCAGTCATTCTTGTTTGCTTCCAACATTTGCATTTCAATCAACAGTAATTATTCTTGCATCTCGGTTGTATGTTTGATCAATTTTGGACTTCAGAAGTTGGTAGAAATCTTCCATTTCTTCATCTTTGTCCTCAGTGGTTGGTGCATAAATTTGGATAACAGTCTGATTAATTTGTTTTCCTTGTAGGTGTATGGATATTATCCTATCACTGATGATGTTTCAGGATAGATGTTGAAATGTTCTTTTTGATGATGAATGCAATCCTATTCCTCTTCAAGTCATTGTTCCTGGTGCAGCGGATCATATGATTTTCTGATTCAAAACGGCCAGTACCAGTCCATTTCATTTTTGATGATCTCACATTTTCCTAGTTCATACTTTATATATTCCATAAGCTGATTATTAATGGATGTTTGTAGCTGTTTCTTCTGCTTTTGAGTCGTGCCACAGCAGTAAATGAAGGCCCCTAAAGCTTGCCTCCATCTGCGCCATTAAAGTCAACTCTACCTTCAGGAGGCAATTCTTCCCCAGTTTTCTTTTGAGTTGCCTTTCAATCTGACAGGCTTATCTTTTGGTATTATATCAAACAATGTTCTGTTGCTATTCATAAGTTTTTCACTGGCAATTTTTTTTTCAGAAGTAAACTGCCAGGTCTTTCTTATTAGTCTGTCTTGATAAACACTATTTTTTTTTTAATCTGTAGGTGGAAGGAATGCAGAACCACTCACTTCTATCTATTGCTATTCTTATTCTTGCCTTTTTTATTGAGAGCTTGGAAGGATGAAGAATTTCTAACTCTAGCTTCATGGAGCAGAGTGTTGGAGGAAGCCTCTGTGATGGTTGTGTGAGTCATTCCACATAGAGTGAAAGAAAAGACAGAGAGAAAAATCTCTCCATGGTGTTCGTTGTGCACACACACACACACACACACTCCATTCAGACATTCACTTTGGCTGGGAGTTCCCGAAAGAGTCAAGTTTATACAAGCACAAAAGTTCTACTTCCTGTGTCATGGGAAGAAGCAGCTATTGCTTAACAAAACTAGTCCATTTGTTGTCATACTTAAGCCCACTGTTGCAGCCACTTTGTCTATCCATCTTATTGAGGGTCTTCTTCTTTTTCACAGACCCTCCACTCTACCAAGCATAATGTCCTTGTCTAGGAACTCATCCTTCCTGACAACATGTCCAGAGTATGTAAGATGCACTCTTACTATCTTTGCATCCAAGAAGCACTCTGGTTGTACTTCTTCCAGAACGGATCTGTTTGTTCTTTGGCAATCCATGGTACATTCAACATTCTTCTCCAACACCATAATTCAAAGCATCAGTTATTCTGCTGACTTCCTGTTCATTGTCCAACTTTTGGATCCATATGATGTGACTGAAAATAGCATGGCTTGGGTCAGGCGCACTTTAGTCTTAAAGGTGACATGTTTGCTTTTCAAATACTTTAAAGAGATCTTTTTCCCAACACAATGCATCTTTTGATTTCTTGATCGCTGCTTCCATGAGCATTGGTTGTGGACCCAAACAAAATGAAATCCTTGACAACCTCAATCTTTTTTCCATTTATGATGATGTTGCTTACTGGTCCACTTGTGAGCATTTTTGTTTTCTTGATGTTGAGGTGTAATTCTTACTGAAGGCTGTGGTCCTTGATCTTCATCAGTGTTTCAAATCTTCTTTACTTTCAGCTAGCAAGGTGGTGTCGTGTATGTAATACAAGTTATTGATGAGTCATCCTCCAATCCTGATGCCCTTTTCTTCTTTGTATAATCCAGTTTCTCAGATTATTTGCTCAGTTTACAGATTGAAAAGGTATAGTGAAAGGATACATACCTTTCCTGACGTTAAACCATGCAATGTCCCCTTGTTCTATTCTTACAACTGCTCCTTGATCCGCATACAGATTCCTTAAAAGCACAACTAAGTGTCCTGGAATTCCCATTTTACTCAATGTTAACCACAATTTGTTATGATCCACACAGTTGAATGCCTTCACATAGCTAAAGAAACACAGGTAACCATCTTTCTGGTATTCTCTGCTTTCAGCCAAGATCCATCTGACATCAGCAATGATATCTCTGGTTCCATGTCCTCTTCAGAATCCACCTTGAATTTCTGGCAGTTCTTTGCCAATATACTGTTGCAGTCACTTTTGAATGATCTTGACCAAAATTTTACTTGTGTACAATATTAGTGACATTGCTTGGTAATTTCTGCATTCATTTAGATGATCTTTCTTTGGAATGGGCATAAATATGGATCTCTTCCAGTCAGTTGGCCAGGTGATTGTCCTCCAAATTTCTTGGCATAGATGAATGAGACTTCCAGCGCTGCATCTGTTTGCTGAAATATCTCAATTGATATTCCATCAATTCCCGGGGCCTTGCATTTTGCCAGTGCTTTCAGTGTAGCTTTGACTTCTTCCTTCAGTACCATCTGTTCCTGATCTTATGCTGTCTCTTTGAATGGCTGATCATTGACCAGTTCCTTCTGGTATACTGTTCTGTATATTCTTTCCATCTTCTTCTGATGCTTTCTGAGTTGTTTAATGTTTTCCTTGCAGAATCCTTCACTGTTGCAACTCTATGCTTGTTTTTTTTTTTTCTTCAATTCTTGCAGTGTGAGAAATGTAGAACGTGTTCTTTCATTCTGGTTTTCTGTTTACAGCTCTTTGCTCGTGTTTTAGTCAGCTGGTGCTACTCTAACAGGAATACCATGAGTGGATGGCTTTAACAATGGGAAGTTTATTCTTACACGGTCCGGTAGGCTGCAAGTCCAAATTTGGGATATTTGCTCCAGGGGAAGGCATTCTCCCTTGACTGCTCTGGAGGAAAGTCCTTGTGTTGCTTTAGTCTTTCTTCAGGGAACATCTTGGCGCAGGAACCTCGGGTCTGAAGGACGCCCTTTTCTCCTGATGCTGCTTTCTTGATGACGTTCCTAATTCTCTGTTTGCTTCTCTTTCCTTTTATCTCCTATAGGATAAAAGGATAAAGGGTAATGCAAGCCATACTCAAACTTCCTTTATAGTGGAGCAGGGAGGTGAACCTATGAAGGGATTTACAGTCCCAGCCTAATCCTTTAACATACAGCACAGCAAAATCACAAAATGGAGGACAATCATAAAATATTGGGAATCATGGCCCAGACACATGGCTACACATCTTTTGGGGGGAACACAATTCAATCCATGATACCCCATGGCATTGTAACATTTTATTTTGTCTTTGTGACCTGCCCTTTGAAATATCTGTCTAGGTCTTTTACTTTGCCATTCTTTCCTTTTGCTTTAGCTGCCTGATGTTCAAGAGCAAGTTTCAGAGTCTCTTCTGACATCCAACTTAGTCTTTTCTTTATTTCCTGTCTTTTTAATGACTTCTTGCTTTCTTCATGGATGATGTCTTTGATGTCATTCCACAGTTCTTCTAGTCTTCAGTCATTAGTGGTCAACAAATCAAATCTGTTCTTGAGATGCTCTTTGAACTCAGGAAAGATATACTCAAGGTCAGACTTTGGATCTCATGGACTTGTTCCAATTTTCTTCAGTTTCAATTTGAGTTTGCGTAAGAGCAATTGATGATCTGTGCCAGAGTAAATATCTGGTCTTGTTCTGACTGCTGATATGGAGCTTTCCTATTGTCTTTTTCCACAGATGTAGTCGATTTGGTTCCTGTGTATTTCATCTGGTGAGGTCCATGTGTACAGTTGCCATTTGTGTTGCTTAAAAAAGGTATTTGCAATGAAGAAGTTGTTAGTCTTGCAAAATTCTGTCACGCGATCTCTGACATTGTTTCTATCACCAAGGCCATATCTCCCAACTACCAATCCTTCTTTATTTCCAACTTTTGCATTCCAGTCACCAGTAATTGTCAATGCATCCTGACTGCATGTTCAATCAATTTCAGATTGCAGAAGCTGGTAAAAGTCTTCTGTCCCTTTATCTTTGGCCTCAGTGGTTGGTGCATAAATAATATAGTCATATTAACTGGCCTTCCTTGTACTCATATGGATATTACCCTATCACTGACAGCATTGTACTTCAGGATAGATCTTGAAATGTTCTTTTTGATGATGAAAGCAACACCGTTCCTCTTCAAGTGTTCAATCCCAGCATTGTAGACCACATGATTGTCAAATTTCAAAATGCCAACACCAGTCCATTTCAGCTCACTAACTCCTAGGATATTGATGTTTATGCATTCCATTTCACTTTTGATGATTTCCAGTTTTCCTAGATTCATACTTCATACTTTCCATATTCTGATTATTATTGGATGTTTGAAGCTGTTTCTTCTCATTTTGAGTTGTGCTACATCAGCAAATGAAGATCCTGATGGCTTTACTCAATCCACATCATTAAGGTGGACTCAACTTTGAGGAGGCATCTCTTCCCTAGTCATCTTCTGAGGGCGTTCCGACCTGGGCTCATTTTCTGGTAGTAGATCTGACAGTGTTCTGCTGCTATTCATAAGGTTTTCCCTGGCTAATTCTTTTCAGCAGTAGACTTCTGGGTCCTTTTTCCTAGTGTGTCTTAGTCTGGATGCTCAGCTAAGACCTGTCTACCAGGGTGACCCTGCTGGTACCTAACTACCAGTGGCACAGCTTCCAGCATCACAACAACAAGAAGCCTCCACTGACAGACAAGTGGGGGCTGCTTACTCTATATTTACTCCTCCCATCAGCTAAGATACCCAATCAATGCAATCAGCTCCTAACTGCTCAGGACAGAACAGTCTCCTATCACCCAAGAGATCCAGTTGATGCAATCAGCCAAGGACTCCAATTCATCAGTCTTGCAAAATTCTTTCATGCGATCTCCAGCATTATTTCTATCACTAAGGCCGTATTTTCCAACTACCATCCTTCCTCTCTGTTTCCAACTTTTGCATTCCAGTCACCAGTAATTATCAATGCATTCTGATTGCATGTTTGATCAATTTGAAACTGCAGAAGCTGTTAAAAATCTTCAGTCTCTTCATCTTTGGCCTTAGTGGTTGATTGAGGATCTCCAAGATCTGCAGATAAGCTGACAGCTCAAGTCCCAAGAGTTGTAAGTCAGACAAATAGTAAACAGTTGATGAATCCAGAGCCAGAGGTAGGATTGGCAGGATTTAACGAAGTGGAAGTGGGTAAACGTAAGAAGTAACAGGACAGATTCTCACTTTATGACAATATCAACTGGATTACGCGGTTGTACACTTTTGGAAGTGGAAAAATGTGAAAGAGGCAGTTTTGAGGCAAAGAATAAGAATTAATTAGCTGCTGGGAGCTTGTCCAACTGGCTCTCAAAACTATGAGACAAACAATTTATCAGTCTCCTTATATTCTCTCCAGAGGTGTTCCATGCCCAAGCAGATGTGTGTCTGTATAAGAATGTGTATAGTGTGTGTGTATCCACATGTGTACACACACACTCACTCATACATCTTTTATTATTTTTACAAAATTATAGTGTTCAATCACATAGTCATGTACCTTGCATTATCACTTACCATATTTTGGAGTTATTTTCATATAAATCCAGGAATGGGTGCCTCACACATGTGAGGCATGGGTCACACATTAAAAGACTGTGCAGTGGAACGAAGGCAGGGTAAGGAGGACTGAGAGTGAGAGACCACATCCACACCTGGTCCTGCCACTTACCATGTCACTTTTGTTAGCTGCTGTCAAGGCTATTCCAGCTCATGCAACTTCACAAGTGTGGAGTTTCCTACTGCATATGGTTTTTTAAAAACTGTATGCTCTTAATGGGGAATCCCTGAGTATTGCAAATGCTTTAGCCCTGGTCTGCCAGGTGATAATTGGGTGGTTCAGATGTGAAGATGTCTCAGAAGACAGGCCTGGCACTCTACCTCCAAAAGGTCATAGCCTTGAACACTCTGTGGAGCAGTTCTACTCTGAACATGTGGGGTTGCCATAAATTGGAATCAACTCACTGGTAGCTAACAACAAACACAGCAGTGACTATCTTAAGAGAAGCAGATGCCAGGCCTTTTTGTGGAGGCCTTTAAAGATGTCTCCATGGGTATCAGAAAGGTCAAAATATACTTGAAATAATTTTAGTAACACCCAATTCTAGCTTCAATTTCAAAAAATAATTGTCAGTGAATTAGATCTTTGAAGTAGTTTTCTGAATTGATATAAAATTTGATAGAGTGACCTTGAGGCTAGATAATATATTCTCTGTCTCTAATGTTGCTGAGAAAACCAAATGAAATAATTTAAACACAAACATTTTGTAAACCAGGAGGCTACAAATACATGTGTGTTGTTATTATGATGAACGACTATTATAAGTTGTTTTTTAACTTAGCTGCAACTGATATTCATCTTTGCCTGTTCTGAGGATCTTGTCATTTAAAAGCTTCTGCAGTCTTCAATCCATGGATAAAAATATTTGTCTGCCTTCAGCCCAGGGTCCCCCTTCCATTCTGATGGATCTGAATCTGCCTTAAGCTGTCAAAGCTGCTGGAGCTCCCTATGACCTTCCCTCTGGACTGTTCTCTATTTTACAGTCTGGTGCCTCCCACTCCCACTGTGTCCTTTCTTGCTTTCTTAAAAAAATATTTTCTTTAGGTGAAAATTGACAAAGAAAATTAATTTGTTATTCATAAATGTGTAGAAAAATTGTTTCATGACATTGGTTGTAATGGAAACCCTGGTGGTGTAGTGGTTGAGTGCCACAGCTGCTAGCCAGAAGGTTAGCTGTTCAAATCTGCCGAGTGCTCCTTGTAAACTCTATGGGACAGTTCTACCATGTTCTGTAGAGTCCCTATGAGTCAAAATTGACTCAAAGGCAGTGGGTTTGGTGTTTTGGTTATTGGTTGAAACAATCCTCACAATGTGTCAGCACTCTCCCCTTTCTACCTCTTGGTTCCTGTTTGCATTTGTCCCGTTTTCCTGTCGCTTTCAGTCTTTGATTTTGGGCATGTGTTGCTTGCCCATTTGGTTTCCTGTACTTGATTGATCTAAGAAGCATGTTCCTTACTCATCTTACTGTTTGTTTTACAGGCCTGTCTAATCTGTGGCTGAAAGGTGAGTAGCTTTTGTGAGTGGCTTCAGTTCCAAGTTGGAAGGTGTCCAGGGCCGTACACATTGTTGGGGATTCTTAAGTCTTTATCAGACCATTAGGTTTGGTCTTATTTTGTGTAAATTTGATTCTCTTCTACATTTTACCCCCTCTCTGTCCAGGACCCTCTACTGTGATCCCTGTCAGAGCAGTTAGTGATGCTAGCCAGGTATCATCTAGTTCTTAAGGGCTCAGGCTGGTGGAGGTTGTAGTTCAGGTGGTCCACTAGTCCTTTGCACTACATTTTCGTTGTATTTTCAGTTTACTATACTCTCTTTTGCTTTAAACAGGATGAGACCAATACAGATACCTAAAATGGCTGCTTGCAAGCTTTTAAGATCCCAGACACTATTCACCAAAGTAGGATATAGAACATCTTCTTTGTGAACTATGCTATGTCAGTTGACATAGATGTCCCCGAGATCACAGTCCTCAGCCCCAGTAATTCAGTGCCTCAAGGTGTTTGAATGTGTCTAGGAAACTTCCGGAAACCCTGGAGGAATAGTGCTTAACTGCTACAGCTGCTAACCATAAAGTTGGGAGTTCAGATCTGCTAGGCAACCCTTGGAAACTCTGTTGGGCAGTTCTTCTCTATCTATAGGGTCACTGGGAATCTGGATTGACTTGATGACAGTGGCTTATTTATTTATTTAGGATGCGTCTTTGATTATGCTCCCTTTCATATACATGTTTTACATCCTAACCTAATATGCATGTAAAAAAACCCACAGCCTAACCTACACACACACATAACCACACATATATGGCTATAGTCCTACGTACTCTCCTTCCCCTATACAGCATAAGTATTCACCTATGTATCTGTTTGTAAGATATTATTTGTTTTTTTCTGTTCTTTTAGTATTGTATGTGTTAACAGTATTCACTGTGGATGTCTCTTACTTTCTTCTTTCTTGTGCTCCGCTGAGTGTCTTCTTTGCCTTGGTCAAGTTGTTCTGACTTCCCCTGTATTTGTGTTGTCTTTCCCTTCACCAAAGTTGATACCTGTGTACTATCTAGTTAGTGATTTCTCCTTCCAAACACTCCCTCCCTTGTGACCATCAAAGATTATTTTGTGTGTGTGTGTAAACCTTTTCTTAAGTTTTTATATAGTGGTCTCATACAATATCTATCCTTTTGTGATTGACTTATTTCATTTAGCATAATACTCTCTAGATTTCATCCAGATGTGAGATGCCTTGTGGACCCATCACTGTTCTTTATGGTTGCTTAGTATTCCATTATGTGCATGTACCATACACGTAGTTTGATAATCTGTTCATCTGTTGATGGCGTCTTAGGTTGTTTCCATCTTTTTGCTGTTGTGCATAATGCCAGTGACTAAAGGTGTGCATATGCCTATTCAAGTGGTGACTCTTATTTCTCTAGGATATATCCGTAGGGGTGAGATTTCTAGATCACATGGTATTTCTGTTTTTAGCATTTTAAGGACATGCCATATCCTTTCCCATAGTGATTGTACCATTTTATATTCCCACTACATGTCTCTTATTTTTTGAAACTGGGTTGTTAATCTTTTCTTATTGAAGTGCATTAGATGTTAGAGAAATTATGTCCCTTCATTGTGTAATACAAATATTTCCCTGAGTTTGTGTTTTTTTTTTATGATTTTACATTTAGTATACTCTGTTCTCAAAATTCATTTGCTGATTTCTAATGGGTTTTGGTTATTGTATAATTACCATGGGTGCATATAGTTTCAACCTTTTTTCTTGGTGCTTAAATGCTACAGCTATTGACCAATAGGTCAATGATTTGAATCAACAGAAGCTCTTTGGACACTACATGGGGCGGTTCTACTCTGTCCTACAGGGTCACTATGAGGCAGAATCAACTCAAAAGCAAAGGGTTATGTAATTTTACCAAAAGTGGGCTTTTACTTCATGATGCTTTTATTTCCACTTAATAATTAAAATATTTCCATTTCATTAAGCACTTAAAAGATCCTTTTTGACAGTTGCATATATTATTTTATTGCGTGGTGGTACAATAACTTGCCTACTTTTCCAATTCCCTGACTGTCGGATGTTTAGGTTATTTTCACTTGTAAACCTGTAAGCTGAACATTCATGGTAATTTCACATAAGTCTACAAATAAAATTTGTAGGTTTAAGGTAGCCACATATTTAAGAATCATTTTTCCTTTAATTACTGTTTTCTTTTTTACCTTAAACCTTGTGTAAATGTTCTGGCACATTAGACAAAAAAGTCTTTGATAGTGTGTTAATTTCTTGTTAGAAACCTTATAATCCTTTAAGATGACATGAAAGTGTGTAAGTGTGAGACTGAGGTTTCTGCAACTAGTACATACCTCTTAGGAAAGAAAAGAAAGGTAATATAGTCATAAGGGAATAATTCAGTCATGGCTTTTTAAAGATTGGCTTCTTTTTCAAAACTTAGAGTCCTATAAATGGACCTATCTTCTGTTAGAGCAATGCTTAGTTCAAGGAAAGCACAAACCCAGCTGTTTTCTTTCACCCAGGTCAGAGTAGTTTTCCTAGACCTCAGAGGCAAATCTGGTCATCTAGAATGACTCTACACTCCATCATTTACTAAAAGGACTACTTAGTCCTAATCTAAAGAAAGATAGCATTCTTTCTGAGGGAGACAGGAAGAGGAAACAAACACTTGGTTAGCATTTCCTATGGCATTCTTCTTAGGTACCTCACACCAAATTTTCAATAGTCCCTTGTAAACGTGAATGAAACTAACTCAACTGTTCTTCCTTTCACTCAGATAAGAAAGCAACTGTATCTTTCTAATTCCTTTCAGGTGATGCCTGAAATGAAAAAGCGTTTCACTGAAAGACACACATATACTTTTTGATAGGAATGAGAGTAAAGCAAAAAGCTATCTGCTTTGCTTTTGTTTAGAAAAAAAACAGTGCTGCAATAATCACTAATATATCAGAGCAGTGCATGACGTACTGGACACTTCAGTACATGTTTAAACGCAATATGGAAATATTAAACTTATAAAGCACATGAAAGTCATCCCCTGAAATACGAACTAGGCTCTTTTTATGGCTGCTGCCGTTGTTAGGGGCTGTCCAGTCTTTTCTGCCTCACAGCGACTCTTACATACAGTTGAACCAAACACTGCTCTGGTCCTACCTATGCTCACAGCTGTTACCGTGTTTGAGCCCGTAGATGCAGGCACTGTGTCAGTTTATTTCACTGATGACCTTACTCTTTTTGCTGGCCCTCTGCTTTATCAAGAATGATGTCCTTCTCCATATCCAAAGTACATGAGATCAAGTCCTACCATACTCATCTCTAAGAAACATTATGACTGTATTTCTTTCAAGACAAAATTTTGTTCATTCTCCAGAAGTCTGTGGTGTATTCACCATTGTTTGTTAGCAATATAATTCAAAAGCATCCAACAAAAGAACCAAATCCACTGCTGTTGTCTATTCTGACTCATAGTGACCCTATAGGACAGAGTAGAACTGCTCTGTTGTTTCCAAGGAGCACCCAGTGGACTTGAACTGCTGGCCTCACGGTTTGCAGAGGTAGTGCTTAACTATGACCACCAGGGTTTCCTTAAAAGCATCAATTCTTCTGTATTCATTGTCTAGCCTTCACGTGCATAGGAGACGACTGAAAATACCAGGGCTTGGGTCAGGCACACCTTAGTCCTCAGAATGCCATTGTTGCTCTTAACACTTCTGTAGCAGGCTTGCCCAATGCAACGTGTCATGTGATTTCATCACTGCTGCTTCCATAGATGTTGATTGTGGACTCAAGTAAGATGAGCTCATTGACAACTTCATATTTTCTCCATTTGTTGTAAAGTTGTTTATTAGTCCATTTGTCATTATTACTTTATTGTAATCTTATAATCCTTTTTTTTCAACAGTGTCTGACACTGGTCTTAAATTAATGGCATCTCAACAGTGAAAGACTTAGGAGATTAGCCAATGGCCACTTTACGATTCCATCATCAGAGAACTGATCATTTTCAACCCCTTACTTCGAGTATTTCTCCAAGTCTCCTCTTCCAGATTTTCCAGATGATAGCTCTGCTTTATTTACTCAGTCATTCAGTTAAGTTTCATGCTGCCAGCCTGATACGCATCTCTTCATAATTCTGTTTCTGAAGTGCCAAAGATCATTCTCTAGAGAACAGCTGTGTAGGCATATGGTGAAGGTAGAAGCTGAGCTGCTGTGATGCTATTAACATGCTCCTTTTCCTGTGCCGCCTTTCTCTGAGCAGAGAGAGGATGCTCTCCCTGACAACGACTAGACGACTCATTTTATTGAGGAGGTAATGCCTTTGTTTTAAAAGGATGTGTGGGAGCACTGCGTTTTGGGCTCATATTTCTAGCAGTTCACATAATAGGACTTCTTCTGAGTCTTATCGTGAAGACCTGTCAAGTTATCAGTTTTTTCTGGGTGGTGTTCGTGATGTTCTGTAATTGTAACCTCTCAGTAAGCAGGTTGTCAAGGCTGCTGGAAGGATCTTTTGCTTGTCATCAAGCATGAAGCTGAGGGGACATTCTTCCAAGAGGGATTTGCTCTAGCCCTGATGCTGAAACCCGTGCCTTCCTCACTGGTCATTTGCCTGAAGTCTCTTCGAAACCTTTGTGAATGAGATGAACCAGCCTTTGATTTTATGACGTTGGATTAGATAACTTGTGTTATCTACCGAGGAATGATTAGACTCTGGTAACAGAGTCTAGGATCTTTTTAAGTTTGTAGGACAATCTACAAACCAATTTTCCTTTGAGAAAAAGTCTTTCTTGGCTGTTCATCATCTCCGGGAGCAGAGCCACTAATAATCCTTCCCTGGTCCTGGAGCAGGGGCTGTGGCTGTGGGTGGGCAGCATGTGCCCCAAGCTGAAGTTAGAGAGAGTGGTGCTAGGCTTCCTGGCAGTTCTGTCTGGTGCCTCATCTGCCTTGGGTCTGTAGCTGTCATGACATGGGTTGGAGCTAGAGTTGGAGCCAGAGTTGCCAAGTTCCCGGAACAACTGTTAAGGATGTTGAGATATTAGGAAATTACCTTTTGGAGATGAATAGCAATTTGATTGCTCAGATGGTGCAGGAGAAGGATTGGTACTTAACCCATTTTGCAGGACTTACCTTGCGATCTGCTTAACACTGGGAAAGGGTGAATCCAAAAAAATAAAATTCTTTACTAGAAAATGAGATTAACTAATTCTTTCTAATGGGCCTGCAGGTTTAGACGCAGGTGGCAACTGGATGGATTACACAGTCAGTAAGGTAACATGGCTTAGGTGTGATGAGCTTCGATTTTGAAGGAAGACAGACTGGTTAGAATCCTGGATGGGCACTTACTAGTTGTGTGATTTTTGACTGTCCCCCCCCTTTTTTTAAAGTATGGGTTTTTAAGCTGGCATTAATCCCCAAACACAAAACAATAAATGTTGGAGAGGTTGTGGAGAGACTGAAATTCTCTGGGAATGTAAACTTCTAGTGGTAATGTAAAATGGTACAACCTCTTTGGAAATCGATTTGGCACTTTCTTAGAAAGTTAGAAGTGGAAATACCATATGATATAGCAATCCCATTGCTTGGAATATGTCGTAGAGAAATAAGGGCTGTCACACAAATTGACACATGCACACCAATGTTTTATTGCAGCCCTACCCACTACAGCAAAACAGTGGAATCAACCTAGGTGCCCATCAACAGATGAGTAGGTAAATGAACTTTAGTATATTCACGCAATGGAATGCTATGCAATGATGAGAACAACAATGATCCTGGGAAATACCTGATAACATGGAGTCATCTGGGGACATTATGCTGAGGGAAATTAGACAGCTGCAACAGGACAAATACTGTATAAGGCCATTATTATGAGAACTAATGAAAGGGGCTAAGCACAGAAGAAAATAGTCTTTGATGGTTATCAGAGAAGGAAAGGAGAAAGATAGATATTTATAGGTTAGATCATAGACAAGAATTGAGTTAAACTGATGGAAGTGACAGCAGAAGGGAGATCAGCACTGCTGGGCCATACCAAGAGCTACGAGCTTTCCTAAATACAACCCAACATTCTGAAGGTCAATGTAGCAGTGGTGAGGGCCTGGGGACCACGCTTTCAGGGAACATCTAGGTCAATTGGCATAATAAAGTTTTGTCTTTAAGAAAATGTTCTGCATACCATTTTGGTGAGTGTCATCTGGGTCCTGAAAAGCAAACCAGCTTCCATTTAAGGAACATCAATTGGTCCCAATCCATTTTGATCAGAGGAGAATGAAGGAAATCAAATAGAAGGGGAAAATGTGAGACCAGGAGACACAAGGGAATATATGATTCAGAGACCACATCTACATAAAACCAGAAGAACTAGATGGCACCTGGCTATCACCAATGGCAGATCTACAATTCTATTATAAGACCAGACTTGATGGTCTCACATCCTAGGAGTCCCCTGAGAACATGTTACCTAGACTCGCTGCTGGCCACAGTTGAAACCAGTACCAACAACAACTCTTCAGATAAAAATTGGACTGGACTATAAGATACTAGGCTGTCAGAACAGCTCCTCTATAGAAACAAGATGGGAGAGTGTTGTAAATAAACTCTAACCGACTGTTGTAAACTCTAATACACCTTACTCACAATTATAGGGTTTATTAGAGGTTATTTACTGATGGTATGCTGATTTGGACATGACTAACAGTAAGTAGTAACAATTCCAGTGTGAGTGATTGTGGGTTTTAAGTGGGAAGCGAGCTATTACCACACAGACTGGATAAGGAGTAGTATGTATGGGCTACGGGAGATCCATTGGTGTGGCTTTCGATATTTTCACATCCTGAGATAAATTTTAAAACTACAACAGCTCAATATGGTAGGACTACTAAAATAGCATACACTTTTCAGGAAAAAAGGCTTAGGTCACAACACCAAGTTGGAGCCATGACAAGCCAAGAGGTATTCCAGGGGCAGAGGCGTTACGGAATGTGTGGTGGAAGGAGATTGTTTCTTTCACTATTATAGCTTTGATTGTGTTTGGAGTCTTCCCTAACTGAGTAGGATTCTGGATAATGTGTCCTTCTAAAATATAAAGTTAGTGGTTTTGTTCTTCCAAGCCAGGAGATTCTTTCAGTATTTCTTGTAGCTTTAGTTTGGTTTTTACAAAATCTCTGAGTTTTTGTTTATCTGCGAATGTCTTAATTTCATTTTCATATTTAAAAGAGAGTTCTTGCAGGATATATGATTCTTGGTTGAAAGTTCTTCTCCTTCAAGGCTTTGAATGTGTTATGTCACTGACTCTGTGCCAGCATAGTTTCTGCAGAGAAATCTGGTGAAAGCATACAGGGTTTCCCTCTGAATGTTAGCTTTGCTTTGAGTCTTGCTGCCTTTAAGAGTTTCTGCTTATGTTTCATTTTGTTGAGCTTGATTATAATATGTCTTGGAGTCTTTCTATTGAGATCTATATTGAGTGGTGTTCGATACGTATCTTGGATATCTATATTCTCTTTCATAACTTCTGGGAAATTTTCTGTCAGCAGCTCAGCCAGAATACTCTCTGTGTTCTCAGGTGTCTGGCCCTGTTCAGGAACTCCAATTAATCATTGATTGTTATTCTTTTTTTTATTTTTAATTTTTTAATTTTTATTTTTATTTAACATAACTGAGTGAATGATTGTTATTATTAATAGAGTCCCACATGCTTCTTAATGCTTCTTCATTTTTTTTTTTTTCTGATTTCTCCTCATAGATGCTGGAGTCAGTAGCTGTGTCTTCCAAATCAGAAATTCTCTTTTCCATTTGTTCCATTCTGTTTTCTTGGCTTTGAATTGAAATTTCTATGTCTTTGATTTTGTTCCTGATATGTTAGATTTCAGAGTACTGATGTTCCAGCACATTGAACAGCTTGCTTAGTTTTTCACTTTGCTCTGCTGCATTTTGTACAAGGTCTAGCAGGGCTCTCTATATAATCCTTTTGTATTCACCTTCTGATGGTTTCAGAAATGCTTCTTTGTCTGGGAAGTTCTGAGGTGGTTTTTTGGGGGGGCCTTCTGATGCCATTGGTGACTTCCGGGTTACCGTCCTCACCAATGTTTGCTGCTTTTTGGGCATCATCTGGGTCAACAGAGGCTGGGAGGGATACTGAGAAGATGGACCAGAGTGTTTCTCTAGGCCATCTTAAGATGAGAAGTAAAAAGTATTTGGCACCTTCCAAAGTCAGTCAGGTTTTCAGAGGTAAACGTCTCTCTTCCCAGCTGGTGAAGTAAGCACCTCTGTATTGAACACCCGATGTTATAAACTAGCTCAAAATACAGAAAGGCTACTGGCCTGCTGGCCTCTGCTGTCAGGCCCCAGCTGTAGGTGATATTGTGTAGAATTCTGCTTTTCTGTTAGAAAAGCAGTCTCTTCTGGGTAGGAACTGCCTCCCAGCCCAGGAATTAGGTCCACCTGAGGCTTCTGTATGGCTGACTCTGCCTCCCAGCAAAACAAGATGGCGTCCCGCGTAAGCTCACGCCCCAGTCGGGACAAGGCTCCCGGTGGATAGAGAGGTCAGAGAGGTCAAGAGTGCCCTACTGTCTGGAGTCCACAGCCTCCCTCCGCCACCTGCCCCAGCCCCAGGCAACACTGTGCAAAGCACCGCCTCCCTGCTAGAAAAGCGCTCTCCCCCTGGCAGGAGCCACCCCCCAGCCTAACAACCAAGTCTGGCCGGGGCCTCTGCCTGGACTTCTCCATTTGCTGATAGGCCAGAGGAGCCCAGGTGTATAGAGTCCAAAGCCATGCTCTCAGAACCTGGCAATTACGAGTGCCAGTCCCACCAGCAGTGTGTCGGAGGCCAGCAGCTAATCAAGTCCCAGATCTGCCCTCTGGCCTAGACAGAGGAAAAAAAACATTGAAATAGTGAGTTACCTTCGGTCTGTGCAAGCCTGTGCTTGCTGGGAGTGGAGTGGGGTCAGTGAAAAAGAGGAGGTTTTGCGTTCAGTGGTATGAAGTCCAAGTTAACAGCCCTATGCCGCATCCCAGGGCTCACTAGGTGTCCAGAAGGCTCTATTGAACTATCATATCAGGTTTGGGTTTCCAGAGGGATTTAGGGAGACGTGCGTTTAGTTTGCCATCTTGGACTCCGCCCCTGAAACATTTTTAAGAAGGCCTTTGTTTAGTTCATCTTCCCTCAGTGGTAAATGACGTGAAGGAGGGGACAAACCATTGTATATGAGTTACATTCAAAGTGATGTGTTTCATTTTACCTCTTTGAGCTCCAAGAAAGTGCATAACTTAGCCCAAGTCAGGTTGAAAATGACATTTAATAAATAATTTTGCATGACATATTATTATAAAGAATACTAGACTTGGAGTCCAGAGATATGAGTTCAGATCCTATTGTTACCTTTTTTTTTTTTTAACTTTGCAAATGGCATTTAATTGTAGCTACCTGATATGTAACTTACTGGCCAACTATGTAGATCAAATAATGACATGTGTTCAGTAGACATTTAATATCTATTACCTGACTTCAAAATCTGAAGCAGTTTCTTTATTAGACCTTTGCTATATACCATGCTGTCAGGGGAGTTATTGCAGGGAATATAGAATTCACAGGTTTGGATTGAATAGATTACATATATGATTATTAGTATTTATGAAGAACATTGCTTTCTGGAAGAGCCATTGTTTTTTAGATTTATATGAATTCTTTTGATTGAATAGATTACATACATGATTATTAGTATTAATGAAGAACATTGTTTTCTGGATTTATATGAATTCTTTTGATACCGAGCCAATGAATCTGGAAGACTATGAAGTCAAATACAAAAATATGGCATTACTTATTTTGAATTCCATTTGTATATTGCCTCTTTCTACAAAAGGCTTTGATGCTGTCTGTTAAGGGACATAAAATGCCTTTTGTTATTTCTGTTGTCGGTGGCTAAAATCGGTCACAGAGAGGCGTGGAATGCATTTTGATTAATTTGTCATACTTGTGACTGAGAAGACACCACAGTAAATTAATAGTGTGGTGTTTTAGTCAGCTAGGCTGCTCTAACAGAAATACCACAGAGTGGATGGCTTTAACAAAGAAAGATTTATTCTTACACAGTCTGGTGGGTTGCAAGTCCATATTCAGGGTGTCCGCTCCAGGGAAAGACTTTCCCCTTGTCAGCTCTGGAGGAAAGTCCGGTATTGCATCAGTCTTTGTCCAGCGAGCGTCCTAACACAAGAACCTCTGGTCTGAACAACACGCTCTGTTCCCGGTGCTGCTTGCTTGATGGTAGCCAGGTTCTCAAATTGTCCTTGGTTCTTTTTCCTTTTATTCCTTGCAAGCTAAAAGCATTAAGGGTGGGGCAAGCCATACTCCAGGGAAACTTCCCCCATAGCAGGAATTCACAGCCCCACCCTAATCTTTTAACATGCAGGTTAGCAAAACCACACAATGGAGGACAGTCCCAAGATACTGGGAACCATATCCCAGCCACGTGGCTGCACACATTTTTGGGGGGACACAATTCAAACCATGACATGTGGTTAGACTGCAGTTGGTCTGACACTCTTTACGTAACTCTGATCTATGTTTCCTAGATTGTGTATGTAACCAGCCTTTCACTCTGTACTTTCCAGACAACATGTACCTTGTAATTTAGATAAGTTTTACCTTGTGAAGGCAATAAATCACCAGATGTAGGAAAATTTGAACTACATTTCTTCTAGAAGACATTATGCATGTATTTACCAAGTGCAAAGTGCCAGTGTCTTCTAAGCAAAGACTAAAGGAACACACCTGTAGTTGAACAAATGGGGGTGATTACTCATTACGGGATGGGAGAATGCATATTATGAGAGACCATGGGCATCTTCTGTACTAGGCTGTTAAGAAAGGACCTATTCTAGCACTTGAGTGGTGTTAGGTAATATTTTGAAGGGTTTAAGGAAGTAGGGATTGGTTTTATATAGGATATTGTCAGAGATGAATCTAGTATTATGTATCTCAATAAATCTTATCTATTTGGCCAGGATAAGCTGAAGTGGCTAAAACTGTAATTTATAAAGCAGCAATGGCTCATACTGTGTGAGCAATGAGTCTGTTTGGTACTTTGTGGATTACACAATATTCATGTTTTGCTAGTATTCAGACATCATTATGGAGTAGTTTTATTTTTGTTTAGATCCATTATAGTGACAGAGTGGTCTTATCTGTTGTTGATGTTTTATGAAATTATTTAATAGGTGGTCCTAAATGTGAGACCCTAGTTTCCAGGCCAGGTTGAAGCAACATTCCAATCTAGCTGATTATACCAAGTTAGTTCATTCTCACAGAGCTAGATTAGGTGCTATGAGGATGGAGTATAAGTTTCTTAAAGGCTTTACAGACTTGTCCATGAAGTAGTGCATTACAGAACACTGTTGTTGGTGGCTGGGAGTGAGTAAATGTTAGAGGAGCTGGGACACAAACGCAGACTCTGGACTGGGCTCTGTGCCTCCTGGGGGATTGGTGCTTGAGGTCTCTGAATGATCCTCTCTTAGAGCTTATGTGCCCATTAGAGAACTTTTCAACCAATCTTCTGTTTCTGTTTATAAAGACCTGATGATCACATGGGAAGTGATTTGCTCCTGGTTACACAGATGGAAACTGGGCTTAAATAAGTGTGGGCTTTCAGAAAGCAAAGAGGAGAGAGACCATTACAGGTGGCAGGTGCAATGGGTAACTGTGGGAGAAGGTGGGTAAAATTTATGTTTAGTATATCTGGGGTAGGAGTGGGCAAAGAGAATGACCTGGTCATTTGTCTAGAGTGGATGGTTTGTGCAAAGAAATCAACTGTGGGAAGAAATGCCTGATTCAAAGACTGGGATCAGATTGCAAAAGTTTTCAAAAGTCAGGTTAGAGGAATTGGATTTAATCCTATAGAGAATGGGGAGTTTTTGAGAGTTTTTTAAGAAAGTGCCAAGAAATCACAAGAAAGAGAGACAGAGGATCACAGCTGATGCCGTGTTCATAGTAGCAAATGAAGTGCTCAAAAATGTGCTTCCAGACAGTGGCTTTCATACTCTTTTGACCATAACTCATAGGAAGAAATAAATCGTATGCTGGAATTCGGTGCACACAGTCACACACACAACTGAAACCTAAGTGTAACAGAGAGAGCCTTCCCCTTGCCATGTTTGTTGTCAGCTGGTTTCCAGCCCGTTCCTCTCACTCCACTCTTGTCCTCTCCACCTCCCTCTAAGGTTCTTCACTTTGTTCTGTTTCATGCTGATCCCTTTCTGTTAAATTTATTTTTCTACCTATTAAATAGTGAACTAAAGTTTGACAAATCTGTGAGATGAATCAGTGTGAAGAGTAAAGTGCAGAGGAAGATACATGAGTAGGGTAATAGCTAATACAAGACAGGAATGATATTTTTCTAACAAGGAAATGCATTAACTTACTCAACAATTATCAAGTATGTGCTATGCAATAACTACTTACTAACATGTATAAAGTGTAAGTGGTGCTATAAATTGTATCAAGCGTGGAGATAAGAGGATGTAGTAGAAATTCCAATAGTGTCCTTGTAGACTTCATGGTAGTGGGGCAACAGCGAGGCTAGCTATGAATGTCAATTCAACGTGGTAAATGCTTTCACAGACATTAAAGTGCTGCAGGATGCTCTTACTACAGAGGAAAATACAGAACATTTTAGAAAGAAAACAGCATTAGAGGTGGTTCTTTCTTGTGAGTTAACCAAGGAGGAGGTTAGTGGCAAGTAACCTAAGAGAAAGGAAAAGTATGACAAGATTAGGGAATTTTGAAAGCAAAGAGTGTGGTCTAGATGGCATTTACAGATTTAGTAAATAAAAACATAACACAGTTTGTCAGATAAATAATGAAGACTTTTATGGTGTAGGTGTATGACACAGACTGGGAAGGGTCAAGACATTTTGTGCGTCTATAGCTTAGGTGAGTGAGCCGAAGTGACAGAGATGAGTTGTGTGTAGACGTATTGGGATCAGATTGGGAAATCTTAAGATTGAGAATCTGCCCTGTAGACTTTGCTTGCACTGAAGGCTAATTTGAGAGCAATTATAGACGAGTGAAAAGAGGGGGAAAAATACACACAGGGAAAATGTAACCCTTGAGCCTTTAGCTTATTAAAATACAGAATCTCAGTGTGTGGGTGGAATGATGATTAATTATTAATGATTATAAATTGCATTTGAGTAATTTGTTTTCACCTTGTATCCTGAAGGTCTTAATTATTTCTAAGATGCCATTGCCAAGGTTGGTTTTCAGTTGAGAAAACAGAATCAGCACATTTTGCTGTGTACACTGTTTTCTTGTTAGTATTCCAGCCTGAAGCCACATTAAAGTAGTTAAAACTAATTAAATGAACAGCAAGTGTTTGATCAACTAAGAGTCTCCTCTATTGAAACCTTAGTTTCCAGATATAGTAGACACAGATTGTCTATCTTCTCTTCAGTCCTATCACGGAAACACCTTCTCCTTCCTGTCTACTGTCCCAAACATCACAGAGATGCCTCCCGGAAGCCAGCAGGGCTGCTTGACCAAATGTGAACCAGTTAGCGTTCAGTCTCTGTTATCTTAACTGGCCTTGTAACCTTGTAACTGGCCTTGTAAACTCAGAAACCATCAGTAGCCATACACATGAGGTCCGACAATTAAGTCCGTGAACTTAATTGTTCTAAGTGCTACATATCTCATTGCTGAATATCACTGTGATCACCTGCAAAGTACTCCCCTTGGGAAGCTATGCACTGATGCCAGTGCCTAGTCTACCCTCAAAGAAATTAAGGAACTCTTTCTGGAATGGTCACTGCATGGTGCCAAGGTGTCAAGTTCAGGAACTTAATGGTCTAGCTGTCTGTGAGGGAGTTTTTAGTCAGTCAACAAGTAACTGTATTGGAACACCCTCTCTACTCAGCTGATCTGGCCCCAGTGACTTTTTTCTTTGCTTGAAGATAAAGAAAATATTGAAAGGAAAACATTTTGATGAAATTCAGGACATTAAGGGTAACACTATGAAAGCTCTGATGGCCATTCCAGAAAAAGAGTTCCAAAATTGCTTTGAAGGGTAGACTAGATGCTGGTATCAGTGCACAGCTTCCCAAGGGGAGTATTTTGAAGGTGGCCATAGTGACAGTCGGATCCGACCCGACAGCACTTGGCTTTCGGCATAGTGACAGTCAGCAATGAGGTATGGAGAACGTTTTCTAGGTTGAGTTCTTGATCTTATTTGTCAGACTTTGTGTGTGTGTGTGCATGCACTCACGCTTTTGTAATATGGACTGGGAAGTCAGAAGCTAGTTACTTCTATGTGAGGAGGTAATTTAGTGGAGGAGGGAGAGACAGAGCATAAGCACTTATGTCAGAGTAAAAGCAAGTTAAAGTGAGAGAGTGAACAAAGAGCCACAGAGAGGAGAGAGAGAGAGAGAGGTTGACTAGGTTTTATTTCCTAGAATTTAAAATCAAGACTGTTGTGTAACTGGATCTTTATCATGTAAATTTAGGAGTTGTAGGCTGGAATACCCAGTAACTGTACTAAAAAGGAATTGATCAGTGTTCAGTTATTCCAGGAGGTAATTTATAATCAAGAACCAATGATACTGAGGGACATACTTCATGGCTGAAAATGAGAAAAGGTGTGTGTCACGGCAGTATCCTTTTACTATACTTACACTTAGTCAATCTTTATGCTGCGACAAGAAGATAGATTATTGTGAAGAACTCAACATCAGGAGTGGAAGAAGACTTGTTAATAACCTGTAATATGCTTACGACACCACCTTGTTTCTCAAAGTGAAGACTTGAAGAGCTTTGTAATGAAGACCAAAAACTATGGCCTTCAATATTAATTACACCCTAACATAAAGAAAACAAAGATTATCACAGCTTGACCAATAAATAACATTGCCATAGATAGAGGAAAGACTGAAATTGCCAAGGATTTCATCTAACTTGGATCCATAAGCAATGCCCATGAAAGCAGAAGTCAAGAAATTAAATGACAGATTGCACTGGGCAAATCTGCTGCAAAAGATCTTTTTAAAGTGGTAAAAAACAAAGACATTGCTTTGAGGATTAAGGTGTGCCTGACCGAAGACTTGGTATTTTCGTTTGCCTTCAAGCATACTGCCATCAAGGACTCATAGCAATCCTACAGGACAGAGTAGAGCTGTTCAACAGGATTTCCAAGGAGCAGCTGGTAGATCACAACTGCTAATCTTCTGTTTGGCAGCTGTAGCTTTTAATAGCTGCACCACCAGGGCTCCACTTAGTCATACCATATGCATGCAAAAGTTGGCCAATGAATAAGGAAGAACAAAAAGGAATCAATACCTTTGAATTATGGTGTTAGTGAATAATACTGAATATACCGTGGACTGCCTGAAGAATGAGTAAATGTGTACACCTAGAATGCTCCTTAGAAGTGAGACTTCATCTTGCTTACTTCAGACGTGTTTTCAGGAGGACCCAGTCTGTGGAGAAGGACATCATGCTTTGTAAAGCAGAGAGTCAATGAAGAAGAAGACGACCCTCAAGGAGACGACTGACACAGTGCCTGCAACAATGGGATCAAGTATAACAATGGATGTGAGTTTGGAGCAGGACTGGGCGGCATTTTGGTCTTGATGGATAATGTCTCTAAAATTCAGAACTAACTTAAATGCACCTAGCAACAACCACAACAGATTGGCCTTATTTTCTATTGTGTAGATAGAAGAGCAAAAAGGGTAATCCAATGCTCTTCCTGTCCTTTCATCCAGTGACTTCCTTAAACCTCATTTTTCAAATTAAAAAAATTAAATTAGAAAGCAAACATTTAAATTAAAAAGAAAAACACATTTTTGGAAATGTGATTTAAAGAAGGCACTGGAGGACAGAGTAGGAAGGGCATTAGGACTGTCTCTCCATTCTATTTACGATCACCTTTGTTCTTTGCTCCCCGATCTACACAGTGGGCAACACGGCCAACTTGTTGCTGTTGTCAGGTGATTGGAAGTTGGTTCTGACTCCTAGAAACCTGATACATAACAGAACAAAATGCGGCCTGTTCCTGCTCCATCCTGACCTTCATCAGACTCAGCTGTATTTCATCCTTTCTTTAATCTTTCATCTATTTATTTTTATTGTAGTTTAGATGAAGGTTTATGGAACAAAATAGCTTAGCATTAAACAGTTAGTACACATATTATTTTATGACACTGGTTAACAACTCACGACATATCAACACTCCTTTCTTGATCTTGGCTTCCCTATTACCAGTTTACCTATTCCTTCTTCCCTTCTAGTCCTTGCCCTTGGGATAGTGTTTTCCAATCCCCGGGGTTTCTCCAGTGTCAGATCAGTAAGCCTGGTCTTTTCTGTGAGTTTTGAATTTTGTTCTACAATTTTCTTCAGGTCTGTTCGGGGCCCTCTGTTGTGATCCCTGTCAGAACAGTCAGTGGTGGTAGCCAGTCACCATCCAGTCATACTGGACTCGGTAGAGTGGAGGCCATTGTAGCTGTGGGCCATTAGTCCTTTGGAAAGGGAAAGCCTTTGTTTCTTCTGTGTACTGCATTCGTGTTTGCTCCTGAAGGGGTGAGACCAGTGGAGTCTTTTAGATGGCCACACATAGACTTGAAGACTCCAGACAGGACTCACCAAAGCAGAATGTAAAATATTTCCCTTAAAAGCTATGCTGTGTCAGTTGCTCTAGATGGTCCCTGAGGTCACGGTCCTCGAGGTCCTCAGCCCAACAATTCAGTCCCTTGGTGAGTTTGGATGTGGTGATGAAGCTTCCATGACCTTGTCTTGTACAAGCTGTGCTGGCTTCCCCTAGTATTGTATCCTGTCTTACCCTTCATCCAAATTACCAGTTATATATTTTCTATTTAGGGTTTTTTCATCCCACCTCTCCCTTCCATGGTAACCATCAAAGATTGTTTCTGCTATTAGAATCTGTGATGTTCTCTTGTATTCCTCATAGAAATGTCCTTCAGTGTTTTTTGCTTGCTCTTAGCTAGCTTGAGTTGTTTTTTGTACTTGCAACCAAAAATCTTAAGTAAAATACAGGCTATCCTACATTCCTGGGAAAATATAGGATCTAACAACCTTCTTTTCCATTCCACCCTTGAAAATTTTTTCACGTTCAGTTGGATAAACCTTTAATACAGAATCTTTCCAGAGATGGTATCCATTTAGCTAGGTGGTGGCTTTGGGCAGCTGTATTTTGGCCCTAACAGATCTGACTTGACGGCACTTGGCTGGCATCAAGGCAGTTCCCTCTGGTTTTTGCCGCTGCTATTGGAAAAACGCTTAGAGGTAATTGCATCCAGTTCTTTTATGAATGAAAGTTGCTTTGACTTGGTATTTTGCCAAGCCTAACAGCTCAGTACCGACTGATTTAATCTTTCTAAAAAACGTATGATTAAAATGAGGAACACTGCTAGGATTTTTTATAACTGCTGAGGGCAATGTTTTCCTACAAATAATACTCATAAATGTCTTACATTTTCTGTTAATCTAACTCTGAACCCGAGATGTTTGGGCAAGAATTACAGAGCATTTTGGGACTTTTCATCACACGCTGCTTTCTGAATTTAGTAACTGAGTGAATGCATTATGTACCAAACTCTTGCTTGTTTAAAGAAATAAATGCTATAAAATTGAAGTCATTTTACAGTTTTTCCAGCTGCTAAATGAGAAAAAAATAAAAAAGACACCTCACCGTTTCTGGGCAGAGGCTACATAGTGAAAGTCAGTGCATTGACACCTGAATCGACAAGGTCACGATGCAGTGGAATTCTCAGGGAATACAGCAGTGGTTAAGGGGATGGACTCTGCAGTTACAGCGTCTTGGAACTGAGCCCTGAGCCTCCTCAGCCAGATGGCCTGGAGCACATTTTGGTACCACTTTATACAGCAGGCTTCTCTTTTATCAACCAAAGATTCAAATCAGGGCTTTGAACCAATTTGTTCCTGTTCAAACCCCTGCTGAGAATTTGCATTTAAAACTTTTGTTTTTACTGTGTTCTGGTGAAAGTTTACAGGAGAAATTAGTTTCTCATTCAAAAATTTATACATAAATTGGTGACATTGCTTGCAATGCTCACAGTATGTCATCATTCTCCATGTCCATGCTGAGTTTCTCACGCTGATTTGTCCAGTTTTCCTGCCCCTTCCTGCCTTCTCAGCTTTGCTTTCGGACAAGTGTTGCTCCTTTGGTCTCATATACTTGCTTAAACTGAGAGAGGAAGAAAAAGCTTTTAAGAAGTTACCACTTAAATTCCAGAAGGCCTGGGTGCAGGACTTAAGAGCCTGTGAATGAGTGATTGTAAGCAACTCAAAAGGGTCGGAATGAATGACATCAGACTCTCGAAAACTGACAGATCTGGCCTGCTGAATGTGACCTCTGCACCCACACCCAGGCCCAGGTACTTTCCTTCTTGAGAGGTGAATTCACTTGAGGAAGTAGCCTTTCTTATACTGTTTAGATAAGAAGGTACCAGTTTGCTTTGTGAGGAACTTTCAAAACCCTGTTCAAATCAATGCCTGCTTTCTGCCTGATGCCTAAATTAGGATTGGGGCATCAGATGCCAGTTTCTATTCCCCACCACCGTAAAAATCCTGAGATAAGCTCAGTTTCTAAGGAGAAGGTAAAAGTCCAGATGCCTCTCTCCAGCTCCAGCCCTGGTGCTCCCTCTCCTTCCAATAGAAATCCTTGATAAGCCCAGTTTCTAAGGAGGGGGTAGTTCTTCCCATGTAACTTAATGCTAACTGCTTATCTAGCACTTCTTTTAAGTATGCTGGACAAATATAAATGCAATATGAAAATCTGTATACCTGTAACTGCCAGTTAAGAGAATGTATAGAAATTCCTTTGCTTTCTGGGAAAAACATGTAAATAGATGTGTTTGATAATGGAACGGGGTGTGCAGCTATTTTTCGGACTTGAGTCCACCCACTGCACCACAACCTAATAAACAGCCTCTTCCTCTTTGAGGTGTTTTCTGCTCTGTGGGCCTAAATTATCTTTCTCCTGCTACAGAACTAAGAAGCACATTCCTTACAACTGTTATTATTTGTTTTTAAGGCTTGTCCAATCTTTGGTTGAAAGGTGAACTTCAAGAGTGGCTGTAATTCTGAGTTAGCAGAGTGTCCAGGGGCCTTAGTCTTGGGGCTTCCTTTAGTGTCTTGCAGGCAGGGAAGTCTGGTCTTTGTGAATTTATAATTTGTTCTACATTTTTCTCCTACTATGTCTGGGACCCTCTGTTGTGACCTGTGTTGGAATGGTTGGTGGTGATAACTTGGCACAATCTAGTTTTTCTAGGATCAGGCTAGTGAAGGCTGTGGTTCATGCAGTCCGTTAGTCCTTTGGATGAGTATTTAACTTCGTCTTGGTTTTCTTCATTCTCTTTGCCCTGGATGGGATGTGCAAAGTAGATAGATCTTATAGATGGCTGCTTGCAAGCTTTAAAGACCCCGGAACCAACTCACCAAAGTTGGCTGTAGAACATTTTCTTTAGTGACTGTTTTATGCTGATTGACCTACATATCCACCAAGACATGGTCCCTAGTCTCATTTCCAGGAACTTGGTCCCTCAAGGTGTTTGGATGTGTCTAGGAAGCTTCTATGACTTTGACTTGATCAAGTTGTAATGACTTCCCCAATGTCATATTTCTCTTCTCCAAAGTTAACACTCGGCCTACTATTTAATTAGTGATTTTCCCTTCCCACTGCTCCTCACCCTGATGACCATCAAAGATTTTTTTTTCCTACCTGTACACCTGTTCTTGAGTTTCTGTTAGTGGACTTACACAGTACTTGTCCCTTTTGTGACTGACATCTTTCGCTCAGCATAATGCACACCATATTCATGCACACTGTGAGATGTTTAGTGGATTCATCATTGTTCCTTATTGTTGCATAGTATTCCATTGTGTGTGTGTACCATGTTTTATCTGTCCATTCACATGTTGATGGCACTTATGTTGTTTCTGTCTCTTTGCAATTGTGAATAATGCTGCTACCAACATGGGTATGTATGTGTCTATGCATGTGGCAACTCTTATTTTTCTGGGATATATTGCTAGGAGAAGGATTTCTGGGTGGTATAGTATTTCTATTTCTAGCATTTTAAAGGGGTGTCATGTCATTTTTCACAGCATCCTCATGGTGCAGTGATTGTGAGTTCAGACTGCTAACCAAAAGATCAGCAGTTTGAGTCCACTAGCTGCTCTTTGGAAACCCTGTGAGGCAGTTCTCGTCTATCCAGTAGGGTTACTATCAATCAGAATCAACTCAATGGCAATGTTTTTGTTGTTGTTGTTTTTATATTGTTTTCCATAGTGGTTGTACCATTTTACATTCATAGCAGCAATGTGTACGAGTTCCAGGCATTGCAATATTTGTTACTTTCTGTACTTTTTTAAAAAATTAGCTCCAGTAATGAGGTGAGAAGGTCTCCAGTTATAGTTTTGATTTGCCTTCCTCTGATGGCCAATGATCAGGAGCATTTCCTCACATGTCTGCTAACTGCCTGAAAGTCTTCACTGGTTAAATATCAGTTCATATCCTTTGCCCATTTTTTTAATTGGATTATTTTTGTTTATATTGTTAAGGAGTTGAATATTTTATGGATATTAGAGATTGGATCTTTGTGATTAGAAAGATTAGATCCTTTTGATGAGCATCAGCATCTAATTTTTAGGAGCTCCCAGTTATCTAGTTTATCTTCTGGTGTTTGTACATTATTAGTTATAGTTTATATTCTACTTACGCTATGTATGAGGGCCCCTAGCATTGTCTCTATTTTTTTCTTCCATGACCTTATAGTCTAAGTTTTTATATTTAGGTCTTTGTTCCATTTTGAATTAGCTTTTGGGTATGGTGTGAGCTATGGGTTCTGATCCTTCCTTCTTTGCCTCCTTCCTTCCTTGCTTGCTTGTTTGCCTCCTTGCTTCCTTCTTTCTTCCTTCCCTCTCCTACCCTCCTTCCCTTCTTGGACAAATGGACATCCATTTCTGCCAGTACTTTTGTGAAAGAGACTATCTTTTTCTTATTTAATGGATTTTGGTCCTTTGTCAAAGATCAGCGGACCATCGGTGGATGGATTTATGTCTAGGTTCTCCATTCTGTTCCATTGGATTATGTACCTGTCATTGCGCCCATACTAGATTGTTTTGACTGCATTGGTTATATAGCAGGTTTTGAAATCAGGTAGTGTGAGGCCTCCTACTTTGTTCGTCTTCAGTAGTGCTTTCCTTATTCAGGATCTCTTTCCTTTCTGTATGAACTTGATGATCAGTTTTTCTATCTCATTAAAAAATACTGTTGGTGTTGAGATTGAAATTGCATTGTATGTGTAGATTCCTTTGGGTAGAGTTGATATTTTCGCAATGTTGAACCCCCCTATCCACAAGCATGGTATGGTTTTCCATTTATGTAGGTCTCTCGATTTCTTACTGCCAGATGCTTCTTGGAATCTCTGTGGGATGGTTCTACTCGGCCCTATAGGGTTCCTATGAGGTGGAAACCACTTGATGGCTGTGGGTTTTGGTTTTGATTTTTTGCAGTACTGTTTTGTAGTTTTATTTGAATAGATCTTTTTTATCCCAAGTTAAATTTAGTCTTCAATATTTAATCTTTTTAGAGGTTGTTGTAGATGGTATTGTTTTTCTGATTCCTTTTCAAAGTTCTCTTTTTTGTGTGTGGGAATCCAGTAGGTTTTTGTATGTAGTTCTTATTATCCAGTTACTTTGCTGAATCTTTCAGTTAGTTCCAGTAATTTTCTCATGCAGTCTTTGGCCTTCTATATGTATAGTATCATATCATCTGTGAATAGGAACAGTTTAACCATTTCCTTTCTAGTTTAGATGTGCTTTATTTGCTCTGGCTCTGGCTTCCAGCACAATATGAAATAGGAATGGGAATAAAGGGTTTCTTTGTCTTGTTAGCATTCTCAGAGGGAATCTTTTCAACCTCTCTCTCTGTTGAGGATGATGTTTGCTATTAGTTTTGTATAGACACACGTTACTATGTTGTGTTAATTTCCCTTTTGTTCCTATTGAGAATTTTTATGAAGAATTGGTGTTGGACTTTATCAAATGCTTTTATACGTCAATTGAGTGTTTTTGTAATTACTTCTTTTGTCCAATTTTAGTGGTAGATTACAGTGATTGTTTCCTAATGTTGAACCATCCTTTGCATACCTGGTATGAGTCCTACTTTGTTGTGGTGTATTAATTTTTTTATATGATGCTGAATTCTATTGACTAGAACTTTGTTGAGAATTTTTGCACCTATATGTTACAGTTTTCCCTCTCTCTCTTTTTAAATTTTTTTATTTAATATGACTGAATGAAAATGTACATTCCCGTATAAATTTACATGCCCATGTCTATGCAACTTCCACTGCTGTCCCTATTCCTCTCTGCTCCATATATATCTCATCCTCCCAACAGTCTCCTTTCCCCTCCTCTCCACCCACTCTCTTTATTTGGCTTTAGTATCAGGGTTATGCCAGCTCATACAGTGAATTCAGGAGTATACCTTATTTTTCTATGCTCACAAACAATTTGAGTAGTACTGGTATGAGCTCTCTTTGAAGTTTGGTGGAATTCTTCAGTGAAGCTGTACAGGCTATGGGTTATTTTGCTGTTGGAAGGTTTTTTAAAATTATTATTACATCTTTAATCTCTTATTGTGGGTGTGTTCAGATTTTCTATCTGAGTTTGTGTTATTTTAGGTAGGTAGTGTGTTTCTAGAAATTCATACTTTTCCTGTAGGTTCTCAAATATTTTAGAGCACAATTTTTCTTATCTGTATTTGCTTCCTCTCTTGCATTTTTTTTTTTTTTTTTACTAATTAGGCCAATGGTATGTTGATTTTGTCATTGCTTTTAGAGAACCAACTTCTGGTCGTGTTGATTCTTTCTATTGTTTCTCTGTTCTCTGTTTCCTTTGCTTCTGCTCTAATCTTTATTACTTCTTTTCTCCAGGTGACTGTGATGCTAACATTTTGATTTTGGCCTGTTCTTCTTTTTTGATGTGTCATTTATTGGTACAAATTGACCTCTGAGTGCCACCTTTGCTATGTCCTAAATATTTTAGTATGATGTGTTTTCATTTTCATTTGATTTCAGGATTTATTTATTTTTACTTCATCTTGACTTCTATATCCATCATTTTTAAGAAGGTTTTGTTTAGTTTTTGATTTTTTTTTCCTAATGCTATTCCTGTTTTTGATTTCTAAATTTTGGCATTGTAATCAGAGAGAATGCTTTGTATTATCTTGATGTTTTTGACTTTATTGAGGGTTGCTTTTTGGCCTAACTGGTCTATTCTGGAGAATGTTCAATGAGCATTGGAGAAGAATGTATACTTTGCTGCTATTAGGTGGAGTGTTGTGTATATGCTAACAAGGTCAGTTTGATTGATTGTGGTCTTTAGAACTTTATCTTTGTTGAGTTTCTGTGTTGATGTTCTGTCCTTTCTGTCTGCAACAAGAAAGTGGTATGTCAAAATCTCTTATAATTATTGTGGAGCTGTCTATTTCTCCTTTAAATGTGGTTAGAGTTTGTGTTATGGAGTCTGGAGGCCTATTATTTGATGCATTGATACATATTAAGATTATACATTCTTGAAGGATTATCCCTTTAACCATTATATGTCTTTTGTCATGGATTGAATTGTGTTCCTCCTAATATCTGTAGCAATTTAGCTAGGCCATGCTTGCTGCTATTGGTGATGTCCTTCATTTTGTAAGTCCTTCCTCTATGATATTAGTGCAAGTGGATGGGTGGCAGTTGTGTTGGTGTGGTAGGACTCAATGTATAAGACTGTTTTGTACCTTAAGGTAGTCTCTTGAACTATGAAGGAAAGAAGCTATAAGAGAGATTGGGGAACTTCAGACCTCCAAGAAGCAGTGCCAAATACTGAGCATATCCTTTAGAAAGGACTGGAGTCCCTGCACATCAGAAGCTTCCAGCCCAGGGGAAGATTGACCATGGGGACCTTCCTCCAGTGCCACCAGAGAAAGTCTTTCCTTGGAGCTGTCACCTTGAATTTGGACTTTTTAACCTTTTGGAATGTGATGAAATAAAATTTCTCTTTTATAGCCACTCCTTGTATCTCTGTGAAAGCAGCACTAGCTGACTAAAATGGAATTTGGTACCAAGAGAATGGGGTGCTGTTCTAACAAATACATAGGATGTGAAAGCAGTTTTGAAACTGTTCATGGATGGAAGACTCAGAAGGAACCAAAGAAAACTGTTAACATCAATGAAGGCACAGATGGTGAGAAATGAGCAGCAGAGGACCAGTGGCAGCAGCAACGGACAGGTAGCAGCCTAACCAGACCTGCACGAGACAGTGCTGGAGCTGACCCAGGGAGTGGGAGAGGTGAATGGCTGTGCATAGAAGTTTCTGGGCAAAGTGGGATGCCTCCAGGCACTTAAATTGGTGGAGGTAGGCTTGCTGATCTACAGAGCAAGAGAGCTAAGTGCTGTGTGCAAGAGGCTTCCTGGCAGAGTGGGATGCCTCTTGGCACTTGAACTGGCAGAGCTACAGAACTTTGGAAAACTTGCCTCAGCAGGGTAGATGTGGGTCTGAGGCCTGGGTCATGAGGCTATAGGAAGCAGAAGCTGAAGAGACAAAGAGCATGAGAAGTTTAGCTGCCTGAGTCTTAAAAGTTATGGTCATGACCTCGGAGATTTGAAAGGGTGGAGCTATGGCTTCCTGTGTTTCCATGGGTGAAATTGCCACTCAGTTGGGTTTAGGGTGACCCTAAAGCTGAGGGGACCAGAGTTTCTGTCCCAGGGGGCCTAGAAGGCAGAGCTATAGCATAGGACTAGGAAGCTTCCACTCAGAATAGGGAGAGTGTGGCCAACACCTAGAGTTTGGGGGACAGGACCATTGTGCAAAGTGTCTCAGAGAATGGAAGATTATTTTCAGAATTTTGAGGTATATTGTAATGTGTTTTGCTGGCTTGCTTGTTGCTTGTTTTGCCTTCTTTCTCCCATCTGTAATGGAAATGTCTAACTTGTATCTGCCTGTTCTGCCATTGTATTTTGCAAGCAGATATCTTGTGTTCTAGATTTCACAGCTGAAGATGAATTTCTGGATTTTGGACTTGGACTTGAAACTTTTGCTATGACGGGGTGAGTATGTTTTATATGTAGCAAGGCTGTGACTTCTTAGGGAACACAGGTGGAATATCATGGATTGAATTGTGTTCCCCCAAATCTGTAACAATTTAGCTAGGCCATGATTTCTGGTATTGAGTGATGTTCCTTTATGTAAATCCTATCTCTTATGATGTTAATGTAGGTGGATGCATGGCAGTTGTGTTGATGGAGCAGGACTCAATGTGTAAGTTTGTTTTGTGCCTTGAGGCAGTCTCTTGCCTCAAGCTAGCAGAGAGATTGGGGGACCTCAGACCACCAATGAGCAGTGCCGGAAGCTGAGAGTATCCTTTGGAAAGCACTGGGGTTCCTGTGCCTCAAAAGCTTCCAGTCTAGGAGAAAATTGACAGTGGGGACCTTCCTTCAGTGCCAGCAGAGAAAGCCTTCCCCTGGAGCTGACACAGTGAATTTGGACTTTTAACTTACTGGATTGTGATAAAATAAAATTTCTCTTTTTAAAGCCATCCACTTGTGGTATCTCTATTAAAGCAGCACCACCTGACTAAAACATTTTTCATGGTAGATTTCACCTTAAAGTCTATTTTATCTGAGATGACTACTGTTACTTCTGCCCTTTTTTTGTTACTATTTGCTTGTTATAATTTTCCATCCTTGGATTTTTAATGTTTATATCTTTGTGGCTAAGATGTATTTGTTGTATACAGGATATTGATGGGCTGTATTGTTAATTCCATCTTCCCACTTTCTGTCTTTTTATGGGTGCATTTAAGCCACGTATGTTCAGTGTGATTATCAATAGGTATGAGTTTATTGCTGTCATACTGATGTTTATTTTTTTGTGGTACTGACTTTTTTCTCTCATCTTCTTACTTTCCTCTGCTAAGTTTCTTTTATCTGTGGATTTTCCTTTAATTTCTTTGATTGTAATGCATATTGTGTTTGCTGTGAATATGTTCTTCTTCTTTTTCATTTTGACAAGTTGGTTTACATTTCTTTGTCATTACCATGAATTTACCCTTACTGTCTCAAGTTTAAACCAGTCTTTTATTATTTGATATCACTTTCAATTCCTCTCCATTTGGAAGTTCTGCGTGTCAGCATTGTTTATTCTTCCTGATATCTCTGGTTCACCTTTTAAAAATCTTTCAGCTTTGTTTTATTACTGAGGCCTCCTTACCTGGGTTGTTATCTGGCTAATGCTGTTGTGTGTCTTAGATTCAGATTGTTGTCTGGTGTTGTTAATGCTCTAGTTAAAGGACTTTCTTTAATATTTCTTGTAAGTTTGGATTCTTGTAGATGATGTTAGGTGCTGTCAATTCAGTTCCAGCTCACAGGTACCCTATGTACAACAGTCCTGTCCAGTTCTGATGACTTCCAACAATCATTTTTATGTTGAAGTGATAGTTGAAACCGCTGTGTTCATCCATCTCATTGAAGACTTTCTTCTTTTTTGCTGACCCTCTAGTCTACCAAGCATGATGTCCTTCTCCAATAGCTGGTCTCTCCAAATGTGTCCAAAATGTGTGAGGTAGAGTTTTACCATCCTTGCTTTTATTAAGCATTCTAGCTGTACTTCTTCCAAGACAGATTAGTTCATTCTTCTGGTCATCCAAGATATATCCAATACTCTTTGCTGGCATCATAATTTAAACACGTTCATTCTTCTTTCATATTTTTTGTTCATTGTCTAGCTTTTGCATGCCTAGAAGGTGATCAAAAATGCCATGGCTTAGGTTAGGCACATCTTATTACTCAAAGTGAATTCTTTGCTTTTGAATACTGTAAAGAGGTCTTTTGTAGCAGATTTGCCAAATGCAACAATATTTCATTTGATTTCTTGACTGCTGCTTTCATGGGCATTGATTGTGGATCCAAGTAAAATGTAACCCTTGACAACTTCAAATATTTTCTCTGTTAATCATGTTGTTTATTGGTCCAGCTGTAAGGATTTTTGTTTTCTTTTAGTGAATTGCAATCCACACTGAAAGTTATAGTCTTTAATTGTCATCACTAGTTGCTTCAAGACCTCTTCACTTTCAGTAAACAAGGTTATGTCATCTGCATATTGCAGGTTGTTAATAATTCTTCTTCCAGTCCTGATGCTTCATTCTTCTTCATAATGTTCATCTTCTCAGATTATTTGCTAAGCATTCAGATTTAATAAGTATGGTGAAAGGATGTAACCCTGACACAAAACTTTCCTTGTGCAGATGTACATGTTTTGACAGGCACATATCATCTCAGCAATGTTAGGTTTCTGGGGCATAAGTGGATCTCAAACCCTCTTGCAATCAGTATTAGCATTTTCAGTGAGGTTCAGGTGGAGCTGCTGGATGTACTGGATAAATGGGCTCTGGAAGGGGAGAGGATGGCTCCTTACTTTTGTGGGTAGACTGTACCAGAGCCAGGGCAAGATGACAGTGATTCCATGTACTCAAATTTTGAGGTCCCAAGGAGCCCCTTAAAGCCTCTCCTATTTTTTCCCAATCATCCAAATCAAGATTTCCCTGAGGGAGGATACCAGGAACACCTGTGCCAAATAGTCTGAAGACGCATAAGCAACACAGAGCAGAAATGTTAGACCCAACGGCACACAGTAGGGCACATAGTTGAGCTTTGTGCAGCTTTTCCTCTGAGGAAAGAGAGTTGCCCATAATGAAGCAAGACTTTTCTGCCCTGACAAAGGAGAGCCCCAGAGAGGACTTCAAGAGCCTTGCAGGGTACTTACCTGTGATGCACATCAAGAACTTCTTCTCTTTGCCTCTGGAGCTATGGGAACCTTAGTTGTCTTCTCAGTTGTCCCTCACATGGAGCGCCATTTGTTGGTGAGATTCACACGAGACACCATTTGCTGGTGTGATTTACATGGGACACCATTTGCTGGTGACATTTACGTGGGACACCATTTGTTGGTGTGATTTGTACGAGGTGCTGAGGTTGAAGATGTCACACTGACAACAAACTTTAGTTTGCTGCAGGGCAGAAAAGGAACAGTCCCCTGAGAGTAGGGACTGACACTAGTTTGTTTAACCCACCAGCTTTTATTGAGCAAAGTAAACAAGTTTTCTCCTGGGAAAGCAAGAAAAGCCGTCTTATCAATGTTCCCTACTTCAAAAGAAGCAGCATTCCCAGAGAAGGGATGAGAAAGTCCTTGAACTATTCCCAGTGAATGCTGTTTTCAGTACACTGAGACAACCTTATCTTGAGGGCTTCTGTCAGGCTTTTGCAGTTCTCAAGACAAGTCCCTATCTGACAAAGAGCAGGTTAGGGTAGGCAGGATTTTACATTATTTACAAACATGCACATCTACACATTTCCGAACTGTAAACCACACAGTATTCCCCTGTTTTGTTCCGATGACTGCATCTTGGTCTATGGACAGGTTCCTCATGAGCACAATTAAGTGTTCTGGAATTTCTGTTCTTTGTAGTATTAGCCATAATTTGTTATGACCCATGCAGTGAAATGCCTTTGCATAGTCAACAAAACACAGGTAAACATATTTACAGTATTCTCTTCTTTCAGCCAGTATGCATCTCACATCAGCAACAATATCCCTCATTCCATGCCCTCTTCTGAATCCTGACTGAACTTCTGGTAGTTTCTTGTTGATGTACTGATGCAATTGTGTTTGATGTTAATGATGACCCCCCAAAAACAGCAACCAGTACTGTAGAGTCCATGTTGACTCATAGTGAACTTACAAGAACAGAGTAGAACTACTCCTTAGAGTTTCCAAGGAGTGCCTGGTGGATTTGAACTGCTGACCTTTTGAGTAGCAGCCGTAGCACTTAACCAGTATGCCAACAGGGTTGATATTGTTCAATAGTTTCCACATTCTACTGGATCACCTTTCTTTGGAATGGGTACAAATACAGATCTCTTCCAGCTGAATGTCCAGGAAACTATCTTCCAAACTTCTTAATATAAATAGAGGAGCACATCCAGTGGTGCATTCGTTTGTTGAAACATCTCAATTGATATTCTTTTCTTTTTTTTTGCTGTTTACTTGGATTTATTTCCTTCAGTACCATGATGTTTTAGTCAGCTAGGGCTGCTCTAACAGAAATACCACAGGGTGGATGGCTTTAGCAAAGGAAGTTTTATTCTTACACAGTCTGGTAGGCTACAAGTCCAAACTGAGGATGTCCACTTCGGGGGAAAGCTTTCCCCCTAGTTGGCTCTGGAGGAAAGTCCGATACTGCATCAGTCTTTGTCCAGGGAGCATCTTGGTGCAGGAACCTCAGGTCTGAAGGACAGGCTCTTCTCTTGGTGCTGCTTTCTTGATGGTGTGAGGTTCCCAATTCTCAGCCTGCTTCCGTTTCCTTTTATCTCTTGTAGGATGAAAGGATTGAGGGTAGGGCAAACCATACTCCAGGGAAACTCCCTTTACAGTGGAGCAGTGAGGTGGTCCTCTGAAGGGATTTACAGTCCTACCCTAAGCCTTTAACCTACAGCATAGGAAAACCATGAAATTGAGGACAGTCACAAGATATTGAATCATGGCCCAGCCACACTTTTGGGGGCACACAATTCAATCCATGGCACATGGTCAAACTTCAACCAGTTCTTTTTGGTGCAGTGACTGTGTATTACTTCCATCTTCTTTCAATGTTTCCTGTCGCTATCCCCCCGATACCGACCCGCGGCGGAGTGACAGCAACAGACCGACACCACGTCCTCTGGTCTTCAAGCAGAGAGAGCGTTTATTTCCAGTAGTTCCACTTATATACGGAATGAATCAGCCAATCACTACTGGCCCACGTATGGGCTAGGGTGTGTCCCAGGCATGCGCAGGCAAGATGTTTACTGCTCTAAGGTCTCTGGGTCTGGGTGTGGCTACAAGCCAAGGCGCCATCTTTGGGTGCGGCCGCTCGGGGGGTGTGGGGCCGGCTCGCCACAGTTTCCTGTGCCATTTAGTGTTTTCCCCAGAGATTCCTTGAATATTGTAACTTGTCTTAATTTTTTTCTTCAGTTCTTTCAGTTGAACAATGCCAAGTGTGTTCTTCCCTTTTGATTTTCTATCTCCAGAACTTTGCACATGTCATGATAATCCTTTACTTTGTTGTCTTAGTCATCTAGTGTTGCTATAACAAAAAAACGACCAGTGCATGACTAAAAGAGAAATTTTGTTCTGTCACAGTTCAGTACTCTGCAAATCCAAATTCAGGGCATCAGCTCCAGGGGAAGACTTTCTCTGTTGCCTCTTGAAGATAGGTCCCCATCATCAATCTTCCCTTGGACTGGGGGCTTCTGAGTTGTTGGGACGTCAGGTCCTTCCAAAAGGATGAGTTTTCCTTCCATGCGTTTGGTGGTATGAGGTACCCAGCTCTCTGCTTGCTTCCTTTTCCTTTACATCCTAAAAGAAAGACATTTTGATGACATTCAGGACATCAAGGACAATAGGATGACAGCTCTGGTGGTCACCCCAGATAAAGAGTTCCAAGACTGCTTTGAATGGTAGACTAAGTGCTGGATTCATTGCATAGTTTCCTAAGGGGAGTACTTTGAAGGTGACCATGGTGATATTCGGCAATGAGGCAGGTAGCACTTTTTCTACGATGAGTTGTCGAACTTAATTGGCAGCTCTCATACTTCCTAATCAAGAATATCATTTTTTTTTACATTTACACATTTTAAATTATATTTTAAATTATATATTCTTTCTTTCAAATATCCCCATACCCTGAAATCATTCTGAAGTGTAGATAACTTTTTTTTGCTCTACCTGCTCTGTAGTTGCAGGTGAATAACTGATTTTAATTTATTGCCACAGTTTTTGACCCCAGAAACATCCCAGTGTAGATTTCATTTAAGCACTTAGAAGTCCATTAAAAGTTGGCTTCCCCCCCCCCCCCCCCGCCTTGTATTTCTCTGGACATAAAAAAGATGGGGAAAAAAAATCCTAGACTAGGTCCTTATATAGATGTATTAACTGAAGGTAAATAGCTTGTATTTCTCGTCATGCCCTACTGCTCACTTTTGGCTGGAAATTTGAAGTAAATAACGCATTTTCATAAATCTGAAAGCTTTGTATGCATGTGAAGGAATTATTTAGGGTTTAAAAAGATTCTAGTTGAAAATGTCAGCATAGGGTCTTAATTTTATGTAGCTGGCATGCTAGGCAGGAACATCTCTTTGACATTCAGAGTTATTGAAAAACATTGGCTTGTCTTCTGTGGATGTAACTTGACTAGATTTTCAAAAAAGTTTCAGTTTAAATAAAAATGTGTTCATTGATTAGATATTAATGTTCAATGGTTAGAAATTAATATTCATCAATGCACGAAGATTATAATTGGGATGTCTATTTGTCATCATTTTGGGCTTTTTTTCTTAAATAAATTTCTACTTTTAACTTGAAAAAAATCCATGAAGAAAATATGAATTAAAAGCAGCTGTAGAAGGGAGAAACAAAAATATCTGGAATAGATGGGTAAAGATTCTGCAAACCTGTTTTTAAGGTTAAGCTCTAGTCTATTAATAGCCCAGAAGTTGACAGTTCACACTCACCCCATGGTTCTGAGCTTCCTGTAAATATTCCAGTCTAGAAAACCCTACAGGACAGTTCCAGTCTGTCACATAGGGTCACTATAAGTTGAAATTGACTCAATGGTACCTAACAACATCTTTTTTCTTTTTTATTAAAAAAAAAAAAACAGTATAAATACCTTCTATTACTTTTGGTATCTTTTTTTAAGAATTATCTACCATGTGCCAACCATTAAACTAAGTTTATTTTTAATACATTATCTCATTTCTTTTGGTTAATAACTTTTTTCAAGACAGCTTTATTGATATATAATTTCATGCTGTAAAATTCACGTATCTAGAGTACAATTCAACGGTTTTTAGGATGTTACTAGACAGGTGCAACCATTACCAGCCAATTTTAGATCATCTTCAACACTTTAGAAGAAGTCTCATAACTAATTTCTTTGTAGATTGTGTTAGAATTTTACGATGCCTCTTGCCCTCTCTTTTGTCTTTTTCATCCCTTCGTTTTATGTGCTTCATTCTGGGCATTTTCTTCTGTTCTGACTTCCTATTCATTAATTCTGTCTTCAGTGGTATTCATACAACTTTTTACCTGTCTGTTGAGTTTTTAATTCTCCTTTGTTTTAGGTCTAGAATTTCCATTTTTAAAATTCGTTTTTAGTTATTCATTCAAATTCTCAGTATTATATTCTATTTTGATTTATGCTCATTTTAAAGGTTATGTTTCATAATTCTGTATTTGGAATATGGGTGGCTTTCTCATCTCTTTCGTTTTCATTGGGTTTTGTTATTGTCTTCTCACATGTGCCTGATTATTTCTGAGTGTCTGATATCTGCATAGTATGCAGAAAATTATGCCTCAGATGATGTTATCTTCCTTCAAAAAGAAATTACATTTGCATGTGATGTGGGAAAGAGACAATCGAGTTTCAGAGATTGTGATGATGATACATTTCAGTCCTTACAGGAGACTGGTCTATTTTTACTTCATCCCTACTTACAGCTTTGGTGTTCCCACTCCAGGTCAGCTGCTCCCACTAGTTTCAGGCTCGAGCTTCTACCTTTGACACTACAATCCCTGCGGTCTTATCTGAAACACTGATCTGCTTCTAAGCCACTGCTTTTGGAACTGTCATTTGCCTTTACTGGGCAAGCAGCCCCAAATGGGGAGTTACCTCTCCATAAATCTTCTGTTGTATCTCTCCTCGTTAATCTGCATTGCGTAGTTGGCTCTACCAAGTTTTTGTGAGGGGATCTAGCTATTCTTGTTTTTCTGAGGAGGAAGATTTAGTTCTCATTACCTAGATCACTGCTTCAAGACAGAGTGGATTGATTTTTAAGTAAAATCTAAAACAATAAAATGTTATAATCATGCTTGTTTTTAGAATATTTTCCATTGACAAAGTTTTCTTTTGTTTTAATACTCAACTTTCTTCAACCTGATGGACAATTCTAGCTTGATGTCTCATTTCAACTTCAGCTATTGTCTTCTCCACTTGTCAAAACTGAGCATGTTAGATTCTATAACCACTTTATTGAGAGAGGTTTCACTTACTGAGCAGTCTGGCTCCTGACTGAAATCTCGTATAATGTTTCAGGCCTGACTATTGATAATTACAAAAATATTACCTGTCAGGCCTGGTGAGAGAAAGCTACCTTGCTCACATAAGACTCGGTGCACTTCCAGCATATCGCAGCCCCAGACAGAAGTTGCATTTAAGGATTCAGGTTCTCCCGACTGGCCATACTCTTTTGCATATTTACATTTCTGGCTCAAGCCAACCAAACCTGTTGCTTCTGAGTTGATTCTGACTTATCGCAACCCTGTACAACAGGGTAGAACTGCCCCATAGACTGCACTTGGTGGATTTGAACTGCTGATGTTTTTTGTTAGCTGTAGCTCTTAACCACTGTGCCACCAACGTTTCCTTCCTGGCCCAGACACTTCCATTGAAGGCTTCATTACCAGGGGAAAGGGGTACTTAACAAAGTCCTCCCCAGATGCTCCTGATGAGACCTCTTAGTGAAGACCCTTTTCTCCACTCTTGACTTAGTCCTTCCCACTTTTCTATTCCCTGCTCTTCCCTCTCTCCCTCACCCTGGGCTAGAATCCAAAAAGTGGTAAGATCCTTTTGTTTGGGGCTTTTTTGGCAGGGAGATGATGCTCACAGTTGTACAGATCAATCTGACTTTCACTTGGCACCACTCCATGAGGGTAAATGAACACTTGTGCTGGTGCTTTTTCCTATTTGGTTTCTTGCTTATGTTATTGCAGTAAGCGATTAAAGGCTGGACTGTTCATTTTGGCTTGTTGTCTTAGTTGACTAGTCCAACACCTGGTAGCTCAGCTCTTCCCAGCTCATCTCAAATCTTGACAAACTGGCAAAGCGAACAGGGTAGTTGATTAAGCAAAACGGCATCTGGGAGAACAAAAAGACTGAAAGTGCCACTTGAGCGACAGGATGCTCTCAGAGTCCATGGGGCACTCCTGAAGGTGCTAGGGGATCATTTGCAAGAGTTTGAGTGCTTGCAGGGCTCTTTGGCAATGGGTTTTGGGAAGCACTAGAGGATCTTATGTGTGACTTTGCTAGTCGTGCTAGAGACTCTGGAATTCCTAGCAGAAGCTGCAGGGAATTCTTGGAGTAGGCTAGTGGATGCTTTATATCAGTTTTTTGCTTCGAAGGTGAAGTATTTGTCCTCTTCATCCTCGGATTCTCTGGCTGAGCTTACCTGGGGGATCACATTAGAGATCCAACAAAAGAGCTCTAAGAAACCCTGGGAAGCAATTCCCTGGCTACCTGCTTAGCTGCTCTTCATAATGGGACCAAAAGTAGACAGAAACCCTGAGAGCTGAGCTGCATCCAAAGACGATTAGTATCTCTGAGCAGACCCTTGGTGCCAATGGAGATTTCACAGCTTTCATGGAGAAGAATGTCGAGGCCTCTGGGATTTCTTTACCCAGTAACTTAAGAGACTATAGAGATATGGCTATTTCACCTCTATGATAAAAGAGGTAATCTTGTTAAATTTGCTAAGGCATACTGACATCACGTGAGGCGTGTCACTATGGACACCCTCTTTGAGTACTCTGTGGCCACTTTGCCACAAAAGAGAAGGGATAGGGGAAAATGAAAGGGCAGCTAGGTACTATTTGGGTTCTGACACAGTTAGACCACTGATGACGAGTTCCTTGCCGCTGTGAAACATGTTTGGACCACTTTCGTAGAGAGTACTGCAACCCTGCAAGCCACTCTTGTGGTAATTTGGATCTACTATGAGAGAAATTCGATGGGACAGTTCTGCTTTGACCTATAAGGTCCCTATGAGTTGAAATTGACTGGAAGGCAGTGATTTTGGTATGAGGGAGTGGAACAGTAGATAAAAAGATTGTTAACTGCACGTTTGTTCATGCTCCTTCTGCTGAATAGCAATTCCAGTGAAGCTTCTCACAAGGTCTGGTGAATTGATGAGTGACACAGGGCGGATCTTAACTGACAAATTCTCCTGCATGGAAAAAGTGACAGAACAGCAAAAGTGACCAACAGAAAGAGCAATCAAAGAATGGTAATCTAGCACCCTCTACTGGATAATTTGGGCAAGGACCTTCCCAGCAAGATCTCTTGTCCGGTTACTCAGTAACACAAGGGAGGAGACTGGTGGGCCAAGGAACTCATGACTAGGTACCAGGCCATTAGGAGACTGAGAGTTGGCCCTGCTAAGGTCCTTATGGTGACAGCCTGGATAACTGATACAAGTGCTTTTTCCTGTACCTCTCTCAGTGAATCAGTATTGAAGAGTGCTGGAAACTTGCACCTTGACCTTTCAACTTAAAAAAGAATAAACAAGACTAGGGGTAAGGCCAAGGTTCCTCTCATGTCAGGGAAGACTAAAGACGCTGTGCCAAGATTAGAGTTGGGTGGGGAGGGGGTGGGAGACTTGTACTTCTTGACCCTTTTAGGTACCAATTTACAGGTGACACTAGTCTCTTCAACTCCTGGAGGAAACAAGAAAGAACATCAACAACAAAAACAAATAGATGATGCTTTCTCGGCTTTTGGAGCTAAGGCCACCACCCAAACCCTTGCACAAGCCCAACTATGGGTGGGTTTCTTTGAGCCCCTACAAATCTCCATTATTAGGATCCACACTACTGAATGTATTATTGATGTTGATACAGTGTCTACATGCACATTACTGACCTTCACTGTCAGTCACCAACAGAATGAGGGTCACTGCAGTTATGGTGATCATACTAAGGCATGTGGGACACTATAAACCTAGAGGCAGAAAAGAAATAGCTGTCCTCCTTGCTCAACCTAAGGAAGACAGATGTCCCATGAGACTATTTCTGCACTCAATAGCCCTGTCTGGCTTGTGCCCAAGGAATTGGGTATCTGGAAAGTCACCACTGATTATGGGCAGTTGTATGCTACAGTAGTGCCCTCTGTGCCAGCACTGCCTGATGTTGTGACTGTTACAGACACTATTACCCAAGCCAAGGAAGTTGGGTACGAAACAATTAGTGTTGCAAATGCCTCTTTCAGCATTCCTTTCCATCTGGATATTCAGAATCAGTTTGTTTTCATGTGGAATGGGTTACAACACACCTTTAATACCCTCCCACAAACTACCTAAATTCCCTGGCTATCTGCCATTAATGAGTAGTGTACGACTTGGGAAAAGCCCTGCTCCTAGAGGCGGCACTGGGTTTCCGCTGTACTGGGCCCAGCCAGAGGTACCAACCAACAAGGACTGATACCCTGCTGACGCTCATGCAGCAGTGTGGCTGGCTCATTAACACAGACAAAAGGGATAGCAGTTTGAACCCAGCCAGAGGCAACTTGAAAGAAAGCCCTGATGATCCGTTTCCCTATGAAATGATTCTTTTTTATATGCATGGGATTGCTGTGAGTCAGAATCAACTCTGTGGGAACTAACAATAATAACAATACCTAGGTAAAATTCTGAGATGTCATCTGGGAAGGAGCACAGTGTCTCCTTCTAGTAGAGATAGTGGCCAAGCTTTTGGTTCTCTTGCTCCAATCAGTGAAGCTCTGGGTGGCTTAGTTGTTAAGAGCTCAGCTACTGACCAAAAAGGTCAGCAGTTCAAATCCACCAGCTGTTCCTTGGAAGCCCTGTGTTGAAGTTCTACTCTCTCCTATAGGATCACTAGGTGTCAGAATCAACTTGATAGCATCAGTGTTATCATTTTTAGCCCCAACCAATGAGGAAGCCCGGTAACACGTGGACTATTGGGCTTCTGGCACTCTCAAGTTGCTGTGAGGGAATTTTAATGTCACACAACTACTAGGTTAATTGAAATGTTGGTGCTTTTGAGTGGGTCTCCTAACTAATAGGACGCCCTGGAGGGTCTTCACTGAGCCCCTCTTCCCCTACATGTTCACAACCCACTTTTGCCACTTGAGTTACTGGTCTCAGCAACCTTCCAGCTCCCTGACAGGAGCTAAACTGTGGATGAACATCTGATTGCAGCCCACTGAACACCATGACCTGACATTTCTGTAAGCAGAGCTCTTTCTTGTACCTCAGATACCTCAGCCTTGTTAATCTGGACTCAACAAATTATAAAAATGGGCCTATGACACTGACAGAGCAAAATGCCTCCCTAGATGTCAGCTTGCTCTTGTCCATGATGTGGGGACTAGAACACCTGAGAAACAAAGCATAGGATTCCCTATCAGTGCTATTTTGATCTTGATAGTTGTGGTCTTCTGTGCTACATTTGTCCCCACCGGATTCTGACCGACTGATTCTATCCAAGAAGGACTTCTTACTGGCTAACCTCCATGGTAGTCATGACTCTTACACTCTCAGCACCGTGTACACACCCTTGGAATATTATTTCTTTGGTAAAAACCAGCCTTATCCTGCCTTTCTCCTCCCAATTTAGCATGGACATTTGAGGCATTAATAAGAGACTGCCAAATATTTTAAGCAACCTGTGCCATTGAAAATATTACACTGACTACTCCAGGTAAATAGGAACTCCCAAATAGACAGACTTTATTTACTCAGGAGAATTTATAACATAATGTAGACATATTATATACATATAAACCCCCAAACCAAACCCATTGTAGTCAAGTTGATTCCAACTCATAGCAATGCTATAGGACAGAGTATAACTGCTCCGTGGAGTTTCCATAGAGTGCCTAGGGGATTTGAACTGCTGAGTTTTGGTTAGCAGTCATAGCTCTTCACTATGCCACCAGGGTTTCCAATACACATAATGTACTAACAAACACCTGTGAGTGTTTAGGGAGAATTGTTTTAACATATGTATTGTTTGTACAAGCATAAAAAAATGCCTGGAAGGGTGTATAGCAAACTGTCTAGTATTTAAATTTGAGAGGACAGGCTTTTTGTTATATACTTGTACACATTTTATTTCCTCTACGTGTCTAGGATTGTGTACCATGGGGCTTGCATTTTGCTGTGATGCTGGAAGCTATACAACTGGTATTCAGATACCAGCAGGGTACCCATGGTGTTCATGTTTCTGCTGAGCTTACAGACTCAAGACAGACTAGGAAGAAGGACCTGGTGGTCTACTTCTGAAAAAAATTAGCCAGTGAAAGCCTTGTGAATAGCAGTGGGACATTTTGCAGAGTGCCTGAAGATGAACCCCTCAGGGTGGAAGTCGTTCAGAATACGACTGGGGAAGAAATGCCCCCTCAAAACAGAGTTAACCTTAATGACACGGATGGAGTCAAGCTTTTAAGACCTTCATTTAAACAGTGAGTAAGGAAGACCAAAGACAATTTGACATCTTTGAATTATAGTGTTGGTGAAGAATACCAGATGTATCTTGGACTGTCAAAAGAACAGGCAAATCTGTTTTGGAAGGAGCACAGCCAGAATGATCCTTAGAAGCAAGGACAGTGAAACTTCGTCTCATATACTTTGGACAAATTATCAGAAGGGATCAGTCTCTGGAGAAAGATATCATGCTTGGTAAAGTAAAGGGTCAGACAAAAGAGGAAGACTGTTGATGCGACAGACTGACAAAGTGGCTGCAACGGGCTCTGGCACAACAATGACCATTAGGATGGCTCACGGCTGGGCAGGGATTCCTTCTGCTGTAGGGTCTCTTCGAGTCACCACTGATGTAGCAGCACCTAACAGCTGTGGAAACGCTGACGAAACAGTGGCTAAGTGCTACAGCTGCTAACTGAAAGGCTGCTGGTTTGAATCCACCAGGCGCTCCTTGGAAACTATGGGGCAGTTCTACTCTGTCCTATCGGGTTACTATGAGTCAGAATCGACTCAATGGCAGTGGGTTTGCTTTTTTTTATTTTTAAGACAACGACAGCAAGGCATTTTATTTAAATTATATTGATTATAACATATATTACAAAGAGTATCTTTTCATGGAGAAAGAAGTACTGATTGACTTAATTTCTTAACAGCTTTCCTACTTACACATATTTCTAGAAATACAAGATATCCTTCTAATTACAGAATTTTGGGATTGAAATTACAATACATGTTGGTTGTAGAGGTATAAGAAAAAAAGCAGAAAATAGAGATTAGCTACTAAAATTCTGCTGCTCAGATCCAAAACCCAAACCCAATTCATTGCTCTTGAGTAGCGTTTAACTCACAGTGACAGAGTAACTACAGTGACAGTTTAACCTACAGGACAGAGTAAAGCTGCTCCAGATGGATTCAATCTGGTGGCCTAATGGCTCCAAATTAACCACTTCACCACTATTCAGTATCACTAGTCTCCTATCTATTCAGTGCATGGCAGCGAGAGTGATATTTTCAAATGCAAATCAAATTATGTCATTCCTGTGTTTTAAACTCTGTAATGATTCCCCATTCCCTGTTTCATTTGGATTCTGACTCTCTTTCCAGCATTACCTCCTGTGGCTCTATGGTTGACAACCAGCCAGCTTCAATCCTGCTAGGTCCTTGACATCTTCCAGGGCGTGCTGGATTCTTGTTTCCTTTGAGGTCATTCTATTTGTGCTTTCTTTTACCTGAAACACACCCTGACTTTTCACATGGCTGCTCCCTTCCTATCCTTCCACTCTCATCGCAGCTGCTTCTTTATGAGAGTTGCCTTCCCTTACCACCCTATCACTACCCCTCGGAGGATTCCAGTCCTCCTGAATCTTTCTTACTCCAACAAACCAAAACAAACCACTTGCCATGGAGTCAATTCGAACTCATAGCAACCCTACAGGACAGAGAAGAACTGCCCCATAGGGATTCCAAGGAGCAGGTGATGGATTTGAACTGCCTACCTCTAGGTTAACAGCCACAATTCTTAACAACTGAGCCACCAAGGCCCCATCATTCCTTCTTCCTGATATTTTTCTTCTTAGCATTCATTCAGATTCTAATTATTACTTATGTTTCCTGCTAGAAGGTAAGCTCAGCTAGGGTAAATTTTCCCCCCATTCAGATCCTTTGCGCTTAGTATGGTGGCCAGCACATAAACCAGTCAAACCAAATCCACTGCCGTCAGATCGGTCCTGACTCAGCGACCCTGTAGGACTCAGGAGAACTGCTCCATAGAGTTTCCAAGGACTGCCTGGCAGATTTGCACTGCTGATCTTTTGGTGAGCAGACATAGCACTTAACCATTATGCTACCAGGGTTTCTGTAGGGACTCTCAGTTTAGCACATTTCCTTAAATTGTTTTTCTTTCTCTATTTTTAAAGCGTATCAGTGGTATCATGTGTACGTGAACTTTCTATCCAGGAATTTACCCAAATAGAATGTGTTTTCTATCAAAGCAGTATGGATCCATTAAAAATAAAGCACCAAGTAGAAAATTTGCAAAATTTCTACTATTTTACTTCCTAGAGACACTCAGTTGTTAACAGTTTGATTGCTACCCTTTTCAGTGTGTGAGTTAACTATAAATAACAGGTTCCTAATACACAAATTGCTTTCACTTAACATGCACTGACAGCATTAAACATGTCAGTGCTTAACTAGATCTTGTTATTTTTAAGGCAGTGTAGTTCACTATATATGCATCACGCTTGTCTGGTTAATACAGAATGTCTCTTACACATCATTAAAGACACTGTACCAATTACAGTAAAGGAATAAAATTTCTAACATCTATCAATTATCTGTGATAAACTCTCACTCCCCCACCCACCCTTGTAGCCAACACAGTTATTTTCTTCTGTAGATAATTCTATATTTAAGTCCTTCTAACAAGGGTCTCATATGATATTTGTCCTTTCGACACTGACTGATTTCACTCAGCATACCATCTTCCAGTTGAAACCATGTTATGAGATGTTTTCTAAAATCTACATTGTTTATTATCATAGCATAGTGTTCCACTGAGTAAATCTACCATAGTTTGTTTATCCATTCATCTGGCACTTAGTCAAATATGCCAAGTTCTAGGGCTCCCCAAATGGTCAGTGCTCCATACAAGTATCATTTCAGGCCTTAGTTCTCAGAGGGAAATGAGGAGATAAGCGTCTAGTCTGCCATCTTTTAATGTTTCCCCTCGTGTACTGTTGATATTGGGGAAACTCTGGTGGTGTAGGGTTTAAGTGTTATGGCTGCTAACCAGAAGGTTGGCAGTTCGAATCCACCAGGCGCTGTTTGGAAACTCCATGGGGCAGTTCTCCTCGGTCTGTCGGGTCGCTATGAGTCAAAATCGACTTGATGGCAGAGGCTTTCGTTTTCTGGGTTTTTTTTTGTATTTATGGTCAAGTGGTAAACTGGTATTTCTATTCTGATAAATGTTAAACAGCTTATGTGTTCATAGCTGAATTGTACAATGGTTTGGATTTCTGTTCTTTAGTTAAAATTTCTTAAAGCAAATGCTTCAAATGTTATATTTTTGGTATTAGATGTATTAAATTAATAATAATTAGATATAAATACTGCATTGAAGTGTAAGAGTGTTTTATCCATTTTCACTTTAAAACTCACCAGAAGAATTTTACTTCCATTAACAGCATTACCACTTATTAGTAATTTCTTGGCCTGTAACATTTATTTTTCTTGTTGTCTGTATCACAGAAGTTGCACTTAGTCGTCCAAATGTACTTGGTAAAAATATAGAATTGACATTCAGTCATATCCTCCCACCTTCCAGGCTCTATTAAGGAAAAAATAAGTTGTCACCCTGACTCTATGACTCATTCTCCTCACTAAGAACAAGCTGTGCTATCATAGGGAAAGTTCTAATTTTCTATCGTATTTGTATTTGCTTAATAGATGAAAGTGAAATAGAAAAATAATGAAAAGAAAAACTTTTAACAGGAAGTGGCCAATAAAAACAAAGAGAAACCTTTTGCAATAGGAGCTGTCAGCTATGAGATGAGTACTTGAATGCAGGTGGTGAAGAATTAGAGACAATTAGATATTTCTGTTGTCTGTACTGTTTTGCTGGTCATTCTCAAGATCTGTCTGATTAATACACGTTTTCTTCCCTTGGATGAATGTTACTTATTTTCTTAGTTCCTCTAAAATGTTTATTCTACCTTCTAAGTTATAAAAGCATTAACAAAATTATATGAAGCATTTGTCTTAGGTCGGGTTCTCTAGAAAAGCAAAACAATGGTGCATATAATTTGTTGTACTGTGTATCATATGTATTGCTGTGATTCTGGAAACATGGCTGCTGGTATTGCAAATACAAGCAGGGTCACTGTCTTAGTCATGTAGTGCCACTCTAACAGAGATGCTACAAATGAATGGCTTTAACAGAGAGAAATTTATTTCCTCATAGAAAAGTGTCTAAAAAATGCAAATTCGGGGCATCAACTCCAGGGGAAGGCTTTCTTTGTTGGCTCCAGAGGAAGGTTCTTGTCATCAGTCTTTCCCTGGACGGGGAGCTTCTCAGGCACAGGGATCCACAGTCCAAAGTTCAAGCTCTGATGCTGGTGCTTCTTTCCTGGTGGTGTGAGGTCCTCCTGTCTCTCTGCTTGCTTCTCTGTTCTATATCACCAGTGGTACTTAACAGAGATATAGTCCAAGCTTATAGACAGCATCCCACCTCACTAACACAACTGCTGCCCATCCTCCCTCATTAACATCACAGATGCAGGATTTACAACATACAGGAAACTTGTACAGTACTGGGAATCATGGCCCAGCCAATTGGATATACACATTTTGGGGGGGTTGCAGTGCGGGGGACAATTCAATCCATGACAGTCACCCTTGGTGGATAGATTTCAGCAGAGTTTCTGGACTAAGACAGACTAAGAAGAAAGACAGCAGTCTACTTTTGAAAAAACTGACTAGTGAAAATCTTATAAAGGGCAGTGGAACATAGTCTGATACAGTGCTAGAAGATGAGCCCTTAAAATATGACTGGGAAAGAGCTGCCACCTCCGAGTAGAGTGTCCCACAATAATGTGGCTGGAGTTAAGCTTTCAGGACCTTCTTTTGCTGAGTATAGCCTGACTCAAAATGAGAGGAAACAGCTGCAAACATCCATTCATAAGGAGAATGTGGAATGTATAGAGAATCAACATAGGAAAATTGGAAATAGTTGTAAATGAAATGGAATGCATAAACATCAGTATTCTAGCTATTAGTGAACTGAAATGGACTGGTGGTCATTTTGAATCAGACAATCATGTGATCTACTATGCCAGAAATGACTATGAATTCATCATCAAAAAGAATATGTCAAGATCTATCCTGAAGTAGACAGTTAGTGATAGGATAATATCTATACATCTACAAGAAATATAAGTTAATATCTGTTATTCAGATTCACACACTAGCCTGTATGATCAAAGATGAAGAAACAAATCAACTTTTGCAGTCTGAAACTGATCAGCATGCAATCAAGATGCATTGATAATTATTGATGACTGGAATGTGAAAGTTTGAAATGAAGAAGGATCAGTTGTTGGAAAATATGGGTGTTATGGATTTAATTGTGTCCCCCCAAAAATATGTGTAGCCATGTGGCTGGGCCATGACTCCCAACATTTTGTGATTTTCCTGTGCTGTATGTTAAAAGATTAGGGTGGGACTGTAAATCCTTTGTAGGACTACCTTCCTGCTCCACTATAAAGGGAGTTTCTCTGGAGTATGGCTTGCCTCACCCTTAATCCTTTTGTCCTAGGAAAGAGAAGCAAGCAGAGAATTGGGAACCTTACATCATCTAGAAAGCAGCACTGGGAGAAGAGCTCGTCCTTCAGACCTGAAGTTACTGCACCAAGATGTTCTCTGGACAAAGACTGCTACAATATTAGACTTTCCTCCAGAGCCAACAAGGAGGAAAGCCTTCCCCTGGAGCAGACATCCTGAGTTGAACTTGTAACCTACCAGACTGTGTAAGAATGAACTTTTCACTTGTTAAGGCCATCCACTTTGTGCTATTTCTGTTAGAGCTGCACTACTTGGCTAAAACAATGGGCTTGATAATAGAAATGATGCCAGAAATCACTTGATAGAACTTTGTAAAACCAGTGACTTCTTCATTTATAAACAACTTTTTAAACAACATGAATGGTAACTATGTGCATAAATCTTACCAATCAGAATTACACAGGAATCAAATTGACTACATCTGTAGAATGAGACAATGGAAAAGCTCAATATTATCAGTCAGAACAAGACCAGGGGCTGACTGCAGAACAGACTATCAGTTACTCATAAGCAAGTTCAAGTTCAAGCTGAAGAAAATTAGAACAAGTCTAAGAGAGACAAAGTTATGACCTTGAGTATTTTCCATCTGTATTTAGAGACCATCTTAAACATAGATTTGAGGTGTCGAATACTAATGGCCAAAGACCAGCTGAGTCAGCAAAATGACATAAAAAAAATCACACATAATCACACATAAAGAAAGCAGGAGGTTGTTAAAACGACAGGAAAGAAAGAAAAGACCAAAATGTATGTCAGAAGAGACTCTGAAAGTTGTTGTTGAATGTAGAGTAAGGAAAGAAAAAGGAAAAGAAATAATGTAAAAGAGTTGAGCAGATTTCAAAGGGCAGCTGGAGAAAACAAAGTAAACTATTATGATAAAATATTCAAAGACCTGGAGATAGAAACCCAAAAGAGAAGAACACACTTGGCGTTTCTCAAGTTGGAAGAACTGAAGAAAAAATTCAAGCCAAGTTGTAATATTGAGGGATTCAATAGGGTAAATATTAAATGACACAGGAAGCATCACAAGAAGTTGGATGAAATAGACAGAGTTACTGTACCAAAAAGAGTTGGTCTATGTTTGACTATTTCAGGAGGCAGCATATGATCAAGAACTGATGGTACTGAAGAAAGAGATCCAAGCTGTGCTGAAGGCATTGGTAAAAAACGATGCTTCACTGACTGGATGCAGCCTTAAAGGTACTTACTTGTCTATGCCAAGAATTTGGAAGATAGCTGTTTAGCCAACTGACTGTGAGAGAGCCATATTTATGGATCTTCCAAAGAATAATGATTCAACAGGAGGTAGAAATTACTGATATTATCATTAATGTCACACACAAGTAAAATTTTGCTGAAGACATTTAGAAAAAAAGGTTGCAGTCATATATTGACAAAAATTTAAGCCAAAAATTGAAACCAAAGTCAGAAGAAGACATGGAACAAGGGATTGCTGACATCAGATGGATCTTGGTTGAAAGCAGAGAACACCAGAAAGATGTTTACCTGACTTTTATTGACTATGCAAAGGCATTTAACTCTATGGATCATAAAAAAATTATGGATAACGTTGTGAAGAATGGAATTTACAGGACCCTTAATTATTCTTAAGCAGAACTTGTTCGTAGACCATGAGTCTGTCATTCAAACAGAACAAGGGGATACTGTGTGATTTAAATTAGTAAAGGTGTACATCCAGGTTACATACTTTTATCATATTTATTGAATCACTGGAGACCCTGGTGGCATAATGGTTAAGTGCTACAGCTGCTAGTCAGTCAGCGCACCTTTGAAATTCTATGGGGCAGTTCTACTCTGACTTATAGGGTCACTATGAGTCAGAATTGACTTGACAGCAATGGTGGTGTTATTCAGTCAGTATACTGAGGATATAATCTGAGAAGTTAGATTATGTGAAGAAAAATGGATCATGAGGAAGACTCATTAACAACCTGTAACATCCAGATTACACAAACTTGTCTGCTGAAAGCGAAAAGGAGTTGAAACACGTACTGATGAAGATCAACGACCAGAGCCTTCAGTATGGATTATAACTCAACATAAAGAAAACAAAAGTCCTGACAATGAGACAAAGGAACAATGTCATAATAAATGCAGAAAAGTTTGAACTCGTCAGAATTTCATTTTACTTGGGTTTACAACCAACACTTACAAAGGCAAATGAGGCAAATCGGCTGTCAAGGACCTCTTTAAATTGTTGCAAAGCAAAGATGTCACTTTGAGGAATCAGGTGTGCCTGACGCAAGTCATGGTATTTTCATTTGCCTTCTGTGCATTAGAAAACTGGACAATGAATAAGGAAGACCCATGAAGAACTGATGCATTTGAATTTATGGCATTGACAAAGAACATGGAATATGTCATTGACTTTCATAAGAACAAACAAATCTGTCTTGGAGGACATACAGTCAGAATGCTGCTTAGAAGCATTTTGGAGGATGATGAGACTTTGTATCACATACTTTGGATGTGTTACTGGGAAGAAATTGTCCCTGGAAGGCGAAGCATCAGTGAAAAAGAGAAAGATCCTCAGTGAGTTGGATTAGCACAATGACTGCAACAATGGCTCAGATACAGCAACGGTTGTGAGGCTGGCTCAGGACTGGGCAGTGTTTCCTTCTATTGTATCTAAGGTCACTGTGACTTGGAACTGACTCCATAGCACCCAACTACAATTACAACGTAAACTGGTGCCACTTATCTATTTGGATTAGAGCTAGAATCCAGGTAATAACTGTACAAGTCTCTTTGTTGCCCAAAAGCTTATGCACATTGATGAGGAAACAGTTCTTTTTAAATTAGAATGCCACTTTTAATAATTGACAGGCTTCCTGATTCTTCCAGGGTGTACAAGGCAAACAAACAAACAACAACAAAACAAGCTCAGCGAATCAGAAGAGAAGATAACATCTAGAGGACAAAACATTGACAGTGGAGAAGAAAGTGAATTTTAGGCCTAGAGGGATCTTAGAAATATATTTTCTTTATCTCAAAGGTATGAAAATTAGACCCATAACATTTACCGCTTTTTTACACAAAGAGTGTGGGCTTTCTGTGTTAGTTTGCCAACCATGCCTCCCTCCTATTGAGGAATTTTCATAAACACAACCATGCCATTTTTATTTTACAAGTTTCTGTAAAAACATTAGCACAGTGTGCTTTCAAAAAATACTTCAAGGGGGAGGATACAGTGGGCAAAAAACTGTAGAAGGCGTATGCCATTTGTGTAAAAATAGGACATTTAATTATTCGTGGCCACACAGCTAATGTATATTGAGTTATTGATTTATTGAACAAAAATAAGAGGCAGAAAAAGAGACAGACCTCAAAAATTGTTACCAACTGAGACTTTTTAACCTAAGAACAGACTTTTATACAAAGAATCCCTAAAGGTTTTATGGAATTTCAGTGTTGCTTATCTGATTACTTAAATTGATGACCCTAAGTCAGAAACAAAAGTTATCTTTGGTGTCCTTTTTGGTTTTTCTTTTCTCAGGAGACAGTGAGACCATATTTTGGAAAAATTTCTGTCAAATAGTTTATTAAAACTTAATCTTTTTAAGCATTAAAATGTTTTCACTTTGTTATTCAGAAAATACAGCTATCTGGGAAAAATATATAAACTCATCTTAAAGTTTGCTCATTATTAATAAAATACAACCTTAAAAATATAGTATAGAAACTTCTCATTCAAGATGCAGATTGAATAAATACGTTTGCTACTACTGTCTTCCCAAAATGTTTCTAGAATGACAGAAAAGAGTACTTTTGGAAACTATGAACCCTCAGGTAGAAAGAGAAGGGGAGAGAGGACAATTCCACAAAATATTCAATACTAAAAAGTGATCTCCTAGGCAAACCAGGAAAGGAAACTGATGTAACTCCAGAAAGTGACAGGAATTTACAGTGTCAGGCATCTCTGGAAAGAGGACTTATTAACAGTGTGTATAAAACAGCTAGACCCGTTCACTCTTCCCAGAGTCACTCTCAGTGACGTCACCAACACTTAAGATCAGACTCTGTGCGCCTGCTGCCGCTGTTAGTCGCTGTTGACTAGATTTGGAGTTATGGCGACCCCAGGCGTGGAGAGCAGAACTGCTCCACAGGGTTTTCAGGGCAGTGACCTTTGGGGAGCAGGTACACAGGCTTGTCTTTTGAGGTACCTCTAGATGGGTGTGAACCACCAACTTTGCATTGGAAGCCCTGGTGGCCTAGTGGTTAAGTGCAACGGCTGCTCACCAGAAGGCTGCAGTTTGAATCTACCAGGTGCTCCTTGGAAACTCTATAGGGCAGTTCTGTTGTGTCCTACAGGGTTGTTATGGGGCGGAATTAACTCGACAGCAGTGGGTTTTTTGATTTTCTATTTGCATCACCCAGGAATTCTCGTGGATATACCCAGTAGCCGCAAAATTGCTAGGTAATAATATATATATGACATATATTCAACTTTAGGAAATACTGCCCAGTAATTTTCCAAGGTGCTTATATTGTTTTATACTCTAACCAGCTGGATATATGAGCTGGAGTTACTCACCATGTCTTGGTATCACCAGTCTTTTTAACTTTGGTCATTGTGACTGGTGGAGTAGGTGTATGCACTGTGGTCTTAATTTGTATTTCTTTGGTTACTAACAAGGTTTGAGAGCTTTTCACAGGTTTATCAACCACTTGGAATCTATTGCTCTTTTGTGAAAGCTCTTGCCCACCTTTTTTGTGCATGTTGTTAGTACTTTTTGATATTAATTTGTAGTTTTATACGTTCTAGATATGAGCTGTTTTTGCTGGTTGTACGTATTACAAATATTTTTTTCTCACTCTCTGGCTTGCTTTTTCATTCTTTTAATGGTAAGTGTTTTGAACAACTTTTCTAGTTTTTCTTAATGAGAAGGTTGATCAGAACTATCTACCCTGATACTGCAAAAAGCAGAACTTGGTCTTCTTTTTTAATAATTAAATTTTATACCAATAATGCTTGGACTGTGATGAGGACCTTTGGTGACATAGTGGTTAAATGCTTCATCTGCTACACAAAAAGTCAGCCGTTTGAATCTACCAGGCACTCCCTGGAAACTCTATGGAGCAGTTCTACTCTGCACTGTAGGGACACCATGAGCTGGAACCGACTTGACGGCAGTGAGTTTCGGGTGGTGATGAGGGCTTAACCATTATTATTGGAATTTAATCTGAGAAACTTTTTAAAAAGACAAGGAGCTAAGAAAAAAGTTTAAGTTTTAATGATTGAGAAGATGGAAGAGAAAGCAGAGTCTGACTGGGTACCTAAGGTTCTCTAGGGCTGTGTTCTTGAGCAAGAATGCTACCTTTAACAGGTTCTTGAGTGTATTAAGTGAGAAAATATGTAAGAGATAGGTAATATGTATATGTAATGCATAAATATCAAAATTAGATCGAAACACATAGTTTTGTCCAGGGACAAGTGTGTGTGTGTGTGTGTGTGTCTTTGCTCGGGACTTTCTTTCTCCTCATAGGTGGAGTCACAGAGAAAGGAATTCGGATTTCTTATATTGTTAGCAATTCTTCAGTGACTTTTCTTCTGAAAGATAGATAAAAGCCTTTGGAAGATTATATAATTTACCTCTATAGATACTCTATTTCCTTTGTGATAATCTTGCAGGAGAGGAAGCTTGGTGGCACCATGGTTAAGTGCTCAGCTGCAGACTAGAAGACTGGCGGTTTGAACCCACCCAGAGGCTCTGGGGACAAAGACCTGGTAATCTGCTCCTGTAAAGACCACGGCCTTAGAGAAATCCTCGGGGGCAGTTCTGCTCTTCACGTGGGTCGCTGTGCGTCTAGTTGATGGAACCCAGTAACAACAGCAGCAGTCTTAGAAATGATCAGCTCAGTAGTCATCACTCACTTACAGCATCTTCTGTCTCACTGTTTTTTAACCATAACTGAACATCAAAATCGCCTACAGAGCTTCTAAAAACATACTGACACTTGGATTCCATCCAAGGGCTTCTGGTTTAATTGGTCGGAAGGGGACCTGCTGACTGAGATCGTTAACGAACACCAGGTGGTGCTAGCGCGCAAGCGGGCTTGCGAAGCACGGCCGGGGTTGTAATGAGAGGGTTGTCCACCAGGTGGAGACAGAGCCCTTCGCAGGACACACCGCTCATCTCCCGCCCGTTCTTCAGCTCTATCTGCTCCACCTCCAGTTTGTATCATCAAGCAGGGCAAACATTTGGGAAGATGAATAAAATATTTTTTGGTGCTGTTGCTTGCCAACAAAGACAGAAAAAGGCCTTCAGTTCAGATCGATGATGATGCTCTGAGGAAAGAAAAAGCCTCTAGCCTCTGCTATACTCTGAGTTCATGGCGAATTTGTTGAGACTAGAACATCCTCTTCAGTTCCTGGTAAAAATAGGAGCTTCTCTTTTCGCTAAGCTGAACTAGTTTAAAGCCTTGCTCTTTTACATTCAACCTTGCCACTTTTTTTGTCAACCTCTTCGTTGGAGTAAATATACCTCACAACCCACCAAAAAACCCACTGGCACTGAGTCTGACTCATAAAGACCCTACAGGACAGAGTAGAAGTGCCTGCTCCATGGAGTTTCCAAAGAACGCTCCGAGGTTTTGAACTGCAGTCCTTTTAGTTAGCAGACTTTGCATGTATTAACCATTATGCCAGCGGGGTTTCCAACATGCCCCACACATGGTGGGTATTTCAAATAACCCGATAATTTTTTTTTTCCCTGTCTTATCTAGCTCTTAACCATAAACTTTGGATTGTTGACTTGAAAACATTCTTTCCCGTTCTGTGACATCACCATTGCAAACTTAATAGAGACTTACCTAATTTTAACATTAAATGCACATCAGAGAGACTATTTCTTGAGACACAGAAGACTCCTCTACAAGATCAAGTTGTATTTGTTCTGGTGTGCCCAGGGGTTCGAATTGTTCACTCAGGTACAAACACCTGTTGAAAACTTGTGTTTCTACCAAGTTCTCAGGCACTACTAATGTTCTTGGTTAAGGACCAGTTCTGAGAACCACGGGCAGTACAGTGGTTCTTAAATTGCATAGTACATAAAATGATCTGAGAATCTTGGTAAAATGTAGATTCTGATTCAGTTTATCGGTGGAGAAATGCAAATTCTCAGCAGGGATTTGAAGCAGAGTGAACCTATTTGAAGCCCTGGGTCCATCTCTGCCTTCTCTCTTATATTTGATACACACCCCAGAAAAGGAATTTTTTTATTTAAGAACAGAAACAAAAAACTACTGTGCTTTAGGGGAAAGTTTACAGCACGAATTAGTTTCTCACTGAAAAATTCACACACAAATTGTTTTGTGACCTTGGTTGTAACCCCTAGAATGTGTCATCACCCTCCCCTTTGCTCTTTATGCCCCGGGTACCCCATGTCCACTTGTCCAGTTTTTCTGTTCCTTTCTGCCTTTTCAGCTTTGCTCTGGGGCAGCTGGTGCCCATCTGGCCTTATATACTTCAGGGAACTAAGAAGTGTGTTCATCATGTCAGTTACTGTTTGTTTTCTGGGCCTGTATAAATGTTGGCAGAAAGATGGGCTTTGGAGTGGTGGCTGCAATTCTGAGTTCAGGGGCTGTAATTTCAAGGGTTCCTCCGGTCTCTGTCAGCCCAGTTAGTCTTGGATTTTTTGTGAACATGAATTTTGTTCTACATTTTTTTCCTCACTCTGCCAGGGACCTTCTATTGTGATCCCTGTCAGAGTGGTCAGTGGTGGTAGGCTGGCATCTCTTGGTTCTTCTGGGCTTGGGCTGGTGGGTGTGGGGTTTCAGTAATCTGTGGGGCTACCATTTTTCTTATGTCTGGTTTTCTTCACTCTTCTGTGCTCCTTATGGGATGACACCCATGGGTGAATCTTAGGTGGCTGCTCACAAGTGTTTAAGACCCCAGATGCTACCCATTGAGGTAGGGTATAGAACATTTCTTCTTCTTCTCCTTTTTTAAAAAATGGAACTTCAGGTGAAGGTTTACAGAGTAGACTAGTTTCTCGTTAAACAATGCATGTACAAAGTCTGACAGGTTCACGAACTCATTCTAGAAAAAGTGTTACATTCTTCATTGCTGTATCACTGAGGTCACCTTCAAAGTGCTCCCCTTGGGAAGCTATGCACTGACGCCAGTGTCTAGTCCACTCTTCAAAGCAATTTTGGAACTCTTTTTGGAATGGCCATCAGAGCGGTCATCATATTACTGTTGGTGTCCCCAATGTCATCACTCTGTTTCCATTTTATTGTTTCTTTTATCTTCTGGTCTATAAAAAAGTTGCTGGGGGCCAGATGAGGTGAGTAGGAGAGTGTTTCAATACAGTTATTTGTTTACTGACTAAAAACTCCCTCACAGACAACTATACAATTAAGTTTACAAACTTGCCATTGTGTCACTGTGTGCAATGGCCATTCCAGGAAGTGTTCCAAAATTACTCTGAAGGATGAAGTAGGCACTGACGTCGCAGCTTCCCAGGGTGAGTACTTCAAAGGTGACAGTAGTGATATTCAGCAATGAGGTATGTAGCACTTAGAACAATTAAGTTCATGGACTTAATTGTACTATACTGTGACACTGATTGCCAACCCCATGGAATGTCAATACTCACCCCTTCTTGACCTCAGGTTTCCCATTGTCGACCTTCCTGTCCTTCCCTGCCTTCTTGTTCTAGCCCCTGGGCTGCTGTGTCCATTAAGCCTCATTTTGTTTGTGGGCATATCTAATCTTTGGCTGAAGGATGAATCCCAGCAATGACTTTGTTATTGACCTATGAGAGTGTCTGGGAACCACACTCTTGGGGTTCTCCAATTTCTATCAGACCAGTAAGTCTTTTTCCTTTTTTTTGCTGAGTTAAAATTTTGTTTGACATTTTTCCCCACTCTGTCTGGGACCCTTTTATATTCTTCCTTCACAACAACCAGCCTGCTGTCTTCTAGGTGTGCTGGACTCAGTCTAGTGGAGGCTGTGGTAGTTGTGATTGTTGTGATCCTTTAGTTGTTTAGACTAACCTTTCCCTTGTCTGATTTTCTTCATTCTGCATTGCTCCAAATGGGATGAGACCTTGGAGTATCTTAAATGGCCACTCACAAGCTTTGGAGATCCTAGAAGCTATTCACCAAAGTAGAATGTAGAACATTTTCTTATAAGCTATGATATGCTAGTTGAACTAGATGTTCCCTGAGAACATGGTCCCTACAGCCCTTTGTCCAGTAATTTGAAGCTTTAGAGAATTTGGATATGTCTATGGAAATTTCATGACCTTGCCTTGGACAAATTGTGCTGGCTTGCCCGGAGTTGTGTCGATTTTACCCTTCACCAAAGTTATTATTTATGTATTATCTGTTTAGTATTTCTTCCACCCACTTGTTACTGCCCTGATAACCATCAAACTTTTTTTCGTGTGTGTGTGTAAAACTTTTAATCTCATACAATGTTTGTCCTTTTGTGTTTGATTTATTTTACTCAGAGTTTTGCCCTCCAGATTCATCCATTTTGCGAAATGCTTAGTAGATCCATCATTGTTCTTTATTGTGTGTATTTACCCATTCACCTGCTGATGGGCACCTAGGTGGTTTCCATCTTTATATTATTGTGAACAGTGCTGCAGTGAACATAGATATATATATGTCTATTCATCTGACAGCCCATATCTCCCTAAGATACATTTCTAGTAGTGGGATTATTGAATCATGTGGCATTTCTATTTTAGCTTTTTAAGAAAGGTTATATTGTTTTAAAAAATAGCTGTACCATTCTGAATTCCCATCAGCCCGTCATAAGCAGTCCAGTTTCCCCACAACCTTTGCAACATTTGTTATTTTATTTTTTTAATTCCGGCTACTAATATCAGGGTGAGATAGTATCTCACTGTGATTTTGATTTGCATTTACCTAATGGCTAGTGTCCATGAGTGTTTTTTATATCTGTTAGCTGTTCAGATGTCTTCTTTGGTGAAGTGTCTTTTCATATCTTTGCCTGTTTTTAAATTAGATTATTTATCTTTTTGGTGTAGAAGTGTTGAGTTTTCCAGTAGATTTTAAAGATTGGACTTTTGTTGAATTTGTCATAGCCAATTTTTCCCCCTCGATCTGTAGGCTATCTTTTTACTCTTGATGATCACAAGTGTTTAATTTTTAAAAGATTCCAGTTACCTACCTTATCTTCTGGTGTTTGTGTATTGTTAGTTAAGGTTTGTATTCTGCTTACATCATATATTAGGGCCTCTAGCATTGATCCTATTTTTTTCTCCTATGATCTTTACATTTTTCAGGTTTTATATTTAGGTCTTTGATCTAGTTTGAGTTAGTTTTTGTGGCTTTTTTTATTTTCTTTTGCAGATGGACATCCAACTTTACTAACACCATTTGTTAAAAAGATTGTCTTTTTTCCTCATTTGATAGTTGATGAACAGGTGACCATAAGTGGATGGTTTTTCATCTGAGTCTCAATTCTATTCCATTGGTAAGTATATCTGTTGTTATACTAATACCAGGATGTTTTGACCACTGTGCTTATAAAGGAAGATCTGAGGTGACGTAGTGAGAGTTTGCCTACTTTCTTCTTCTTCTTCAATAGTACTTTACTTATCCTGGGTCTCTGTCCTTCTCACGTAAAATTAGTGATTAGTTTTTCCATCTTTTAAAAAAATGCTGTTGGTATTTGGATCAGGATTTCATTGTATCTGTAGATTGCTCTGGGTAGAATTGACATTTTCATAATGTTGAGATGACCCATCCATGAGTATGGTATGTTTTTGGTTTCTTGCAATAGTGTTTTGTAGTTTTCTTTCTCCCCCCACCCCCACATCCTTGGTTAGATTTATTCCTATGTATTGTTTTTTTTAAGGGCTATTATAAATGGCATTGTTTGCTTAATTGCCTTTTCTTATTTCTCTTCAATGGTGTATAGGAATTCAAATGCTTTTTGCGTATTTATCTTGTGCTTCTCTGCTGAATCTTTCTGTTAGTTTCAGTAGTTTTCTTATAGAATCTTTTGGGTTTTCTGCATATAGTAGCGTATCATGTGCAAATAAGGACAGTTTTACTTCTTCCTTATCAATTGGGACAAGTCTTCAATTCTTTTTTTATTTTTTATTTTTATTATGACTAAGTGAAAATGTACATTTTTGTCTTAGTGCCTTAGCCTGGAATTCCAGTAGAAAGCTATACGGGAGTAACATAAAGAGCATCTCTCTTGTATTGTTTCTGTTCTCAGAGGGAATGTTTTCAGCCTCTCTCCATTAGGAATGATGTTGTCTACTGGGTTTGTGTAGCCAACAACAACAACAAAAGCCAAAGCCACTGCCATGGAGTCAGTTCTGATCCATAGAGACCCCATAGGACAGAGTAGGACTGCCCCACAGAGTATCCGAGGAGTGCCTGGTGAATTTGAACTGCCAAGCTTTTGGTTAGCAGATGTAGCACTTTACTATGCCACCAGGATATATATACCTTTTATTATGTTGAGGAATTTCCCTTCTATACCTATATTATTGAGAGTTTTTTAAAAAAAAATCAGAAATAGGTGTTGGACTTTGTCAAATGCCTTTTCTGCACCGATTGATCTTTTTTTCATGTGGCTGATTGATTTTCTAATGTGAATTATCCTTGCAAACCTGATGTAAATCCCATTTAGTTGTGATACATTATTTTTTTTATGTGATGCTGATTCTATTGACAGAATTTTGTTGAGAATTTTACATCTATATTCATGAGAGATATTGGGGCCGTAATGTTCTTCCTTCCTTCCTTTGTTCATTCCTTCCTTCTTTATTTTTTGTGATATCTTTGCCTGGTTTTGGTATCAGAGTTATGATGGCTTCATAGAATGAATTTAGAAATATCCCTTAATTTTCTGTGTTCTAAAGTAATGTCAGTATTACTGGTGTGAGCTCTTCTCTGAATATTCGGTAGAATCCTCCAGTGAAACTATCAGAGCCAGGCCTTGTTTTTCTTAGGAGTGTTTTTTTGGTAAATATCTTTTCAGTCTCTTCTCTTGTTATGGATCTGTTCAGATTTTCAACTTCACCTTGGGTTATTTTGGGAAGGCAATATATCTCTAGAAATATGTGCATTTCCTCTGGGTTGTCAAATGTTTTAGAATACTTTTTTTTTATAGTAGCCTGTTATGATCCTTTTTATTTCAATTGGGTCTGTTGTAATGTACCCCATTTCATTTCTTATTTGGGTTATTTGTGCCCTTTAATGCTTTTCTTTTGTCAGTTTGGTCAATGGTTTGTCAATTTTGTTGATTATTCCAAAGAACCAGTTCTAGTTTTGACTGATTCTCTCTTTTTTTTTGTTATTATTGTTATCTATTTCATTTATTTCTGCTCTGTTCTTTGTATTTGCTTCTTTCTGCTGGCTGTGAGCTTCTTTGTCTGTTCTTCTTCTATTTGCCTAGTTGTATAGCTAATCTTTTGATTTTGTCTCATTCTTCTTTTTTGATATGTGCATGTACTGACTTTTGAGTATTGCCCTTCTATGTCCCAAAGGTTTTGGTACAATTTGTGTCTCATGCTTGTTTGGGTCTAGAAATTTTTTTTATTTCATTTTTGATTTCTTCTATTATCCAGTGGTTTTTAAGCAGGGTTTTATTCAGTTTCCATGTATTTTATTTTTTTCTTGTTGTTTGTGTTGTTAATTCTGCTTTTGTGGCCTTGTGGTTGAAAAAGATTCTTTGTATGTCTGAGTGTTTTAGATTTTGTTGAGGGTTACTTTGGGGCTTAAGATGTAGTCTAAGCTGGAGAATGTTCCATGTGCACTGGAAAAAAATGTGCACTTTGATGCTCTTGGGTGGAGTATTCTACATATGCCTATGAGGTCAAGTTAGTTGATTTTGGACTCTAGACCATCTGTGTCTTTGTAGATATTCTATATTTTATTGAGAGCAATGTGTTCAAGTAGCCTACTATTATTGTGGAAATATCAGTTTCTCTTTTCGGTGCTGTTAGAGTTTGATTTCTGTATTTTGGACCCCTTTTGTTAGGTATATAGATATTTACTGTGGTTATGTCTTCATAATATATTGTCCCTTTAGACTCGATGGCACTTGGCTTTGCTGGCTTAATCATTATATAATGCCCTTTCTTGTCTTTTATGGTAGATTTTGCTGTAAAGACTATTTTGTCTGACATCAGCATTGCTGTTCCTGTTCTGTTTTGACAGCTCTTTGCTAGACGTATTTTTTCCATCTTTTGATTTTTAATAAATTTATCTTTGTCTCTAAAGAGTGTCTCCTTTAGACAGCATATTGATTTAAAAATTTATTTTTTATTCATTGTCGTTCTCTGTCTCTCTGTGGGTACATTTAAACCATTTACATGTTTTGTGATTGTTGATAGATGTGAGCTTATTGTTATCATTTTATAGTGCTTTTTTGGTAATACTGATGTTTTCTTTGTTTTTCTTCTCTGTGCTGAATTCTTTTGGTTCACATACTTTTTCTTTTCTTTCATTTTTACACATTTTGTGTTACTGAGACTTTAGAACATTTTCTTTTGGAACTATGTTATGCTTATTGACTTAGATGTTCCCCTAGACCATGGTTCTCAGCCCTTAACACTACTAACTTGGTCTCCCAAGATGTTTAGATATGTCTAGGAAGCTTCTATGACTTTGCTTTTGTTAAATTGTTCTGCCTTCCCATATTGTGTGTTATTTTCTCTTCACCAAAGTTAACATTTTTCTAACACTTATCCAGTCAGTGATTTCCTCTTCTCACCCCTCCCCTTACTTGTAACCATCAAAGATTGTTTATTTCTATCTATAAATGTTTTCATGAGTTTTTGTAATAGTGGTCTCATACATATTTGTCCGTTTTGTGATTCTCTTATTCTACTCAGCATAACACCTCCAGATTCATCCATGTCATGAAATATTTCATGGACTTATCACTGTTCTTATCATTGTGTAATATTCTGTTGTATATATGTACTATAATTTGTTTATTTGTTCATTTGTTGATAGGAACTTAGGTTGTTTCCATCTTTTTGCTGTTGTGAATAGTGTTGCAATGAATAGTAGTGTATACATGTCGATTTGTGTGATGGCTGTTATTTCTCTAGGACATATTCTTAGTAGCATGATTGCTAGATCATATGGTATTTCTGTTTCTAGGTTTCTAAGGAGGTGCCACATCACTTTCCATAAGGGCTGTACTGCTTTACACTCCCACTTACAGTGCATGAGAATTCCAATATCCCCTACAACCTGTCCAATATTTTTTATTTTTTATTATTATTATTTTTTTGATTGGTGCCAGTAATGTTGGCATGTGATGGTATCTCACTGGGGTTTCCATTTGCATGCCTCAAATGACAAACGATTGAAACATTTCATCTGCTAGCTATTGAATGTCTTCTTCACTGATGTGTTTGTTCATATATTTTAACCATTTTGTAATTGGATTGTTAGTCTTTTTGTTGTTGATGTGTTGATATATTCTACAGATTTTAGAGATTATACCTTTTTTTCAAATGTGTTGTAGCCAAAAAGTTTTCCCAGTCTGTAGGTACAGTTTTGACTTTTTGGTGAAGTCTTTTGATGAGCTTAAGTATTTAATTTTTAGGAGTGTCTGGTTATCTAGTTTATCTTCTGGTGTTTGTACATTGTCTATTTGGTTTGTATTGTATTTATGCCATGTATTAGGGCCATTAGCTTGTCACTACTTTTCTTCCGTGATCTTCATTGCTTTAGGTTTATTTTTAAATCTTTGATACATTTTGAGTTAGTTTTGTGAATGGTGTGAGGCATGTCTCATTTTGTAAAAGACTACCTTTTCTCCATTTAGTGGACTTTGGTCCTTTGTCAAAGATTGGCTGGCCATAGATGAATGAATTTATATGTGAGCTTTTCATTCTGTTCCATTGATCTATGTATGTCTACCTTTACACCAGTACTAGGCTGTTTTGACTACCATGGCTATAGAGTAGGTTCTGAGATCAGAGCACTTTGTAGTTTTTCTTCAGTAATGCTTTGCTGGTCTGGGGTCTTTCACCTTTCCATATGTGGTTGGTAATTAGTTTTTCCATCTCATTGAAGAATACTGTTGGTATTTGGATCAGGATTCCATTGTATCTGTAGAATACTTTTGGGCAGAATTTACATTTTCACACTGTTGAGTATTCTTATTGATGAGCATGACCATTTATGTAGATCTCTTTTGGTTTCTTGCAATGGAGCTATGTAGTTTTTTTAGTATAGGTATTTTATATCCCTGGTTAGATGTATAAGTATTTTATCTTTTAGGGGCTATTAAAAATTGACAGAAGAAGACTTAATACCTTTGAATTGTGGTGTTGGAGAAGAATGTTGACTGTACCATGGACTGCCAAAAGATCAAACAGATCTCTTTTGGAAGAAGTACAACCAGCGTGCTCCTTGAAAGCAATAGATGTCTTGCATCTTACATACTTTGGACATGTTGTCAGAATGGATCAGTCATTGGAGAAGGGTAACATCTTGGTAGAGTGGAGTGTCAGTGAAAAAGAGGAAGACCCTTGACAAGATGGATTGACACAGTGGCCACAACAGTGGGCTTCAGCATAAAAATGATCGTGGACATGGTGCAAGATTGGGCAGGGTTTCATTCTGTTGTGCATAGGGTCACTATGAGTTGGAACTGACTCGGTGGCACCTAACAACAAGAACAACAAAAATTATGTTGTCCTGATAAGAATCTTAATACTATATCTGACAATTTATAGACCAAAAAATATACTGATGTAGGCAAAATAATAGAAGTTCAGTTAAACCCTGCTAAATCGTTACCAAACTTCCCCCAAACTTCCGTTAAAGCTAGGAGCAGAAGGAAGAAACAAAGTCTAAAGCCTTGTATTCAAAGTCTTCTTTACGCCCTGCACTAGCCCTTGTGGCTTTCCAGCCCTGCCACTAAAGAAACAAACACACGAGGATATTAATTTGCTTAAGATCTCAGGGCCATAATAAAATTATTATCCCTCTTTTCCCAGTAGTGCCTAGCCCAAATACAATTCTGTCATTTATTCTTCCTTAGTCACTTTCTTCTAGTAAATCTTTTATCTGCCTATTTTAGGATTTCTCTAGACCAAGAGAGTCAAAACCTTTTTGCTTCAGTTCAGGAGGATAATACTATAATACTATACCTGGGCAGTCGTACCTCAATGGTTCACTGAAGCCTCGTTCTGCTTTTCCCAGGCAGTCATACTCCGTGCTGTAAGTTTACTATAAATTGGAATTGACTTGATGGTAATAGGTTTTATTTTAAATCAACATTTAAAATACCTAAATGTCTTTTGTGATTCAGTTCTGATATAATATGTATAGTTCCTGCTTTGTTCAGAGAACAAGGAAGCCTGTAAAGAGAATTCCATTTACGTGCTCTCAGCCTTAGCAGAGAGGTTTGAAAAGAATAAATTATAATTTTGCTAGAATACAGTTCATTATTTAGGGCATGGTCTTTTTAGGAGGGGTAAAGACTTTCTTTTGATAGAATAAAGACTATTTAAACTTATCTTAGACCCCTAATAAAACATTTGAGGGGATTTCTGGGTTTAACTGAAAGTTGCAAAGAATGACTAGTTTCTTAGTAAAATATATCCTCTCCTTTGGGAGCCACAATACAAACAGGTCTTCTGTAAATCTGAAGAAGGCTCTTCAATAGCCTTCTCCCCTAGGCATTCCTAACTATGAAAAACATTCCATCTGTTTGTGTGTGAATGATCTGAACAAGACCGTGGGGATATTAACACACCTTCATGGCAACCATCAAAAACCTATTGTTTACTGTAGCTTTATATTTAATCCAGTTTTAAAGGCTTATTGCCCTTGTTTTAAGGCTGTAGCTGCCACTACAAAACTTGATACTTCTGCTGGATTAGTTCTAGGCTCCCCATTGAGCTTGTTAACCTCAGCTGATTAGCCATTATTAAGATTCTATAACCCTTTCCTTCTCACCTTACTATTCACTCCTGCAGCACCCTGAAACCTACTATTCTTTTTCCCATACTAGAAGAAGGGGAACTGCACGATTGTCTTACATCAGTTAGGGACCTCTCTGTACTTTGCTGATATTTATTAGTGATTCCTATAGAGAATTCTGATAATGTTGTTTGTTGATAGCTCAGTTACAAAACTGAAACTGGAAACTATCAAGCAGGATATACTATTACTAGTTCAAGCTCTCTCATAGAATGCAGTTCTCTAAATCCTGTACCCAAACTGGTGCTGTAAGTCAATTCTAGCTCATAATGACTCTTATAGGACAGAGTAGAACTGTCCTGTAGGCTGTAATCTTTATGGAAGTACCCTGCCACATCTTTCTTTCATGGAGTGGCTGGTGTGTACAAACTGCCAATGTTTCAGTTGTCAGCTGAGTGCCTAACCATTGCGCTGCCTGGGCACCTACCTGATGTAAAATCAGTTCAGATGGCAGAACTCATTACACTTACTAGAGATTGTCAACTAGCCAAAGATCAGAGAGTAGAGTAGTACACGATTGTTGCAATGTTTTGGAAACAAGGAAGGTATGTTACCTCTGCTAGAAACTCTATTAATAAATGGACAATAAATAAAGAAACTTAATTTTCTAAGAGAGGCAACTGTCACAAAGGTAGAACTCATGTAAAAAGAGATACTACAGAAGCCAAAGGAAATATTTTAGCAGATAATTATGCCAAATTAGTCACTGTAACCAAGATCATGATCCTATCTAAACCTTCAAAAGATAAATACAGAAGAATTCAGAGGTCATTATAAAACATTAGTGTTTAACTCCTAATTTTGAAAAGGAAGAATGAAGAAAAATCTAATTGATCTCTGGTGCTCTTAAAATAGCTTGGTGGAACCAGATAATTTCTTCATGAAACTACTAATTTTGGAATAGACAGATTGGTTAGTATCTTCACATTAAGGGGAAAATTTGAAAAGACCATGTATCACCTGTCAATAACATAATCCTAGAAAACCTCTAAAATGGGATATGGTCCAACACTTCAGGGGCCCTCTGAACGCCTTCAGATGGGTTTTATTCAGCTTCCACCCTCCATGGAATTTGACTAGATTTAACTTATTACCTGTCTTCAGGCGTTTCGTTACTGAAAAGTTATACTCCTTACAGTTACTCAAAAGTGCTTAAATATGCTTTTCTAACCTTGGGCATCCCAACCAGAGTCTCATGATAAAAACCTCTAGGCAATTCCAATCTCATCAAATGAAACCTTAGGGGATTACAGTTGAGATATTTTCATTTGCATCTATGTGGATAAATAAGTGTAAGCAAATAAATCTGGATTTGATTGTATGCTTCTCTCCCAGAAAAATAATGAACTATTACTATTTATTGATCAGACACTAGGTAATTCCAAATTTAAATACAATAATATTTGTAGGGTGAAATTATTGTCACCTGATAGAACCTAGTAATGATCCAAATATATAATTCAGATAATATAAGGCCAAGAATTGAACTTTGTGTCATGAACAATACTTTTTTTTCTCCCTGGATCTCTGCATGCCCTACTACTTCTTTACGACCAGGATGCTTGGTCCTGTTTGTCTCAAACTAACACCTCATGCACTTTAGGAATAGTATTTAAATACTTGTCTTTACACAGAGGCCGTAATTTAATAAATCATTAGGGCTGGAAATACTGACTCAGAAATGAGTTACAAAATGAGGCCACTTTAGATTATTCAGACACCTACTACCCATGGGAGTTAGTGACTCATTGTTTATGTAAAAAATCTGAGCAGTAATTCCATTGGCTTATACAATAGAAACGACTATAAGAAATCTATCACTAACTATGGCAGAAGTTATTAATGATGTCACCTCTGCCTTATATAGAATACTTATCATTGTGATCTCATTGGCAAGAGTCACAATGAGCAAATTCGTTACTCTAGATTTCTTATTGACTAGTGATGATAGGAAAACCTGATGGCTTAGTGGTTAAGTGCTATGTCTGCTAACCAAAAGGTTGGCAGTTCAAATCACCATAACATCTATGCCATTGCTGATTATTCTCATTGTGCTTGGATCAATGAAATAAACAAGATGGAATAAGATATAAATTTGCCGTAAAGAAAAAGCTATTTGGCTATCTAAGGTGTTCATCATGGCTTATGAGATTTGTTCTCTTGGCCTAGGTTGAGCAATTGGGCTTCCTGATTCTCAAGCACTTTACAGGTAGTATTAATTTTTCTTATTTTTGTCATAGTGATATGATGCTGGTCATTGCATTCTCTCCAGAGTCATAAGTGCTTTTGTGCAGCCACTCTCTCACCAGATGATCCCTATGATGACAGAAGAACAAAAACGGCAAGAAGATCATACAATAAGTTACCTATGAAGACAGCTAAGCAATCTGTGAATGAAACAGATATACATCTCTAGGTTTTCCCTGAGTTGGCTAAGTGATTGCAAGTGAGAAAATGACCAAAACTGGGATTGAAAGACTGAAGATGCAAACAGAGAATGGTTAGACCATCTGTAAAAATACAACTCTGACACACAATCTGTAGCAACCAGCTCTGGAAGCCAAACCACTATCTACAGGAACCACTCCAGGAAGTCAAATTACCATCTGAGGCAAGTCATCCAGGAAGCCCAATGACAACACATTTAACAATGACAGCTTCGCTAATTTTTCCCGTGCTTGCAACTTAGGCTCAACCACAGAATGCTGAAAATATTCTAGTAAATCATCACATAGAATACACCGCTTTTATTTATCCCATCTCCAGCTTCTTCATGCCAAGAGCTCCCAACAGGGCCTACCAGAAACCTTTCCTTTTCTTCTGCTCTCAAGCTTTCTCACTGGTCTGCCTGACTTGAAGTCTTTGCTAATTGCAAGTGATAGTGGCTGACTTCCTTGCTACAGTCATTTCTGAATAAATGGCCTTTGTTCTCATTTACGTGTTCTTCCATCTACTTCTATTCAGTCATGCAAAAATTTGGAGGGAAAAGGAAAGAAAAATGTTATCATCAATACAAGCAGCATTTAGAGGAGATAATAGAAAAATTAACCACCTTCATTCGTTTGTCCCTTTAACAAACATCTGGTGAACATCTACTGTAAACAAGGCATTGAACTAGCACCTGTGGAGGAAGAATGCTAAAATGAACAAAACACAGTTTGTATCCAGAAATATCTCTAAGTTTAATAAAAGGGGTAAAACTTCTGTATAAGTAATTATAATATTTATCATTTATTGTGCATTTACTATGTATAATTACTGTATTTTAACTTCTTTATTGCAAGTCAGAATCAACTCAGTGGCTCTGGGTTTGGTGTTTTGATTGTTTATTTTTTCCAACATTAAAAAATATTTAGGTGAACACTGTTCAAACTCACAACTTTTGTTCCTTCTTACCTGACATGGAAGCACATTGAAACCTATTTCTTTTACTAATTTTCTGTAAAACTCAGGAGGAGATGACTCCCTAAAGTGTTGTTTTTTATCTCTGAGTTTTCACTGATTCAGGACCTTTCTATCTATCAGAAGCCCTACTTTTGCTTCAAATGTAAGACAATTAAGCTATACCATGTCTGTTTCCCCCAAAACGGTGTTTCAGAGATCAGCTTCTTCCTACAGTGTCTGGTGTTAATAGGTCCGCTATATGAGAAGTAATTGTGGACATCAGTCTCATTTTACGTATCTACGTACTGAAAAGTTCCCAAACCTCGCTATGCCTTTTACTGCAGCATTGCCTGACATTTCTCATTTCTCTCTTTCTCTGCTGTGCCTGTTTCCTTGTCTAAGCTCTAGTCATTTCACACAGATTTCATTGCTGTTTGCTTTACCCACGATTTTTTCTCCTATCGTTTCATATTCTGCATGATCCAGCCAAAGTTCTTGGCTCTTCTTGCTCACACAACCAGAATGTTTGAGTCCACTCCTTAGTTCTCACCTTTTAGCTACTTACAGTTCTCACAGCTTCCTAGATCATGTGCACATTTGAAAACATGCCAGCATTTTGTCATGGGTTTCAAGACCATTTATTTTTCATTCTGTTTTGAACTAAAACATTTGTTTTGTTTTACTTAGATGTATTATGTCACAATACATGCTGATTATAGAAAATTTAAAACTTACATAGATTAAAACAATAAGACAAATAGTCTGTAACGAATTGTACCAGAGGGACAATAATAAAACAACAGTGTGCATGCTTTTGGACTTTATTTACATAATGAAAAAATTTTTTTCCAATAAAATTAGAAGCAAATGTGAGTACTGCTTTGTGACTTCCTTTCCATTTACCAATATATGGTGAACTTTTTGATTTTATTAAATATTTTCCCCAATATGTTTAAAGGCTGAGCATTTTATCATATGAATGTACTAATAATTTATTTAGCCTGCCCTGTCTTGTGAGTCATCTAAATCTCCCAGATTTTTCTTGTTGGAAACAATCCTGCACTGAATAATACTGGAGGCAATGTTTTGCACATATCTGTGATTTTTCTCCTTAAGATAAATTCATAGAGAAAATATTAACTCTTAATCTACCATGACAGCCAGGCTTAATTTGTATTTTGGTGAAACTTTCTGTGCTTCAAATGAATTCCTTGCTAAGACCTGTTCTATCTCCTTGTCAGGCCCACTTCTCTCCTATTTAAGCCATAGCTTTGCTAACAAATTTATTTTGTGACACTACTTACTTTTTCATTTCAACAGGTCGAACGAAAACAGAACCACCCACTCCTTCCTCTTTCTAATCTTACTTTTATTCCTGCCCCCTTTCTTTTCTAAATTGTACTTTAGATGTTGCTTTCTTTCTTAAGAGCTTAGAAGAATGGAAAAATTTCCTATCCTGAGCTTGATGGAGCAATTTGGTGGAGAAAACCACTGCAGTTGCTGTGTGACTCATTCCACACACAGTGATAGGAAGGAGAAAGATGGAAAGAAAATGTCTCCATTGGTTGTTGCAACACACACATGCACACATGCACACATGCACACACGCACTCACACATACCTTTTAGACAGACGCTCACCTCAACTGGGAATTTCTGATAATAGTGCCAGGTGCCTAGATCAATGAATGTTGGGATGGTTCCTATCTCTGCCTATAAGAAGAAAGCCAGACACTGAGCAATGTCATTTCGGGAAACTCAGGGCTCATTCATGGCATTGTGGAATGAGGAAATAACTTCACCCAAAGAACTTGTCCTTTGTCCCTGGCTCCTGGGAGGTAGCCTCTAAACTCCTGGAACTTCCCACTCTCAGTGGAGTATTTGAAACCCTGGTGGTGTGGTGGTTAAGAGTTTGGCTGCTAACCAAAATATTGGCAGTTTGAATCTACAAGGTGCTCTTTGGAAACCCTGTGTGGCATGTCTATGCTCTCCTATAGGTCACTATGAGTCGGGCTGTAATTGCTATTTAAGGTGGTCCTTGGACTACACCTTCAAATTTGTGCTAAAAAGAGGACCCAATACAGGGGTTGGACAAGCTAGACCTGAGAGGCGAGGGGTTACCAAGAAACTCCATTGCCATTAAGTTGATTCTAAGTACTGGATATTGAATTCAATTATACAGCAATGACTCAATCAATCATTTGTATATAATGAAATCCCAGTAAAACTCTGGACACCAAAGTATCTCAGGTGAACTTCCCTGACTGACAGCAGTCTTAGTACACTGGCTTATTGTTTCCTACTGGAACAGACAGTAACATGTTACCACATGGCAGTCTAGCAAAAATGGGTCCCAGGAACAGGACTTAACTTGGAGGAAATGATTCTCACACACAAAGTGCCTCCTTATTCTTACTTTAACAAAGGTCACAAGGAACAGAAGCTGTTCTCTCCGGAAAGCCTCTGACATTTGGATCTGCTACAATCCCTCAAGCCACAGGGCTCACATTGCAACTAATTATCTGGAGCCAGGAGAGGTAGTGTCTGAATGGATTGACGGACAATACTTAGGGACGTGGACAGTGGTTTATTAATTATTCTTCCCTTTCAAGTAGCATGAGGGTCATATGAAAATTGGCATTTCTAAGCCTTTGTGGGCCGTCAGCAGCTAAAAATGGCACAGAGTTTCAAGTTCTAGTTAATAGCTTTGCTCTTCTTCCTGTTTCAGTGAATCTGGGTGGAAGTGAGAAAGATGAAAATAAGAAGCCTTAGAAATAGTTGGCCTCAAGACAAGCCCTCCTAGGAAGTGTTAACTTGTTTATTGAGAACATGGCTTCTTGATGGGGTGCACAACTTGTCCTGGTTTTCCTGGTACATTTTTGGGTTTCTTATTGAAAGTCCCATGTCCCAGTAAGCCTCTTTGTCTTGAGTAAATGAACAGTTGGCTATCTACCAAGAATAGCCAAAACAAATGGTCAAGGAAGAGTCAACATCAATAAATTCTAGGGCTGTAATATGGGAAGGAAGGGTAAGATAATTTCAAGTTAAGTTGTGGCTGCTAGGAGAGGGTCTCCAGAATCATGAAGCAGAACTTTTCAATTGTTGGGAAAACCTAGAGACTGGAGAAGTCTTTTAGTGCAGTTTGGGTAACCAATATGCAATATATTCAAATGGCACAAAAACGGAAATAATCAAACATAACTCGCTGCTCACCACCCTAAATTTATGTGTGGAATATCCACATGCAATGTTCCTCAATGGGACTGGTGGCAGAGTAAATAAACCAGCCTTCTAGGAAACTGAATAGCACACAGCAGGACTCATCAAAATCACCCAGAGTATTTATTAACTAGTTTGCTGAATTTCTCCCCAGATCTATAGAATATAATTACTAGGAGGAGGTACTGGAATTCTGCCCTTAATAAAACCTTGAGTGACTTTGATGTGCAGTTTTGAAATCTTTGGTTCTAAGGCAATGATCTGCAATTGTTGCTTGATTAGTCACTATTCACAGTAAAATAAACAAATAAATGTTCAAATGTATGATATGTATTTATTTGTATATTTATGTATAGTATGTATGTATACACCTGTGTGTTCAATTCATCTTTTTAAGTACAAACTCCAGCTAGATAGACTGGGAGTGTCATACGGGCAAAGACTAGGCTTCTTGTATTCACCTTTGTACTCACAGAACAACCATGTTTGGTACATAGAAAGTGCACAATAGAATCTTGATTTTGGTGAAATTTGGTACTTCTCTGTAGCGTCACTTGGCTTGGCTGGCTTTACAAAAGAGAAGTGGCTTATCTTATGGAACAATGATGATTAAGGATAACACCCTTGTCTGAATTGTTTCACATTTCCATGGAAACATGAAAAGCAGTTCATGTAGGAACCTCTATTAGTGGCAGGTGCCTGAAGAGGGTTTACAGTCCTACTTCTGAGCCTCCAGCTGGTTTTTCCTACAGTGGCAGAACTTCTGCTGCTGGTTAGACGACCCAGCACTGAAGAAGTAGCAGGAAACATTAATAAAAGGCTGTCAATCCAGATGTTTAAGGAAGTGGAGCAGCTCCTTTCATCATACAATGCCTCCCCTCAGATGGCATGATCCAGGGTGAAGTTTGATTGGACAGGGATGTGAGAGGCCAAATCCACTTCATTCTCCTGCAGCTTTATTGTTGCCAAGTTCCAGTGATTGCTAATATCAATTATGCCATGACTATTTAATAGCATCTTTGAAAATAGAGGTTTCTTGCTTCAGGGAAATCCCAGGCAGGTTTTTAAATCAATGTAAATGGAAAAGATCAACACCCAAATAAGCAATGAAAGACAAGGAGCCCTTTCATGGCTTTATAACTACTTCCAGGCACAGGAGGTGGATACTGTGCAGATTTTAGGTCAGTAGTTCATTGTAGAATCTCATAGCTGGACAATATTCAAGACTGTGATGCTTGATCTGCATCATCACTGAGGTACGTGCTGTGAAGAGACTCAAACTAATTTTCTCAGACTGACTCATCTGTCCTACTGTGATGGCTTGTGTGTTGCTCTGATGCTGGAAACTGTGCCACTAGTGTTTCAAATAAAAGCAGGGTTACCCGTGGTGGACAGGTTTCCAAAGTGAGACAGAATAGGAAGAAGGACCTAGTGGTCTACTTATGAAAAGAATAAGTCAGTGAAAAATTCATTAATAGCAGTGAAACATTGCCTCATATGGTGCCGTAAGATGATTGTCTTAACATGTGACTGGGGAAAGCTACCTTTTCTAAGTAGAGGCAACCTTAATGACATGGATGGAGTCAAGCTTTCAGGACCTTCATTAGCTGATGTGGCACAACTTAAATGAGAAGAAACAGCTGCAAACATCTGCTGATAACAGGAACATGCAATGTACATAATATAAATCTAAGAAAATTGGAATTATAAAAATGATATATAAATATTGATATCCCTGGCATTAATGTGCTGAAATGGACTGGCAATGGACAGTTTTGACCTGGATAATCATGTGGCCTACTATGCCAGGAATAACGAATTGAAGAGAAATGATGTTGCATTCATCATCAAAAAGAACATTTCGAGATCTATTCTGACGTATGGAAACCCTAGTGGTGTAGCAATTAAGTGCTATGACTGTTAACCAGAAGGTCAGCAGTTCAAATCTACCAGGTGCTCCTTGGAAACCATTCAGGACAGCTCTGCTTGTCCTGTAGGGTTACTATGAGTCAGACTCAACTCTACAGAAATGAGTTTTTTGTTTTTTTATTCTGAAGTACATTTCTGTCAGTGGTAAGATAATATCCACATGCCTTCAAGAATGAACAATTAATACAATTATTATTCAAATTTACACACTGACTGCTAAGACTAAAGATGAAGAAATGGAAAAATTTTACCTACTTTTGCATTCTGAAATTGACCAAACATGCAATCAAGATGCATTGATAATTGGAATACAAAAGTTGGAAACAAAAAGGATGGAAAATATGGGTGTGGTCATAGAAATGATGCCAAAGACCACATTTTGAATTCTGAAACATCAATGACTTCTTCACTGCAAATACCTTTTTTTTTTTTAACAACATAAATGGCATTTATATATGTGGACCTCATTGAATGGCAAACACAAGAATCAAATCAACCTCATATATGTTAAAGGGACTGCAGAGCAGTCCATTGATTGCTCATTTTAAGATCAAGCTGAAGCTGAAGAAAATTAGAACAAGTTCGTGAGAATTGAAGAAACAGCTGCAAACATCCTCTGATAATAGGAACACGCAGTGTATGAAGTATGAATCTAAGAAAATTGGACCTTAAGTACATTTCACATGAATTTAGAGACCATCTCAGGAACAGATTTTACACATTTAATACTACTGACTGAAGACCAGACAAGTTGTGGAATGACATCAAAGGCATCATACATGAGCAAAGCAAGAGGTCATTAAAAAGATAGAAAAGAAAAGCCAAAATGGATGCCAGAAGAGACTATGAAATTTGGTCTTGAACATAGAGTAGCTAAAGTGAAAGGAGAAATTGGTGAAGTAAAAGAGCTGAGCAGAAGATTTCAAAGAGCTGCTTGAGATGAGAAAGTATAATAATGAAATGTGCAATGTCATGAAGGTAGAAAACGAGAAGGGAAAAACACACTGTCAGCATTTCTCAGCCTGAAAGAAGTGAAGAAAAAATTCAAGCTTTGAGTTGCAATATTGAAGGGTTGTATGAGAAAAATACTGAATGACACAGGGAGCATCAAAGCAGGAGAGAATCACTGTACCCAAAAGAATTGGCTGACATTCAACCATTCATGAAGTAACACAGAATCAAGAAATGATATTGAAGGAGAAGTCCAGGCTTCACTGAAGACATTGGCAGAATACAGGGTTCCAGGAACAGGTGGACTATCAACTGATATGTTTCAAGAAATGGATGCAGTGCTGTAGGTGTTTACTCATCTGTGCCAAGAAACTTGGAAGACAGCTTCTGGGCCAAACTACTGAAAGAGATCCATGTTTGTGCCCCTTTCAAAGGAAGAAGATCCAACACATTGTGGAAATTGTCAAATACTATCATTACTATTACTTGTAAGTAAAATTTTGCTGAAGGCCACTCAAAAGCAACTGCAACAGTACACTGAAAAGGAACTAACAGAAATACAAGCTGAATTCAAAAGAGGATTTAGAACAAGGGTATTGCTGCTGATGTCAGATAGACCTTGATTAGAAGCAGAGAATACCAGAAAGATACTCACCTGTGTTTTAGCGACTATGCAAAGACATTCACTGTGTGCATATCACAACAAATGAGGGATAATGTTGCGGTCATGGACTGAATTGTGTCCCCCCACCAAAAAAATAATTATAATAATTATATAAATTATATAAATATAATAATTTGGCTAGGCCATGATTCCCACTATTGAGTGATGTACTATATGTTGTAAATCTTGCCTCTGTGATATTAATGAGGGAGGATATGTGGTAGTTGTGTTAGCGAGGCAGGACTCAATCTATAAAATTGTATTGTGCCTTGAGACGATCTCTTGAGTATAAAAGAAAGGGATGCAAGTAGAGACTTGGGGGCTTCCTACCATAAAAAAAGCAATGCTGTGAGCACAGTGAGTCCTTTGGACCCAGAGGCCCTGTGTCTCCAAAGCTCACAGTCCAAGGGAAGATTGATGACAAAGACCTTCCTCTAGAGCCAACAGAGAAAGACTAGCCCTGGAGCTGATGCCCTCAGTTTGGACTTGGAGCCTACATTTCTGTGAGAAAATATATTTCTGTTTGTTAAAGCCATCCACTTGAAGTATTTCTGTTATAGCATCATGTCATGGATTGAATTGTATCCCCCCAAAATATATGTAGGACCTTGGCTGGGCCATGATTCCTTGTATTTTGTGACTGTCCTCTATTTTGTGTTTCTTATGCTGTCAATCCTAATCTCTGCCTGTAATTAACACAGTAGATTATGTTAAAGAAGATTAGGATGGGAGTACAAAACCCCTTCTAAGGTCACCTCTCTGCTCCAGTGTAAAGAAGTGTCCCTGGAGTGTGGCTTGCACCATTTTTTAAAAGATAAAAAGATAAAAAGAAGGGGAAGCCAGCAGAGTTGGGAACATCATACCATCATGACAGCAACATGGGGGCAGTGTGCATTCTTCTGGCCTGAGGTTCCTGTGCCAAATTGCTCCCTGACCAAAGACTGATACAACACAAGGACCTTACTCTAGAGCCAATAGAGGGAAAGTCTTCCCTTGGAGCAGACATCCTGAATTCAGACTTGTAACCTACCAAACCATGTAAAGATAGTTTCTCTTTTTAAAGCCATCCACCTGTGATATTTCTGTTGGAGCAGTACCAGAGGACTGACACACAGCGCTAGACGACCAAGACAATTGTGGAGGATGAGAATTCCAGAGCACTTAATTGTCCTCATGAGGAAACTACATGGGTGAAGAGGTAGGCATTCAATCAGAAGGAAGCAAGGCAAAGTGTTTATTTTTTTATTTTTATTTAACATAACTGAGTGAAAGTGTACATTCACATGTAAATTTACATGCCCCCCTATATGCAGCTTCCACTGCTCTCCCTGTCCGGTGACTGCACACTATTCCTCTCTGCTCCATACATGTCTCATCCTCCCAACAGTCTCCTTTCCCCTCCTCTCCGTCCACTCCCCTTCCTCCAGCCAGAGGTCAGCAAGATGATATCCTATAGATGCATAGAACCATAAAGTGCTTCCAATATATGGTTACTCTGCATTGCCAAATCCATTCCATTCCTGTCCAAAGAGTGGACCTTTGTTATAATTTATGGGAAAGGGGAGCATCAGGGCCGGGGGCCATGCTCTCAGAGGAACCCCAAAACCGCTGGACCATCAATTGAGGTCTTTTAGTAGAGATCTCACGATGTACCTCTTTTTATTCTTGTGTTGCCAGTGAGGCTCCTCTCTGTGAGCTCCGTCATGGCTATCACTGGTGGTGGCCGGGCACCATCCGGTTCTTCCGGTCCCAGGTCGATGTAGGCACCCACTCTTGTGGGTCTCTAAGGCAAAGTGGTTTATAATAAGCAAAGGTGTGATTCAGTGTTTTAAGCTTTCATCATCCTTTTTCAATCTGTATACTGAGCAAATAATTTGAGAAGCTGGACTACATATAGAAGTAACAGGCACGAAGATTGGAGGAAGGCTCATTAACAACGTGCAGTATATGGATGACACAACCTTCCTTGCTGAAAGCAAAGAGGGCTTGAGGCACATACTGATGAAGATCAAAGACTACTGCTTTCAGTATGCATTGCATCTCAACATGAAAAAAACAAAAATTTAAATCAACACATTGCATTGGGCAAATCTGCTGCAAAAGACCTCTTTAAAGTGTTGAAAAACAAAGATGTCACTTTCAGGTATGAGGAAAACCTAACCTAAGCTGTGTTTCTTTCAGTTGCATCATATGCATGTAAAACCTAGCCACTGAATAAAGAAGACTGCAGAAGAATTGATGCTTTTCAACTATGGTGATGTCAATGAACTTTGAATATGCTGCAGACTGCCAGAAGAATGAACAAATCTGTTTTGGGAGAAGTTCAGCCAGAATGTTTCTTAGAAATGAAGATGACGACACTTCATCCCATGTATTCTGGATGTGTTATCTGGGCGGAGGACCCGTCCTTTGAGAAAGATACCATGCTTGGTAAAGTAGAAGGCCAGCAAAAAAAAAAGAAACAGAAAAAAAGAGAAGACTTTCAATGAGGTAGATTGATAGGGTGCCTGCAACTATGGACTCACGCATAATAGAGATTGTGAGGATGGCGCAGTACCAGTTAGGGTTTTATTCTGTTGTACACAGGGTCCAGGTGAGCTGAAACCTACTTAAGGGCACCTAACAACAAGATAACAATTTGTTCTACACAATCCTTAGAACTTTGGTGAATTTCAGTGGTTAGTGATGGTTAGTTAGTCTCTGGTAAGGATCATGGTTTCTTGCTCACAACTTCTACTGAGAACGTGAGGGAAGCCAATTTCCAATCAAGTCCTGCCACACGCACTGCACGCAGGCCCTCAAGTGATCAGATGTGATCTCTTAAGTTTTCTGACAAGACCTGATATGAAAGATTAATGAGACATGTGGCCATTAGTTCAAGCTACTCTATAGATGGTTACAGACAGCAAGGGTCTCCTGCTGTTCTGTCTGGGATCAAGTTTAAGAATATAAAGTATTGCACTTGCTACATTTTTTTTAATTGTATTTATACAAGAGTAGGATGAGATATTACATTACCTTCAACCTTTAATTTCACTAGTGAAAACCCATTACTATCACTTATAACACTATCGTTACTGTCTGGTGTTGATGAAAGCAGTTGATACACTTGTAGGAGTCACCTCAGGAGTGTGGCCTATGAGTCACAGACTTTTGTTCACTAGCTACCACTGGTGGAGTGAGTGTTCCCCATAAGGTAACAGATCACTAAGATTAAACTAGAAGTAGCAAGAAGTCTATGGTGAAGTATTTAAATATAAACTACAGATCAGATGGCAATCATACTTAGAATTAAGAAAAGTGCTATAACTATAACCTGAATAAAAATAAGGTATCCTTGTGCTCTGTTTCGCATAGTACACAAGCTGTGTATAGCACTGGATTTAAGGACACAGCTATGAAAAACAAAGGACTAATTAAAAAAGATTAAAAGGTAGGCTAATGTGGAAATTCTCCAAGTGGTAAGAACATTTCTAATGTATATTCAGACTTCTTAAAATCCTCCTTTCTATCTTTGCCCCTCTCCAAATATACCTCATGCATAGAGCTGGTTCCCAAAGAGTTTTCTGTCAACTTCCGATTCCAAATATTCTTCCAAATCCAGATTGTTTCTTGTCTCCTCTGACTTTTCTTTCATCTCATAATTATTTTTCCATTTCTTTTTCTTATAAAGCTGAACTTTCCTGCTCATTTCTCATAACCCTGACGTCTAGATAGTAAACCACAGAAGTGTGGGGGTGCGTCAGGAGTTAGGGAGAAATGCGGGACCCACATGAGCGTTGTTGGACAAAGCGAACAGTGTGAATATTCAAAAATCACATTTTCCTTCTTTTTATAATTTATTCAAACTCCAGCTTTACGAGTGAGTGTGATATCTCTTTGTATGGATTATTCAAGTCTGACTCCTTCTCTTAGTCCCCTCCCGCTCCTGTTGCTACCACATTTTACCATGGTTACTATTAAAACATGTTTTTGTATTTCAGAATTACAGTAGCAACAAAATACATGCTGTTGGAATTATTACAACTTTTAACCACCAATGCAGTTATTATTTTTACTTGTGCTTGAAGAAGTAAAAGAAGAAATCATAGCAATAGAGTTTGTTTCAATAAGACCACTACAACTATTTAAGCTTATTGGAAATGATGAAAATAGCAATAGGAGTCCTGTAACTATGTAAATATTCTACTCAGAGAAAGTGAACCTTTGGTTTCTCTGAGAGTGCGAGTCAGGTTATTTGACCTGGTAATTACTCAGACGTAAGAAATAAAGATGGAGAATCCTTGGTTTCATTCCACTTCTTCATTGATCACATGGAATGGAATGTCTAGAGGAGGAAAATGGTTTTCCAACAACTAAACTAGCCTATTATTGGCAGATCCAGGAGCAGAAGCTGGTGCTCTTTCTTCCTTCTCAAGTTGTCTCCTTCCCAGATTTGGTCTGGCAGAAGATGTCTTGATTTGACTGGGACAAAATAACTCAGAAATGGAATAGAATTTCTGTGCAAACACGGAATTGAGTTTTGTGTAATTGGGAAATCGTGAATGAAAAAAAATAAATGAAGAGTGTGTCCTCATGTAGCAGAACGCAATTTGGCATCTGTCCTCCATTTCGTCTGCTCATGTAAAGTGAAGCCAGGGCACATCTCCTGGGCTATTGCTGTTAAGCTACCCAGTAGCAGCTGGGAAACTTTGTGACTTCCTTGTCCTGCCAACCTTTGGTTAGCAGGTGTAGCACTTAACCACTTTGCCACCAGGGCTGAGGCCTGGAGGCATGGGTAAGTAGACATCCATTAATTCATATATGCTGGGAAGAGTCCCTGTTCAAAAAACTCCTACCGACACTAGTGTCCTAGGGCTGCCAAAAAAAGAAAAAAAATATAAAAGATTAAAAAATAAAAATACCACGAGGTGTAAGAGGAAGTGACATGGGAGTGTCAGTCAGGAAATCAAATAAAGTATTGGGCAAATCTGTTGTGACGAACCTCTTGGAAGTGTTAAATAGCAAAGATATCAGTCTAGGAACTAAGCTGTGCCTAACTCAAGCGATGATATTTGCAATTGCCTTGTGTGCGTGAGGAAACTGAAAAGAAAAAAAAGAGAGAGAACAAATCTGTCTTGGAAGAAGTACGACCAGAATGTCCCTTGGAAGCAAGGATGGTGTTTTAGTCAGCTAGGGCTGCTGTAACAGAAATACTGCAGATGGATGGCTTTAACAAAGGAAGGTTTATTCTTACACAGTCCCGTAGGCTACAAGTCCATATTCAGGGTGTCCACTCCAGGGGAGGCTTTCCCCTTGTCAGCTCTGGAGGAAAGTCTGGTATTGCATCAGTCTTTGTCCAGGGAGCGTCTTGCACACTCCTCCTTTCTGTTCCATACATGTCATATGCTCTTAACAATCTCCTGTTGCCTCCTCTCCACCCTCTCCACTCTCCTCTACTAAGGGGCCAGTAGGATGACATCCTATAGATGCATAGAACCATAAGGTGCACACACAATGTGGTCACTTCGTGTCACTGAGTCCAATCCATTCCTGTCTGAGGAGTTAACCTCACTAACAATTTATGAACAGGGGCAGTAGCATGTCTAGGGGCCATGCTCCCAGGGGAGGCCCCAGGCCTTCAGACCATCAGTTGTGGTCTTTTAGTAGAGTTCTCAGGGTGTACCCCTTTTTATTCTCGTATTGCCACTGGAACTCAACTTTGTGAGCCACATCATGGCTGTCACTGGTAGTGGCCGGGCACCATCTGGCTCTTCTGGTCACATGCTGATGTAGTCACCCACTCACATAGGTCTTTCTGTGCTCTCGGTTCTCTTTCCCCCTGTCATTTTTGTTCTTGGTGATTATCTGTTCTTGCTGAGTTGGGACGATTTGGTGTACCTCAGGTGGCAGCTTGCTAGCTTTTAAGACCCCAGACACCACTCACCAGTATGGGGTGGAGAAGACTCTCTTAGCAACAGGCTAGTTATGGTAATTGGTTTCTATGTTCTCTGAGAGCACTGTCCCCGGCCCCCCGCCCCTGCTACTCTGTCCTTGCAATATTGGGTTAAGATAGGAGGAGTATTCACGTAATGTTGAAGTCCAGTTAAATTGATTTTCTTTCTAATGTGTGCTGTCACTAATTTCACCCAACCAAATTTCTATCAACTGTCTAATCTGTAACCAGCCCTCTCCTTTCCTTTCTCCCCTCCCTTGCAGCCATCAAAGAGTCTTTTCCTCTGTACATGAGTCTGTTTTTAAGTCCTTACAGTAAGGGTCTCATACAATATTTGTCCTTGTGCTGCTGACTAATTTCACTCAGCAAAATGTCTTCCAGTTGAAACCAAGTTATGAGATGCTTCCTAAAATCATCATTGTTCTTTATCATGGCATAGTGTTCTATTGAATATATATACCATAGTTTATTTATCCATTCCTCTGTTGTTGGGCATCAGGGTTGATTCCATCTTTTTGCTATTGTGGACTGTGCTGCAATAAACTTTCGTGTGCATGTACCTGTTCGTGTGACTGTCCTTGCATCTGCAGGATATATTCCAAGCAGTGGGATTACTGGGTGAAATGGTATATGTATTTCCAGCTTTTTAAAGAAATGCCAGATTGCTTTCCAAAGAAGTTGTACCATTTTGCAATCCCATCAGCAGTGTAGGAGCATTCCAATTTCTCCATAGCCTCTCCAACTTTGTTGTATTGTGTTTTTTTGGATCATGGCCAATCTTGCTGGGGTATCTCATTGTAGTTTTGATTTGAATTTCTTTAATAGCTAACGATCGTGAGGATTTCCGCATGTGTCTTCTGACTCTCTGGATTTCTCTTTACAGAAGTGTCTGTCCATCTCCTTGGCCATCGCTTAATTGGGTTACTTATCCTTTTCTTGTTGATATTTTGTAGTACCTTGTAGATTATGGAGATCAGACCTTGGTCTGACATGTAGTTGCCAAATATTTTTTCCCATTCTGTAGGTGGTCTTTTAATTTTTTTGATAAAGTCTTTGGATGAGCAAAAGGGTTTGATTCTTAGTAGTTCCCATTTATCTATTTTCTCTTCTGTTGATTGTGCTTTGTCAGTTTTTGAAATCTAAGTTGTGTATTAAAACTTCCATTGTTGATCCTATTTTTTCTTGGATGAGCTTTATTGTTTTAGATTTGATATTTAGGTCTTTTATCCAGTTTGAGTTGGTTTTTATATAACGTGTGAGATATGGATCTTCTTTAAATTTTTTTTGCAGATTGATATCCAATTTTGAGAGCATGATTTGTTAAAAAGACTATTTTTATCCTAGTTTAAAATCTTGGGGTCTTTGTTGAATATCGACTGTTCATAGGAGGATGGTGACATCTCTGGGGTCTCAACTCTGTTCCATTGGCCTATATGTCTGTTTTTTACCAGTATCAGGCTGTTTTGACTACTGTGGCAGTGTAATAGTCTCTAAAGTTGGGTAGTGAGAGGCCTCCCAGTATGTTCTTCTTCTTCAGTGCTGTTTTACTTATCCAGGGTTTCTTCCCTTTCCAAACAAAGTTGGTAGTTTGTTTCTCCATCTCATTAAAAAATGTCACTGGAATTTGTATTGGGATTGTATTATATATTTAGATTGCTTTGGGTAAAATAGAGATTTTCACAATGTTAAGTCTTCCTAACCATGAGCAGGGCAGGTTTCTCCATTTATGGAAGTCTCTCTTAGTTTCTTGTAGCAAGGTCTTGTAAAGGTCTTTGTAAAGGTATCTTATTTCTCTAGTTAGATTTATTCTTAGGTATTTCAGCTTCTCGGGGGCTAAAGTAAATGGTACTGGTTTGATTTCTTCCTTAATAATCTCTTTGTTGGTATAAAGGAATCCTATTGATTTACTTACGTTTATCTTGTACCCTGAGACTGCTGAACTCTTCTATCAGTTTGAGTAGTTTACTTACGGATTCTTTAGGATTCTCTGTGTATACAATCATATCATCCGCAAATGGGGAGATTTTTACTTTGTCAATGTGGATGCCCCTTATGTCTTTGTCTTGTCTAATTGCTCTGGTCAGAACTTCTAGTACAACATTGACTAGGAGAGGTGAGAATGGGGATCCATGTCTAGTCCCCGTTCTTAAGGGAAATTGTTTCACTATCTCTCCATTCAGGATGATGTAGGCATTTGGCTTTGTATAAATGGCCCTTATTGTGTTGAGGAATTTCAATTCTATTCCTATTTTGCTGAGAGTTTTTAGCATGAGTGGGTGTTGAACTTTGTCAAATGCCTTTTTGGCATCAATAGACAAAATCAGGTGATTCTAGTCTTTTGTGTTATTTATGTGGTTGATCACATTGTTTTTCTGATGTTGAACTGGCCTTGCATCCCTGGTGTGAATCCAACCTGGTCATGATGAATTATTTCTTTTTTGATATGTTGTTGAATTCTATTAGCAAAGATTTTGTTGAAGATTTTTACATCTAGGTTTATGAGTGATACTGGTCTCTAGTTCTCCTTTTTTGTTGGATCTTGCCCTGGCTTTGGTATCAGGGCTATGCTGGCTTCATAGAATGAATTTGGAAGTATTCCATTCCTTTCTATGCTGTGAAATAGTCTCAGTAGTATTGGAGTTAACTCTTCTCTAAAAACTTGGTAGAATTCTGCTGTGAAGTCATCTGGGCCCAGGCTTTTTTCGGTTGGTAGTTTTTTTATGACTTTTTCAATCTCTTCCTTTGCGATAGGTTTATTAAGTTGTTCTGTTTTACCTTGTGATAATTTTGGTAGGTGATACGAATCAAGGAATTTGTCCATTTCTTCTAGGTTTTCAAAGTTTTTAGAGTACAGTTATTGTAATATTCGGTTATGATATTTTTGATTTCTGTTGAATCTGTTGTGACATCTCCCATCTCATTTTTTATTCAGGTTATTTGTTTCCTTTCCTGTTTTCCTTTAGCAAATTTAGCCAATGGTTTGTCAATTTTGTTGATCTTTTCAAAAAACCAGCTTTTGGTCTTAACAAATTTTTCAATTATTCTTCTGTTCTCTAATTCATTTCATTCTGCTCTAATCTTTTTTTATCTGTTTTCTTCTGGTGTCTAAAGGGTTTCTCTGTTGCTCTCTTTCTACTTTTTCAAGCTGTATGGTTAATTCTTTGGTTTGGGTTCTTTCTTCCTTCTGGATGTGTGCATTTACTGAGATAAACAGACCTCTGAGCACTGCTTTGGTTGTATCCCATTGGTTCTGGTAGGAACTGTTTTCATTCTCATTTGAATCCATAAATTTCTTTATTTCATTCTTGATTTCTTCTATAACCCATGGCTTTTTGAGCAAGATGTTGTTCAATTTCTGAGAGTTCTGGTTTCTATCTATGTTTTCTTCTGCTATTGATTTCAAGTTTTATGGCTTTATGGTCTGAGAAGGTGCTTTGCAGTAATTCAATGGTTTGGATTTTGTTGAGACTTGCTTCATGTCCCAACACATGATCTATTCTGGAAAATATTCCTGGTGCACAGGAGAAGAAGGTGTAGCTATCTGCTGTTGGATAGAAAGTTCTGTATATGTCCATCAAGTCTAGTTGGCTAATTGTGGCAGTAAGATCTTCTGTGTCTTTACTGAGCTTTTTTCTAGAAGATCTGTCCAATACTGAAAGTGTAGTGTTGAAGTCTCCCACTATTATTGGGGAGTTATCTATCTCATTTTTGAATGTAGTCAGTGTTTCTTTGACGTATTTAGAAGCTCTAGTATTGGGTGCATAAACATTTAATATTGTTAAGTCCTGCTTGTGTGCTGAACCTTTCAGCAATAAATAGTGGCCATCCTTGTCCACGATGGTGGATTTTACATTAAAATCTATTTTGTCTGAGATTAGTATTGCCGCATCTGTTCTTCTTTGTATATTGTTAGCTTGGTATAGATTCTTCCATCCTTTAATTTTCAGTTTGTTCATGTCTTTAAGTCTAAGGTGAGTTTCTTGTAAGCAATGTATAGATGTGTCATATCTTTTGATCCAAGATGTCACTCATTGTCTCCTTACTGGAGCATTCAGTCCATTTACATTAAATGTAATTATTGATAGCTATGTGTTTAGTGCTGTCATTTTGATGTATTTATTTTTGTGTTGATGTTTTCTCTCTTGCTCTTAATATTCTGTTCTGGGACATTTTTCTTTATGGGTTGATTTTTCAGCACTTTCACTGTTGGTTTTGTGTTTGTTGAGACTCCTGTATTATGTTTCTTGTTTTGATATGTTTCATCTTTATTATCCTTTGTGGTCACCCCTGTGATCCCCCTTAATAATCTATATTTAAACCCAATTTTAACTTCTGCATAGCTTATTAACTCACTCTCCATCTGGAAGAACTATCGCTACTGAAGTATATCGCTCTCTTTAATGTGGTGGTATCATAGTTTTCATGATATGATCACTAGATCCCTTCTTTTAATGTAACAACTTTGGTTGAGTTTTACACCTTCCCTAACTGAGTAGGTTTCTGGATAATGTGTCCTGTATTGTTTCCTAAAATACAGAGTTAATGGTTTTGGTTTTCTAAGTCAAGAGCTTATTTCAGTATTTCTTGTAGCTTTGGTTTGGTTTTTACAAAGTCTCTGGGCTTCTGTTTATCTGCAAATGTCTTAATTTCATTTTCATATTTGAAAGACAGTTTTGCTGGATATATAATATAATTCTTGATTGGAAACTTTTCTCATTTAAGGGTTTGAATATGCCATCCCACTGCCTCCATGCCAACATCGTTTCTGCTGAGAAGTCAGACGAAAACCTACAGGGTTTCCCTCTGAATGTTAGCTTTGCTTTGAGTCTCGCTGCCATTAAGAGTTTCTGCTTATGTTTCATTTCATTAAGGTTGATTACAAGGTGTCTTAGTGTCTTTCTCATGGTGACCCTAGGGTTGCCATGAGTCAGATCCGACTTGATGGCACTTGGCCTGGCTAGCTTTTAGTGCCTTTCTTTTTGGGTCTATACTGTGTGGTGTTTGATATGTATTTTGGATATCTATATTCTCTTCTTTCATAATTTCAGTGAAGTTTTCTGTCAGCAACTCAACAGTAGTATTCTCTGTGTTTTCGGGTGTCCCTCCCTGTTCAGGAACCTGAATAATCATAGAGTTTTCCTCTTGATAGGTCCCACATGTTTCTTAATGCTTCTTCGTTTTTCTTGTTTTTTTTTTCTCTGATTTCTCCTCATAAATGCTGGTGTCAGTAGATGTGTCTTCCAAGTCAGAAAGTCTATTTTCCAGTTGTTTAATTCTGTTCTCTTGGCTTTGAATTGAATTTTCTAATTCTTTAATTTTGTTATTGATCTGTCAGATTTCAGGATGCTGGTGTTCCATCAGTTTGAACAGCTCGCTTAATTTTTCATTTTGCTCTGCTGTATTTTGTATAATGTCTAGGAAGTCTCCATATATAATTCTGTCATACTTGACTGCTGAAAGTTTCAGAAAAACTTCTTCATCTGGGAAGTTCTTTGGTACTTTCCTTTGGGAGCTTTCTGGAACTACGGATGGATTTTTCTTTAAGTATGTCACCTGAGTTTGCTACTTTTTGGTCATCTAGAAGTTGTTTAGTTTCTCTTGTGTTGCCTTAATGAGCTGAGTGCAGTCTGAGAAGAAAGTTGATCACCAGTCACCTCTACGTACTCCAGTGACTGGGACCAGAGGACTCACTGGGATAGCAAGCTCCACTTCCTGGCTGGCAAAGACATGGCCCTACTTATAGAGTCACTTAGGGGCTGTCAGCTGACCCTATGTTGTGGGTCAGTAAATGCTGGAGGAGACGCCATCAGGCTGCACCACAGTTATTTCTCTAGGTAGTCTTATTTTGAAAGGTAAAAGCTATCTGACAGCTTCCAAAATCAGTCAGGCTGTCAAGTGGGCAAGCCCCTCTTTCAAGCTGGCAATGGAGGCACCTCTATATCCTTCTCCAGATGCTGTGATCTAGTTCAAAGTATGGACAAGCTACTGTCCTGCTGTCATCTGCTGCTGGACCACACCGAAAGACCATATTGTGCTAAACATAGCTTTTCTGCTGGGAAAGTGCTCCCCAGGCTGGCACTGCCTCCTAGCCTGGGAATTAGCCCCCTGCTGAGGCCTCCCTTTTTGTAACTCTGCCTCCCAGTTGAACAAGATGGCATCCCACACAAGCTTTCCTACCCTCTGTGAAATGGCCAAATCAGTGGCAGAGGTTCAGAAAGACAGGTTGGAGGAGTTGAGGTGCTCAGAGTCCAGACCAGCACTCTCAAAACATGGCTACTTCACCCAGTGGTTGCATCAGTAGTGTGGCTGAGCTTTGCTGCCAGTTAAGCCCAACTGCCACCACCAGCTAAAAAGAAGAAAAGAAGTTAAAAATGCCAGTTACCTTCAGTCTGTTAGAGCCTGCCATTCAACAAGGGTGGGGGTCAACAGCAGAGAAATAGTTTCCTGTTGAGTAGCATGTAGACCAAATCGACAGTCCTATGTGTGTCCTAGGGCTCACTGGGTGTCCATAAGCTTTCATTTTAATTATCAATCCAGGCCTTAGTTTTCAGAGGGAATTAAGGAAACGTGTGTCTAGTCTGCCATCTTGACTCTTCCCCCTTTTATTTCATTTTTGACAATTTCCAATTTTCCTAGATACGTACTTTGTAATTCCATTTTCTGATTATTAATGAATATTTGCAGCTGTTGCTTCTCATTTTTAGTTGTACCATGTGAGCAAATGAAGCTCCTGAAAGCTTGACTTTATCCATGTCATTAAGGTAGACTCTACTTTGGGGAGGCAGCTGTTCCTCAGTCATCTTCTGAGTGCCTTCCAACCTGGGGTTCTCATTCTCTGGCGCTATATCTGATGAAGTTCTCCTGCTATCCAGAAGGTTTTCACTGACTGATTCTTTTCAGAAGTTGACTGCTGGGTCCTTCTTTCTAGTCTGTCTCAGTCTGGAAGCTCAACTGAGACCTGTCTGTCATGGGTGACTCTGCTGGTATCTGAACACTGTTGACATAGCTTCTATCATCACAGCAACATGCAAGCTGACACCAAGACAAACTGACAAATGGGGGTGGCAAAGTAGAAGGTCAGCATAAAAGAGGAAGATCTTCAATAAGCTGGACTGCCCTAGTGCCTGCAACAATGAGTGTAAGCATAATAATACTTGGGAAGATGGTGCACCATTTTGCTCTGTTTTGTATAGCATCACTGTGAGTCAGAACCAACTCAAGGATAGCAAACAACAATAAGAACATTAATCACACAGGATTAGGATGCAGACTTCTCCAGTATGAACTGATGTTAATGCAGCTAATAACATTGTCAAATACCCATTTCCGAACACGGTTACATTCACAGGTGCACGAGTTAAAACATCAACAGGTCTTTTTAGAGGACACAGTTCATTCTAGCATAGGTGAGCCACCAATCCCTGCAGTGTCACTATCAGCAACTGAGCTTTTCCTCTCAGCTCAGGAAGATGGAGAAAGGACTCTGCAAAATGACTACCTCAGCAGAGTTAGAAATGGGCATGCTTGAAAGGAGTAAATGGAGTTTTTTTAAAGACATTTTTATGGTGTCACTATCTTACTGAAATTTTACCTCAAATATTGAGAAATCAAGAATATTCAATTTTTGCAGATCTCATTGCATATCCAGTATGCCTCTTCCTCTTCATAAAAATCCCCTGCCACTGAGTTGATTCCAAAACATAAACAGACCCTATAGACAGAGTAGAACTGCCCATAGCGTTTCCAAGGAGCATCTAGAGTATTTGAACTACTTACTTTGGTTATCAGCCATAGCACTTAACCACTATGGCACCAGGGTTTCCCCTCCTCCTAAAGTTATTGGCATTTGCCACTGAGTGAACTCTGACTCACAGAGATCTTCTGTATAATAGAACAAAGTGTTGCCCAGTCCTGTGCTATCTTCCTGATCATTGGTACGTTTGAACGTTTTCTGGCTATTGTACCAGTCCAGCTCATTGAAGATTCCCCTCGTCTCCACTGACTTCGTACTTTATCAAACATGATGTCCTTTTCTAGTGATGTGGTCTTTCCTGAAGAACTACCTCACTTACCCTTTTATGCAGATGCTTTCACACAACACTTACCATCCAGAAGATGGGTCAGTAGCTGCACCAAATCTCTTATAAAATTTCCTGTATCCATTGCTCAGGAGATTCAGGAGTGTGGCCCACACAATTCCCATATAGAAGGAGCCCAAGGTTTGGCTTTTCTGAGACTTAGTGGCTATGAATGCTCTTCTGCAGGCAGCTGCATCATTCAACCCCATAGACCTCTCATTATATTGTACCAAAAAATGTTATCATCTCTGTGAACTTTTGCCACTTCCCTGGCAGGGTTAGAAGGTTAGCAGAGATGGTCTCTGTCTTGGGGACCTCTTGAGAGCATCATTCATCCTCTATAATAATACTGATCACATTTCTTGAGCACATCCTCTATGTTAGACATCTTCCTGTATGCTCTATTTACAAAATACCTTTCAATAGTCTCCAGAATGCCCTGAGGCGATGCTGTTTTTCAGGTGAGGAGGAAGACTCAGGAAGGTCAGTGTACATGTTGTTATCCAACCAGTGTGAAATGAAACCAAGATTCAAACCCAGGCTAATCTGGCACATTTTCTCTTGCATGCTAGATATATTCCCACTGTGGCTTCTCCATCATTCTGCCATTTAATCAAGCAGCATCTGAAATGACAAACTATGTCTAATCCATCTTTGAATCTGCAGAACTCAGCATGCTGCCTGACTCACATAGGAGACACTCAGTAAGTGTCCAAATTGTTACTAATTAGTAATTTAGCTGCATTAAAGAGCAATACCCAGGGGAAGAATGGTGTTGAAGAGGGCTTGTTAATCTTCATTTAAGATGTAATGACTTCCACGTTGCTAAATGCAGTTTTCAAGTCTCAGGCATCATCTTGTTTGGCCATTGGCATTTTGAACAGTTGATGGCTCCCTTGTAACCTTTTCTGCATTTGACCCTATCCTCTCTTGTTTTTCTTTTCCTTCAGGGCCACTTCTTGACCTTGTTGGCTCCTTCTCCCACAACGCCCTATTACTGGATTGCCCTTGGTGCTCTCCTTGGCCCTCAGTCCTCGTGAGCTGACTTACTGAAAGATCTCAGTCAGCCTTATGGCAGTGAGAAATGACAAAGTGAAGATCCTGTAAGTTATCAGGAACCTGGCAGGCAGCCCAGAGTGAGAAGCAGCCCAGAATCTCAGGTCCCAGTGGAGCGGCTGCCGAGAAGGAACCTCCTGGTGACTGTGTTACAGGTTGGGTAGTCTTTACTCTTCTGGTAATTCTAAATAACAATAATCACTGCTGTCTATAAGTGCTTACTGTGCACCCTTGGTCTCCTGTTAAATGTTTTCCCACTTGATAATGTTGAATTTCGGCAGCAACAATCTAGAAATCTTCCCTCTGTTTTGTCTTCAAGGAAGTGATTAACTGCAAAGGACCACCCTGCCCACATTTTCCAAGAATTGCATTACCTCCTTTTTCTTACTCATGACTCTCTAGAATGTTTCCAATTTCTAATTCTGTCAAGAGAATTCTGTAGCCACTACCTGTAAGCACCCTAGTCCCGTAAGAGTGATATTACCCCAAACCTGGCGTGGGAGAGAAACTTTTTATGTGATGTAATTTTCAACTTCCTTCTGGGGAGAAAATACCATTCCAATACAATATTTTAAGTAATTTTGGTAAATTTTAATAAGGCTAAATCTTCTTGTAAGAAACCAGTCATCCATTCTGCTGACTGATGTTCAAAAATATGCTAATCAAATGTTGGTTTTTGTCTGTGTTTTCTTACAAAAATTTCCTCTAAAGGCTGCATCTTTGACCAGATTACTAGAGGCTTTTGCCCTTGCAGCAGCAAGAATGAATAGACCCTGACAAATGATCATAACTAAACTGTCTAACCCTCCATTGTCGGCCCTACCCCCTCCTCCTCTGTTCCATGACAAGTGTGTGTAATAGACTTAGTTCGGGCTACTTCCTATTTCTGTGAGTCAAGGTACTGTTCCACAGAGCTTCTTGTAGCAGTGAGTCTATACATCCCTGCTTTATCACCCTGCTGTCTCTCATCAGTCTCACACCAATTAGTCAGGGTGTTTCCAGCATCTGGGAGAGTTTCAGCTGCTTCACTCAGGCATCCACTTGACCAAGTGGCTGCTTTCTTCCTGGATCAGAAAATCTCCAAGTGCATTTCATTGTGGTTAACCCATTGCTACTGAATCTATTATGACTCATAGCAATTTTGTAGGGCAGAGTAGAAGTACCCCATAGGTTTCCAAGGCTGTAAATCTTTGTGGAAGCAGGCTGCTACATTCGCATTTTCGATCAAGCACCATGGTTTTCAAACAAGTGCAAGTGTTGTGGAAGGCAGAACAAGAAAATCAGATAGCTGCTAATGTGTTACCTCTATCCTTAGGAGCATTTGATGAGAAAAACCCATATAATAAAAAAGACAGGAAAGAAGGAAGAAAAAGGAGGAAACAACAAGAGGGATGGGAAGAAAGGCAACAGCCAACACCAGCAGCATTTGTAACTGTCAATACTGACTCAGAGGGACCTTGTAGGACAGAGTAGAATTGCTCCGCAGTGTTGCCAAGGCAAACTGCCACATCTTTCTCCCACGGTGGCTGGTGGGTTCAAATACCAACCTTTCACTCTAGATCAATGTGTTGGCTAGACTAGGTTCCATCCGGTTTCTCTATGGGTGGATTCTTTCTTGTCCCTCTCAGCTTCCCATAGCTCCAGGTATTCATTGGCTTGTAGATGTACATTTACCAGACCATCCTTTCTGTCTCTATTTCTCTGTATCTCTTCTCTTTTCTAAAGACACCATTCAGATGAAATAAGGACTCACTCTACTTCTGTATGCATGGCTACTTTGAGTTGGAATCACCTTGATAGCTGTCCTTTTTACTTTTTTAAAATACTCCCGTATGGGAACCTTGTTGGCATAGTGGTTAAGTGCTGCAGCTGCTAACCAGCAGTTTGAATCCACCAGATACTACTTGGAAACTCTATGAGGCAGCTGTATTCTATCCTACAGGGTCTCTGTGAGTCAGAATCAACTTGACAGCAGTGGTTTTTATACTTCTGTATGGACACCTTGGTGGCTTAGTGGCTAAGTGCATTGCTGCTAAGCAAAATGTTGGCAGTTTAAATCTACCAGGCACTCCTTGGAAACTCTATGTGGACAGTTCTACTCTGTCCTGTAGGGTCACTATGAGTCATAATTGAGTGAACAGCAATGAATTTTGTTTTTTAATTATATTCTTGTATGGAAGCCCTGGTAGCACAGTGATTAAGAGCTATGGCTGCTAACTGAAAGGTTGACAGTTCAAATCCACCAGGTTCTCCTTGGAAATTCTGGGGCTACTACTCTGTTCTATAGGGTCACTGTGAGTCAGAATCAATTCAGTGACGATGCGTTTTATTCTTCTATGGCCTCAACTTAAGTGACATGTGAGCCTTGTGCTGCTTGGCACTTAGTTATCCCTACTGTTGTTTGAAGGCTCTTCTAGACTGGTCTGTCCCAGGCATCAGCACAATCAAAACCCAAACCCAAACCAAACCCATTTCCATTAAGTCAGTTCTGACTCATAGCAACCCTACAGGACAGGGTAGAACTGCCCTGTGGAGTTTCCAAGGAGTGCCTAGAAGATTGAACTGCTGACACTTTGGCAGGGTCAGCAGCAGCACTTAGCCTGTACACCACCAGGGTTTCTGGCATGGGAAGAAGTCTTTGAAAATGGTAAGGAAGTTGCCTCAGAAAACCATAGGCTTCTTGAAGCCTCTTGATTAAGGTATTGGCCCTTTATCTTCTTATATCTGCTCCTAGGAGTGTTGTGAGAATTTAAGGAGCTAATTTATGAAAAGCATCCAAGCAATTAACGTAGCAAACCTTGATGGCTGTAGTGGTTAAGTGCTATGGCTGCTAACCAGAAGTTGGCCCTTCAAATCTGCCAGGTGCTCCTTGGAAACTCTGTGGGACAGTTCTACTCTGTCTATAAGGTTGCTATGGGTCAGAACTGACTTGACAGCAGTGGGTTTGGGTTTTTGACTAGCACATAGTAAACTCACAAAAATGATATCTACTGTTATTACCCATAGCAATAAAGACCAGACTATCAAAGACAAATAGTAATTTGTATATGTATTTATCAAAGGAAAGAGATTTAGGGAATGAGAAACCATTGTGGTTGGACTTCTCAGAGAAGGTGGCATCGGGCAGAAGGACTTTTAGATGGTCTCTCAGAATGTTGAGAATCCTGCGAGCCAAGAAGAGAAGGAGACATGTTCAGTGGGCTAGTTGCAAGGGCTGAACATGAGAAGAACAAAAGCCCAGAGGAGGAAAGTTCATGGGGGGCTGAGGAAATGATAAATTCTACCTTTGCACCTCCAGTTGGAGCAGGAAAAGAAACCGGAGAAAAGATTTTGGTGTGACATTGAAAACAGCAGTCTTATGACACTTGAGTGAAGGGAGAAGAAGTAGTCCCTTGAAGCTAAAAGAAAGTGAATGGTGGAAGACAACTCCAAAAACTGGCATCACGGAAGAACTATTTCTCCCAGCCCTAATTGTTTCCCAATGAGTCATAGGTTCTCCTGGAGGCTGAGCATGAGGGTGTGAGGTCTGAGGGGATACTGCTTACTTAGCAAACAGTAGTATGTCTGCACTAGTGAAACCTGAAAAAAGATCAATGTGAAAAGTTAAATTAAAATTTAGAAACTCCACAAACTGAAATAAGACCTTTTATATTATATCCCCAAATAGGAAAGCTTCTCTGTTCAGTAATTAAGCAACTGTTACAATGAGAGCTAGCAAAACTCTGTAGCTGCATTAGTATAGCTGAGATTAGTGGAGGCTTTTGGTTAAAAACTCTTTCTTAGGAAGCCTGCCCCACATCCCAGTTCTTCCCTCCCCTGCACCCTCCTTGCTGCTAGGTGCCTCCTTCTTGGAGGTGTCTAAACCCAGAAGGTGAAGAAGCCTAGCCATGTATCTTTTAGATACCTGTTACCTTTAGATACCTGTTACCTTAACAAGATAAGTCCTCAGAGGCTTGGTCATCCCTCCCTTTCCTCTCATCAAGGGCAAGTCTAGAGAATGAGGCTGAGTAAAGATCATTGGGTTAAGAAAGGAGGGTATGGGGTGAACTTTACAAGGGCAATGTTAATAGATCCTGGAGGAGCAAAGGAACCAACAAGTTGCTCCACTAGAATGGTGAGCACATTCGTCCTTCCTCCCCAGCAGGGGCCTTCTACAACTCTTTCCAGTAGTGAGGGCTTCAAGAAATAACACCATGTTTTTTTTTCTTCCTCTTATTTGAAATGGAATGCACAGAAAATTTGGAAAATGCAGAAAGTTGCACACAAAGAATTGCTCATGGTCCCAGAACTCTGAAATTCTACTGCTAGCATTTTACTATGTGATACACTAACTTTTACCCCCCTGCATAATTCAATTAACAACTGACACAAAAATTTCTCCTTGGTGCTTGCAAGCAATGATCCAATATACAGCAATTGGTCTCCTATCTGGAGCAACAGAGGAAGAAGGAGAACCACAAACAGGAGGAGAAAATGGAATGCACGGCTAATCGCCTCCATCAACAGCTTTTTCATTTTGCCATGATCCTGGAAGAACTGGATAGTACCCAGCTACCATCATTGGACATTTTGATCAAAGATTCTGTGGAAGAATCCTGATTAGAAGGGAGAAAAATATGAAACAGAATTGCAAATTGTTGTAGAATACAGACTTTCTGGAGCCACTGAGGCTGGATGAACCATGGAAGTTATTGTGCTGTGACAGTCTTTAAACTTTAAACCAAAAATTTCTCCTGAAGTTGTCTTTAAGCCAAATAGTAGTTTAACTTAATCTGTAAAGAATGTTGGCTTTGTGCTATTTTAAAGAACTATCTGTATGGGATCAAATTGACAACAGCAAATCAAAAGTTAGACCCTAGGAGGCAGTGAGCTTGTGTTAATGTCAGAGGAACAATTAGAAAAAGGAGGATAAGAATGATTGCCCAACTTGAAGAATGTAATCAGTGTAACTGAATTGTACACATATATATTGTTGAATGTTCTGCTGTATATATTTTCAGCAACAACAACAAAATAAACTATTAAGAATTTCTCTTTGGAAAAAAAATTTTTTTTTCTTGAGGAAAAGTGATGCAGATTCAGGATTTAGAGTGGGGCAATGTCCTTCCCTTCAGTATGGAAAAGAAAAACATAGATGAGGGTTGGCAAAAATAATTCAGAGGAGAGGAAAGCTGCATAACACAGTAGCAGGTATTTCATGAACTATGTAAATGGATATTTTGGGGGTGCTGTTAGAAGATGTTAACTGCATGTCCAGTCACCACAGCAGCATAAATGTTGTATCAAGGAAGCTAGAGCTCAGGTGACCGTAATCAGCTGAAGATCATGAGAATCTACAGAAATCATATTACAAGGTTTTGAAACTCACAGACTGCAGTACAATCACAGGGGTGAATCAACCAACAATATTTAGAAATTTGGGAAGTGTGGTAAAATGAGCTCATTTACGTGGCATTCTTCTTTGGGTCTTTGGAAAAATAGCTTGAGATTTCTGTTTCACTAAGCTCTGAGGAGTTAACCTTGGCCCTAGTTTTCTACTCAGGAGGGCTTGTTATATTGTGTTCAAGTTGATTGACATTTCCTGGGTAAGCTGCAAACAACATGATTTGGTATTTTTTGTCTAGCCTGGGGCTGTAGTCTGCCGTGATTGGTCTATTTTATGCACCATGTAGGGATTGGGCAATTTACTATGCGAATTGAGTAACTTGAAGTTGATCCAGGGGATTGCTTATTCTGTGGCCTTGCTGGGAAGACCATGCCTTGAAATAGACAGAGGCAACCCTACAAAGGTTTTTTAGAGGAAAGGCATAAAGTAGAAAAGAGGAGAGGAACCTTCTAAAAAGAGCTGTAATGTGGGTCAAGTGTGGTAACAGTGAAGACAGTAAGAGGCCCAGAAAGGGTTCCAGTGGCAGAGTGAGCAGTGACAGTCCTGGAAGGCCCCTGCGGAAGAGCTGGCAGTAACTGCAGAAAGCTGCAGCTGGGCAAGCAGTTGAGAGAGCTGAGAAAGCTGCAGCACTGGCTATGAGCTGGGGCTAACTAGCGGTGGAGAAGCCAGCAGCAAGGAGGCCGAAGACAGAGAGGCCTGCGTGGCTGAGGTGGCTGTGACAGTGTTGAGTATGAACGTATGGGAAAAAACATAGTGTACGCAAGGTTTGGTGTTATCTGCAGTTTCAGGCATCCACTGGGGGTCTTGGACCATATCTCCCATGGATCAAAGGGGTATACTCTGCTTATTTAATAAAGTATGTAACCATGAGTATGTTCTGTGAGTTCTGTGTGTCCATTTCAATAAATCATTGAATGCAGCAAAGAAGTAGAGGGGAGTGAGGATGGTTGGTGTCAAAAACAATGAAAAAGTGAGAGTGGAGGTATGTCTGACTTCCACTTCATAGGAACTAGCTTTGTCCTGATCCTGATTTTAATGTCTCTAGAAGTTAGACAGTTTATAATGTGACAGCCTAGGGAGGGAGAACATATTATGGGGTAAATAAATGTCAGTGCTAGAAATTTGTCATTGAGATCATACTGTTGTTACATGCATATAGTTTTGATTATTATTATTCTTGTTTTTTAACTTTTTGGACATTTCCGTTGCTCATTAGTATATACAGTATACACATTCACGTATGTCTATATTTAGTATAGACTTATTTGTCAGTTTGTCATACAGTGGGAGCTTGTGTGTTGCTGTGATGCTGGAAGCTATACCACCAGTATTGAGACAGCAGCAGTGTTACCCATAGTGGGAAGATTTCAGCTGAGCTTCCAGACTTAAGACAGACTAGGGAGAAGAACCTGGCAGTCTATACTTCTGAAAAAAATTAGCAAGGGAAAACCTTATGAATATATATTATATACATAACACATATGTGTGTGTAAAAATAAAGGTGAAGTTTAAGATATTTACAGACTAATATCATCACCGAAGTGAAATATTGTCACCTAAATATGAATGTTCAGAACACTTCTATGGCAGCGATGTCTTAGACTAGGTTTTCTGAAGAAAAACTTATGAATATAAGTAGATTTATGTTAAAGAAAAATGACTCAGGTGATTGTAGAGGCTGGAATGTGGATTAAGCTGGAGACATCTCCTAATTCACGTAACCACAGAGGCTGATGAACCCAAGATGAGCAAATCAGATAGGGTTGTGGCTCAGGCTGTGAATTCCGAGAGTGGCAGTCTCGATGGCAGGTAAGCTGCTAGCTCAAGTCCAAAGAACCAGAGGTCAGACGAACACGAGTCAGTTACAGTATCCAGTGTGAGAAAAGCCCATGAACCTGAAAGTTCACTTACAATGGATGTAGGACACAACCCCAGGAAACTCCCTTCCTACTGTTTGTCTATTCACAGCACATCCCATCATTGAGGTGACCATATTATATCAAATCTCATCATGAAGGTGACTGAATCATTGCATGACTACCAACCAACATTATAACTGAGAGACCACTGATAATCATGGCATAGCCAAGCTGATGCACAACCTTTATGATCACAAGTAACTTTTAAAACTTCTCTACCTGATTTGTAGTTAGGGGTTTGAACTTTGCCAAAATATTTTTCACAGCACTGACCTTTCCTGATCTAAAAGGTCTTCCAGGAGTATCATGGTACTTTGCTTATTTTTATTTCCTCTGTTACACTGGAAGCTCCCTGAAATCAGGACACCTTCTGTTTTATCTTGGAACCCACTGCAAGCATACTATATGAGTTCAATGCATTTTGTTAAATAAACATTGGATTTTGAGTCAACAGACAAGAGTCTTAGACATCTAGTACTGCTCTAATAGAAACAGGACAAATGGATGGCTTTAACAAAGAAAAATTTACTTTCTCATAGAAAAGTAGGCTCAAAATTCAAATTCAGGACATCAGTTCTTTCTGTATTAGCTCTGGAAGAAGGTTCTTGTCAGTCTTTCTCTGGATTGGGAGCTTCTAAGGCACAGGGACCCTGGGTTCAAGGACATGCTCAGCTCCCAGCACTGCTTTTTTGCTGGTAGTATGAGGCCATCTGTTCTCTGCTAGCTTCTCTTTCCTTAATATCCCAAGGAATTGCCTCAAGGCACAACGGAATCTTAGAGATTGAGTCTCACTTTACCAACACAACTAAGGCCCCTTCTCCCTTGTTAGCATCACAGAGGCAGGATTTACAATGTAAACGAATCATCACACAATACTAGAAATCATGGCCTAGCCAAAGGCCTAGTCAAATTGCTACACACATTTTATTGGGGGGACACAAGTCAGTCCATGACAGACAGAAACATACCAAGTAGTTATGTGCTCAGGCTCTCCCACCCACTTCCATAAACCATCTTCCGTTCTGGCGAGGCAGGATTCTAAGGTGATTGTTATACCTGCACTCAAAGCTGGTTAGGTGAACCCTGAAGGAGGTAAATATTCATGGTTCCCGCATGCACCTAAGTGTACCGGTATGGATATTTTGTCTTCTATGACACCTTATGGAAACCCTGGTGGCATAATGGTTTAAGTGCTACATCTGCTGACCAAAATGTCAGCAGTTCAAATCTGCGAGGCTCTCCTTGGAAACTCTATGGGGCAGTTCTACTCTGACCTGCAGGGTCGCTATGTGTCAGACTGACTCAACAGCAGTGGGTTTGGTTTGGTTTCATGACACTTTATGGATTTTAACAAAAGTATTTTATAATGCCCTTGTTTCATTTTCTAAAGTTAAAGTGAGTGTGGAGATGAATGCAGTAGATAAGGAAAGGAGGGACAAGCTGATGTTTTCTGTTAGTGTGAGTTGATACACAATTATTATTTGGGCTTTTATGCAGGTAGACACTGTAAAAATTGCATTTAAATTTTGAAAAGAATACCATTAGAGGAAAAATGTGAGCATAAAAACCTATTCCCTACTATTTTGAATTTGAATGTCTGAAAGAATATCCTTGCAAGTAATTTCACTCAGTCCTTGATTGTGTTTCTAACATTTATGATACCTGAAGAAGTATGTTGCTGACTGAAAAGTAACCTTCTTTATGCTGGCAACTGAGAAGAGAACTGTTTTCTAGAACAACACATCTTTGTTAGGGAAATAATGTCTTCCCCCACCCTTTTTTCTTCCTACCCCCAGTATCTTCTGTTAAAAAAAAAAGGTGAATCCTGATGTGTGAGCGTCAGTGCAGGTGGCTTTCAGTGACATCTAGAATAAATGAAGTGGCTACTAGGCAACATAATTCCCTTTCTTCCTGAACCACTTCTTGAAGACAATGCAGCACATAAACTAAGCTTAAAGGAAAACAAAGTATAGGTGCTTTCCAAACAATTCACTTAACTCAGGTTAGTCTCCAAATTGCTTTTAGTCTCTTTCACTTTTTTTTCTTACTATAATAGAATTTCACTGAGTTAAGATACTCAAGACCACATCAACTGCGTGGCTGTTACACTCTCCATAAAATAAAGATCAAAACTAACCTTAATCACAAGAGATACAAATTATATCTTCAACAAAAATACATATTTTTTACGAGTACTTGAAATCTGGGTACTAGAAGGACTCACAGAAGTCACTTCACCAAATACCCAGGGAATCTATACCACTAATCTTCTCAGTGACCATAGCAGGCATCAGTAATTGATCACTGTATTTCTTCCATTGTGCAAAGATATAAACTTAGAGTCATTCTCAATAAATCATTCTAGCCCTTTACTATCAATTTGTGGGAGTCGGTACTCAGTATGAAACCTCTTTACCCACCCTGACTTAGCCATGCTACCCATTCAGTGAGGAAAGTTTGTCTTGAAATATCTTTGATGGGTGACATAAGGCTTCTAACACTGGCTTCCAACTTACCTGCCTAGCTATCCAACATTATACGTACCATGGAGTTCAGCCAAATTGGAATGTTCTCCGGTCTTTAAATAAAATCTTCATTGTTCTTACATTACTGTGTAAGTCTTTGAAGATCTCCAGCATTGCTGTTGTTATTTCAGCTAGTTGTTGTTGAGTAAACATCAGCTCCTGGTTATTTTCTGGACAGCACAGTGCCACATTGCCCATCATACATCATCCTCACAGCTGCAGCGTGTTTCTCGTTGTGTCATCTCGCTGAGGGTCTCCCATGACCTCATTGGTCCTCTCCTTTACCAAACTTGAGGTCCTCCTCCAATGAGCAATTGCTCTTGATGATATGTCAAAGACAAGTGAGTTGGACACTTTTGTTATGATTCCTGATGTTTTCATTAGATAATTTTCAGAAGTAGATCACTAGGTCTTTCTTCTTACTCTGTTTTTGTCTGGAAGCTTCGCTGAAATCTGTCCACTGTGACTGACTGTGCTAGCACATGGAATATTGGTGGAATATAGCTTCCAGCATCATAGCAACGTACAAGTCACCTCAGTGTGACAAACTGACAGATGTATGGTGACCAGTGTTGCTATTGCCTTTAATGACATTCCGGGCAGACTTTAACGAGTTGCCTTACTAGTAAAGTTTTCTATCCATTCATGCCTCACAGAATTTTATGTGATGAATTTCATTTAAATCTTCACAGTACTCTGTACCGTTTAATTTATCTAACAAGATGTTTTGTGTATATATATATATTTAAATTTTAAGCTACTCATAAACTTTACCTTGGCCACAACTTGAGTGTATCAGAACTGGATGAAATGAAATTTTGGTCTTTCTAGTGGTATAGTGGTTAACAGCTGTTGTTGCTAAACAAAAGGTCAGCAGTTTGAATCTACCAAGCACTCTGTAGAAACCCTGTGAGGCAGTCCTACTCTGTTGTATAGGGTCGCTATGAGTCAGAGTCAGTTTGATGGCAGAGGGTTTTTTGGATCATGCCAAACTAGTCTGAATTTTGTACTTTTTAAACATTTAATTGATGGAAATTTGAGTTTCTTTTTCCAGTGTTAAATCACATAATCTTGTTTCCATTGAGTCTGTCAAATATGTATCTTAGCAGCTATTTAAGAAGTACTTTTTCAGTAAAATATATTTTTAGACAAAGGTAGTTAACTATATTTTTCAGATTACGGCAAATATATACTAACTTCTAGTGATCATGAATTTCTTGACAAAAGCTCATTGAAATACATGTAAAATTATAATTCACGATAACATAGAATTTAGAATAAAGTGAATCTCACCAGATGGTGTTTAGGTTATGGTATATTAAAAAAATCCAACTTAATTGTATGCTTGTCTCTCCCTTGGATGTCTCATGCTCAGATACTGTCTTTTATCATGAGGAGGGTTCCTACTGTGCCATGTTGAAACATAGAATAAAAACAATTATGAAAAATAGTAAAAAATTGCTTTGAGTTACAAAAAGAAGTTCATGAATCTACATTGTATGTGTTGTGTAACCAATCTTCTTTAGACAGATACATGTCTGGTTACTTTCCTTTGTTCCAAACCACAGTTTCTCCTTAAATTTAACAAAATCTCTCCCTCTTCCAGTGTCAGCTTCATCATTTTTTGCCCTTGGTGGAACTGGCTCATTGCCAACCTCCATCATTTATGTGATATCCTTCGCTGCTTGAAAATTTATAGTCACCTTCCATTCTTCTAATTGAAACAATGTCTATTCTTTTAACTTCTCTTCAGGTCTGTTTAATCACCTTTTTATTGCTCTCCTATGAACCTTGTCTGAGTTCTTTAGGTTTTATTTCCAGCTGTAAATTGGACAGAGTAGTTTAATGAAGGTTGCCTCCCATTGTTCTGAGACAAGTCATTTGGCGATGCTCTGATGGGGGACTGACACAAGATACTGAATGCAAAGCACTTTATGAACTCTTGGGTACCACCCAGATGGAAGAGATTATTATTAATTGATTGCATACATTCAGCAAAATCTCTCATTCCAGGAAGATACTTGTAATCATCTATTCACTCATTTATATATTCATTGTTTATCCTTTTAGCAGCTACTAAGCTGTAGGCAGGTGTGACCACTCTGACCAGTTGCCATTGAGTCACCTTTGACTTAGGGAAGCCCTATATGTCAGAGGAGAACTGTGCTCTGTAGGGTTTTCAACGGCTGTCTTTCAGAAGTAGGTCACCAGAATTTTCTTCTGATGGACTTGAACCTCTAACCTTTCCATTAGCCTCAGCTCGTTAGTGGTTTACACCACTCATGGACTCTAGACAAAGTACCAGGAGTTGGGTAATATCAGTCTCAAGAATCATTGGCTCTGAACTCTGTTCTTATCAGTTTTTAATTTCTCATAAGCAATGAGAACAGATTCTTGCGGTTGAGTCAGAGAAACTTAACTGAAAAGTAAACTGCCTCTCTCTTCAGCCATTAGCACCAGGAGAAAACTTAGACCCTGTCAGCTAATTTCTACATCAAGGCGAGTTTCCTGCTACCTGTGGCATTATCTGTTACCTCCTCACACCAGGGGCAGCATCTGTGTCTGTTCGTGTAAATCTCAGTGTTCTAAAGCTGGTATCAGCCCCTGATGTTTTCCAATAATTTTTCTCAAGTGGTGCAAAGAGTTTACACATAATTAGTGCATTAAGTTAATTATATTAACACACATGGCATTATTTAAATGGAAAACATTTATCTAATTTATTTTGAAATTATAATAATGCTTCTATTGAATGCCTACTGTGTTCTGTGCCATGCTAATTCATGTCCTCTCTGCAGAAGGAGTTCAGAGCCTAAGAGAGGAGGTAGAGATGTACATAAATGAAAATATAAAGCATTATGTATATCTCTATGGGAACCAGAGAGTTTTACCAGGAGAATGGGCATGGCTAAATCCTTAAGCCATATCACAAAAGTTTAAAACATGCCAACTTCTTATTCTAGTGATGATGGTGTAACAAGTGTAAATCCTCTTGTCATAAAAAGGTATTAAACTGTAAAAATAAAACAATTCAACTATTTTTATCTATAGTGATGTGCTCCTTCAAAATCAAGAAACATATGAGACAACTTCCACATTCAGCTATTTATTTGGAAGCATTTTCCTAACCGTTGCACAGGGAAGTGGACCCCAAACAGAGGGCAGCAATCTCACTCAATAGCAAACAGAAATTATGTTTGACTAGTCTCTCTCTCTTTTCTGTTTTTCTCTCTAAGACATGTGTAATTCTTTGCTTTTTTTTTTTAGAAGTAATATTTTACTGTATTTTGGGTGAAAGATTTTATAGCAAATTAGGTTCCTATTTAATAATTACTGCATAAATTGTTCCATGACGTTGGTAATATTTTTCATGTTAATTCCATTCCAGTGATCTGGTTTCCCTGTACTCTTACCCTTTCATCTTTACTTCAGAGAAATTATTTAATATTCAGTTTTATATAGATGACTTTTCAATGGTGTGCAGCACTCATTTATAATGTTCTCTGTTTATGAGCCAATTTGTTATTTAGCTAAGGGGTGACCTCAAGGGATAGTTTTGGTTTAAATTTTGTGGAGTATTTTGGGGTTATAGCTTTGCAGATCCAGTAAGTCTGAACTTTTAAGAATCTGAGATCTTTTTCCTGTTTTTCTCCCCTTCTATCAGGATCCTGCCATTTGTCTGTCACTTTGCTGTATTGTAGGGGCTTGCATGCTACTATGATGCTGGAAGCTATATTGTATTCAGATACAAGCAGGATCAATGGTGGATAGGTTTCAGATGAGGTTCCAGACTAAGACTAGAAATAAGGACTCAGCAGTATAGTTCTGAAAAGAATTAGCTGGTGAATAGCAGCAGAACATTCTCAGACATTGTGATAGATGACAGGGTTTCGGGTTGAAAAGCGCTCACATGATGACTGGGGAAGAGCTACCTCCTCAAATTAGTCAACATTATTGACAAAGATGGGAACCTTCGGGAACCTTTGTTTGCTGATGTGGCACAACTCAAAATGAGAATAAACAGATACAAAAGCCCATTGATAGTCGAAGCACAGAATATACAAAGAATGAATCTAAGAAAATTGGAGATCATCAAAAATGAAATAGAATGCATGTACATTGCTATCCTAAGCATCAGTGAGCTGAGATGGACTGGCATTGGATATGTGGAGTCAGACAATCATGTAGTCTACTTTGTTGAAAAAGACACTTAAAGAGGAATGGTGTTACATTCATTATCAAAAAGAACATTTCAAGATCTATCCTGAAGTACAATGCTGTTAGTGATAGGATAATATCCATGTGCTTACAAGGAAGAGCAGTTAATATGACCATTGCTCAAATTTATGCACCAACCACTAAGGCCAAAGATGAAGAAATTGAAGATATTTACCAACTTCTGCAGTCTGAAATTTATCAAACATGTAATTAGGATGCACTGGTAATTACTGGTGATTGGAATGTGACAGTTGGAAGCAAAGAACAATGATGGGTAGTTGGAAAATACAGTCTTAGTGATAGAAATGATGCCAGGAATTGCATGGTAAAATTTTGCAAGATCAATGACTTCTTCATTACAAATACCATTTGTCACCAACATAAATGACAGTTGAACACATGGACATCAACAGATGAAACACACTGGAATGAAACCAACTACATCTGTGGAAAGAGATGGTGAAAAACTCAATGTCATCAATCAGAACAAGGATACGTGCCATCTGTGGACAGGCAATCAATTGCTTATATGCAAGTTCAAATAAGAGTCAATGTACAGCCTTAAGTATATCCCACCTGAATTTAGACACCATCTCAGGAACAGATTTAGCATATTGAACACTAATGGCCAGAGACCAGATGAGTTGTGGAATGACATCATCCATGAAAAAGGCAAGAGGTTGTTAAAAAGACATAAAATAAGGAAAAACTGAAATGGACATCAGAAAAGACTCTGAAACTTGCTTTTGAATGTCTACCAGCAAAAACACAAAGAAGAATTGATGAGGTGAAAGAAATGAAAAGAAGATTTCAAAGGGCGGCTTGAGAAGACAAGCTATTAATGACATGAGCAGACTGCTAGAGATAGAAAACCAAAAGAGAAGACTACACCCAGCATTTCTCAAGCTGAAAGAATTGAAGCAAAAAGTTCAAGCTTTGACTTGGAATAGTGAAGGATTCTACAGGGAGAACACTAAACAACTCAGGCATCAAAAGAAGATGGAAGGAATACACAGAGTCAGTATATCAAAAAAGAATTAACATTCTTCCGTGTCTACCAAGAAGTAGCATATGATTGGGAACTGACAGTACTGAAGGAAGAAGCCCAAGCTGCACTGAAGGACTGGAAACAAACAAGGCCAGGAATTGATGACATATTAATTGAGATGTTTCAACAAGCATACAAAGTCCAACAGTTAAGTCTGTGATCTTAATTGTCCTAAGTGCTACATGCCTCATTGCTGACTATCACTATGGTCACCTTCTAAGTACTCCCTTTGGGAAGCTATGCACTGACAGCAGCACCTAGTTTACCCTTCAAAGCAATTTTGGAACTCTTTCTGGAATGGTCATTGTGCATGGTGTCACAGTGGCAAGTTTGCAAACATAATTGATTGGTTGTCTGTGAGGAAATGTTTGTCCAATAAACAAATAACTGTATTGGAATACCCTATCTACTCACCTGACCTGGCCCCTAGTGACTTTTCTTTTTTTAACCCAAAGATAAAGGAAATATTGAGAGGGAGAAATTTTGATCACATTCAGGACATCAAGGGTGATATGATGGCAGTTTTGATGGCCATTCCAGAAAATGAGTTCCAAAATTCCTTTGAAGCATGGATTAGGCACTGGTGTCAGTGCATAGCTTCCCAAGGGGAGTACTTTGATGGTGACCATAGTGATATTCAGCAATGAAGTATGTAGCACTTGTTCTAGGATGAGTTCACAACAAACTTAATTGGCAGTTTTTGTATTCACTGCTTCAAGTGCTGACTCCTCTATGCTAAGAAATTTGGAAGGCAGCTACCTGGACAACAAACTTGAAGAGACCTGAGAAGCTTGAATCTAAGAAGAAGTGTGGAGCATCAGGATTTGAAGAAGACTCATTAACAGTCCATGTTACGCAGATGACAAACCTTAGTTGTGGAAATGAAGAGAACTTGAAGCATTTACTGATGAAGATCAAAAACCACAGCCTTCAATATGGATTACACCTTGCATAAAGAAAACAAAAATCCTCACAACTGGACCAATGAGCCATATCATGATAAATGGGGAAACGACTGATATCATTTTACTTGGATCTATAACCAACATCCATGGAAGTTGTTGTTAGGTGCTGTTGAATCAGTTCCAACTCATAGCACCCCACTGAACAACAGAATGAAACACTTCCTGGTCTTGCACCACGTGCACGATCGCTTTTATGCTTAAGATCACTGTTGCGGCAGTGGACGTAACAGTGAAGAAATTGAAAGGTGCTTTACATTGCCACATTGGCTGCAAAAGACCTCTTTAAAGTGTTGAAAAGCAAAGATATTACTTTGAACACTAAAGTATACCTGACCCAAGCCATGGTATTTTCAATCACATTGTATGCATGGAAAAGCTGGACAATGAATAAGGAAGACCAGAGAATAACTGATCCTTAGGATTGTGGTGTTGGTGAAGAATATTGAATATACTGTGGACTGTGGAAAGAAGAAGCAAATTGGTCTTGGAAAAAGTACAACCAGAATGTTTTTTAGAAGTATGAGGAAGTGGGTCAAGGGTAGTGGAGTAGTCACAGGCTTCCTGTGACCCCTCTTACGGTAAAGACCCCCCCCCAAACAGATGAAGTGATTATGTATGGCATTCTGGGAGCCCTGAACATCAAAGGAAAAGTTAGAAAATCAGATGGAGTGGGATGAAGGAAAGAAGTTTGAGAAGCAACTAGGAGAGTCCAGATCTGACTTGGTGGGACTCAGCACCATGCAGGCCAGGCCCATGGTACCAGCAATGATGAGGTAAGCAGTGACATTGGAAATGCATTGCCCACATTAGGAAAGACATTGTGACAGAGGGTATACTTGTATATCCAGAACCAGTGAAAAGCAGCAGTAGATTATCAAAAGGTAAGTAATTTGTGTCTCACCTAATTTTGTCTCATCTACTGTGTATGAACCGAAAACTTTCATTCAAGACAAACATCTCTCCCTTTCACCTGGCCACTTCCCACCCCATTTTGGGCCCATGCTGGCTCCAGAGACTGAGTATTAGAACAGGGGAGGATAATAGAATATACAGAGAGATTTCTTGGCAGAAATCTTGTGAAAGATGAGAAGATATCTATCAAAGATGCATATTGAAATCCACAAAAGGCAGACCTCAAAAGAAAGTCACAAAAACATATTAGAATCAAAGTTACCCAATCCAAAGATGAAGAGAGAATTTTAAAAGCAGCTAGAGATAAATGAAAAGTCATGTACAAAGAAGATTCAGTAAGACTAAGCTTGGACTATTCAGCAAAAACCATGCAGGCAAGAAGGCAGTGGGATGACATATACAAAGCTTTAAAGGAAAATAATTGCCAGTCAAGAACTACGTATCCACCAAAACTGTCTCTCAAATATGATGGTGAAATTAGGACATTTTCAGATAAACAGAAGTTTAGGGAATTTGCAAAAAGTAAAGCAAAATTACAAGAAATAATAAAGGAAGTCCTTTGGTTAGAAAATCAATCATATCAGATAACAACTCAAGGCTATAACACAAGACAGAGCAACCAAATATCAACCCAGATAGGGAAGTCACAAAAATAAATCAAACCTGAATATTGAAAATAGGCTAACTGAGATGCCTTTATGCAAAAGATGACAACATTTTAACCAAAAAGAGGGACTAATTAAGGTAATCATAGATCCTTCATATGGAGAGAAAGTCAAGGCAATATAAAGAAGTAAAAGACTGGTTTAAAGTGAGAAAAATTAGCATAAATATTAACGTAACCACAAAGTAAACTAACAGTCCTATACATCAAAATAAAAACCAAGAAAAACATAAAGACTCAGAAAATATAAAGTCAACAACGATGAAAAGGATGAAAAGAAAATAATAAATAAAAATGAAAAATTGAATGGAACAAAAAAACTGTGGAACATGCACAAAAAGTCATCATAATGACAGCATTAACACATACCTATCAGAGTTATGCTGAATGTAAATGGATAAAATGCATCAATAGAGGGGCCGAGTGGCAGATTGAATAAAAATATCAGAATCTATCTATATGCTGCCTATATGAGATATACATTAGACTTAAAGATGCAAAGTAAAACTCAAAGGATGGAAAAAGCATATATCAAGCAACCAACATTAAAAAAATAGCAGGAGTGGCAATATTAATTTCTGACAAAATAGACTTTAAAGTAAAATCTTCTATAAGGAAGGACACTATGTAATGATTGTAGGGTCAATATACCAGAAGAACATAATCATATTAAATATTTACACACACACAGTGGCAGGGCTCCGAATCCATAAAGCAAACTCTGGCAACATTAAAAAGAGACAGTTTCTTGATAATTGTGGGAGGTTTCAGCATACCACTTTCAGTGAAGGACAACAAAGACATGGAAAGAAAGACAATAAAGACATAGAAGATCTAAATGCCACAACCAATGCACTTTACCTCATAGACATACAAAACACTCCACCCCAAAGCAGCCAAATATACTTTCTTTTCCAATACACATGGAACATTTTCCAGAATAGACCACATATTAGGCCATAAAGGAAGCCTTAACAGAATCGAAAGCACTGAAATATTACAATGCATCTTTTCTGATCGTTAAGACATAAAAGTAGATATCAGTAACAGAAAAGGCAAGGGAAAAAAATCAAACACATGGAAACTGAACAACATCTCACTCAAAAACTACTAAATTATAGAAGAAATTAAGTACAGAAGAAAGTAACGGAATCAAATGACATGAAAACACCCTACCAGAACCTTTGGGACACAGTAACAACAGTGCTTAGAGGTCCATTTATAGAAATAAATGAACAAACACAAAAAGAAGAAAGAGCACACATCAAAGCATTAACTCTACAACTCAAACAAATAGCAAGAGAACAGCAAAAGAAGTCCTTGGGCACCAGTATAAAGCAAATAAAAGTTAGAGCAGAACTAACGAAATACAGAATAGAAAAACAGTGAACAGAGTTAACAAAAACAAAAGCTGATTCTTTGAAAAGATAAACTAAATCAATAAACCATTGGCTGAACTGAAAAAAGGTAAAAAGAGAGGAAGCAAATAATCTGAATAAGAAATGAGATAGGTGATATTCCAACATACTCAACTGAAATTTTTAAAAAATCATAATACTAAAAAATTATACTACAAAAATTTGAAAACCTGGAAGAAATGTACAAATTTCTATAAGCACACTACTTATCTAAACTGACCTAACTCAGAGTCAGAACAATTAAAGAAATCTATAATACAAGAAACTGTAAAGGTAATTTAAAAACTCCCAGCCAGTAAGAGCCCTGATCCTGATGGCTTCATTGGATAATTTCACCAAACTTTCAGGGAAGAGTTAACATCAATATTGCTAAAGATATTTCAGAGCACAGAAAGGATGCAATACTCTCAAACTCATTCTATGAAACTAGCATCACCCTGATTCCAAAACCAGGTAAAGACACCAAGAAAAATAATTATGCATCAATATCTCTCATAAACTTAGAAACAAATATCCTCAAACAAACAAAAAAGAATTCTAGCCAACAGAATTCAACAATGTATCAAAAAAATAATTCATCATGACCAAGTAGGATATATAGCAGATATGCAAGGATGATTTAATGTTAGAAAAACAATCAATGTAATCACATAAATAAAACACAAGAACCATTTGATTTTATTAGGTGATTCAGAAAAGGCATTTGACAAAATCCAATGCCCATTCACGTTAAAAACTGTCAGCAAATTAGGAATAGAAGAAAAATTGTGCAGCATAGTAAAGGGCATTTACACAAAGCCAACAGCCAACATCATACTGAATGAAGAGAACATGAAAGCACTCCCCTTGATAATGGGAACCAGACAAGCATGCCCTTTGTCACCACTTTTATTCAACATTGTGCTGGGGGTTTTAGTCAGAGGAATCAAGCAAGATAAAGAAATAAAGGGCATACAAATTGGTAAGGAACAAGTAAAGGTATCTCTGTAGATGAGGAAGCATTTGTGGCACAGTGGTTAAGTACTACATCTGCTAACCAAATAACCAAAAGGTCAGCAGCTTGAATCTCAGAGGCACTCCTTGGAAGCTCTATTGAGTAGTTCTACCCATCCTGTAGGGTCACTATGGGTTGGAATCAACTCAGTGGTGTTGGGTTTGGTTTTTTGGTTTTGTTTGTAGATGGTATGATATGTACAGAAAACACTAAAGAATCCACAATGAAGCTACTGGAACTGATAGAAGAGTTCAGCAAAGTATGGGAATACAAGATAAACATAGCAAAATCAGTTGCATTCCTCTGCACCAACAATGAGAACATCAAAGAGGAAATCAATGATGGAATACCATTTACAATAGCCCCCAAGATGATAAAATACTTAAAGATAAATCTAACCAGAGACATAAAGCTACAAGACACTACTGCAAGAAACCAAGAGACCTACTTTAGTGGAGAAACATACCTTATTCATGGATAACAAGACTCAACATTATGAAAATGCCTACTCTTTTTTTTATTATTATGATTGAATGAAAATGTACATTCCCATATAGATTTACATGCTGACCTGCATGCAGCTTCCACTGCTCTGCCTGCACAGTGACAGCACACTTTTCCTCTCTGCTCCATACATGACTTATCTTCCCAACAATCTCCTATCTTCTCCTCTCCACCCAATCCCCTTCTTCCAGAGTAGGGTTAACAGGATGACCTCTTATAGATGACTAGAACCATAAAGTGTCCAAACAATATGGTCACTCTTGTCACCAAGTCCAATCCATTGCTGTCTGAAAAGTTGACATTCAATATGATTTATGGACAGGGACAGCATCAAGGTGAGGGTCCCTGCTCCCAGGAGAACTTCGGGGCCCCTGGACCATCAATTGTGGTCTTTTAGTGAAGATCTCAGGGTGCACCCCTATTTATACTTGTGTTGCCAGTTAGACTCAACTTTGTGACCTCCATCATGGCTATCACTGGTGATAGCCGGGCATCCATCGATAGCCAGTCACACGATGATGTAGACATCCACTCACGTGGGTCTTTCTGTCTTCTGGATTCTCTTTCCTCCATGTCGTTATGGACCTTGGTGATCCTCTGTTCCTGCTGAGTTGGGACAATTTGCTGTACCCTCAGATGGCAGCTTGGCAGCTTGGCAGCTTTTAAGACCCAAGACGCCACTCACCAATGTGGAGTGCAGAGATATCTCATTAGCAAAATGCTAGTTGTGCCAGTTGGCCTTGATTTCCCCTGAGAGCACAGTCCCCAGCCCCCTGCCCCCGCTACTCTATCTTTGCAATATTGGGTTAAGATGGGAGGAGTACACAAGTTGTGCTGAAGTCCCGTTAATATTGATCTTCTTACTAATGTGTGCTGTCACCAATTTCACCCAACCAGATTTCTAACAACTATCTAATCTAAACCCTCCCCTATCACCCTCCCGCCCTCCCCAGTCTTGCAGCCATCAAAGAGTCTTTTCTGTTATGCATGAGTCTACTTTTAAGTTCTTATCATAGGGATCTCATACAATATTTGTCCTGACACTGACTACTTTCACTCAACATAATGTCCTCTATATAGAGATGTTTCCTGCAATCATCATTGTTCTTTATCATTGCATAGTGTTCCATTGAGTATATATACCACAGTTTACCAATCCATTCTTCTGTTGTTGGGCATCTGGGTTGATTCCACCTTTTTGCTATTGTTGACTGTGCTGCGATGAACATTCATGTCCATGTATCAGTTGATGTGAATGACCTTGATTCTGTAGGATACATTCCAAGCACTGGAATCACTGGGTCAAACGATATATCTGTATCCATTATTTTAAGGTAGCACCAGATTGCTTTCCAAAGAGGTTGCACCATTTTGCAATCTCACCAACAGCATAGGAGAGTTCCAGCCTCTCCACAGCCTCTCCAGCATTTAGTGTTTTGCATTTTTTGGATCATGGCCAACCTTGCTGGGGTAAGGTGGTATCTCATTGTTGTTTTGATTTGAATTCCTTTAATAGCTAATGATCATGAGCATGTCCGCATGTATTTTTTGGCTGCCTGGATATATCCTCTTTAGAGAAGTGTCTGTCCATCTCCTTTGCCCATCACTTAATTGGATAACTTATCTTTTTCTTGTTGATATTTTGTAGTACCTTACAGATTATGGAGATCAGGCGTCAGTCTCACATAGAGTTGCCAAATATTTTTTTCCCATTCTGTAGGTGGCATTTTAATTCTATTAATAAAGTCTTTGGATGAGCAAAAGTGGTTGATTCTTAGTAGTTCCCATTTATCTATTTTTTCTTCTGTTGTTTGTGGACAGATTTTGAAGTCTGTTTATGTCGTGTATTAAACCTTCCATTGTTGTTCCTACTTTTTCTTGGATGAGCTTTATCGTTTTAGATTTGATATTTAGGTCTTTTATCCTATTTGAGTTGTTTTTGTATAAGGTGTAAGATATAGGTCTTGTTTTAACTTAGTGTAGATGGACATCCAATTTTACCAGCACCAGTTGTTGAAGAGATAGTTTTTATCCTAATTTAATGTCTTAGGGCCTTTGTCAAATATCACCTGTTCATAGGAAGATGATGTCATCTCAGGGGTCTTGATTCTGTTCCACTAATCTATCTGTCTGTTTTAGTACCAGTACCAGGCTGTTTTGGCTACTGTGGCAGTGTAATAGGTTCTAAGGTCCAGTAATGAGAGGCCTCCCAGTGTGTTCTTCTTCTTTAGTAATGCTTTACTTATCCGGGGCTTCTTCCGTTTCCAGACAAAGTTGATAATTTGTTCCTTTATCTCATTAAAAAATGTCACTGGAACTTGTATTGTGATTGCAAAACAAACATTTTCACAATGCTAAGTCTTCCTATCCATGAGCAGGCTAGGTTTCTCCATTTATGTAACTCTCTCTTAGTTTTTTGTAGTAAGAGTTTGTAGTTCTCTTTGTAAAGGTCTGTTATTTCTCTGGTTAGATTTATTCCTAGGTACTTTATTTTCTTAGGGGCTATAGTAAATGGTATTGACTTCGTGATTTCTTCCTTAATAATCCTGTTGTTGGTATAAAGGAATCCTACTGATTTACTTATGTTTATCTTGTATCCTGAGACTTTACCAAACTCCTATATCAGCCTGAGTACTTTCCTTATGGATTCTTTGCATATGGAATCATATCACCTGCAAATAGGGAGATTTTTAGTTCTTCTTTGCTGATGCAGATGCCCTTTATTTCTTGGTCTTGTCTAATTGCTCTGGCTAAATCTTCTAGTGCAATATCAAATAGGAGAGGTGAGAGTTGGCATCCATGTCTAGTTCCTCTCCTCAAGGGAAACTCCTTCAGTCTCTCTCCATTCAGGATGACGTAGGCAGTTCGCTTTGTATGAATGGCCCTTATTTCATTGAGGAATTTGCCATCTGTTCCTATTTTGCTGAGAGTTTATAGCATGAATGGGTGTTGGACTTTATAAAATGCCTTTTCTGCATCAATAGACAAAATGAGGTCATTCTTGTCTTTTGTGTTATTTATGTGGTTGATCACATTAGTTGTTTTTCTGATGCTGAACCAGCTTTGTGTCCCTGGTAGGAACCCAACTTGGTCATGATGGATTATTTTTTTTGATATGCTGTTGTATTCTATGGGCAAGAATTTTGTTGAACATTTTTGCACCTGGATTCATAAGTGACATTGATCTGTAGTTCTCCTTTTTTGCTGGGTCTTTCCCTGGCTTTGGTATCAGGGTTATGCTAGCTTCATAGAATGAGTTTGGGAGTACTCCATCCCTTTCTATGCTGTGAAATAGTCTCAGTAGTACTGGAGATAACTCTTCTCTAAAAGCTTGTTAGAATTCTGCACTGAAGCCATCTGGGCCTGGGCTTTTTTGGTTGGCAGTTTTTTGGTGACTTTTTCAATCTCTTTCTTTGTGATGGGTTTATTAAGTTGTTCTGCTTCTCTTTGTGATAATTTTGGTAGGTGATATAAACCAAGGAATTTGTACTTCCTCTAGGTTTTCAAATTTGTTAGAGTACAGTCTTTCATAGTGTTCTGTTATGATAGTTTTGATTTCTGTTGGATCTGTGGTGACAACTCCCCTCTCATTTCTAATATGGGTTATTTGTTTCCTTTCCTGTTTTTATTTTGTAAGTTTAGCCAATCGTTTGTTGATTCTGTTGATCTTTAAAAAAAACCAGCTTTTGGTTTTGTTAATTTTTTTGATTGTTCTTCTATTCTCTAATTCATTTGGTTCTGCTCTGATCTTTATGATCTGTTTTCTTCTGGTGCCTGAGGGGTTCCTCTGTTCTCTCTCTACTTGTTCAAGCCGTAGGGTCAGTTCTTTGATTTGATTTCTTTCTGTCTTCCAGATGCGTACATTTATGGAGATAAACAGACCTCTGAGCACTGCTTTGGCTGTATCCCATTAGTTCTCATAGGAAGTGTTTTCATTCTCGTTGGAATCCATGAATTTCTTTATTTTCGTCCTTAGTTTCTTCTATAATCTATGTTTTTTTTTTTTTTGAGAATGATGTTGTTCAGTTTTCAAGAGTTCCATTTTCTATGTTTTTTCTGCTATTGATTTAGACTTTTACGGCTTTATGATCTGAGAAGATGCTTTGCATTAATTCAATGGTATGGATTTTGTTGAGAATTGCTTTATGTCCTAACACATGGTCTATTCTGGAGAATGTTCCATGTTCACTGGCGAAGAAGGTGTAATTGTCTACTGACGGGTATAAATTTCTGTATATGTTGATGAGGTTTAGTTGGGTAATTGTGACAATATGGTCTTCTGTATCTTCACTGAGATTTTTTCTAGATGATCTGTCCAATACTGAGAGTGGAGTGTTCTGTCTCCTTTTTGAGTGTAGTCAGTGTTTCTTTGATGTGTTAAGTGCCCTAATATTAGGTGCATAAATAATTAATATAGTTAAGTTTTGCTTGTGTACTGAACCTTTCAGGAATAAATAGTATCCATCCTTGTCTAAGATGGTGGATTTTACATTAAAATCAATTTTATCTGAGATTAGAATTGCCACACCTGCTCTGCTTTATTCATTGTTAGCTTAATATATATTCTTCCATCCTTTAATTTTCAGTTTGTCCCAATCTTTAAGTCTAAGGTGAGTTTTTTGTAGGCAACATATGGATGGGTCATGTCTTTTGATTGAAGGTGTCACTCAATGCCTCTTTATTGGAGTATTCAGTCCATTCACGTTCAATGTAATTTTTGATAGGTATGTGTTCAGTGCTACCACTGTCGTATGTTTATTTTTGTGTTGATGTTTTCTTTGTCGTTCTTATTAATCTGTTCTGGGACCTTCTTTTTTGTGAGTTGATTTTTCACCTTTTTCAGAGTTGGTTTTATGGTTGTTGAGACTCCTGTGTTACATTTCTTGATATGGTATGTTTCATCTTTGTTGTGCTTTACAGTTCCTCTATGAGCCCCCTTAATAAGCTATGCATAAACCCAATTTTAATTACTGGCAGTCTTGTCAACTTCGTCTCCTTCTGGAAGGACTATAGCAACTGTAGTACATCTCTCTTTTTAATATGATGATGGCATAGTTTTCATGATAATCACTGGATTATTTCTTTCAGAATTAAAACTTTGATTGAGTTTGTAGCCTTCCCTAACTGAGTAGGATTCTGGATGATATGTCCCTCTAAAACATAAAGCTAGTGGCATTGTTCTTCTAAGCCAAAGCCAAGAAATTCTTTCAGTATTTCTTGTAGCTTTGGTTTGGTTTTTACAAAGTCTCTGCCTTCAAGGCTTTCAAAGTGTCATGCCTCTGTCTCTGTGCCAGCATGACTTCTGCTGAGAAAGCTGATGAAAGTCTACAGAGTTTCCCTCTGAATGCTAGTTTTGCTTTGAGTCTTGCTGCCTTTTAGAGTTTTCTCCTTATGTTTCACTTTGTTAAGTGTCATGGATTGAACTGTGTCCCCCCCAAAATACCTGTAGCCATGTGGCTTGGCCATGATTCCCACTATCTTGTGACTGGCCTCCATTCTGTGGTTTTCCTGTGCTGTATGTTAAAGGATTAGGGTGGGACTATAAATCCCTTTATAAGATCACCTCCTGCTCCACTGTAAAGAGAATTTCCCTGGAGTATAGCTTGCCTACTCTTCATCCTTTCATCCTAAAAGAGACAAAAGGAAAGAGAAGCAAGCAGAGAATTGGGAACCTCATACCATCAAGAAAGTAGCACTGGGAGAAGAATGCCTCCTTCAGACCTGAGGTTCCTGCACCAAGATGCTCCCTGGACAGAGACTGATATAATACCAGACTTTCCTACAGAGCCGACAAGGGGAAAGCCTTCTCTTGGAGCAGGCACCCTGGATATGGACTTGTAGCCTACTGGACTGTGTAAGAATAAACTTTCCTTTGTTAAAGCCATCCACTCAGTGGTATTTCTGTTACAGCAGTTCTAGCTGACTTGGCCTAGACTATGTTAAGCTTGATTATAATATGTCTTGGAGTCTTTCTTTTGAGATGTATATTGAGTGGTGTTTGACATGCATCTTGGGTATCTATAATCTCTTCCTTCATGATTTCTGGTAAGTTTTCTGTCTTCAGCTCAGCCAAAATACTCTCTGTGTCCTCGGGTGTCTCACTCTGTTCAGGGACTCCAATTAATCATAGGCTGTTCCTCTTAACAGAGTCCCACATGCTTCTTAATGCTTCTTCATTTTTCTTTCTTTTTTCTGATTTCTCCTCATAGATGCTGGAGTCAGTAGCTCTGTCTTCCAAGTCAGAAAGTTTCTTTTCCATTTGTTCCATTCTGTTTTCTTGGCTTTGAATTGAAGTTTCTATGTCTTTGATTTTGTTCTTGATCTGTTGGATTGCAGAATACTGGTGTTCCATCAGATTGAATAGCTTGCTTAATTTTTCATTTTGTTCTGTTGCATTTTGTATAAGGTCTAGAATGGCTCTTTATATAATCCTTTTGTATTCACCTTCTGATAATTTCAGAAAAGTTTCTTCATCTGGATATCTCCTGGTTGTTTCATTTGGGGGCCTTCTGAAGCCATGGGTGGATTCTTGTTTACTATTTTCTCAAGGATCTGTTGCTTTTCGGGCTTCATGTGGGTCGATAAAGGCTGGGAGAGATACTGTGAGGATGGACTGCAGCTGTTTCTCTAGGCCATCTTTAGTCCATGAGAGCCAGGGCTAGCCAGGAGGGGGAGTTAGTGAAAGAGAGGAGGTTTCTTGTTCACTGGTATGAAGTCCAAATTAACAGCCCTGTGCCATGTCCTGGGGCTTACTAGGTGACCAGAAGGCTGCGTTTGATTATCAGTTCAGGTCTTGGTTTCCAGACGGATTTAGGGACATGTGTGCTTAGTCCGCCATCTTGACTCTGCCCCCCCAGTATCTATGTTTTGAAACTGGGAAGAAATTCAGTGAAAGTAGCAACATAATACTGCTTGAAAGGATGCCATAAAATGTAGGTTATTACTTCAGATTCTTCACCTTACATGAGCTGCGATGACTTACGTCACTCCTGGGTACAGAGTAATTTCTGGGATTACTGGGCTAATCTGAAATACTTAGAGCCTACAACTCAGCTCTCAGTGGGTCCAGAGTAAATCAGGAGCAGACTTTAACATCTTGTTGTTGCTTATTATGTGAACTGTGTGAATATTAATCTAAAAGCATTTTCTCTGTTTCTAAAAAGCACTGCTCAGATGACTAATGTATTTTGAAGGGCATTGTCAAAGTTCATTCAGTCCCTCTCACATCTATTAATTTTTCTATCATTTCACAGTGCCTCACATTCCAAACCAGTGGATTCAAGTTTTTGTTTAAAATGAAATTAGCTTTTACTGGGGGAGGGGAGCTGGAAGCCATAAACTAGTTGTTAGACAAAGAAATTATTTTTTGTGTAGTAGGTTCCTGGAAATGATGATAATGGAGATCTTAAACTCCAAGTAGAGCATCTGGTTCAAAATTCTCTGTGCAAATTATTAAGCTTTTCCATTTCATAGTATCCTTACATATAAGACAAGAATAATGACACTATTTAGCAGTAACCTTTAGGATGTAATATAAAACCAAATATCCAGAACATCGCACAGTGACTGCTGGACAGCATTAAATGTTAGCTCTTATTAATACTGGCAGTCAAAGAAATGTACGAATGGAGGGGTACTTTTATAACTGGGTCTGGGAGTGGGGATAGGAAGTAACTGAGATAGGATCAAATACAAACACAATCTAAGTTAGATTTCTCAAAGGCTGGACCCCAGGAATAGCATTTCTGGGCATACTGTTTGTCTCTCATTGTGAGTCCCTACTTCAGTCTGGAATGACAAATGCTCGCTTCAATCTAATCTGGACTAATTTAGAAAAAAGGCTCCACCATATTGAGACATAGAGTACTTCTCTGTTTTCTGCCTAATGCATGCAGTATTAAGGAGCCTGGTGGTGCAGTGGTTAAGCACCAACCTGTTTGAACCCACTAGCCTCCTCATGGAATGAAGATATGATGGTTTGCTCTATAAAGACTTACAGCCTTAGAAACCCTCCAGGGCAGTTCTACTCTGTCCTATAGGGTTGTCATGGGTAAGAATAGACTCAGTGGCAGTGGGTTTGATTTGTTCTTTTGCTTTCACTGTTTGTTTAGTTTGTAGTTTTTTCCTCTCTGAACAGTGAGCACGTTAAACAAGGACTTAGCTATATATTTTTTAACACTAGCACAGGTTCTTGGGTACATATTTAGTGCTCAATAAAATGGTCTTTCAGTAAATGGATAAATTAAAATCCGTTTCTGTATTTCTTGAGGAAAATTAGTAGCCTATATACACACATATGTCTGTGTGTGTGTGTGTGTGTATGTATGGGCAGACTTCATTTACATTTTAATATTCATTGCTAAATTATTTGGATATTTGAAATTAGAAGGCAAGTACTATGTTCAAACTCGAGCAAATTTTTGAAGTACTTATCTCTTACTGGTCGATGAATTCACATCCCTTTCAGTCCTAAAGAAAACAAAAGTCTTTAGCAAAATAATGCAAGTCATTTAAACTTTTCAAAAATATCAGAAAGTGGAAATGTTATCCACTGGAGCAAAAGATGAACCAACAACTTAAGATGGGGATTTCACAAATAAAATGCTTTACTTTTATTCATAATGAGCCAGTTCAAAATTAAAACAAAAGAAGAAATTTTCTGAAAGAGGCAACCAACTCCATCTTTGAGAATTAAGTTACAAAAAAATCAGATTAACTGGTGATTTACCTGAACTGACCTGCCAATTCATTCAGAAAAGTTAATTTGGCAGAAGCAGCCTTAAATTGATTTCTCATGGTGTACTTTAATTGTATTACTTTTTAGTAAAATGTTTCTGTCAATCAGAAAATGTTTTTAAAACTGAACTGCTTGCAAAGCTGAGGCCATGGAAACTGAGCTTTTGGGCCTAGAAGGACAACAGTGGTCTGTGTTGTGTGCTATGAAGGAGAATGGACCAGGTAGAAATCTATGGGTTAGGTGTTCAGAGAGTGTTTTGGGCAGGTAAGTTCACGTGGATACATTTTCTTCTAGAAGCATTGGTACAGCTGAAAAAGTAAGAAGTTGCAAGTTCTGACCTTGGTCCTCTGATACTCCTCATTCCAAAGGTTTGTGATCTGAGGCAAGATGCAGCATCAGTTTGTGTCTTGATTTCCTCAACTACAAAATATAAGGCTGGGTGAGTTTCTATCAAAGATTCTTTGTAGCTATAATCCTATGTGAATGTACAGATTACACTCCAAGATTTATTTCTGAAATACTGTGGGGCCTTGATGATTTGGGGACATTTACAGAGTTATTTACTGTTTTGGGGTGAAGAACTGTTTTCAATCCAAGACATACTTAAAGAGTGAAGTGAGTTCAGCTGCATGGAACATCTAATCTTGGGGATGGGGACCAGCAGGGGGATTCTGGAAAAATGCAAGAGTGTAGACTGGAAGTCTCTTCAATATAGTAGTATCTTTTTGTAGGCTTGCCTAGCTATGGTGGCGCCACTGTGAGGTAACTTTCGATGTTTGTACTAGTGAGACTCATTTTACCAGTATTTGGGGGCTTCTTACCTAGAAGACAGGAGAGCTGGGCAGGGAGTTTTTGTATTTTTTGGCAAGGTAAAAGTGGGTGGATAGAAGGCTGGAGGATGTGTGCCTAAGAGAAACAGAGATGCCCAGACAGATTACAGATTGTTCATAACATAAATACCTATTTAGTACCTAGTCTGTCATAAACACTGTAGCTGTAATTCTAGACAGCATTGATAGAGTTCCTGCCTTCATGGAGTTTACAGCCTGCTGTATGAATACTGGGATTGCTTTGCTTGGTTTGTATGAGAATGATAGGTAACTGGGCAATCATATTACATTTCACACTATAGGGTCTGTAGTATATCATGGGAGCACACAGGAGGCATCTAACTCAGGATTAGAGAGGGTTAGAAATTTTCTTGTGAAAAAGATGTTTAGGCAGAAAACTGAAAAAATATGTAAGTGGCAAAAGTAGAAGGAAGGGTTTGAGAGGGACGGACTAATATGTACAAAGGTCTGGAAGTGAGAGACGGTAGGACATGTTCAAATATCTGAAAAAAGTTCCTTATGGCTAGAGGATAGGAGAAGTAGGTAGAGAGTGAATGGTAGAGAGACTGCAGTCCGATTGTAGAATACCACTTTAAAGGAGTTGGACATGGAAGTCTCTGAACAACTTTAATCAGGTGAGTGACCTGATCAGATTGGTGTTTTACAATATTCTTCCTGACTGCAGAGTGGAGAGAGGATTGAAGGAGGAAGACTAGGGATAGGGAGAGGTAGAAAGATTTTAGAAGCCAAGTCAGATGGCAGAGCAGTTTGGATTATAGTGGTGGCAGTGGGACTGGAGAGAAATAGACAAATTCAAGTGATGTGTAGGAGATAGGCCATCCAGGACTCAGCGAAGGGTAGGTTGTGGGAGGTGAGCAAAGGACATAAATGACACATCAAAGCTGAGCATGAAAAAAAGAGTTATATTCAGGGAGTGATACAGGAAAGAAAGCTACAGTAGACTATTTGTTTTGCCAGGACTCTAGTGTGTTATACATTTTACTTAGACACTTTGACTGAGAGCAGAAACCAATTCTGAACAGATACTGGCACATCTAAAATATCATCATATTTGTACAAGACAGTGTTGATGTATAGTCATGTTTCCACACTGGTGTGTAGTCCTAGTTGTTGCCAGTTTCCAGTCAGGAAGGGTGTCAACTTTGGAGTCAGAGGTAATGTGATAGTTTTCTAAACACAGCTCTACCAATTTGGGCACCTGGTACATAGTAAGTTCTCATTTGATGTACGTTGGAGATAGCCAGTGTGCAGACACATTTGGAGTTGCCTGTCCAGTTGAGGAGTTTGCAACCATCTCTTGGGAATTGTTCTTCCCTCTGTTTCCTCCCATGATTTATAAAGATAAGCTTTAAAACAGCACTTTTTACCCTGTGTGACTCTAGGTCTCCTGGCCCTGGTTGATGGGGGTGGAAAAGTGGAAAACTTTGTCCCATGAAAAATCCTAAAATTGAGACTTAGAAATGAGACTGTTCATATGACTGGATGTCTAACATGCAACCTAGAAAGCCATAGGATGGTCGTATACACAGATTGTAGATCAAAGAAAGAGTCAGTGAGTAGAGAGAATTAAGGTTGAGTAAAGATAGTCATAAATGGCAATTCTAAGGCTCTGCCTTTCCCCTTCATCTGGCGCATTCTTTGCATGAATTTCTGCTATTGGGTTTCATGACATCTGCTTGTATCCCTTTTAGACATTTTCTCATTTTTTAATTCCTAGCTTGGTTTGGTTTTTGCTTTCAACCAAAGCATCTAAGTAAACTACATAACACACCAGACTTCTGGCAAAACAAGTGGTCTACTGTAGCCTTCTTTTCTGCATTACTACCTGAATATGGATCTTTTATCACACTCAGCTTTGATATGCTGTTTATATAGAAGCTTTCCACAGGTGATGTCCAGATAGCTCAGTGGTAACTCTGACAGCTATGTTTTTTAGTAATTACTCAAGAGGCAGCAGTCTCCCTTGGTAGGTATAAGAAAAGAAATTAGAGACAATTGTAGCCAATACCATTCTGAATGAAAATTGCTTTAACTTTGTATTTTGCCAAGCCTAACAGCTCAAATCTGATGGATTCAATCTTTTTAAGAAGTTTGTATTAGAATAAGGAATACTGATAAGTTTTTATAACCTACTAAGAGCAGTGTTTTTCTATCAGAAATGTTCATAAATATCTTACATTTTCTGTTAATCTGGCTGCAGATCCAAAATATTCTATCAAGAATTATAGAGAATTTCAAGACCTTTATCACATGCTGGTCTCTGAATTTAGTAACCAAGTGTTTGTGTTATGTACCTTGTTTTCAAACAAAATAATCTTAAGGTTTTGCAGCTGTTAAATTGAAAAAAAGCAGACACAAAGCCCCACCAACAATCAAGGAAACCATCCATATCTGGGCAGAATCTATATAGCAGAAGACAATCAGAGAGCTGAGACAGTGATGACAAGGTCATGATGAAGAGAATGTAGCAGAGGACATACTGAATAGTGGTTAAGAGAGCAAGCAGCCTTTGGAGTTTTAGATACTGTTATTGGGTGCTGATGAGTCAGTTTCTACTTACAGAAACTCTGTGTGTTGTAAATGGAATTGCGTCTACTCCCCCCAACCCCAATATGTGTCATCTTGGTTAGGTCATGATTACCAGTATTGTATGTTTGTCCTCTGTTTTGTGATCATAATTTTATTTATTTATTTCTTTTCTTTTCTTTTTTTTTTAACATGACTGAGTGAAAATGTACTTTCCCGTATAAATTTACATGCCTACCTATATGCAGCTTCCACTGCTCTCCCTGTCCAGTGACTGCACACTATTCCTCTCTGCTCCATACATGTCTCATCCTCCTAACAGTCTCCTTTCCTCTCCTCTCTACCCACTAAGGATTAGGACAGCATTGTAACACCCTTACCAAAGTCACATCCCTGATCCAATTTAAAGGCAGTTTCCCTGGAGCGTAGCCTGTACCCCTTTCTATTTTGCCAGAGATAAAAGGGAAGGGAAGTAAGCAGAGAGTAGAGCAGCAGGAGTAGAGCATGTCCTTTGGTCCTGGAGTCCCTGTGTCTGAAAAGCTCCTCAACCAATGAGTGACTGATGACAAGGACCTACCTCCAGAGCTGACAGAGAAAGAAAGCCTTCCATTAGAGCTGATATCCTGAATTCAGACTCCTTAACTTTCTAGACACTGAGAGAATAAAATTCTGTTTGTTAAAGTCATCTGCTTGTGTTATCTCTGTTATAGCAGCACTACATGACTAAGACAGAATTTGGTACTGAAAAAGTGGCGTGCTGCTCTAACAGATATCTAAAATGTGAAAGTGGATTTGAAACTGTGAATAGATAGAAGACTCAAAAGGAGTGAAGGAGAACTGTTAACACTGGCGAATGTGCAGACAGTGAGAAACAGCAGCAGAAGACAGGCAGCAACAGTGAACCAGAGACCAGTGATAGACAGTGTTGGAGCCAACTCACAGAGCCAGAGAACTCAGTGCCTGTGGGGTGGAGGATTTGTGGTGGGATGGGATGCCTTTAGGTTCTAATGATGGAGCTACAGCGCTTTGGAACACTTGTCCTGGCAGAGTTGATCCAGGAGTGTAGTTAATGAGCCTAGAGGTCAAGAAACCAGGAAACAGAAGCAGAAGAGACAAAGAACAAAAGAGGACAAGCTGCTCAGTCCCAAAGGTATGGTCATTACCTCTGAGATTTCAAACAGTGGAGCTACAGCATCTGGTATTTCTAAAGGTAGATTTGATACTCAGATGGACTAGGAAAATGGTGCTTCTAAAGTTCATGAAGCAGAGTTGTCATACCAGTGGACCTGGAAGGTGGAGCTGAAGCCCGGTACTGAGGGGCCTCCACTCAGAATCAGCAGAGCGTAGCCAATACCTAAAATCTGGAGGGCAAGGCTATTGTGTAAATTCTCTCAAAGAACAGAACTTGGTTAGGTCATGATTCCCAACATTGTGTTGCTGTCCTCCATCCTGAGAATGCAATTTTACATTAAAGAACATTAGGGTGGAATTGTAACACCCTCACTGAGATCATATTCATGATCTGAAGTAAAGGGAGTTTCTCTGAAGTGTGGCCTGTATCACCTTTTTATACAAGATAAAAGGAAAAGGAAGCGAGCGGAGAATGGAGACCTCATACCACCGAGGATGCAGCACCAGAACCAGAGTATGTCTCTTGGACCTGGGGTCCCTCTGCTTAAGCTCCTCAGACAGGAGAAGATGGATGTCAACAACTTTTTCCCAGAGCTGACAGAGTGAGAAAGTCTTCCACTGGAGATGATGCCCTGAATTCAGATTTTTAACCTCCTAGACTGTGAGAGAATAAACTGTTGAAACCATCCACTTGTAGTATTTATGTCACAGCAATACTGTGTGACTCAGACACCATGTGCAGAGTAGAACTGCCCCATAGGGTTTTACATACTGCAGTTTTTATTCAAGTAGATTGCTGAGTCCTTCAATGGAGTAGCTGAGTGGATTTGAACCTTCAGCCTTTTAATTTGCAACTGAGCGCTTGACTGTTACACTGCCAGGGCTCCTTGGATGGGAGCCTAGCCCTCTCTTCCAGCAAGCTACTGTAAGAAACATTTTGTTACCTCCTTGAACTTCAGGCTTCTCCATCTTATAACAGGAAATCAAATTGCACCTTAGAGGGTTTTGTAAGGATTGAATGAGATGGTGCCCATAAAGCACAGAGAGTACTGATGGGACATGATAAAAAACTCATCTTTTGTTAAAGGATTATTTATATTTAGTGCCAGGATGGGCTAGATAGTAGGGTGAGGGGGTGTGCATGACAGGAAGGGCTGCTGTTAGTTTTAACAGTCCTCCAGAACAGGGTGTTGTTAACTTTGGCCTGAGTGCCAAGTCTGGCTGTTTTTGTGGGACCTGTTTTTGCGGGGTTTATCTGCTAAGAACAGCTTTTATATATATATATATATTTATTATGATTGAATGAAAATGTACATTCCCATATAAATTCGCACTCTCATCTATACGCAGTTCCCACTGCTCTTCCTGCCTGATGACAGCAAACCCTTCCTCTCTGTTCCATACATGTTCCATCCTCCCAACAGTCTACTGTCCCCTCCTCTCCAGCCACTCCCTTCCTCCAGTAAGAGATCAGCAAGATGACATCCTATAGATGCTTAGAACCATAAAGTTCGCACAAGATATGGTCACTCTGCGTCGTCAAGCCCAATCCGTTGCTGTCTGAAAAGTTGACCTTCATTATGATTTTTGGACAGGGGCAGCATCAGGGCCAGGGACCATGCTTCCAGGGGCACCCCGAAGCCCCTGGACCATCAATTGTGGTGTTTTAGTGGAGATCTCAGGGAGTATCCTTATTTATTCTTGTGTTGCCAGTGAAACTCAATTTTGTGAGCTCTATCGCAGCTATCACTGGTGGTGGCCAGGCACCATCCAGTTCTTCTGGTCACAAGTCGATGTAGAGACCCATTCACGTGGGTCTCTCTGTCTTCTGGGTTCTCTTTCCCTGATGTCATTTTGGTCCTCAGTGATCATCTTTTCCTGTTGAGCTGGGACTGTTTGCTGTACCCTCAGATAGCAGCTTGGCAGCTTTTAAGACCCCAGACACCACTCACCAATGTGGAGTGCAGACAGCCCTCATTAGCAAAATGCTATTTATGCCATTGGCCTTGATTTCACCTGAGAGCATGGTCCCTGCCACCCAACATCAGCTACTCTGTCCTTGCAATATTGGGTTAAGAAGGGAAGAGTACTCAAGTTGTGTTGAAGTCCAGTTAATATTGATCTTCTTTCTAATGTGTGCTGTGATAGATTTTACCCAACCAAATTTCTAACAACCATGTAATCTAAGTCCTACCCCCCTCAACCTCCCTCCCTTTCCACCCTTGCAGCTGTCAAAGAATCTTTTCTTCTATGCATGAGTTTGTTTTTCTTATTGTAGGGGTCTCATACAGTATTCGTCCTTTTGTCACTGACTACTTTCACTCAGCGTAATGCCCTCCAGTTGAAATCAGGTTATGAGATGTTCCCTGCTGTCATCGTTGTTCTTTATCATTGCATAGTGTTCCTCTGAGTATATATACCATGGTTTACCTATCCATTCCTCTGGGTTGTTGGGCATCTGGGTTGATTCCATCTGCAATGACCATTTGCGTGCGTGTATCAGTTGGTTCGAATGGCCTTGATTCTGTAGGATATATTCCAAGCAGTGGAATTACTGGGTCAAATGGTATATCTATATCCATTTTTTCAAGGGAGCACCAGATTGCTTTCCAAAGAGGTTGTACCATTTTGCAATCTCCTACACCAACGGTGTAGGAGAGTTCCAATCTCTCCACAGCACAGCCTCTCCAGCATTTGTTGTTTTGCGCTTTTTGGATCATGGCCAACTTTGTTGGGGTGAGATGGTATCTCATTGTAGTTTTGATTTGAATTTCTTTAATAGCTGAAAATGGTGAGCGTGTCTGCATGTATTTTTTGGCTCCCTGGATCTTCCCTTTAGAAAAGTGTCTGTCCATCTCCTTCACCCGTTGTTTAACTGGACAATTTATCTTCTTCTTATTGATATTTTGTAGTACCTTATAGATTATGGAGATCAGGCATCAGTCTGACAAATAGTTGCCAAATATTTTTTCCCGTTCTGCAGGTGGCCTTTTAATTCTATTAATAAAGTCTTTGGATGAGCAAAAGTGATTGATTCTTAGTAGTTTCCATTTATCTTTTTTCACTTCTGATGGTTGTGGTTTGTTTGACAAATTTTGAAGTCTGTCTACATTGTGTATTAAGACTTCCATTGTTTTCCTACTGCTTTTATATTTTTAAAGTTGACAGTGTGGAATGAACTTCACCAATCCTTTGATTCTTAAGTAAAGCAACTTCTCAGAAATGTTCTCCCCCTTTTTCGTTTGTTTGTTCTTGTTTCCAGAGGTTAACCACAAAAGGCGGCCCTGCTGTTACATATTCTGAGATAAGACTGGTCTCCATCTTTCTCTGTAACTCCTGTGAGACTCAGGGATTACTCTCCTGTTGCGTTGCGTCTAGAAAATCTAGGTTCTCCCTTCACTTTCTTTGAAAAATTTCTCATTAAACAAAGTTTGTCCTATTGCAGTGGCCTAAGTCATTGACTGATTTGTTCAGTGTGTTTTGTCTTTCACATAAGGTTGTTAAAAAAGCAAAACATGTCATTTGTTTTTGAATACTGGGAAACCCTGGTGATGTAGTGGTTAAGTGCTATGTTTGCTAACCAAAAAGGCTACAGCTCAGATTCTCCAGGCACTCCTTGGAAGTTATGGAACAGTTCTTTTTGTCTTGTAAGTTCACAATGAGACAGAATCAACTTATCATTATGATTGCACATTATCCAAACTGTGCACTTCAATGGATCGTGTATACATAAGGGATTTACATTTTTGATATTAAAGCCACTTTATAGAATCCACAGTTCTGTAAAGAACATATCTATACATGTCTATACCTGTATCATATATTCTGGTAACAGGGACTATATGTTGGAAGACCTGATGCATTTTCTATCTGATTTTACAGGAAAAAAAAATGCATCTAAGATGATAGGTTCCTGGTCCAAAGCTCCTTATCAGTCACAGACACTCTTTACTTTCCTGTTGAACATATGTACCTCGCTTATAAGAGAGCTACAACTAGAGCATTGTATATCTTATCTTGGCACCTTCCAGGAATGCAAAGGCTCTTTCTATATCCACAGTGGTATGATTCTAAGATTGAAAAAAAATCTGTATACATTCTGCAAAATAGTTTAACATATACAGTGTAGATTTTTGCAGAAATTTGATCAGCGATTTTCAATGGAGTCTGTGATATTAGAAGAAGGGATTCCGTTTGAATCACTTGAAGAATGGTGTCGTTATGAAGATTATAATAGGTATCAATATCTTTGAAATTCACTGTGACTTTTGGGAATGCATCTGTAGGTTAGTGGGATAAAAAATGTTTTGAGAATCGCTATATATACATGCAAGTGATAAATTACAAAATTCTAAGAGCTCTTTACATCCTAATCTATGGTGTTAACAGTATCATTTCATTCCATTTAAACATATTTCACATTACTTGCTCAACTTTATTATTCTTCCTCTCAAACATACCCATACTTCTTAACCTAATAGGTGGGCCAAGCCAGCCATTTTTTCTTAAGCCAGTTGTTGTATGTAACTGATTGGAATATAACATCATAGTTTCCTATCCCAGGAACACCCAATGTAGATTTCCTTTAAGTTTTTCCCAATTTAGTAAAAATTTGGCTGTTTTTCTTTTCTTTTCCCTTTCTCTGGAGATAAAAAATAGCTTTTAAATCCTAGGGTAGATTTTTATATAAAAATAAAGCCTATTTCCATTGAATCAATCTGACTCACAGAAATCCTATAAGACAGAGTAGAACTGCCCATCGAGTTTCCAACCCATAATGTTTACAGAAGCAGATCACCACATCTTTCCTCTTTGGAGGAGCTCATGGATTCAAACCACTAATCTTTTGGTTAGAATCCAAGAGTGTTTAACCACTGCACCAGCAAGGCTCCTTGCTGGTCTATGTATATATGTTAACTTGAGATAAATTATTTGTATTTCTTGTAATGTCTTGCTGGCTACCTAGAGGGGATTTGGAGTAAATAATCTGCTTTCACTAATTTTTGAAATAATGATTAGAGGCCCATGCTTGCACAAAAATTGTGCAGTTAGAACACTGACTCTGGAAATCAGACTGTCTTCCACTTTCAAACATAGAATTTATTTTTAAAATACAAGATTAATGTTTTATGATAGTCTGAGAGCTTTGCATGATATTAAAGCTACTTTATAGAATCCACAGTTCTGTAAATAATATATCTATACATGTCTATACCTATATCATGTATTTTGGTAACAGGGACTATATGTTGGAAGACCTGGTGCATTTACTATCTGGTTTTACAGGACAAAAAATTGTGTGTAAAGGAATTAATGTGTCTCAAAATGTCAGACATTGGTCTGTTAATTTTATGGCTTGTGCCCCAGGTGGAGAAATATTTCTGACATTCAAAAATTATTTAAAACATTGGTTTACCTTCCGTGGATATAACTTCACTAGATTTTCAAAGAAGTTTACATTTAAATAAAAATATATTCATAGAAGAATATTAGAGATCAACATTTAACAATGCCTGAAGGTTATAATCAGGATCCATATATGTCAGTTTGAGCTTTTTCCTGAAACTTATTTCTTAACAAAACCCAAGAGGGAAATACAAGTTCTGCCAATTCAGTTTACAAACTCATTCTAGAAAAAGTGCTGCATACTTCATTACTGCATTTCACTACAGTCACCTTTAAGGTTCTCCACTTGGAGAGCTATGCACTGATGCCAGCTCCTAGCCTACCCTTCAAAGCAATTTTGGAACTCTTTTTCTAGAATGGCCATCAGAGCTGTTGTCATATTACCCTTGATATGCTGAAAGTCATGAAAATGTCTTCCTTCAATACTTCCTTTATCTTCGGGTAAAAAAAAAGACACTGGGGGCCAGATGAGGTGAGTAGGGAGGGTATTTCAGTACAGTTATTGGTTTACTGGCTAAAAACTCCCTCACAGACAGTGTTGTGTGAGTTGGTAGTTTGTCATGATGCAAGAGCCATGAGTTGTTGGTGAAAAGTTCAAGTCCTTTTTGTCTGCCTTTTTCACACTTTTATCTACGTTTTCAGAACTCCCAAATAGTAAACTTGGTTAATTGTCTAGTTGGTACAAATTCATAATGAACAATCCCTCTGATACCAAAAAAGTTTAGCAACATGGTTTTGACTCTTGATTTGTTCTGAGAGAACTTTTCTGGTGGTGGAGAACTGGCTGACCTTCATTGTGTACTTTGATGCTTTGTTTCAGGGTCCTGATGGTGCACCCATGTTTCATCACCAGTGATAACAAAGCTGAAAACATCATCTTGCCTCTCCAAAAGGTCCTGCCAAACTTTGACTCCTTAGCTTGTGTTCATTGGTGCACTCCTTCTGGACTGTTTTTCCACACACCTTTCTCATGCCGAGATTTTCGGTTAAGATTTTCCTGTTTCTCTCTCAGTGGTTACTTGGTCTGCTGTGATTCTCACAGTCAGCCGAGGATTCTGATGCACAGTTTTTGCAATATTTTTGTTACTTTTGCTTATTACTGGCTGTCCTGATCTCTCTTCATCAGTGATGTTTTCTTCTCCTCAGAAAGACATTTAATCCATTTGTACACTGCCATTTTTTTCAAGACATTATCTGCATAAACTTGTACTAACATGTCCCTGATTTCGCTTCCGCTCTTGCCAAATTTCACAAGAAATGAAATGTTTGTCCTGTGCTGTCATACAAACTCTGACATTCTCATGATGGCACCAAAAAACATGCAACAACAATAATGAACCCCACTCAGAAAAACACTGCCACAAGTTGACATGAACATAGCTGTAAGACACTGATATACCAAGGTTATGAAACCTTACCGAGTTTTGTGCACAGTGCTGCCAATGCAAGCACGTAGTGACAAGTTCACGAACACAATTATCAGACCTCATATGAGTTAAAAGCAAAATCAAAAAAAAAGAAAGAAGCTTTAGAAAGGAAACACACATATGTACTTGGCATAGGTAGGTTAAGACTTCTTCAGCCTTTTTTTAAAGAAAACTCAAAGTGAATACCTTTAATTTTTCTAGCTACTTTTCTTTACTTGGATCTACTGTGTACCAGTCATTAAAGTAAGATTATTCAGCTAGTATTCTGTGTAGCCAGAATTATATTATTTTGAGCCACTAACTTTGTTTAGCACAGACTTTGTACTACACAATGATTTCAGTGAATTCTAATCATTCTTAAATCACTCATCTGAGAAGGGTTAATCAAAGTTTATCTAGAGTTTAAGGTTCAGGGTGGCAGAATAAAACTGTAATCTATTGTTTTGGTCTGACATTAAAAGAGATGTTATTATGACTCCAGGTTATCTAAGTTGTACATTGTAATTGTGTAAATAAATTACGTGATTTAGATCTTTAACATTAAAGCTACGTTATAGAAGCAGCTGTTCTGTAAATATCTTACCTTCTAAACAAATGTAATTGGAAAATAAGATACACTGTCACTAATGACTCATGTTATAAATAATCAGTTTAGATGTAGTTACATGGTTTTACTGGCACAATAGTAAATTGAACACTTCAGCGAATTTGTCAAACTGAAGAAAATCCCAACCCTGTGTGCTTTGTTTTAATGATGTAGGAATGTGATGACAAGATGTTTTCTTTCTTCTATTCACCTTAGAGTGAACAGAAAAATAATTTAATTGGCAAAAGGAGAGCTCTAGGGTTTTCTTGGGAAAAGGTTGTACTACTTAAAAATTACCATCGGCAGCTTAAACCTATATAGTTTGGTAGAGTTTATTACTTTTTTGTCTTCGCTTTTGCTCCTTTTTTAAAACATACCTGGCAGTCCAGGTGTAGGCAGTTTCTTCTATTGGCTCACACTCTCAACTGTGCCATCAAGGACCAAGTACTTCCTGTCTTTCTGTGTTAACTTTCTTTACCAGATGGTTTTCATTTTTCTGTTTGTTGCCTCATGGTTACAAAATAACTATTATACATCCAGCCTTCAAGAAAAAGTATGAAAGGTCAGTGTACGTCCTTGATCTTTTCTAAAAAAAAATTGTTCCAGAAAATATACATTCATTCAACAATTTCTACATGTACAATTCAGTGGGAATGATTACATTCTTCAAGTTGTCTAACCATTCTTTTTACCCTCTTCTTTATCTGAATTGTTCCTTCTCCATTTACAAATTCATTGCCTCCTAAGTTTGCTATCTAATCTTTTGAGTTATTGTTGTCAGTTTTATCCCATATATATCATTCTTTAAAAAAGCATAATGCTTAAGGTGAACATTCTTTAGTAATTAAGCTGACCTATTGTTTGGTTTGGAGCCCTAGTGGCATGGTGGGTAAACATTCAGCTGCTAAATGAAAGGTTGGCAGGCAGTTCAGATCCACCAGCAGTTCTGCTGGAGAAAGATGTGGTGATCTGCTTCTGTAAAGATTAGAGCCTTGGCAACCCACGCAATGTTGCAGCTCTACTCTGTCCCTATACAGTTACCATGAATTGCAGTTAATTCACCATAATAGTTCTGATTTTGTTGTTTGCTTTAAAGAAGATTACGGGGAATGTTTTTGGTTCAAGGTTTAAAGATTACATCACGGCAGTAGTTTCAGAGGGTTATCTAGTGTCAATGGATCCAAGAAGTCTAGATTCCATGAAAATTTAAAATTCTGCTTTGCATTTTCATCCTGTTTGATTAGAATTCTTCTACAGATATTTGATCAAAACATGCAGTTATGGTAGCCAGGCACCATCTAATTCTGGTCCCATAGCAAAAGAAGTTGTACACAGAGGAAATTAGCTACACATTCCATTTCCTCCTTCTGTGCCTAGCTCTCCTTCTTCTGTTGCTCCAGACAAACAAAGACCAATTGTTCTACCTTAAGTAGTTGCTTGCCAGCTTTTAAGACCCAAGATGCTAAACAATCCAGTAGGAGTGTAGAATGGAAATACTAAAAATGATATTAGGCCAATAAATCAGGATAAGTCATCTTTGACCCTTCATCAGATGACTTTCACATACATCTCCTAGTCCAGGATTGTATCACATGACCATGCATAGGCAGTAAGGGAGGCTGGGAAAATGAGGTATCAGATTGTCATTGCTGAATTGGCCAATCATGACTAATTCCAAGTGGCTATGCAATTGCTAACCCAAAGAAACTTGAGGTGCTGTTTGGAATGAAATGGATATTGCTTTATTTTTGTGGTTTATAAGCCTACAATCTACTCTTCTGTGCCTATTTCATCAGAAACTGTTGGTCAAAGTTGCTGCCTTACCAGTAAATCAAACCAAACCAGTTGTCTTCTAGTCAACTCCAACTCAAGGCAACCTTATATATGTCAGAGCAGAACAGTGCCCCCTTGGGGTTTTCAATGGCTTAATTTTCAGAAATAGACTGCCAGGGCTTTCTTCCAAGGCACCTCTGAGGGGACTTGAACCTCCAGTTTTTGGGTTAGCAGCCAAGTGGGTTAACCATTTGCATCATCCAGGTTTTCCCAATGGACATGCATGCTTAAGTGTTGAATTGTAGAGATTCAGATGTAGGAGAGATAATGAAGAATGATGTAGTCATTGAATACATCACTGAAGAATAAAACTGAAGGGTGATTAGGATTAAGAAAGATGGTAAGCAAGGAAATGGCATCCCAGTAAGGGGAATTCGTCAAGTAAAGGCACTTATATGGCTATTTTTTTATGCCAAAATCAATAAAACAATAAAGGGAATAATCTTATGAATAGAAAAGTTCAGTCTATCCTAATTTTTAAGGCACAGCAGCTTGACCAGAATAGCGGGGAATAAAGTCTCATCTTGGGGTCAAACAGAGATTTCTGTTTCGGTTTGCTGACGAACAGGAAGCTTCTTGACAGGGAGACCTAGAGGTGATTTTACTCTGGGCACAAAGCCTCTAAGTCTTACTTTTGTCATTTGTGGGGTTCTTTCTATCAGATTTTCCTCACAAAGGGTTATTTATCTATGCCAAAGTCAATGATCTTTCAAAATGATCTTTGCTCTGCTGTTAGCTCCCGAGAAAGAGCAGTGAGATTATAAAAAAGATTGAGGCTGATAAGCTGCTGATGAGAACCAATCAGCTCATTTGTAACCTCATTTCTATAAATGTCATAGACTTTTCAGTTTAAGAAAAAGAGATGTATTGGGAAGACAAAGAAAACTGTTTCTTTCTTGAAATAGAATCTTTTCCTTCTTTTGTTTTGCATAAAACATTTCTGTTGGTCTAATATTTTGTTGTCAAAATTCTAGGAATCACTGGAGATCTAGAATTAATGAATCCAAATGGTTGTTTTATTGTCAAAATAGCAAAGTAACTAGTAACACTGATTTTGATTATCACATTTATTAGCATAATTTCCCTAGATAAATATTATGGAGTTTAAATGAAAAGAAAGGACACTGTGAGGTTATCTGGCTGACAAAGATGGACCTTAATGATATGGGAATTTGATTCTGAATTTCTTGAAATCTCCCCTGGCAAATTGCTCAGTAGGGGTACATAAGGCCGGAGGTGGGGTCAGGGGGTGTCAATTAAAAGAAGAGGCTTAGATAACCTGCTGAGAGCAGTTGAGGAAGAATTGTGACAGCTATAACTCTTTTTGTTTATTTATTTATTATGATTGAGTGAAAATGTACATTCCCGTATGAATCTGCATGCCCATCTATAAGCAGCTTCCACTGCTCTCCCTGTCCGATGACAGCACACTATTCCTCTCTGTTCCATACCTGTGTCATCCTCCCAACAGTCTCCTTTCCCTTCCTCTCCACCCACTTCCCTTCCTCCAGCCAGAGGTCAGCAGGGTGATATCTTACAGATGCATAGAAAAGTGCACACAATATATGATCACTCTGTGTTGCCAAGTCCAATCCATTCCTGTCCAAAGAGTGGACCTTCATTATAATTTATGGGCAAGGGCAGCATCAGGGCCAGAGTTCATGCTCCCAGGGGAACCTCGAAGCCCCTGGACCATCAATTGTGGTTTTAGTGGAGATCTCAGAGCGCACTCCTTTTTATTCTTGTGTTGCCAGTGAGACTCAACTTTGTGAGCTCTGTTGCAGCTATCACTGGTGGTGGCTGGGCACCATCCTGTTCTTCCGGTCCCGAGTCGAAGTAGACACCCACACATGTGGGTCTCTCTGTCTTCTGGGTTCTCTTTCTCCCACGTCATTTTGGTCCTCGGTGATCATCCATTCCTGCTGAGTTGGGACCATTTGCTGTGCCCTCAGATGGCAGCTTAGCAGCTTGGCAGCTTGGCAGCCACTCACCAATGTGGGATGAAGAGAGCCCTCACTAGCAAAAAGCTAGTTGTACCAATTGGCCTCGATTTCGCATGGTCCCTGGCCCCCCGCACCATCTACTCTCTCCTTGCAATATTGGGTTAAGATGGGAGGAGTACTCAAGTTGTGTTGAGGTGCACTTAATGTTGTTCTTATTTCTAATGTGTGCTGTCACCAATTTCACCCAACCAAATTTCTATGATAGCTATAACTCTTCAACTTACTTAGACAAACAAAACTCAGTTATACCTAGTTCACACCTCTTCGGTAAGTCTAAAGTTTCAACACTCTTGTTAAAATTTGGCTTACTGTGCTACTGACAGTTATTTTCTCCTCCGTAGTAAGAGTGTTGGAATATGTGAAAGACTGAAATAAGATATAAATGAATATGGTAACCAGAAAAAAGCTCCCACTTCTGCTATGTGGGAGATAAAAGCCAAAAAAACCAAACCAAAGCCATTGCAACTGCGTATGACCCTACAGGACATGCCTGTATGGTTTCCAAGAAGCACCTGCTAGATTGGAACTGCCTACCTTTTGGTAAGTAGCCATAGCTCTTAACCACTATGCCACCAGGGTTCCCAGATAGAAATCAGTCTGCCTAATACAGTAAAATATCAAGAGAATCAGTGCAGCCATCCACAACAATGAAATAAGTATTTTAATTCATTAGCTACCTTCGTTGCAGTAATCTTCATTATTAAGTACTCATTCTGAAGTCACTTAAAGGAATAAGAACATGTTGCTCATATTTAGTTTTAAAAAAGAGAGAGAAAATAGCAATAACAGGAGTGCAAAAATCCGTTTCGATCAGGTTTTAGACATTAAAAAAAAAACATTTTATCAGGTCACTTTTTAAAATGTGTTTTCCACCTGATTTAAGTGAACCATTCTGTTTTGCAAAAGTCTGGATTATTGTTTTGCATTTTAAAATACAGGCATTCTCTTTTTCTGTGATTAGAGGAAAAGGAATTTAAAACTCTTCCACTGCAGCCTATCTGTGATACAATGGGTAAGATCAGTAGTTCAAATCCACCAGTTGCTCCTTGGTAACCCTATGGGGCAGCTCTACGCTTCCCTGTTGGGTAGCTGTGAGTCTGAATTCACTCGATGACAGCAATGGGTTCTGCCACAGAGCCTGAGAGGGGGATTTATTTGGTTTATTGAAGGAGCAATCTCAGAAGAAGGGGGATGACAGAGCAGAATAGGTGGACAAAGAAAGCTAGCAAGAATGGCATCCACGCTGGAGACTAGCTTCACTTTGATTCTTCTGGAAAGTTCTGAAGCACAAATTGTGACTCACAGCTAATCCCGTCTTGAGGCAAGGGGTTGTCCAACTACACCTCTAAGTCAGTCACTGGCCAATTATACTCATATATCAAACTCGAAGTTTCAGAAAACTTGTTCTGGACTCAGCCTTGTTTAAGTGGACATAAACCAAACAGAAACTTTTCCAGGGATCCCTTCATGGGTTGTGTAAGGTGTTGCCTTTCCAGAGGGAGAGAGATAGCTGTCTAGTTCCTCACTTTTGCAGAAGTGCTCTGAGTGGTGATGTCTAAACCTCCTGCTCAGCGGGGGGAGTGATTGGGGCTAGCTAATATGAATATTCATCCCAGGTAAACGGAATGGCTAATAGCATGGCCCTGTGACTTGTATTTCTAGCACTTCTGCCAGCTTCTCAGAGATGAGCTGTGCTTTGGGCTTAACTGACAGTTTTCCGTAGCCTCCTCAGTATGACAAAACATATTTACCTTAATGAACATTCTTAGAAGAATTCCTCCAGAAAGGTTTTTATTTAAACATATTCAGGGTTGAAAATAAGTAGCTTTGAAGTTTTTTATATATATATATGTATTATATATACATATATATGTAGTATATATGTATTATATGTATATATATTTATATATATTATATATATTACATACACATAATATTATATATACATACATTATATATATTATGTATATGTATATATACAAATATGTATATATGTATATATATGTGTATATATGTATATATATGTATATATATGTATATACATATATGTATATATATATATACTATATGTATATATAGTATATGTGGAAACCCTGGTAGTGTAGTGGGTTAAGTGCTATGTCTGCTAATCAAAAGGTCAGCAGTTCAAATCCACCAGGCCCTGCTTGGAAACTCTATGCGGCAGTTCTACTCCAACCTCAAGAGTTGCTATAAGTTTTACCTGACTCGAAGGCAATAGGTTTTTTTTTCATTTATAATGTACGTAACATATATATATCACATAATATTTCCCCTTTACTGAGATCTGTTCAGCGTATATAAGCAACATGCCATAGACTGTGAGAGCTAAAAGGGCCTCAACTTATTACCTCTTTGGAAATAGATTCAGAGAAGTTAAGGGATTTGCTAGGGTCATGGAGTTAGTTCAGTGGCTGAGGAGGAGTGAAACCCAGATCCCTTTGTTGCCTCATCAGTGACCGGATGTGTCTGTAAACCAGTATGTCTCATTTTATAACAACAATAAAAAAATTCAACTCCACACACACTTAGAAGTGCAAACACAAAGTTTGTTAAAGGTTATGAGAGAGATCTTTGCACACCCCGTGTCTCAGCAAGGACGGGGAAAATGTTCTGAATTTGAATTAAGCTGCAGGTGTGCAGTCTACCCTCAAGGTCTGCTGCTGTGGCAATAGTTTCCTCAAAGGGAGTATCATGCTTGGTCCAGTCATAGCAGAAGGGAAATTTTAAGTGAATGCTCACTGATGAACCGCTGGAAGTCACTAATGATTCATTCAGTTTTCTTCTCATCCCTCTGAGAAACATTCCCTGTTTGGAGGCTCCCTGAAATAAAACATTATCAGGAAGAAAAATTAGCAGAGGGCATCCTTCCTCAGAAAGGAGTCACAGAATGCCTCTGTGAACCTGAGGAAAACCAAAGGATATTTGGAGGAAGTCTAACTAGATCCTATTGACAGGCCGGTGACTTTGTGATTTGGGAGAGTGGAGAGCTCAGGATGGAAAGATAGCTGTACTTAACCCATTTAACTGTTGATAGGATTGTCTAAGACAGCACCTGCACCAAATACTTTTCAGAGGTACTGAGCATGTATTTGTTGAAGTTCTGTTGTCATTAGGTGCCACTCAGTTCCGACTCATAGCAACCCCATGCACAAGAAAATGAAATATGCCTGGTCCAGAGCCAGGCCCTCAGTCATTATAATCGAGCCCCTTATTGCAACCACCGTGTCAGTCCATCCTGTTGAGGGTCTTGTTCTTTTTCGCTGACACTCTACTTTGCCAAGTGTGATGTCCTTCTCCAGGAACTGATGCCTGTGGATAGCATGTCCCAGGTATCTAAGGCGTAGTCTCACCATCCTTGCTTCTAAGGGGCACTCTGATTATATTCTTCCAAGGCAAATCTGTTCCTTTTTTTTTGACAGTCCATGGAATATTCAGTATTCTTCTCTAACACTGCAGTTCAAAGGCATCAATTCTTCTGTCTTTTTTATTCATTGCCCAGCTTTCACATGAATATGATGTGATTTAAAAGACCATGGCTTGGGTTAGGCACACCTTAGTCTTCAAGGTGACACCTTTGCACTTCAAAACTTTATAGAGGTCTTTTGGAGCCAGTTTGCCCAGTGCAATACATCTTTTGATTTCTTGGCAGCTGCTTCCGTGGGCATTGGTCATGGATTCTTGAAATCTTTGAAACCTCAATCTTGTCTCCGTTTATTATGATGCTGTTTATTGGTCCAGTTCTGAGGATTTTTGTTTTCTTGGTGTTGAGGTGTAATCCATACTGAAGGCTGTGCTTTTTGGTCTTCAGTAAGTGTTTAAAGTCTTCTTCACTTTCAGCATCAAGATTGTGTTATCTGCGTAATGCAGGTTGTTAATGAGTCTTCCTCCAATCCTTATGCACCATTATTCTTCATATAGTCCAGGTTCTCAGATTATTTGCTCAGCATAAAGACTGAATAGGTATGCTGAAAGGATACAATCGTGACAGACACCTTTCCTGACTTGAACCCACGCAATGTCCCCTTGTTATATACTATGCTATGGCCTAACTCTTACACAATTTATTTTCTTCTGTTAATGAATGCATACTATCCCCATAATTAAAATTTTACACCCTATATAATATACAAAACTTTCCACTTGGTTTGGTTTCATAAAGATCTGGGCATTTTCTCATCTATCTAATATTCAATTTTAATCACATTGCCAATTATATGAGAAAATGTGTCTTTTCCTTTTTGTGATATCCATCATGGCCTTCACTAAAGAATCTATTATTCTACTATGACCAGCCCAAACCCAGAAAATGAGATTTTACATTGTAACAGCTTTAGGTAGCTAGTTGTTCACATCCCGTCTTATTTCTCATACAAATTCTCAACACTCAACTCCAAGTTAAAACCTGACAGTTGTTTCTAGGTTTGCAAGCCCTCCAACCTCCCTTCACACAATTCATAGCCCCTAGAGATATTCTCTAGGGTGGTTATGGAAGAATTAGCCATCTCCATGTAAATAACAGAACAAGGAGAGAGTGACGTCACGACTTGATGTTCTCTGCAGAAGAGCTGACTGCTGGAAGAACATGTTCAGTGTAGGAGAACAAAATCTTAATCCTTCCTGGAAGCTGCCATTAGGACTAAGTTGTTCTTACTTTAGACCAAGAAATAGGCTTCTTAGAGCCTCATAGTACTAGTCTCCTTGATGTCCTATGGAGCATAAATCATTGTGTCTTTTCCAGGAGATCCTGATTCCTCTGAAGAAACAGTCTTGGACTGTTGTAAAGCTCTATTGCTCCCATCTCTTCTCATCACATTACTGGTCACTTTCTTCTACTCACCAGTTTTATTCAGGCTTTTTAGTGTCATCCAGTTCATGGTTATTTTCGCTCTCAGCTTCAGTGTCTTTTTCTCAAAGGAGTTTTCTCTGGCACCCTGAGGCTGAGTGGTAGTGGTCCTAGGTATTTCCTAGGTACATCCATGGCACCCTGCACTCCATCTGTAGAAATTGTCACACTGTAGTAAAGCTGCCTACTGTCTCCACTTTCTTCTACAGAGCTCTGTGAGCACAGAGATTGGGTCTCTTTACAATTTCACATCTAACCACCAGCACAGAACTTGGTAAATGATAGGCATTCAGTCTACATGACTGAGTATGTGGAGCAATGAGTGAATGAATACCTTTTTTCATGTATTTTGACCTCACTTTTTTTCTTAAACTCTGTTGTTTTGAGTACAGATATAGCTTCCTCCAGATCTTAAACAAGGGGGCCAATTCATATTTAATACTTAAACTGTGATTCCCTATGGGAAGAAGCTGAGTGTAGCCCAGTCCCAATGCTTTACTGTCTTTTTGTGTAGGTAAGTATGGAACTCTTGAAGAGAAAGGAGGAGGTTCATGTAAAAAAGTCTGGAATCTATTTTTTAGGTGTCAGGAATGAAGCCTTAATACAGCCTTAGATTAGCTCTTCACACACCAATAAAATTCCTTTACCATGTAGTTTAGATGTTGACAATTGGTATTTATTACTGGATTGCAAGTGTCTTACTATATTTAGCCACCTAGTACTCAAAGCAAACACCAAGTGTGATAAATTAGCAAATACAGAAAACTTAAGTGAGAATTTCAAAAAAATACTTTGTACCTCTGCATCTTTGATGGACTTGTGTAATCACCTGGTTTTGTGGCTGTCAACTCAACACTCTAAACCATTTGCCTGGATCCTAAAAGCAGTAATTTTCAGTGTGTGAGGCCACCCACATTAGAATCTTTTGGGGCTCATTGTTAACAGTGGAGCTCCAGGCCTTGTCTCAGAAATCGTGAGTCAATCTTTGGGGGCAAAGCAGACAAATTTGCTTTTTAAGTAAGTATGTGTAGCAGAAGCTGTCAGCGCTTAGCACAGACATCTTCGGATCCCTTTTACTGATTCTCTTTGCTCATGCCCTTGAACTTTGGTGTGCTTTCTCCTCTAACCCACCCCATCTGCTATTTGTCTTTGTCACAGGAAGTGCCTGAGAGTTTATGGCCACTCTATTTTCCTGACATTGCTTCCTAGTGCTGAAGTACGAAACTCCAAGCCTTAACCAGGGGAAAAGAACTGAACTGTAATTCACACCGTAGATACCCACTAAAGGATAGATCAGGCTGAAGCTACCCCTGTAAGACTTTGTTCAGATCATATGCTTGCTTTGCCTCAAGTCAGAGTCTGTAGAACTAGAGCCCACTACAGAGATTAAGTGATTTACCGGGGCAGTTCTCTCAGGCTGTGGTTTTGGCTGGAGGCTGGCTTCAGTCCGACTCCATGCAGCCGCTCTGGAGGATGCATTACACCTCAGAAGCAGTCCCAACTGAGTCAGTCCCTGCCTGCTGGCTGAGAGGGCAGGGATGAGGGGTAGGGTAGGGGTGGTGATGCAGTTCTTCCTGGCCGAGGTTGCTCCCATTAGATTGAAGGCAATACAGCTAGACCCTGACTTACAACATACTCCGGTTACAATGAGCTGCACTGGTGACTGACAATTTGTGTGTGTAGTGTGCGTGTACATCTTACCATTGGTAACATGTACCACATATGGTGTCACAGTCTGTAAATTGCTGATGTTACTATTCTCACACCAACTCCCAAAGACAAAGATTGGGTTTATAAAGGTACTGATGATAGAAAGTAGTAACTATGAAAACTAAAAACAAACTAAAAAAGGGGTCTTTTATTTATGTCAGAACTATCCGACTCGACGGCACTTGGCTGGCTGGACTTACGAAAGATTAATTGGGGTGGAACCCCACTGTACGTTAGGAGCTGCCTGTACCCTGGGGAGGAGGACTGCTGAGAGTCAGCTGGCTTGGTGGAGTGGTCTCAGTAGGCTGCTGACTACATTGACTACAGTCGCTCTTCTCCCCTTCCCCTACCCTGCCACCTCCACTCTTTCACTGGCTTGTTCTGGCCTTCGTCTCAGGGTTTGCTTCTGAAGAATTTGAGGCAAAACAGTTGACAGGTAATTCTTATTCACAGTAATGTTTCAGAAATATTGCCTTAAATGTTGAGTCAATTAGATGCTGCTGTATAACAAACTGCCCCCAAAATTCAGTGACTTGAAACAACAGTATTATTTTTCACCAATCTTCACGTCAATGGGAAGTTGTATGATCTCACCTGGGCTCAGCATGTGAAGAGGCTGGAGTCTCCTTTTCTCCCTGGACCAGCAGACTAGCCCAGCATGTTATGCTCGTGGAAGAGACAGTAGCACGAGAGCAAAGAGAAATACACAAGGCCTCTGGCAGCTGCCTGCGACAGGCTCACCTCATTTGTGCCTCATTCTCTTGGCCAAAGCAAGACTTGTAAACAAATTCAACGAGGGACTGCAAAGTCACAGGGCAGTTTGTGGATAAAATAAGGGTGGAAGAACTGGGTTCGTTATCACAATCTAACACAATTATTTGTGTCTCTACCTCTGTAGAGGTAGGACCTCTGGTGCACAGTGGTAAAAGCACTCAGCATCTAACTTCAAAGTCAGAAATTCAACTCTGCTAGCCACTTTGTGGGAGAAAGATGTGGTACTCTGCTTCTGCAAAGAGACCATGTGGATGGAGTACCTAGGTCTCTTCTGTCCCTTAGGGTTGCTATGAGTCAGAATTGGCTTGGCAGCAATAGGTTTGAGTTTAGTTCTACCTTGTGTGAAATATGCTCACCCACACCCAGGATCTCTAGAATTTCCATATAGTCAGGCAATAGACTTGCATTCTGAATCTTGTGGTTGGCGTTGGGTCTGAAGGGGACTTCTCTTGATGATGTGGTGCCTCTTGATTCAGAAATCAACCATTCTAAAACTCAATGGATTAAAACAACAATATTTTATTACTTCCTACTAATAACTTACTCTGATCACATTAGCAAAGGAAGTGGATACAAAGACGGGTGAAGAATTTGCCTTCAATATGATATACTCTAAAGGTTAAGGCTTTTAACTTTGAAATTATGGAGGAATCATTTTGTCCACTTATCATTGGTGTTATTTTCTCTTCATGTATTTTTAAAAATGCTGTGCTAGAAGTGTACTCTTCTTTCTGAAAACATCAAAGGCAGACTTTTAAGTCTGAAAAACTCAGTAAGTGAAGGGAGCTGTGGCTTAAAAGTTGTAAATCTAAGTTTGAAGCAACTAAGATTTCTATGAGTTCTTACTTCAAAGGGTGGACAACTGCACAGGACAGCTCAATGGAGGAAAATATTTTCTTTATTGGTAAAGTTACTCTAGGAACCAATATGTTTGCTTTCTTCCAAGGCTCATGGAAGGAACATACACAGCTTTAAAATAAATGGAACAAAGTTCTGTGGGGAAATTACTCAATGAGGCAGGAGTTGAGACTTCAGAAACCAGACAGGGAGGGAGAAGCTGCAGACTGAAGTGACCTTAAGACCTGGAGAGCTGGTGAGTGAAAAAAAAATACTAATATTAAGGACTATCTTTTAGTGCTGCAGGAAAAATAAAGATTAGGGCTTGTGATGCCAAGAAAGGTAATAAGTATTACCTGTATATTCAAATTTTTAAAATATAGCCATTGACTAGCACCACAGAGCCCCAAAAGAACAAACTAATCTGTTCTGGAAGAAATATAACCAGAGTGCTCCTTTGAAGCAATGATGGTGAGACCGTGTCTTACACACTTTGGAGGTGTTGTCAGGAGGGACCAGTCCCTGATAAAGGACATTGTGCTTGTAGAGTGGAGGTTCAGCAAAAAGGAGGAATACTCTCCATGAGATAGATTGACACAGTGGCTGCAACGATGGGCTTAAGAATAAAAACTATTGTGGACATGGTGTAAGACCAGGCAGTGTTTTGTTCTGTTATATGTAGGATCACTATGAGTCACAATCAACACAATGACACCTATCAACAGCAACAACATCAAAGTGCTGGATAATGAGCCGAAATGTTGGCAGTTTGAGCCCATCCAGAGGCCCTTTGGAAGACAGGCCTGGTGATTTGCTCCTGAAATATCACAACCTTGAAAATTCAGTAGAGCAGTTCTATTCTACACAGCTGGGATCCAGAACTGACTTGACTGCAACTAAGAGCAAGAAGTACAGTCTGAGTTGGATGGGAGGGAGGCACTGCTCCAGGCAGTCCCCTGAGGTCCCAGGCTCCTTCCATCTTGCTGCTCCATTTGTCTATAGGTCTTTGTAGTTCTCTCTGCTCAGGTGGCAGATAGTGAGGAAGAGTGAGATGGCTTTTAAAATGACCACATAGTTTTTGATACACCTTCCTTCAAGAGGTGAACCTTGTCCTCTTCCACTTGAGTGTGGATGGACTTAGTAACTTGCTTTTAATGAAAAGAATAAAATGGGGAGCTGATGTGTGATTTCCAGGGCTTTGTTATAAAGGCTCTCTGATGCTATCTCTCTCGTGAACTGCTCACGCTGGGGGAAGCCAGCTGCCGTCTCACAGGCTACTCAGGCGGCGATGTGGAGAGAGAAGTCTAAGTGGTGAAGGGCTGATGCCGTCTGCCAATAGCCACTGAGGAAGCCAGCTTGAAAGTGGAGCTTCCTGATGCAGTCAGTCTCCTGAGACACCCTCACTACAATCTCCTGATAGCCTGAGCCAGGCCACCCAGCTAAACGACTCCTTGATTCATGACCCTCAGAGACTGTGTAAGATGATAAATGTTTTTTGTTTTAAGCTGCTACATTTTGGGGTGATTTATTACACAGCAGTAGACAGCTAATACAGAGAATAAAGAATAGTGTTGGGGAGAATCTTATGTTTTGGTCTTGCTGGTGGACAAACCACTTCTACTACATTCTGTTGGCTAGGACCGGGTCACATGATCTTATCTAACAACCTAGCTGCAAAGGAGACTGGGAAATGTAGTCCAGTTTTGTTCTTGGGTGCAGAAAAGACACATCAGGTGAACAGTTGATCAGTCTCTGCCACATTTGGTGAATCTATGTTCAGGAATGTTTGGTCTGCAAGGACCTGGTGACTATCTGAATTTGCAAAAATTATTAGAAGAAATAAGTAGAGACTTTGGATTGTGGGGGACTTGGTGGTGCAGTGGTTCAATGTTTGGCTGCTATCTGAAAGGTTGGCATTAGGATCTACCAGCCACTCCTTGGAGACTCTATGTGGCAGTTCTACCCTGTGTAGTTAGGTTGCTCAGAGTTAAAATTGACTCAGTGGTAACGGGTTTGATTTTCTGTTTAGCATTATTGCCTCTTACAGTTAACATCACTGGAGTTAAATCAGGGAAAAATTAAAGGGCTTTGGTTTGTCTGATTTGCCAGTGCTATAACTATTTACTGAACACTTATTTGTCTCAGGCTTTGTATGGAACATTTACTTAATCATCACAATAATAGAATTAAGTAGATTCAATCACTTCAATTTTACCAGTGAACAAATGAGACACAGAAAGGTTAGACAACATGCTCAAGATTGTATAAACACCCAGGTAAGCCACAAGATCCAGCTGCTTAACTTAGGTCTGTATTACTTCAAAGCTGAGGCTCTTGACAGCTAAGTACAAGGCATTGAAGGGAAGGACTGAACTCTGCCAGGAGTGACTTCCGTGAATGGTGAGGGAGCTGTGACATGCTGTCCAAGTGTAGATGAAAAGATACTCTTCTCTACTGGGTATAGCACTAGAGAATTGGATGCCTTAGTCATAGGAGGGCATTCGTGGCTCACTGGCAGAATTTTTGCCTTCTGTGCAGCCTCAGACTGCAGTTCTATTCGTGGCCATTGTACCTCATGTACAGCCACCATCCACTGTCAGTGAAGGCTTGTGTGTTCTTATAATGCTAAATAGGTTTTAGCAGAGCTTCCAAAGTAAGACAGACTAGGAAATAAGATCTGGTGACCTACTTTTGAAAATCGGTCTATGAAAATCGTATAGATCACAATGCAAGCAATCATGGAGATGGCACACAAGTCGGGACCACTTTGTTCCACTGTGCGTGGCGGTCACCATGAAATGGGCACTGACTCAAACAGTAGCTAGTGATAACAACATCACAGTCAAAAAAGTAGAAAGACAAAGAGTAGAGATATTAAACTCCAACTTGGCCAAATTCACTTTTTCATCAGTACAACTCTTGATATCACTGAGTTTCAGCTTCCTCTTCTATATCTTAGGAATAAAATTACCTACAACATGAGATTGTTGGATGGCTTGAATGGCGAGATATATGCAAGCACATCTTGACATACGACAGTAATTTGGGAGTTAATTCTATTAACAGTACCATTATTTTCTGGAGAATAGGGGTCTTTCATATCAATTTATCTTTAGTGCCTAATACAGAGTCTAGTGCAAGGTAATTTTGGTTGAAGGTACATATGAATGAATGGTAGAATAATCTCTTTTTCATTCTTTGGGGGAATGAAGAGCTCAGTCCTAGACACGCAGTTTAATAATCGTCTCTTCTCTTTGGCTGCTGCTTAAAAACTCATAAAGTGCTGCCATACATAGCGTCTCCTGCCAGTCCCCCATCAGGACACTGCCACTGCCTGCCACTGGAGCAGTGGGGAGCAACCTTTATTAAAGTACTTGGTCCATTTCAGGATTGAATAAAATCTAAGAGAGTGCTCAGAGAAGAGCAATAAAAATTGATGAAATAGACCTCCTATAGAAAAGCTGAGAGAACTGAGATTGTTTCAGCTAGAGGAGTAGCAGGTGGATGTGTGGGAGTAACAGATTTTCAAGAAAGAAGGGGATGCCCTGTAAAATTTTCTGGTTGTTGTTGTTAGCTGCTGTCTGGTCATCCTCTGACTCGTGAAGACACTATGCACACTGCTGTTGTGAAGCGCCGTGTTTTAGTCAGCTAGTGCTGCTTGACAGAAATACCACAAGTGGATGGCTTTAAGAAGAGAAATTCTTTTTGTCACAGTCCAGTAAACTAACAGTCCAAACTCAGGGTGTCAGCTCCAGGGTGCCAGCATTCTCTGCTGGCACTGTAGGAAGGTCCTTGTCGTCAATCTTTCCCTGGACTGGAAGCTTCTGAGACCCAGGGTCCCTGGTCCTTTACAAAGGAAGTGCTAAGCTTCTGGCACAGCTTTTTGGTGGTATGAGGTCTCCCAGCATCCCTGTTAGCTTCTCTCCTTTGTATCGCAAGAGACCCCCTCAAGGCACGAAACAGTCTTGTACACAGAATCCTGTACCCCCAACAGAACTGCCGCAGCTATCCACCCTCCTTAACATCATAGAGACATCATAACAACATAGATGTTCCTCCAACAAGGAGGAACATCACACAACACCAGGAATTATGGCTGAGCCAAATTGCTACAGATTTTGGGGGAAACACGATTCAATCCATGACATGTCTTTGAGCTGGTTCTGACTCATAGCGACCCCAGGTACAGCAGAATGAATTCTCCCAGTTCTGCACCATCCTCACAATTGTTGCCACCCTTGTGTGCACTGCTGTAGCCATTGTGTGAGTCCATCTCACTTAAGGTCTTCCCCTTTTTTGCTAACCCTCTTCTGTACCATGCGTGGTGTCCTTCTCCAGGGACTAATCTCTCCTGACAACATGTCCAAAGTAAGTGAGACAGGGTCTCACTATGCTTTCTTCTAAGAAACATTCTGATTGTACTTTTTCCGAAGCAGATTTATTTTTTCGGCAGTCTATGATATATTCAATATTCTTTACCAGCACCACAATTTGAAGGCATCAATCCTTCTGTCTTCCTTATTCATTGTCCAGCTTTCACGTGCATATGATGCTATTGAAAATATTATGACCTGGGTCAGGTACACCTTAGTCCTTGTCATGGGTTGAATTGTGTTCCTCCAAAATGTCTGTCAACTTTGCTGTGCCGTGAGTCTTAATATTGTGTTATTGTCCACCATTTTATGTGATTTCCCTATGTGCTGTAAATTCTGTCACTGTGAAGAAATAAAATGTATTAGTGACAGTCATATTGATGAGATAGATATAAAATATTAGATACGAGTAGTGTCTTAAATTGGTCTCTGACGTACAAAAGATCAAGCAGAGCAGAGACTTGTGAACCTCATACTACCAAGAACATAGTGCAGGGAGCAGAACACATCCTTCGGACTTGAGGTTCTCGTACTGAGATGCTCCCAGGTCAAGAAAAAACTGATAACAAGAACCTTCCTCCAGAGGTGACAGAGAAAACAGCTTCCCCTGAAGACAATGTCCTGAAGTCAGACTTCTATCCTACTGGACAGTGAGAGAATAAACTCTTTGCTAAAGCCATCTACCTCTGATATTTCTGTTACAGCAACACTGCATGACAAAGACAGTCCTCAAGATAACATCTTTGCTTTTCAACACTCTGCAGAGGCCTTTTGCAGCAGACATGCCCAGTGCAAGGTGCCTTGCTGCTTCCGTGGGTGTTGATTGTGGCTTCAAGTAAAATGAAATCATAGACAACTTCAATTTTTTTCCATTTATCATCATTTTGCTTATTGGTCCAGTTGTGACAATTTCTTTCCTTCCTCCTTTCTTTCCTCTTTCCTGCCTTCCTTCTCTCTCTCTTTCTCTCTCTCTCTTTTTTTCCTTCATTTCTTCCTTTCTTTTTTTAATTTTCAGGTATAATCCATACTGAAGGCTGTGGTCTTCAATCTTCATCAGTAAATGCTTCAAGTCATCTTCACTTTCAACAAGTAAGGTTGTATCATCTGTATTTATTAGTTTTCCTGCCATCCTGATGCTACTTCTTTGTTTACATAGACAAGTTTCTTGGGTTGTTTGTTCAGCACGCAGACTGAATAGGTATGGTGAAATCATACAGTGCTGACGTACGCCTTTCCTGACTTTAAACCATGCGGCATCTCCTTGTTCTGTTCAAACAACTGACTCTTGATCCATCAGATTCCTCATGAACACAATTAAGTGTTCTGGAATTCCCATTCTGTGCCATGTTTCCATAGTTTGCTACGATCCACACAGTTGGATGCCTTTGTATAGCTGATGAAACACAAAAAAACAGCCTTTCTGGTATTCTCTGCTTTCAGTCAGGATCCATCGGACATCAGCAATGATAACCCTGCTGCCACATCCTCTTCTAGATCCAGCTTGAATTTCTGACAGTTCCCTACTGATAAACTGCTGCAGACACTTTTGAATAATCTACAGCAAAATTTTATTTGCTTGTACTATTAATGATATTGTTTGATAATTTCCACATATAGTTGGATTACCTTCTTTGGGAGTAGGCATAAGTATGGTTTACTTCCTGTCAGTTGGCCAGGTAGCTGTCTTCCAAATTTCTTGACACAGATGAGCAAGCACTTCTAATGCTGCATCCTTTGTTGAAACATCTCAGCTGGTATTCCACCAGCTCCCGGAGCCTTGTCTCTTCCCATTGTCTTCAGCGCAGCTTGGACTTTTTCAGAACCATTGATTCCTGATCGTGATTCCTGATCTGAAATTCACCAGCTATTTTTGTTGTAGTGACTGTATTCCTTTCATCCTCTTCTTTTGATGCTTCCTGCATTATTTAAACATTTTCCCTGTACAATCCATCAGTGTTGTAATTTGAGGCTTGAGTTTTTCTTTAGTTCTTTCAGCCTAAGAAATGCTGAGCATGTTCTTCTCTTTTGGTTTTGTATCTCCAGGTCTTTACACATGTTGTCATAATACTTTATTTTGTCCTCTCCAGCCACTCTTTGAAATCGTCTGTTCTACTCATTCACTTCTTCATTTCTTCCCCTCGCTTTAGCTATTCAGTGTTCAAGAATAGGCTTCGGGGTTTCTTCTTATGTTCAGATTAGTGGTGATCTATTCCACTAAGGACAGAAGAGAAGGAACTTGGTGATTTTCTGTTTGATATCAGTAAGCAGCTTCTCTCAGTCCTGTGGGATTGCAGTAACCACTTGCTTTTTTTAGTAGGACTACCTTTGAAGAGACTCATGGCTCTCAGATACTGCCAGTTCATCGGGTCAAAGCAGAGATGAGACCTTTTAACCATGCAACAGGTTAATTCGTATTTATCACCTGAGTTGGCACTATGAAGAAAGAGAACCATGAAACCGATTAACCAGAGACCTTGAAAACACTTATAGGCCTTACACCTCACTCCTTTGCCAACCTCCCAAGACTTCCCAGATCTAAATCTTGCATAAAAAAGCTACATTCTGTAACATGTGCATGAACAGCAGCACGTTCATTTTACTCTTGCTTGATTATCCCGTAACATTCATGGATAGCATAAGGTTTCATACTACAGCAGGAATTTGGAAATGGGTGTGATCACTGCTAGCATGTATTCTTTGCCTCGGCACTGAAGTTAATTTATGTTCACTTGCTACAGCTTACTGATACAACAGATGTGTATCGAATGCTTTTGATGTGCCTGTTTTGTTTAGCACTGGAAATATGATGGTGAATAAGATATATGTAGCCCTTCCCAACATAGGACTTATAGTTGAATAACCTGCTGTCATTGAGTCAATTCTGACTCATAGCAACCCAATAGGGCAGAATAGAACTGCCCCATAGAGTTTTCAAAGAGTGCTTGGTGGATTTGAATGGCCAGTCTTGTGGTTAGTGGCTGTAGCCCTTAACCACTATTCTACTGGGGTTTCCCACAGTTGAATAGGGGATACAGAATCAAGAGATAGTTGTGATACAGTAAGATTTGTGCTTTGAGGTCATATTAGAAACCAGCCTTACCCAGAGCTATGGGGTCATGGAAACCTTTTTGAGGATATGATGCCTAAGTGATCCATGTAAGATGAATAAACATTCTCATTATTTCCTTGAAAAATAAATCTAAACCCATTATCACTGAGTTGATTCTGACTCATGGTAACAGACTACAACTGCTCGTTAGGGTTTTCTTAGCTGTACTCTTTATGGAAGTAAGTCACCAGGCTTTCTTCTGTGGTCCTCCTGGATGGGTTTGAACATCAACCTTTTAGTTAGCCATCAAGTGCCAACTGTTTGCATCTCCTAGGGATGCCTCTTGGTCACAGGTATCTTTTATTTTAGCAACAAACACATCTTTACCTAACCCAGAAACCCTGGTGCCGTAACGGTTAAGTGCCACAGCCGCTAACCAAAAAGTTAGCAGTTTGAGCCCAATGGGACTCCTTGGAAACCCTATAGGGCGGTTCTAGTCTGTCTTATAGGGTTGCTGTGAGTCACAGCGAACTAGATGGGAACTGGTTTGGTGTTTTAGTCAGCTAGGGCTGCTCTAACAGCAATGCCACAGAATGGATGGCTTTAACAAATGAAGGTTTATTCTTACATAGTCCAGTAGGCTGCAAGTCCGTGTTCAGGGTGTCCGCTCCAGGGGAAGGCTTTCCCCGCCTTGTCGGCTCTGGACGGAAGTCTGGTATTACATCAGTCTTTGTCCAGGGAGCATCTTGGCGCAGGAACCTCAGGTCTGAAGGACGTGCTCTTCTCCCGGTGCTGCTTTCTTGATGTTACGAGGCTCCCAATTCTGTGCTTGCTTCTCTTTCCTTTTATTTCTTGCAGGCTGAAAGGACTAAGGGTGGGGCAAGCCATAGGCCAGGGAAACTCCCTTTACAGTGGAGCAGGGAGGTGATCTTATAAAGGGATTTACAGTCCCACCCTAATTCTTTAACATACAGTATAGGAAAACCACAAAATGGAGGCCAGTCACAAGATACTGGGAATCATGGTTACACCTATTTTGGGGGGGGACATAATTTGATCTATGACATTTGGTGTTTTGGTTTAAGGAACGCTGCTGGCACAATAGTTAAGTGGTCAGCTGCTAACCAGAAGGTTGGTAGTTCAAATCCACCCAGCCCTTCTGCAAGAGAGCCATCTGGAGACCTACTTCCATAACAGTTACAGCCAAGAAAACCCTATTGGGTAGTTCTATTCTGTCACATGGGGTATCTATCAGTCAGAATCATCTTGAGAGCACCCAGCAACAACACTGAGCCCTTATTACATGCCAAGTGCTCTGACTAATGCTTTACATATGATGCCTCTTTTTAATAATATTTACAGTGTCTGATGAAGCTTTCATTCTCTAGATTCTGCAGATGAGAAAACCAAGGCTGAGAGCAGAAGTTGTCTGTAAGCAGCAGACCTGGAATTCTGACCTCAGTCTGTCAGGCTTCTGTATGTGAAACCACCAGGCTATACTGCCTCCTAGTACAAGCCTCTGGAAACAGTGATATGACTACTGGGTTGGGAGTTCTCATCATTGTACTGAGGTTATGCATGTGGCTACAGAGTAGAACTTCAGCATCTGAGACAAATGTGTGGCCTCCTAAGACTCTGGATGTTCCAAAACACATCCTGACAGGCAAGCTTACAAAGCAGGAAACTAGTGGGTCTTATGCACTGTTGTCTAACTTCTTGCCACCTTGTGAAGTCAAACTGCTGATCTTTTGGGTTAGCAGCTATAGCACTTAACCACTGTGCCACCAGGGCTTAAGTGCTTAATAAATATTAGCAATTATTCTAATATAAACTGGGTCAACAAATAGTGAGTGAACTCAGTACATGCCCAGCTATTCAACGGGTATAATAAGGCAAGAGTGAGGCTTTTTTTTTTTTTTTTTTTCAAAATTGTGCCTTAGGTGAATGTTTACAGAGCAGATTAGTTTCTCATTCAAAAATCGAAACACAAATTGTTTCGTGACATTGGTTGTAATCCCTGCAAAGCGTAAGCGCTTTTGCCATTTCTACCCTGGTTCTGTATTTCCGTTCTAGTTTTCCTGTCCCTTCCTGCCTTCTCATCTTTGCTTTAGGTACCCGTTTGATCTCATATACTTGACGGAACTAAGAAGCACATTTATCACATGTTTTATTGTTTGTTTTATAGTCTTGTCTAATCTTTGGCTGAAAGATAAATTCAGGTGTGGCTTCAATTTTGAGCTAGAAGAGAGTCTTGGGGCCATAGTCTCAGAGGTTCCTCTGGTCTCTGTCAGATCGGTAGTCTGGTCTTTTGTGTGAATTTGAATTTTGTTGTACGTTTTTCTCACACTCTGTCCAGGACTCCCTATTGTGGTTCCTGTCAGAGTGGTTGATGGTGGTAGCCAGGCATCAGCTAGCTCTTCTGGGCTCAGGCTAGTAGAGGCTGTCGTTCATGTGATCCGTTAGTCCTTTAGTATTTTCCTTGTGCTTTTGGTTTTCATTTTCCTTTGCTCTGACTGGGCTGGTGCTCATAGATGTATCTTAGAGGGCTGCTTGCAAGCCTTCAAGACCCCAGATGCTACTCTCCAAAGTAGAATGTAGAATGTTTTCTTTACGAACTATGTTATGCCAATTGATTTAGATGTTTTCCAAATTAAACCACATTTTAAGATGCTTTAGAGGTATCCTAATCTTAGTATGTAATAATGCTCAGAAGAGGATTTGAACTAGGTAAGGATAAATTATGATCATGTTTCTGTTTGTGACAAAATCTGTCATTTTTGCTCTTTTCCTTTTCCTTGGAGAAACCACAACCACAAGCCTCCTAAAAATGTGCTGTGGCCTGGCTATATTATCCCTCATTGTATCCTGGAGTCCCAGAGATCCTCTCCACTGAAATCCATTGTGATCGAGTCAATTCTAACTCATAATGATGCAACAGGACAGCCTAGAACTGGTCCTTAGAGTTTTCCAGGACTTTTTGATTAGCAGCTTCCATGGAGTGAATGCTCCCGGACCAAAGACTGATGCAATGCCAGGACTTTCCTCTAGAGCTGACACAGAGGGAAAACCTTCCCATGAAGTCAGACTTGTAGCCTCCTGGACTGTAAGAATATGCTTTCCTTTCTTAAAGCCATGTGTTTGTGGTATCTGTTAGAACAGTACCAGGTGACTGTGCCACTGCAGACCCTCCCTGGGGGGCTTTAATTATCCAAAACTAATCTAAAGAAACTAATTGCAACAACTTAGGTGACCTTGAAGTTGCATTTATGCTTCCCAAAGATAAGGGTCATAAAATTTCTGCTAATAGCCCATATTTATTTTTTCATAGTTTGTAGAGAGTTGGATGAAGAAAAGTTGAAGTCAGCCAAATAAAATGTTTTCTCTTTCTCTGCTCTGAAGCCCTTCATTACTCTTACACCCCAAACTCTTCCCCTTCTAGTCCCCATCCCTCAGCTTAGTGACAGACTTGAGGCAATATAATTGTTGAGAGCAGTTTTAGAAGCAGACATGTCAGAATTTCAGTCTCAGCTCTAAAGGAAAGTAGCTGGCAAATGTAGAAAGGTCAAGCTAATTGACATGAAACGTAAGGGCTGTCTGATTCACATATCTCTTACATAACCATAGCAGCAAAGTTAATGAAGATACTTCCCTACAGTTACTCATCATTTCACTCCAGGTTTAGTTCTGTTAAAGAAGATTCCAGTTTGCAAGGGAGTTGTTAAAACAATCAATACCACTTGGTACATGACTCATTCTTCTCTAATGTAGAGCTAACTGCTACAGAGTAACTGGTAAGCCTTTTGACATGTAATTCCATTCAGGGGCAGTAAGGGAGATGTGAATTAATTTGCTTCTTTCAAGAGAAAACTATGTGTTGAATATACTGGCTCAATTACTTCTGAAGCATTTTATCATCAAATTTGAGAAGCTATTTGGCATTGAGATTAATATTTACTCTGCTTTTCCAGAAATTCTCCTTTGAATAACTAATTTTCAAAGAAGCTCTTTTCACTTTTTGTTGAGGCTATTTTTGCTTCTTCTTGAAAGACTTCCAGTCTTCTTCTGCTTCTGTCTGCCACAAACTGACCTTGTGCTAGGGCTTTGAACTGGTTCTTACCTGTTTGAACCCCTAATGAGAATTTGCATTTCTAAAAGTTGCCAGGAAGCATCACTCAAGGATCTTGTTATAATATGGATTCTGAATCAGTATACCTAGGGTGGAAATGCAAATTTTTGGCAGGGGTCAAACCAGAATGAAGTGGCTAGGAGCCTTGCGTTGAGAAAACTTTTACCCTTCTTAAATTTCAGTGTGTTTTTGTGTTAAGTTTCTGTTGATCAATGGTTCTGAAAGTTTGGCTTGCATCAGAGTCACTTGAAAGGCTGATCAAAACTGACTCTGCATCCAGGACTTCTGATTCAATGGGTCTAGGGTGGGCCTAAGGATTTACAAATCTAGTGATGCTTGGAGAGTCAGTGCACCGATCTAAACAGACCCTAACTCTCTGATTATCAGAATCATATGGGGGAAATTTTTATTAAAAATAATTTCCTTGTTGCTGAGAATATACACAGCAAAACATATACCTATTCAACAATTTCTCTGTGTACAATTCAGTAGCATTATTTATGTTCTTCAAATTGCACAATTATTCTTTCCCTCTGTTGCCCCATTATTCCTTACCTGTTAACATCATCTCACTCTCCCTTAACCTTCCTATCGAATCTTTCGAATTGCCTTTGTAAATCTGGTGTTGTATAGACAGGTCTTTAAAAGAGTGGAGAGCACCAGCGACATTCTTTACTAAGTAAGCTGATATGTTGCTTAGTTTAAAGAAGACATTATTTATCGGGGAAATTTGCATCTGCTGTATTGCCCTTGGTCCTTCTCTGCCAATCTATCTCAGTTTGTACCTGCTGTTCCTATCTTGTCCAGGATCCCATATAGGAACATACAGAGTGTTTATTTGTCAGGTCTCTTCAGTGTCTTCTGTTCCAGGACAGTTTCTCATTTTTCCCTATCTTCCATGTCTTTTACAGTTTCAAACAGTATAGACATTTCATTTCATAAGGTGATACTCAGCTACCTGATGTTTTCTCATGACCAGACTTAAGTAATACAATCTTGGCAGGAACAGCACAGAAATAACGTCCTTCTCAGTGAATCCTATTGGGGGAACCTTCTCAGCTACCACTGGTAATATGGACCTGGACTGTCTGGTCACATTGGTGAGTGCCAAGTTTCTCCACTTTAAATTCATGAGTATTTTCCTTTGTAGTTAAATAAGATCTTGTATTCTACTTCTATGATATCTGCCGTATGGTAATTCTCAAATTTCACCGCTCTTTCTATGTTTATTAGATGCCAAACCCAGGTGGTATACTGGTTAAGCCCTATATCTGTTAACCCAAAGGTCGGCAGTTCAAATTCACCAGGAGCTCCCTGGAAACTCTACTAGGCAGTTCTACTCTGACTTATAGGATCACTGTGAGTTGGAATTGACTCAGTGGCAGTGGATTTATATACTCATGTATTCCTGTTTCATTCAATGGGTTGTAATTTGTTACTTTCTTTAATTATTTGATGTTAAGATTGTCCCCAAATTGACTAGTAGGAGTCCCTTTAGCACAGGTTCCCATAACTCATTAACTGTTTTCTTACTTTCTGGCACCAACAGAAAAAGATATTTTACGCTTTTTGTGCCTCATTCTTGGAATCAGCTGTTTTGCGCAAGGAGACACTCATTTGATAGTCCCAAAATTCCCACCAAATAACAATCACAAATGAGAATACATGTTAAGAATTCAGTTAATTTTCTAAATTGCAGCACAGGTATATTAACAAATACTAAAATCTCAAACCAAAACATGTATTTAGAAGGAACTATACATACCAGAGAAAACTTTCATGTTCCTCATTCTTTTCTTCTTGGATCTTATCACCAGCTTGCAAAAGTGTATACCTCCCAGCCTTTTATTTACACTCTAAGGGCCTTTGGTGTTCACTTGGATCTAGTTACTATATTTCCTTCTGGTTTGATAGTCTAGATTGTCCTGAATAGTTCTGGCTGTTGGCATTTCAATACATTCCCGTCATGATCTTGGTGGGGGTGTGGTGGGGGCAGCGAGGTGAAAAATTTCACCCAGTCTGCTAGGTAAGCATAACGACAGTTCTGGAGGTCTATTTATTGTGGGTACTTTGAGATGCCATTCCTAATAAAGCCAAAGATTGTATCTTGGAAAGAAAGGCCAACTCACAAGGAAACTGGCTGTTAATGTGTAATTCTGGTAGTGTTCTTAGAAGTTTCCATTGTTTCCTGCTGAGCTTCCTTGCCAAAATAATTAACTTGCAGTGTTGGAACAGCAGTATGGAGAGTGGAGGGCAGATAAAGGCACAGTTGCTCCCTGCAAGTTTCAGTTTTCCTGAAAAGATTTCAGGTTTTGAAAAGTTTTCTTCTGTTTTTAAAGGTTCTCATTCTGATGAAATTTGAAGACCATGCATCATGAAATGGTTGAGTTGGTATGGTAATTGCATTACAATAAATGGCTGAGGTGCTTAGCTCTGAAAACTAACCCGAGACCCATTATTCTCTTGTAAAAGGGAAATCTTTAATAGCAATGTGTTTTAAAAGGCTGATATCTTTCTGGATCATTTTTCCAGGTATGAATAAGTAGAAGTCTACCTTAAGGGCCAAATGTTGAGTATTAGTAATTTGCTAAGACATTTTTGTTAAGAAGAGAACTGTTATTATCCATAGGAAATAATGCTGATAAAATTTGGCCAGAAATGGTACAGGAGATAGTTGAGAAAATCAAATATTTTGTTTTCATAAGAAGGTAATTAAAGTATCTTGGTGTTATTGGGAGAAAAAAAGAAGAAAAAAAAAAAACAACTAAACATCTCAATTTTTAAGAAGACATCCTTCTCTAGAATGGGGCAGAATGATTCTGGAATCTCTAGATTTATGAAATAGATATGTGAAGGTATATTTTATACATATTCTTTCCCACTAATACTCATTGTTAACATGTCTTCATTGTCTTATTTATATAAATCATATTCATTATATCACTTATGATTTATGTAAATGAGACAATAAAAACCCCAATCTTCAAACCATAGTCAACAAAATGGCCCATGCTCTATATCAGAATATTAGTGGATAAATGTACATTTGTATCCATCATATTTAAAAATTTAAGTATATATGTATATATATAACTCGACAGCACTTGGCTTGGCTTTGGCATATATATATATCTATCCTTTTTTATATAAATTGTACCCATTATATAGCTTTAGGGTCAAAATGGATGTTAGAAGAGACTCTGAAACTTACTCTTAAGTGCACAGTAGTTACAGTGAATGGAATAAATGATGACGTAAAAGAGCTGAACAGGTGATTTCAAAGGGTGGCTTGAGAAGACAAAGTATTTTGCTGAAATGTGCAAAGACTTGGAGTTATAAAACCAAAAGGGAAGAAGACAGTCAGCATTTCTAATGCTGTATTAAATGAAGAAAAAAATTCAAGTGTCAAGCTGAAACTTTGAAGGATCCTATGTGAAAAGTACTGAACAATGCAGGAAGCATCAGAAGAAGATAGGAGTACACAGAATCACTCTACCAGGAAGAATTGCTGTCAAACACTTCAGAAATAGCATATCATCAAGAACTGACAACACTGGAGGAAGAATTTCAAGCTGCACTGTGGTAATGGCAAAATCTAGGCAGCAGGAGTTGATGGAATGCCAACTGAGAAGTTTCAACAAACAGATGAAGCTCTGGAGGTTCTCACTCCTCTATACCAAGAAATCTGGATAACAGCTACCTGACTAACTAACTAGAAGGGATACACATTTGTGCTCATTCCAAAGAAAGTTGATCCAACAAATGTGCAACCTATTGAACAGTATCAATATCACACATAAGTAAAATTTTGCTGAAGATAATTAAAAAATGGTTGCAGCAGTATATTGACAAGGAACTGCCAGAAAATCCACCAGATTCAGAAGAGAATATGGAATTAGGGATGTCATTGCTGATGTTAAACGGATCTTGACTGAAAGCACAGAATGCCAGAAAGATGTTTACTTATGTTTTATTGACCATGTGAAGGCGTTTAACTGCGTGTATCATAACAAATTATAGATAGTGTTGCAAAGAACATAATTTCCAGAACACGTAACTGTGCTCATGTGAAAACTGTACACAGACCAAGAGGCAATCACTTGAACAGAACAAGAAAATACTGCATGGTTTAAGATCAGGGCTGTGTCCTTTCACCATACTTATTCAGTTTGTATGTTGAGCAAATAATCTGAGAAGTTGAAGTACAGGAAGAAGATTGTGACATCAGGATTGGTAGAAGATTCATTAGCAGTCTGTGATGTGCAGATAACATGCTTCCTGAAAACAAAGAAGACTTGAAATATTTATTGATGAAGATCTGAGATTACAGTCTTCAGTATTTATTACATTTTAACATAAAAAACAAAAAATCTCACTACTAGATTAAAAGTCACTTCATAATAAACAGAGGAAAGGTTAAAATGATCAAATGTTTCATTTTGCTTGGGCCCACAATCAACCTCTATGGAAACAAGAGTCAGTAAACCAAATGACGTGTTGCATTGGGAAAAACTACTGTGAAATAATTATTTACAATGTTGAAAAGCAAAGATGTCACTTTAGGGACTACAGTGCACCTGATCCAAGACTTAATGTTTTCAATCACCCCATGTGTAAGCTGGAAAATGAATAAGGAAAATCAAATGAGAATTGATGCCTCTGAATTATTGTGTTGGCAAAGATATTGAGTATATGAAGGACTGCCAAAAGAACAAACAAATCTCTCTTGGCAGAGGTACAGCCAGGATGGTCCTTGGAAGGGAGGATTGTCATACATGTTATACATACATACATACATACATGTCATACATGTTTGGACGTGCTATCAGGAGGGAACTCCCACTTTTCTGTCAGTTGTCACACTGGGGGGGGGCTTGTGTGTTGCTATGATGCTAGAAGCTATGCCACTGGTATTTAGGTACTAGCAGGATCACCCATAGTGGACGGGTTTCAGCTGAGCTTCCAGACTAAGACAGATTAGGAAGAAGGACCCCGCAGCTTACTTCTGGAAATAATTAACCAGAGGAAAGCATATGAATAGCAGTGGAACATTGTCAGATATAGTGCAGGAAAAAGAGCCCCCTAGTTCACAAGGCACATAGAGGATAACTGCAGAAGAGCTGCTTCCTCCAAGTGGAGTGAATCTTAATGACATGGATAGAGTAAAGCCTTCAGGATCTTCATTTGCTGATGTGGCACAACTCAAAATGAAAAGAAACAGCTGCAAGCATCCATTGATACTTGGAACATGGAATGTACAAAGTATGTATCTAGGAAAATTGGACATCATCAAAAATGAAATGAAATACATAACCATCAATATGCCAGGCATTAGTGAGTTGAAATGAACTGGTATTAGCCATTTTGAATCAGATAACCACATGGTCTATCATGCTGGGAATGAAAATGTGAAGGGGAAAGGTGTTCCATTCATCATCAAAAAGAACATTTCAAGATCTGTCCTGAAGCACAGCACTGTCAGTGACAGGATAATACCCATACACCTTCAAGGAAGGCTAGCTGATGTGACTGTTATTCAAATTTGTGCACTAACCACTAAGGCCAAAGATGAAGAAATTGAAGAAAACATTCAGGCCTCAAGTTGCAGTACTGAAGGATTCTACAGGGAAGTTATTAAATGACTCAGGGAACATCAAAAGAAGATAGAAGAAATACACAGTCATTATGCCAGAAAGAATTGGTCAATGTTCAGCCATTTGAAGAGGCAGCATATGTTCAGGAACCCATAGTACTGAAGGAAGTGGTTGAAGCTGCATTGAAGGCATTCGTTAAAAAAAAAAAAAAAAAAAAGGTTCCAGGAACTGGTGGAATGTTAAGTGAGGTAGTTAAAAAAATGGATGCAGTATGGGAAGTTCTCACTCATCTATGCCAAGAAATTTGGAGGATAGCTACCTGGCTATCTGAGTGGAAGCGATCCTTATTTATGCCCACGCCAAAGAAAGGTGATCTAACTGAATTCAGGAATTACCAAACATTATTAAATATCACATGCAAGTAAAATTTTGCTCAAGATCGTTTAAAAGTGATTGCAATAGCATATTTGACAAGGAAGTGCCAGAAATTTAAAATGGCTTCAGAAGAGGACATGGAACCAGGGAAATCATTGCTGATGTCAATGGATCTTGGCTGAAAGTAGAGAATATCAGAAAGATGTTTACCTGTGTTTCATTGACTATGCAAATACATTCAATTGTGTGGATCATAACGAATTATAGATACCATTGCAGAGAATAGGAATTCCAAAACACTTAATTGTGCCTGTGAGGAATCTGTATATGGCTCAGGATGCAGTTATGTGAACATAACAAGGCTATACTGCATGGTTTAAAGTCAGGGTTTTATCCTTTCACCATACGTTTTCAATATGTATGCTGAGCAAACAATCCAAGAAGCTCGACTATATGAAGAAGAACAAGCCATCAGCACTGGAGGAAGACTCACAAACAACCTGGGTTATGCAGATGACACAAACTTGCTTGCTGAAAATGGAGAGGATGTGAAACATTGATGAAGATTGAAGACCATTGCCTTCAGAATGGGTTGTACCTCACCGTCAAGAAAACAAAAATATTCACAACTGGACCAATAAGCAACATCATGAGAAATGAAGAAAAGGTTGAGATTTTCAAGGATTTCATCTTACTTTGGCCCACAATCCACACCCATGAAAGCAGAAGTCAAGAAATCAAAAGACACATTGCACTGGGAAAATCTGTTGCCCAGGACATTTTTTTTTACAGTGTTGAAACTAAAGATGTTACCTTAAAGACTAAGGTGCACCTGACCCTGCCATGGTATCCTCGACTGCATGATATGCTTGTGAAAGGTGGAAAATGAATAAGGAAGGAAGAAAGAAGAAGAATTGATGTCTTTGAATTGTGATGCTAGAGAAGAATATTGAATGTACTATGGACTGCCAAAGGACTAAATAGGTCTGTTCTGGAAGAAATACAACCAGAGTACTCCTTGGAAGCAAAGATGGTGAGACTGTGTCTTACATAATTTGGACAAGTTGTCAGGAAGGATCAGTCTTTGGAGAAAGACATCATACTTGGTAAAGCAGAAAGTCAATGAAAAACAGAAGACCCTCAACAGGATAGATTGACACAGTGGCTGCAACAATGGGCTTAAGCATAAAAATGATTGTGGGCATGGCACAGGACTGGGAAGTATTTTGCTTTGTTGTGCATAGGGTTGCTGTGAGTTGGAACCAACTTGATCCAACTTGATGCCATCTAACAACAACAATAAGGCACCTAACAACAGCAACAACAGAGAAGCACCATACTGTTTTCCACAGTGGTCATACCATTTAGCATTCGCCTGGTAGTGCAAAAGGCTTCTGATCTCCCCACAGCCTCTTCAGTATTTGTTATTTTCTGTTTTTTTTTTTTTTTTTTTTTTTTTAATTCATGCCAGTAATGTCAGGGTGAGATGTTATCACGTTGTAGTTTTAATTAGCATTTCTTTAAAAGCTAATGATCACAAGTATTTCTTCATGTATTTGTTAGCTTTCTGAATGTTTTCCTTCATGTCTATTCACAACCTTTGCTCATTTTTTAACTGGATTTTTGTCTTTTTGTTGTTGAGGTGTTGAAATTTTGTATAAACTTTAGAGATTAGACTCTTGTCAGATATGTCTTAGTCAAAAGTTTTTCCTAGTGCCTAGGTTCTCTTTTTACTCTTTGGGATAAATCATTTGATAAGTATAGTTATTTATTTTTCAGGGTGTCCTATTTATCTAGTTATCTTCTGCTGTTTGTGCATTGGTGCTTATGTTGGTATTCTGTTTAAGCCGTATACTGTGCCCGAGTGTTGCCCCTAATTTTTCCTCCACTATCGTGATTTTTTTTATATTTACACCTTTAATCTGTTTTAAGTTAGTTTTAGTGTATGATATGAGGAATGTGTTCTTTTTCATTTTTTAAAAAAATAAGTGCATATCCAGTTTTGCCAATGTTGTCTGTTGAAAAGTTTGTCTTTTCCAGGCTTATGCACAGAGGAAAATACTTTTTGATGGCTACAAGGGTGGGGTTGGGGGGGGGAGGGAGAGGGCTATTTGATTAGGTGAAAGGAATAACAGAACACAGTAGAAGCCAGGTCAGCACAACTAGACTACACCATAAGCTAAAATATTTTCTAAATACAACCCAACATGTTCAAGAACAGAGTTGCAGGGACAGGAGCCTGAGGATCACGGTTTCAGGACACATCAAGGTCAACAGGCATAACTAATCCTTTTCTAAGTGATTGTTCTACATTCCATATTGGTGAGTGGTGCCTGGGGTCTTAACAACCAGAAAGCTGCCATCTAAGGAATGTCAGGTGGTCTCAACCTACCTGTAACAAATGAAAATCAAGAACATCAAAGACATGAGGAAAACTTGAGCTCAGGAGACAGAAAAGTCCATACAACTGGGAGACTACATCAGCATGAGAGAAGAAGACTTACATGGTGCCTGGCCACCACCAAAGACTTACTGACAGGGAACAAAAGCAGAGTCCCTAATGTAGCACGAGAAAAAGGAGAGTGTGGATCTAAAACTCTACCAGACTTGATGGTCCAACAACCTAGAGGGTCCCCTGAGACCATGCCCTATGGACTTGCTGCTAGCCCAGAGCTGAAACTAGTACTGAAGCCTACACTTCAGACAAAGATTGGACTGGACTATGGGACATAGAGTGATGGAGGTGCTGTGTGTATTTTATGGTTTAATATATATATGAGGCTGTCCAGCTGGTTTCTTTCTAGAGGGTAGAGAAGAGGGTAAAGAGGAGGGGACAACAGTTGGTAGAGTGGATACTGGAAGTAAAGAGTGGAAAATAAAAGTGTACTGTCACAGGGTGGGGAGAGAAGATAGAGTTGCATAGAGGTGGGTACTTGGGGTTTTATATAGCAAATTGAATTGGATTGTAAACTTTCACTTAATCACAATAAAAAAGAAGGTAGTCTTCTTTCCATTTAATAGACTTTGACAATTTGTCAAAGATTGGTTGTCCATGTGCAGATGGATTTACATCTGAGTCCTCAATTCAGTTCCATTGGTCTTTGTGTCTGTTGTGCTCTTCTGACCACCAAAGGCTATATAGCCGATTCTGAGACCAGGTAATGTGAGGCTTCTTAGTTTGTTCTCTTTCTTCAATAATACTTTACCAATCTAGGGTCTCTGTCCTTTCTATATAAAGTTGATGATTTGTTTTTTCATCTTGTTAAAGATTGCTGGCTCATTTAAGCCATTTATATTCAGCATGATTACTGATGCCAAGCCAAGCCAAGTGCTGTCAAGATAATTGTGAGTTTATTGCCGCCATTTTATTGTACTTTTTTTTGTGGTGTTGACAGTTTCTTTGTTCTGCTTAATTTTCTGTGCTGAGTTCTCTTTGTCAGTGGATTTTGTTTTCATTGATTTTTTTTATTTACTGAGTATGTTTTCATTGTTTTTTATTTTGTCAAATAGGTTTGTTAACTTTCTTTGTGGTTACTTTGAAATTTGTCTTCCTAAATTTAAACCAGTCTTTTAGTTACTGATACTGCCTCGACCTTCTCCATATGAAGATTCTATAACTACACCATTTATTCCCCCTTTTTTATTTTGATGTTGTCGTCATTTACAGATTGACATCTCTGGTTCCCTGTTTGGAATCCTTCAGCTTTCTTTTATTGCTGAAAATTCTTTATCTGGTTTGATACTTGACTAGTGCTGTCCTTTGTCCTAATCTCACCTTGGTGTTTGAGGTTGTTGTTTCTCTGTCTGTTCACTGCTGCCATTGTGATATGTTTATTTTTGTGTCGATGTTTTCTCTGTTGTTCTTATTAGTCTGTTCTGGGACGTTCTTTTTTGTGAGTTGATTTTTTGCCTTTTTCAGAGCTGGTTTTGTAGTTGTTGAGACTCGTGTGTTACATTTCTTGAAATGGTATGATACATCTTTGTTGTGCTTTACAGCTGCCCCTATGATCCCCCTTAATAAACTACATATAAACCCAATTTTAATTACTACTAGTCTTGCCATCTTCCTCTCCATCTGGAAGGACTTTTTTTAACAACTGTAGTACATCCTTCTTTTTATTATGATGACACCATAGTTTTCATGATGATCACTGGATTGCTTCTTTCTGTATCAAAGCTGTGATTGACTTTGGAGCCTTCCCTAAAACAGTAGAGTATTGAGTAGTGTGCCGTTCTAAAATATAAAGTTCGTGGTTTCGTTCTTCTAAGCCAGAGCCAAGAACTTCTTTCAGTATTTCTTGTAGTTTGGGTTTGGTTTTTACAAAGTCTCTGAGTTTCTGTTTATCTGGGAATGTCTTAATTTCATTTTCATATTTGAAAGGTAGTTTTGCAGGATATATAATTCTTGGTTGGAAGTTCTTCTCCTTCAAGGCTTTGAATGTGTCATGCCACTGTCTCCGTGCCAGCATGGTTTCTGCTGAGAAATCTGAAGACAGCCTACAGGGTTTCCCTCTGAATGTTAGCTTTGCTTTGAGTCTTGCTGCCTTTAAGAGTTGCTGCTTATGTTTCATTTTGTTAAGCTTGATTATAATATGTCTTGGAGTCTTTCTTTTGAGATCTATATTGGGTGGTGTACGATATGCATCTAAGATGTTTATATTCTCTTCCTTCAAGATTTCTGGGAAGTTTTCTTTCAGCAGCTCAGCAATGATACTCTCTGTGTTCTCACATGTCTCACCCTGTTCAAGGACTCCGATTAATCGAAGGTTGTTTCTCTTAATAGAGTCCCACATGCTTCTTAATGTTTCTTCATTTTTCTTGATTCTTTTTTTCTGATTTCTGCTCATAGACGCTGGCATCAGTAGCTCTGTCTTCCAAGTCAGAAATTCTTTTTTCTATTTGTTCCATTCTGTTTTCTTGGCTTTGCATGGAAATTTCTATGTCTTTGATTTTGTTCTTGATCTGTTGGATTTCAGAATACTGGTGTTCCATCAGACTTAACAGCTTGCTTAATTGTTCCTTTTGTTCTGCTGCATTTTGTAACAGGTCTAGAAGGGCTCTGTATATAATCACCTTGTATTCACTTCCTGATGCTTTCATGAAAGTTTCTTCATCTGGAAAACTCCTTGGTTGCTTTGTTGGAGCCTTCTGAAGCCATGGGTGATTTCTTGTATGCCACAATTGTCTGTTGTTTTTTGGGTCCTATGTGAGTATGTAGAGGCTGGAAGAGGTACTGTGAGGATGGATTGCAAATGTTTCTCTAGGCTGTTTTAAAATGTAAAGCAAAAGGTATCTGACCACTTCACAAGTCAGTTATGTTTTCAAGTGTAGAGGTTCCTCTTCTCAACTGACAAACTAAGTGCCACTATATCCAACCCCAGATGATAACAAGCTAGTTCAGAATACAGCAATGCTACTGCTCTGTTGGCCTCTGCTGACAGGGCTTAGTCTTAGCCGACACTGCATCGAGTACTGGTTTTGTGATAGAAAAGCACTCTCCTGTGGGCAGGCTCTGGCTCCCAAGCTAAGAATTAGGTCCAGCTGTAGCCACTGTATCCAAGATGGCGCCCTTCACATAGGCAGCAGAGAGGTAGTGATTCCTCTGCTTCTGTTGCAGGGCCTGCAACGTAGGTGGCACTGGGAAAATTACTGCTTTTCTGTCAGAGAAGTTCTGTCCTGTTTGCAGGCTCTGGCTCCCAGGCTAAGAATTAGGTCCTGCTAAAATCTTGGTACCAACATGGCATCCCACACATTGACTGCAGAATTCTGTTTAAACCCCACTGACGCAGATACAAAACGAAAGGCTCAAAGTGGCTAGATTAACAGAGTCCCGAGCCTGGCTCTCAGAATATGGGAATTTCACCTGCCTATCTCCCCAGCAGCACATCTGAGTCTAGCCGGTAGGCAAGACCCAGCTCTGCCCACCAGCCGAGACAGAGAAAAAAAATTCAAAATGGTGCGTTTACCTTCCGTCAGTGAGAGCCAGGGCTAGCTAGGAGCAGGAAGTTTTTCACTCAGTGGTATGAAGTCCCAATTAACAGTCCTGTGCTGTGTCCTGGGGCTGATTAGGTGATCAGAAGGCTCCATTTGATTATCAATTCAGGTCTTGGTTTCCAGAGGGATATAAGGAGACGTGTGCTTAATCTGCCATCTTGACTCTGCCCTCCGTTGTTTCTTTATCTGAAGGACTCTACCATTTCTTAGAAGCTTGGGCTGGTTTTTACAGACTTCCTTAATTTCTTTTTATCTGGGTGTGTCCTAATTTTGTTACCCTATTCAAGAGACAAATTTGTTGGGTACAATTCTTGGTTGATAGTTTTCTTTCTTTCATTGTTTTATATATGTCCTCTCATTGCCATATGGTCTGTGTAGTTTCTGTTGAGTAATCAGAACTTACTTAGTCTTACCAGTTCCCATTTGTAAATGACTTTTCCTTTATATCAAGCTATTCTCAGGTTTCTTTCTTTGGCTTCTATTTTGGCAAGTTTGATTATGACATATCTTGTCAAATTCTCTTGAGGTCGTTCCTGTATGGAGTTTGTTGAGCTTTTTGGATGTCTACCTTCTGATCGTCATAATAATAGGAAAGTTTTCTATCAGCAAATCTTTGAGAATTCTATGATTACCTTGACTCCCTTTGTTCTAGAACTCCAAATGTGTGTATTTTTTTCTTCTTGACTGTGTTGCATGTAATGCTTAGGGTTTCTTCATTCTTTTTCCTCAAAAAAAGAAAGAAAGACAGAAAAGGGATTTGTTCTGATTCTATCAGAACAAATTCTATCTATTTGTACTATTCTGTATTCAACAGATTCAATTCTGCTCCTGTGTTTTTGTATCAAGTTGTATATTTCTGGAATTTTACTCTTTATCTTTTTGATTTATAGTTACTGTTTTTTGTGTGGTTTCCAATTGTCTATTTATTTTGCCATTTTATTCTTGTATTGTTTTTCTAAATTTTCCTGTGGCTTTGTCTGTGTTTTCCTTGATTTTGTCTATGTTTCCACATGTTTGGTCTGTGCTTTCCTTGATCTCTTTCTTGATCTTTTGGAGATCCCTGTATAGAAGTCTTTTTAATTCCTTATCAGATTTTTCCATCACTGTTTCTTACTTCGGAAGGTTTTGTTGCTCTTTATTTTAGGCACTTGCTAGGTCCATCTTATCTTGCTTCTTTATGTGATTAGGTATTCTCTGTTTTCTCAAAGTCACCAAGAAATTATTGTATTCATTTTCTTATTGTATGTTTGTTTATTGTGTCCTGAATTTATGTTTACTTTTGATATAGATGAGGAGGGTGAGCATTTGTGCCACTCTAGTCACCAATCTGGCCACAATGAATCTCTCATTTCCTGTGTCCGGGTAGGTGGGACAACAGCTTGGGTGTGAGTGTGGGTCTCTGATTGCTGGTCTTCTAGGGCTGCTGAGGATGTAGCTGGCATTTCTGGTGAGTTGATGTATCTTCCAGCTAGTTCATTGGTGCAGGGAATGGTCTTCCTGGTTGCAGCATTGTGTATTGTATGTGTGTTCTGCCAATTGCCTGTGTTCATTGGTCACCTGGGTGGGCAAGGCTGTGTGAGGGTGTTTAGAGTAGGCACAATCACCTGGTTATGGGGAACAAGGTAATGAAGGTGACAAGGTGATAGAGCCGACATCTGTCCATGGGTGCTCAGTTAGAGGATGTTCCCTGTCCATGATAGCTCACTGTGAGGAGTGTTGTGCAGTCGGTCCTGGGGCCCCTGACATAGGTGGGTGTAGGGAGTAGGAGACATTGATGGTCCTTGGGTCCCTGGTGTGGGTGGCTAAAGGGATTAGAAGGCACCAATAGTTCTCAGGCCTCTAGCATAGACGGCTAGAAGGAGTAGGAGGTACTGCTGGCCCTCAAGGCCATGGTGTGTGAGGTCAGAGGGATTATGTATCATCACTGGTCTTCTGGCCCCCCAAGTCAGGTCCTTAGGTATCTGGGTCAGGTGGCTGGAGACAGTATGAGGAAACATTGGCCCTCAAACCTCCAGCAAGGTGGATAGAGGGGATAGTGGAGGTCTGAGGGCATAGTAGGCTGTGCTAGCCCTAAGGCCCCTGGGGCAAGTGGCTAGTGGGTGTATGATGAGGGTCCATAGGCACCTGGTATGAGTAGCTGAACAAAGGGGTGGCTGCTTCTGTTCTGTACTTTCTTGGCTTAGGGAGAGGAGCAATGGTGGGGTCACTAGACTGTGATCACATGTGGGGAAATGGAATGGTGGGGAAGCTTCATAGTCCTGCAGACTTTTGGCACAGTGGCTAGGGAGCATGCACAGTGAAAAACAATGCTGCTTGACTCTGGGCATGAGCACAGAGTTGGGCCTTTTAATATGCACCAGGTGATGAGGTTTGGGCTGGGAATGCTGGTTGATTTGTCTCAATACGGCCACGCTGGGCAGGCCTGGCTAGCATGGTGCCAGTGAGCATCATGTGTCTGCTGTTTTTGTGCTGTCTCTGCTTCCACTTGGTGCTCGGTCCAGTTCTTCAGCCTTATCTTTGATGCTCAGTGTTCTAAGTTGGCATCTATAACCAATTCACTTGTTTTCTCTGATCTTTGTTACAAAAGGATGTTCTGAAGGGTCGAACTATGCCATCTTGGACTGCCTTCCCCCTATCACTTACTTTGGGCTGCCTGCCCCTCCCTCCCCCGTCTCACTTACTTTAGATATTTCATCAGAGGAGACTGGTGCCTGGAGAAGGACATGAGGCTTTGTAAAGTAGGTGGTCAGCAAAAAAGAGGAAGATCCCCATGAGATGGATTCACACAGAAGTGACAGCAATGAATATGAGGAGGGCAAAGAACAGAACAAAAGTTCATTCTTCTGTACAAAGGGTCACTGTGAGTTGGAACCAACTTGATGGTACCTGGCAACATTGATTAAAGGCCCAGGCACTGTAGTATTTCAGATAATCAGTAAGTTTGATTTAGTACAGATGCAAATGGATGTCTTATAGAAAAGGGAACCCTAAAACTTATCTTCTTAGTGCCCTGTATGCTATTACTAGCTTTATATCTAACCTAGTATCTTGGTTAAGAGCTCATGCTACTAACTGAAAAGGTGGCAGTTAAAATCCATCAGCAACTTCTGGGAAACTCGGTGGGGGCAATTCTACTCAGCCCTTCAGGGTTGCTGTGAGTGGAACTGACGTGACAGTACAGGTTTGGTTTTGTCTTTAAAGCAAATCTTTTTAAAAAATAATTAATTTAATTTATTTTTTGTGAGATACATACAGCAAAACATACACCAATTCAGTAAATTCTATATGTACAATTTAGTGCCATTGATTATATTTGTGTGGTTGTACAGCCTTTCCTGCTATCCTTTCCCAAAATTTTCCTGTGACTATAAACTTACTGTCCCTTAAGCTTCTCATCTAACAGTTGCTGTTGTTAATTTGTAAATCAAATTCTTTTGTATACTAAATTCCTCAAATGATCAGAAGGGGCTTCCGTACACTGCTGGCTCCCTCATTAATGTGTTGATATGTGTTCATTCTTTATTTACATGACAGTCCCATTTTTGTCATACTTTGGGATACCTCTGTCTAGCTGATTTAGAATCTACCTTTATCAGTGATCCCATATGTTTGGGAAGTGACAAAACATAAACTTTTAGAGTACCATTTTGCACTGGTAGGATGGATGGCCTGAAAACTCCTGTTATATGAATTAATTTTCCAAGTTACTAGATAGAGAGAAAAGGGGTTACTAAGCTTTCTACTCTTAGTAAAGGGGATGGAGTGGGATGGTATTGTTGGGGTTCCAGCAACTAGCTGGAAAACTACAAGCGACATGACTATAATGCTACCTTGAGCTTGATTAATTATTAGAGCCAAAGCAATATTTTTTTAATTCTTAAGGTAAAACTCACTCCTTTCACCTTGCATGTCTGAAAGTGGTACTTGAAAGGGGTCTTTAAACTGCAAAGATGTAGAGGTGGGGGCATAACATTCTGGGTACTGAAACAGACCACTTGCTGGGAGTTCCAGTTCATGCGTGTAGTTTACTTTGGAGCGTTTTAATGAGGCTCTATGGCCCTCAAAATTCTTAGAAACAGGGGAGAAAATAAATGTATCCATCTCTCTTTTTGAATTATTTAGCCTGCTCTGAAATTTGTTTAGTAGGTGGTCAGGTACCAATTCTAGCACTGGAAGTAGTATGCCCACTGGGATTACTGTTTCTAAAAATCATTGAACATTTCTGATTGTCAAGCAACCTTTTAAGCACTTACAGTAATTGATTTATGTAATGAAATGAGATCAAATTATATAACATTTTTATTCTGTAATAACTGTGATGGTAGCTGTTGCAGGTCAGGTTCCCAGGAGGTAGGCTCTGAGACAGAGATTTGTATGCAGAGTTGAATTAAAGATTGTTCTTGGGATCAACATCTGGGAGGAGGTGAAGGGAGTGGGATGGTTCAGAGCTGGGTTGTAAGGCAGTCACAGAGAAGGAGGTTTGTCATTGTCTTGTGTGGTTTGTCAAATGTGGCACAATAAAGTGAAACTCAGGTGGGCCCCAAAGCAAATGGAATTAAGTACTGGTAGGTCCAGAGAGGACATGCCTCCATGCAACTACCTGGAGTTGTAGAAGAGTTCTTATGTACGGCAAGTAGGATGGTGTCTAGGGGTTAGCATGCATTGAAACTTTATTGATCAGTTTAAAAGTTCCTAGTACATTAGCACTGGAAACCCTGGTGGCATAGTGATTAAGTACTCTGTCTGCTGACCAAAAAGTCAGCAGTTCAAATCTATCAGGCACTCCTTGGATTCTCTATAGGGCAGTTCTCCTCTGCCTATAGGGTCACTATGAGTTGGAATTGATGGCCGTGGGTTTGGTTTGCTTTTTTTGGTTAGTACCTTAGCACAGGAACTGTGAGAAGTTTTGTCACTGGGAATCATATGGGACCCAACCAGGAGGGGCAAAGAGTAATTATGACCATTGATAAACTGGGTTTACAACATAGTGAAGAGTTTCTATCACAGAAAAACAAGGCATGTCTCAGAGTGCTAGAGACTGTAACTGTTTGAAAGACTATGTGACCAGATAGGATTGATTATGCCAGAAACTAGGTGGAAAGGCAACTAGGAGGGATTAATGGATGTTGGAGCTGTGAACTAAAAAAAAAAAAAGCTAAACCAAACCTGTTGCCCTTGAGGCAGTTTCAACTCATAGCAACCCTATAGGACAGAGTAGAAATACTACCCATGGAATTTCCAGGGAGTGCTTTGTGGATTTGAACCACTGGTCTTTTGGTTAACAGCTGTAACACTTAACCTCTACAGCACCAGGTTACAAATTGACTTCACGACAAGGCCCCTGCTAATCCCATAGAAAGCTTTGGAGTGGGAATGGCCTGGCAAATCTCACAAGTTAGGGAAAAGAGGCTAGGATTTTGAAACCCTTAACTGACTCATCTTTTGATGCAAGCCAACCACACCCTAGAGAGCTATGGCCTTGGATAGAGGGGTGCTCTCCTAAGCAGAGAGAAATCACTTGGAAGAGGGCTCAGCTGTAAACTACTGGCTGTCAACGTTTCGTGTAGCTGGCGATAAGGGTGCTTCATTCCTTAAAAGGCTGAAGAATTTGAACATCCACCAAGCAAATTTTGGCTTCTGCTGTGTTTATAATGCAGGCTAACCTAACTTTCATTTGTAATGCTTTAAATTTCTAGATACCCATGTTTCTGGACACCTCTTATACTTTTAAGATACCAGCCTCAGCCTTCTTCTCTTCTCACATTACATTTGTTTTCTAGGATGATTTAATCAACACTCATGCTGCCTGTTTCTTAAACACGGGACAATCCACTATGCAGTGTTTTATGGATTCCCTTAAGAGGCTACATGGGGATACTGCTTGGTAGCATATTGACTTTACTGACCCTATTGATAGATTCAGAAACTGGGAGTGCACAGCCCTGTGAACTTAGATCAAGACAGTGAAAAGCAGCAACAAAAATAATCTATAAAAAACAAATGCCCATCACTGTGGTACACTGAATGTGCAATATGAGAATTCATGGATGACCTCAGGCTGAAAACCTCTTTTCTCTCAACTTTCATTTTATTTCATTTCCCAAGTGGCTTGTAAGGTCTTAGGGTGCACAGTTCTCAAGTTTCCCAGAATTCCAGGGGTGACACTGAGTATTAAAAATGACAGATACTCCTACCAAGTCTGTCTCAATTGAATTGTCATCTTTCCTTTCTGCTAGTACCAGACCTACTTTTCTTGTTATTCAAATTATTACATCCACAATTTTACCTTTTGTAGAAAAACACTGGTAGTGCAGTATGGACTATTATTTCTGCTAAAGAAAGCTTATCACCACCATCAGCTGCCATTGGGTCTGTTCTGACTCTTGGCTACCGCATGTGTGTCAGATGGATATGTAGCTAGGCTATGGAAGTTATGGAAGGCATTGCACTGTCCCTAGGCTGGTGGCACCCCTGAGCATTCTCTGCTAGCCCAGTATGGCCAGCAGCGTATCTGCAGAAAATGGGGCCTATGGAGAGCACTGAAATTATGCCTCCAAGTGACTGACAATCCCCTCTTCTAGATAACTTTACCATGATATCAGCTCATAAATACAATTCAGACTTGTTAATTTTAATTAACACGCAACTGTGTTTGAGAAAGGGTATTGGGGTATATTGACTTCATAGAAACTTCTCAGCGGTGCCATGCACCCAGAGCCTGTGCAATACCCTAGATATACACCACTGGTGTCAGAAGAAGAGTGTGTTTTACAGGGTTTTCAATGGCTGATTTTTCTGGAAGCAGATCACCAGACCTGCCTCTGGGTAGTCTTGAACCTCCAACCTTTCAGTTAGAAGGTGAATGTATTAACGTCATACCTCCCAGGGTCCGCGGGAAGGCTCCAAACAAGCCAAACCCATTGCTGTTGAGTTGACAGTGACTCCTGGTGACCCCATGTGTGAGAGTAGAATTGCTCCGCAGGGTTTTCTTGGCTGTAGTTTTAAGGTCGGGTCTATCTTCCGTGGTAGCACTGCACGGATTTGAGCCCCAGATTTTAAGTTACTCTCCCAGCATACACTGTTCGCCCCACATGGGGACTTTTAAGGAAGCCCCGCAGTGTTAACAGCGCTCTCAGATATCCCCTGAGGAAGACTGTCAAGTGCAGTTGTGAAGAAGTGCCTGCTGTGAATCCATGAGTGAGTTATTTTTCTTCTTTCTGTCTGGCTTTCCTTATAAAATATCTCCATGTTAGGTTATTGGGTGATAAAATGAGATATTGTGAGTAAAGTGCATAGACTATTATCTGATTGCATATTTAGTGATCAATATATATTGATGATTCATTTAATATCTTTCACTGTGTATTTAATATTCTTTTGTTCCCATTTATCTTCTTCAGTTATTGTTATTATTTTTTGCTCTATCTTTAAGGATCCTTCAACCTACACAGTTAGTGGTCCTTTCTGTAGGTATACCGTTGTGCCGGTTCTGAAACGTAACAGATGTCATGTGTTTGATGGCTCTAAAACCTATCTCTGTTTAGAGCCTTCCTTTTGGGCTTGGATCCTGTTTTTGGATGCTTCTTAGGGACCTCTTCTTGCATAACTCATAGGCATTTCCAGTCCAACAATTTCAAAACTGCATTCAGAATCTTTCTTCCCAAACTTCAGCCCTGAGTGTCTATTTGCAAATAGAATTGCTATCATATGCCAGTTTTTCAAGGAAGAAATGTTTAAATCATAACAGATTCCTATTTTTCCTTCGCTCCTCACATGCAAATATTCATCAAATTCCTATGGATTCTGCCACCTAGACTTTGTTTCATCTTAGTTCACCTTAGTTTTTCAAACCTTATTTCTGTAGCGTAGGTTTAGACTCTTGTAATTTTTTTCTGGAATTTTTCCGTGGAGTTTTAATGACTCATCCATGTCCCACTACCGTCTTTTCCAATTAGGCTGACATATAATTTATTAACCATACCGGGACACTTTTGAAAGTGAAACAAGGATGCTATTACGTTTAGAAAGCACAGGCATCAAGAAGGACCACCCTAGGCAAGCTGGGGCGTACGGATATCTCTCTTCTTTGTGTGTGTGTGTCGAAGTCCCATTAATATTGATCTTCTTACTAATCTGTATTGTCACGGATATCTCTTTAATTTATCCTGTGCGACTGTCAGAATGCTCTTTCTAGAACACTTGCCTGCTCCTGTCATTTGTTTTCTATAGTGTGTCTCAAGGGAAAGCCCATACTGTTCTAATAATTCTGCTCTGCCTGGCTGGGTTTCTTGTTATCAATCAATCAATTAGCTATTTGTGTCACTTGTTGTTTGGTATAAATTTTAGTAAATAGAAATCTTCCTCGGGTTAGATCACTTTGAGCTACTACAAGAAAATAAGCTCCTGTATTTGCCAAGTGGAGGAGTTCCTGGGATGGGCTGACCTAAGATGCTGTTCCGTCTCACCAGTCAGCCAGCCCCCAGCAGGCATCACCATCCTATCTTCAGGCCTGAGCGCTTATCTCTCAGCCGCTGCCAAGTCAGTGCCTGAATAAATCAGTGAGAAGTTTGATAAGTGTCTGAAAAAGGTAGAAAGTGCTCAGTAATGCTCACTAGAGACACGATTGTTTTCCACAAAGCTTTTTGTTTCTCAGAGAAATTAGAAAAATTTTCTTTTTTTCCTGACAGGAATTCATTTACTTTTCATCCGCTGAAGAAAGGAATTTTTTCTCATAGCTTTTCTGAGAAATCAGCTATTTTTGTAAATGATATTTGCAATTCTTCTTAAAAATTTTATTACATAAGAAACCTGTATTTATTACAGAAAAATTTGAAAATATAGATTAGCCGAAAGTACCCACCTTCCTAATTTACATATAAAATCCTGTTAATTTTTGTGTATATTCCTCAGAAGTTTTCTATGTAAGCGAGTGTGTAAGCACTAAACATGTGAACTGTAACTTGTTCAATTAGTAATAAATGATGCCTTTCACATCAATAAGTGCACATCTGTATCATTATTTGTAATGATTGTTCTGTAGTCTGTTGTATAGATAGATGCTCTGTACTTGGTTAATGAGCGTCTGTTTTTCGGCCTTTAGAAAGTTTCTAACTTTGTAGCCACTGGAGAAAATGTTTACTGAATACCCTTGTATATACTTCTTTTCCTGTTTTCATTATTTCTTTAGGATTAATTTTTACATGCGGATTTGCTGAATTGCTTTTAGACTTCTGAGCTATCTTGCTAACTCTCTGGGCTTTTCATTTCTGTATGTGTTGCTGAGCTTTACAGCTGCCTGACTGGAAAGCTTTACTGATGAAGCCTAAGATTCCTTGGTTGCTTATTAGAAAATGAAAAATTTGAAGCTCAGGGAGATGTATATTTTAAAAACTCTATTAAAATCCTTTGTACAGGAAAGCTGAAATAGGACATGAATTAAAGAATTTGTTCATAGAAATATTCAAGCCCAATTTATGTTATTTTCCTCAAAGGTACTTTGGTTATAGTTTTTTCCCCAATTCTAAGTTATTGCAAAAACAAATAAACAAACAAACAGAAAACAACAACAACAAAAGACTCCACCTCCTTTGGATAATATGGACTCAGTGTAATGATTGAGTCTTTCTAGAGAAAACACACATTAAAAATATTTAGCATATTTCTAATTTTAAACATATCTCTATTCACACATTTTTGTGTTGTTAGGTGCCATTGACTCAATTTTGACTTGCAGTGACCTGGTATAACAGAGCTGAACTGTCCTATGAGGTTTCCAAAGAGTGGCTGTGGGTTCCAACTGTGAACCTTTCGGTTAGCAGCCAGATTATTAACCAGAATGTGACACATACTTGAATTTGAATGTTTCATTCTTTACAGAATACTTTCATAGAGTTTAATAGCTGTCTGGATCTATTAAAATTCAGATTTGTGTCATAGTCCATTGTGATTACTTTCAAATAAAAATTAGCAGCATGACTGGGAATTGTGCTAGATCAAGGATCAAGGGATACATCACCAAATGATGCTTTAGAAATAACAGTGTTCAGAAGAGCGCATGGATTCTCAATTTAAAGAGAGTGTCAACATGAAGGTCATCTTTCTTTAGATATTTTCTTGGTGTCAGAGTAGAAACTCTCATCCTCTGTTAGGTGTGAAAGAAAAGGAGTTTTATTGAGGAATTAAACAGCTTAAGCTAGGCAGCCCTAAAATAAATAAATAAATAAAGTAAAATACAAACCACTTCATTCAAGCGGAGAGAGGGGTCTATATACATAGAGAGCAAAGGCAAGACGGGTTAATGATTTATTATAGATAACTTAGCTTCAGGTTGACGTCTTTTGAAATGTAAATGCTGGCCACTTGGCTAGGAGAGAGTATGTTAACACCTAGGTGAGTGTTGTCAGCCAGTTTGTTACACGTGACTGCAGTTATTAACACGTCTTTCCTGGGAACAATTTGTTTACATCTTAATTCATTCTTCCCAGGAACAAATGTTTTACATTCGGACCTTTTGCTTCCTGGGAGTATATGTTGGCACCATCATTTTTATGTGTGACATATGTTCCTCCAGCTTGAAACTGTTTGAAAGGAGCTTCCAATAAAGACGTCCTATTTTTCACAGCTTACAGTAGTGATACTTGTGAAGCTATAGCAGCCATATTTATCATGTTTTTATAATTAGTGTTCACAAATAGTTACACGATTCCACAATGCATAGAAATTACTAAAGAAACCCTGGTGGTGTAGTGATTAAGTGCTATGGCTGCTAACCAAAGGGTTGGCAACTTAAATCTACCAGGTGCTCCTTGGAACTCTATGGAACAGTTCTGCTATGTGCTATAGAGTTGCTATGAGTCAGCATTGACTCAACAGCAGTGGTTTTTTTTTTCGTTTTTGCATTTTTTAATTGTCAAAATGTGTGCTCTGTTCACCAAACATTGTGTGCATTATGTGAAATTTATGACGTACGTAATCATCCCACCAAGAGAACAATTCAACACTTGATCAAAATACTGAGACAACCCCTTCACGGACTGAACCTCCTTTAGGGTTCCCTGGTCAGTTACCATAGAGTAGCTTTTTTTCTGGAAGAGTTTTCTTTTCTTGAGGAGTTTTAGTTAACCAAAATTGTTTTCTTATCCTTTCTGAGCTAATAGGCCTCATCTTCAGGACAAGTCAGTTTTATGGGGAATATCTTAACAGACAAGGCCACATTTGGGGATTATTTTCCCGTCAGGACAGAATGATAGGAGTCAAGGTGAAACATACACAGGAAAACATAAGGGAGGTGATTAAAAAATATGATTATTTGTGAAAAACTGTGAAACCAGCATAATTTTATCTACAAGGTCAAATGGTTTTGAAGTACAGAATTTATAGACTAACTATGTAGAACTAAAGAAAAAACAACAGTTTATAATTACAACCATGGAAACTATGAGGAATACAAAGATTCCTAAACGTACCGGCAATTTTTTTCTATCACCCAAAGAAGAATATCATTTACTTATAATATCAGTTAAGGAAGGAAAAGAACCATTAAGGCAAGATACTACACATTGCGTATGATTAACATAGAGTGCAATATTAGCACTACTGTAAGGAATGTAGACACAGCACTCAGATTTCATTATGGCACAGATACCTCCTTGGGCTGCTGTGAGAATGTTAAGGGCCCTTCTATTTGCAGTATGATGCTTCTTATCGTTACTCTTTTGATGTTGATCTTTGGAAGCCCATGAGCAGTCATTTAGGGCAGCTTGTACATACCTAGTTAATATTTCCATATGTGACATAGTATCTTTAAGTCCCCTCTGAGGTGTCAATGCTGCCGCGGAAGGATCAAGCCAATGAAGGACTGATCAAGACAATCAAGCTCTTAATATGGATTCATTAGGTGGCAAAAGGGTTCAGTTAAAATACGTGCTTGAGTCCAGTTCAGGCCAGAGTACCTCTTCCAGTCCAGTCTGGTAGGATCCAGGGATAAAAGTTTGTTCCACACAGCCAAAAGTTGTTGTGTGAGACTACCCAATGAAAATATGAGTTGTAGCCAGTCAGTGGAGACCCAATAAATAGCTCATAAGGTTATAACTGACATATATGCAAACATTAGAAACCATCCCATAGATCTGGTGATGTCCAAGTTATTCATATGGCTCTGATTAGATTGTTTTTAGCAAAAAGTAGCAACCTGATTTAGCCTCCATGCTTGGGGAGTTAGCTAGATGAATTTACCACACAGTTGTTGACATGGACCTACAATATGAAGAGTACTGTTTCTGGGGTTGGAGGACTTTTTCGCTAGCTCTTCTTCTGTGACTTTATTTAGTAACTTAAGGGTTATATTAAGACTAAAGGTTAAGTTATAGCCTGAGTTTCATTTCTATCTGAAAAGAGACTATCAATGGAAAAACCTAGTAGTAGTGATGTCCAGTGTGAATGAATTATTTCTCTGTTGTTCTGGCATCCATAGATCAAGAGCAAACCAAACAGATCTCTGTAGCAGAGAGACTTAGCAGGGAAGGCCAGAATGAACTGAGGTTGGGAAGGTCGTACATATATAACAATTAAATCTTTTAAAATGGTGAGGATAAGCATATACCCAATCTAGGAAAATATTAGTAGAGGGATGACTGTAACAAAAAGAAAAAGAAAAAAGAGATAAAGAGGTGCATTTTCAGGTCTGGTTTCAAGTCTGGAGTTAGCTGTGTTCCTCAGATATCGTCTGCTTCTCGCTGTAAACTTATTTGGATAAGCGTCAGTTCTCCGGTGGGTTGGCTAGTCCAAAGAGAAGACAGGTTTTTTTTTAACTGTGACAAACAAATATTAAGCAGACTCCAGGAGTCTAGTTTATGTTTGTCAGAGACGTCTCTAATCTGTGAAAGATATTCTTTAGAAAACTGGATTAAAGAGTGGCAATACTTCAGTAATTCTGTTTGAAGAGGTTAGTGTTAAAGCAGGCAAAATAAGGAAAGACCATGGGTGTCCCATTATCTATTTCATATGGGGTAAGTTTGTGAGTTACAAATCATGTGGACCTCAGATTCAGAAGAAATAATGGAAGGACCCATTACCATTACCTATCCCATTAGATCTGTTTACTAGAAGACTGAGAATGATAGGGACAACATAGCCTTTGATATGTGGGAAAAACATGACACAGTTCTTGGATGACTTGACTGGTGAAATGACTTCCGCAATCACTACAAAGACTTTTAGGTGCTCACCCAGTTGGTATGATGTGTTCAAGAACTTTCCTAAGGCTACAGTAACATGACAGCCGGGGAAGGTTTCTACCTAATGTGAAAATCTACTAATCATTACTAATACATATTTATAATCATTTGAGGGTGGAAGCTGAATAAAATACAGCTTGTTAAGCACAGTTCTGGAAGATAAATGCTGTTGCTCAGGTTGGACTTTAAAATGTTTTCTGGGATTATAGTGAGGGCAAGCAGGGCAATGAATGACAGCATGTTCAGCAGCCTCAAACAATTTTTTATTAAATTGTAATTAAATGAAAGTATACAATCCAAATCAATTTTGCATGCCTGCCTATCTGCAGTTCCTTCTGTTCTCCTTGCCTAGTGATAGCACACTCCTCCCTTTCACTCTATACTTCTAGTATCCTCTTAACAAGCTCCTGTCCTCTCCTCTCCACCTTCTCTCCCATCTAGCAAGAGACCAGTAGGGCAGCATCTTATAAATGCATAGAATCGTACAGTACACACATCATATGGTCATATTGTATCCCTGAGTCCAGTCCATTGCTGTCTGAAGAGTTGAGCTCAGTAGCGTTTTCTGGGCAGGGCAGCAGCAGGTCTAGGGCCCATGCTCCCAGGGGATCCTCCAGGCCATCGTAGCATCACCTGTAGTCTTTATTAGTAGAGTTTTCAAGTTGCACTCCTTGTTTTCTTTTGTTGCCACAGGGACTCTACACTGTGTCCCCTATCATGGCTGTCTTTGGTGTTGGCTGGGCATCTGGTTCTTCTGGTCACGTGTTGATCCAGTCTCCCATTCACATGGGTCCTTTAGTCTCCTGAGCTCTTTTCTCCTTATGCCTTTGTTGTTCTCGGTCATCGTCTGTTCTGGATGAAACCTCAAATAATTTTTCCTACCAATATTTTTTTATGGTCACAATCATCTTATCTCATCACGTGTGAGAATCTTCATGAAAGGCTCCCATCATAGGAGCATGAAGGAAATTGGGTAAGATAGTTTTCTTATTAAACCCAATTCATAATTTAGTAGCAGGGTTTTTTCCTTGCCTTAATTTCATCTGTTAGGGGTAATTGCTGGCACTTCAAGTCCTTCTGAAGTTAATTCATGAAGTATGGATTTACCAGTAGAGGAAATCTGGGTAGTCCTTTTATTTATCAAAAGTGCAGAAACAACTTGAGAGGTATCGCTTACAATCCAAAACAATGCCTGAATTCCATAAAATTATTAACATTCCTGAAGCAATTCTACAAGCTCTAGTGAGGGGAATTAATTTGGCTCGTTCGACTGAAGTGGCTTGAAGGAGAACCTGACTTTCAAGGACTTCAGCAAAGTCATAAAGCATATGAAACTTGATAGTGATAACTAGTAGGGTTCGGTTTTACATAGGAAACACACACAAACCAAACTAAATCAGGATTAGAGAGGGTCCTTTGAGTCTGAGGGGTTAGAAGGTGCTCGGTCAAGTGTAAACAGTCATGTGTAGGGTAATTGTTCTTATTGTTCTTGTTGTGAGGTGCCATTGAGTTGGTTCCAACTCGTAGTGCCCCCATAGGTCAGAGTAGAACTACCTCATAGAGTTTCCAAGGAGCACATGGTGGATTTGAAATCCTGACCTCTTGGTTAGCAGTTGTAGCACTTTACCACTATGCCACTGGGGTTTCCAATTGTTATCATTAGTTGTAGGAAGAAGTAGAGATGGATTTAAACAGGCCTCAAAATGTAACCTAATGTTAGATGCAACTAGAAGAATTTTATAGGAGATGAGCCTGCTGTAGAAATATGTTTTGTTAAGGCAGAGTTAAGGCAGAAATAGTGTGGGGCACATAGACATCTGTCTTAGCCATCTGGCCCTGCTCTAACAGAAATGTCACAAGTGGATGGCTTTAAAAAGAGAAATTTCTTTGTATTAGAGCCCAGTAGGCTGCAAGTCCAAATTCAGGGCATCAGCTCTGCTGGCTATGGAGGAATGTCCTTGTCATCCATCTTCCCCCTGACTGGGATCCTCTCAGGTATAGGGACCCTGGGTCCAGAGGGCACTTCTGCTCCTGGCACTGCATCTTTCTTGGTGACACAAGGTTCCTAAATGTCAGCTTGCCTCCCTTTCACTTATATTCCAAGAGATGCCTCAATACATGTGACAGTCTTACACCTTGGGTCCTGCTCCAGCAGCAGAGCTGCTACCCAGCCTCCCACATTAACATCACAGAGGCAGGGTTTACAACATGTAGGAACATCACACAACGTTAGAGTCATAACCTAGCCAAATTCTTATACACATTTTTTGCGTGACACAATTCAGTCCATGACAACATCTAAAGAGTTTCCTGGCGCCATATATGAGGTCCAACAATTAAGTCCTTGAACTCAGTTGTTCTAAGTGCTACATAGCTCACTGATAAATATCATTATGATCACCATCAAAGTACTGCCACTGGGAAGCTGTGCACCAATGCCAGCACCTGGTCTACCCTTCAAAGGAATTTTGGAACTCTTTCTGGAATGGCCATTGTATATGGTGGTATGGTGGCAAGTCCATGAACTTAATTGTATAGTTAGTCATCTGTGAGGGAGTTTTTAGCCAGTAAACAAATACCTGTATTGCAATGCCCTCCCCACTCAGCTGATCTGCCCTCCCCCCATGAATTTTTTATTTACTCAAAGATAAAGGAAATATTGAGAGGAAGACATTTTGATGACATTCAGGACATCAAGGGTAATATGATGACAGCTCTGATGGTCATTCCAGTAAAAGAGTTCTAAAATTGCTTTGAAGGATGGACTAGTGCGGGCATCGATGCATAGCTTCCTAAGGGGAGTACTTAAAAGGTGACTGTAGTGATATTAAGCAATGATGTGTGTAGCACTTTTTCTAGGGTGAGTTTGCAAACTTAACTGACAGTCCTTGTATGCCTTAAGGCACAAGATATCCCTGGGTTGCAGGGTCAAGCTATACGCTATTAATAGCCTACAGATCATTGTTGTTTTCCATGTTTTTGAATTGGAATGACTGAAACATTTCTGGGTACTTCAAGGAAAAATCTAGGCATTAATTAGGAAAACCTAGAGCAGGCATGTTCATCAAAGCCCATTTTGACTGAACTGCAGTCTCTTGATCTTCTGGTGAAATGTGAAATGAATTGTGCTTAGAGTCTTTTAAATATTTGTATAAAAGTTGAGCCAACAAAGAAAAATTGGAAATCCAGATTTGACAACAGCTGCAGAGTCCTAGACTCTGTAGGAGTCTGTAGGAAAGACAAGAATAGTTTATTTACAGTTAGGATCAACAGAGATGCCTTCTGCAGAAATTAGGTTGCCCAAATATTTAACAGAATGTTTAGCTAATTGTAATTTTTCTTTGGAAACTTTATGTCTACCAGCAGCCATGCTATTTTAATAGAGCTATATTGTCATTAAGGCTGGCTTTTGGAAGGTTGAACAAATTAGCAAGTCACCAATGCATTGTAGCTTTGTGGATTTGCTTATAAACTGTAAAGGCAATAAATCTGTATGCAGATTCTGAGAAAAATATGTAGGAGATTTAGTAAGTCCTTGGGATATTGCACCAGGTTAATTGTTGATTTTCCCAGGTAAAAGTAAACAAATACTGACTTTCAGAATACACCGAAATACTAGAAAATGTGTTGCAAAGATGCACAATCATAAAATGAATGGACTTTGAAGGGATTTTTGGAAAGTAATAAATGAAAATTAGGGAATACTTAGACTCTAGAAATAATAATAGGTAATTGTATGTGAATCTTGAACAAATCTCCAGACCCTATTAATTGTTTTTATTAACTGGAAGGACAGAAGCATTACAAGGGCTATTACAAGGGACAATTACACATTTCTTTAGCGAAGAAATCTTGTATGATAAGAGCTAGTTCTTCTTTTGCTTCTCATTTCACTGGATATTGGGAAATTTTTGATAGTGGTTTAGATAAATCTATTTGAATTTTAATTGGATTAACTGGCAAATCTTTCCCTATATCAGTGGATATAGTAGCCTCTGAGGTTTCAGGAACTAGGGAAAAGATGTCAAAAAGGAGTCTAGGCTGAGATGAATTTTGGAGAGGCTTGCCGAGTGCTTGCATATAGCAAATAGCTTCTAGTTTCTGAAAATTATCTAATTCACAGCTTATCTGTTCAGTTAGGGGTATCAAACAGATGCAATAATATTTTGCCCTTTTCATTAAATAGTAAATGGCAGTTCCATTTAGAAAATAGATCTATTCTTAATAGATTGATAGAGATATCAAAACCAAACAAATACATACTTCTGTGCTTGAACCCATCATTACAATCATTACAGCCACTGTGTCAGCCTGTCTCTTTGAGAGTCTTCCTCTTTTTTCACTGATCCTCTAGTTTACCAAGCATGCTGTCCTTATCTGGGGACTAGACTCTTCTGCTAACATGGCCAAAGTACATGAGATGGAGTCTCACTATTCTTGCTTCTACTGTTCTTCTTGCAAGACAGGTCTGTTCATTCTTCTGAAAATCCATGGTATAGTCAATATTCTTTGCCAATATCATAATTAAAAGGCACACATTAATCCTTGGTCTTTCTTATTTATTGTCCAGTGTTTGTATGCCCAGGAGATGATTGAAAATACAATGGCTTAGGTCAAGTGCACCTTAGTCCTCAAAGTGACATCTTTGCTGCTCAACACTTTAAAGAAGTCTTTTGCAGCAGATTTGCACAATGTAATACACTGTTCGATTTCTTGATTGCTGCTTCCACGGGTGGTTCCAAGGAAAGGGATATCTTTGACAATTCTGATCTTTTTCCACTAACTGTGATGTAGTTTACTGGTCGAGTTGTAAGGATTTTTGTTTTCTTTAATCTGAAATGTAACCTACACTGAAGGCTGTGGTCTTGAATCTTCGTTACTAAGTGCTTCGAGTCCTCTTCACTTTCTCCAGGGAAGTTTGTTTTATGTACCTATAGCAGATTGTTAATGAATCTTCCTTCAGTCCAGATGCCATGTTCTTCATACAGCCTGGCTTCTTGGATTATTTTCTCAGCATACTGAGTAAGTAAGTGTGGTGAAAGGATACAGCTTTGGTGTGCATCTTTTGTAACTTTAAGCCATGAAGCATCCCCGTGTTCTGTTCTAACAACGACTTCTTGATTTACATACATGTCCCTCATGAGCATAATTGAGTGTTCTGGAACTCCCATATTTTTCAGCATTATCCGTAATTTGTTGTGATTCACACAGTCCAGTGTCTCTGCATAGTCAGTATAGCATAAGTAAATATCATTCTGATGTTCTCTGCTTTTAGCCAAGATCTATTGGACATCAGAAATGATATCCCTCTTTGCATATCCTTTTCTGAATCCAGCTTGAATTTCTGGTAGTTTCTTGCCAATGTACTGCTGCCACTGTTTTTGAATGATCTTCTGCAAAATTTTACTTGTGTGTGATATTAATGATATTGTTTGATAATTTCTACATTCTGTTGGGTCACCTTTCATTGGAATGGGCATAGTTATGGATGTCTTCTGGTTCGTTGGCCAGGTACTCTCACTCTTCTGGTGCTGCTCTCACAGAGAAACCACAAGTGGATGGCTTTAAAAACTGAAATTCAGCTATCATAGTCCACTAAGCTGCAAGCCTTATTTCATTTTATTATTACAATCCAGTAAGCTACACATCCAAATTCAGTATGAGAGCTTCTTGGTGCAGGAACCTCAGGTCCAAAGGATGTCCTGTAATCTCAGTGGTGCTTTCTTGGTGGTATGAAGTGCCCAACATTCTTCTCACTTCTCTTTCACCTCTCAAGAGATGACCTCAACACAATCCAAAATTGTAGATTGTGCTCCACCTCACTAACACAGTTGTCACTCATACTCCCTCATCAGCATCACAGAGGCAGGATTCAGAATACATGGGGAAAAAAAGTCACCAACATAGGGAATCATGGCTCAGCCAAATGAATACATACATTTTTGGGGGACACAATGCAATCCATGATACTCTATCCTTTGGTCCTCCGAAATTATACCCTTGTAACATGCAAAACATACTCATCTCATCCAGAAATTTCTCTTCCACTGTGAAATCCAGAACACATGTTATCTATGTCCAAAATACAATGGCAGAACAGGCAGGCACAAGTTAAATGTTTTTATTTCAAATGGGAGAAGTACCAGGAAAAGGCATAAGGACAACAAACAGATGAACAGAACACATCATACTAGGCCTCGTGGCTACAAAAACAATACTTCGTACTCTGAGACATTTTGCATAATGTCATCCAGACTCCAAGTACTGGCCACACTCTCCAGATTCTGAGTAGAGGTCCTTTGGCCCTGGGCTTCAGCTCTGCCTTTCAGGCCCACTGGAACATTAATTCTGCTCCCTCAGATTTAGGCATCCTAATCTTTGAAGCCCCAGAGGGCATGGTTCTACCCATTACCTTCTGGCCACAGCTTTTAAGACTGGGGAAGCTTCTCCTGCTTCTTGTGTTTTCAGCTACTGCTTTCTGTGGCCTCATGGCCCAGAACTCGTGCCCAAATATGTGTCTTTTGAGACTGAGGCAGCTCAGCTTCTCATGCCCCTTGTCTCTTCTGCTTCCTATGGCCTCATGGCCTGGGTCTCAAGTCCACATCTGCCCTGCTGGGAGAAGTATTTCAAAGCTCTGTAGCTCCACTAATTTTTGGTTTATGACTTTTATTATTTGTTTTTTATTATAATTGAATGAAAATTACATTCCTATATGGATTTGCATGCCCAGCTATATGCAGCTCCCACTGCTCCCCCTGCCTGGTGACAGCACACTCTTCCTCTCTGCTCCATACATGTCTTATCCTCACGACAATTTTCTATCACTCCTCTCCACCCACTCCCCTTCCTCCAGTAAGAGGTCAGCAGGATGACATCCTATAGATGCATAGAACCACAAAGTGCACAGATGATATGGACACTCTGTGTCACCAAGTCCAATCCATTCCTGTCCAAGAGTTGACTTCCATTATGATTTATGGGCAGGGGCAGCATCAGAGCCAGGGGCTGCTGTACTCCCAGGGAAACTCTGAGGCCCCTTGACTATCAATTGTGGTCTTTTAATGGAGATCTCAGGGTGCACCCCTTTTTATTCTTGTGTTGCCAGTGAGACTCAACTTTGTGAGTAGCTTCACTAATTTAAGTGCTTGGATATCAGAAGAAACTGTAAAATTTGATCTTAAAAGCAGAGTAGCTTACACAAATGCAAGAAATGATGACATAAAAGCTGAACACAAGATATCAAAGGACATCTCAGTTAATCAACACAAGGTATTGTAACAAAATGAACAAAGGCTGGGAGTTAGAAAACCAAAAAAGAGCACACAATGTGCCAGGAAGACTCCTGCACACAGGCACTTAGCTCTTTGGCTCCATGAGTCGTCAAGCTTAGCTCAACCAACAAGTGCCCAGAGATACCCTCCTCCAAATTTCTTGGCATAGATGAATGAACACTTCCAGCCTAGATCTGTTGTTGAAATGTCTCAGTTGATACCTTAGTTACCTAGCATCGCCATAACAGAAATACCACAAGTGGATGGCTTTAACAAAGAGAAATTTGTTCTCTCATAATCTGGGAGGCTAGGAGCCTGAATTCAGCATGCTAGTTCTGGGGGAAGGCTTTCTCTCTCTGCCAGCTCCAGGGAAAGGTCCTTGTTATCAATCTTCTCTGGCCAGTGCAGGGATCCTGGAGTTCAAAGAATGTGCTACTCTCTTGGCTTGTGTTTCTTGGTGGTATGAAGTCTATGTCTCTCTGCTTGCTTCTCTCTTTCACATCTCAAAATAAACTGGCTTAAAATCAAATCTAATCTTGTACATTGAATCCTGTTCTTTAATATAACTGCTGTTAATCCCACCTCAGTAACATCAGAGAGATAGGATTTATAACACACGGGAAAATCACATCAAATGACAAGATGGTGGACAATCACTTGACTGGGAATCATGGCCCAGCCGAGTTTACATACATCGTGGGAGGGGACAAAATTCAATCCATAACAACTGGTATTCTGTCAATTCCTGGGGCTTTGTTTTTAATCTATGCCTTCAGTGAACCTTGGCCGTCTTCTTTTGGTACTATCAATTCTTGGACATCTACTTATTCCTGAAATGATTTAATGTAGACTGATTATTTTTGGAACATGACTCTGCATAGTCCTTCTGTCTTCTTTTGACACTTTCTGCACATAGAATTTTGCACACAGAATCCTTCAATACTGCAACTCAAGGCTTGAAGTTTTTCTTCAGTTCTCGCAATTCGAAAAATGCCAAGTGTGCTCTTTTTTGGTTTTCTAACTCCAGGCCTTTGTTCATTTCGTTACAATACCTTGTGTTGATTAACTGAGCTGCCCTTTGATATCTTGTGTTCAGCTTTTATGTCATCATTTCTTGCATTTGTGTAAGCTACTCTGCTTTTAAGATAAAATTTTACAGTTTCTTCTGATATCCATTTTGACCTTATACAAACTTAAGATACTGTATTTCCTACCTTTTTGTTTTTTAAGGAAACAGAAAGGTAGAATCACTAAAAAGGGAGGTCTAGACAGTCACAACAGATACAAATGATCAGAACTGCCATCTTAATACTTATACACGGCTGTCACTCCACATCATAACTGCCTTTCCTTTCATATTGTCTATAACCTATGTGTCTGTTGCTAACTCCCGTCAGTCTGGACATCTTGTCAATATCCTCAATAATATGATTCTTGGGTGTTATTTTTGTGGTTGAGCATGTTTGTAGAGTCTTACTGAGTTTCTCTGAACCACTCTTGCCATATTTTAAAGGCTCCCTTCCAATCTTGAGCTTTCACCTGCATGATGCATCTTGGTTATGCAAGTGTTGGATCTGACCTTCTTGTTATGATTCTGTGTTCATCTTTACATTTCTTCTAAATACAAATATTCTCATCACTATTGGCAAATCCATGGGCTGCATGAAGAGTGGAGGGCTGCATGCCAGTCTTCTCTCCCTCTTTTGGTGACTTTCATTTCTTCCAACCTACCTGTGAGCATAAAGGTGGAGGTGATCACATAACAGCATTATATTCTAGGGTTTATCTGACTCAGTATGTACTTGCAAAGTCTGCAAAGGGATGTCTTAAAATCATAAGTCGGTTCTAGACCCAGAAAGAAGAAACATATTCACCACCTCTGTCCTTTGTTTCTCTTAGGATCTTCAACTCCTCAGCCTTTTCCCTTCCCTCTAGGCACATAGAATACACTGTCTGTAGGACAAAACAGTGATTTTTGTTCACTTCTACACTAAGGTATCTGCAAAAATTTTAGCATCATTGTTTAAGAATACAGGTGACATCTACTTTCAAACATTTGATGCTTCAATTGTTTTTGCTTTATGTTGGAGTCATGGTAGTGCAGTGGTTAAGAGCTTGGCTGCTCACAAAAGCACAGCAATTTTCAATCAATCAGCCACTCCTTGGAATCCCTATGGGGCTGTTCTGCTGTATCCTATAGGATCAGTGTGAGCCAAAATCAAGTTGGCAGCAATGAGTTTGACTGGACTTTTCATTTTTCACTCATTTAATGCTACAAAACAGCAGACAAAGGCTTTAATCCCCGAAGTTCTGCTTTTATTTAACTTCCTCAATTAAACTGTTTACTCCTAAAGTTTAAAAGGTTTATGGTGCTAACAATCTTTGGGAAAATACTGAAATTATATAATGCTTGTACCAAGTTGTTACTCAGAAATGTTAGTAGAAGACTTCCAATTGAGCGGGATAAAAATTATATTTGAATGGTGGTTAAAAGCTTGACTGCTAACCAAATGGCTGGCAGTTGGAATCTACAAGCAGCTCTTTGGAAACCCTATGGAGTAGTTCTACTGTGTCCTATAGGGTTGCTAAGAACCAGAATCAACTTTATAGCAATGGGGTTTTGTATTGGAATAAAACAAAATGGAAATATCTACAATTTTGCAGCATCAAATATGGCAACACTTTAGAAAGAATCAGAGATAATTTATTTGACAAGTTTTGCTTTGTATATATACATACATACATGTATGTATGTTTTCCAGAACACAAATAGTATCAATAAAGTCAAAAGGATAAATCTGTAAAAATATTTGGGCTGAAATATTGAAAACTTCAAACATGAATATAATTAGAGTTGAAAATATCTGACATTTAGAATTTTCTCTTACCTTATTTGATTTCCCAACATCTGTATAAAGATTATCTTCTCAATTAGAGCTATTACGATTCTTGCAATAAAAAAGAGTCATTTGGAAACATCAACAATTTCTAATTTATGAGCCATAAAATACAACTTTCAAAAAGATTACAGGGAATTTTATAAAGCTATATTAAAAATCCTTCATTAAAAAAAAAAATCAGCACAGCTCTCTTTCTTCTTTTCTCTGCCATCGGGGTGTGTTCAGCTGCAACATGTCCTAGACATGTCATCTCATAAGAATTTCAGGATCAAGAGATTTCTGGCCAAGAAACAAAAGCAGAATCGGCCCATCCCTCAGTGGATTCTAAAGAAAACTGGCAATAAAATCAGGTACAACTCCAAGAGGAGACACTGGAGAAGAACCAAGCTGGGTCTGTAAGGAGATGCATGTAGATGATGACACACTGACTCACTCTTGTATCAGCAACATCTAAGGAGAAGCATGCGTACGATGACACACACACTGACTTTACCATTTTACCGTATGAAAATTTTACTGTGGTCTATACACTTGAACATGTATTGGGAAAGGCTTTATTTCTTTGATTTCATACCTCGGAGTTAGTAGGTTGAATTCACCAATAAACATGTGAAATCTTAGATTTGGAAAAAAAAAAATCAGAACATGATAGGAGAAATAGATATGGCTAAGAAGCTGAATGATGCATGTAAGCTTTGTAAAATTTCACTTGAAATAAAAGCCCAGTTCTCTGACGACTGCCAGATTCTCCTAAAATGCTCAGCTCCACTTTTGCCTGTTGCCTTCTCTCCTGGTCTCTCCGTGCTGTCCTTTTTGTGTCCTAGCGGTTATTGAAACTCACCTAGCACACTCCATTGAAATAGCTGGTTAGATCACAGAACCAGAAGATAACTTCTCCAGTTCCAGTGTTATGAATGTGCCTGGACCACTGTTCTACTGATTAACCTATAACCTGTTGTCATTCAGTTGGTTCCTACTCCTAGTGACACCATAAGCCACAGGGTTTCTAAGGCTGTAACGTTTACAGGAGCAGACTGCCACTTCTTTCTCTTATGGGGCAGCTAGTGAATTAGAACTGCTGATCTTCTGGTTAGCAGTCAACCCAGCGCTGAACCACTGTGCCAACAGAGTTTCTTGTACTGCTTAACTACTGGTAACTGGTAGTTGCTTTGAACCACATGGAGTTGACAAATAATGCCAGTATATTAATGAAAAAGAAAACAAAACACCAAATTGTTGCCTTTGAGTCAATTCTGATTCATGGCAACCATATAGGACTCTGAGTCAGAATCAGAATCAACTCGAGGGTACTGAATTTGGTTGTTGTTGGTTTTAATATATTTAAGAGGAAATAATTTAATTAGTGAATTCTCCAAATGGTATACTCTTAATCCTTCTAAAATAAACTGATGGTGTCAAGCAAAATCAAAGAGAATGCAATGAAATAAGAAGATACAGACACTGCAAATAAATGTTTCTGTGCCACCACAGGAAGATGCATCTGTTCGTTTGTTTGCTGCTGTTAAAGCCGTAGGCTTATTGTAATTAACCTCAGGTACCAGTGGGCTAATTATCTAGTCTAGTTTCCATCAACTTTATCTTTCCTTAAACAAGCAGTTTAAATAGCTTCCCTTTCTCATCTCTTTCCATTGTTTCTTTGGCGCCTTTCTCCTGCCACCGATTGCCTTCACTTTTCACTTCCGTTTTCAGAATTTACTGTTGTGTGCCATTAAGTGTATTCCTACTCATCCAAAACCAAACCAAACCAAAACAAAACAACCCAGTGACTCTAAGTTAATCTGATTCATTACAACCCTAGAAAACAGAGGAGAACTGACTCATAGTGTTTCTTAGGCTGTAATCTTCATGGCAGTAGATCACCAGCTCTTTCCTTTTGTGGACAGGCTGGAGAATTCGAACCACTGACCTTTTTAGTTAGCAGCCCAGGCCTTAAACATTGCATCACCAAGGCTTATTCAAAATTTACTAATGACCTATTAATGTTATGCTAAACAGCCTTTTTTAGGTTCTCAGTTGTGTCAGAATGGCTTTTAATAGCTGACCACTCAACAATTCCAATACTACATTTTGGGTTTTCCACAGTCCTACTGGAAACCCTGAATATGTAGTGGTTAAGTGCTACAGCTGCTAACCAGAAGGTTGGCAGTTCAAATCCACTTCTTTGGAAACTCTATGGGGGCAGTTCTACCCTGTCCTATAGGGCCGCTAAGAGTCAGCATCACAAAGTCCTACAAGAATTGCTGAGTGAGGCAAATGACTAGGCTCTTGACTGCTAGCTGAAAGGTTAGTGTTTTGAACCTACTTATAAGTGCATTGGAAGATAGCTCTGATGATCCAAAAGGTCATAGCCTTGAAAACCTAAGGGAGTAAGTGGTTCTAATCCACATACGTGGGTTGCCATAGTTTGAAATACAAATTCTCAGCAGAGAACTTGTTGTACATGCAAATGCTTAACAGAAGTTTCAACTGGAATGAATCAGTTTGAAGCCATGGTTGAAATCTATCCATCTAGTCTGTAGGAGAGATGCTTCCATAAAATTTACAGTCAAGGAAACCCTATAGGGCAGTTATACTCTGTCTTGTGGGGTTGCTAGGACTTGGCATCAACTCAAGGACAGTCAAGAAGAACATTAGCAGTTAGAGATATTTCTATACATGTCTCTCTCTACAGGCAGGTGATGAGTCCCCAGAGAGCTGAATCCCCTTCTGATCCTTGTGCGTTTTTAATCCCTCACAGTACACAGCTAATACTCACTAAATGTTTTAATTGAATAGAATGGAGTATTTTAGGCATAGGGCTACAGAATAATCAGACTGATTCTTGCTAAAGCATTTTAGAGCCTTTCCTCCATTACAATCTGCAATTAAATGTTAATGAAGAATCACTGAAAAAAATTAAAATGCATAAAGCATAGCTAATAATGTAAGAGAGATGACAGCCTAGCTAAAGACACAGGCACGTGTTCACATCACATTAACTAGTCCTTTAACATTTGTCCCCTGAGTTTCTGGACACATAGAAATTGAAGAAAGTTACCAAAGCGAGAACATCACAAAAAAGAGTGTCTGGCTAACCTGACAGCCTTAGTTAGAACAAATATCTACTGCCAGCGCCTGCCAAGATCCTTGTTCACTCTTCCAGATCACTTGCAGGAGGAGTGTAACGTGTTTCTTAGCTGTCATTATGAAAGGCATTTCTGATGAATGTGCCAAGGCCGGGATTGTGAGTATGAATTCTCTGATGCTGTTCTCCGCAGGGCTGGCCTCAAGCTAACTGTGGAGTCAGTTGCTTCTTCCATGCTCTATCCTCTGGCTGCCTGAGGTTACCTTCTATGTATGCCTACTTCCATCTGTGCCCCCGAACTTAGCCAAGCTGCCTTTCCTATCAGTAGTTTAAAATGTACTGGAATACAAGGAGGAAAAATTAGAAAGTTGCTAATTTTTTAATTAAAACAATGAAGGTATGATTTAATCCAAAGCATAATCCAAGGCTAATAACAAAAAAACAACAGTGACCTCCCTATTTTTTCTCCTCCTCATCTCCTACTTGGTCAACTAGACACAATCATTTTCAACTATTTTAAGTTTTCAGGCATTTTCTTCTGTGTCTCTAAATAATCTGCTTATGCTTCTGTTTATGTTTGCTTCTAGATTTTAAACATTATTCATTGTTCTATGACTAAGAGCTGGAATTGAATACATTTAAGACGTACACATATGCACACACTCATGCGCACGTGCGTGCGTGTGCGCGCGCACGCACACACACACACACATCCCTGCTAAAACCCTTAATATGGCTATTTAACAATTGGGGGCAGGAATTGTTATAGCATTATAATGATATAAATACATTATGGTATTTACATAGAGTACATTATGAATATAGTTTATTTCTTGTTCAACTTTTTTTTTTCCAAGTTAATAAATGCTTTATTTTTTTAAAAAATGGTTTATTTTATTTTTGTTGTTGGGAATATACCAATGCTTCAAACTGTTTTTTTCCAGTTCAAACCCCTGCTGAGAATTTGAAATTCTAACAAGTTCTCTGTAGAGAACTTGCAATTCTAACAAGTCCCCGGCTGAGAATTTGCCTTTTCACCCCAAATATATTGAATCAGAATCTACATTTTAACAAGATCCCTAGGTGATTCTTATGTATAACATCCTGTGAACTTGTTAGAAGTGGAAATTCTTAACAGGGTTTCAAACTGGAATGAACTGGTTTGAAGCCCTGGAATATACACAGCAAAACATATACCAATTCAACAATTGTTTACGTATATAGTCCAACAACCTTGATTACATTCTTTGAACTGTGCAACCATTCTCACCTCTTTTTCTGAGTTGTTCCTCCCATTGATGTAAACTAGCATAAACGTACTGCCCCCTAGGATTTCTATCTAATCTTTCAAGTTCCTATTGTCAATTTGATCTTAAAAGAACACAATGCTCAAGGTAGACATTGTCTACTAGTTAAGCTACACTATTATTTGGTTTCAAGAAGACTTCAGAGGATATTTTTGCTTTAAAGTTTAAAGGTTATCTCAGGGTAATAATTTCAGAGATTCATTCAGCCTCCATGATCCAGAAAGTCTAGATTTCACCAAAATTTGAAATTATATTCTGTATTTTATCCTTTTTATCAGAATTATTCTATAAAGTTCTGCAGGGATAGCATAGAAGGTTGTCTTGCTCAGGCCTTCTGGCTAGGTACAGGCCTTCCAGATGGGAGTGATTCAGCAGTATGACATGACCTATTCATAACCAATGTGGCCTTGAAGTTCATGAATTTGTCAGCCAGCCACCTTTGATTTAAAACTGTATATAAGGCTACTGTGCCATGAGGTGGCCGCAACTGCCAAGTGCTCGACCTGCCTGCTGCCACTGCACCAATAAAGCTGGTATGTCTATTCCTGCTGTGCCTCTGTTGCTGAGTCTGCCTGAATCACGGATCAATATTCCTGGCCCTGAGTATCTGTGCTTCAACAAATCCTTTGCTAGATATATTTACAACAACAATGAAAAGGTTAGCTGGTGAATCTACTTGTGTACAACCAAACACTTCAAGGAATTCGGTTCCACAGTTTGAAGGTTTAAGGTCATAGTTTCATGAGACATCCTAGTCAATTGACCTAGTAACATGCTCAGTACTTCTCTTCTGTTTCCTGACTCATAGACATAATGCTTGGGGTCTTAAAAAGCTTGCAAGCAGCCATCCAAGACGTAACAGTTGGTTTTCATTTGCTTAGATGAACAGAGGCAGAAAACCAAACCAAACCCATTGCCACTGAGTTGACCCTGGCGCATAGCAACCCTATAGGAGAGAGTAGAACTGCTCCATAACGCTTCCAAGGAGTGCCTAGCAGATTTGAAATGCCAACCTTCTGGTTAGCAGCTGCTGTGCCACCAGAGTTTCCAGAGGAAGAAAGGCAGACAGAAACAGAATGAGGGAATGGAATGCATGGCTAATTGTCTTCATGAACAACTGCCTCTTTTGACATAAGATGAGAACAGCTATTGACTCATCTTTTAATGTTTAGTTTTAAAATTTGTCTCAATTAAATCAGCCTCAAACTTCTTAAAAGAATATCTCACAAGATGGGCAACAAATAAAGTCGCCCCTTAGTACCCTCCCATTTCCCTTGGAGACACAGTTTTGAAGCTCCCAGCTTTGTTCAACTTGGACTAATTTCTCTTGAGGCCAACTACACAGGATTGTTTTGGGTATGTCTTCGCTCTCATCCTAGGAATTCCCTTAGTCTGTTCATATATTGCATTTTGTATTCCCTGGATCACATGTCCATCCGTTTCTTTGTTCCCTTTTGTGGAGACACACACCTTCCAGCAGCTTATGAGGAATCGGTGCATGGGAGGTAAATACCTTAAGAGCTTGCTTGTCTTAAAGTGTCTTTATTATGTCCCTTGCATAAATGATAGCTTTCCTGGGTTAAAAATTCTAGGTTGAAAAATATTTCACCTCAGAATTGTGTTGCTTTTGAGTCCATTGCTATTTGATTAGCTATTTTTGGTAGGTAAGCTGTTTCCTTGCCGCTCCCCAGGGCTCCATCAAATTTTCTTCACCTAATTCAAGATATCCCAAAGTGCAATTATAAAATTGCAAAATTAAATATTTTATACTATTTGACCTATTGCTTAAATTGCCTAGTTCCTTTCTTTTACAAGTATAAATTTAAATGTCTCCCTGCTCACATGCTTTGTTTTCAAGAAATGCAATTTGCTAAAAGCTTGAAAAGCTAACATTTTTTTGGCACTCAGTACATGGAACCAGAAGGAGTTGGTACATGTATTTTAGCCCCCTGTGTGCTAATCTCGAAATGGCTAAAAAGGCTCAGGAAAAGAGACAAGGTGATTGCTGGTTAGGTGTCCCCAGGTGGTACAAATCGTTAAGGACTTAGCTGCTAGTTGAAAGGCTGGTGGTTCAAATCCACTCAAGGTATCTTGGAAGAAAGGTCTGGCTATTTACTTCTGAAAGGTCACTGTCATGTAAAACCCTGTGAAATGTAGTTGTACTCTGGGTCATCATAAGCCTGAAACTGTATGGACTCAACTGGTTGGTTAACCTAAACTAAACCCACTGCCATTGATGAGTCCATCCTGACTCATAGAGACCATATAGGACAAGGTAGAACTGCTCCATAGAATTTCCAAGGAATGCCTGATGGATTTGAACTGCTGACCTTTTTGTTACCAGCTGTAGCACTTCACCACTATACCACCAGTGTTTGCAACTGGTTAGTTAGGTTACTGTTTATCTTCCCTATTTAACTACAAGTTAAAGTGAAATGTCTGTTTCCTGCAACTATATCTCGAGTACTACTAGATGATAGCATACTGGAAGCTGGAAATATAAGTGAAGATCTACCAGTCCCATCTAGGTTTATTTTAAAGCAGCAGTTACTGCTAATAATACTTCATTAAAAATGAACAAATCTAGAACAAATGCTAAACTGGTTGGGATTCCAGGGTAACTGGTATGAAGCAGGGATTGTCCTAAACAAACTGTCCCTACACATGTGGTTTTATGCTATTAAGTTGATACTGACTCATAGCGACCCCATAAGACAGAGTAGAACTATGTCATTGGTTACCCAGGCTGTAATCTTTATGGGAGCAGATCCCCAGGTCTTTCCTCCCACGGTGCTACTAGTGAGTTGAACCCACTGAGCTTTCAGTTAGCAGTCAAGCACTTAACCATTGCCCTACCAGGGCTCCTCCTCTTAATAGAGGTCCTCTTTAACAGAATCACAATGATAACCATTTTAGATTCATGGAAGGAGGGTACTGAGTACATGCATTGAATATTGCTTTAAATTGCTCTAACCTGTAGCATTCCGAGAAAAAGATGGAGGTGAGGGATATGTAAGAAAAGAGGGAGGTTATTTGACTACACCAGCAAAGAACATAAACAGAAATACAAATTGGGCCATTGCCAGAGGTAAAAAGCTGTATTTGTCTTGTAATTGTGGCCATAAAATGCTAACTACAGCTGCCAATTTTATACCATCTTGGTGCTACAAACAAATGTCCCAGCTGAATGAAACCTCAGAAAACAGCAGATTTACGAGAATTTCAATTTTCAAGTGCAGTCTCCAGTTTATATGGAATGAGGGTTGCTTATTTATTAAGTTGGCAACTTTCAATATTGTGAGTAGTATTTGTTTGAAAGAGGGAGCAAAATGCTGTGGACCTTGTGTGAAATCCACTGGGCTCTCTGGTGACAAGTGATGCTTTTTCTTGAGAAAGCCAAGACTGTGCCTGTATTTGCCAGGGGCAGTTGCATTTCAAGGTAAAGGAAAAGCTTGAAGAAGTTTCCCTTCTGGTGACTTTTATGATAAAAGAGAAAACATGTTAATTTCAATAGAGTTCAGAAATAGCCACTTGTGAAAAAATTGCTTTTTAAATATTTAATTTTATTTTTGATGAAAATATATACAACAAAACCTACTCCAGTCCTACAATTTCTAGACATCATGATTAGTAAGACTGGTTGCATTCTTCACATTGCGTTAACATTCATGCTATTTCGGTTCTAGTTGTTTCACTTGTATTTACTTAAACTGTCTTTCCCTCCTCCTGCCCCCTGCCTTCCTTCACATCTATGTTTTAGAGTAGCTGTTGACTCTTTGGTCTCCTATACATACTCAGGGATGAAACTCTTTACTCTTTGAGCTAAACTGTTAACTTAGTTTAAAGGTGACTTCAAGGGGATACTTGTAACTAACATTTGAAGAGCAAGTGGGGGTCATACTCTTAGGGACTACTCAAACTTCAGTAGGTCCAGGAACTCTGGATTCTTGAAGAATTTGAAGTTTTGTTCTCCATTTTTCTCAGGATCAATCTATGTTGTTGTTAGGTGCCATCGAGTTGGTTCTGACTCATACACAACAGGACAAAACACTGCCTGGTCTTGCACCCTCTCCACAAAGGATTTTATGCTGAAGCCCATTATGCAGCTACTGTGTCATTCCATCTTGTTGAGGGTCTTCCTCTTTCTTGCTGACCCTCTGCCTTACCAAGTGTGATGCCCTTCTTCAGGGATTGATCCCTTCTGACTACGCACATATGTAAGACACAGTCTCACCCTTCTTTACTCCAGGGAGCATTCTGGTTGTACTTCTTCCAGGGTAGATCTCTTGACAGTCCATGGTATGTACGTTCAATATTCTTCTCCAACACCACAATTCAAAGGCATCGGTTCTTCTTCTGTCTTCCTTATTCACTGTCCAGCTTTGCATGCATATGACATGATTGAAAATACCATGGCTTGCACCAAGTGCACTTTAGTCATCAGGGTAACATCTTTACTTTTCAACACTTGAAAGAGCTCTTTTGCATCAGATTTTCCCAGCACGGTATGTCTTCTGATTTCTTGACTACTACTTCCATGAGTGTTGATTGTGAAGGTAAAATGAAGTCCTTGACAACTTCAGTCTTTTTTCTGTTTATCATGATGTTGCTTACTGGTCCAGTTGTGAGAATTTTTGTTTCCTTGGTGTTGAGGTGCAATCCATACTGAAGGCTAGGACCTTTAATTTTCATCAATAAGTGTTCCAAATCCTTTTCACTTCTAGCAAGCAAGGCTCTGTCATCTGCATAATGCAGGTTGTTAATGAGTCGTCCTCCAATCTCGATACCCTCTTCTTCATATAGTCCACCTTCTTGGATTATTTGCTTGGCATACAGATTGAAAAGGCATGGTGAAAAGATACAATGCTGACATACACTTTTCCTGGCTTTAAACTATGCAGTGTCCCCTTGTCCTGTTCAAAAACTGCCTCTTGATCCATGTACAGATTCCTCGTGAGCACAATTGAGTTTTCTGTAATTCACCTTCTCTGCATTGTTAGCCATAATTTGTTATGATCCACGCAGTTGAATGCCTTTGCATAGTCAATGAAACATATGTAAACATCTAGTATTCTCTGCTTTTAGCTGAGATTGACCTGATATCAGCAGTGGTACACCTTGTTTCACGTCCTCTTCTGAATCCAGGTTGAATTTTTGGTATTTCCCCGTCAATACACTGCTGTAGTCACTTTAGAATGATCTTTAGCAAAATTTTACTTGCATGTGATGTTAATGATATAGTTCAATAATTTCTGCATGCAGTTGGATCAACTTTCTTGGGAATAGGCATAAATATGGATGTCTTCCATGCAAGTAGCTATACTCTTGACTTCTTTGCATAGATGAGTGATCACTTCCAGCACTGCATTCATATATTGATACGTCTCAGCTGATATGCTATCGATTCCCAAGGCATTGTTTTTGATCAATGACTTCAGTGCAGCTTTGACTTCTTTCTTCAGTACTATTGATTCCTGCTCATATGCTACCTTTTCAAGTGGATGAACATTGACCAGTTCTTTTTGGTATGACTCCATGTAGTCCTTTAATCTTCTGATGCTTTCTGCATTGTTTGATATTATCACTGCAAAATTCTTGAAAAAAATTGAATTTTTTCTTCAGTTCGTTCAGCTTGTGAAATGCAGGGCATTTTCTTCCTCTTCTTGGTTTTTCATCTCCAGTTCTTTGTGCATGTCATTACAATAGTTCTCTTTGTCTTCTTGAACTGCCCTTTGAAATTTTGTGTTCAGTTCCTTTTCTTCATTGTTCTGTCCTTCTGCTTTAGCTACTTGATGTTCTGAAGTAGGTTTCAGAGTCTCCTCTGATATCCAGTTTGGTCTTTTTTTTTCTTTCTTTGTCTGTTTAATGACCTATTGCTTTCTTCATGTATAGTGTCTTTGATGTCATTCCACAACTTGTCTGGTCTTTGGTCATTAGTGTTCAATACATCAAGTCTATTCTTGAGATGGTCTTTAAACTCTGGTTAGACATGTTCAAGGTCATACTTGGAGTCTCATGGACTTGTTCTAATTTTTTCCAGTTTCAGCTTGGACCTGTATATGAGCAGTTGGTGGTCTGTGCTACAATCAGTACCTGGCCTTGTTGTGACAGATAATAATGAGCTTTGCCATTATAGCTTTCCATATGTATGTAGTCTGTTTGATTTCTGTGTATTCTGCCTGGCAAGGTCTCTGAGCATAGTCACTTTTCATGCTGGTCAAAAAAGATTTTGCAGTGAAGACACCATTGGTCTTGAAAAATTCTATTATCTCTGGAATCATTTCTATCACCAAGGCTATAATTTACAACTACCCATCCTTCTTCCTTTTTTTCCAAATTTTGCATCCCAATCACCATTAATTATCAATGCATCTTGATTACATATTCATTTAATTTCAGATGAGAGAGCTTTAAAAATCTTCACTTTCTTCATCTTTGGCCTTAGTGGTCCATGTGTAAATCTGAATAACATTCATATTCACTGGTCTTCCTTGTAGGCATGTAGATACTATGCTATCACTGACATCGTTGTACTTCAAGATGTATCTTGAAATGTTCTTTTTCACTATGCATGCAAATCCATTCCTCTTTAAGTTGTTATTCTTAGCATAACAGATTACATGATTGTCGATTCATTTTAACTCCTCCTTCTTCCCTCCCTCCAGTCACTGGTGACCACTAATTTTTGTCTCAGTGCATTTGCCTACTGAAGATATTATATAAACAGGAGTCATGTGATATTTGTCCTTTTGTGTCTGGCTTATTTCACCTAACATTAATGCTTTCAAGAATCATCCATGTGGTGAATGAACTTCATTTCTCTCTATAGCTAAATAATACCAGTCCATTTCAGGTTACTAATGCCTAGCATGTTGATACTTATGCACTCCATTTTATTACTGTTGACTTCCAATTTTCCTAGATTCATACTTCATACATTCCACATTCCAGTTACTAATGAATGTTTGTAGCTGTTTCTTCTCATTTTGAATTTTGCCATGTCAGCAAATGAAGGTCCCGACAGCTTGACTCCATCCATATCATTAAGGTAGACTCTGTTTTGAGGAGGCAGCTCTTCTCCAGTCATTTTTTGAGTGTCTTCCAAACTAGGGGCCTCATTTTCTGGTACTATATAACACAAGGAAACTCTGGTGGTGTAGCAGTAAGTGCTATAGCTCCTAACTAAAAGGACCACAGTTCAAATCCAGCAACTGCTCCTTGAAAACTCTAGGAGGCAATTCTATCCTGTCCTATAGGGTCACTAGGAATTGGAATTGACTTAGTGACACTGAGTTTGGCTTGGTTTTGTTTGGTTTATGTGATATTTGATGGCTATCTTCAGGACCAGATTGAACTAATGTAAGTAAAACATTTCTCTCGTTGATGACATGAATTATAGTGATAATAATAATAACAATAATAATTCACTGAGTACTTTCTACATGCCAGATTCTGTGTTTGCATTTTTTCTTTTTGATTAATTAAAAATTTTAACTCCTCCTTCTTCCCTCCCTCCAGTCACTGGTGACCACTAATTTTTGTCTCAGTGCATTTGCCTACTGAAGATATTATATAAACAGGAGTCATGTGATATTTGTCCTTTTGTGTCTGGCTTATTTCACCTAACATTAATGCTTTCAAGAATCATCCATGTGGTGAATGAACTTCATTTTTCTCTATAGCTAAATAATAGTCTACTTTATGTATACGCCACATTTCCTTTGTCCACTCATCTGTTGATGGACATGTGGGCTGTTCCCATCTTTCAGCTGCTATAAATAATGCTGCAGTGAACATTTGTACAGGGTACATGATTGGTTCTTTCTTTCAAGTCTTTTGGCTGTATACCTGAGAGTGAAATTGCTAGGTCACATAGTAATTCTATGTTTAAAATTTGAAGAAACACTTTAGTGTTTTTCACAGTGGCTGCATCATTGTGCATTCCCATCAGCAATCTACAAGTATTCCAGTTTTCCACATTCTTGTCAACCTTTCTTATTTCCATTTATTTAATTTTTTGTAATAGCTATCCTACTAAATATGAAGTGGTATTTCATTGTGGTTTTGATTTGCCTTTTCCTAGTGTTGAACATCTTTCTATATGTCTGTGCACTCTCTGTATTTCTCCTTTAGAAAAAATGTCTATTCAAATCCTTTGTCCATTTTTAAATTGTGCTTCACTATTTCTGTTGTTGGGTTTGAAGAATTCTTTATGTGTCTTGCATATTAAACTTTTATTTGATGCAAGCTTTCCAAATATTTTGTCCCATTCTGTAGGTTGTCTGCTTTATTGATATTGTTTCTTGATGCACAGAAGTTTTGAATTTTGATAAAGTCCAGATACTGGGGACTTTGATAAAGTCCAAGATATTTTTTATCTTGCTGCTTATACTGTAGGTATCATATCTAAGAATCCATCACACAAAAGAAGGTTCTGAAACTTTATATCATCTTCTGAAAGTTTTACATGCCAGTTTTACGTGAATTATTGTATTTAATCCTCTGAATAATACTATACTGTAGGCACTGGGGAGCCATGGTGGCATGGTGGTTAAAGAACTTGGCTACTAACCAAAACATCTGCAGTTTGAATCCACAAGGTGCACTTTGGAAACACTATGGGGAAGTTCTGCTCTTTCCTATAGGCTCACTATGAGTTGAAATCAACTTGATGGCCCTGAGTTTTTTTTTTCTTCTTTTTTGTTTTTATTTTTATTCCAGTTTTTCAAAACAGATCAATGACTTACATAAAAGTAGTTTACTTGCCCACAAAGTTGGTAGTATATAGTTAAGTCAAGAATCAAATGTAGTGATTTTGAAACATTAGCTGAAATCTCAAACCTTGTCTGCTATCATCAGATTCAGTCTGTATGGCACCCTTTAGCTTGATCACTGTAATGATAAGGTTGTGTATCAACCTGGCTGGGCAGTAGTACTCAAGGATTTGATAGTCATACGCTAGCGTGATTACTCGCTTGATGAGATTTGATATTATGTGTCACTTCCGTAGTGAGATCTGCTGTGAGTACTGCAATCAATTGAAAAGGAGTTTCCTTGGGCATGTGGCCTATATTGAACATAAGGTGGATGTTCTGGCAAAGTTTGTAGCTTTTACTCACTCTAGATCCTGAAACTGACTTATTTTCATCTGATCTTCAGTTCTTGGAACTTGAGCTAGCAGTTTACCTTCAGTGTTTCCTGATGATCTTTGTGATTCTTTAATCTTTACAGCCTATGAGCAAGAGGCCTGCTCTCTGATGTGCTGATCTTGGGTTTGCCAATTCCTGTGGTTAGGTACATCAGGAGTAGCCTGATCTACAGACTGGGACAGTGCAGCCTTTACAACCATGTGAACCATTTCCTTGATATGAATCTCACTCCTTCTATATATTCATATGCTGTACTGGTTTTGCTTCTCTAGAGAAATCTGGCCTAAGACAGTCATTTTGGACTGGTCTAAGATAGCCAGCTTCTTTCTGGTTAGTGAAGGAGCTGTTGAAGGCTTTGGAAAACTCAGTCATCACTATTCCCACTAGTCCCACTAGCACTGTCCTACTCAAAGCATAATGGATGTGGTTTTCTGTCATTAGTTGATGCTTCTCTGTGGAAACTCTGTCCAAGAATCCTAGCATATAGAAAATGGACATATATCTACTAAACAACACCCAATTTGAAGAAGAAAAGTTGTAAGCCCAGTTTGATTCTATATCAAGTAAGTATCCTATGTCAAAGACATGGAGGGATAGTCATGAGGTACAATGCACTAAATATCAACTTGAAAAGCACCAGGGTATGCCTGGAGTAAAGAAATGCTGAAATGTTGCAGCTTACAACTTCTGTGGGTGCATATGTGCTTCTGTCCATGCATGTGTGAGTGTGTGTAACTGTGTGAGTCAAGATAGTTTCACAAATATTAAATTATTCAATTAAGCAGCATAAGATTAAGCCCATAAAATGTGTTATTGTGACACATCATTTCACAAATGGGATTTTAGGATGGCTGGCTGGGATGCTCCAACAAAGATATCCATTAACTTGACTGCAGCTTGTTTTAAGATTGATGCAGAAACTAGCTAAGGGAGACGGCAGTTTGGTAGTGAGGCATAGAAGGAGAGGTCAAAGATCATGAGCAGTGATTTTGCTTTTGTAATTAGTTTTGTTACTTCCTTAAATTCTCTTTCAGGCAGGTATAAGCCATTTCAGTTACTTAATCACCTGACAAATGATTTGTACTACTTACCTAATTTTACTCTGATATGGCGTAGCCTTTGTGGTGACGTGATTAAGTATTTACCTGGTAACTGAAACGTTGATGGTTCAAACCCACCATACACTCTGCTGGAGAACGGTGTAGCAATCTGATTTCATAAGGTCTACAGATTTAGAAATCTTATGGAGAAGTTCTACTCTGTCCTGCAGGGTCTCTATGAGTCAGAATCAACTCAATGGCAGTGGGTTTGGTTTGGTTTATTCTGGTGGTTAAACCATAATGCTTTAAATAAATAAGCTTTATGCAATGCACTGTTTATTGTTTGTTGTATCACATTTATTATTTATGCACAGGATCGGCAGTTCAAATCCACCAGGCACTCCTTGAATACTCTGGGGGTCAGTTCTACCCTGGCCCCTGGGGTTGCCATGAGTTGGATCTGACTCGACGGCACTTGGCTGGCTATTTAATCATTATTGTTGAACACTGGAAACAATCCACATACTGAACAATTGGGAAATAAATAAATTGGGATATATCTATATTATGAAATATTATCTAGCTATCAAAATGTTAACAAAGTTTATAGTAAATAACATGAGAAATAATTATGATGTTTGGTAAATAAATTAAGTTACAAAATTGTATATGCATTCAAACCTTTGTAAAATTTTCATAGAAAAGAGACTGACAGGAAGCACTCCAAAATTTAACGTTATCTCTCACTTATGGGATATAAGTATTAGTTTTCCTTTTCCCGGCTTGGCCTGTTCTTTCTGTCTTAACTATATCACCTGCCTTTAGTGTTACTTTTATAATCTCAAAACAAAGTTAAAAAATATTATTTAAGAGATATTTAAATTATTCTTAAGCACCAAAGGAAACTTCAGTTAGCATAATCCTTGTCGTGGATGGGTATTCCAAAACAGTTCCAATGTCACATATTTGTAGTATTTTCTATGGAGTTTATTTGTTCAAAGTATAAAAATATATATATATATTTTAACTGTGGCCTTTTATACAAATTCCATTTATAGCAAAAGAATTGAGTACTTGGATTACATATTGATTTCCTGTGAAGCTTTCATAGTGTAAGTGTAATATTGGGGAACCTGGTGTTGGCTGCTCAGGGAATTGTAGGTTGTAAAAATTTCATTAGAAAAAATATTCAGAGGCAGCATCTGTAGAAAATTTTTTTTTTAAGTTATTGAAAAACAAGTGAAGCATATAACATCAATTGCTGTTGAGAACTTCTGGAAAATTTTTGGAAACAGATGTTTGGAAGAGGGGATCCCTGCAGGATGGTACTGAAAAACACAGGCAAATCCAGACATTTTACACAGCACAAAAGCCTACTTTGGGAGATAGGGGTCTGGGGTGGGACATGAATATTTTCTCTCTTAGGAGAGACACAGGGGAATCTACTGAAACTCAGTTCCTAAAGGGGAGAAAGAATACAGTTTAATTTTAAAGACCCTGAATATATCTGACTCCTCTTCCTAATCCACCAGGTGTTTAGCCTCTGTCAAGACCGAGGTTATGAGACCAGGCAAGGGTTGAGAGCGGACAGATGGCAATAGTGCAGTCTCATCCGGAGGATTGGCGTTGGAAGACAGGAAGAGTTGCATGATGTGATATCTAGAGGCAGAGCTGAAGAGCAGCCAAAGCTTGCACCAAGGAGTCTTTCACTGTCTTGCCTTTGAGGACCCGGGAAGGGACTCAGGGAGGGAGGGTGTAGCAGATGAAGGAGTGACTAAAGGCCATAACCTACACGTTTTAGAAGTGAAAGAGTAGGCTCTCTGCCTTTCACAGGCCCTGAGCACTCTGAGAGAAGAACTAAGGCAAGACCTCTATCTAAAGTGTCATTTTCATTCCAGTCTGTAGGACTTGTTTATCAAAGGCAAAAGCCCAATTCATACCAGAGTGCCAGCCACTAGGAAATTGGTTTACTAGCACTTACTCTGAGGAACCCTGGTAGAGCAATGGTTAAAGCGTTTATCTGCTAACTGAAAGGTCATCAGTTGAAACCCACAAGTGACTCCAGGGGAGAAAGTCCTGTTGATCTGCTAAAAGATTACCCTCTGCCACTGAGTTGATTCCAGCTCATAGCAACCCTACAGGATGGAGTAGAACTGCCCCATATGTTTGCCATGGTTACCGCCTAGAGAACCCTATGGGAGAGTTCTATTCTGTCCTGTAGGGTTGCTATATACATCAACTTGATGGCAGCTAACAACAACAGCATCACGCACTCTACCATCTATTTCAGTGTGGCTAGATTTCACATTTCCATCAGACAATTCTCTCCTTCTTTAAAAGCTTTACATTTCTCCTCATTAATGTCGCATTTCTGTTTGAGTCAAGTCAACACAAGAGAGGCCCAGAAGCAGCTCTCATGGAAAAACATTAGAATTCTGTAAGTTCTTGCTCAGGTTCCTTTTTCTGTCCTTGGGCCATCTTCTTCTTTCCACATTGCTGTCCTTAAAGCCTCCGAGCTCATTTTTATGGCATCCTTTGAAAACCAGGTTTAGCTTCCTTTTAGAGAATTCAAAAAGTGGCGTGTTGTCACATGTGTAATTAGTATAATTATCCAATCACCTGGAAATGTGTGCTAGAAGCCTTGAGTGTTTTCGGTGCAATGCTCTATGTTACTTTGAAATAAAATATATATGAAAGGAATTCTCACTCCAGCCAGAGACAGAGTGAGAACTGCCAGGATTCTTGCAGCCTCTTAGCACCACGCTGATTCCCTGCCACTTAATTATTTCGTCAGTGGTCTTTCGCTGCACTGTGCTTTCTGCCTGATGAGCCCTTCTCTATCTCCACACACCTGTTTGTTAACTCCCGCATCTGTGCTCTGAAGGCCTAGCCTCAAGGTCATTGCTCTGTGGCAGCCCTTCTGCCCTCCTCACTCACTGCTCATGCCCCCAAAGCAGGCCATCCTGCTAAAGCACCCTGCATTTCTTCTAGGAGCCATTTCTATGATATGATTATATCATTCACGTTTATGTGTCCTCCCACTTGGAAACACTGGTGGTGAACTCATTAAGTGCTACATCTGCTAACCACAAGGCTGGCAGTTCAAATCTACCAGGCATGCCTTGGAAACCCCTTGGGGCAGTTCTACTCCTTCCTATAGAGTTGCTGTGAGTCAGAATCGACTTGACAGCAGTGAGTTTTTTGAGTCTTGCCACTTAAGAGGTCTATGAGTGGTAGAGTTTGCTCTTGTCTATTCAGGACTGGCACTTCACACCACCTAGGTGTGCTGTGGCAAAAAGTTCTGTAGATTAGCTTCTGCAAAGGTTACAGCCAAGAAAACTCTATGGAGCAGTTTTACTCTGTAACACATGGGGTTCCCATGAGTCAGCATTGGGTGGACAGTAGTGGAGTCGGGTTTTGGGTTTTAGTCCTCCCACTGTACCTTAAGCTCCATGAAGGAAAGGACTGTGTCTGTCTGAGTGTGTTCCCAGAACTGACGGAGGAGCTTAGTAAATATTTGTTGATGAATAAGAAAATTCATCACATTTTAAAGATACCAGGTGTTAATTGCAAAGATGTAAAAATCCTCAAGAAATTGAAATCTTGCTTGAAGGGGTACCTGGCAGTGGAAACATAACAAGCATTGATTTTAGAGTGAAAAACTGACGGTTGTGTTTTCTTTCAAATATAATAATGTTTGTGTGTAATCTGTGTGTTGTGTGTAATTTTTTTCCCCCAAATGCCTGCCTCCTGGATTGCTCTGTTGGCTGCATTGTTCCCCCCTCACATGCTCTGGGTCAGTCATCTGCCACATGCTGCTGTTAAGAAATATTAACATAGCATATTTGTATTTCTTGGGGGAGGGGAGCACAAGATGTAGCCAACAAATGCATAACGTATGTGTTATTTGTGTTACAGTATAGTGTATTTTAGTCTACTATCATATTCTTTTAGTCAAAGAATCATAGCATTCTTGTTGACTGAAAAGCATTCTGGTAGTATAGCATTCTGGTTGACTAAAAAGCAATGTCCTAGACTACCTGACTTTGAATCCCCCCTAGGAGTTTACTAGATCTATGAATATGGGATGCTGTTTAATCGCAGTAAGCCTTAGTTTCCTCATCTGTATAATGAGGATAATAAGATGTACCTATTTAGGTTAATTTCAGCATAATAAGCAGCCCTGCTGGCCTGAAGGTTAAGCACACAGCTGCTAACCAAAGGATTGGCAGTTTGAACCCACCTACCAGCTCCTCAGGAGACAAGAACTGGGGATCTCCTCCTGTAAAAATTACAGCCTGAGAAACTCATGGGGCAATTCTATTCGGTGACACTGTGTCACTATGCGCTGGAATTAACTCCGTGGCACCTAATCACTACAACAACAAAGATAAAATGAGGTAATACAACTGGAACTTAATAGGTGCTGGTAATTCTTTTCAAAAAAGCAACAGCTGTTAATACTGCTGTTATTATTATTAATTTCTGAAGTGATCAAATTTCTGAGACAAAAATCTCTCAATGACCACTAGATGGCATCAAGGTTAATTTAAAATATACACACGTGGTCCTCATTCATATCAGTAAAAATAGGTGGTGAAATTAATTTCATAATTTTGGTTTATAAATTGTGGTTTAGTAACTCAGGATTTTCCATTATTTTATTCAGGAAAATCTTAGAAGAGATTACATTTGATTTAGCCATAATGTTTCCTCTGAGGGCTTACCATGCTGAGTGTTTCTGTTGAACTAGGCAAGGTGTTGCTGAGGCTTCTGAGAGATGCTGCAAAGCAAGTGGCCAGGCAAGTGCACCAAAAGCAAAACTGTGTTGTGCTGAGGGTCAACAGTTTGTCAAACTCAGTGGAGACCTGAAGGAAGCCCCTGTTGGTTTCCTAAATTGAGGAGACGAAGACAAGGGGACAGCAAATGCGCAAAAAACAGATCAACTATAAAAGAAAGTACCTGGGCACACATAGAGGAAGCCTGCTTACCCCCATTCTGCTCAAGCAGCACTGCACTGTGGGGTAAAGTAGGCACTTGTGATTCTGCAACTTTGCAGAATACAGTGCGTGCACAACGAAGAGCAAACGCAAACATCTCCACAAAAGATACAGGTGGCTTAAAAACTCAGCACTGTTGAACATATTGTGTCACTACCCCCCCACCAAAACATTAATTTGTGGATATGTTATCAAAGGTATTATGGAAGAACTGAACATTTAGAATTTTCTTAAAAGATAATAACTTAAATGGCAAGTGAGTTTAACTGAAGAAGAGCAATTATTTTTGTCACAATGATCCAATGAACCTGAGTTGGTCAATTTGGTCAATTTGGTAATTTTGGTCAGTCTTAGAGTTGGATTGTCAGATGGCTCCTACCTCCTCAAAATGTAAACTTCATAAGGATGACAAAGGTGTGGCTACGTCGTCTTTGAATCTCCAAAGTTGAACATAGTCTCTGCATCTTGCGTGCACAATGTATTTAGGTTCCATGAGCTTAATAAACTTTGGAACAATGAATGATAAAATTTCCAGTCTATTAGACCAAGTAAAATTTTACTCTTTTACTGTAACTAATAAATACCAATAAATGAATAAATAAAATTAAAGCAAGCAAGCAAACAAACAAACAAAAAGCCCATAGGATTTGGTCTATGATCTGTAGTTTGCCAATCTGTTTTTTGTGGCCTCAAGTCTGGATAGTCTGATATAGCCCAGCTCTAACACAGTGATACGGAAGCTGTCTATAAGAGACTCCTCACCTTCTTGAATCAGAGCTCTCCCTTCCTTAGTTAAACAGTCACAGTTAATCTCTGTGAGTTGTCTCTTTCTTGGCCTCTGTTGTGGCCAAGCTCCCCTATGAAGAAGATGTGTTACCTTAAGATATGATCTCTTCTCCAGTAAAATTAGAGTCAAATTTTCTTGGCTCACGATGACTTTGCATTTCTTTGTCGATTCACTTATGGCTTAATTTTCAAAGAATGTTTTATTTCCCAGTTCCACCCTGGTCCCTATTTCCCAGTTCTGCGGTGGTCTCTCACTACTGCCCTTACAAGTACTGATCCTGTAATAGTAACTCATGGTGCAGATCTGTCATGGATTGAGTTGTGTTCCCTAAAAATCTGTAATAGTTTGGCTGGGCAGTAATTCCTGGTGCTGTGTGATATTCCTCCGTGTTGGAATTCCTGCCTCTATGATGGTAATGAGGGTTAAAGGGCAGCAGCTGTGTGTGTTGGTAGAGCAAGATTCAATGTGTAAGCTTGTTTTGTGCCTTTTGTGCCTTGAGGCAGTCTCTTGAGATACGAAAGAGAAAAGCTGGTAGAGACATTTGGGGACCTCATACCACCAAGAAGCAGTGCTGGGAGCTGAGTGCATCCCTTGGAAAGGACCAAGGTCCTTGCGCCTCAGCAGCTGCTGTTCAGGGGCAGACTGATGACAAGGACCGTCCTCCATTGCCAGCAGAGAAAGCCTTCCCCTGGAGCTGACACCTTGATTCAGGACTTTTAACCTACTAGACTGTGACAAAATAAAATATCTCATTTTAAAGCCATCCACTTGTGGTATTTCTGTTAAAGCAGCGCCAGGTAACTAAAACAAGAGCCAACAAAAGTTGAGTGTTGAAGCTTGGCTTATCTGTTGATGGCTGAAATGCTTATTTCTCCCAGTTGTATAGTTCCAGGAAGACCATCTTAAGTTTTATAGTGCTTAGAGTCTTCCTTGTCAGTCGCAGACACAGAAACACTTTTAGCTGGCTATAATTTTTAAATAAACAAACACGTAAAGGAATTTCTTTTTGAAATAAGAAGTGTTTTAAATTTTTTATCCTGATCAATGGCTTCTGATTCCTGTCAGTGTGTTACCTTGGTTAATTACGTAGAAGTGGTCATGTCTTCTCTTGTGAAATGAGTCTACTTTAGCAGCTTTCGACTCAAAGTGTAATTGAGCCTCTCTCTGCATTAGCATCAGTTAGCAACAGGTTTGCAAAGCAGACCCTCAGTCCCACAGGCATACTGAGTCAAAGTCTGCATTTTTAACAATATCTCCAGGTGATTCACACCTTTTACTGTTGTGAAATACTGCTTTAACTTATTAAAAAACAAAAAAAACCAAACCCTTTGCCATCAAGTTGATTCCAACTCATAGTGACCCTACAGGACAGAGTAGAACTGCCCCATGTGGCTTCCCAGGAGTGACTAGTGAACTACTGACTTTTTGATAAATAGTCATAGCACGTAACCACTGTGCCACTAGAGCTCTGCTCTAACTTATAGTATATCTTAATGTTAATTAGCAAAAGGTGTCCCCTCTGGGTAGCAGAATTAGGGTAAAACCATAAAGTTTGAGGATGATGGCTAATTTTTTCCATATTCATGCACCTTGGGCAGGGCATGAGGTTATACAGTGACCCTGATTGGCATAGTCATCCCAAGGCCATTTGGATCTTAAAAGAAATCTGGTGGTATAGAGTTTTAAGAAGACACAAAAAAGTGAAGTTCAATTTCTTCACCAACCTTGTTTTTTAAAGCGTTTTAGATACTCTTCATTGGCAGCACATAGAGGGCTTGTCCACTTCTTTCGAACAATTTTTTTTTCTTTTTGCTATTTTATTATACTTTAAGTAAAGTTTTCATTCCAAGTCAGTTTGTCACACAAAAACTTACACAGTGTTATGTTGTTCTAGCTGCTCTCCCCACACGTGACAGCCTGCTGCTCCCTCCCCATCTGCATTTCCCTTGTCCAGCGTCCATTCAACTAGCTCGTGTCCCCCTCCGCCCTCTCATCTCACCTCTGTCCAGTTGGTCTTATGTAGCTGCTTAAGCCAAAAAGTACATTCTTTGCCAGTATCATTTTAGATCTTATAGTCTAGTCTAATGTTTGTCTGAAGAGCTGGCTGTGGGAAAGGTTTTGGTTCTGGGCTCACAGAGAGTTTGGGGGCCATGTCCTCAGGAAACCTTCTAGTCTGTCAGACCATCAAGTCTGGACTTTTTAACAGAGTTCAAGTTCTGCATAGCATTTTTCTCCCACTATGTCAGGGACTCTTTGTTCCGTTCCCTGTCAGGACAGTCATTGGTGGTAGCTTAGTACTATGCAGTTTTCTGTTCTCACGTTGATGCAGCCTCTGGATTATGGGGCCCTGTCTGTCTCTTGGGCTCATATTTTCTTTTTATCTTTTATTTATTTATTTACTGTCTGTCTATCTACCTGTCTACCTATCTATCTATCATGATTGAGTGAAAGTGTACAATCTGGTTTAAATTCACATGCCTGCCCATGTGCAGCTCCTACTGCTCTCTTGGCCTGGTGACAGCACTCTCCTCCTTTCGGTTCTATACAAGTCATATCCTCTTAACAGTCTCCTGACCCCTCTTCTCCATGCACTCCACACCCCTCATATTTTCCTTATATCTTTGATGTCCTTCATTCTCCTGTGCTCCAGGTGGGTCAAGACAATTGATGCTACTTAGATGGCTGCTTGCTAGTTCTGAAGATCCCAGATGACGGTCACCAGAGTGGGATGCAGAACATTTCCTTAAAAAACTTTGTTGTGTCAATTGACCTGTATGTCTCCTGAAACCATGGTCCTCTACCCTTGCCCCTGCTACTCTGTCCTTTAAAGTGTTGGGTTATATTTAGGAAACTTCTTAGCTTTGGGTTTAGCTCAGTTGTACTGATTTCTCCTGTTCTCTATATTGTCCCTCCTTTATGCAACTTAATTCTTATCTGCTATCTAATTAGTAAAAACCCCTTTCCCTCCCTCCCACCCATTGTAACCATCAAACTCTGTAAACTGTTTAAACCATTTCTTGAATCCTTATAATAGCAGCCTCATACAATATTTGTCCTTTTGCAACTGACTGACTTCACTCAAAATAATGACTTCCAGATTCCTCTATGTTGTGTTTCCAAAGTTTGTCATTGTTATTTATCATTAAATAGTATTCCATTGTGTGACTCTACCATAGTTTATTTATCCATTCATCTGTTGATAGATATTTGAGCCCAACTTTTTGCTATTGAGTAAAGTGCAGCAATAAATATCGACATACATGTATCTATTTGTGTGACAACCTTTATTTCTTTAGGATATATTCCAAGAAGTAGGATTCTCGGATCATCTGGTACTTCTATGTCTAGCTTTTTAAGAAACTGCCAAATCAATTTCCAAAATGGTTCTATCATTTTACATTCCCACCAGCAGTGCTGAAGTATTCCAGTGTCTCCACAGCCTCTTCAACTTTTGTTATTCTGTGTGTTCTTTTTTTTTTTTGGATTAAGGCCAACCTCAATGAGATGAGATGGTATCTCATTACAGTTTTGATTTTGATTTCTGTAGTGGGTGATGATCATGAGCATTTCCTCATGTATCTGTTAGCCTCCTGAATGTCTTCTATGAAATATCAATTCATACTCTTTGCATTTTTAAACTGGATTGTCTTTTTGTTGTTGAAATTTTGGAGTGTCTTGCAGATTTTGGAGTTTAGATGCTGATCTGATTTGTCATATCCAAAAAGTTTTCCCAGTCTCTAGGTTGTCTTTTTACTCTTTCATCAAAGTCTTTGAATAAGATAAGTGTTTGATTTTTGGGAGTCCACAGTTATCTATTTTCTCTTCTGGTGTTCGTGCATTGTTAGTAATGTTTTATATTCTGTTCATGCAGTATGTTACGGTTCCTACTGTTGTCTCTATTTTTTTCTTCCATGATCTTTATTGTTTTACTGTTGAATTTAGATCTTTGATCCATTTTGAGTTAGTTTTTATGCATGGTGTGAGATATGGATCTTGTTTCAGTTTTTTGGAGATGGATATCGAGTTACGCCAATACTATTTGTTAAAGAGGCTGTCATTTCCCCAATGTACCAACTTTGGGCCATTGTCAAACATCAGCTGTTCATAGGTGGATAATTTTATGTCTGGATTCTCAATTCTGTTCCATTGGTCTATGTGTCTGTTTTTGTACCAGTACCAGGTTGTTTTGATTACCATGGCAGGGTAATAGCTTTTAAGGTCAGGTAGTGTGAGGCCTCCCACTTTGTTCTTCAGTAACGCTTTCCCTGTCTGGAGCTTCTTCCATTTCCTAAGGAAGTTGGTGATTTGTCTGTCCATCTCATTAAAAAATGATATTAGAATTTGTGTTGAGATTGCATTGTATGCAGAGACAGCTTTGAGTGGAATAGACATTTTCACAATGTGAAATCTTACTCCTATGAGCGATGTAGGTTTCTCCACTAAATGTAGTTCTCTTTTGAATTTCTGCAGTAGTGTCTTGTAAATTTTCTTTGTATAGGACTTTCATATCTCTGGTTAGATTTATTCCTAAGTGTTTTATCTTCTTGAAGGTATTGTAAATGGCATTGATTTGGTGATTTTCACTTTGATGTTCTCTTTGTTGGTGTAATGGAACCCAACTGATTTTTCTACATTTATCTTACATCCTGATGCTTTACTGAGCTCTTCTATTAGTTCTAATAGGTTTTTTGTAGATTATTTAGAGTTTTCTGTGTATAAAATATCATATCATCTGCACATAGAGATATGTTTACTTTTTCCTTACCAATTTTGATGATCTTTATTTCTTTATCTTGTCTGATTGCTTTGCCTAGAAGGGCCAGCACAGTGTTGAATAGAAGTGGTGACAGTGGGCATCCTTGTATGGTTTAAGTTCTCTCAGGGGAAGTGTTTTCAGACTCTCTCCATTTGGGATGATGCTGACTTGTGGTTTTGTGTAAATGTCCTTTATTAGTCAACAAACTATTGACAAATTGAAACATGTCCCTTTAGGGCTGTGCAAATCTGAGCGTTCACTGTCTGTGTCTCTCTTTGATCAAACTCTTACATATAGACTTTCAGTCCCTCACAGAGCAATCCTGCCAAAGCTCACCTTGATTAGATTTTATCATATGGTACAATATATATTGAATGAGCACATACAGGCAAAATCTCCTTATAAAACAATGACTTTAAGGAATTCAGAGTAATCTAGTTCAGTTTGAAAATAAAGAATACAGATTTAATTCTTGATTTGGTTAAGGCATGTGTACCCTTGAACAAGTCAGTATTTTTCCCCCCAAACTGAATTATAACAAAATAATCCTCTGCGCTTGTGGGTTGGGGCCTAGGAAATTTTTTTTTTTTTTTTTGGTAAAAAAGGCTTTCTCCATGATTTTAATAATCAGCCAATTTTGAGAACAGTTAACAAGGTCTTTGAGTCTTAGATTCTTCATATGTGAAATGGGAGCACTAATTTCTTCATATGTTTTTTGAGAGAACCTTACAGAAACACAGGTGTGAAACTGCTTTCCAAAATACAGGATAGCTTCAAGATGTAAGTGGCCATTTATATTGTCATAGTCTGTTTGGTGGCTGTGTCACAAAGATAGAAATTTTAGCAATATGTGTGTGGAGAAGTAAAGGATGTATAAATAAATGTAGAGACTGAGGTGTCAAATGGAAACAAGTGGAATTTATCCCTATTGTCTACAACTAACAGTTTCCATGGTGCATGCCAACTGTGGAAGGTTCAGCCTGTGAAACACCCCTACACGTAAAGCTGAATTTCTATTAAAGAACCAAGTTTACATCCAGATGAAGTCTATAGAATCCTGACTTCCTCCCTTAAAAAATATTTTATTTTGCTTGTATTGACTTATAAAGTTGCACAGAATTTAAGGTCAGGAGTTGGGTTTTCCATTTCCCACAAGAAGTCTTATTGCAGTTGTGTGTTCAGAGAATTGTGTGTTCAGAGAAAACTCTTAATAAATCTCCATTGATGATTGATTATAATTCTATTTCTTTACATACGAGTAGCTGATTACTCTCAAGTGACTCAGCCTTGAAATGGATTCAAGGATGGTTTTCTATAACTATCTCTTCTCCATCAAACATTATTATATAGTTTTCTTGCATTACCTGAAAAAACTTCCTATGTTCTCTCTGAACATAAACACTAAGATTGTAACTTATCCTACATGAGATATAGAGACTAATTTTTTTTGTTCTAAAATTCACCCTGATTCTCCTTACTTTGAGAGCTTGTTTTATAATAAATCTACTCTATCAACAAATAAAACCAAGCCATTTTCAAGCTGTGTCTTCTTGTCAAAGGAAACCAATTCAGTCAGTTTAGTTGGAAAAGTAAGATAGCCGATTTGGCAAGACAGAAACCAAACATCAGCCAATGGGTTTATTTTCTAACTTGTTGATTGATCGATGGCTGTATAGAGAGAATCCTGATAATCATAGTCTATGGCTAATAGAAGCAGTTTTGTGGGGGGTGGAAAAAGATTCGTCTGATAGACTGTTCACATATTTGATCCATGCCCTGTATGTATGGTAGGAGGGTATATCAAACAGTTGACTGGATTTTCTTTTCTCCTTTTTTTTTTTTTACTTTACTCAACATGACCAAGAACATGTAGAAATGAGGAAATTTACAATATGTCAGTAATATGTCTGTTTTGTCTTCTTATGTAAGAGAGGTTCTTAGACTTGGTTCAGGTTGAGATTTCTAAGTGAGGGCCTTGAGGTTTGAAGGTTAGAGGCAAGAAGAAGACAATAGGGCAAGGGAGTACTGTGGGAAGGAGGATGAAGAGTTTATGTAGCACCTTGTCTGTGGATGATTCAGTAGGGAGACGATGAGGGTGCACTGTTGTTTTTAAGACAATTGTATAGCTGATTGGAATCCATTCAAAGGATGCTTCAAAGTCAATCTCTGGCCTCAAGGAATGTAGCATGATTCTTTGTACAGCTCCTTGGTTTTGCCAGTACTATCTGAAATGACAAACAGGTATAGATGATTAGCTGAAAATAAAAAAAATCCTACAGTCTTCCAATTGTGAGCATACATGGATTCCGAAGAAATTTACAAAATATTCTTTGGCTTTCTGGTAAAGTTGCTGTAAGTTTTTATAGCCATTTTTCCATATCAGGTAATTTCTTCCTGGTCCCCCATCATTTTTGTCTACCTCTCTCTGTATTTTATACCTTTTTTTTTTCTTTTAATAGAGTCTCCTCCTCCAGCTCTGGTGGCCTGACTCTATCTTGGAGTTGACCACATGGGCTTCAAGGCCACCGTACTCACTGTTCATGGTCCATCCTTGAAGGCTGGTGGTAGGACCTTGCTGTCTGCCATCAGAGTAGGCTTCATTTAGATACTCAGAATCTTCAGAGAGAAGCAGCTACAAAACAAGCAATCCTTTCTCTTGATGGATTCTTACTGCTGAACTTCAGTGAGTTCTTCTACTATTCTAGCCTCTGTGTCTTTGTCCTGTCTTATCAAAGGTCAGAAATGACATGGGAAAGAAAAAAATGAATGGATAGAAAAGGAAAATGATGTTATGCATATTTATGTTTGCTTTGGATTGAATTGTGTCCTTCTGAGGTATATACTGTAAATCCTAACATTTATAACCTATTCCCAAACGGTTATAATTCCCTTTGGGAATAGTTTTTTTTTTTCTCCCTGTTGTGTTAATGAGGCAGCATTAGTGTAGGGTGTATCTTAAATCAGTCTCTTTTGAGATGTAAAAGAGCAGATGGAGCAAGCAAACAAACAAGCAGAAACAAATGGATGGGGAAGGTACAAGCCATATGATTTCCAAGGAACCTAGGAATAGAAGCTGAAGGGAAACAAGGACTTTCACCCAAAACAGACAGAGAGAAAAAGCCTTCCCTAGAGTCAGGCCTAAACTATGAGAAAACAAATTTCCTGCTCTTTGAAGCCATACATTGGCAATCTTTCTGCTGTAGAAGCGTTTAGATAACAGAGACAGTGTTGCTGATAGCATTACCTGGATAGTGTGAACGGTGGATGTTCTGGACTCCTAACTGAAAGGTAGCGTTTCAAACTCACCCAGAGGTACCTCAAAACAAAGTCCTGGAAACCTGATTCTAAAATATCCGCTATCAAAAACTCTATGAAACACAGTTCTGCTCTGATACACGTGGGTTGCCATGAGTAGTCAGAATCGGCTGGAAGACAGCTGGTACTGGTGTGTTGCTGGTGAGTGAACTGGTGATTATATGGAGGAAAATGGTAGCAATGTTATTGTCAATGTTATTATCTTACTACAAAAGGGTGGGAAAAAGTATTTTCCCAAAATCTGAAGCATCTTACAAGTTAACATCCTGCTCTTTCACCCACTGAACCCTTGATTTGTTTAAAACTTATTGTGGTGACATTTGCGTCTTCTTCCCTCTTTTAAGGAAAAGTCTTATGTATTTGTCTTGGATTTTGTGTTATGGAAACTTATCTTTAAGAAGAGTTTGCAGATAGACTGAAAAAGACCCCAGACTGGTTGGTATCAGAGTGAAATAAAACTTTGAGTTTGGAGAAGTTATTCTTGAGTTTTATGACGGACAATCCTGTTCAAGGTAATTGGGATATCATTTTAGAAACTCATTGAGGCTAAATATGCACAGAGTGTGTAATGATGTCTGAAATAAAAGATAAAGGAATTTTGAGGAAAAAAAAAGGAAAGTAAAGTGCTGTGCACTTTAAATAGTTTGGTGGACACAGACACAGGGGCAGGAGTTGCTCCACAGTGGGTACACAAATATATTGCACTTGAGTTTTAGAAAATATCTCCTCACAGAAGGAAAAGATGAACAAAACAAGGACAGTTCCGTTAGTCTGTTGGAAGAGAGTAGACTACGGCTGGAAGATCTTCAGTGTGACTATGGCCTGTTCCCTCCCTCCTGTACCCCTGCAGGCATTGATGACTGATCAAAGTTCACTTTTCTACTGAACCTGAAGTTAGCCTTTCAATAATCATTAAAATTTTCCATGTAACTAAAGAGAATCACACGATCTAATATCTGAGATAAAACATACTTTATCTTCTCTTCTCAGTTAAGTTTAAATTGCCAAAGAAGTCCTTCAGGTAGACTTAAATCACTTCTATCTTTAAGAATCAGATAAGCATTTTAAAACATCATAGGAGGAAAAACAAAAGATGATGTTCAATTTCTGTGTCATTCTTTTTACATGGCTGATTGAAAAGTATTTATGCTTAACTTGAGTAAAGCTTTTCCTATAGCCACACAAGGGTGGTCGAAATTCAAAACTGAAAATCGAGGTTGGTAAATATCCTACATTCTAGAGATAACTGCCAGTGAACAACCTAGAACTGGAGTCAACCTTCCTTGTAACATTTGTTCATCAACAAGTGATCAAATCAATGCAATTACACTAATTGCACTGGACTGTTTCCTTTCTGGTCTATGAAATAAGGCTAGGTAAAGGGTAAGCGTTACACAGTCTTCTGGATCTCTAAGAGAATTTTCTCTCTCCTTGTACAAGGTGGAAACCAGGCTTCCAAGACAATTTTGTGTAAACATAATATTTTTCAGAAGGAATACCGAAATTACATTTGTTCCCCAATTGAGAAACCTTCTCTTATGCCTCTGTGCCTAAGTGAGTATGAGAGAAAAACTGGAGCAAGATGGCAGGTCAGAGAGATGGGATAACAGAAAAGGGTTAGCATGCCAACATTTAGCATGTAAAGAAAACATGAATTTGCCAAGAGTGAGGTGAACACGACAAATGTTAGTTGGGGCCGTTCTACCTGTCTCTGCCCAGAAAGCATGCTCTTTGAACACCAAAACCTGAAATCAAACTCGCTGCTTGTCAAGTTGGGTCTGATTCATAGCGACCCTAGAGGTCGGGGTAGAACACTGCCATAGAGTTTCCAAAGACTGCTTGGCAGATCTGAGCTGCTGACCTTTTGGTTTGCAGACATAGCACTTAACTCACTATGCCACCAGGGTTTCCTCTCTAAATACAGGGACTCCCCCCCAAAAGGAAAAGACTTGGTCATTGTCTGCTAGTGAGAGATGCTGGACAGATAACAAAAGAGACTGAACCAGAAACAAAGCTCATATGTCATAGAACTCTGTAGCAGGATGGTCCACAAGGGACTACAGAGAACTCTTTCATGGGCTCCACAGGAGAGTCAATATTGTGACCCCTGCTATACCGAAGACACTGATGGTCAGATAGCATTACAAATTCTAACCCTTCCCCCATTTATCATAATGTTGCTTATTGGTCCATTTCTGTTTTCTTTATGTTGAGATGTAATCCATACTAAGGCTGTAGTCTTTGATCTTCACCAAGCGCTTTTAGCAAGAAAGGTTGTGTCACCTGTGTATCACAGTTTATTAATAAGTCTTCCTCCAATCCTGATGCCTTGTTCTTCTTCATAGAGTCCAGCTTCTTAACTTATTTGTGTGGCATACAGATTAGACAAGTATGGTGAAAGGCTACAACACTGATGCACCCTTGCCTGACTTTAAACAACACAGTATGTCCTTGTTCTGTTTGAACGACTGCCTCTTGGTCTATGTGCAGATTCCTTATGAGCACAGATAAGAGTTCTAGAATTCCCATTTTTCATAGTGTTTTCCATAATTTTTCATGATCCACACAGTTGAATGAATGCCTTTGCACAGTCAGTAAAACACATTGAAGCATCCTCTGGTGTTCTCTGCTTGCATCCAGGATCCACCTGACATCAACAGTGGTGTCCCTGGCTCCATGTCCTCTTCTGGACCTGGTCTGAATTTCTGACTTCCCTGGTTATGTACTTCTATGATCACTTTTGAATTATCCTCAGAAAAATTTTACTTGCAGGTGATATTAATAATATTGTTTGAAAATGTCTTCACCTGGATGGATCACTCTTCTTGGGAACAGGAATAAATATGGATCTCTTCCAATCAGTTGGCTAGGTAGCTGTCTTCCACATTTTTTGGATTAGATGAGTTAACACATCCATCACTGCATCCATTCACTGAAACATTTCAATTGATACTGTGTCGTTTCTCAGAGCCTTGTTTTTTGCCAGTGCATTCAGTGCAGCTTAGACCTTTTCCTTCACTGTCATTGCTTCTTGATTGTACAGTATCTCCTGAAATGTTTGAATGTCGACCTATTCTTTGTGGTACAGCGACATCTTCTTTTGATGCTTCCTGTGTCATTTAATGTTTTCCCCATAGAATCCTTTCAATATTGCAACTTGAGGCTTGCACAGTTTTCTTCAGTTCTTTCAGCCTTTTTGGCTTTCTAAATTCAGGTCTTTGCACAAGTCATTATAATACTTTGGCTTTTTAAGCCAGCCTTCGAAATTTTATGTTCAGCTCTTTTGCTTCATCATTTCTTCCTTTTTTTTAGCTACTCAGTGTTCAAATGCAATTTTCAGAGTCTCTTCTGACATTGATTTTGGTATCTTCTTTCTTTCTTGGCTTTTTAATGACCTCTTACTTTCTTCATATACTTATGATGTCCTTGATATCTTTGGTCATTAGTGTTTAACACATCAAATCTGTTCTTGAGATGGTCTCCAAATTCAGATTGGATATAATGAAGTTCTCCTTTTGTTTTTATGGACTTGTTCTGCTTTGCTTCTGCTTCAATTTAAAATTGCATATGAACAACTGATGGTTCCACAGTTGGCCTGTGGCCTTGTTCTCAGTTATGATATCAAGCTTTTCCATTGTCTCTTCCCACAGATGCAGTCAGTTTGGTTCTTGTGTATTTTATCTGCAAGATCCACATGGATAGTTGCTGTTTATGCTGTTTAAACAAGTCGTCTGTGGTGAAGAAGTCATTGGCCTTGCAAAATTTTATGCTTGATCTCTAACATCATTTTTGTCACCAAAGCCATATTTTCCCACTGCTAATCCTTCTTTATTTCCATCTTTTACATTCCAGTCACTGGTAATCATCAGTTCATCTGACTTCATGTTTCTTCATTTCAAACTGCAGAAGTTGATAAAAATTCCAATTTTTTCTTCTTTGGCCTAAATAGTTGGTGCATAAATTTGAATAATAGTTGTATTAACTGGCTTTCCTTGTAGGCATACGGATATTATCCTGTCACTGACAACACTGTTCTTCAAGATAGATCTTGAAATGCTCTTTTGATGATGAATGCTACTCCATTATCTTGAAGTTGACATTCCTAGCATAGTAAGCCATGAAATTGTCTGATTCAAAATGGCCAATACGTGTTCATTTCAGCTTACTGTTGCCTAGGTTATTGATGTTTATGTGTTTCATTTCATTTTTGACAACATCTGAATTTCCTATGAGGATGTCAATTAAGTTCACAAACTTGTCCTAAAAAAACTGCTACGTACCTCATTGCTGAATATCTCTACAGTCACCTTCAAAGTACTCCCTTTGGGAAGCTATGAACAGATGCTAGCACCTAATCTACCTTTCAAAGCAATTTTGGAACTCTTTTCTGGAATGACCTTCAGAGCTGTTGTCATATTACTCTTGATGTCCTGAATGTCATCAGCATATCGTCCTTTCAATACTTCTTTTATCTTTAGGTAAAGAAAAAGTCACTGGGGGCCAGCTCAGGTGAGTAGGAAGGGTATTCCAATACAGTTATTTGTTTACTGGCTAAAAACTCCCTCATAGACAACCATAGACTTAAGTTCATGAACTTGCCACCTTGCCACTGTGTGCAATGGCCATTTGAGAAAGAGTTACAACGTTACTCTGAAGGATGGACTAGGTGCTGGATTTAGTGTATAGCTTCCCAAGAAGAGTACTTCATAAGTAACTATAGTGATAATCAGCAATGATGTATGTAGCTTTGAACAGTTACGTTTGTGGACTTGTCAGACCTCTTAGATTCATGGTTCATACATCCCATATTCTTGTTACTAAAGGATGTTTATAGCTGTTTCTTCTCATTTTGAGTCATAGCTTGCTCTAGGGGAACTAGCCTCCATGCCAGGCGAACACTTGAGCAGCCCCACAGAGAGGCCTTCTGCCAATAGCCAATGCTAACACACCAACTGTGTGAGACACCTTGAACATGAACCCTTCAGCCCTAGGGTAGCCTTTAACTGAACACAGCCTCCACCAACATCAGGAAAGCTAAGGAGGAATGCCTCATTTCTGAACCATGGAATCTGTAGGGGTAATAAATAATTATTATTGTTTTAAATCACTATGTTTTGAGGTAATTTGTTATTTAGCAATAGATAAATATTTTACCTCCCATCCCTCTTCTCTGACCTGACACTAGAAGAGTTAGAACCTACAAAAGGGAGGAGCAGAAAATGTGCACTGTTGAGGCAATTTGATCTGCTACAGCCATAGGTCTAAACTGCAGTTGGATGAGGAGATATTTTTGAACGGGATATAAAATTAAAATTTTTAATTATACTGGAGACTTATGGGATCTTCCTAAAATGATATTTTGCCACCAGTTGCTGTCATGTTGACTTCAACTCATGGAGATTCCATATATGTCAGAGCAGAACTGCACTCCATGGGATTTTCAGTGGCTGATATTTTGAAATAGATCATCAGACCATTCTTCTGTGGAGTCTCTGGGTAGACTTGCCAACCTTACTATGAGAATCCCAAAATGACATTACTAAATAGAAAAGTAAGAATTTCATATAAAATAATTGTGATAGTATCTTGGGGAAAAGATTTAAGCCTTTTATGTATACTCCAAGGAGTTGATACTCATCGATAAAACACTTGTAGATGAACTGACAATTAAAAAAAAATTTAAAAAGCATAATTTAAAAAGTAGAAGCATTTGCTTTCCCTACTGTGAGTCAGTTAGAGCATGGACAGCCATGGATCATGGTCCATCCCCCTGGCACCTCCAGCACCCTGAGCAGAAGTACCAGTCTTCAGAGTAAGGAAGCAGTCAAGTATCTGTTCTGCAAACCCAAACTTATGTTCTAACAAATATCAGAAAGTGTCTTCTCTGAAAATATCTCTCCTTTCTGAAATTCTCACCTACAGAGAGGTATAGAGATATGGAAAGCCAGTACAAGTTTTCAGAATTTCATCTGTGTTGTCAAGATATTATAGCAGTTGTTTAAATCATTCCAATTACTGTGATGAATAGTAATATATGGTATGAATAACTGTGTTAGCTTCTGGGTCTTTACTGTGGTCCTCATTCAAGTCAGTCTAGCTCTACCATTAAAGACAAGAAGTAGTCAACTAATATGACATGGATATAATATTTATCCAAACTGATTTATATTATAGACATAATAAATGTAATGTTAGCCTTTTGGAAAATATGATGAGGTTCTCAAATAAATTTTTCTTCATTGAAAGGGAGAACTGGCTTCTTAAGATAAACTAGAAATTTTCTGAGACACATTTAAAGATAGTGGCAGCCTTCAATAAAGATTTCAATTGATGTTGAGTTATAACAAAGTCAGAGTCATTCTACTCTTTTGTAAACAACATAAAACCTCACTTCTTTCTTCCAAGACTGTCACTCTTTTCCAGTGCCTCCTGAAACAAATGATCTTGGGGACTTTGGGTACAGTGATACAAAGAGATTTCTCCTGGTGTGAACCATGACCAACATCTGTGCACCACAAATGTGCTTATGGCACATGGATCTGGGAGTCCACAGCTCTGTAGGACAGATGGCATCTTTAAAGTGAGGAAGAGCCTTAGCTACCAAGTAGTATCATGCTTTAGGCCTAGAATAGAAGCAAGTTTGTGTCGGTTACTCATGGCCTGCTACCCAAAAGAAGAAGAACAACCAGCTAGTCTTCACAAGATCTGCTCAAAAAACAAAGAACACACTATGATATTGGGACTTCCCCAATTTTACTTTTAAAGAAGCTTAGATTCAGAGGTGGTAGATGACTTGCTCAAGGTCACACAGCTCATGAGAAGCAGAACCTGGTTTCAAACCCAGACCTCTTGATCCACTCTGAAGCTAAGGTTTTCCCCATCTCTTTGACTACTTTTCTTCCTTAACAATTTTTTATTGCCCCTAGAGCTAGAGCATTAGTGGTGGATGAGGGGCTACCCCTGCGTGCTGTAGGAGTCAGAGCATTCTGCATGTTACTCCAGACCAAACTGCTGGCCCATTTTGTGTCAAGGGTACTTGAACGAAGGGTGTGGCTATATTCTCCTCCAAGTCTTCGTGGGCAGACAAGAACTCCATTGGGACAAGATGATCTATTTTAGTTCTCCTTCAAATAAAATAAAAAATCAGCAGGCCCTGAAGTGCTTCCCAGTAAAACTTGCTTTCAGTTTTTAATCCATGTAGGCACAAGTTATTTTTATCATTTTGGCTTGTACTATGTGCAAGTAATGACTTAATTCACTTATTTAGGATTTTGCACCTACTGATTAATTAAGGAAACAACTATCAATTTCCATTTGTTTTGTCTGATTTTCCACTAGATAGTATATATAAGACACAAGGAAGGAAGATTGAGATCAAACCAATCCCAATGGAGAAAACTTGTGTGCATTAAATAATTTTCTGAGGGGCTTTGTATCATCAGAAGGATTCCTTTTCTCAAAATCACCTAAATCCGTCTTGGGAGGCCTAGCTACTTGAGTTGAATCCCAGTTTGCTATTTTCTCAAAAGCAATTGAAAAGGTAAGAAAACTACTCATCAGTATGAAAACACTTTTGGTCATGCATAAAGAACTTTATGAAAACACTTTCTTGTTTGGATGTGGGGTTTTGCTTTTCAGGTTTCTTGAGGATTTTCCTACCCTATCAGAATAATGGGGAAGAGAGGCAGGAGTCTGAAATGAACAGGACTGAAAGGTTTCATTGCTGAAGAAACAGTGACATGACGTTTTTCTTGAGTGATCAATGTTCAGTATCATGCGTTCTCAGCTGCCTGCTCCCCTGGCAGAATGCAAGTGTGTCCACGCCCTACTAGTAATATAGTATTAGACAGCAGTGTAAATCTCTAAGTGTAAACCGGCAAGAAAGAAATAGTCTGTAAGTACACTGCGAGCAGTATCACAGCAAATGCACTCTCCCAGCGACCTCTTGCAACTATGAGACGCTAAGGGTTTTAGACTTGGGTCTAAGATATAGATAAGAAGAGATGCTGCTATGATTAGATGACAGTCTCAGGCAAAGTTCTGAAGGCAGGAGGGTCATGCTCTGACAGAGAAGTGGAGATGTGGAGGTAGAAGGCTGTTATAGGGAGGGCATGGCAGGCGAAATGACTCAGAATCTGGGAGGGGTGAGGGGTCAGGGGCCTGGCTAGGAAAGAGAGCTTGTAAGTAAAGATGAAGAGTTAGCTGAGGAGTCTAGAAAGTACATGAGACGGCTTGCATTAAAGTAAGAGGCTTCAAAACAGAAAGCTGGCAACAGTATATGTAAGGAATTCTGAGTTCCTGTTCACTGCATGTTAAAAGGTGACCAGGCCCAGCTCTGGAGAACTGTGTGGGGCCAGAGTTACTGTATGTATAGACATTTCACCATCAGGTACTATACAGGCGCTTGCTGTAGAACAACAAAACATAAAGGTGTAAGAATCAGGGACAATTGTTTGACAAAGCTCGTCCTTCTTTACTTCTCCAGTTGTGGTGGAGTGCACATGTGGAACTCCTGCCACAAGATGCTAGATTTGTTCAGTTTGTCCTATGCTCTGTTTCTGTCTTGTAAGTGTTTGCCCCAAACAACCTATACACCGAAGCAGTGAGAAGAGAGGCTGCCCTAAGGACTTCCTAAGGAGCAGCGTGAAGGTTTTCAGAGATGCTGTTGACAGCCTTGCTGGTGTATGCCTTTTGTCCAAGCTTTCCCAAGATTTGTGAAAGCTGTAACAAGGAAGCTGCAGAAACCCCAAGCCTCCACTCTGTTGTCCTGTTAGAGTGGCCTCTGGGTCCTCCCTAAGGGTGGAGAGAGGAGCAGCTTTGAGGACACAGGGAGCCTATGTAGGTGTGCTCTGCAAGGGTGTGCTGAGGAAGGGGGAAATCCATTTGGGCAAATAGATTTTTAAAATGAAAGATAAGTAAGTTTTGATTGCCATGGTGGCAGTTTCTGGGAACAAACTCTACTTTAAAAATAACAAGACTATGTTGATACTAATTTCATACTCTGATGAAGCATTATAAACCTGTAATTTCTTTTCAATGGTTTGTTTCTCTTGCTCCATCATGTCCAAAATGTTTAGAGAGCAACACTGTAATACTAACTCATGTTTTCGAATTTTTAAATTACTTCATCTTTAATCTGGCCAGAGACCTTGTAAAGCTAGTGTAGTTGCTGCTTTGCAGCAAAGCTCTATGTGATGCCTCTCCTTTGTTTAATCTTCTCTTCCTTCCTCATCAATTCATGGTAGCTTGCTAAGCATATCTCACTTTCTGGTTAGCTTTTTGCTGTCTTCTTTGATTATTCTTGCGTGGCAGGATGTTATCTGTGAAGTGGGGGAAAACACTAGACCAATAGTGTAGCCTGGGTCAGACAGAAATCACTTTTAAACTTGGCTTTGTAGAGCAGAAGCACATGTATGTGTCATAATTATGATTTTCTTTTTTCATTTTTGGTTTTGAAATTTAAGGAAATATTCCAAGTTACAAAATCTACAAAGATACAGTACTCTGTCATAACGAGAGCAATCAATGACAACAACTCATTGCCGTGGAGTTGATTCCTACTTGCAGTGACCCTATAGGACAGAGCAGAACTGTCCCATTGAGTTTCCAGAGCATGCCTGGTGGATCTGAACTGCTGACTTATTGGTTAGTGTCCATAGTTCTTAACCACTGAGAATAGTAGAGCTCAACAAATGTTAGTCATGTGCGGGGAATATGATAAACACCTGCATTGTCTGCTTTTATCCTCCCCCAAACTTTATGAAATAGCTGTCATCTCCATTTAGTAGGGAAAGTAAAACAGACAAAAAAAAAAAACAGGCTCAGTCAAGTTAAGTACTATTTCTAAACTAAATGGCAAAACAATTATTGTTACTGTTAGGTGTGTCAGATCAATTTTGACTCATATGTGACTCCATGTGACAGAGTAGAATTGCCCCATAGAATTTTCTAGTCTCTAATCATAATGGCAAGAAGCTCTGGTGCTTCAATGCTTAAGTACTTGGCTATTAAACCAAAAGGCAAACAGTTTGAACCCACCCAGCAGCTCATTGAGAAAAAAGACCTGGCAATCTGTTCCTATACAAATCAAAGCCCAGGAAACCCTACGGGGCAGTTCTACTTTGTCATATAGGGCTTATTGGAATTGACTCTATAGAACTTAGCAGCGACTTTTACAGGAGCTGATCACAGGTCTTTCTGCCCCTTGGAGCTGCTGAATGTGTTCGAAATGACCATCTTTCTGCTGTCTTTCAGTTAGCAGCTGAGCACTTATGAGCTGCGCTATCAGAGCTCCTTGGTAAAACAGTAGAATCATAACATTAGCCTCAAGGGGCCCTGGTTTCACAGTGATTGAGCACTCCATCACTAACCTAAAGGTTGGCAGTTGGAACCCACTAACCATTCTGCAGGATAAGAATATAGCAGTCTGTTTCCACAAGGATTAAAGCCTTGGAAACCCTGTAGGAGATTTCTACTCTGTCTTATACAGACCATGTGAGTCAGAATTAACTGGACAGCTGCGGGCTTGTCTTACTATGAAAAGACTTTAATGAGCAGTAAATTATTATAGGTCAATTCTGTGTATTTTTCCATAGAATTAGGAGCTGGAACTGAAAGAAAGAACGCAATGTACACTTTCGTGGGAGTATGTATTAGTTGACTGTGACCAGACAATAACTAGAAGGCTCCAGCTCTCTAAGAAAGCCTTGCTACTTTGAACTATTTAATACTCCCTTCAAGGCATAGTCTTTGTAGACTTCCACACAATGATCTGCTGGGACTAAGCAAATAAGGTGCTTGTGACTTGCCAAGGTGATTGGACAGCTTGCTGCTAATGCAAATCCTTTTGACTACTAACCAGGTGCAAATAAGACGTACAGAACTTATGTCAACTTGGCTAGGCCATGATTTTCAGTGGTTTGCCAGTTATGTAATGACATGTTCTGGAAGTTATGACATAGTAATTCTCTATTTGCAATCTCTATTCTATGATGTGCTATAAGTCCCAGCCTCTATGCCTATGGTTGGCACTCTGGTGGTCCAATGGTTTACAGCTCAGCTGCTAATCAAAAGGCAGGCATTTCAAATCTGCCAGATACTCCATGGAAATCCTATGAGGCAGTTCTGCTCCGCCCTTTAGCGTTGGTATGAGTCAGAATCGACTCAGTGGTAACGGTTTCCTTTCTTCTTTCTCTCTCTCTTTCTTTCTTCTTTTTTTTTCTTGCCTGTTGTTACTGTCCCATTTGGGAGCCAGTTTTCTGTTATGTTAATGAGGGAAGATCAGGGTGGGCTGTGTCTTTAGTTACTGCCTTACTAGAAGCTATGACTCAAGTTACCGTCCTTATCCTAGTGACCACCCTTTCCATACTTGTTCAAGTCACACACTTACTACTTTGCTCTGCTGAGAAGACTTTCCTTGAGGATATAGTTTGCATCTAGTATATATGAATATTCTGGCAAAGTTTCCTCTCACTCTGGATCTTGTATCTGGCTTGTTATCATATGACCTCTGGTTTTTGGAACCTGAGACAGTAGCCTATCTTCGGACCTGATTCATCAGCTTCCATAGTCTTGTGAGACAATAGCCTCTCACCAGGTTTACTGATTTGAGTTGGTCAGCTCCTGTAACCACAGGAGCCAGGAGAAGCCTCCAGCTTAATGCCTGACCCAGGGGTTTGGGACTTTCCAGCCTGTACAATTATGTGAGCCATTTCCCTGATGGCTTGTGGAATTCTGTGAGATATTGCAGGAAATTATTATAGAACTGAAAGACGGGGGAGAGTGTTGAGGGAGTGGGACAACAGTTTGGAGAAGCTGGATATTTGGGCTATCTTTAAGCTCCATCTCATAGAAACCAAGTGTTTCCCCCTGCCCCCGGGATGGCCATCAGAACTGATATTACCCTTGATGTCCTGAATGTCATCAAAATGTCTTCCTTTCAGTATTTTCTTTATCTTTGGGTGAAGAAAAAAAGTCATTAGGAGCCAGATCAGGTGAGTAAAGAGGGTGTTCCAATACCGTTGTTTACTGGCTAAAAACTCCCTCACAAATAAATATACAGTTAAGTTGGCAAACTTGCCACTATGCCACTGTGCACAAGGGCCATTCTGGGAAGAGCTCCAAAATTGCTCAGAAGGGTGGATTAGGTACTGGTGTCAGTGCACAGTTTCCCAAGTGGAATACTTTGAAGGTTATTATAGTAATATTCAGCAATGAAGTATGTAGCACTTAGAATAAGGACCTTCCTCCAGAGCCAACAGAGAAAGACAGTCCTTGGAGCTGATGCTCTGAATTTGGACTTGTAGCCTGCTCATTGTGCCAGAATAAAATTTCTCTTTTAAAGCCATCCACTCATGTTATTTCTGTTATAGCAGTGCCAGGTGACTAAGACTATTATATAATTATTTCCCTTCAGAATCTTATTTAAGTATAATTTTGTTTTGGAAAAAGAGTAGCTAAGCACATACTGAATATGGTTTAATTAGAAACATGCAATAAACTAAAAATAACTTTGTATGGGTTAGGAAAACCTGGTTCTAAAAATATTTATTATTAGTGAAGTTTTTCAAAAAGATGTAGCTGTTCAGCCAAAAATAGTGCGGCCTCCGTATCTATGAGTGGCCCATTAAAAATCAATGAGAAGTGAGCATCTGTCTTTCACACTGTTATCACAGGGCAGAAAGATTCTCAGGGCACCTGATGGGCAGTAATGTGGGAATGAGGGAGAGCTATAAAACATCTGAGCCATATTCGCAGGGCTGGGGCTATTAGTTGCTGTACAGTTTATAACCTTTTGTGTTCAACCGAACTCAGCAAACAAAATGAAAGGAGGTGAGGTGGATCACAGGAGGGACATAATGCTAGGGATTTTGTCAGCCATTGTACAAGTAAGTGTATGCCTGGGAGGAAGACTCAATGGTAGCCATAAATGTATTTTTTCCTTCTTTCCCAACTGCTTCTTCTAGTGTGTGCATGCAAGCATACAGAGGGTGATTCTGGCGTTCAGTGACTTGCATTGCCCATGTAATGTGACCTCCAAACACAGACCAAATACCTAACCAAGATGAATGACTTGTTCTGATTTAATAAGGCCTTGTATATCAACAAGATTAAAAAAACAAAAACAAAAAACATTGCCATCAAGTTCGGTCCTAACTCATGGGGACCCTAGAAATCAGAGTAGAACTGCCTCATAGAGTTTCTGAGGAGTGTCTGGAAGATTTGAACTGCCAATTGAACAAGATAGTGCCTTTCTAAAAGGCTGTCAAGGATAAATTCACCACACACAATTGTTACCCTGGGCACGGGCTTTAGAGGTAACCTTCACAGGAAAGGAGACCTGGCTAGACTCAGCTCTCTTGTTCTCTTAATGTCCTGAGTCTTGATGCTACTACTCTGGCTTCATAAACAAGAGCCTTGAGGGGGGGGGGGGATGCTGAGTCAAGTGTCAGGAAGGGTCATGAAACACGCATTTGTCACCAGTCTATCCTAAGAGGGGAACATTCTGGCCATGTAAGGATCCTTTCCTGGAACTGAGATGAAAGAGGCAGACCATGGATAGTTGGTATCACTTTTTTTTTTAAATGTGTCTACTACACTCAATAAATAAAAATTATTATCTGTTCTCAACCACTTGGTTTAGTCATGTATCTTGGATTAGGAGAATCTGTAGGTTTAACCCCCTTATATAATTCTCCTAATAGTTTAAGTACCATTGTACAACAGCTGGAAGGGTAAGCCTACTCGTATTTGTATGGGACTTATAGAAACCCAAATAAAATTTGAATCTCATTAATAAAAACAAATGACAGCATATTTTTCTAGTACTTTGAAAATATCAGGTTGATTCATAGAAATAACCCCATTGTAATTCACCCTGTGGTGGTCTGCTTACAGTGGAAAAATAGATTACAGCAACCCTGAAATGGACAGTTTTATGTGTCTACATATTACCACTGTCAATGGGCCAGATTGCTATATCGTTGTATGTAATGCACAGTCATTTATATTGATTGTTGCTTACTTTAAATTATGGCATTTGTCTGCATAGATGCACAAGGAAGAGCAGTTATTTCTGGGGAAGGAATCTAGGAAGATTAGGGGGAGTGACTAAATTTTTTAACACATGCATGTACCCCTAAACTAAAGAAAACCAAACCCATTGCTATCAATTTCTGACTGCTCATAGAGACTCTGTTGGACAGAGTAGAGCTGCACTTACTTAAAAAACAAAACAAAACCTGGAAGCCAACAAACAAAAAAACATGGGTGTTGCTTAGCATTTTCCCATGGTGCTTGCTAAGCCAACAGAAGGAGTAGGGATGGCCTGGGATTTAGGATGCAAAAAAATCAGATAATTCTTAGAGAAACTGACACAACCCACTTTGATTCTTGCACTCACAAATAGGTATAACAGCATCAGAGGAATGTGACGCCAGGAAGTCTACAAGTAATAGGCTATGTGGGTCCGTTTCTGGACTCCACAACAGAAGATATGAGGGATAACAAGGGGAAACTGTCTCTCCCAGCTTTTGCGTTTGGCCTGGTTACAGGAAGTACCCGAAGACCAAACCCACTGACACGGACTTGATCCTGACTCACCGTGAGCCTGTAGTACAGAGTAGAACTACCCCATAAAGTCTCCAAGTTTCATTGTCAAATCCACCTGGTGAGTTTGAACTACAGACCTTTTGGTTACCAGCCATAGCACTTAACCGTCATGCTACCAGGATTTCCAACAGGAAGTGGTGAAATTCAAATTTGGATCAGGGCCCAGAACCACTATGAAGAACTTGAATTTTGTTATCCTTCCTTGCCTGTCTCTTTTCCTTGTCCTGTTTTTGATGGAGGAGTTACAGAGCAGAGGGCCAACAAGAGGCGGAGAGAACCTGCGAGGGGGGGACCTGAGTTCTTCCACCGTGACGGAGCAGGAGCTGTCTCTGCCGGTCTGCTCTTAGTCGGTGCTTCCGGCAGGAGAGACACTTGCTCATGGCTCAATCTGATTCGGTTTTTCTTTCTGCTGTCTCTGCCAGTCTCTTTTCATTAACTGTCTATGATATTAGCTCTGTTATTTCTTCAGATAACTTTTTTTCAAGACCTCAGGCAGAGAGGGAGGCAGCTGCGATTCTGCCTCTGGCCTTTTGGTGATCGATTGAACCTGTGTTCAGATTCTACCCTTGGTTTCTACCTAATGTTTGCGGTGTCAAGGATTTGAGGACAGTGATAAGAAGAATAGGTAAGATGTTTCCATACACAGTTGGCACTGACAAAGGGCCTAAACTCCACTGCTAGCCGCTGATTTTCCATCTACATCGTGACTAAGCAGGAGAGTGGTAATAGGTCACCACTACTTGAGAGGCTTCATCTCTGAGATCCAATTTTAAAAGGCAGGTAACGAGAGTTCTCATTATAAAGGTAGATGGCATGTGGCTTTGCAGATAGTTTATTTTACTCCTGTTTCCACCATGTATGAATCATATGCTAACTTTGGCAAGTTACTTTACCTAGTTTTTTATCTTAGTCTTGTTGCTAACCTATATCAATCATATACTAACTTTGGCAAGTTACTTTCTCTGAGACCAGTAGAGTACCTCACATGTAGGGTTGTGATGAGACTAAATGAATTAACTCACATAAATCACTTAATGCACTGTTTGGCACATAATAAGTACTCAGGGGATATTTAATTTTATTAACTCGGACTCTTTATGTTGACACAACGATTAAAAATAGGAGCTCAGTCTGTGTTGAACCGTTTATTTGCATTCAACTTTATCAGCTGGCCGTGTCACTTTGGGCACTTGTCTCAACCTGAGTGCGATCTATGAGCTAGCCAAACCAAGTGCCGTCAAGTCTATCCATGAAGGGAGGATAATTATATGAGAATAAAATGAGATAAGGGATATAAAGCACTAAGCGAGGCAGCAGGTACAGTTGTTGGGCCAAAAATAAATTGTAAGGGATAGGGCCATAGGAAAGGAGGCCCTAGTTCCTTCTCTTCATCTTCCACAGGCTTCTCTGCCATGATTTACGCTGCTCCCACTTCTGTTTTCCAGGTACAGAACAGCCATTTGTCCCACAACTGACTCTGACAAAGGGCAGCCGTGTGTGGGTCAGAGTGGAGCTGTGTTCCACAGAATTAGAACAGCTGATTTGGGGCAAGTTAGAATGTTAGGCCTTTCTTCTGAGGTGCTGCAGAATGGACTTGAATCTCCAAAATTTCAGTTAGCAGCTGAGCATGTTAACTCTTTGTGTATCACCCAGGGACTCTGAGCAAAGTATTAAAAAAAAATTGCTGTGGAGTTGATTCTGCCTCATGATGACCTAATGCGTTTCAGGGCAGAACCACATTCCGAAGGATTTTTAGTGGTTGTGGTCTTTTGGGAATAGACTGTCTTGTCTTTCTTCCATGGAGCCTCTGGGTGTGTGAGAATCACCAGTCTTTCAGTGCTCATTCATCTGTGTCCCCCAAGAGACTCATGGGCGAAGAATAGAACTCACTGAAAGCAAGGGCACTTGTAAGGATACATGGAGAGGGTGTTTCTATAGTCAGTCTCCTGTGTTAACAGACAGCAGGCTGACATGCAACACGGAGTGGGGCCCTCTGCGGTCAGCCAGCTGACTGATGGTCTGTTTGTACCTCTGATTATTCATTTTTTGTGATCCAGAAATTACCTAAGTATTTTAATTATGTTCTTTTCATTGTATTTTAATAAGTGAATGGAATATTTCACCCACTCCTTATTCTATGATGGGCCAATAATTATAACACTCAGATCATCTTCTTAAATTGCCAGACACCAAAATTCAATGACACTAGTTTTGGTGTGGTAAAATGAATGTGCTAATTGTATTAGGTAACAAGCATTTTTGAATATATATTTCTCACTGAGCCCCTCAAAAGATGGTACTGAAGTAGGGTACCAAAGAGCCAGAAGACTATCTTAATTTTATGTCTGAGGAAAAAGATTTTCTTTCAATGTAACTGTGTGTTGAATCTAGAAAATGAAAGTGGAGCAGCTTTTTAAGCACTACACAGATGTTATGATCTAACAATACCGTAAGTATTTATGGCAGTATATCTTAAGAGCCATATAATATCCAAGCCCTTCAGTCTAGTAATCTCACTCCTCAAAATTGGAAATAAAACAAAAAATTGTGCTTATGACGATGTTTGCTGAAGAATTATCTAGGAAAGAAAAACTTGGAAATGAACTAAATGTCCATTATTAGTTGAATAGTCGAGTAAACCACATAACTGACGAACTCTTACTTAATTTTTAGCTTTCACCTGAATGCCCGGCATGTGTTGCTAGTTGTTGTTAAATCAGGTCTGAGTCATGGTGAACTTATGTGCATAGTAGACATTTATTAAACAGAACCTGCTGACCTCTGGCTGGAGGAAGGAGAGTGGGTGGAGAGGAGGGGAAAGGAGGCTGTTGGGAGGATGAGACGTGTGGAGCAGAGAGGAATAGTGTGCTGTCACTGGGCAGGGAGAGCAGTGGAAGCTGCATATAGGTGGACATGTAAATTTATACGGGAATGGACATTTTCACTCAGTCATAATAAAAAATAAAAAATAAAAAAGAACATATTGTTAAAAATTATGGAGATAGTATTGTGGAAAAAATTTTTATGACTTGTGACGATGTCAAATTTAAAAGCAAAGTTACATGTGTACGATTATCCATAAGAACTCCATCCAAATCTGTTGCATTGAGCTGAATCTGACTCATAACATCCTTACCGGACAGAGTAGAAGTACCCTAAAGGGTTTGCAAGAAGCAACTCGTGAATTTGAATTGCCAAAGTGCAATTTGAGTTCTTAACTGTTAGAACTTTTAACCGCTGCAGAGCAGTTGAGCTTTTAACGACTGTGCCACCACGGGTTCATATATGATTACAGCTATGAAAAATAAGTATGCTACATAAGCATATAAACTCTAAATGAACTGAAAAATGAAAACAGCTGCAGTAGGGGTATGTGAGTGATTTCATAACAGGCTCGACGGCAGTGGGTTTGTTGTTTTCTACCTGTTGTTCTTGTTAGATGCCGTGAAGCTGGTTCTGACTCATAGCAATCCCATGAACAGCAGAGCAAAACACTGCCTGATCTTGTGCCATGTCCATAATTGTTTTTATTCTTAAGCTCATTGTTGCGGCCACTGTGTCAGTCCATCTCATCAACAGTCTTTCTCTTTTTTGCTGATCCTCCACTTTACCAAGCATGATGTACTTCTCCAGGGACTGATCCTTCCTGACGACATGTCCAAAGTATGTGAGACACAGTCTTGCCATCTTTGCTTCCAAGGAGCTCTATGGTTGTACTTCTTCCAGAACAGGTCTGGTTTTTCTTTTGGCAGTCCATGGCACATTCAACTTTCTCCTCCAGCACCACAATTCAAAGGCAGCAATTCTTTTGTCTTCTTTGTTCACTGTCCAGCTTTTGCATGCATATGATGCAAATGAAAGTTTCAAGGCTTGGATCAGGTACACCTTAGTCTTCAAGGTGACGTCTCTACTTTTCAATATTTGAAAGAGGCCTTTGGCAGCAGATTTTCCCAGTGCAATGTGTCTTTTGATTTCTTGACTGCTGCTTCCATGGGCATTGATTGTGGACCCAATTAAAATGAAATGCTTGACAACCTCAATCTTTTCTCTGTTTATGATGATGTTGCTTACTGGTCTAGTTTTGAGGATTTTTGTTTTCTTGATGCTGAGGTGCTTTTTTTGATGTTTTTTTCTTGATTTATATATATATATATATATATCTTATTATGATTACTGTGTTTGTTATTTGTACCAAAACAAATTAGCTCAAAAAATAACCAAGAAAGTCTGGCATAATTCTTCCTTCTTCAGGGCCCCAATTACCATGGGCAATTTTGACATATCAGGTGATCTCATCAATCAGTTTCTATTAATCAGCCCAGTCCACAGAGTCAGGGAAATTATGACTCAGGTGTCAGGAAGTTGGTTGTTTCTGTGACATTGTATTACGCCAGTAGGAATCTCTGGAGACTCTCACCTTCATGTGCCTTCAGAGAGAGATGTGCGAGAATACCAAAGAATGTGAAACTGTGTTAGGAGCTGTGCTGTGCTTCTGCTTAACTGTTTTGAGTGTCTGAGAGGCAGTGGAATTGGAGAAAGAGAAGAAACTTTGGAGCCTATATCTGCCCAGTGTTTTCAGGAATAAGCAGTAGTATATCTCACTACTCTGGCTTAAATATGTATTTTTACTTTTAACTGTACTTTAGATGAAGGCTTACAGAATGAACTAGTTTCTCATTAAACAGTGCACATACTGTTTTATGACATTGGTTAACAACTTCATAATAGCTCAACACTGTCTTCTCAAACTTGAGTTCCCTATTACCAGCTTTCCTGTCCCCTCTTGACTTCTTGTCCCTACCCCTGGTTTGATGTGCCCCTTTAGTCTCGTTTTATGGGTCTGTTAAATCCTTGGCTGAGGGTGAACCTCAAGAGTGACTTTACTACTGAAGTGCCTAGGGACTATGCTCTCAGGGTGTCCAGTCTCTGTGAGGTCAGAAAGTGTGGTTCTTCTTTTTGACTTAGAGTTTTGTTTGGCCTTTTCCAGGCCCCTATGCTGTGCTTTAGTCGGTGCTGTTCTGGTGGTAGCTGGGTGCCATCTAGTCGTAGTGGATTCAGTCTGCTGAAGGCTCTTGTGGATGTGGTCCATTAGTCCTCTGGACTAATCCTTCCTTTGTATCTTTAGTTGCCTTCATTATTCCTTGCTCCTGAAGGAGTAAGACCAGTTGAGTATCTTAGATGACTACTCACAGACTTTTAAGATCCCGTTACACTCATTCTTTCTATTGTCAGACCCCATTACACTATTCTTTCTATTGTCAGATAAGACCTTAGAATGGGGAAGACAGACAGCAACTAAATACTTCCTGGAGAAAAAAATGTACAGTAGAAAAATGATGGGATCTGGAGACAGAGGGACTTCATGTTAAATATGAGCTGCAACAATGTTATTTGTGATATCTGGTCCATGTTGCTTAAAGAAAACAGTCAATAACTATTTATTAGATGAATTAATGAATGAACTTAGTTTCACTGAGTCTCAACTTTCTCATCTATCAACAGGAAAAATAGTAGTGCTTACCCTATAGAATCATTGGGAAAATGAAATCAGATCATAAAGAAGGCACCTAGTGCATGATAGGTATTTGATAAATGATTTTTTCTTTCTTCACTTTAGTTGTGTTCTCCTATACCCCAAACCAAATCAAGCCTGTTGTTGAGTTGATTCCAACTCATACTGACCCTATAGGACAGAGTAGAAATGCTTCAAAAGGTTTTTAAGGCACAGTTGGTAGATTCAGTCCACCAGTCTTTTGATTAGCAGCATTGCTCTTCACTACAGCACCTGTGTTATCTTATAGTAAAGGGTAAACATGAATTTTGAGGCAAAAGATAAAGAAACGAAAAGGGGGAAGCTGAGCGTGGCTATTTCAGTGCACCTCAGCTGTATTACTAATGATCCCTCAACATTGCTATGAGCCTCAAAGTACATAATCTCTCATGATGTTCAGTTCCTGTGGATGCTGTTGGCTTACTCTGCTAAATTCAGCACAGAAAATTCAACCAGAGTCTCTTCTCCAACGAAGCAATTAATTGTGGCCACCCTTCCAAGTATTGCCACAGTAGTTGTTGTGGTGATGAAATGAAAACGCAATTTGAGTAATTCGTAACACCTTAGTCTTCCCAGAAAAACAAAAGACAAATTTTAGGACAAGTAAATCATTTTGGTGATGTCTCAGTGCAACCTGTTACTTACTTGAATGATTCAGAAAAAGAGCTCTAATGAACAGAAGATTAGAGTGTTTGCACTTGCAACCAAATGTAACAATTACATTCCTCATGTGTTAATTAACATTTTCTCCAAATGTAAAAGAAAAACATTACATTTCAGAAGACAGGTAAGAATCTAATTGTAATGTAGACTCATCTGGCATTTGAAAAAATTTTGGGGAAGATGAATTAAGCAACTGCATCACACACACACACACAAAATAGAGAGAGAGAAAGAGAGAGAGAGAATGATAATTTGGTAGGTCACAGACAAGGTCGTTTCTGGTAAATAACAAAATGGATATAGAAAGAATGGTCATTTCATAGGTATTCTAATATATCACATATTATCTTCAGGATTTGAAGAGTTAAACACAAAACTTTGAAGTGCTGTCAACAAACTTGGAAAACAACATTCATGCCAGAGCATTTGTATTAAAATGTGCAAAAGGAAAACCAAACTATTCTCTGGGAAAAAGATAAATACAACCCCAAAGGAAAAGTATTAGGCTTGTCTTATATCTCTCCATTAGCACCTGTTTCTCCAAGATGCCAAAATGCATCCATTCATCTTTTTAAATGCCCTGCCTCTTCTGAATCCGTTTCTTTTCATCCTTACTAGCAGCAGCCTTCATCAATCTATCTGTGGTGGACAGGCTGTAAGATGGACTTTAATTTTCACCACCACCTGAAATTCATGCCCTTGTGTGATTTCCTCTCCAAGAGTGTGAACAGGAGCTGTGACTTCTTTATAACCCAAAAGAGGATGGTGTCTCACTTCCACATAACATCGTGTCTTCTGTCTTCTCTATTGACTGCCTCCCTTGCTTATACTGGTGAAGCAGTCTTCTGTGTTGTGAGCTTAGTTATGGAGATGCCTTGTGTCAAGTGACTGGGGAACAGCAACCAGTAAGAAACTGAGATTCTCAGCCTACAAGGGACTAAATCTTGCCAACAAGCATATGAACTTAGAAGTGTATCCTTCCCCGTTGTAGCCTGAAATGAGATCTCATTCCTGCTTGACATCTTAATTGCAGTCTTGTGAGAGACCGGTTTTGTGAACCAGAAGACCCAGCTAAGTCATGCCTGGATTCCTGGCCCATAATACCCATAAAATAATAAACATGTGTTCTATTAAGCCACCACATTTTGAGGACGGTCTGTTATGCAGCAGTGGATAATATACTCACACCAGTCCAACTGTGTTACTGTCATCTGCTGTTATCCTTGTAGGTTTATAGATATCAGCTATTCTTGGTGGCACTGTACTTCAGGATAGATCTTAAAATATTCTTTTTGACAGCAAATGCAATTCCATTCCTCTCAAGGTGATATTCCTGGCAGAGTAGATCATATGACAGCCTATACCAGCCCATTTCAATTCACTGACATCTAGGTTATCCATCTTTATATATCCCATTTCACTTTCGACAACTTCCAATTTTCCTAGATTCACACTTCTTATATTCCACGTTCTGACTATATGTAGTTATTTGCAGCCATTTCTCCTCATTTTGAGTTATGACACATCAGTGAATGAAGGGCCTGAAAGCTTTCCTTGATGCAGTTCATTCAAGTTGGCTCTAGTTTGAGAAGGCAGCTCTTTCTCGGTCGTGTTCTGAGTGCCTTCAAACCCGAGAAGCTCATCATCCAGCACTGTATCAGACAACATTCCCCTGCTCTTCATAAGCTCTGCACTGGCTAATTCTTTTCAGAAATAGACCATCAGGTCCTTCTTTCTAGTCTGTCTTAGTCTGGAAGCTCTGCTGAAACTTGTCTGCCATGGGTGACCTGCTACTGTTTGAATACTGGTGGCGTAGTTTCCAACATCAAAGCAGCACACAAGCTCCTAGGAGGGCAAATTGACAGACTTTTTTTTTTTTAAAATAGCATCAGTAAAAAAATAACAATAAAATCAATTATGACATATTAGATATCAGATTTGCTCTAGTAATGAAATCACATAAGGAGGAGAAATGTTACTAAGAATCATCCCCGACTGAGTTTAAAATCATCCACACTCTACATAAGGCCTCTACATAGAGCCTTGCATTGGGATGCGATAGAAATCATTACTGCTTTCACTCAAGTTGGTGCTGGTCTCCTGACAATTTCCACTTAGGGATGCATAGTTATTATTTATATGGATGGAGAGATCTAGGAGTTTTTGTACCATAATGAGCTTCATCGGCCAGAGACAAAAATTCACATTCTGTAATTCCTGAGGATTATTTATGCTAACTATATACTTGGGAATTGAAAAGATCACTACAGTTGTATCTTGGCATCCCACTTGATAAAATGTAGGGTAAATTAGTGTTACAGTTCATTTTGACCTCCATAAACTCCTCCTTTGACTAACAGATCAGAGTGACATTCTAAATCCTGTGGAAATGGTGCATATTCAGAATCTAAAAATCTGCTAAAGGTATAGATATTCCTCTGTCCCTAATATAGTTAATGTATGAAATGGTTGCAGGTCTACTTGGAGAAAGCAAGATAGAAGATTCAGAGTATATACTTGTGATACAATTATAAGGTCTTTTCTTAGTATCATTTTTATTTCCAAAAGCTATGGGTCTGCGAGTGTCTGCATGGTGCAAAAGCATATCATACTTGTCTGGATCACAGTTCTATTCTGACATTCACGAGGCGTACAGGAGTAAGAATCGACCAACAGAAACTGGCTATGGTCTGTGCACTGAGGTTAGGTCAGAGAAATGGAAAAGGAACTTTTATAGAGTATCCAATCGGATTTCTGTTCACTGTCTGTCTCAGTTATCTAGTGCTGCTGTAACAGAAATACTGCACATAGATGGTGCTAACAAACAGAAATCGATCTCTAACAGTTTTAGAAGGTTAGAAGTCTGACATCAGGGTGCCAGCTCTAGGAGTGGGCTTTCTCTGTCTTTTTGCTGCAGGGGAAAGTCCTTGTCATCAATCTTTCCTTGGTTGAGGAGCTTCTTAGGAAACTCTGGAGGCATAAGTGGTTAAATGCTGTGGTTGCTAACCAAAAGGTTGGCAGTTTTAATCCACTAGGCACTCCCTCGAAAGTCTATTTGGGAGGTTCTTCTACGGCCTACGGGATCACTATGAATTGGAATCAATTCAATGACAATGGGTTTGATTTTTGTCTTATTTTTTCAGTTTTAGAAGGCTCTCAGGACAGGGACCCCAGATTCAAAGGACACATTTTGCTCCTGGCTCTTCTATCTTGTAGGCAATGAAGTCCCTCTTCTCTCAATTTGTTTCTCTCCTTTACATCTCGAAAGAGATTGGTTTAAGGTAATCCTGCAGAATGTGTCCTGCCTGATTAAAATTACTACCTCTACTCCTGCCTTGGAAATCCTGAGGGCATAGTAGTTAAGTGCTACGGCTGCCAACCAAAAGGTTGGCAGTTCAAATCTTCCAGGTGCTCCTTGGAAACTCTGTGGGGCAGTTCTACTCTGTCTATAGGGTTGCTGAGTTGGAATTGACTCAAGGGCAGTGGGTTTGGCTTTGGATTATTTTGGAATCCTGTTTCTTTAGCATCATAAAGTTAAGATTCATGACACCTTAGAAATTTCATCAGATCACAAAATACTGGGAATCATGACCTAGCCAAGTTGACACACATTTTTAGGAGGTACAATTCAGTCCTTAACACTATCCTTAGTTTTTGTTAGGTTTCTGCCCTTGTCTATAATAAATCAAGTGGAACTAACTGGGCTTCTCATCTGTTTTAGACTTAGGGATCCCATAATGAGCAAATAAAATCTCTTTGAGATCCTTGTAAGCTACAGCATTCTGATTATGATACAAGATATGTGTTGTATAGCATATATATAACCACAATTCTTGTGATTGCCTGGTATTATTTGATTTCTGTCACCACAGAATTCTGTCATCCACACTGAAACCAAAGAGTTCATTTTCTCTTTAGTGTCTCCCATCAATATTCCTAAAGCCTGGTGTGTAACAGTCAAGTCCTACGTCTGCTAACTGTGAAGTCCACAGTTTGAATCTACCAGGCACTCCTTGGAAGCTCTATGGAGCATCCTATAGGGTTGCCATGAGTCACAATCAATCTGATGGCAGTGTGTTTGAGGTTGAGTATCAACAGTCCAGCCATTTAAAAAGGAGTATTGTCCCCTTGCTGTTGTGTTTCTCCGGTTGAAATGACTCATTTCTGGGCCTTATTGAAGGGCTTAACTGAGGAATGGATGGTCTGATCATACTGGACAAAGTCACTCCAGAACTTCTAGTTTTCATGTTGTGGAATTTCCTTCTTTACCGTTAGTCCTAAGAACTACGGACACTGTACATTAATATTATATGGACATTATATTGGTCAGACTTTCACTGACCAGCTAAGAAAATAATTAAACCTACCTACTCTTCACTGTTTGTGCTAGCACACTTCATATGGAATCTCTGGAACAAAATACAGGCTGGTCCATCCTTGAGCAATGCCTTCAGAATACATTTCCACACATATCCTCAAGATTCTAGCAGATGTAAGTTAGGAAAGCACCGTCAGTATTTGGTGATTTTGCACCTGACTCCCCAAACATGCTAGAATATGGCTGTTGTTTTCAGTTTGAAGACCAAGAGGGTAGGATGGTGATATGTCAGATGAATTGTCTCCCTTGGGAAGGTAATTCCTTTAGGTGAGAAGAGATCCTACCTCCAAATAAGTAGGGAAAGTCTAATCAGCAATGAGGAGGCTCAGTGAAGTGAGGGTTCAGGGCACTACAAGGCCTTCTAAACTTCCTAGATGATCTATATATGAATTCGGTCAACATATTTTCTGTACTATCTAGCATCAAGAGATAAAATGCTCTTTGAGCTTGGGGCCAGACTTTCAGTTAGTATCTTTATATGAGAATTTGGGGAATTGTTATTTTCTTTCTATAACTATCCAGTAAGGTGACAAATGGACATCTTACCCTGCAGTCTTCAAATTCTTCATTGCTTTCCCTGTTATATGGAAATGATAACTTGATTTCAGAAAGACTTGTCCTCAGAAGACATTCATTCTAGCTAAACAGAGGTGCTATTTAATGGGTTGATTTGTCATTACATTCTTGGGCTCTTGATTCTCGTTCTGATGGTTCTCCTTGAGTTTGGTCTCATACAGTTAAATTATCCAGTCTCAGGTTTTCTTTTGTCGTTTCTCTGAGGTTGTTTTGTTACTCACTTGTTGGTACCAGTATCAGCATCAGTCAGCATTCTTGATTGTAAGCAATAGAAATTGAGCTAGATAATATAAACAAAAATGAGTTTTAGTGGAAAGACATAAGACAACTAACAGAAGCAATCAAAAGAATGGAGAACGAGTCTCAACTCACGGACTTGAGCTGAAAGAGATTACTTCATACCCTGAAATTATCTATAATGCTGTCAATACCACTGCCCAAACTGTATATTCCCTGCCACCATGCCTGAATTCTAAGCACTGCTACAGGACATTCTGTGCAACCCGTGTGACAAATATCATGACTAACACTATCTGCATGCCACTTCCTTAAGGTTCAAAGTCCAGAAAGGGTGCTCTAAATACGTAGTCTTTCATCAGTAGTAAGTACGACAGCAGTGGACACTTGCATGAAGGCTTAAATATTGAAAAATGTTGTCAAAAAAAGGATTCTCTGTTGCTGCACAGACACCCCTCACTATTCCTCCTACTTCCTACTAAATAGAAAAGTCTGCATCACAAGATATTCACAGGCTCCTGCATGTCAGTTAGACAGGGCTTCTGTCCAAAACAAGATCTTTGACCAGTGCTCCCCAGATAATACTAAAAGTAGTGGGAATAGTAGAAAAACAATTCATCATATGGCAGAGGGTAAGGGTAAGCAGAAAGTTGACTCTTGTTTTGTACAATATATATTGTAAACTTCTTGTGGACATGGCACTTGGCTTGGCTTGTGGACAGAAGCTGACTTATACTGCCATCCTCATTACTTAGTGCTCAGAACAGGTAGGCACTCAGTATTTACTTATTAAGTAGATCTATGAATGACTGAATTACTGAATGAATGCTAGGCATACATAAGGCTGTTGTCTTTTAAAAATTAGGATTGGGATTTGTATCCTACCCAGATTCCTTAAACAACTGTAGCAAAACCCCACTTTTCAGATTACTTGCATTGCACTCATCTGAGGTACAGGTTAAATAGTAGACTGGGACTCACCCCAGACCTAAACTGAGTCAGACTAATGTGAATGAGACTCAGAGATCTGTACTTTAAATGAACATCCCAGATGATTCCAGTGCACAGTAAATTTGAAAGCTAATGATCCTGGTGCCTTGAGGTTATTACTAGGGACTGGAGTTTAAAGGCTAGTTTGCAAAAATTAGTGAGGGTGCTGGGAATAAAACTCCAAGCTTCATTTATAAAGCTTGTGTATTTCTCTTAATGACCAGTAAGTGAAGGTGAGTTTTTCCCATTATATACTTAGTGCAATATGGAGGAAAATTCTTTGATGAGAAAGAAAGAAAAAGTCCAGTTTTATCTTTCTAATTGAGATATTACTCTCTTTTCTCTTGCTTGCTCTTTGTAGTCTGAAGCAAAGGAACACAGAAAGCAAGGCAAGGTATAAATAAAGCTACTTGAGCCACCTTTCAGCTAACCATGTTAATAAGCTTATGCCATTTTGGGGCAGGGAGAGAGTGGGGAACCTACAATAAAAACATTACAGACATGCTCTCTGGCATGTCCAAATCCACAAGAGCAGTCACTGTTATACCAGTGACCTTCAGAATCATACGTAGGCACTAAACATGCAAACACAACGCTTACCTCCACCTCCAGAAATGCAAATCTTGTCAGGAGTGTTTTAAGTATGTTCTTTGTTTCTTCACAGAAATAGAGTCAATATCATATTTACATTACATTTCTCTATCAGTTCCTGAACTCTTTGGAAAATGTCACGTCATTTGAGTTTCATATCTCTGTGTGGTCAAGAAGGCATGCTGACGTTACAGAGTTAGAAAATAAGGATAATGTCAAGAGATTTGTTGGATGTCCCACAACTAAAAGAGGTGGCAACACAGTGTTTGACTCAAATACACACACACACAAACACACACACACACACACACACACACAGACACACACAGAGAGAGAAATTTGGACAAACACTAAAAGAAAGTGAAATTTACTACTACTACCATCAGATGGTAGTATAGTGGTTAAGTGCTACAGCTGTTAACCTGAAGGTTGGTGGTTCAAATCTGCCAGGCACTCCTCAGAAACTCTGTGGGACAGTTTTACTCTAGGATCACTATGAGTTGTCAATGACTCAAGAGCAGTGGGTTTGGCTTTTGGACCATCAACTTGAGAAACCCTGTTGGCATAGTGGTTATGCGCTAAAGCTGCTAACCAAAAGGTTGACAGTTCGAATCCACCAGTTGCTCCTTGGAAACCTGATGGGGCAGTTCTACCCTGTCCTATAGAGTGGCTGTGAGTCAAAATTGACTGAATGGCAGAGGCTTTGGTTTTGGTTTTACAATTAACTCTAAACCTTATAACGTATAATGAGGAAAAGAAATTGCCCTCCTCAAACTGTCAGATTTAAAACCAAAGATAACTGTGGTTGTTTTAGTCAGGTAGGGCTGCTCTAACAGAAATACCACAGAGTGGATGGCTTTGACAAAGAAAGATTTATTCTTACACAGTCCGGTAGGTTGCAAGTCCATATTCAGGGTGTTCGCTCCAGGGGAAGGCTTTCCCCTTGTCGGCTCTGGAGGAAAGTCCGGTATTGCTTCAGTCTTTGTCCAGGGAGCGTCCTGACACAAAAACCTCTGGTCTGAAGGATGCGCTCTGCTCCCGGTGCTGCTTGCTTGATGGTACTGAGGTTCTCAAATTGTCCTTTGTTTCTTTTTCCTTTTATTCCTTGTGAGCTAAAAGCATTAAGGGTGGGGCAAGCCATACTCCAGGGAAACTCCCCCTACAGCAGGAATTTACAGCCCCACCCTAATCCTTTAACATACAGGTTAGCAAAACCACACAATGGAGGACAGTCCCAAGATACAGGGAACCATATCCCAGCCACGTGGCTGCACACATTTTTGTGGGGACACAATTCCAACCATGACAGTGGTTAAGAGTTTGGTCAGTGTGTTTCCAGATATTTCCCTAGGCTCATACAGACATATCTATTGACATATATGTATCAACACACAAACATACATTTTCTCATTCACACACACACAAACACGTACATACATTTTTTTGACAAATGGGATTAAGTTCCTTTTATCTATTATGTCTCACTGTACTCTGAAACTTCTAGGAAAAAGGACTTTTGGTTGCTTAGCTTTGTTCTTTTGATATTCCTGTCACTCAGTAGCTTTGGGATCTTGGTCATCTCCAGACAGCCCTTTGTAGGTGTCTAGGTTGCTGCAGATCATTGATGTTTGTACTGCTGCCACAATGTCACCAGTTTTCAAACAGCAGTATTTGGCTTCCTTCTCCTTTTGACCTTTTGCTGTAGTTCACTTGGCCCCAAATCTCCCTCTTGTTGCTTCCAGTGGTACAGCTGTCTTTGAATGATGCTGTGTCTTTCCCAAACTAACTACATCCTGATCTACACTTCCTCAGTTTCCCAGAATGCCTGCTGCTTCCCATAATAGTCTGCCTCCAGAAGGTGTGAAGCCAACCTGGCTAGCCAGGCAGCCTTCAGTGAGGGACCTGGGATGCTGTCCTCGTCTCCAGCCAATAGTCCACTATGCTTTGCTCTATTTCTTCCTAGGCTTAATCAAGAGCCTTGTTGTAGAAGGTGGAAGGCTTCTCTGTAATTTAGTCAGCCAGTACTCAAAAAGGCTCAGGATTCCAGCCATATAAACAAAATCCAAATGCCTTTGGCCATGATTAAATCTTTGGTTAGTCAGTCAGCTATACAGGCATCAAAGTACTGAGGACTTGGCTCCTAATGTTGTGTGGTGTAAAGTGTGTGTGTGTGTGTGTAAGAGAAAAAGAATGATCTAGTACAGTTAGAAAAATATTTATTGAGTCATGAACACTTTGTATTTAGAGGTAGAATTAATATTTATGATGAATTCTGAGAAAAATACAATAACTTTAAAGCTCTAAAATTCATCTATTTTCTGTTTTTATTGAATTATTCTATTACTTAGAAGACAGAAACCAAGTATTTAGAACTGTAGGGAATACTTGTGAAAGTGATGTACCTTTATACCATGGAATTCCACACTGCTAAAGTTTGCTGCCTTCGAAATTAAGAGAAAATAGCATAATATTGATTTTTTTTTCAGAAAAGGCTTTCCAGAATTTTCTGAGAGTTTTATAGTTACTAGAGATTTCAACTTCCAAAAAGAGATAATAAAATTTGGATTTACATCTCAGTTCTGTTATAATTGTCTAGACTTGGCCAATTTCTCTCTGACCTTCAGTTTCATTACCCCAAATCTGAGTTTCAGTCTGTCCAAGAAAGCTATTGATTCCCAGTCCTTTTACCATGTTATAACTACAGTGCTTCTATCTTTATCTAGAGATCTCCCAATTTTGACTCCTTTAAAGGGATGTAAATTTATGTGGTAGAAGTGTAAAATCAGACAGTGGGATTTAGCAAGTAATATATGTGCTCATCAATCCATTCTGTGATTACAGTTGCAGCCTATGCCTGGATTGTATCCTGCAGTTCATTGCAAATGAGAAAAATCACATATGGTTAAAATTACCCTTGAAACTGCCTTAGGAAGTCATCGCATCAGAGCCTGACACGTTGCCTCTCAGTGAGTCCAGCACGACCAGTTTTCCTCGAAGCTGTGCAACAGATTGGGTCCCAGATGAAGTCACCGAGTTTTGTTTAAAGGCAGTGTTTCATAAAATGTTTCATAAAAATGCATGTACTTTAATACTAGAATCATACTCAGCAGGGCCAGTTGGTCAGTAATAACAGGTACCTAAGAAGTAAGACCCCAAACAGCCTCACACACTCTGGGTTTTACTATCATCGAGCATAGTGAAGAGCTCAGTGGACTGAAATAATTAAATGGATTTTTTTGTTTTTACTTCCCACCCTCCCAAGACAGGTATATGTAGTTTAATACAGCTAAGAAATGCGCTTAGCTTAGACCTCATCATCACCTGAGTGTTGCAATAGCTGCTGTCTTAGTCATCTAGTGTTGCTGTAACAGAAATATGACAAATGAATAGCTTTAATAAAGAGAAATTTATCTTCTCACAATCTAGCAGGCTAGAAGCCCAAACTCAGGCATCAGCTTCAGGAGAAAGCTTTCTCTCTATCAGCTCTGGAGGAAGGTCCTTGTCATTATTCTTCCATTGGGCTAGAAGCTTCTGTACATGAGAACCTTGGGTCCAAAGGCCGAGCTCTTCTCCTGGCACTGCTTTCTTGGTGGTGTGTGGTGCCCTACTCTCTGCTTAGTTACTTTTTCTTCTATCTCTGTAAGACAAAAGGTGGTGCACACCACATCCCTAGGAAACTCCCTTTACATTAGTTCAGGGATGTACAAAGAGTGTTATGTCCCACCCTAATTCTCTTTAACCATGGGAAGAGATTATTACTTATAACACATAGAAACATCACAAAATGGAGGCCAGTCACACAATATTGGGAATTATGGCTTAACCAAGTTGACACACATTTTAGGGGTACATAACTTAATGTATGACAGCTGTTTTACCTCTATTCTTTGTATTTCTCATCTCACACCTTTAACTGTTTGTTTTTCTGCCACCATAGTGATTTTTCTAAAATGAAAATCTATTCTGTGTGAAACTTTTGGAATGTCTTTCATGTTGACTGCAATGTTTCCCCAAGTGTGCTTTGTGGAATTATGATTAAAGAAAATACTTTATAACAGACAAATGATTTCATGAGCTATTTTGAAAGAAAAAGCTACAAAAACATGCATGATCTATTTCCTTACAGAAAATTCAGAATTGGTATTAACGTGTTAAACATTCTCAGTAGTTCAAATGTTCTATCCTTTTATTTGACTATACTATTTTATTTAGCCAAGCCAGCCAAGTGCTGTCGAGTCGGATCCGACTCATGGCGACCCTAGGGGCCAGGATAGAACTGACTATTTTATTTAATAATATTCTCCTTGAAAACTCTAGGGGTCAGTTCTATCCTGGCCCCTAGGGTCTCCATGAGTTGGATCCGACTCAACGGCACTTGGCTTGGCTGGCTACACAGAAAAAAGAAAATATGATGGAAGTGTTAACTTACAGAGAAAATTTAAGTTCCTTAGCATGGCTTTGTAACTGCAATCATGGACCTGTACTGCTTGTCTGCAAAGCCAAAGCTGAGACAGGAGATGAAGTGATTAAATGAGGACATTTATTGAATGCCGACACACAAGAGGCAAGGGGGAATCAGTTCTTCGAAAGGTTGCCTGCCTGTATAGACTAAGCCTGGAAGTTATATAGGTTGATTAAGTGGGCAGACACTGGTTAATATTTTTCCCAGTCCACACAAGTAATTCTTTCAGTGTTTCAACAATATTTTTTATAGGGGTTTCCATGGCTTCAACAAGTTGGGGCTTGGTAATCATCCTACTACTGGTGATTTGGTTCAGTAGTCTTACAGAATAACTGAAAAGGTATAAACAGAACAATTAATCACTGTTTCTAAGAGGAAAGAACAGCCGTGTGACTTGTAACCAATACAAGGTAAATTCTAATGGATGGGGGAAATCAAGCTCTCAGGACTCAATGTTTATAACATGGTTGTCTTAACTATTGTGTGACTGTTTGTAGTAAGATGGAATTGGGCTGCCTAAGGCCTCTCTTTTAACTTTATAAGACCTTCTATGAGCTAACCCTAGTTTAACTTTAGTATTGTCTGTAGACTCAGGAATGGAGCCCCTGCTCTAGGCATGGACTTTAAGAGGTTCACTTTGGTTTGGTGTGTTTTCCTTGAAATTTCTAAGGTTCCAGGGAACAGGTAGGTGGCAGTACCCTGGGTGGGGTACTCAGAGGCCAGATAAGAACTTCTGTAGATCCCAGTCTCCATTTTCCCCTTCACAATGTTCTCTCATCTTCTATTTCATCTTTGGGCTCGAACAGAAGTCCCAAAGAGCTGAAAGATCTATACACGTGGGGTTGTCCTATGGCTTGTGACTGGCCCTGGTTCCAGAATCTCTTCCATTGACTGCAAAAGACTTCTATAGTGTGAGTCCATGAAAATGGGTCATAAGAAGAGTGCTTTCTACCTAGCGCTGCAGTAACAGATATACCATGAGTGGATGACTTTACAAACAGAAATCTATTCTCTCACAGTCTAGAAGGTTAGAAGGCCAAACTTAGGATTCTAGCTCCAGGAGAAGGCTTTCTCTGCCTGGTATCTCTGAAGAAAGGTCCTTATAATCCATCTCCCCCTGAATCCATCTCTCCCTGTTCTAGGAACTTGTCAGCACAAGAACCCTGAGTTTAGAGGACACACTCTTCTCCTGGCACCACTTTCTTGCAGGTAAAAAGTCCTGTTATCTTTTTGCTTGCTCCTTTTTCTATATCTCAAAAGAGATTCACTCGAGTTACAGTCTAATCTTATAGATTGAGTCCTGTCTCATTCACACAACTGCCTCTAATCCTGCTTCATTAATGTCATAGGGGCAGGATTTACAACACATAGATAATCAATCAGGTCACCAAATGATGGACAATCACACAATACTGGGAATTATGGCCTAGCTAAGTTGACACACACTTTTGGGGGGGGGGAGGTACATAATTCAATCCATAATAGGTGCTGACATATTAACTTGGGTTGATTGCCCTCATGTTGGACACAAGAAAGTTCAGGGCTATAGAGTACTTGCTGATAGTCCACTGCTAACTGTTGGATTTCAGCTGCATCTGTGAACTCCTGTGTCAGATTTCAAGAAGCCCTGGTGGTGCAACAGTTAAGTGCTTGGTTGCTAATCAAAATATTAGTGGTTCAAACTCACCTGCTGTTGTTCTTCAGGAAAAAGATATAAAAGTCTGCTTCCATAAAGATTCAGTCTTAGAAACACTCAGTTCTACTCTGTCCTATAGAGTCTCTATGGGTTAGAATCAATTTAATGGCACTGGGTCAATTGTTGATTGTCACTATCAGTGTTTTGACTGCAGTGCCACCCCTGACCTACAGCGTCTAAGAGTGGAAAGAGTGGCAGCTGTTCTCATTGCTAACACCACACTCCATGCCACACATCAGGTAGTCCTTTGCAGGTGGCTGCACTTGACCTTATCTGAGGACTTTTAGAAATCATTGAAAATGGGTCCTTCTGACAAGGTTGTGTGTCAGCTTGGCTGGGCCATGATTCTCAGTGGTTTGGCAGTCATATGATGCTATGATCACCTCTATGACAGGTTTGGCAGTCATATGATGGGATCACTTCCATGACGGGATCTGCTGTAAGTAACCAATCAGTTGATGGGAAGCTTCCTTGGGTATGTGGGTTGTATTGAATATAAGTGGAAATTCTGGCTGGAACTGTGGGCTTTTGCACATTCCGGATACCGCAGCTGGATCTTGTTCATCTAATCTCCAGTTCTTGAGACTCGAGGCAGCAGCTTTCCTGTGGTCTTGCCTGCTAATCTTTGGATTCATCAATTTTCACAGCTGTGAGTAAAAGCTGTCCTTTCTGATCTGCCAATCTTAGGCTCACCAGCCACTGTGTCTACATGAATCAGGAGAAGCCTCTATCCTGACCGATGGACTTGGAAATTTCCACCCTCTAAAACTGCATGGGCCATTTACTTCATATAAATACACAAACACATATACACACACACAAATATATATGTGTATATATACTTATATGCTTGACTGATATTGCTCCTGTAGAGAATCCAGCCTAAGTCACCTCCCTTGCTTTCCATGCATGTGATGATGATGTACTCTCCTGGATCAGTTTTGAGTGGGACAAAGAATAGGCATCACTTAAATGAATGGTTAATCTTCTCACCCTGCCCATGGCTGCTCACCATTTTTTATTGTTTGTGGTGGTGGTGTGCAAAAGACAGAAATTCAATCTTCATTGAAAAATCTTTTTTTTTTTTTTTTTAATGTAGTACTAATGACATGGAGAGTGAAAAAGAAGATAGGAAGATCTCTTGTTCTATAACATGAATGATAAATTTAATATGACCAGAAAACAAGTTGTCATTCACATTTTTCTGTATGCTCTCAGTAAGACTTGCACTTGTGGTCATTATCAAGGAAGTACAATGACAATTTTTTTGAGTCACTAGCAGCCATGTCCAGGTGGCAGGAGGGGAGATGAAGAATCTTAAGAAGAGATGTAACCAGCATTAAGTAGATGATATTAGGATACTGTGGAGGCAAAAAGATCTTTATTGTTTCAACACACATAGACTCTGAAGAGCTGTAGCACTGTTGGGTAATAACAGCAGTGCCTCTGTTTAGAAGCAGTGGGATATGTGGAGTAGTCAGGGTCTGTGCCAGGTACACTGATTTATCAATGAAGACACAGGACAACTGGTAGAAATGAGATACTTACATGTTTGCTTATTGTGCCTTCAGTGCATGTGAAAATTCTTCACATTATCCAGGTATCATCTCTTCCTGATCATGTAGAAGAATCATCTCTTCATATTCTGTACATTCACAGGTTTACTTGCTGGCTGCAACTTCTCCACTCAACCAGGGCTTGAGCAAGTTTAGTGACTTTGATCAGCCAGTTGACCTCTTGGGATCTTCATTCCTAAGCTGCTCCTATGCTGCACAAGGTTTATTGTCAGTCTCTCCTGCTGTGACTCATACGATGTACTTCCCAGACTAACTCAGCCAGCCAAGTGCTCGGACAGATTAATTTTCTTTTTCTCTTGATATTCCTTTAAAAAAATTCAATTTCTATTTTTTAGAGTTCATTTGACATATAAAGTCAAAAAATAAAAAATAAGAAAATAGTGAGAGAAGGGATAAAATAAGGAGAGATGAGCAAAGAAAAAAGATGATATTGAATAACGGATAGGAAAGAGGGAGTGACACGTTTGAAGAAAAGAGAATTTTTTTTTAAAAAGAAAAAAAAAGTAGTATATGGCTTCATTCCACTAGAAAATCACAATCCATTAAGGAAAATTAAAAAAAAATACATAAGCATTTGACATACATTTCAAAAAGTTAGATATCACATGTAACTAGTAAATACCATTTTCCTCCATGCAACTGCACACACATAAATACACTCACATGAAGATGTACTATCTAAGAAGGACTGAAACATAAAGATGAAACTTCATCCTCTCCATACTAAATGTAAGTAAAACATTGTAATTTGAGGTCATTTGCTGAGATAGTAATTGCTTTTTTAAGTGTATAGATGGGCTTAATATCCATCTATATTTAGAACACATAACTATATCCGACTCGACGGCACTTGGTGGAACTATATAGAATATCACGGTTGGTAAAGTAGAGGAACAAGAGGGAAACCCTCAATGAAAGGACTGATACAGTATCAAAAACGATTGACTCAAGCTTACCGATGATCATGAAGAGGGTGAGGAGTCAGGTACTTTTTGTGCTGTTTTACATTAACCAACCACGAAGAGTCGGAGCTGACTTGACAGTATCTATCAACAGCAACGTATTTTCTATGGATAAAATACAATAGATTTTAGACTTTATAGAAACACAAACTATGTTCAGAGCTGCATTCAAGGTATAAACCAGCCATAACTTACTGCCTTTGAACTGATTCCAGTCCATAGGGACACTGCAGGACAGAGCAGAACTGTACTATAGGGTTTCCAAGGCTGTAATCTTGACAGAATCAAAATGCCACGTCTTTCTTCCATGAAGCTGTCAGTTTGAAATACTGATCTTTTGGTTAGCATCGAATGCTTAACCCTTGCACCCCCCTGGCACCTTAAATCAACATAGAAGGTAAATTTAAAGGTGTGATCTTTATCATAGGGAGCCTTAGTGGTGCAGTGGATAAAGCGCTAGGCCACTAACCCAAATGACGGCAGCTTAACCTCATCCCTCTCAAACCCCCAAATTGAGAAAGACATGTTAGTCTGTTTCCATAGAGATTTACAGCCTTGGAAACCCTTGGGGGTGTTCTACTCTGTCCTGTTTCATCTCTGTGAATTGAAATTGGCTCAGTGGCAGTGGGTTTGGGTTTGGGGGTATCTTTATTGTAATTTTCAAATGATGTTAATAGATATAACTATCCTAATTTGCCACACATGTATCTCTAATCTGCCCACCCCCAGAAATTATCTACCACATCCTTGCCCATGTGGTTTTTCTCTCCCAAATTCTCTCAAACTTTTCCCCTTTTGGTCCCCATCAGACCTCCCTGAACTCTCTACCACTGGTGGCCTGAGTTTATCATGTGAGAATGGCAGGAGGACACAGTTCCACCTTCCCTGATCCTTGCCTACTGCTCCCAGGGTACGCATACGGAGACTTTGAGACATATAGTTCTTCTGATGCACCGTCAGGATCCTTCTTACAATCTTTGTACGCAGGAGAATTTCCTACAGGGTAAGGATGGTGATTCAAGTTTCCAATTTTCTTCTATCAAAGGTTTGTGACCCTGATAAAGTGAGGAATATGATAGGCTCCTAGCTGTTTCTCACTGCTAGAACTGATGCTAAAGACAGTTTTACAACTGTGGACCGTTGTGGACGTGGCTGTTTATCTTGTTCTATCATACAATGAAACCTGAAATACAGGTAAAGGGAATCCAGCAACACAACCGCACTGGAAGTGAGTTGGAAAATGTAGCCTCCAACCAAAACTCAGAGTAGCTTCTGGAATTCTGTCCCCTGACTGGGATAACAAGGAACTAAAATATACTTCCTGAGATGATCTGACCTTGAGAGATCTGACTTCCTACAGTCTTTGGCTGCCTGAGCCTGCTTGGCAGTCACTTAGCTGAGCCGTGTCCAAAATTCTGCCTCATTCTAAAAGCACTGACATAAAATTTGCTTTTTCCATCCCTTGGCCCTGATTAACTTCACTTACAGGAAGTATTCTGGAGTCTTGCATTACTGTTCCAGGATTTTGGTTTGTTTACTGGTTTATAGCCTCAACGGAGAACTTAGTGTGAGAGTTCTCCTGTCCTGAACACGTAGGTGCGGTAATTTTCTCCTGTCTGCTGACACCTGGTTATAAGTTAATCTCGTGAATCCAAGCCATTGTCTGCCTTACCACACCCTTGTTCTCAGAAGTTAGGCCATTGTTTTCTGGGGAGGCTGAGTTTGGGCCGGTGGCTGGGATCCAGTCTAAGGGCCTGTGTACTCACATGTGACATTAGCATTTCTTAGTCTCTGAGAATTTAAAGCCCAGAGCCATATTAAAATGGCATATAAAAACCATGACCCAAGTCTCTTTCTCTGCCCTCTGCCTTGATTCTTCCAGAGAATTTGTTCATTTTTGTGGGGAAGAAAGTTTATACCCATGGATTGACAGCATGTTTCCACTACAGTTCCACAGTCACTTCTAAGTCCTTAGGGGATCCTGTCTCCACTGCTGTGACAGAGCAGTGACTTGAAACTGGCCTATGGGGACCTGGAATTGACCTCTTTTTCCTGTACTGAAAAGACACTGGTAATTTATGAGCGTGAGAAATCATAGTGTTCTCTATGGAACCTATACTAATTTCAAGTTTGTGACGTCATATCTTCCTGTGTGTGTCTGGTTGTTTGCCTGCAGTGTCAGGTCCTGAGCTGAACATTGTCCCCACTCACTCTGTACTCCTATTCCAACAACCATAATGATATACATCTGATTAAACCCATGTCCTTCCACCACTTCTCTACTAGTCGGGAGGCAAAAATGCTCTCTGAGCACACATCTGTGTTAGTTGTATTAATCAAAGGTATAGTTGTGAATCATAAGTAAGTACAGAATCACAAGAAACAAATGAAACCCTAACAGCAAAATAACTAACCACCACAACAATGCAAGGCTGAAGCCCTATGTAGCCTGGTCTCTACACAGCATTGCTTTCAAGAAACATAATCTAACATTAAATGCAATTAAAGAAATTGCAATATTGGTTTTAATTTTTTTATTGTGCTTTTAGATAAAAATTTACAGTGCAAGTAGATTTTTCATTTAAAAACATACACATTTTTGTGATATTAATTGCAATCCCTACAATGTGACAGCACGCTCTCTTTCCATGCTTGAGTTCCCTGTATCCGTTCAACCAATTTCTATGCCTTCCTGCCTTCTCATCCTGCTCTTGGAGAGGAGCTACCAATTTGGTCTCATATATGATTGAGTTAAGAAGCATATTCCTCACGTGTTATTATTTTGTATTTTATAGTCCTGTCTAATCATTGTCCGAAGAGTGAGTTTTGGAAATGGTTTTAGTCCTGGGCTAATAGCATATATGGAGGCCATGGTTTCAGTGTTTCCTCCAGGTTCTGTCAGACTATTAAGTCTGGTCTTTTAATGTAAATTTGAGTTCTGTTCTAGCTTTTTCACCTGCCCTGCCCAGGACTCTTGGTTATCCCTGTCAGGACAGTTATTGGTGATAACTGGGCACCTTCCAGTTCTTCCGGTCTCAGGCTAGTGGAGTCTGTGGTTCATCTGGTCCTTTGGTCCTTAGGTTAGGATTTTCTGTGTGCCTTTAGTTGTCTTCATTCGCTTTCGCTCTGTGGGATGGGACAAACTGATGTGTCTTAGATGGCCACTTGGAAGCTTTTAAGACCCAAGACACCGTTCACCAAAGTGAGATGTAACACATTTTCTTTGTGAACCATGTTATGCCAGTTGACCTAGATGTCCCCCAAAGATTTGAATTCTGGCAACTAAACTTTGTGATCCACAGCAATACTTTTTCCATCCTTTTTCCTACTTCCTCAGGCCTTTCAACTGTACACTTGGTCTCCTACTCTTTTTTTGCTAAATACCCTTGCTTTCTACTCACCTTAGTCCATACTCCTTAGATTCTTTTCCACCTTCCATTCATTTCTCCTTCTGCTGATGGCACTACACCAATAGTTGACTCAGGTATCTGTGCATCAGGACTTCAGGTTTTCACTAAAGGCCATGCCAAGTCACACTAAGATGATCGGAAGACCATGTGGTTTCAGTCCCCAAGTCCCCCTTTCTCTACAGATGTAAATACTCAGAACATCCTGGAAAATTTGGTTTTATGTCTTGGACTGATTTTCTTATGGAAAATTCACAGGGAACATTCTGGAGAATCAAACTCTTCACCAAAACATATCCTTGCTTCATATATTAGGGAAGAAAACAATTCACCTGGAGAACAAGTGTCTGTCCCTAAGTCCCTGGCTTGCCCCTGATCCCATCATGATGCTTGTTGACACCATGGGTTTTCATCAAGGTCAAAGTGTTTTCACCATGGTCCACAGGAGTAACAAAAAATTCATGGAGGTATTTTTTTTAAAAAAAGGTGAATAACTGCACCTGGAAAGACTGCTACCCATCAGGAAAGCTACCTAGGAAGTGGAGCAGACAGGAAGGAAGGCAGGAAGGTTGTGAAACCATGCTGGGCTTAAATCTTAAAATATCTGAGACAGAGAGAGACAGGACAAAGGAGGCAGAACAGATCTGAATGAGCCCTGTACAAGCCTGTCCTACCCTCAGCAAGGGTCACAAAGGCAAAAGAGTAAAAATAAACACTATGGCATTTCTATGAAAGGAAATGGTATTTAGAGAACATTGTCAAGAGGAAACTCGCCATGAGCATCTGCCTCACAAACCTTGAGGGCAGCTGTTCAGCTGGAGGAATCACCGGGAGATTCTTATGGACAAAGACTGTGTGACTCTGCGGAGCAAACTGAGGAGGAAAGAACTAACGGCTACCGATTCAAATTGATTAAAGACATTCTGTTAATCTGTAAGGATTAGCAAAATGCTTATTTGAATTTGGTCTAAGAAGTAAGAACATACGCTACACTTCTGATCTGGAGAGGATGAAGCCTCTGTCTCAAACACTTCATTCAGGATGCAGGATGACTAATCGAAGAGAAGCTCTATGATACTGTGAGAAGTCATGGGAAGAGAGTGCGCGAACGACATGTATGCTCATTTGTTCATTCAATCTTTCATATAGCCAGTGTTTACTGAGTAACTACTACCCGCCAGGCATTGCTCCAGGAGCTAGAGTTGTGTCAGTGAACAAAACACCTATGATCTAGTGGAGGGAGCAGCCACCCTACAAATAAGTATATTTATGGCCAAGCCAAGTGCCGTCGAGTCGGAAGAGATAGGAAAATAATTTAATCTTAATGCATACATCTCAATGGAGCACAGCGTACTCTGAACATGTAAAATAAGAAACCTGAGATCACAGAAAGTTTCTTGACATCTAAGTTGGGATATAGCAAAGGAATAAAATTAGGTCAAGTGGACAAGAAAGAGAAGGAAATCGAGCCCAAAGAGGCCAGCATGCAGAAAGCCCGAGAACCCAGACACAGCTTGATGTTAAAAGGAAGCTGAAATAGATAGTCAAAGCAGAGCGAGAGGGTAACGAGCAGGCAGGAGAATGATTTAAAAAGACACCTGAAAAGGAGGGCAAGAAAGAACGTGGGGTGTGAGGGAGCAAGGACTGAGCAACGGCCAATTTAATTTCAATAGATAAATACAAAGACTATTTGTAGCATTGTGGGAGAAACGGGAGAAGTTTAAAAAATTGCTCAAGAGCCTTATGCTAAAGAAAAGGAAACATAGCCGGCCCAGCTGCAGGGCAAAGGAAGACAGAGGCAGAGAGAACAATCCATGTTGAGAGTATGCACCCTGAAAAACAGAGGTGCGATGCTCAGATTGTGAGAAAGCAGACAATAGCGAGGGTAGATGGCCCACAGAAACAGAGATTAGAAATACCACTGAGCTTTGGAAAATGATGAAAAATAATCAAATAAGAAGGTTGATACAGCAGAAGAAAAGAGCAAGGAGAAACACAGGCAACAAAGTTATTCTCTGGGAGGAAACAGTTGTCTAATGCTGGAAAATTGTAGGAGGAAACCGGCCAATTACTCTTCTCCTTAGTGTCTTAGGAGTAGAAAAGACGTTTTTAGTGGTTCAAAAATGTGTGTGACTGTTTGGCTGGGCAGTGAGTCCTGGAATTGTTGTAAATCCTACCTCAACAGTGTTAATGGGAGGATGGCAGTTGTGTCCGGAGGGCAGGACTCAATGTATAAGATGGTTTTGTGCCTGGAGGCCATCTCTGGACATGCAAAGGAAAGAAGCTCAGAGAGATTTGGGGACCTCATACCCTCAAGAAAAAAAAGCAGTCCCAGCAGCAGTCATTTGTCAGGGACCGGTGTCCTTGCATCTCAGAAGCTTCAGTCTGGGGGAAGATCAATTGCAAGGACCTTCCTCCAGAGCCAGCAAAGAAAGCCTTCCCCTGGAGCTGACACCATGAATTTGAACTTTTAGCTTACTAGACTGAGACAAATAAATTTCTCTTTTTAAAGCCACCCTCTTGGGGTATTTCTGTTAAGGCAGCACTAGCTAACTAAGATAGTGGTCAACAGCTTGAGAGCTAAACAAAAGGCTGGCAGTTCAAATCTATTTAGCTGCTCCTTGGAAACACTGTGGGGTGGTTCTACTCTGTCCATAGGGTTATTATGAGTCAGAATTGACTTGATAGCAGTGACTCTTGTTGTTTGTTTAGCATTTGACCTTCTACTATAGAAAAGGAGTATTACCTATGTTATTCCATCTAATGTATCTGACGATCTTATAGTTCTGTACCACAATTTTTTTCCTATCACAATGAGGAAACTGAACAAGGCAGAGGTGAAATAACTTGTCCAAGATCATGCAGCTACTAAGTGGATGAGCTGGGACCTAACTCCTTCTGTCTGAATAAGGCTTAGGTAGTTCACCACCTTTCTATACACTGCTCCCAGGAAAGAAGAAAATAGTATAAATAGGCCCAACAGCATCAACTAAGGAGTTGAATGAGAAAAGAAAAAAGAGTTGATGTAAAAATTGACAGATATCATCAATCCTCATAAACGTCACTAGGTTATTTCTAGTTGAATGGTCACACAGGCTGATACTTTTAACTGTAAGATACGCATATATATATATATTTTTTTAATTAAAAATTCACACAGACATGGGAGCCAGTGTGTCTAGGTCTCCTTTTCTAGCTTAACATACTAAAATATGTCACTTGGAATTATGGAAGGAGAAAACACACACACACATATTATCCGCTGCCCCATCGGAGAAATAATGAACGCTTCTTTGCATCTTTCTCAGTCAGATCTTTCTCTGACTGGAGGGCACAAAACCCAGTCATCACGGACTTGACTCTATTCATGGTGACCCTAGATGGATTAGAGTAGAACTGTGCTCTATAGGGTTTTCAACAGCTGATTTTACAGAATTAGATCAGCATGCCTTTCTTCCCAAGTGTCTCAGCTGAATTTGAACCTTGAAAGTTTCAGTTACAAGCTGAGCGCATTAGGGCCATTACTGTTTGTTGTTGACACTGGCTAAGATTCTTAGAGACTCTATAGAGCAGAGCAGAACTGCACCACGGTTTTTCCAAGGCTCTAATCTTTACAAAAGCAAATTCCTAGGTCTTTTCTTCCATAGAACAGTTGATGGATTTGAACTGCAGAACTTTCGATTAGCAGCTGAGCTCTTCTCACTGTACTACCAGCATTAGGGAATACCTAGGTTTATTTAATCATTTTTTCCACTTTTAGTATCAGTTACGACTCTTTATAACTTCTTACAAGATCAGCTAGCTGAAAGGAAAAGTGAAAGCTTGAGTAATCTGACTTGTACCATTAATAAGAATGTTGAAGTAACATGAAAATGGATTTTAAAAATTACTATGATATTTTTATGTACTTGTGTGCAATAAATGTGTTTTACCTTTTTATATGCTGACATCTATATAAGGGCAATGCTAAATCTCATTTCCAGGTCCCTAAGTCTACAGTAGCATTAAAATGTGATTGCTTTTGTTGATCCAGTAGAAAGTCTTGATAGTCAATTAGAAAAATAAAAAGCATAAGCCAGTTTTCTCCTCCTGGATAGTCTGATACATACTGAGCACAAAGGTGGATGCTGAAGGCAGCCAAGGCTTTCCTTTCACGTAAGTTCTGAAAAACAACATAATCAGACGCTTTTCCTTCCCTCCATCTCTCATCCATTCGGTGGATTCTTGACACGCCTGTAACTCCTTTGCTAAGCATGGTGGGATGTGCCTGTTAAGTGCAGTTTATGTAATGAGACACTAGTGATCTAATGGCTAACTATTAAATCACTTAATACTTCAGAAAACAAACATTTCCATAACAAATGTATCCTGGTCATTTACATTTTCAGAATTCAGCTTTTAGCCAAGAATGAAGTATAATCCCACTGTTCCTTCAGAAACAAACACCACATCCAAAAAGACAGGCAGGTGGGCAATACTGTAAAGTCATCTGGCCAAGCACCTACCTCAATTAAAACAGTGCGTGAATATTCCAAACTGCACAGTTTTACGTTAATTCCAATATTGGTTTTAAAAGGATTTAAGATGACAGGATCTAATCTTCCTCTAAAGACAGGAACTCCTTCTTCAACCAGAGTCTTTCCAAAGGATCTAGTCAGGATTTCTTGATTGCTATGTCTTTATCTCTTTTCTGTTGTTCTTTATTCTACAAGATTAAAAATTCTTAAATGTCTTCATACAAGAAAAAATGAGGCTAAGAGGTGAAAGGGCCCAGATGAATGGGAGACTGCATCAGCATGAGACCAGAAGAACCAGATGGTGTCTAGCCACCACCAGAGGCAGCTGTGACAGGGGACACAACATGGTGTCTGTGAGGCAACACGAGAAAAAGAGGTGTGCAGTTCACGAACTCTTCTAAAAGACTAGAATTGATGGTCCGACAGACTGGAGGGTTCGCTGGGAACATGCCCCCTAGACTTGCTGCTGGCCCTGTCCTGAAACCAGTACTGAAGTCAGCTTGTCAGAGAAGAATGGACGTGACTCAGGTACGCAGTGTCAGTATACGGTGTGTGTACTTTATGGTTTGTACATTTATAGGAGGCTGGGCACTCCTTGGAAACTCTATGGGGTAGTTCTACTCTGTCCTATAGGGTCACTACGAGTCAGAATCAGCTCGATGACAGTGGGTTTGGCTTTTTTTTTTTTTGGTCCTACTAGTTTCTTTCTAGATGGGAGGAAAGAGGGTAGAGAGGAGGAGACACGTGCTATTTAAAAGAATACTAGAAGTATAGAGTGAAAAGGAGGAATGTGGGGTCACAGGGTAATGACAACAGGTAGAGCTGCAGATAGGCAGGCATGTGAAATTGTATGCTTTCACTTAATCATAATAAAAAAAAATCTTACATGTCTTTAAAAAGTAACTCACTACATGAAAGAGACTAAAATTACCTTTCTAATGCTACATTTTAAATAAGTTTTATAGAATTTTCAGATGTATTTTTCAATTGAGAGAAATACATCCCATCAAGTAACAAAAAAAGAAATGGTCCTGGATAGTTACTTTATTAATGGTGCGCCATCTGGGAACTGTGGTCCCCGCTTGGCTACCATTGCAAGTAGTTGGAAAAGATCACTGTAACTTAAAATGAGCGCCACACATGAAGCGAGTTGGGTCCATGAGTCAGTGATGATTCCTTCTCAGTTCTTTGTGTCATGCAAAGTTGAGTCATAGGTGTTTCATATGATGGGATTCAAGCACAAAAATATCCATTGGCATTCCGACCTACTCTAAATTGTTTCATCTACATTATCTCCAGTCTGCATAGTTTATTAGATATGATCTAATTCCATTGACAAATGCTTATTGAGCACCAATTCTGTGCAGCAAGTTTTTATTCCTTTTCCATTTTTATATCCCTTTTACCTACAAGAATAGTGACTGACATATAGTGGGCATATAATATATACTTGTTGAATAACTAACATTCTTCTACTGCTGAGAGGTTGATAGCCTAACTGGGAAGACAGATAAATAAAACTAGTAAACTATGTTCCACCTTGTGAAGCTGTACCTCCTTGAAAGTTCACTTTACAAGCTAAATCTTTCACCTCATTTATGTGTGGAGGCGCTCTCTTTAGTGTACCATGAAAACTGAATCAGAAACTTCATGCCTGGGCCCATCATTCTTATTATCTGATTAGCAAGAATTAGGGATCTTTACTTCTTTATTAAAGATTGTTCTTGTAGGATAGCAGTTCCTGCTGTGCTGCACAGAAATGCTTCTGTTACAGAATTTTTCTTAGCGTGTATTCATATAACTCACAACCACTGAGTCAAATCCAACTCATAGCAACCCTATAGGACAAAGTAGAACTGCTCCATAGGCTTTCCAAGGAGTGCCTGGTGGATTCAGACTACCAGCCTTTTGGTTAGCAGCTGTAGCACTTAATCACTGTACCACCAGAGTTTCCTGTGTTGGTATAGTTCCAGTTTCTTAGCTCAATCCTACAAAAGTATAAGGTATATGTGGGCATCCAAGGTCTTGTGTAGTTGTCTCAGTGATTCCATAATAGAACCCTCACACAGAAAAGGGGAAAGTAAATTAGTACCATTTACTCATTCATTCTTTTTTTCATATCCTCACTTATTGAGCAGGTCAGTTTTGAGTGTCTACCATGTTCAGTCACTGCTGGAGTGTACTAGTGCCAACAGTACTGCATTTAAGGGTCAGAAAACCTTTGCTTTAATTTCAACTCTAACAGTTTCTATCTGTGATTTTTGCTGTGACCAACTTTTCTCTCTCTTTCCCTTAAGCCAAAGCCAAGTGCTGTCGAGTAGAAGGTTCTATTATCTCTAATGAGAGCAGGCTTAGCCGTGTGACATGATTTGGCAATAAAATGTAAGCCAAGTGCTGCATGTCGTGTCCCAGCAGAAGATTTAAGAGCTACATGTGTGTCTGCTGCTGCTCTTTGACCTCTGCTATGAGATTAAGATAGGACTGCTTCTTCACCTTGAGTTCAGGAAAAGATGGGACAGAGCAGAAGACAATCACAGCTGCCTTGTGCATAATAGAGTCATAAACACTCTTTAATGTAACCTATGAGATTTGAGATTGTCACCGCAGATAACCTAGTTGCCTTGGAGAATTCCTTGATTCAGTATGTCACAATTTTCTAATTTATATGATAAGGACAATAATGATGGTTCAGGTCAATCTCAGAAGGTGTTGAGAGGATCAAATAAAACAGTATTCAAATTACTCTTGGAACTGTAAATACATAGTTTTCAAGATTAGAGATATTCATGTTTCTTTCTTGCCATATGCAGTACTTTCAGTGGAAACTGAATATTTAAGTTACTTTATACAGAAAAATTACACTGTTTTCATTCTTATTAAAAAGTAAAGCTGATGTTTAGACAATCAGTAAAGAATATTAGTAAGACAAAAAAAACCCCGAAACAACATTATTCCCTGAAAACTCTATTTCTTAAGGATGCGCATTGCTGAGTTAGTGAAGATATGAGGTTAGACATACAGATTCTATTTTCTCCTTTTCCCCACAGAAGAAAGTGCTGGAAGAAAGTATTGCACAGTGAGATGAGTGGACCGGGGCCTGGGCAGAGGTGTGTATATTGTCTCATCAATCTTCACCATAACTTTACAATGCAGGTGTGATTATTCCTATTTTGCAAGTAAAAACATATAAGGGCATAAAGAGAGACATAAAGGCCAAAATGATACCATAACTTAACCCAAGGCTTTCTGCTCCACATCGCTAACTCTTTTCCATCATGTACTTTATCTGAACATTTTGTTTCAATGCGGTGTCCTGGGAAGTGCAAAGTTAAGTGTTAATTCTGGCCACAGCAGTCAAATATCTTACTTTTTAGCATGTAAATGAACCCAGTTTTAACAGGAAGCCCTGTGGGTTTCTGTGTGTGTGGGTGTTCATGTGTGTTTGTGTCAGGGGATTTCTGGAGCCAGAGCAGGCAGAGAAGGTCAGATGCTGATAATGATTACATTTGAATAGCTTTACAGTGTAAAATGTAAATTTAATTATATATGTGAGAAAGTTTAAACTTCACATAGCACAGCTGAAGTGGGACTGATATGAAAACAGGAAATGTCATGAAGAACTGAACTGTCTCTAAGTTTGACTCTGAAAAGTATGGGAAATAAGGCAATTATAAAGAATAAGTTGAAATGGCTTGTACAGTATGAACTATTATTACTTGACTTAGTTACTGATCAGCATTTATTTGTCCCACTGAGAGGCCAATCACATCTTTTCCAATTGGCCTGTGTAGACCAGTGATCCAGGGGACCAGACTCAGTAGTTTTGATAAATAATCTGAGCCTACCCTTTTTGTCTATTAGCCTTGAAGTTACTGTAAAGATCAGCTGAGGAGACCAGCATCCTCTGAACAGAAATCTAGAAGACATAAATTGTTAACAAAATGGAAAGTGTGCTGGACTTTGTCAAATATTTTTTTCTCCATCTGTTGGGGTGATCTTGTTTTGTCTTTGATTCTTTTAATGCGGACAAATCTGTAGCAAAAGGCCTCTTTGTAGTGTTAAAAAGCAAAGTTTGTTCACCTTGAAGATTTAGGCGTGCCTGACCCAAGCCAGGGTGTTTTCAGTAGCCTCCTATTGCATGTGAAGGCTGGGTGAGGAATGAAGAAGACTGAAGAAGAATTGCCATCTATGAACTGTGGTGATGGAGAATATTGACTGTATCATGTACTGCCAAAAGAATGAACAGGTCTGTCTTGGAAGAGGTACAGCCAGAATGCTTCTTGGAAGCAAAGATGCAGAGACTGTTTTGCACATACCTTGAACATGTTATCAGGAAGGATTGGTCCCTTTAGAAGGACGTCATGTTTGGTAAAGTAAAGGATCAGTGAAACAGAGGAAGACTCAGTGAGGTGGACTGATGCAGTGGCTGCAACAATGGGCTTCAGCAAACAATTGTGAAGATGTCACAGGACTGGGTGGGCAGGGTTTCCTTCTGTTGTACACAGGGTCACCATGAGTTGGAACCAACTCTATGGCACCTAACAACAGTAACAACTACTAATATAGCTTATTACATTCATTGATGTCAGTCTTCCTAGAGCATCATTGATTTTATTGATTACTTTTAAACAGCTTTTATTTCTCTATTATTTTTATATTTCTATTTTCATTTACTTTCTTGTGTTTATTATTTCTTTCCTTCTACTTTGGATTTATTTTGCTCTTCTTTTTCTAGTTTTGTGTTGGGAGTTTACATTACCGTTTTGAACATTTCCTTCTGTTGTAATGTAAGCCTTTAGGATTTAAATTATCTTCCCAGCACTGCTGTAGCTATGTCTCACCAAATTTGGTACCCTATATTCTCATTTTCACTCATTTCAGCATTTTTTTTCCCTTGAGACTTCTTTGAGCCATGGATTGTTTAGAAGTAATTATTTACAAATGTATTATTTTCAGGTATTTGGAGATTTTCTTTCTCTTACTATCTGTTACTAATTTTTAGTTCAAGTCTATTATGGTCAGAGAACACACTGTAATTTCAATTATTTAATCATTTGTTGAAGTTTGTTTTATGGCCAAGGATGCGCTGTATCATGGCACAGTTCAATGAGCACTTCAAAAAGTATGTTCCATTTTGTAGCATAAAATGTTCCATAAATGGCTGTTAGATCTTGCTGGTTGATGAAGTTGCTTAATTCTTTTACATTCTTGTTGATTTTTCTTCTATTTATTCTACCAGTTGTTATGAGAGGGATGCTAAAGTGTGCACCTATATTTAGGGTTTATTTATTTCTCCTTTCAGTTATCTCATGTTTTGCTTCACGTGTTTTGCTCATCTGTTGTTAGGCACATACACATTCATAATTGCCATGTCTTCTTGGTGAATTGATCCCTTTGTCATTATTTAATGTTCCTGTATATCCCTGGTAAATTTCTTGTTCTGATGTCTAATTCATCAGTATTATTATAGCTACTCCTTTCTCCTTTTGATAGTATTTACATGGTATGTATTTTTCAATCTTACTGCTTTCAACTTAATATACCATCAAATTTGAAGTGAGTTTAGTTGTCATGTTTATTTTTTATCTATTGATAATCTCTATTTTTCAAATTGTAACACCTAAACCATCTACATGTAACTATTGATATTTTAATGCTGTCACTTTTTGTTTATTCCTAATTTTTTGTATTTCTGTTTTCTTTTTTCCTGCTTTCCTACAGATTACTTGAATATTTTTAGATTGCCACTCATTTCTTTGAAGTACTTTTAAGTGTAGCTTTTTTAGTGATTTCTATTGGTGACTTAAAAATACACACACACACACGCATAGTTGTTGTTGGGCACTGTCAAGACAATTTTCAACTCATAGCAACCACATGTGGCAGAGCAGAACTTTACCATATGATTTTCTAGGCTATTACTTTTACAGAAGCAGAATGCCAGGTATTTCTTACGCAGAGCAGCTCAGTAGTTTCAAACTGTGAACATTTCAGTTAGCAGCGGAGCACTTAACTATTGCACTTCCAGGGTTTTATACATGTGTGTGCATATGTATCTATCTATATATAGATATACACATACGTATATATATATACACAACATCAAAATCTACTACAGGCACCAACTTTGGTCAAGCATGGAAATTATACCCCCTTTTAATTCTTTTATCCTCTCCAGTTTATAATTTGAAAGTCCTGGTGGCATAGTAGTTGAGTGCTATGTCTGCTAATCAAATGTTTGGCTGTTCATATCCACCAGGCACTCCTTGAAAAGTCTATAGAGCAGTTTTCCTGTGTCCTGTAGGGTCACTATGAGTCAGAATTGACTTGAAGGCAGTGGGTATGGGTTTGGTATTGATAGTACGTCATAAGTATTTTCTTTACATACTTTGAAAAGTATATCATATATTGTTATACATTTCGGTTAAACAATCAAATATAATTTAGAAAACCCAAGAGAAAAAGCAAAGTTGATTCTACTTATCTACACTTTTTTGGTGTTGTTTTTTTCTTCCCCCCGATACACCAAGTTGTCTTGTTTTAGCTTTTTTGTTTGTTTATTTTTCTGTTTAAAGACTGTTCTTTATCCATTCTGTTTGGGAATGGTCTGCTGGTGACAAAATCTCTTAGTTTTTCTTTAACTTAGAGGTCTGCCTAGATTTCCCCTTTATTCTTGAAGACATTTTCACTGGATATAGAATCCTTGGCTGAGTTTTTTTTTAATTGTGATTGGGTGAAAGTATACAATTCAAGTTAAATTTGCTTGTCCACCTGTCTGCAGCTCCTCCTGCTTTCCCTGACTGGTGACAGCACCCTCTTCCTTTTCGTTCTATACATATCAAATTCACTTAAGAATCTCCTGACCCCTTCTTTCTATCCTCTTCTCTCCCCTTCTAGTAAGAGGCCAATGGTACAACATTCTATAGATGCACAGAACCATAAAGTGCACACACTATATGGTCACATTGTGTCCCTGAGTTCAATCCACTCCCGTTTGAAGAGTTGACCTTAGTAATGATTTCTTATCAGCAGGTCTAGGGGCCTTCAGACCATCATTTGCTGTCTTTTAATGGAGTTCTTAAGGTGCACCCCTCTTTTTCTCATGTTGCCACAGAGACTCAACATTCTGTACCCCATCACAGCTGTTATTGGTGGTGGCCAGGCAACTTCTGGTCCTTCTGATTACATGTTGATACAGTCACCTGTTCACATGGGTCCTTCTGTCTTCTGGGCTCTTTTTTTCCCTCATGTCTTTGTTGTCCTTGGTGATCATTTGTTCTGGCTGAGTTGGAACCATTTGATGTACCTCAGATGGCAGCTTGCTAGCTTTTGAGACCCCAGAAAAGAAACTAGATAAATGGAAACGACTAAGAATCAAAGACTTTTGCTCATCCGAAGACTTTATCAAAAGAATTAAAAAACCAGCTACAGAATGGGAACAAATATTTGGCAGCTACGTGTCAGATCAACATCTGGTCTCCATAATCTACAAGGTACTGAAAAATATCAACAAGAAAAGGGTTAGTAACCCAATTAAATGATCAGCAAAGGAGATGGACAGACACTTCACTAAAGACAATATCCAGGCAGCCAAAGGACACATGAGGAAGTGCTCATAATCATGAGCTATTAAAGAAATCCAAATCAAAACAACAATGAGATACCATCTCACCCCAACAAAGTTGGCCATGATCCAAAAGTCACAAAACAACAAATGCTTGCTAGCTTTTAACACTCACCAATGTGGAGTACACAAGACTCTCTGTAATAATAGGCTATGCCAACTGTCCTCACTGTGCTCTGAGATCATAGTCCCCAGACCCTCACCCATGTTACTCTATCCTTGTGATCTTGAGTTGAGTTTAGAAGAGTTTTCAGTTTATGCTGAAGTCCAGTTAAGTTGATCTTTTTAATGTGTGCTGTCACTGCTTTCACCCTACCAAATTTCTATCAGCTGTCTAATCTGTAACCAGCCCCCTGCTTCCCTTCCTCCCTTCCCTTGTAGCTATCAAAGACTATTTTCTTCTGTACATGAGTCTGTTTTTAAGTCCTTATAACAGGGATCTCATACAACATTTGTCCTTGTGCTGCTGACTGATTTCACTCAACATAATGTCTTCCAGTAGAAACCAGGTTATGAGGTGCTTCCTAACATGATCATTGTTATTTACCATTGCAAGGTATTCCACTGAGTACATACACCATAGTTTGTTTATCCATTCATCTGTTGTTGCCCCTCTGGATTGATTCCATCTTTTTGCTGTCATGGACTGTGCTTCAACAAATATTCACGTGCATGTATCTGTTCATGTGACTGCCCTTGATTCTGTAGGATATATTCTGTGCAGTAGGATTACTGGGTCAAATGGTATCTCTATTTCCAGCTATTTAAGGAGCACCAGATTGCTTTCCTGGTGGATTTGATGTGACTCGATGGTACTTGGCTTGGCTAGATTGCTTTCCAAAGAAGTTGTACCATTTTGCAATCCTACCAGCAGTGTAAGAGAGTTCCAATTTCTCCACAGCCTATCTAGCATTTGTTGTTTTGTGATTTTGGGGGTCATGGCCAACTTCGCTGGGGTGAGATGGTATCTCACTGTTGTTTTGATTTGGATTTCTTTATTAGCTAATGATTGTGAGCATTTCCTCATGTGTCTTTTGGCTGCCTGGATATCGTCTTTAGTGAAGTGTCTGTCCATCTCCTTTGCTGATCACTTAATTGGGTTATTTACCCTTTTCTTGTTGATATTTCAGTACCTTGTAGATTATGGAGACCAGATGTTGATCTGACACGTAGCTGCCAAATATTTGTTCCCATTCTGTAGCTGGTTTTTTAATTCTTTTGATAAAGTCTTTGGATGAGCAAAAGTGTTTGATTCTAAGCAGTTTCCGTTCATCTAGTTTCTCTTCTGTTGATTGTGCTTTGTCAATTTTGAAGTCTGTCTAAGTTGTGTATTAAAACTTCCATTGTCGATCCTACTTTTTCTGGAGTGATCTTTATTATTTGAGGTTTGATATTTAGGTCTTTTATCCATTTAGAGTTGTTTTTTGTGTAAGGTGTGAGATATGACTCTTATTTCAATTTTTTGGAGATTGATATCCAATTTTGCAGTACCATTTGTTAAAGAGACTGTTTTTACCCCATTTAGAATCTTAGGGCCTTTGTTGAATATCAACTATTCACAGAAGGATGGTGGCATCTCTGGGATCTCAAATGTGTTCCATTGGTCTATATGTCTCTTTTTGTACAAGTAGTAGGCTGTTTTGCCTACTGTGGCAGTGTACTAGAAAATCGGGTAGTGAGAGGCCTCTCAATGTGTTCTTCTTCAGTAACACTTTGCTTATCCAGAGTTTCTTCCCTTTCCAAACAAAGTTGGTGATTTGTTTCTCTACCTCATTAATATATGTCACTGGAATTTATATTGGGATTGCATTATATAAGTAGATTGCTTTGGGAAAGATAGACAGTTTCACAATGTTAAGTCTTCCTATCTGTGAGTAGAGTAGGTTTCTACACTTATGTGTTAGTTTCTTGCAGTAAGGTCTTGTGTTCTCTTTGTACAGGTCTTATTTCTCTAGTTAGATTTATTCCTAGGTGTTTTATCTTCTTGGGGGCTATAGTAAATGGTACTGATTTGGTGATTTTTTTCTTTAATGATCTCTTTGTTAATATAAAGGAATCCTACTGATACACTTATGTTTATCTTATATCCTGAGACTTTGCTGAATTCTTCTATTAGTTTCAGTAGTTGACTTATGGATTCTTTAGGATTCTCTGCGTATACAGTCACATCATTTGCAAATGGGGAGATTTTTACTTCTTCATTGCCAATACAGATGCTCTTTCTTTGTCTTGTTTAATTTGTCTGGCCAGTACTTCTAGTGAAATGTTGAATAGGGTCTGTGAGAGTGGGCATCCTTGTCTAGTTCCCATTCTGAAGGGGAATTCTTTCAGTCTCTCTACATTCTGGATGATGTAGGTGGTTGCCTTTGTGTAGGTGCCCTTATTGTGTTGAGGAATTTGCCTTTTATTCCTATTTTTCTGAGGGCTGTTAGCATGACTGGGTGCTGGAATTTGTCAAGTGCCTTTTGTGCATCAATAGGCAAAGTCAGGTGATTCTTATCTGTTGTGTTATTTATGTGGTTGATTACACTAATTGTTTTTCTGCTGCTGAACCAGACTTGTATCTGTGAATCCAACTTGGTCACGATGAATTATTTTTTTGATATGTTGTTGAGGTGTATTGGCAAGGATTTTGTAGAAGATTTTTGCATGTACGTTCATGAGTGATAATTGGTCTGTAATTTTCATTTTTAGTGGGATCTTTCCCTGGCTTTGGTATCAGGGTTATGCTGGCTTCCTAGAATGAATATGGTGGTATTCCATCCCTTTCTATGCAGCAAAATGGTCTCAGTAATATTGGAGTTAATTCTTCTCTAAAAGCTTGGTAGAATTCTGTGCTGAAGCCATCTGGGCCAGTGCTTTTTTCCACTGGTAATTTTTTTTTACGACTTTTTCAGTCTCTTCCTCTGTGATGGGTTTATTGAGTTGTTCTACTTCTCCTTGTGATAATTTTGGCAGGTGGTGTGAATCTAGGAATTTTTCCATTTCCCCTAGGTTTTCAAATCTGCTACAATCTTTGCAGTATTTTGTTATGAGACTTTTGATTTCTGTTGGAACTGTTGTGACATCTCTCATCTCATTTCTTATTCAAGTTATTTGTTTACTCTCCTGTTTTTCTTTAGCAAGTTTAGCCAGTGATTTGTCAACTTTGTTGATCTTCTGAAAAAACCAGCTTTTGGTTTTATTAATTTTTTCAATTGTTCTTCTATTCTTTAATTCATTTAGTCTCTAATCTTTGTCATCTGTTTTCTTCTGGTGCCTGAGGGGTTCCTCTGTTGCTCTCATTCTACTTGTTCAAGCTGTAGAGTTAATTCTTTGATTTGGGTCCTTTCTTCCTTCTGAATGTGTGTATTTATGGAGACGAACTGACCTCTGAGCACTGCTTTGGCTGCATCTTATAGGTTCTGGTAGTTTGTGTTTTCATTCTCATTTGAATCCATAAATTTCTTTATTTCATCTGTTTTAGTCAGCCAATGCTGCTCTAATGGAAATACTGCAAGTGGATGGCTTTAACAGTGGAAAGCTTATTCTTACACAGTCCAGTAGGCCACAAGTCCAAATTCAGGAGGTTCGCTCCAGAGGAAGGCTTTGCTCCTTGTTGGTTCTGAAGGAAAATCCTTGTGTTGCATCAGTGTCTTTTGAGGGAGCATCTTTGGATATGAACCTGAGGTCTGAAGGATGTGCTGTTCTCCTGGTGCTGCTTTCTTGATGGCATGAGGTACCCAAATCTCTGCTTGCTTCCTTTTCCTTTTATCTCTTCCAGCATAAATGGTGGTGCAAGCCACATTCCAAGGAAACTCCCTTTACAGTGGAGAGGGGAGGTGATCCTATGAAGAGAATTACAGTCCCACCCTAATCCTTTAACAGTACAGCATAGGAAAATCACAAAATGGGGGACAATTACAAAACATTGGGAATCATGACCCAGCCACATGGCTACACACGTTTTTGGGGGAACACAATTCAATCCATGACATCATCCTTGGTTTCTTCTACAACCCATGGCCTTTTGAGCATAGTGTTGTTCAGTTTCTGAGAGTTCCAATTTCTATCTATTTTTTTTTCTATTGATTAACTTTTATGGCTTTATGGCCTGAGAAGACACTTTGCACATAGTTCACTAGTATGGATTTTTGTTGAGATTTGCTTTATGTCCTAACACATGGTCTGTTCTGGCAAATGTTCCACGTGCACTGGGGAAGAAAGTATACTTATCTGTTGATGGATAAGAAGTTCTCTATATGTCGATAGTTCTAACTGGTTAATTGTCACAGTAAGATCTGTGGCATTACTAAGCTTTTTTCTAGATGATCTGTCCATTACTGAAAGTGGAATGTTGAAGTGTCCTGCTATTATTGTGGAGTGATCTATCTCATTTTTCAGTGTTGTCAGCATTTGTTTGATATATTTAGATGCTCTAGTGTTGGGTGCATAAATATTTAATATTGTTAAGTCTTGTTGTGTATTGAACCTTTCAGCAATAGTGACCATCCTTGTCCATGATGGTGGATTGTACCTTAAAATCTATTTCATCTGAGATTAGTATTGCCACACCCATCCTTCTTTGTATATTGTTAGCTTGGTATATATTATTCCATCCTTTAATTGCCACTTTGTTCCTATCTTCGAGTCTAAGGTGTATTTCTTGTAAGCAACATACAGATGAGTCCTGTCTTTTGATCCAAGATATCACTCATTGTCTCATTATTGGACCACTCAGTCCATTTACATTCAGTGTAATTATTAATAAGTATGTATTTACTGTTATCATTTTGATGTATTTATTTTGTGTTGGTGTTTTCTATGTTGCTCTTGATCTTCTGTTGTGGATAATTCTTCTTTATAGTTTGACTTTTCATCTTTTTCAGTGTTGGTTTTGTGTTTGTTGAGACTCCTGTATTATGTTTCTTGTTTTGATACATTGCATTGTTATTGTGCTTGGTGGCTACCCTTATGATCCCCCTTAATATTCTAAGTTTAAACCCTATTTTAACTTTTACATAGCTGTTTTAGTCAGCTAGGACTGCTGTAACACAAATACCACAGAGTGGTTGGCTTTAACAAAGGAAGGTTTATTCTTACCCAGTCAGGTAGGCTACAAGTCTGTGTGTCTGCTCCAGGGGAAGGCTTTTCCCCTTGCTGGTTCTGGAGGAAAGTCTGGTATTGCATCAGTGTTTGTCCAGGGAGCATCTTGGTGTGGGAACCTCAGGTCTGAAGGATGTGCTTTTCTCCCGGTGCTGCTTTCTTGATGGTACGAGGTTCCCAGTTCTCTGCCTGCTGCTCTTTCCTTTTATCTCTCACAGGATGAAAGGATTAAGGGTGGGGCAAGCCACACTCCAGGAAAACTCCCTTTACAGTGGATCAGAGAGGTGATCCTATAAAGGGATTTACAGTCCCACCCTAATCCTTTAACATACAGCATAGGAAAATCACAAAATGGAGGACAGTCACAAGATACTGGGAATCATGGCCCAGCTACATAGCTACATGGCTACATGTATTTTTGGGGGAACACAATTCAATCCATGACAATAGCTTATTAACTTTCTCTCTATGTGTAATGACTGTAACTACTGTAGTATATCTCTCTTTTTACTGTGAGAGTATCTTAGTTTTCATGATGCGATCACTGCTTCGCTTCTTTTAATATTATAGCTTTGATTGAGTTTTGTGCCTTACATAGCTGAGTAGGTTTCTGGATGTTGTGTCCTGTATTGCCTCTGTAAATACAGACTTAATAGTTTTGTTTTTCTAAGCAAAGAGCTTCTTTCAGTACTTCTTGTAGTTTTGGTTTGGCTTTTACAAAGTCTCTAAGCTTCTGTTTAACTGTGAATGCCTTAATTTCATCTTCATATTTGAAAGACTCTTTTACAGGATAATTCTTGGTTGGAAGTTTTCTCCTTCAAGGCTTTGAATGTGTCATCCCACTGCCTCTGTGCCAACATTGTTTCTGCTGAGAAGTCAGATGTAAGCCTACAAGGTTTCCCTCTGAATGTTAGCTTTGCTTTGAGTTTCTCTGCCTTTAAGAGTTTCTACTTATGTTTCATTTTGTTAAGCTTGATTATAATATGTCTTGATGTTTTTCTTTTGGGGTATTTTTTTTGTGGCATTTGATACACGTCTTGGATGTCTATGTTCTCTTTTGTAATTTTGGCAAAGTTTTCTGTTAGCAACTCAACAAGAGTACTCTGTGTTTTCAGCTGTCCATCTCTGTTTAGGAACTCCAGTTAATCATAGATTATTTCTCTTAATAGAGTCCCACATGTTTCATAACGGTTATTCATTTTTCTTATTTCTTTTCTCTGATATCTCCTTGTAAATGTTGGTGTCAGCCGCTCTATCTTCAAGGTCACTAATTCTGACTTCTAGTTCCTCAGTTTTGCTCTTTTGTCTTTGAACTGAATTGTCTAATTCTGTAATTGAAATTTTTTTTCATACAGTACCTGATGAACCTTGTGTCCCTCCTTTCTATTCTTCATGATTACTGATGAATAATTATGTCTTCCAAATTGTTTTTCCTGTATAGATAGATATTGCTTCTCTCTGGCTGTTTCCAAGATTTTTTTCTTAGTCTTTTGTTTTCAGAAATTTGATTTGCCACGACATAAATTTCTTTGAGTTTATCCTGTTTGAGATTTGTTCAGCTTCTTGACTACATCTTTTGTCAAATTTGGGAAATTTTTGCCATTATTTTTATACTGTCTTAGTGTCCTCCGTTCTGTTTCTTTCTGACACTCTGGTGACACAAATACTACATTTTTATTATAGGTCCACAGATCCCTGAGAGTTTTCTTTTTTTCCTTTCAGTTTAACATTCTTCCTGTTGTTTAGATTGGGTAATGTCTTTTACTTTACCATCAATTTCGCTAATTGTTTTCTCTATCTTCACCATTCTGCTCTTCAAGACATCCATTAATTTTTTTCTCTTACTTTGTTCCCCTACCCCGTTCAAGGTTTTCATTTGGTTCTTTTTGTCTTCTATTTCTTCCTTTAGACTTTTTGTCTTTTCACTTATATCAAGTGTTCATAATTGCTCACAATTTTTATGACACTTGTTTAAAATTTTTGTTCTATGATTCTAGTAGTATCATCTCAGTGTTGTCATCTGAAGATTTTCTTCTTTAACTAATGTTGAGGTTTTCCTAGTACTTGGCATGAAATAATTTTTTTAATGGAAACTTGGAGATTTGGGTACGATGTTAGGAGACTCTGGATCTTATTCAAATCTTCTGTTTTACTGGGACTCCTGTGATATTGCCTGGGCGGAAGGAGGCAGGATACCACTGTGTCACTGTTAGGGGGTGTGGAATTCCAGTGTGGAAACCATATATGGTTTCCGTTGAAATCTTGGAGGAGATGGGATTCCTGTTACTGCTGGGTGGCCTGGAAGTTTAGATTTCCCTCTTAGCCTCTCTTGCTACCACCTTGACTAGAAGGGAAAAGGGTACTTCATTCCTGTTCCCCAAATTGCTTCCACTGGTATTATTGTGGAGACAGCCAAGCCAAGTGCCATCGGGTAACCTAATCAATACTGTGGTTTGATGCAGGTCTGTGCTTTCCACTAGAAACCAAGGCTTCTCTGACACCATGTTAGTAGGAAGGATATTTCTGCTCTCCCCTAGACATTAAAGGGGGGAAAAATCCATTCCTTGACTCTTGAAGCTTCTGGTGGCTTCAAGCATTCCTTAGTTTGTGACTGCATCACTCCAATCTGTGCCCTGTGGTCACATTGCTTTCTCCTCTTCTGTTTTCAAGAAAAATTTCCTTCTTATAAGGATATATGTAATTGCATTTAGGGTCCACCCATATGGTCTGAGAAAACACACTGATTTCAAGAGCCTTGACTTAATCACATTCACAAAGACCTTTTTTTTCTGGCTGAGTAACATTTGTATGATCTAGGAATTAAGATGTGGACTTATCTGATGTAGGCATTGGCCAACTTACCAAGATAGCTCTTGTGAAATTGCATTTATTGTCTAAATATACATTTCCTAGTGTTACTTAATTTTAATTCCCAGTGACATTGAGCAAACCTTCATCATACTGTTCTTTTATTCATTCTTGGAGTTAATGACTTGTAGAATTTTCCTTAAAATTCAAAATGATAATCTTTTTTGGCTATATTATGCACTGCAGATGACTTATTTCAATCATTGATTTGCCTTTTAAACTCATTTGTGGGTATTTTTGGTAATAAATAAAGGTTTAATAGAGTTGCCAATTTTTCCTTCTGGTATTTGTGTATGTGCCTCATTTAAAGACGACTTTTCCGTCAATATCTAAATGACAGTTTCTTATATTTTCTCATATAGTAAAAATTTTGCTTTTACTGTTTAGAACTTTGAACATTTATTCATTCAGTGAACTCTTTAAAGCTCTACAGAAATAGTAATGATAAAGAAAATGGACAAAATCTCACCTCATTATTTTCCTAAGCATGTGCTTGCATTCATTTACTATATTTGGTACCATACTGAATTTGAAAGGACATGGAGCTAAGTATCAGAAAGCCTTGGATTTAATCCTAAATCTTCTACTTACCACCTCTATGACTTCGATCAAGTTCCATAGTCTTTGTGGGACTCATATTTCATCACTTATAAATTTGGCATAATTACAAAATTTCTAGCTAGATTGTGATGAAATTTGAATTCTGGTGTCCACATTTTGCAAATTGTAACATGGTACACATTTTAATTCACACTCTTTTGCCAAATATCCAATGAGTGATTCCTGTTAAAGATATTGACCAGTATTAATTTCTTCATATTTTCAATAAATACTTATTGATCAGCCTCTGTATGCCAAATATGTGCAATAAAAATCTCTGCTTTGTTTCTGAGAGTAAATTTCATGACCAAGTTACAGGTGATAAGAAACCAATGTTCAATTTCTACTTTAAAATTGAATCAAATGAAACATTTATTTTGTGTTTACATGAGATTAAATATCTGAACAAAATATAAAAACATTAACTGATAATACATATGTGTTAAATGTTTTTGGTTTTTATTTAGAAGCTCACTGAAAGATCTCCATGATTTTATCAGATTATCTAGTCTACTGCCAATTTCCATGTCAGGGCTATGGGCACAGCCAATGTGCTGCCACTCTGAAAAGCCATATACACCAAGTGCCAAGTACCATCGAGTCGGATCCAACTCATGTTGGTTCTAATCTGTAGTCTCCCTAAAACATCTGAATCCTCAGCAAGGTCAACCAGCCATTCTGGCTACTGCATCAACTGATTCAGATTGAATGAGAACCAATTTTAGGAACTCTGTGATAAGCATATGTTTTTATAACTGGAAACAGCAGCTGTCAAGCAGTCTACTTCAGTCATTCAGTCCTAGATGAGAAAGCACATACAAATCAGCATGTTCGAGTTGTTACCATGGTGACCATTCTGCTAAATGGAGATCTTGAAAGATACAGATCATAAGGTTGTGCATTATTTTAAAAGCACAGATAGTAAAACATATGTTTATATCATAGATTTGATCTCACAGGGGTTTCAGTTATGTTCCTGATGTGTGGCCAGATGTGTTACATTACTCCTTTCACAAACCAGAAAGTCTGCTATACAGTCATTGCTTACTTCCTCATATTAGCATACATATGATTGTAAAGAACATTTGAAATACTTGATGTGGTTTTTATGGTGAGGAAAATATCTGAAACATATCAATAAAATCTCTGAGATATTGTTATGTACACAACAATAATTAACATCTTAAGAAGTAGTTGTTAGACAAATTAAAGAGGTAAAGGTACTAACAGTTTAAGAAAAAATAGCTCAGGGTCATATATATCTGACAGTTTATAGAAATGATTATAATAAGAAAACATTAGTTTAGAGACCATATTGATATCCTTATTTTATTCTTAATGCCTCCCTGAATTTTTGTGGCATTTGCTATTTACAATTTAATGAGTGCTACTGTTATTGCTAGAAACCTTGGTGATGTAGTGGTTAAGTGCTATGGCTACTAAACAAAAGGTAGGCAGTTCAGGTCCAGCAGGTGCTCCTTGGAAACTCTATGGGGCAATTCCACTCTGTCCTAGAGGGTCACTGAGTCAAAATTGACTCAACAGCAATGCGGTATTTATCTCTATTTTGTAAATGAAAGCAATCATATATTTTTTAATATATGATAAAAGGTAAGTAAGATATGCTGTAATTACAAACAATCATAAAATTGCAGTCGGCTAGACAAAAGGGGGTTGTTTCTCCTTTATGCTACCTGTCAATCCTGAGTTGTCAGGGGCTCTGCTTCATGTGGTTTTCACAAAGCAAAGTAGGTTAATGGAGGTTCTACTTTTTTGACTGTGACTTTGCTCAGGAGAAGCAAGTCACACAATTCAGATGTGAGGGTCTCACATTTTATCAGCCAATGTAAATTGCAAACTACATGTCATTTCAGTTAGGCCAGGAAGTACAATCTTACCGTGTATGCAGAAAGAGGAAGATCTCAAATACCATGTGAACAGCATTTAACTTGCATAAATAAAAAGATATCAGGACTAGAGCCAAGGTTCCTACTAAGTATACTTATTATTCACATACTGTTAAAAGTCAAATTGCTATCCCTGCGTAACTGTTGGGGAAATAAGACACGGATCCTTGGTAGGAATATTTAATTTAATGAAATGAGGTGAACTAATTGCATAATAATCTAGATATGACTGGGATTTAAGTGAGTTGCAACTTCTGAAGACAGTTGAGTTTGCAATTAAACTTGAAGCATTGATAGAATTTGGAGAGGCAGAGATGGGAGCTAAAGTATTTTAGAAGAAACATTTGATATGCACAGAGGTCTTAGCACACATGCATTTAATTTAGGTGAATTCAGTTGCAAGCAATCACTGGGGGCAGGGGGGTGTGATAAAGGGGAAAAAGAACTAGTCTCATCCTCTCATCCTCTAAAATTGCGCAATGGGACACATTCCTGATGTGTCAGTACACTGGTGGCATGAGAGGAAATTATCCAAGACAGGACCAAGGGAAAAAAAATTAACATAATCCATAGAGAAGAAGCTAAGAGAAAATCCCCAAATAGGAAGGCTGGTCCCACAATGCATCTTAATTAAAAGTGGGCTTCTGTATTTTCTTGCTTTACTTTCATGTATTGTTTTTACCCTCCGTATCTTTCGCTTGAGGTCTTCAGGCAGTCAATGCCATCATAATGTCTAAAGACATTTTGACACTAACGTATCTCAGTTGCCTCCCCTATTTTTCTGAGGTCCACAACTTCCTTATTTCCAACTTCTCATGTCCACTGAAAAGTCCTGTGCTCTCAACACAGCTGAGCTCAGCCAGGGTTATGAAGGAACGCAGCTGATTAAACCAATTCACACAAAGACATGAATGACTGAGCTTTCACAGACCATCCCCCTCAAATTTCCATTTTTAGAAGAGGAAGCTGGTTAACCCAAATAGAAATATCACCAGTAAAACTTTTCAGCAACTTACTAAAGAAAAGATGGTGGACTTTGACAGTAAAGAAGATTTAGAGGTGAGTAGGAGTCCTGATGGCACAATGATTAAAGTGCTAGGCTGTCAACTGAAAGGTTGACTATTTGAACCCACTGACTGCTTTGAGGAAGAAAAATGTGGCAGTTTCTTCCCAGAAAGATTACAACCCCATAGGGCAGTTCTAATCTGTTCAACAGGGCCTCTGTAAGTCAGAACTGACTTGATACTAATGGGTTTGGGTTGGTTTAGGAGTCCTTGGGTGTATGCCAACTAAAAGTTTGATGGTTTGAGTCCGTGCAGAGTTACCTCAGAAGCAAGATCTGGTGATCTTCTTCTAAAAAGAATCAGCCATTGAAAATCCTAGGGAGTATGCTAACACACGTGGTCATTATAAGTCAGAATCAACTGCAGGCAACAGGTATTTTAGGAAAAAGTAAAGGCAGTTTTATCTAGCAACCTGCTCCTCAAATACGGTTTTACTCTGGTCTCACAGAATTTTTCAGAATATCAAGGATGATAATTGTTGTTCTCCCGCAGCAATTCAAATGAGAATGATAATGTGTGTGTGTGTGTCCGTGTTCATGTGTGTGTGTAGGGAACATTTGATGATGGACAGCAGCAATTGATAGCTTGTAGACTGAAGCTTGCCACCACTAATACCTAATGGTAAAGAAAAAATAATTCTAGAATTTATGTCAACAAGTCTTAATGTGAAATCAACCTTTTTCTTCTGACTGGCTGATGATGGCATCTACCAGTAAGAAATTGACAGGATAGGGCAACATCAAGACAAATGTCTTGGTTAGCCTTTGCTATACAACAAGGCATCCCACAATATAGTGGCCTGAAAAAAAAAGTCATTTATTTTCTCATAATTTGAGGATCAACAATTTAGGATGGTTTCAGCTGAAAGGTTCTGATAGTGGTCTTGCCTGGAGTCGTGATGTGGCGATAGTTAGATGGCTGCTTGGTGGATTTAGGATAGCCTGCATTGGCCACACTTGTCACATGTAGCCTCTCATCAGTGTTCTCTACTACATGGCTTCTTTACCAAGCTAGCTTGGACTCATTCACATGATGGCAGCATTCCAACAAGATTAGAAAGTTTAAGACTTGCTGTGGCTAAGACCCAGAATGCACACAACGTCATTTTTCTACGTCTATTAAATGCTACATTGGCCAAAGCAAATAACAAAGCCATCCAAAATCAATGGATGGAAATAGTCGACCTTTAAACGAGAAGAGTTGCAGTGAAGCACATTTTAATCTACCACAAATACTTAGGACTGTCTTAGTTACCTGGTGATGACATGTGAAAAATACTACAAGTGAGTGGTTTAATGAGGGTAAATTTATTTTCTCATAGTTTTAGAGGCTGGATATCCAAATTAGGGTCTAAGCTGTGTCAGTGCTTTCTGTGGAACTGTCTTCTAATTTGTGGTGTCTTCTGGCAATCCTTGGCATTCTTTAGCATGTCTTTGCATTCCTTGGTGCCTGTCTTCCCTCTGTGTGTGTCTCTGTGTTTGTTTTGCTCTTTTTATAACTCAGAAGTGATTAGGCTTAGAATCTACCCTAGTCTGGTATGACTTTGTTAACATAGCCAAAGAAAAAACCTATTTGCAAACAGGATCACATCAAAGGTACAGCCAGAACTTCAACACACATTTTAGAAGGACATAAACAATTAGCACAAAAAATACTGAATCATCTTCTATTTGGGATATTTTATTTTTTGCATTGTCCTTAGATAGTCCAGGGGCCCTGATCAAGTAGTAGTTAAGAGCTCAGCTTCTAACCCAAAGTTCAGCAGTTCAAATCCACCAGGTCCTATAGGGTTGCCATGAGTCAGAATTGACCCAATGGCAATGGGTTTCAGACAGTCTAATGAGATTTTCTTTTTATTCACACACTGGAAAACTCATACTCCAATTAGAAACTAGGCTTATGAGAACGGAGAGGTTAGGATGCTGATTATTGCATTTTAGGAAATGTGAACATAGTTAGACTTTAGTTTCTGTAGTATTTCGAGAATGACATGTGATATGTTTTTCCCAATAAATCATCCCTAGTGGTATTTTTTGGAAGAACTATAATCACTAGACAATTTCTTGTGTCTCTCCTTAAAAAATTATTTTAAAATGAGCAGATACGATACAGCATATGCTTGATTGTTTTCCAAATATTGACTTTTTAAATGACATGTTTAGTATATATTCCTTGGGTCACAGAATTATTTTTCCTACCTCTCTTAATAAGGCCTTTGAAAGTCTTTTTTTTTCTAGTTGAACATCTTATTTCCATTTCTTGGACTAAAATGAAATGTAGTTAGGGACAATTTTATTACTGTTTATAATGAAAACATTTATGAGAAACATTGATTTCTTGTGGGAAGCTTCTTTTTCCTGGTTCATGAAGTAAAGTAACAGATAAAACTATGTTCTGAGAAGTTGTCCTGGGAGTCCCAACATCAAGTTCTATGACTCTCATGACTGTACCTATAAATTAAGACAATCAGATACACATTCTAAGCTAGCTAAGCTCTAAAGTCAAATCAGCAATTTTGGAAGAACAGCCAATAGCTAACTTCATCCTCCAAACAATGAAAACCTGTACCTAGTTGGTATGTTGGAAATGTGACATGTGACCATGAAATAGAGGAGAGGGACAGCCCTTAGATACAAGGGGAATTGCACCCTTCAGCCTCCCTAATGTTTGTATTCCAATTTCTGTCTCTGTCCATTTTCTTGCTTTCTAAAATGCAATGCTTTTAAAAGAGAAACACTAATTAGAGATTTCACAGATCTTATTCCGCATAAGGAAACCCTGGTGACATAGTGGTTAAGTGCTACATCTGCTAACCAAAAGGCAGCAGTTTGAATCCACCAAGTGCTCCTTGGAAACTCTTTGGGGTAGTTCTCCTCTGTCCTAGATGATTACTATGAGTTGGAATCAACTCAACAACAGTGGGTTTGGTTTTAGTTATTCCCCATAAAGAGTCCTGGGATGCAGTGACTAAGAGCTCAGATGCTCACCAAAAGGTGAGCAGCTTGAATCCAACAGCCACTCCTTGGATATCCTATGAGGCAGTTATACTCTGTCCAATGGCAGCGGGTTTGGTTTGGGTTTATTTCCCAGAAAAGAGCTCTGACCGCCTAATGGTTAAGGTCCTGGGCTCCTGAACCTTAAAAGATCAGCAGTTACCCACTAGCCACTCCAAGGGAGAGAATGTGGCAGTCTGTTTCCTTAAAGGTTACAGCCGTGGAAGCTTTATAGGGCAGTTGTTCTGTCCTCTCAGGTTGCTTTGAGTCAGAATCGGCTAAACAGCAATGGGTTTCATCTCTGATTCGGTTATTCCAAGGAGTCCTGGTGGCCACAGTGGTGAAGCACTTGGCTGCTAATGGAAAAAGTTGGTAGGCAATTCTTCTCTGTCCTACAGGGTCACTATGAGTCAGAACAACTTGAGAACAATGGGTGTGGATTCTGGTTCCAGTTCTTCAGCAAAAAGCAAAACTTGTTACTATAATACAATCCTCAAGAAATTATATTGAGCCTTATCTCCTATTTATATCTCAAATTTGCTTTCTCTTTCCTTCAATCTCCAGTTACTATCCTGTTTCTCATATCCAATGATGATCTTCATATTACCAAATCTAATGACCATTTTTCTATCCTTATTTTATTTGTCCTATAAAGAGAGATATTACGGGATGCTCTATTTTCTGAAATTTCTTCTCTGGTTTTTGTGATGCACTCTCTCCTGGCCTCTTCCTTTCATACTTTTTTGATAACTTGGACCCTCTGCTTGGTCTCTGAATGTTGGTGCTTCTCAGCCTTGGTCCTCGAATTTCTCTTTTCTTCTGACACCCTATTGCTACAGATTCTTATCCATTTCCATGATGTTAAAGTCCGTAGGTACTTCTGACTGTTAATTTTTTTTTATCTTTATCACTGACCCTGGAAAATCCTGTAATTTAAGTTTGGAATAGCCAACAGTCTACTTAACGTGTCTGCTTGGAAATGGCATTTCAGACTTTAAGTGATCAAAAAAGCTTTGACTCCAATCTGTTCTCTCAGCTTTCTGCAGTTCAGAAGGGTATCACCATTCTCTCCATTTATTCAAACCAAAATTCTGGGTACCATCCAGGTAGCATTTTTAGTTTCTCTTCTCACCCCAAGTTAAGCCAATAGAAAATCTTATTTTCTTTATTTCCAACATTTATTCAGAATTCATCTATGCTGTCTCTATTGCTTTAGCTGGCCGCCTTCTCTTATTCTGTAATTGAATATTACCTTTCTAAGTTTTACTAAGGTAATCTTCAACCACATGCAAAACTAAGTAGTATATTATAATGCATTTCTATGAACCTTCATTTATTTTAATCAGCTATCACTTTCTGCTAGTATGTTTCTTCCACCACTCTCTATTGCCTCTCCCGAATAAATGAAAAATTTTAGAAGTACAGGCATCATTAATTTTACTATAAATATTTAAGTACATGTCACTAGTAGATAAGAATTTATTCTTTTAACGTAACTATAATAACACCATGGGAACCCTGGTGGCATAGTGGTTAAGTGTTCTGACTGCTCACCAAAATGTCAGCAGTTCAAATCCACTAGATGCTCCTTGGAAACTCTATGGAGCGGTTCTACCCTGTCCTATGGGGTGGCTATAAGTTGACATTTACTCGATGGCATTGGGTTTGAATTTTTGGTTTTAATAGTACCGTATGCTTGACAAAAATCATAATAATACCTTTACATCATTCAGTATTCAACCTTATATTAAAATTTCCATATGGTTTCAAAAATGTCTTTCTATAATTACTTTGTTTGAAGAAAAATCCAAACAAGATTCACATACTGCAAATGTCTCCTGAATTACATGTGATCTTCAATAAGCCAAGCCAAGTGCCATCGAGTTGGATCCAACTCATGAATACCTTGCCTTTATTTTATGCCACTCATTTGTTAAAGAAACTAGGTTATCTGCCCTAAGTGCTATCTGCATTCTAGATTTGGCATCTTCTGAGTTCTTTAAACATATTTCTGTCACCAGTTTTTTCCTCAGATTGTTAGTTAGCTCAAAAGACTTGTTATTCTGGTTCAGTTTTATTTCATCAAAACTACTTTCTAGGAAATGTGCTGTGTATTTCTAATATATCATATAAAGAGTATCTAATGTCTGGTGGGAACCCCAGTGATGTACTGGTAAAGTGCTGTGGTTACAAACCCAAAGCTTGGCAGTTTGAATCCACAGGTACTCCTTGGAAATTCTCTGGGGCAGTTCTACTCTGTACCACAGGGCTGCTTTAGGGTCACTATAGGGTTACTATGAGTCAGAATTGACTTGATGGCAATGGATTTGGTTTTGGTAATGTCTGGCACCTAGTGCATAACAGGCATTCAGTAAATAGTTGTTGGGTGGATGACTGATTGAATGCATGAAGGAAATAACCAATTTAAGGCTGAATCTCTCCAGACAATATGATCATTGAGATGCAAACATGTACTGGTGACTTCTTTGTGGAAAGAAATACTCTCACGCTTCTTAGAAGGCTGCAGTGTTTCTAACTCAGGATGGCAAGTAAGTTTCAAGTTATAAATGAATAAAATAAAAAGAAATCCCCTAAATGACATAACCAGGAAAATAAAAAAAGCACAATTTATTTTAAAATCTGTAATAACTCAAAATAAAAGTATGAAGTTCAGTTGATATTGTGATTTAAGTTTTACAATTAAAAAACTATGTTGCTTACTGCTATTAGCACCATAAAATTTATTGAAATTGCATTATATTAGAGACTAACACAAACATTCAGATCAACTTTTAATATCTCGTATTTGTGACTATATGAAGTCTAATGTAGCAAGAAAATTGCAAAAAGATTTTTGAATAAGTTCAATGGCAAAAAATAGATAAAATAAAAAGTGCCATATCTGTAAGCCACAAGAAACATTAAGCTCTAAGTGGCAAAGCTTTAAATAATAAAATGTCAAGGCATTTTACAGCTAACCACAGAAAACTCGTCTGATAAGTTGATATTATTCTGACTCTATTTCACCCTGGTTCAATTTCAAGAATTTGAATGTAATTGTTTGCAGTCACCAAAGATTCGTTTTTGAAATTATACACGTATTTTTTTTTTTATTATTTAACATGAGTGAGTGAAAATATACATTCCTATATAAATTTACATGCCCACCTATATGCAGCTTCCACTGCTCTCCCTGTCCGGTGACAGCACACTATTCCTCTCTGCTCCATACATGTCTCATCCTCCCAACAGCCTCCTTTCCCTTCCTCTCCACCCACTCTCCTTCCTCCAGCCAGAGGTCACCAGAATGATATCCTATAGCTGTATAGAACCATAAAGTGCATCCAATATATGGTCACTCTGCATTGCCAAGTCTAATCCATTCCTGTCCAAAGAGTGGAGCTTCATTATAATTTATGGATAAGGGCAGCATCAGGGCCGGGGGCCACTCTCTCAGGGGAACTCCCAAACCGCTGGACCATCAACTCAGGTCTTTTAGTGGAGATCTCAGGATGCACCCCTTTTTATTCTTGTGTTGCCAGTGAGACTCCTCTCTATGAGCTCCATCATGGCTATCACTGGTGGTGGCCGGGCACCATCCGGTTCTTCCGGTCCCAAGTCGATGTAGGCACCCACTCTTGTGGGTCTCTCTGTCTTCTAGGTTGTCTTTACCACATGTCATTTTGGTCCTTGGTGAGCATGTTCCTGCTGAGTTGGGACCATTGGCTGTGTCCTTGGATGGCAGCTTGGCAGCATTTAAGACTCCAGACGCCACTCACCAATGTGGGGTGCAGAGAGCTCTCTTAGCAAAACGCTAGTTGTGCCAATTGGCCTTGATTTCACCTAAGAGCATGGTTCCCCGCCCCCTGCCCCAGCTACTCTATCATTGCAATATTGGGTTAAGATGGAAGGGGTACTCAAGTTATGTTTAAGTCCACTTAATATTGTTCTTGTTTCTAATGTGTGCTATCACTGGTTTCACCCAACCAGATTTCTAGCAACTATCTAAACTAAACCCTCCCGCCTCCCCCTCCCTCCCTCCCCTCCCTTGCAGCTGTCAAAGTCTTTTCTTCTATACACAAGTCTGTTTTTGAGATCTTATTGTAGAGGTCTCATACAGTATTTGTCCTTTGGTCGCTGACTACTTTCACTCAACATAATGTCTTCCAGTTGAAACCAGGTCATGAGATGTTTCCTGGAATTATCGTTATTCTTTATCATGGCGTAGTGCTCCATTGAGTATATGTACCATAGTTTACCTATCCATTCTTCTGTTGTTGGGCATCTGGGTCGATTCCACGTTTTTGCTATTGTGGACTGTGCTGCGATAAACATTCTGGTGCATGTGTCTGTTGGTGTGAAAGGCCTTGATTCTGTAGGATATATTCCAAGTAGTGGAATTACTGAGTCAAATGGTATATTGATATCCATTTTTTTTAAGAAAGTGCCAAACTGCTTTCCAAAGAGGCTGGACCATTTTGCAACCCCACCAACAGTGCAGGAGGGTTCCACTTTCTCCACAGCCTCTCCAGCATTTGTTGTTTTGTGTTTTCTGGATCATGGCCAATCTTGTTGGGGTGAGATGGTATCTCATTGTTGTCTTGATTTGAATTTCTTTAATAGCTAAAGATCGTGAACATGTCCGCATGTGTTTTTTGGCTGCCTGGATCTCCTCTTTAGTGAAGTGTCTGTCCATCTCCTTTGCCCATCGCTTAATTGGGTGGTTTATCTTCTTCTTATTGATATTTTGTAGTATCTTATAGATTATGGAGATCAGGCGTCGATCTGACATAGAGTTGCCAAATATTTTTTCCCACTCTGTGGGTGTTCTTTTAATTCTATTAATAAAGTCTTTGGATGAGCAAAAGTGTTTGATTCTTAATAGTTCCCATTTATCTACTTTCTCTTCTGTTGATTGAGGTTTCTTTGACAGATTTTGGAGTCTGTCCTCATTGTGTATTAAAACTTCCATTGTTGTTCCTACCTTTTCTTTGATGAGCTTTATCGTTTTAGGTTTGATATTTAGGTCTTTTATCCAGTTGGAGTTGGTTTTTGTATAAGTTGTAAGATATGGATCTTGATTCAGTTTATTGCAGATGGATAACCAATTTTGCCAGCACCATTTGTTGAAGATGCTGTTTTTACCCCAGTTTAATGTCTTAGGGCCTTTGTCGAATATCAACTGTTCATAGGCAGATGGTGTCATCTCTGGGGTCTCAATTCTGTTCCATTGATCAGTCTGTCTGTCCTTGTACCAGTACCAGGCTGTTTTGACCACTGTGGCAGTGTAGTATGTTCTAAGGTCGGGTAATGAGAGGCCTCCCAGTGTGTTCTCCTTCTTTAGTAGTACCTTACTTATCCGGGGCTTCTTCCCTTTCCAAACAAAATTGGTGATTTGTTTCTCCATCTCATTAAAAAATGATGCTGGAATTTGTATTGGGATTGCGTTATATAAATAAATTGCTTTGGGTAAAATAGACATTTTCACAATGTTAAGTCTTCCTATCCATGAGCAGGGTAGGTTTTTCCATTTATCTAAGTCTCTCTTAGTTTCTTGTAGTAAGGGCTTGTAGTTCTCTTTGTAAAAGTCTGTTGTTTCTCTGGTTAGATTACTTCCTAGGTACTTTATCTTCTTAGGGGCTATCACAAATGGTATAGATTTGATAATTTCCTCCTTAACAGTCTCGTTGTTGGTATAAAGGAATCCTACTGATTTACTTATGTTTATCTTGTATCCTGAGACTTTGCTGAACTCTTCTATCAGTTTGAGTAACTTACTTATAGATTCCTTGGGGTTCTCTGCATATACAATCATATCATCTGCGAACAGGGAGATTTTAACTTCCTCTTTGCCGATGCAGATGCCCTTTAGTTGTTCGTCTTGTCTAATTGCTCTGGCTAGAACTTCTAGCACAATGTTGAATAGGAGAGGTGACAGTGTGCAACCTTGTCTAGTTCCTGATCTCAGGGGAAAGTCTTTCAGTCTCTCTCCATTCATGATGATGTGAGCAATTGGCTTTGTATAAATGGCCCTTATTGTGTTGAGGAATTTGCCTTCTATGCCCATTTTGCTAAGAGTTTTTAGCATGAATGGGTGTTGGACTTTATCAAATGCCTTTTCGGCATCAATGGACAAAATCAGGTGATCTTTGTCTTTTGTGTTATTTATGTGGTTAATCACATTAATTGTTTTCCTGATGTTGAACCAGCCTTGCATCCCTGGTATGAATCCCACTTGGTCATGATGGATTATTTTCTTGATATGTTGTTGTATTCTGTTGGCAAGAATTTTGTTGAAGATTTTTGCATCTAAGTTCATGAGTGATATCGGTCTGTAGTTGTCTGTCTTTGTTGGATCTTTCCCGGGCTTAGGTATCAGGGTTATGCTGGCTTCATAGAATGAGTTTGGGAGTACTTCATCCCTTTCTATACTGTGAAATAGTTTCAATAGTATTGGGGATAAATCTTCTCTAAATGCTTGGTAGAATTCTGCCGTGAAGCCATCTGGGCCCGGACTTTTTTGGGTTGGCAGTGTTTTGATGACCTTTTCAATCTCTTCCTTTGTGATGGGTTTATTAAGTTGTTCGGCTTCACGTTGTGATAATTTGGGTAGGTGGTATGAGTCAAGGAATTGGTCCATTTCCCCTAGGTTTTCAAATTTGTTAGAGTACAGTCTTTCATGGTATTTTGTTATGATGTTTTTGATTTCTGTTGCATCTGTGGTGACAACTCCCTTCTCATTTCTAATTTGGGTTATTTGTTTCCTTTCCTGCTTTTCTTTAGTAAGTTTAGCCAGTGGTTTATCAATTTTGTTGATCTTTTCAAAATACCAGCTTTTGGTCTTTTCGATTTTTTCAATTGTTTTTCTATTCTCTAATTCATTTAGCTCTGCTCTGATCTTCATGATCTCCTTTCTTCCAGTGCCCGAGGGGTTCCTCTGTTGTTCTCTTTCTACTTGTTCAAGCTGTAGAGTTAGTTCCTTGATTTGGTTTCTTTCCTCCTTCCCGATGTGTGCATTTATGGAGATAAACAGACCTCTGAGCACTGCTTTGGCTGTATCCCATAGGTTCTGGTAGGAAGTGTTTTCGTTCTCATTGGAATCCATGAATTTCTTTAATTGATCCCTGATTTCCTCTATAACCCATGTTTTTTTGAGCAAGATGTTGTTCAGTTTCCAAGAGTTCCACTTTCTATCTCTGTTTTTTCTGCTATTGATTTCAACTTTGATGGCTTTATGATCTGAGAAGATGCTTTGCAATAATTCAATGGTGTGGATTTTGTTGAGCATTGCATTATGGCCTATCACGTGATCAATTCTGGAGAATGTTCCATGTGCACTGGAGAAGAAGGTGTAGTTGTCTGCTGATGGGTGGAAAGTTCTGTATATATCAGTGAGGTTTAGTTGGTTAATTGTGTCAATGAGGTCTTCTGTACCTTTACTGAGCTTTTTTCTAGATGATCTGTCTAGTAATGAGAGTGGAGTGTTAAAGTCTCCCACTATTATTGTGGAGTCATCTAACTCTCTTTTGAGCATAGTCAGTGTTTCTTCGACATATTTAGGTGCTCTGACATTAAGTGCATAAATGTTTAATATAGTTAAGTCTTGCTTGTGTACTGAACCTTTCAGCAGTAAATAGTGTCCATCTTTGTCCACGATGGTGGATTTGACATTAAAGTTGATTTTGTTTGAGATTAGAATTGCCACCCCTGCTCTTCTTTGTTCATTGTTAGCTTGATATATATTCTTCCAACCTTTAATTTTCAGTTTATTCCTGTCTTTAGGTCTCAAGTGAGTTTCTTGTAGACAACATATGGATGGGTCGTGTCTTTTGATCCAAGATGACACTCGGTGTCTCTTTACTGGAGCATTCAGTCCATTCACATTCAATGTAATTATTGATAGGTATGTGTTCACTGCTGCCATTGTGATATGTTTATTTTTATGTTGATGTTTTCTCTGTTGTTCTTATTAGTCTGTTCTGAGACACTCTTTTTTGTGAGTTGATTTTTCACCTTTTTCAGAGCTGGTTTTATAGTTGTTGAGACTCGTGTGTTAGATTTCTTGAAATGGTATGATACATCTTTGTTGTGCTTTACAGCTGCCCCTATGAACCCCCTTAATAAACTATTTATAAACCCAATTATAATTACTACCAGTCTGGTCATCTTCCTCTCCATCTGGAAGGACTATAACGACTGTAATACATCCCTCTTTTATTATGATGACACCATAGTTTTCATGATGATCACTGGATTGCTTCTTTCCAAATCAAAGCTGTGTTTTACTTTGGAGCCTTCCCTAAATGAGTATTGAGTAGTGTGTCGTTCTAAAATATAAAGTTAGTGGTTTCGTTCTTCTAAGCCAAAGCCAAGAACTTCTTTCAGTATTTCTTGTAGTTTGGGTTTGGTTTTTACAAAGTCTCTGAGTTTCTGTTTATCTGGAAATGTCTTAATTTCATTTTCATGTCTGAAAGACAGTTTTGCAGGATATATAATTCTTGGTTGGAAATTCTTCTCCTTCAAGACTTTGAATGTGTCGTGCCACTGTCTCCGTGCCAGCATGGTTTCTGCTGAGAAATCTGAAGACAGCCTACAGGGTTTCCCTCTGAATGTTAGCTTTGCCTTGAGTCTTGCTGCCTTTAAGAGTTGCTGCTTATGTTTCATTTTGTTAAGCTTGATTATAATATGCCTTGGAGTCTTTCTTTTGAGATCTATATTGGGTGGCGTATGATATGCATCTGAGATGTCTATATTCTCTTCCTTCATGATTTCTGGGAACTTTTCTTTCAGCAGCTCAGCAACAATATTCTCTGTGTTCTCAGATGTCTCACCCTGTTCAGGGACTCCAATTAATCGAAGGCTGTTCCTCTTAATAGAGTCCCACATGCTTCTTAATGTTTCTTCATTTTTCTTGTTTCTTTTTTCTGATTTCTGCTCATAGACACTGGCATCAGTAGCTCTGTCTTCCAAGTCAGAAATCCTTTTTTCCATTTGTTCCATTCTGTTTTCTTGGGTTTGCATGGAAGCTTCTATGTCTTTGATTTTCTTCTTGATCTGTTGGATTTCAGAGTACTGGTGTTCCATCAGATAGAACAACTTGCTTAATTTTTCATTTTGTTCTGCTGCATTTTGTATAAGGTCTAGAAGGGCCCTGTATATAATCAATTTGTATTCACTTCCTGATGCTTTCATAAAAGTTTCTTCATCTGGAAAACTCCTTGGTTGCTTTGTTTGGGAGCCTTCTGAAGCCATGAGTGATTGCTTGTATGCCACAATTGTCTGTTGCTTTTTGGGTCCCATGTGAGTATATAGAGGCTGGAAGAGGTACTGTGAGGATGGATTGCAAATGTTTCTCTAGGCTGTCTTCAAATGTAAAGCAAAAGGTATCTGACCAGTTCACAAGTCAGTTAGGTTTTCAGGTGTAGAGGTCCCTCTTCCCATCTGACAAAGTAAGCGCCACTGTATCCAACCCCAGATGATAACAAACTAGTTCAGAATACAGCACTGCTAGTGCCCTGGTGGCCTCTGCTGACAGGGCCTAGCCTTATCCAACACTGCGTCGAGTACTGGTTTTGTGATAGAAAAGCGCTCTCTTGTGGGCAGGCTCTGGCTCCCAAGCTAAGAATTAGGTCCAGCTGCGGCCACCGTACCCAAGATGGCGTCCTCCACACAGGCAGCAGACGGGGGGCTAAAGGTGCCCAGAAGCAGCGATTCCTCTGCTTCTGTTGCAGGGCCCCCAATGTAGGTAGCACTATGCAAAATCATTACTTTTCTGATGGAGAAGTGCTGTCCCATTTGCAGGCGCTGGCTCCCAGGCTAAGAACGAGGTCCTGCTAAAATCTCGGTACCAACGTGGCGTCCCGCATCCTGACCACGGAGTTCCGCACAAACCCCACTGAGGCAGCTACAAAACGAAAGGCTCAAAGTGTCTAGATTAACAGAGTCCCGAGCCTGGCTCTCAGAACGTGGGAATTTCGCCTGCCTATCCCCCTCACAGCGCGTCTGAGTCCAGCCGCCGGGCAAGGCCCAGCTCCGCCCGCCCGCCGAGACCGAGGAAAAAAAAAGTCCAAATGGTGCGTTTACCTTCCGTCCGTGAGAGCCAGGGCTAGCCAGGAGCGGGAGTCAGCGAAAGAGAGGAGATTTTTCACTGAATGGTATGAAGTCCCAATTAACAGCTCTGTGCCGTGTCCTGAGGCTGATTAGGTGCTCAGAAGGCTGTGTTTGATTGTCAATTCAGGTCTTCGTTTCCAGAGGGATAGAAAGAGACGTGTCCTTAGTCTGCCTTCTTGACTCCACCCTCCTGAAGTTTTTTTTTAATTTAATTTTTTTATTAATTACAGTAAAAGAATAAAATTTCTAACATCTATCAATTATCTCATCGATGATAAACCCTCAGTCCCCCACCTACCCATGTAGCCAACACAGTCATTTTCTTTTGTGGATAATTCTCTTGTTAAGTCCTTGTAACAGGGGTCTCATACAAAATTTGTCCTTTTGACACTGATTGATTTCACTCAGCATGATCTCTTACAAATGAGACCATGTTATGAGATGTTTTCTAAAATTGTCATTGCTTTTGATCATATCATAGTGTTCCATTGAGTATATGTACCATAGTTTGCTTATCCACCATCTGTTGATTGGCATTGGGATTGATTCCAACTTTTTGCTATTGTGGACTGTGCTGCAACAAACATTCATGTACATATGTCTGTTTGTGTGACAACCTTTGTTTCTGAAGGATAAATTCTGCGTGGTGGAATTACAGGATCAAATGGTATATCTATTTCCAGCTTTTTAACGAAGTACCAGGTTGTTTTCCAAAGAGGTTGTACCATTTTGCAATGCCACCAGCAGTGTAGGAGCATTCCAGTTTCTCCACAGCCTCTGAAGCATTTGTTGTTTTGTGTTTTTTGGATCATGGACAACCTCGCTGAGGTGAGATGGTATCTCATTATAGTTTTGATTTGAATTTCTTTAATAGTTAATGATTGTGAGCAATTTTGCATGTGTCTTTCGACTGCCTGGATATCCTCTTTAGAGAAATGTCTGTCTATCTCCTTCACCCATCGCTTAATTGGATTATTTATACTTTTCTTGTTGCTATTTCGTAATACCTTACAGACTATGGAGATCAGACATTGGTCTGACACGTAGTTGCCAAATATTTTTTCCCATTCTGTAGGTGGTCTTTTAATTCTTTTGATGAAATCTTTGGATGAGCAAAAGTGTTTGAGTCTTAGTAGCTTCTATTTATCTATTTTCCTTTCTATTGATCCTGCTTTGTTTGCCAGATTTAGAAGTCTGTCTACACTGTGTATTAAAACTTCTACTGTTGATCGTATTTTTTCTTGGATGAGCTTTATCATTTTAGCTTTTATATTTAGGTCTTTTATCCAATTTGAGCTGGTTTTTGTATAAGGTGAGAGATATGGGTCTTGTTTCAAATTTTTGCACATGGGTATCCAATTATGCCAGCACCATTTGTTGAAGACACCATTCTTACCCAAGTTTAGAAACTTGGGGCCTTCGTCAAATATCAGCTATTCATAGGAGGATGGCGGCATCTCTGGAGTCTCAACTCTGCTCCATTGGTCTGTATGTCTTTTTTTGTACAAGTACCAGGCTGTTTTGACTACTGTGGCAGTGTAATAGGTTCTAAAGTCAGGGAGCGAGAGGGTTCCCAGTGTGTTCTTCTTCAGTAGTGCTTTACTTATCTGAGGTTTCTTCCTTTTCCAAAGAAAATTGATGATTTGTTTCTCCATCTCATTAAAAAATGGTGCTGGAATTTGTATTGGGTTGCATTATGTAAGTAGATTGCTTTGGGTAAAACAGACATTTTCACAATGTTGAGTCTTCCTATCCATGAGCAGGGTAGGTTACTCCATTTATGTAAGTCTCTCTTGGTTTCTTATAGTAAGGTCTTGTAGCTCTCTTTGTAAAGGTCTCTTATTTCTCTAGTTAGATTTATTCATAGGTATTTTATCTTCTTGGGAGCTATAGTAAATGGAATTGATTTGGTGGTTTCTTCTTTAATAATCTCACTGTTGGTATAAAGGAATCCTACTGATTTACTTGCATTTATCTTGTATCCTGTTAAACTCCTCTATTAATTCCAATAATTTACTTATTGATTCCTTTGAATTCTCTGTATAAACAATCATATCATCTGCAAATAGTGAAATTTTTACTTCTCACTGCTGATATGGATGCCCTTTATTTCTTTGTCTTGTCAAATGGCTCTGCTAGAACTTCTAGCACAATGTTGAGTAGAAGTGGTAAGAGTGGGCATTCTTGTCTAGTTCCAATTTTCAAAGGGAATTCTTTCACTCTTGTACCGTTCAGGACGATGAAGGCAGTTTGCTTTCCATAGATGCTACTGATTCCATTGAGGAATTTTCCCTCTATTCCTATTTTTCTGAGAGTTTTCACCATCAATGGGTGTTGAACTTTGTCAAATGCCTTTTCTGCATCAATTGACAAAGTTAGGTGATTCTTATGTTTTGTGTTATTAATGTGGTTGACTACATTAATTGTTTTTCTGATGAACCAGCCTTGCATCCCTGGAATGAAACCAACTTGATCATGATGAATTATTATTTTTTTATATGCTGTTGAATTCTATTGGCTAGAATTTTGTTGAAGATTTTTGCATCTAGGTTCACGAGTGATATTGGTCTGTAATTTTCTTTTATTGTGGGATCTTTCCCTGGCTGTGGTATCAGGGTTATCCTGGCTTCATAGAATGATTCTGGGGTATTCCATCACTTTCTATGGTGTGAAATAGCCTCAATAGTATCAGGATTAGCTCTTCTCTAAAAGTCTGGTAGAATTCTTTGATGAAGCCATCTGGGCCAGGACTTTTTTGGTTGGTAGATTTTTTATTACTTTTTCAATCTATTCCTTTGTGATAGGCTTATTAAGTTGATCTACTTCTTCTTGCAATAATCTTGGTGAGTGATATGAACCTAGAAACTTGTCCATTTCCTCTAGGTTTTCAAATCTGTTAAGAGTACAGCCTTTCATAGTATTCTGTTATGATATTTTTGATTTCAGCTGAGTCTGTTGGAACAACTCCCATCTCATTTCTTAATCAGGTTATTTGTATCTTCTGCTGTTTTTCTTTTGTAAGTTTAGCCAGTGGTTTATCAATTTTGTTGATCTTTTCAAAGCACCAGCTTTTCATTTTTTTTTATTTCTATTCTCTAATTCATTTAGTTCTGCTCTAATCCTTATAATCTGTTTTCTTCTGGTGCCTGAGGGGTTCTTTTGTTGCTCTCTTTCTACTTGTTGAAGCTGTAAGATTAATTCTTAATTTGGGCCCATTCTTTTTTCCAGATGTGTGCAGTTACAGAGATAAACTGACCTCTGGGCACCACTTTTGATGTACCCCATAGATTCTGGTAGGAAGTGTTTTCATTCTCATTTGATGCCATAAATTTCTTTATATTGTCCTTGACTTCCACTATAACCCAAGGCTTTTTGAGCAAAGTGTTGTTCAGTTTCCATAAGTTTGAATTTCTGCCTATGATTTTTCTGTTATTGCATTCAACTTTTATAGCTCTACGGTCTGAGCAGATACTTTGCAGTAAATCAGTGGTTTGGATTTTATAGAGAAATGCTTTATGACATAATACATGGTCTATTCTGGAGAATGTTCCATGTGTACTGGAGAAGAAGTTGTACTTATCTGTATTGATGGATGATAAGATCTGTATATGTCACTAAGTTCAAGTTGGTTGATTGTTGCAAGAAGATCTGCATCTTTACTGAGTTTTTTTCTGGAAGAGCTATCCATAACTGAAAGTTGAATCTTAAGGTCTCCAACTATTATTGTGGAATGATCTATCTCATTTTTCAATGTTGTCAATATTTGTTCAATGTATTTAGGTGCTCTTTTTGGGGGGGTATTGGGTACACAATTATTTAATATTGTTAAGTCCTGCTTGAGTACTGAACCTTTCAGCAATAGTGACCATCCTTGTCCACGATAGTGGATTTTACATTAAAATCTATTTTATCTGAGATTAGTATTGCCACAATTGTTCTTCTTTGTATATTGTTAGCTTAGTATATATTATTCCATTCTTTAATTTTCAATTTGTTCATATCTTTAAGTCTACGGTGTGTTTCTTGTAAGCCACTTATAGATGGGTGTGTCTTTTGATCCAGGATGTCATTCACTGTCTCTTTACTGGAGTGTTTAGTAAGTTTACATTCAGTGTAATTATTGACAGGTATGTGCTTAGTGCCATCATTTTGATGTAATTACTTTTATATTGATGTTTTCTATATTGCTCTTAATATTCTGTTCTGGGCCTTTCTTCTTTATGGGTTGTTTTTTCAGTGTTGGTTTTGTGTTCATTGAGTTTTTTGACTGGTAAGAATTTTCCATATATACTGTCGACACATTCCGTTTTTATATTATTTGCTCTGGTTATGCTGGTTGCTGTATTGTACATTTTTGGTATTATTCTCTTCTCATACAGTTCTTTTTCCATGCAAGTAAGAGAAATACTTATTATGAATTAAACCCTTTTTTCAGATAGTTTGCTACTCACCCTATTATTTCACAAAAGCTGCTATTGCCTTGTGTTATAAGGTCTTGCTGATGTCCTAACCCTCAACTCTTTACTCATTACTATTCCTTTGCTCCTGGATTATCTGTCTTGTCATTCACTGCTTCAAGGCAACCTGGCTTCATGGACTCCCTATCTCTGATTCACCTTTCCTTTATATTTCTAGCTGGTCACCTTGAAGTTCTGGATATTGAATATAAGCCATGTTATTTACTTGTCTACTCACTGTATCTTGTCAAATGTGGTTTGATTACTGAAGACACCAATTAGATACTTATGAAGATAATTATATACTCACATTTCAGATGGACTCAGGCTTATTCCTTCAATCAGCCCCTTTAAAGCCAGCTTACTCTGAATGCAGCCTGTTCACATGTAATTGTTTAACACTGCATAAGTTGAGGCACCTGCTAAGGTGTGCTGAAGAATTTAGGTGGTGTCCAGCTACTTATAAACTGCCTCTGGGGTCTATAAGCTTACTATAGGAATTAGTCATCTAAAGAACCTCTGAAAGACAGCAACAAAATTCTCTTTCTTCAAACACATTCTAAAAATGCTGTCCAACTGAGTAATATAAACCTGTGTTTATGCAGAAAAAAGCACTGTCCCCTAAATTGTGATTGATGATGTGACCAAAAAGTTTTTACAAATTCTTTTTTGTTATTGTGATTGAGTGTAAGTGTACAATCTGGTTTAAATTCGCATGCCTGTCTATCTGCAGCTCCCTCTACTCTCCTTGCCTAGTGATAGCACACTCCTCCTTTCTGTTCTATACATGTTATAAGCTCTTAACAATCTCTTGTCTCCTCCTCTCCACCCTCTCTACTCCCCTCTAGTAAGAGGCCAGTAGGATGACATCCCATAGATGCATAGAACTATAAAGTGCACACACCTTGATCAAAGAAGAGCTTTAGAACAGAAGTGCCTGCCATCTATAGGGTAGCTGGCCTAGAAGAAGACCTGACTCCATTTTGCTCCAAGCTCCTGCTTTTGCATTCCTGAAAAGGTAACTTTGATTTCTTTCCATTCATATGCATACGGATTTGGGCTTCCAGCTAGGTGAATCAACAGACAATGCAGCTATGGCTGGAAATCCAGTAAGTCTAGGCAAGCTTGGAAAAGTTCAGGCAAATCCAAGGAAGGTCAATCAGTCAAATCTTCCTGGGAGTTTTCTGATTTTGCTCCACAATTCTCCCTGCGAGACAGCCTCCTCCCCTTGGATTCACTGGTCTTCCCTCTGTGTGGGCCAACATCTCCCCATTGGAATGTTTCTTATGCTTTCAGTAAATCACTTTGTTTTACTTTAGTACAAGCTGAGAGTTTCACTTTACAACATGACTTAGTGACTCTATGTACAACAGAACAATGCCCAGTCCTGTACCATTCTCATAATTGTTATACTCATTAAAATCTTCCATTCTCAACTCACATTTCAGAATGCCTGACTACAAAACAGTCTTGATTATTTTAACCCACTGATCCTTGTGAGGACTCTGTGAAAGTGGGGGTGGGGCATGCTACTATTATTGCCTTTGTCTACAGGAGAGGAACTTAGAGCTCATGGAAGTTAAGTGATTTGCCAGAGGTCACAAAGCTAGAGAGAGGGACATAAAAAGGAAACACAAAACAAACAACAAGAAAAACAAACCCATTGCTATTGAGTTGATTCCTGCTCATAGCCACCCTGTAGGACAGAGTAAAACTGCCCCATAGAGTTCCCAAGGAGTGTCTGGTGGATTCAAACTGCTGATCTTTTGGATAAGAGCCATACCACTTAACCACTATTCTTGACAGCACTCTATGACAGCATATGTGTAAATTAATATTACGGAGAGTACCATTTTACACACAATATTTTGGTAAAGCTTTAAAGTTTGATAATATCATGTACTAGTTAATATGTAAGTCAAAGGGAACTCATAAATAGTTGCTTCTGAGTGTGTAAATTGGTACACAGATTATGAAAAAAATATTTATATGTAGGAAAGTTGAAAATATATCTGTTGTTATATAAAAATTTTCACTTCTAGTCGTGTGCCTTAGAGAATCTTTCATACAGACATTATGAGACATGTACATGAATATTTACAGCAACTTGTTTGTAATTTCCAAAAAAAGCTGTATAAAACTCATACAGATGTATTGAAAAGAGAACAATAAATTATATGCCATGTAAAATAATGAAATAACTATAAACCCAAACCCAGTGCTGTCGAGTCGGATCCAACTCATGGCTACCCTAGAGGCCAGAGCAGAACTGCCCCATACTACTCAAAATACCATAGATAAATCTTGTTAATTGTTTCCTAGGTCCCATTAAGTTGGTTCTGACTCATAGAGACCCTATGTACATCAGAATAAAATGCTATCCAGTCCTGTGTCATCCTCACAATCACTGCTATTCTTGAACCTAGGGGGTTCCTCTTTTTCACTGACCTGCTGTTACCAAGCATACTATCCTCCAGGGATGGATTCCTTCTGATATCACGTTAAAGGTATATGACACTTAGTCTTGCCATCCTTGCTTCAAAGAAGCATTCTGGCTCCGTTTCCAAGACAAATGTGTTCATTCTTTTGGCAGTCCACGATATACTGTATATTCTTCACCAACATCACAATTCAAAGCCATCAGTTCTTCCTGAGTCTTCCTTTTTCATCTTCCACCTTTTGCAGGCATATGAAGCTATTGGAAATATCATGTCTTGAGTCAGGCATGCCTTAGTCTTTACTGTGACGTCTATGCCTTTTATACTTTAAGTTTCCCCAGTACAATGCATTTTCATTTCTTTTTAGAAAAAATCCCTTTCTCAATGCTGTCTCTTTTTAGATCTCCAATCTTTTCCCTTCTTACTTTATTTTACTTTATGTAAAAGTTCACAGTCCAAATCAATCTGCCATATGAAACCTTGCACCCACACTCCTATGCTACCCTAATGCTCTTTTCCCTGGCTCCACCCCTGCCCGTGACAACACACTCCTCCATTCCACCCTGTACTTCCCACATCCATTCAACCAACACCTGTCCCTTTCCACCCTCTCATCTTATCTCTCCTCTAGACAAGAGCTGCCTTCATGTATATATTTAAGCCCAGAAGCATGTATTTTGCCAGCACACTCTGTGTCTTATAGAACAGTCCAATCTTTGTCTGAAGAGTTGGGTTTGGTACTGGTTTCAGCTCTGGGCTAAGTGAGAGTCTGAGTGCCGTGTCCTCAGTTGACCCTCCAGTATGAAGACCCATCAAGTGTGGTCTTTTAATAGAATTCTAGTTTTGCACACCCATTTTTGTCCTGCTACATCAGGGACTTGATACTGTATTCCCTGTCAGGGCAGTTATTAGTTGTGGTTGAGCATCATCTAGTTCTTCTGGTCTCCTATTGATGTATTCTCTGGATCAAATGGCAACTTCTGTCTGCTGGGCTCATATTTTCTTCATGTCTTGGATGTCCTTCGTTCTCCTCTGTTTCAAGTGGATTAGGACCAATTGATGCTACTTAGACAGCTGTTAGCTAGTTTTAAGATCCCAGATGCCACTCACCAAAGTGGTATGCAGAATATGTCCTTTCAAAAAAATATTGGTTATGCCACTTGGCCTGGATGTCCCCCGAAACATGGTCTCTAGACTCCATGCCTGCTACTTTGTCCTTCAAAATCTTGGGTTATATTTAGGAAACTTTTTAATCTTTGGTGTAGTCCAGTTGTGCTAACCTCACTCTACTGCATGCTGTCACTTCCTTCACCTAACCCAATCCTTGTCTATGAACACCGCTTTCCATTCTTTCCCCTCCTTGTAACCACCAAAGATTATTTTCTTCTGTGCTTCAACTTTTTCTTATTTTCTTATAACAGTGGCCTCATCCAATATTTGCCATTTTGAAAATGACTAATTTCACTCAGCATAATGTCTTCTAGATGACTCTATGTTATCAGATATTTCCTAAAATCATTGTTGTTCTTTACCACTGTATAGTATCCCATTGTGTGAATATACCATAGTTTGTTCATCCTTTCATCTGTTGTTGGGCACCTAGGTTAATTCTATTGTTTTGCTATTGTCGAGGGTGCTGCAGTAAGCACTGATGTGCATGCATCTGTTTATGTGACAGCCTTATTACTATAGGAATTAGCTTAGTGCTGTCACTTTGATGTGTTGTGTACTGTAAATACTTCCATTGTTCCATTTAATTTTCTGTGCTGAGTGTTTTCCCTTCATCTTTTTTTTAGTGCTAGTGGTTTTGTACTTACTGAGACTTCATGATTTTCTCATTTTTTTATTTTGATGAGTAGGATTGATAGCTTCCTTTATGGTTACATTAATATTTACCTCTAGTTTTCTAAATTTCAACCAGTCTTTAATTTCTTTATATCACCTTGCCTTCTTCTCCATATAGAAGATCTATAGCTCCATTTTCTTTTGAGACCTTCTTTTTTGTTACAATGTTTACATAATGACATCTCTGTTTCTCCATTTTCAGTATTTTGCTCATGATTTATTTTTGTGATTCCTCTATTTGGGTTGATATTAAGTTGCTGTATTCCATGCTTTAGTCTTGTATTGTTACTGGTGTTACTAGTTTTCTAACCAACAATCTCTTTAATATTTCTTGTAATTTTTCTTTGACTTTTGCAGATTCCCTAAATTTCTGCTTTATCTGGAAATTTCCTAATTTTACCATTACATCTGAGAGATAATTTTGCTGTATACATACTCCTTGGCTGGCAGTTGTTTTCCTCTCAAGGTTTTGTATAATTCATCCCATTGCCTTCTTGTCTCCTGGTTTCTAGTGAATAGTCTGAGCTTTGTCCTATTGATTCTCCTTCGACTCGACGGCACTTGGCTTCATTTGTAGGTGTTTTGGATGTTATTTTTCATTCACCTATAGACACTTTTAAAAGTGTCTTCTTTAGTTTTGGCAAGTTTGATTATAATATGCCTTGATGTCTTTCTTTTGAGATCTACCTCATGTGGAGTTCAATGAGTACCTTAGATGTGCCAAGTGCCAAGTGCCGTCGAGTCGGGTATCTTCTTATATTTCATGATATCAGGGAAGTTTTCCTTAAGTTATCCCCCCTGTACTGGCACTCCAATCACTTGTAGATTACTCCTCTTCATAGAATCCCACATAATCCCTAGTGCTTCTTGATTTTTTGAAACTCTTTTAGCTGATTTTTCCTCAAATATGTTGATATCACATACTTCATTTTCAGTGTCCCTAATCTAGGCATCTATTGCCTTCACTGTATTCCTCTGACTTTCTATCGAGTTGACTAATTCTGTAATTGTATCACTAATTTTCTGAACTTGTAATTTTTGCTGCTCAGTGTTTTCTCACAGCTTGTTCAATCTGTCACTATGCTCTGCTGCATTTTGCCTTATCTGCTTCCTCATCTCTTGAAGAGCTCTTAATGTGAATCTTTTGCATTCTATCTCTGATAATTCCAGGAATTTCTCTTTCTCTGGAAAACTTGATTCTCTGTTTTGGGAGCTTTCTGAAGAGATCATGATCTGCCCCTTTAAGTGCTTTGCTATGGAATCCTGTTTTTGAGCCACTGGTAAATTGTAGTTGCAGATTCAGCTCAGGCATCCAGGTGGTCAGTAACCTAGTGTGTGGTGCAGGCTCTTGCCCACTGTCCTAGATGGACAGGGGTGATTGGTACAGTCACAGGTGTCTGGCTGCAGCTGCAGAGAAAGATAAGGAGCTAACAGCCATTGTTGAGTATTTATGAGGGTAGTGTACCCCCTTGTGTCTGAATCTAGTTGAAGGAAAAGTCTCTGCCCTCATTTTTCCGATTTAGAGAAATAGGCAGATTCCCCCCCCCCCCCTTTTTCCTCACTTCCTCGAGTGTGCTAACCTAGCTCCTCTTCTGTGTCTCAGAGATTGGCTCAGGATGGGTTTAAGGAGTCTTACTTCCAGCTTGGTTAATGGCACTAGACTCCAGAGTCAGGTGCACTGTAGAGAAGGGAGAGGGGAAATGGTTCAGGGTGGACTGCTTCTGACTCAGTTAATGGTATCAGACTCTAGCACCCAGTGCGGTTCAGTGAAGGGAGGGAAGAGAGCTGGGAAAAGGAAGTCAGGACCCTAACAAAGGAAAGATTCAGATCTGCTTGCAACATGCAAAGACTTAGATTTCAATGATCTGGCATTGCCCTTCCCTAGCTCTGGAAGTACAAATGGATTCTCTGGACCATCACCTCTGCCAATGGGGATGCCCACCAATCTCCATGCTGTGGCTATGGCTGCCTCCTGGCAGGTCCATTCTGTGAAGTCTTATGTGCTTCTTGTGGTATTCTCCATTCCCGTTTGCTCAGTCCAGTTTCTCAACTTTGTCTGTGATGTTCAGCGCTCCTATGATGTCATATATACTGGATTCATTTGTTCTTTTGGGTCTTTGTTGTTACTCTGACATCTTGGCCCCGTCCCTGTCTTCTGATTTCTTGACTGTTGCTTCCATGGGGTTGATTGTAGATCTAAGTAAAATGAAATCTTTAACAATTTCAGACTTTTCTCTGTTTATCTTGATTTAGTTTACTGGTCTAGTTGTGAAAATTTTTTTGTTTTCTTTACATTGGAACTAATCTTCCCTGAAGGCTGTGTTTTTGATCTCCACCTGTGCTTTAAGTACTCTTTCATCAAGAAAAGTTATTCCATCTGCATAATGCAGTTTGTTAATGAGTCTTCCTCCAATTCTGATGCCTGGTTCTTCTTCATATAGTTGAACTTCTCATCTTGTTTCCTCAGCATACAGTTTGAATAAGCATGCTGAAGGGACGCAAACCTGACACACACCTTTCTTTACTTTAAACCACGTGGTGTCCCCTTGTTCTGTTCAAACACTGCCTCTTGATCTATGTATAGGTTTCCCATTAGTACAGTTAAGTATTCTGAATAAATTTGCAGAAAAACAGATACTGAGAGTTTTAATAATAAAGAACAAATATATTGTCTTAGTTTTCTAAATTGAAAAAAAAAAATAACTGCCGTCAATTTGATTCTAACTCACAGTGACTCTATAGGACAGAGGACAACTGACCCGATAGAGTTTCCAGTGAGGGCCTGGTGGATTCAAACTGCCAACCTTTTGGTTAGCAGCCATAGCTCTTAACCAATACACCATCAGGGTAAATACCTCTTTAAAAAACTAAAGACTGTCAAATTGCAAGAAAGGAAACAAATATATGATTCCTATGAGAAATATACCTTGTAATGGATTGAACTGTCTCCATCTCAAAATGTGTGTAGTCATTTGGCTAGGCCATGAAACCTGGTATTGTGTGATGTTCTTATATGCTGTAAATACTGAGGTGGGACAGGACTCAGTGTGTAAGATTATTATGAGCCTTAAGGAAATCTCTTGAAATATAAAACAAAGAAGTTAGCAGAGACAATTGTGGATCTCATAACACCAAGAAGCAGTGCTGGGAGCAGAGAACATCCTTTGGAAAGGACACAGAGTCCCTGCGCACTCGAAGCTCCTCGTCCAGGGGAAAAATTGATAACAAAGACCTTTCTCCAGTGCTAGCAGTGTAAGCTATTCCCTGGAGATGACATCCTGAATTTGGATTTTTAACCCACTGGACTGCGACAGAATAAAATGTACCTTTTTAAAGCCGTCCACTTGTGGTGTTTCTGTTATAGCAGTACTGGATGACTAAAACATACCTTAAATATAAGAATATAGAAATGTTCAACATCAGTGACAAAACATGTAAAATGTAACCAAAAAAAAGGTTATGTAGCTATGCTGATATGACACAAATTTACTCTGAAGCAAAAGCAGTGCTAGAAATAAAAAATAAGTATTTCATAATAAAAGGTGAGTATACCAGAAAAATATAACAACTTAAAAAAAATTGTACCCAATAATATAGTCTTAGTATCTTTTAAACAAGAGTTGACATTAGTAAAACAAAAAAATAGATGAATTAATATGCATTATATAATTTTTAAAAACTAACTGGTAACACCAGTAGGAAAAAAATCAGTAAGGATAGAAATTTGCCACATTATTAACAAATTAAGCTAATTAACATACAGTTCATCACCTAGTAACAGAACACACATTCTATTCAAGTGTACAGAGTACACTTACAGAGGGTGACCATATATTAGGCCATAAATGAACCTTCAAAAACTTTCAACAGATTCAAATTATACAGATCTACAAAGACTGAATTATGATTTTTGTCAATTATTTTCTGAGGACAGTAAAATTAAGCTAGAAACCAGTAATAAAGAGATAATGAGAAAATCCCCAAGTGTTTCAGAATCATCCATTACACTTTTAAACAACACTTGGTCAAAGGAGAAACTGCATAGTAAAACAATTTTACACTGATAATGATGAGATATCAAGAATCAGTACGTGTGGAAGGCCGCTACAGCCATGTATAGAGGAACAGCTCTACCCTTAGATGAATATTTTCAGAAAACAAGAAGGGCTGAAAATCAGTAATCCCTGCAACTATCTCAAGAATTTAGGAAAGACCAGCAAATTAAATGCTGAGACACTAAAAATAAGTAAATAATAAAGAGTAGGAGTTAAAGAAGTACAAAATACAAAAATACAGTGGAGAAAATGAATAAAGCTCTATGCTGTATCTTTTAAAGGACTAATAAAATTGATAAACTGGCAAGGCTAACCAAGAGAGAGGCATAAATAGTCAATATATAAACAATAAAGAGCACATCAACGTAATTCAGACAAACATTAAAAGCATAAGAGGATACTTTTGACAACTCATGATAATAGATTTGAAAATGTAGATAAAATAGAGACAGGAGGAACTAGAACATTTGAGTAGTCTCGTATCTCTTAGGAAATGCACAGATGATGCAGATGGCTAAGTGCTATTACGTCACTGAAAAGGTTGGTGGTGAGAAGCCTACAGAACAGAGCGCCACAGCACAGAGAGCCACCACCAGTCAGCTATGATTTAGAATGGACTCCATAGCAATGGGTTCTGTTTTGTTTTCGGTTCAGTGTGGTTTGTGTCTATTAAAGAAATTGAATTTCTTATGAAAAAAAAATCTCTTTTTGCCCTCTCTTTCTCTTGCTCTCTCTCTTACACACATACAACTCCCAACCTGCATGACTTTGCTAGTGAATTCTCCCAAATATTTTACAGAGGAAATACCACAATTTTGCCCCAACTCTCCCAGAACATAAAAAAATAACTAATACTTAATAACCTTTTTGATGACCCCAGTGCTCCCAGAGAATCAATGTGTAATTTGTATAACTGAAATTATTTAAAAACACACATGCTTGGGTTGGTAGTGAATGTTTCTGGAAGGAGACACAAGAAACTGGTAACAGGAGATACTGTCAAAGAGATGAGCTATGGGAGTTTAAGTGGCAGGAAAACTTACTTTTTGTTTTATATTTGTAGTGTTTAAATGTTTTCAACCAAATATGCAGACTGTGTTTGCCTGAAATATTTAAATTCCAAAATTACAAAGACTCCTTTTGCATTTTCACCCAATTTTGTGGATGTGAAATGTTGAGAGAATGATTTTGACTATGCTAGGGACTAATGAGGAAACCCTGTGGCATGGTGGTTAAGTGTCTGACTGCTAACCTAAAGATCGGTGTTTGAATCCACCAGGTGCTCCTTGGAAACTCTGTGGAGCAGTTCTACTGTGTCCTGTAGTGTCACAGCTGGAATCAACTTGGCAGCAATGGAACATGGTGACTAAATGGTTGGTGGCCTCAGATTGAAGCTGCAAAAGACAATGAAGAATAAAACTGTTCAGTAACTTCAAGGTCTGACTGGAGACTTGAGACATGGCTGGGTAGACAGGTTGATTCTGTGACCTACTAACAGGTACCTGCTTATGGGGCAAAGCTTCTAAAAGCACTAATCTGAACTTTGCTTGTTCTTAAATTCTGGCCTGTTCCTCCCACAGACTGTTGAAGACTTTCTGTGTCATCATATGAAGAATCTGGCTTCCTGGCTCCTTGATAAATGCAATGATGTATTAACTCCCCCATGATTCACATAGCACAAAAATAGAAATTAAGATCGGTGAACTATTTTAATGAGCATGATTTTCAATGTCATGGTTTTCTGGTTCCAAAATGCTTTCTTTGAGTGAGTAACTCACAGAACTGTTCTAGTCATGTCTTCCATTTCCATTTTTAATATTCTTTATGCCAGCTGACCAATTATTTAGCATTTAGCTATTTTGACAGCTGATAAAAATGTAATATAAAAATGGATGGTGGAATGATAATTAGGGTTTCCAGATTTAGGTTCTGAAATACAGAAACAGAGGAGGTAACAACCTGGTGATGGGGTAGGCAGAAAGTGGAAGAATTACACAGGTCCTGGAATGACAGACTGTGTATCAGTAGGCTGTCACCTATCTGATAAAGACAACTACTGAGAATGCAGCCAGAGCTCAGGAAATAAGAGGTGGAGGGAAGTGTTTTAGAAGTCTAAGAGTTGACATAATAAAGCTCACTTATTTTGCTCACAGAAAAAGGGTCCTTAGAGTTATCATGTTACATTTTATGTACAACTCCCAAAGTCACTGTTGAACCAAACTCATTGCCACCAAGTCAACTATGATTCATAGAGACACCATGAGTCACAGACTTGAACTGCTGCTTAGAGTTTTCTTGACTGTAATCTTTTTTTTATGACTGAATTAAAATGTACATTCCCATATAAATTTGCATGCTCACCTATATGTAGCTCCCACTGCACTCCCTGCCTGGTGACAGCACACCCTTCCTCTCTGCTCCGTATATTCCTGAACTCCCAACACTGACTGTAATCTTTATGGAAGCAGAATACCAGGCCATTCTATGGCCTTGCAAGGTGACTTTGAGCATCAATCGTTGGGTCAGAAAGCATATTTACATGCCATTCTGTATAAACCATAATAACGAAGGTTAACAGAATAGACAGACTTCCTGTAGCAAATATATGTACTACACAGAAGAGTGAACTGACAGATTGAAAGTTAGGGTTACATTAGACAAATGGGAGAAAGCAAACACATAAAACTTCAAAAATAAGCAATTTGAGGTTAGTATTAAAAAAAAAACAAAAAACCAAACCCATTGCTGTCAAGTAGATTTCGATTCATAGAGACCCTCTAGGAAAGAGTAGAACTCCCCCATAGAGTGTCCAAAATGCTCCTGGTGAATCTGAACTGTTGCCTTTCACGTAGCAGCTGGAGCAATTAACCACTAGGCAACCAGGGTTTCCTGGGGCTAGTATGGGGCAAAAAACTCACAGTTAGGGCCTGCAGGCCTCATTGCATTGAAACAGCAAGGTTATGGATTCTGGGTCTATTAAGAAAAACAAAAGTTATCTATACCACAGTCTGAAAATACAGAGTACGTGATTCATTTTGGAAGTGTTTCTACTTCCAAAATAATTAAAATATGAAAGCATTTCATTATAGGCCCTCATTCCCTTAAATAACCAAATACATTTATTGAACAACTACTTTAAGTCATGCCATGTGTTAATTCTAAGCCTCTTAATAACTTGCAAAGTATTTATCATTATCTCCTTTAAGCATAAACAAACTGAGGCTCAAAGAAACTACAGTTTATAACTTGCTGGAATTTAACCTCAGAGCTCTCTGACCCCAAGCCAGCTCCTGTGACTTATCAACTAGAATACTCAGGAGGCCTTGATGCCTAGGGCTCAGTGATGGTTGAAATCTTACTACTGCTACAAGTGACCCTAAAATAAATCTATGTTGTAGACAGAGACCTTGTTTATCTTTCATGAAAGTAGAACACACTGCATAGTACTGATAAGTGAAAATTTCCATGTCAGCCATGCCATATGCCAGCTATGTGACCTGCCATATGTAATCATTTTATTTCTTTAGCTTTAACATGTAACCGGCTTGAACCCCAGTATCTCTATTAGTACAATTTGTAAAGAAATAACACCTACTTTACAGAGATCATAAGAGGTTCTCCATGAGACACATTAAGCTGGTACAGTAAGATCTGAATAAACGTCAGTTATTACTATTTTACTATTTGAGCAAGCATTTTTTAATGCTTACATCCTTCTGCAGAAGGTACTTAATCAAACAAAGATGATTAAGGCTTCCAACCAATTGAAGGGCTAATAACATAGTGAAGATGAAATACAGCACATATGATAAAGTATTAGAAGGGATATGTATATATGAGAGAGACAATGAATCAAACATATTTGTGTATTTACTTAAGAAAGCTTTCCAGAGATGAATGTCTTTCCATCTTGAAAAGTGACATGTGGTATCTCTAAATAAAGCAGCCCTTATAGGGCATATGTGCTGTTGCCTTCTTCAGATATGGTTTCTTGGAATGGTTCGCATATGGATGAATTTATTACTTCTATTAAAATTCCTCAAAGTCCTTGTTACATTGTCAGGTAGCACTAACACCCATTTTTACCATTTTTTTAAACTTACTAATGGATACCGGTATGTTAGAGTATTATTAATAGCAGCTCTTTATTTCACAATGATAGTTTTTGGGAATCTAGTAGCAAAAGTAACATATGGTTTTATTTTCCAAATTATTGTCATACAGAGGAGCAAGGGCGATGATGAGATAGGACCCTGCACAGCCAGGAGTGCAACTGTAATACAAAAGTAGATGCTAGCCTTTGAGAGGCGAAGCCACTGTCATCAACCTGAAGGCCATGTGGCTACACAGCCATTAACCATGTGTCAGTCCTCCAGGGCTGTGCTGAAAGATTCACAGGACACGTTGGCATGGTCTTTTCACATATGGGCTTCATTTCGGTAGGTAAACCTGATCTACCTTCTAGCTGGAGAGGCCTGAAGAATGGACCAGTCTCAGCCCTGAAGTGGAAGTTTGCTCTGCGTCATCTGCTCTGGATTTCTACATCGATCAAAGTTGCCAACCATGAGCTCACTTTTCACTTCCTTTGTGCAAAGTTGTGTTAGAAACAAATCTCAGATTCTTGGTTTGGAGTGGGATTAAGGGACCAGAAGCAATTGATTTTTCATTGGAGATGAAATCGTCCCCATTTTTAACCTTAAAAAAAAAATCTTAATTTGAGGCTAATTAAAAACAGGTCAGCAGTCATATTGCTACAACAGCTACAAGTGATCAATTAAATTTCTAGAGGCCACAGCACAAGGTTTATGTATGTGCTTCCTAAGGTAAAAATGTTATACTATGTGTCTGAAGAACTGTATTGATTGTTGATCAAGAAACTGCATAGACTTTGACATTTTGACATTTTGATGGCATTATATGGTGAAAAGAATGTGAAAGACTTGGATTCAAATTCTGTACTTCTTACTTGCTAGTCTTTGGAAAAATTGTACAACACTCTGAGCCTCTTTTTCCTCACATGTAAAACAAGAATATCATTAACAGCTATCTTACAGCATTACCTAGTTTACAGAAGAAAGAATCAGAAATAAAGAGCATACAATGACTACTCAGAAAACCCACTGCCATCAGGTTGAGTCTGACACATAGCAACCCTAGAGGTCAGAGTAGAACTGCCCCATAGAGTTTCCAAGGAGCTCCTGGTGGATTTGAACTGCTGACCTTTTGGTTAGCAGACATAGCACTTCACCACTATACCAAACCAGAGTTTTCATACAATGACTATCATGTAGTAAACATTAAGTAACTAGAAAGTATATTGACATCCTTTTTAGGGCATTTGTGTTCAGAGAAAAACTGACGATTTTCTGTGGAGAAAATGAAGTTACTATAGTAGTCAATCTCAACTAACAAGAACTACATTTTTGTCTTGTTCTTTCTTAACTCCTTGTCCCTTCTTGAAGCAGTTATCAAGGCCTACAGTGAGCTGCTGGGAGGCACAGTAGCTCAAGGCAGAATGTAACCCTATAGGACAAAGTAGAACTGCTCATCTAGAGTTTCTAAGGATTTAATCTATATGGGAACAGCTTGCCTAGTCTTTTCTCCTACGGAGCAGCTGGTGGGTAGAGTCCAGCAATCTTTTGCACAGCAGCCAAGCATGCAACCACAGTGCCACTGAGGTTCCTAGGAACTCAGATATCCATAAAATGAGTTAGCAGGGGGGGAAAAAAAAGCAAGACTTAAAAATTCAAATCCTCGATGTTCATGAGAGTCTATAGATGTAAAACTGTATGAGTAAATTGTAGTGATTATTTCAAAATGACTGCTCTCAATTTCTGCACTTGTCATGATCAGCAACGAACTGCACATGGAGAACCACACAGTGAGTAAGATTGCTTCAGGACTGCTGTAGGACTGCTACCCCTGTCCCCTTGGTTTATAGATGAGGAAATTATGGCAGACGAATAAAGTAACCATTCAAGGACATATAGCTCCTCAGCCATTACTAGTACCTAGAACTCCTGATAAAAATTTCTAATATTCTCTATGTTTGACTGGGCAAATGTGTCTTGTCATTCTATCAATATTTGTTAGCACAATGCTTTAATGAAATAGACTCTCAGCTATTAAATGAACCCATAAATATTTGAATGAATTAATGAATTACTGCTTTTAGTAGTCTGATGTTGATAAATACCGCAAGAAATTGGCTTGAACAAAGAAAAATTTATTCTTTCATGGTCTAGAAGGATGGAAGTCTGATATGAGGGTGCCAGTTCCAGAGGAAGGCTTTCTCTGTCAGCTATGGGAGAAGGTCCTTGTCACCCAATCCTCTCTTGAACTAGGAGCTTGTCAGCCTAGAGATCCCCGGTGCAAAGGACACACTCTTCTCCTGGCACTACTTGCTACTACGAGGTCCTCCTGTCTCTCTGCTTGCTTCTCTCTTTTCTATCTCAAAAGACATTGAGTTAAGACACAACCTAGTCCTTTAAACTGAATTCTGCTTTATTAACATAACGTCACTAACCTTGCCTCATCGGCATCACAGGGGCAGGATTTACATTATGTAGGAAAATCACACCAGGTAACAAAATAGTAGACAATCACATAATACTGGGAAACATGGCCTAGCCAATTTGACACACATTTTAGGGGGACACAGTTCAATCCATAACAAACTCCTATTAACTGTTTGTATTAGAATTACTTGACTGTTCTCTATGCTGGTTTATTTGTGCACATTGAACTTCTTGTGTCAGGGCCTTTAAAATACTATCTTTCTCATTTTTATATACTTGTTGTAAGACAATTCCAGGTGGAGAAAAATGTCAAGCTAAAGTTCAGAATGTGAAAACCAAAGACAAAATTTGCAAGGTAAGGTAGTGCTGGATGTGGGGAGCAAGATAGGAAGATCATGGATACAACTGTTACATTTGTATTTCTTCAGTCTTTCAAAACTACATCAGTATCAGGGAAACTTAATTAAATCCTTTCCCCTCCTTTGACTTGAAACCAGGTGCCTGCTTTCAGATAACAACAGAAAGAAGCAGTTCTATCAAAGGGAGACCTCTTCTCCAGAAGTTAGAAGACGAAGACCCGCCACACGAATAATTAACACTTCATAAGCTGAAAAGAACCTCTCTACAACCTTCTCCCTAGAATTAGTATATTTTGGACAATGGTTGGCCTATGGGAAAAAGAATTGTTAGTCTAGGAAATACAAATATTTCTACAAGCTTTATTACTCAAGAACAAGAAAGATTTTTGTGTTGTAGAAGAAAAGGGTCACATAGAAAACCTAAATGCCACAGTTCTCTCTGCTTTCAGGGCCAAAAACCTAAGGGAAACAACTCAGATGTTCCTGCTAAACCATCACCTCTTATTCAAAAGCAGCACAGGGAATTCTGCTGAGTTGCCTGCATTCATCATGGACCCCACACGAAATAAGGAGCCCCCAAAATGTCAGTGAAGAAATAACTGTTTTTGCTTCCTCCTGCAGTTATAAAATTGCATGGAAGGACTTTTCCCTCTGCAGGTATATTTTTAGCTATAGTTGAAGATAAATGTTGTCACTATGGACTGGCTCCTGGGCTGATGCCTTAACATATCTTTTTTCTAGTGTTTCTGTCTCTCTCTTGCTTCTTCTCTCCCCAGATGTTCATTCTCCATTTTGGTCATTAGCTGGAGGCCTAGCAGTTCAGGAGTTCAACTACAGTGATAGCAAATAATCCTAGGTCTATTGCTAAAGCTTAGCGATATCCACTCTTGGAGAAAAAGCTACTGTAAAATTTTAATGTATCTTCCTTCTGGTAATTTTGACTGTAAAACAAAATTTTTAGGTTCAGTGGTTTTTGAAGTCTCCTTTAGCTCTCAAATATTACAAGTTGAGAAGAGTACAGTTTATCTCACTTTTTCATAATGCAAACCTTGTGCAGCACAGTATGAAAAACAAATACTGAAAACAATCAACTCTAAGTACCAAAATAAACATCAGCTTTACAAAGTATTTTAAATCTGGGCCTTTTGGTCTCTTAAGTATTTTTCCTCAACATAAAATTATTTTTAAAAGAGGCTGTTAATTTTCATATCACTCAATGTGCCAGGAACTCCACTTTGCTTATCTCATTTAATTTTTCTAATTCTATGGAACATGTATTTTATAAAGAAAGAAATTGATTCTCAGAGGTGCAGTAATTTGACCAAGATATAATGGCAGAACTCAGATTCAAAGCTGATAAAGTTGACGACAATGTTAAATCAAAATATTTTATATTTTTAAATGATACCAGAGAAGAGTGTGCTTCTTCATTTAAGTAGATAACATAAGGATAACTGGAAAGCTCCTATCCAGAGGCAAGATGAGAGGCTAGAGGGCGGGAAGGGGCTAGTTGAATGGACACGGGAAACACAGGGTAGAAAGGAGCAGTGTGCTGTCACAGGGTGGGGAGAGCAACTCGAGTTACATAGCAGTGTATGTGTCAATTTTTGCATGACAAATTGACTTGGAGGGTGTTATGGATTGAATTGTGTCCCCCCAAAAATATGTGTAGCCATGTGGCTGGGCCATGATTCCCAGTATCTTGTGACTGTCCTCCATTTTGTAGTTTTCTTATGCTGTATGTAAGAGGATTAGGGTGGGACTGTAAATCCCTTGGTAAGATCACCTCCCTGCTCCACCATAAAGGGAGTTTCCCTAGAGTGTGGCTTTCCCCACCTTTAATCCTTTCATCCTGTGAAAGATAAACGGAAAGAGAAGCAGGCAGAGAATTGGGAACCTCGTACCATCAAGCAAGCAGCATTGGGAGAAGAGCGCATCCTTCAGACCTGAGGTTCCTGCACCAAGATGCTCCCTGGACAAAGACTGATGCAGTACCGGACATTCCTCCAGAGCTGACAAGGGGAAAGCCTCCCCTGGAGCAGACACCCTGTATACGGACTTGCAACCTACTGGACTATGTAAGAATAAACCTTCCTTTATTAAAGCCATCCACTTTGCGGTATTTCTGTTAGAGCAGCCGTAGCTGACTAAAACAGAGGGTAAACTTTACTTAAAGCACAATAAAATATTTAAAATAAAACATATTTTTAATTATAGAATAAACACAAAATAATTGCACAAATGCGGGGAAAATACTAACAAAAAGAAAATAAAATTACTCCCTGTCATGGGTTGAATTGTGTCCCCCCAAAAATACGTGTAGCCACGTGTCTGGGCCATGATTCCCAGTCTCTTGTGACTGTCCTCCATTGTGTGGTTTCCCTAAACTGCATGTTAAAGGATTAGGGTGGGGCTGTAAATTCCCGCCTAGGATTACTACCCTGCCCTGCGGTAAAGGGAGTTTCCCTGGAGTATGGCTTGCCCCACCCTTAATCCTTTCATCCTGCAAGAGATAAAAGGAAAGAAAGGGAAGCAGGCAGAGAATTGGGAACCTCATTACCATCAAGAAAGCAGCACTGGGACAAGAGCGCATCCTTCAGACCTGAGGTTCCTGCGCCAAGATGCTCCCTGGACAAAGACTGATGCAATACTGGACCTTCCTCCAGAGCCGACAAGGAGAAAACCTTCCCCTGGAGCAGACACCCTGAATATGGACTTGCAACCTACCGGACTGTGTAAGAATAAATCTTTCTTTGTCAAAGCCATCCACTGGTGATATTTCTGTTAGAGCAGCCCTAGCTCACTAAAACACTCCCCAATCCAGAGATAATGACTGCTGACATTTTAGGCATATTTCCTTCTAGATATAAGTATATAAATAGGTTTTTTTTTTTTCATAGAAATGCAGCCCTTAATCTTTGCACTCCACAACACTTCCTCCTCAACTGATTTGTTTCTCACACTGGAAAAAGCAAATGGGAAGGAAAGTAGTGGAGAAGACAATTAAAGATGGACAAAAAGCAGAAAACAATTTCATCACTGCACAGAAAAGTCCTACTAGCATGTATTGATGTCCTAGAGGAATGGAGAAAAGCTGAAGCTAAATTGTGCTCTGTTTATAGGAAGATTAAGAAAGCAAACAAAAACAAAAACAAACAAACAAACAAAAAAACAACTTTCCTAAGAGTTAAAATAAGAGGTTAAAAATCAGCCCTTACAGGAGAAGACTTCAGGTAACCTGAAACAATCTTCCTTGTGGTCCTTATCCTCCCGATAGGTGATAGTTTTTCCAAAGATCTTGTATAAACCTTTACCAGCAAGTTGATTCTGATTCATGGTGATCTCATGTGTTTTGTGTAGAGTTGTGTTTTGTAGGGTTTCCATGGCTGTGACCCACCAAAAATAAATGGCCAGACCTTTCTTCCGAGGTGCCTCTGAGTGAGTTCTAACCACCAACTTTTTTGGTTAGTAGTCAAGAGATGAATTGTTTGTACCACCCAGGGACTCCTTATTTTGGAGAAGAGGGGTTATACCAAGTCAACTTTCACATCATCTGTCTATAAACCTGATGCCACGAGTCAGTTCTGACTTAGTTATCTTATTGGGCAGAGTAGAACTGCCCCATAGGGTTTATAGAGAGAGGCTGGTGGATTCAAAATGCTGATGTTTTGGTTAACAGCCTAGTGCTTAACCATGGCACCACTAAAGCTTCATATCATCCATCTATGATCCTTGCTAGTTCAACATTTGGAGAGAAAAGTCCAAAACAGTAGCCTAGGAAAACAGTAGCCATTGTTGAAGGAAGGAGTGGTAGTTGGGGGGACTTGTGCTTTAACCAGTATCTGGTCAATTAGAAGGGAGACTTGGTGGTCCAATGATTAAGTGATGGACAGTTCAAACCCACCAGCAACTTCAGGGGAGAAAGATGTGGCAATCTATTTTCATACAGATTACATCTTGGAAACTTGGGCGAAATTTATATTCTGTCCTGTGAGAAAACACTCAAACATGTTCCTGCTGAGTTGATTCCTACTCATAGTGACCCTATAGGATAGTTTAGAAAGAAGTAGAATGGAACAGAATGGAATGGAATAGAATAGAACAGCCCCTGGTGGTGTAGTGGTTAAGTGCTGTGGCTGCTAATGAAAAGGTTGGCAGTTCAAATCCACAAGATGCTTCCAGGAAACCCATAAGGGGTAGTTCTAGTCTATCCTATAGGATTGTTATGAGTTGAAATTGACTCAATGGCAGTGTTTTTTGTTTTTTGTTTTTAAATAGGTTTTCCATGGAGCAAATGGTGGATTCAAACCACAAATATTCTGGTTAGCAGTTGTAGCCCTGGGTCACCAGGGCTCCAAGCGTAGGGTTGTTTTAAGTCTGAATCTACTCCATGGCAATGGGTTTGGTTTGGTTTAGGCAGTTAGAATTGGTTCATCTCTACTGCTTCTTTTTAGTTCAGAGGAGAGAAAATAGTTTTCTACCATGATATGTTGTGCTACACTTGGTTCTTTAGATAAGCAAAACTGTAAAGTGTATAAATACTTATCTTTAGGAAACAGCTCATATGAGTGTAGAGGCTGGAATGCCCCCAAGTCCTTGGATCAGGATAGAGACTTCTCTCAATTTATGTAGCTGCAGAGTCAGGCAAACTCACAATTAGCAGGTTAGGGAGTATGGCTCCCTGTCTCAGGCTGTGAAAATTAACTAATTCAAGATGTGCAGATAACCTGGCATTTGAAGTTCAAAGAGCCAGAGGTTAGATGAACAGGAGCTAGCTGCAGAATCTGGAGTGAGCAAAGAAGCCAGATCTTTGGCTTGCCTTCAGCTGCAGGCCACACTCCCAAGGAAACTACCTTTCAACTTACTGGCTACTCACAGTAGATTGTGTCGTGGGAGTGATCACAGATAGATACTGAGAATCATGGCCCAGCCAAGCTGACACAATCTTAACCATTACGTGCATTGCTATTGTTCTTAGGCTCTCTCAAGTCAGTTCTAACTCACAGCAGCAATATGTACAACAGAACGAAACCCTGCCCAGTCCCACAACATGCCCGCAATTGTTAGGCTTGAGCCCATTGTGGCAGCCACATGTCAGTCCATCTCCTTGAGGGTTGTCTTCTTTTTTGCTGACCTTTGCTTTACCAAGCATGATGTCCTTCTCCGGGAACTGATCCCTCCTTACAACATGTGAAAAGAATGTAAGACATGGTCTCACCATCCTTGTTTCCAAGGAGCACTCTGATTGTACTTCCTGTACTCCCAGACAGATCTGTTTGCTCTTTTGGCAGTCCATGATACAGTCAATATTCTTCTGCAACATCACAGTTCAAAGTTTTCAGTTCTTGTTCTGTCTTCCTTGTTCGTTGTCCAGTTTTCATGTGCATACAATGCGATTGAAAATACCATGGTTTGGGTCTGGCACACCTTAATCTTCAAAGTGACGTTTCTGCTTTTCAACATGTTAAAGAGGTCTTTTTGTAGCACATTTGCCCAATGCAATGTGGGTTTTAATTTCTTGACTTCTGCTTCCCAGGGTGTTGATTGTGGAACCAAGTAAAATGAAATCCTTGATAACCTCAGTCTTTTCACCATTTATTATGGCACTGTCTATTGGCCCAGTTGTGAGGATTTTTGTTTTCTTGATGTTGAGGTGTAATTAACACTGAAGGCTCTGGTCTTTGATCTTCATCAGTGTTTCAAATCCTCTTTACTTTCAGTAAACAAGAGTGTGTCATCTGCATAATGCAGGTTATTAATGAATCTTCCTCCATTCCTGGTGTTCATTTTTCTTTATACAGTCCAGTTTCTCAGATTATCTGCACAGTATGCAGACTGAATACATATCCTAAAAGGATATAACCTTGACACAAAAATAGACCAATAAGAAGCATTATGATTAATAGGAAAATATTAAAGTTGTCAAGGATTTCATCTTACTTAGATACACAATCAATGCCCGTGGAAATAGAAGTCTAGAAATCAAACAATGTATTGCATTGGGCAAATCTGCTTCAAAAGACCTCTTTAAAGTGTTAAAAGAACAAATATATCCCTTTGAGACTTAAGATGCACTTGACCCAAGTCACAGCACTTTCTTTAAAAAAATTCTAAAGTTACTTATTTTTTTTACTGTGTTTTAAGTGAGAGTTTACAACTTGAGACAGTTTCTCACTTGGTTGTGTGACCCTAGTAGCTCTTCCCACACTGTGGCAGCTCCTGTCCCCTTGTGTCTTTTTATCTCTCCACCAGACAGTATCTGTCTAGTTAGTTTCCTATATCTAACTCAGCCAAGAAGTTTACTCTTCACCAGGATCATTTTATGTCTTATAGAACAGTTTGATCTCTGTCTCAGGAGTTGGCTTCTGGAATGGTTTCAGTTCAGGGCTAACAAAGAATCCAGGGGCCATGTCTTTCAGGGACCCTCAGTCTGTCAGACCAAGCCTGGTCTTTTTACTAGAGTTTGAGTTCTGCACCTCACATATCTCTCACTCCATCAGGCACTGTTTGTTACGCTCCCTCTAAGGGCAGCCATTGGTGGTAGCTGTGTACCATCTAGCTCTTCTGGTCTCGTGATGCAGTCTATGGTTTACGCAGCCCTCTCTGGCTCATGGTTTCCTTATCTTTAATGTTCATTCTTTTTGGCTCTAGATGGGCTGAAACCAGTTGATGATCCTTAGATGGTCACTTGCCAGCTTTTAAGATCCCAGATGCCACTCATCAAAGTGGGATGCAGAACATTTCTCTAATAAAGTTTGTTATGCCAACTGACCTAGGTGTCCCCTGAAACCATGATCCCCAGACCATGTCCCTACTACTCTGTCGAAGTGTTTAGTTATATTTAGAAAATTTCTTAGATTTTGGTTTAATCCAGTTGTGCTGACTTCTCTACTTTGTGTTGTCCCTCCCTTCATCTAATGTAATTCTTGTCTATTATTAAATTGGAAACCCCAGTGAAGCAGTAGTTAAGTGCTATGGCTGCCAACCAGAAGGTCAGCAGTTCAAATCTGTCAGTCACTCCTTAGAAACTCGATGAGACAGTTCTACTCTGTCTATAGGGCCACTATGAGTTGGAATTGACTCAATGGCGGTGAGTTTTAGTGGGTAGTATTAATTTAGGGAATACTTTTCTCCCTCCCTTCCAATTCTTTAACCACCTAAGATTGTTTTATGTTGTGTAAAACTTTTTTTGAATCTGTGTAGTAGTGGTTTCATACAATATTTGTCCTCTTGCCAAAAATTTCAGTCAGCATAATGCCTTCCATATTCCTCCATGTTTGTGATGTTCACCAAATTCATCATTCTTTTTTTAATCATTGCTCAATATTCCACTGTGTGAATATACCATTGTTTACCCGTTAGCCCACCGACTGGCACCTAGGTTGAGTCCATCATTTTGCTGTTGGGGATAGTGCTGCGTGAACATTGGTGTACATGCACCTATTCGTGTGCAGCTCTTATTTCTCTAGGATACATTCCAAGAAGTGAGATTCGGGATCATATGGTATTTCTATCCCTAGCTTAAAAAAAATATAATTATGCTTTGAGTAAAAGTTTACAATTCAAGTCGATTTGCCATATAAAACCCTGCACACATACCTCTGTGCAACTCTAGCTACTCTATCAAACCTGTGACAACGTACGCCTCCTTTCCACAATGTACTTCCTGTATTCATTCAACCAACTCCTGTCTCCTCCTCTTCGTGCTCCTATCTTGCCACTAGAAAGGAACTGCTATGACAGCCTCATATATTTAGGCCAAGAAGCACACACTTAATCAGCATTGCTCTGTGTCTTATAGTCCAGTCCAGTTTTTGTCTGGAGAGTTGGCTTCAGAACTCTGGACTAGCAATAATTCTAGGGGCCATGTTCTCAGGGGACCCTTCAAAATGCTGGACCATCAAGTCTGGCCTTTTAATAGAGCTCTAAATCTGAATCCCTATTTTTCTCCTGTTACATCATGGACTCTATATTGTGTTCCCTGTCAGGGCAGCCATTGGTGTTGGCAGGTTCCATCTAGTTCTTCTGGTCTCATGGTGATGCAATCTTCTGATCATTTGGCCTCACCTGTCTCGTGGGCTCATATTTTCCTCATGTCTTTGATGTCATTCATTCTTCTCTGCTCTGGGTGGTTTGGGACCAGTTGATGCTTCTCAGATGACTGCTTGCTAGCTTTTAAACCCCAAATTCCACTTATCAAAAAGGGATCCAGTACATTTTCTTAAAAAAACAAAACAAAAACCATAGGAATGCCGATTGACCTAGATGTCCTCTGAAACCATGGTCTCCAGACCTCTGCCCCTGCTACCCCTTCAAAATGTTGGGCTGTAATAGTTAACCTCTTAGCTTTTGGTGTAATCTAGCAGCATTAATCTCCCTTCTTCTCCATGCTGTCACTTCCTTCACTTAAGCCACTTCCTATCTACTATCTACTCTGTGACCCTGTCTGACTTGCATGCTCCTTTGTAACCAACAGAGATTATTTTCTTCTGTGCTTAAATCTTTTCTTGAGTCCTTATAATAGTGATCTGTGACTGACTAATTTGACTCAGCATATCTTCCAGATGACTCTATGTTATCAGATGTTTCCCAAGATCATCATTGTTCTTCATCATTGCATAGTATTTCACTGTGTGAATACATCATAATTTATCCACTCATCTGTTGACGGACACCTGGATTGATTCCATCTTTTTGCTATTGCGCACAGTGCTGCAACAAACTTTGATGTGCATGTATCTATTCATGTGACAGCCTTTATTTCTCTAGGATGTATTCTAAGAAGTAGTATTGCTGAATCATATGATAATTCTGTCTAGGTTTTTTAGAAAGTGTCAAATCAATTTCCAAAGTGGTTATTAATATTTTCTGTTTCCACTAGCAGTATAGAAGAGTTCCAGTCTCTCTACAACCTCTCCAACATTTATTGTTTGGGGTGTTTTTGATTAATGCTCACCTTGTTGGAGTGAGATTGTATCTCATTGTAGTTTTGATTCAGATTTCTGATCATGAGCATTTCCTCATGTGTCTGTTAACTGTCTGGATGTCTTCTTTGGTAAAGTATTTGTTCACGTCCTTTACCCATTTGTTAAATGAGATATTTGTCTTTTACTTACTGAGGTTTTGCAGTACCCTGTAGATTATGGATTTATTCTAGCTTTTTTAGAAAGTGCCAAATTGATTTCTAAAAGAGTTGTACCATTTTATATCCTCACCAGCAGTGTATAAACGTTTCAGTCTTTCCACAGTCTATCATTTATTATTTTGTGGTTTTTGGATTAATGTCAGCTTGTTGAGGTGAGATGGTATCTCACTGTAGTTTTGATTTGAACTTCTCTAATGGCTAATGATCATGAGCATTTCCTCAAGTTTCTCTTAGCTGTCTCAGTATCTTCTTTGGTGAAGTGCCTGTTCATAACACTTGACAACTTTTTATTTGGGTTATTTGTCAGTTTGTTGTTGAGGTTTTGTAGTATTTTGTAGATATTAGAGATTAGACACTGATTGGATTTGTCATAGACAAAGTCTGTGTAGACTATTTTCACTATTTTGGCTATGTCTGTGAATGAGCATAAGTGTTTGATTCTATAAGTTTCTAGTTATCTGTCTTCTCTTCCAGTGTTTGTACATCGTGAGTAATGTTTTATGTTCTGTTTATGCTAGGTATTAGGAATCCTAGTGTTGTCCCTATTTTTTCTTCCATGATCTTTGTCATTTTAGATTTTACATTTAGGTCTTTGATCCACTTTGAGTTAGTTTTTGCCTAGTGAGAGATATGGATCTTATTTCATTTGTTTGCAGACTGAAATCCAGTTATGCCAACACTATTTGTTTAAAGAAAAATAATCCATCAAGTCAATTCTAACTCATAGCATCCATATAAAATGGCATAGAACTGTCCCATCAAGTTTCCAAAGAGCACCTAGTAGATTTAAACTACTGATCTTCTGGTTGGCAGCGGTAGCACTTAAGCAGTATACTACTAGGGTTTCCCCATTTATTAGATTGTCTTTTCCCCAATTCACAGACTTTGGGACTTTGTCAAACATCAGATGTTCACAGATGGATAATTTTATGTCTGAATTCCAAATTCTATTCCATTGGTCTCTGTATCTGTTGTACCGGTACCAAGCTGTTTTGACTACTGTGGCAGTGTAATAGGTTCTAAAGTCAGACAATGTGATACCTACAACTTTGTGTTCTTTAGTAATGCTTTACTTATTTGGGGCTTATTCCCTTTCCATATAAAGTTGGATTTGTTTCTCTCATTAAAGAATGCAGTTAGAATTTGGATTGGGATTTTATTGTATATTGATGGTGTTCAATAGAATAAACATTTTCATAATGTTGAGTCTTCTTATCCATGAGGAAAGTAGTTGTTTTAGTCAGCTAGGGCTGCTCTAACAGAAATACCACAGAGTGGATGGCTTTAACAAAGAAAGATTTATTCTTACACAGTCCGGTAGGTTGCGAGTCCATATTCAGGGTGTCCGCTCCAGGGAAAGACTTTCCCCTTGACGGCTCTGGAGGAAAGTCCGGTATTGCATCAGTCGTTGTCCAGGGAGCGTCCTCACACAAGAACCTCTGGTCTGAAGGACGTGCTCTGCTCCCGGTGCTGCTTGCTTGATGGTAGCGAGGTTCTCAAATTGTCCTTGGTTCTTTTTCCTTTTATTCCTTGCAAGCTAAAAGCATTAAGGGTGGGGCAAGCCATACTTCAGGGAAACTTCCCCCATAGCAGGAATTCACAGCCCCACCCTAATCCTTTAACATACAGGTTAGCAAAACCACACAATGGAGGACATTTCCAAGATACTGGGAACCATATCCCAGCCACATGGCTGCACACATTTTTGGGGGGACACAATTCAAACCATGACATCCCACCCTTTGACAACCCAAAAATCACATCACAAAACATTTAACACATTCATCTCACCATAGCAAAATTATGTCCATCCATATAACAGAAGTCTTAAATCAGTTCCAAGTCCAAAATACAAAAACTCTTCTACATCTGTGAAACTTAGAAGGCATTAACAGGCAACAGGCAAGTCAACAGAACACATTACATTAGCTCTGAAAGCTTTGGAAATACTCTTACGTTTTCTGAGACATTCTACACAACAGCAATGCTCTCCAGACTCTAGGTATCGGCCACACTCTCAGGTTTCTGAGTGGAGACCTCCAGCCCCGTGCTACAACCTTGCCTTCAAGGCCCACTTGGACAGAAACTCTGTCCCATCGGCTTTAGGAGCACCCTAAGCCCAACTGAGTGGCAATTCCACCCTTACGAACACAGCACGCCATGGTTCCACCCTTTCAAACCCCTGAGGTCATGGCCATACCTCTTGAGACTGAGGCAGCTCAGCTTCTCACGCTATCTGCCTCTTCAGCTTCAGCTTCCTATGGCCGCGTGGCCTGGGCCTCAGGCCCACATCTGCCCTGCCGGGCAAGTGTTCCAAAGCTCTGTAGCTCCACTGGTTTAAGTGCCCGGAGGCACCCCACTCTTGCTGGAAAGCGTCCTGCCCAAAGGCACTCAACTCTCTCACTCCGTGGGTCAGCAAGGCCAGCTCACCGATTCAAGTGCCCAGAGGCACCCCGTTCCGCGAGGAAAGCTCTGCGCAGGCACTGACCTCTCTCGCTCCACGGGTCGGCTCCAGCGCTGCCTCTGGTTCTGCTGCTGCCGCTGCCGCTGCTGCCGCTGCCGCTGCTGCCGGTCCTCCGTTGTTTCTCACCATCTGCGCCTTCTTCGTTCCTTCTGAATCTTCTATCCATTCGCAGTTTCAAAGTGGCTTCCACATTTTAGGTATTTGCTAGAGCAGCACCCCACTCCTGGTACCAATTCTGTTTTAGTCAGCTAGGGCTGCTCTAACAGAAATACCACAGAGTGGATGGCTTTAACAAAGAAAGATTTATTCTTACACAGTCCGGTAGGTTGCGAGTCCATATTCAGGGTGTCCGCTCCAGGGAAAGACTTTCCCCTTGACGGCTCTGGAGGAAAGTCCGGTATTGCATCAGTCGTTGTCCAGGGAGCGTCCTCACACAAGAACCTCTGGTCTGAAGGACGTGCTCTGCTCCCGGTGCTGCTTGCTTGATGGTAGCGAGGTTCTCAAATTGTCCTTGGTTCTTTTTCCTTTTATTCCTTGCAAGCTAAAAGCATTAAGGGTGGGGCAAGCCATACTTCAGGGAAACTTCCCCCATAGCAGGAATTCACAGCCCCACCCTAATCCTTTAACATACAGGTTAGCAAAACCACACAATGGAGGACATTTCCAAGATACTGGGAACCATATCCCAGCCACATGGCTGCACACATTTTTGGGGGGACACAATTCAAACCATGACAGTAGTTTTCTCCACTTAATGTAGGTCCCTTGGTTTCTTGCAGTAGTATCTTGTAGTTTTCTTTGTATAGGTCTTTTACATCTCTCATTAGATTTATTCCTAAGTATTTTGTCTTCTTGGGGGCTATAGTAAATGGTACTGCTTTAGTGATTTCCTCTTTGATGTTTTCTTCATTGATGTAGGGGTATCCAACTGATATTTGTAAGTTTATCTTGTACCCTGGTACTTGGCTGAAATCTTCTGTTAGTTCCAGTTTCTTGTGGATTCTTTGGGGTTTTCAGTGTTTAAGATCATATCATCTGTGAAGAGTTACTTTTACTCCTTCTTTGCCAATTTGGATGCCCTTTGTTTCTTTTTCTACCATGAGTGCTCTGACTAAAACCTCCAGCATAATGTTGAATAAAACTGGTGACAAAGGGTATCCTTGTCTGGTTTTGTTCTCAAGGGGAATACTTTCAGATTTTTTCCATTTTGCATCATCTTGTTTGTTGGCTTTGTATAAATGGCTTTACAATGCTGAGGAATTTCCCTTCTATCCCTATAATGCTGAGTGTTTTTATCACAAATGGGTGTTGGACTTCGTCAAATTCCTTTTCTGTATCAATTGATAGTGTACACTGAGATCTCCACTAAAAGACTGCAATTGATGGACCAGCAGCTTCGGGGTTCCCCTGGGAGCATGGCCCCTGACCCTGATGCTGCCCTTGCCTGTAAATCATAACGAAGGTCCACTCTTCAGACACGAATGGATTGGACTTGGCAATGCAGAATGACTGTACATTGGATGCACTTTATTGTTCTATGCATCTATAGGATATCATCCTGCTGACCTCTGGCTGGAGGAAGGAGAGTGGGTGGAGAGGAGGGAAAAGAAGACCGTTGGGAGGATGAGACATATATGGAGCAGAGAGGAATAGTGTGCTGTCACTGGACAGGGAGAGTAGTGGAAGCTGCATATAGGTGGGCATGTAAATTTATATGGGAATGTACATTTTCACTCAGTCATAATAAAAACAAAACAAAAACAAAAAATAAATGGTTCTTGTTTCTTGTTTTACTGATGTAGTTGGTTATATTGTTTGTTTTTCTAGTGTTGAACAATCCCTGCATGCCTGGTATAAATCCTACTTGTCATGGTGAATTTTTTTTTTTTTTTTTGAGATTTTGTTGAAATCTGTTGGCTAAAATTTTGTTGAAGAGTTTTACATCTAAGTTCCTGAGAGATACTAGTGTGTAATTTTCATTTTTGTAGTGTCTTTTACCAGTTTTGGTATCAAGGTTATTCTGTCTTCAAAGAATGGAGTTGGTAGTATTCCATCCTTTTCTATACTCTGAAATATCTTTAGGAATGGTCCAAAACATGACATTTTCAATTATCTCATATGCTGGACAATGAATAAGAAAGACCAAAGAAGAATTGGTAGTTTTGAATTATGATTTGGCAAAGAATATTGAGTATGCTATGGACTGACAAAAGAACAGACAAATCTGCACCCCTGGAATGCTCCTTAGAAGTAAGGAAGGTGACAATTTGCCTCACACACTTTGGACATACTATAAGGTGGGACCAGTCCCTGGAGAAGGAAGTCATGCTTGGTAAAGTAAAGGATAAGCAAAAGAAAGGGAGACGCTCAAGGAGATAGATTGACCTAGTGCTTGCAAGAATGGGCTCAAGCATAACAATGATTGTGAGGATGGCACAGGACAGGGCAGTGTTATGTTCTATTGTACATGGTGTTGCTATGAGTCAGAACTAACTTGACAGCACCTAGCAGCAACAACAAGAAGGTGATTGAGTTCCTTTGTGATGCAAACACTAATTTGTGCTGCTGCTAGCTGAAAGGTTGGTGGTTCCAGTACACACAGAGGCCCCTCAGCAAAAGACCTAGAGGTCTACTTCTGAAAAATTGGTCACAAAAGCCCTACTGCTGATCACTGCTGTTCTCAGACACACATAAAGTCGCCATAAGTGGGAACTGATTTGATGACAACCGGTTAAGGAGATTGAGCAGCAGCGGTGGTTCAGATATAGAGTTCCTGCCTTTCATGCCTCATTCCTGGACAATGGACCAGATGCATAGTCATCATCCTTCTGTCTGTAGAGGCTTATGTGTTGTTATGATGGATGCTGATCAGGTTTCAGCAGAACTTCCAGATTAAGATGGACTAGGAATAAAGGCCTGGCTATCTAATTCTGAAAACTTGCCAATAAAAAGCCTTGTGGATCACGATGGCTGATCTGCAACAAATCATGGTATTCACTCAAGACCAGGCTTCATATCATTTTGAGTGGGATCACTGCCAGCTGGAGGCCAACTCAACAGCAGCTAATAGCAAACAAGAATAAGGTGATCGATGCATTTGAACTACAGCACCAGAAATGAAAATTTTGTTCACAATGAGGAAATTCTCTTTGACAAATCAAGTTCTCTGAAATTCAAGACCCTTACACAGGTATTATACATTGGCTTTCCCAAAGCTTAGCTTCTGCTGCATACATAAACAGTTCACAGCTCAGCCAGGTGTTTGTGAAGAGTCTATGTGTTCATTTTGGGCCACCCTCACTGCTTTTTGCCCTTTTTCTGAATGTTCCTCTTCCCTTTCTAGTCACTTTACAGTTCCAAACTCTATCCTTTGGCTCTTTAAGGCAAAAAAAAGAGAAAAACTGTACATTTTCATCCACGCTTTGTCTATCCTACTTTGATTCATATGGAGCCTACCTTCAAGTAAAAAGCTATTTAAAAAGGAGAAACTTTTTTTTTTTTTTTAAAAGAACTCTGATGGTTCTTTTCCCATCTTCCAAGTGTTTATTCTATTCTAATTTATGCTCACTTGTCACTCTCCAGTACCTTTAGCTGGTTGTTTATACTTACTATCAGTGGGAGGATTTGATCATAACTAATACGTATTTTGACGTATTATACTGTTAAACAAGAAGCCCTAGTGGCACCGTAGTTAAGATCTTGGCTGCTAACCAAAGGACTGGCAGTTCAAATCTACCAGCCACTCCTCAGAAACTCTGTAGGGTAGTTCTACTAAGTCCTACAGGGTCATTACGAGTCAAAACCAACCAAATGGTGACCAGTTCAGTTTTAGTGGTACAATGGTTAAGTGCTCTGCTGTTAACTGAATCACTGGGGTTTGAACCCAGCCAACGGATTCTCTCAATGTGACGCAGTAAAGATTAGAGCCTAGAGAACGCCAATGAGGCAGTTCTACTCTGTCTCTATGAGTCAAAACGTGACTTGATGACATCTAACAACCATGTTATTAGTGGAACTGAAACTCTATTTTTTGTTTTTTTTTTTTAGTTTATATATTTCTATTTTAAACAGCTGATTCTAGCTGAAAGTTTCATTGTGCTGTCTACGGTTTCGGCTGTTTCTCACTCATGGTGGTTTGTTTTATCCTATGCTTTGTAATTATGAATTATAACATTAAGCTGAATCAGACTGCAAATAACATTAACATGAATCAGACTTCACATGGGGAGTTACGAGTATTATGTGTTGAGGATGTGGTCCCCAAACATGATTGTATTTGAATTTATCAAGTTCCTTGGGTTTATATTAGCCCTGAATACTTTAAATCAATTTCTTAGGTTAAAGTATTGTTAACCTGAAAGACAGTGCAAATCTGAACTTCAATTCTGCATAAAAACAGACCAAGAGTTTAAATATTTTAAGGAAGAACTTTCGTCTATTAGAGCTCATGCTGAAACAGAAAACTTTTTAAGTCACTTCTCTTTGCAGTGTACGGATAATCCCTCTCCCCTGCCACCCGCTCAGATTTTCCTTTTCACTAAGGGCTTTGTGTTTTAAGGGCCACAAGTTTATTCAGAAGTCTCAGTAACATTTCCCTCACTTTACACAAAATCCATCACCTTATCAAATATCTTTGTGTGGCTGTTGAAACCCAAACCCTTTGTTACTGAATTGATAAAAGCCTTAGGACAGCCATAGCTGCAGTATGAATGTAACACTAGGCTATTCATCTCGCTGTCTGTGAATCCTGGGGATTTTTTCTTACTTTCTTGTGAACTCACCTATCAGCTTAAAAGAACATTCATTGGACTATATTTCTGGGTGCTTTACAGTTTTTTAAGCCATTCATTTTAAATGTTCTCATAGATAAATATTTGTAGAAAGAGTATCTTTATATTTTAAGAACTTTCATTTAAAAAGGTCTCTATCCTATAAAATCAAAAGGTTGAACATAAAGAGATTAAACTATGATGCTTTGAATTATTATTGTTTGGAGAAGGAGAGTGAAGAGTGAATTTTTTCATTAAAATGCATTTTAAACTGCATTTCCAAATTATAATGTGCAGAAGTTGGTGGTCATGAAGAGGAAGTAGGGATGCAAACCCTTTGGATACCCAGCATGTTATGAGATATCTGACAGGAAGCAAAGGTTTCTATAGAAATCAGTTCACTCACAATGTTCAAAGTAAGATTATTTTAAATAAGAGCCTACATAATTCTAAGAACTCAGAAATAGTGGCTGTCAACTGGGAATAACCATAACCAGTCTAGATCAGCCCCAGGGACTTCCATCTATAAACCTTACTTAACCAGTATTTTCCAAAACTGCATCTTCTTGAAACTTCTTCATAGGAAACCAGAAATCACTGCACCTATGACAAATGAAAAAAAGGATGTATGGCCCAATCATAAACTTGCTCCCACTTTGAAAGCACCCACTTGTTTAAACAATGACTTTCCAGAACTATCCTTTTTCTTTTCTAATTAACTTCCTCAAAGATTCTTATAAGGAGAGATGACTATCTTTCTCAACCCCTACATATCTGCTAAGTTTGTTATACTGTGGGTGCTAGCACATTGCAGCGAGGCTGGAAGCTTGCTGCAGATATTCAAATATCAGCACGGCTAGCCGTGACAGACAGGTTTCAACAGCGCTTCCAGACTAAGACAGACTAGAAAGAAGGATGAGGCAGTCTACTTCTGAAAAGAATTAGCCAGTGAAAACCTTATGAATAGCAGTGGAATATTCTCTGATACAGTGCCAAAAGATGAGTCCCTCCAGTTGGATGGCACTCAAAACTAGACTGGGGAAGAACTGCCTCCTCCAAGTAGAGTTGACCTTAATGATGTGGATGAGATTAAGCTTTTTGGAAATTTATTTGCTGATGTGGCATGAATCAAAATCAGAAGAAACAAATGCAAACATCCATTATGTTTCAGTCATCTGGTAGTGCTCTAACAGAAACACCATCCATGAGTGGACGGATTTAAAAAAAGAAAAGTTTATTCTTATGTGGTCCAATAGGCCACAAGTCTGATTTCAGGATGTCTGCTCCAGGGTAAAGGCTTTCTCTCTTTTTTTGGCTCTGGAGGAAGGTCCTTGTGTTGCATCAGTCTTTGGTAAGGGAGCATCTTGGTGCAGGAACTTCAGGGCTGAAGGACATGCTCTTCTTCCAGTGCTGCTTTCTTGATGGTTGAGGTTCCCAACTCTCTGCTTACTTCCTATTCTTTTTATTTCTTGTAGGATAAAAGGTGGTGCAAGCCACTTAAAGAAAACTGTTTATACTGGAGCAAGGAGGTGATCTTCAGAAGGGTTTTACAGTCCCACTCTAATCCTCTTTAACATAATACTATCTATTAGCCACAGGCAAAGATTAGAATTTATGGCATAGGAGAATCATTAAATGGAGGGCAATCAAGTAATATTGGGAATCACAGCCTAGCAAAACTATTGTGTGTATTTTCTGGGGATACAATTCAATCCATGACACATTAATAATCAGAATGTGGAATGCAAGAAGTATGAATTTATGAAAATTAGCCTCAAAAAATAAATAGAACACATAAAGATGGATGTTCTAGGTATGAGTGAGCTGAAATGGACTAGTATTGATCGTTTTGAATGAGACAATCATATGGTTTACTATGCAATCAGGATCTATCGATAGTGATTAGACTAGATCTATCGATGGTGATTAGACTAGAACAGTTAGGAAAGTAAAAGCATTGGTAGCTGGAAAATATGGCCTTGGTAATAGAAACAATGCTGGAGAATGCATGACAGAATTTTGCAAGATCAATGATTTTTTCATTACAAATACTTTTTTTCAACAACATAAATGGCAACGGTACATACGGACCTCACCAGATGGTATACACCAGGATTAAATTAAGCACATCTGTGGAAAGAGGCAAAGGGACAGCTTAACACTGGAAGTCAGAACAGGGCCACAGGCCAGCTGCGGAGCAGACTATCAACTATTTGTGTGTGACTTCGGGGTAAAGCGGTACAAAATTAAAACAAGTCCAAGATAGCCAAAGTACAATTTGAGCATATTCCACCTGAATTTAGTGACAATCTGAAGGACAGATTTGATGTTTTGAACACTAATGACTGAAGGCCAGATGAAGTATTGAGTGACATCAAGGACATCATACATGAGGAAAACAAGAGATCATTAAAAAGACAGGAGGAAGAAAAAAAACTCAGAAGAGACTCAAACTGACTCTTGAATAATAAGTAGCTAAAGCAAATGGAAGAAATCATCAAGTAAAAGAAATGGGCAGAAGAGTTCAAAAGATGTCTCAGAAGACAGCTGTCATGGATTGAATTGTTTCCCCCAAAATATCTGTTGCGGTTTGACTGAGCCATGACTCCTGGCACTGTGTGATGTTCCTCCTGTCATTCATGTTGTAAGTCCTGTCTCTATGATGTTAATGAAGGAAGATCAATGGGAGTTGTGTTGGTGGGGCCAGACTCAGTGCCTATGAACTGTTTTGTGCCTTGAGACAGTCTCTTGAGATATAAAGGAATGAAGCTAGCAGAGAATTTTGGGAACCTCTTACTACCAGGAAAATGTTCCAGAAGACGAACACATCCTTTGGAAAGGACCAGGGTCCTTGTGCCTCAGAAGCTTCCAGTTCAGGGGAAGATTGAGTACAAGGACCTTCCTCCAGATCCAGCAAAGAGAGCCTCTCCTTGGAGCTGACACCCTGAATTTAGACTTTTAGCCTAATAAACTATGACAAAATAAAATTGCTCTTTTTAAGGCCAGCCACTTGTAGTGTTTCTGTTAAGGCAGTACTAGTAGACTAAAACAACAGGGTAAAGTACTATAATGACATACGCAAAGACCCGGAGATAGAAAACTCAAGTGAAAGAACATGCTTGACATTTCTAAAGTTGGAAGAATGGAAGAGAAAATTCAAGCCTCCAGCTGCAGTACTGAAAGATTCTACAGGGAAAATATTAAAATATTTTTTTATTTTTTGGCAAAAAAACAACAAAAGTAGTTGGAAGGAATACACAGAGTCACTGTACCAAAAAGAGTTGACCAGTGTTCAACCATTTCACAAGATAGCATGTGATCAGGAACTGATGGTGCTGAAGGAAGAAGTTCAAGTTGCAATAAAGGCACTGACAAAAACAAGAACTCCAGAAATTGAAGATGTTTCAACAAACCAATACAACACTGAAAGTGTTCACTCATCTATGCCAAGGAATTTGGAAGACAACTATTTGGCCAACCAACTGGAAGAGATCCATATTTATGCCTTTTTCAAAAGAAAGGTGATCCAACAAAATACAGAAATTATTGAACAATATCATTAATATCAAACATGCAAGTAAAACTTCCCTGGAGGTAATTCAAAAGTGGCTGCAGCGGTACAACAAAAGAAAATTGCCAGAAATTCAAGTCAGATTCAGAAAAGGATGTGCTTCAAGGCTTATCATTGCTGATGTCAAATGGATCTTGGCTAAAACAGAATACCAGAAAAATGTTTACCTGTTGTCATGGTTGGAATCCTGTCCCCCCAAAAATGTGTGCAGCCGTGTGGCTGGGATATGGTTCCCAGTATCCTGGGACTGTCCTCCATTGTGCGGTTTTGCTAACCTGTATGTTAAAGGATTAGGGTGGGGCTGTGAATTCCTGCTGTGGGGGAAGTTTCCCTGGAGTATGGCTTGCCCCACCCTTAATGCTTTTAGCTTGCAAGGAGTAAAAGAAAAAAGAAACAAAGGACAATTTGAGAACCTCGCTACCATCAAGCAAGCAGCACCAGGAGCAGAGCGCATCCTTCAGACCAGAGGTTCTTGCGTGAGGACGCTCCCTGGACAAAGACTGATGCAATACCGGACTTTCCTCCAGAGCCGACAAGGGGAAAGTCTTTCCCTGGAGCGGACACCCTGAATATGGACTTGCAACCTACCGGACTGTATAAGAATAAATCTTTCTTTGTTAAAGCCATCCACTCTATGGTATTTCTGTTAGAGCAGCCTAGCTGACTAAAACACCTGTGTTTTATGGACTATAGAAAAGCATTTGATTATGTTGGTCATAACTAATAATGGATAACATTGCACAGAATGGGAATTCTAGAACGCTTAAATGTGCTCATGAAGAACCTGTACCTAGATTAAGAGGCACTCATTAGACCAGAATAAAGTGATAGTGTGTGGTTTAAAATTAGGAAAGGTGTGTGTATTCATTCCATCTGTGTGCTGAGAAAAAATTCAAGACCTGGACTATATAAATAAGAGCAAGGCATCGGGATTGGAACAAGATTCATTAACAACTTGTGTTATACAGACAACACTATCTTGCTTACCGGGAAGAGGACTTGAACTTCCGGACGAAGATCAAAGACTATATAGCCTTTAGTATGGATATCACCTCAATATAAAGAAAACAAAATTCCTCACAGCTGGACCAATAATCATCATGATTTCATTTAACTTGAAACCACAGTCAACACCCATGAAAGCAGTAGTCAAGAAATCAAAGACATCACACTGGGTATATTGGCTTCCAAAGACCTCTTTGAAGTGTTAAAAAGCAAAGATGTCACCTTAAAGAGTAAGGTTAGCCTGGGTCAGGCAGTAATGTTTTCAGTTGCTTCGTATGCATGCCAAAGTTGGACACTGAATAACAAAGACTAAACAAGAACTGATGTCTTGAATTATGGTGTCGGCAAAGAATATTGAATATACTGTGAACTGCCAAAGAAAAAACATGTCTGTCTTAGAAATAGTATACCGACAATGCTCCTTAGAGGCAATGATGACAAGACTTCATCTCACATTATTTGGACATGTTATGAGGAGGGACCAATCCCTGAAGAAGAACATCATGCTTGGTGAAGCAGAGGATCAGTGAAAAAGAGGAAAGAACATTACTTTTGGTAAAGTTGAGGGTCAGGGAAAAAGATGAAGACTCTCAATGAGATGAATTTTCCCAGTGGCTGTAACAATCACAGTCATAAAAACTATTGTGAGGATGCACAAAACTGGGCTATCATTTGTTCTGTTCTGCTTGGAGTTACTGTGAGGTGGAACGAATTTGATAACATCTAAAAACATCTTTCTGAAACTGAAGTTTTTATATCTCTTCTTGAGTGCCAGGCTTTCTTGCTGCAGCAATTTGGTTTATTCCCAAACAAAATCTTTGTTCAAGTTTTTGTAATCTGCCTCCAGAAACTCTCATTTAACACAGCCTTGAAGCAATAAGTGACACCTCTATGCAGATTTCATATGACAGGAAGACAACGTCACCACAGGAGACAGATGCAACCAAATGATTCACCACCTACACCAGCATGAGACCAGAGGAACTAGATGGTGCCCAGCCACCCAAAATGCCCGCCTTGATAGGAAATACAATGTCAGACTCCCTGATACAGCAGGAGAAAAATAGGGATGCAGATCTAGAATGCTATTAAAAGACCAGACTTGATGGTCCGGCAACCTGGAAGTTCCCCAGAGAGCACAGTCTCTGGTCTCACTCCTACCCCAAAGCCAAACACAGTACCAAAGACAAATTTTTATACAGAATTGGACTGGGCTGTAAGCCATGAGGCTGTTGAAACAGCTCCCCTGTAGTAATGAGATGGGAGGATAGAGAAGAGAGGACAGGACTAGGCTGAATGAACATGGGAAGAACAGAGTAGGAAGGAGAAACGTGCTGTCACAGGGCTGGGATACAAGATGGAGTTGTGTAGGGTGTCTCTGTATAGGCTTGAAAATGGCAAATTGACTTCATTTGTAAACTTTCACTTAACAGCAATAAAATACTTTTTTAAAAAAAGATTTTCCTTCTCATCTTTGTCTACTTCTTAGCTGTTGATTTTTTTTTTTACACAAATGTAATGATTTTACAAAAAATAAATTATAACAACCCTTAAATCTTAAATTCATCATGTGCTATTTTATGTATTAGGCTGTTTCCTAAATACTTTCCACACATTGCCTAATTAACCCTCACAGCCACCTAGTGATGCCAGCCAAGTGCCATCGAGTCAAATATGACTATTACTAATTGTCTTAGTCAGCTAGGCTGCTTTAACAGAAATACCACAGAGTGGATGGCTTTAACAAAGAAAGATTTATTCTTATACAGTCCGGTAGGTTGCAAGTCCATATTCAGGGTGTCCGCTCCAGGGAAAGACTTTCCCCTTGTCGGCTCTGGAGGAAAGTCCAGTATTGCATCAGTCTTTGTCCAGGGAGCGTTCTGACGCAAGAACCTCTGGTCTGAAGGATGCGCTCTGCTCCTGGTGCTGCTTGCTTGATGGTAGCGAGGTTCTCAAATTGTCCTTTGTTTCTTTTTTCTTTTACTCCTTGCAAGCTAAAAGCATTAAGGGTGGGGCAAGCCATACTCCAGGGAAACTTCCCCCACAGCAGGAATTTACAGCCCCACCCTAATCCTTTAACATACAGGTTAGCAAAACCACACAGTGGAGGACAGTCCCATATCCCAGCCACGTGGCTGCACACATTTTGGGGGGGAAACAATTCCAACCATGACACTAATTCTGTTTCACAAATGAGGAGCTCAAGGTTCAAAGACATCAAGTAACTTCCCTGTGGTCACGATTTCATAGCTACTAAGTGGAGGAGCTGAAATTCTTACCATTTACTCTATTCCAGAAAGTATTTTCTTAAATACTTCATTCAGTGGTTGTTATTGTTGTTAGCCCTTGTCAAGTTGGCCCTAGACTCACGGCAATGCCATGTATCACAAAGGAGACCTGCTGGATAGGGTTTTCTGAGCTATAATCTTTACAAAAGCAGTTCACCAGTCTTTCTTTTGTGTAGTAGCTAGGTGAGTTCAAACCACAGATGTCTAGGTTAGCGGCTGACTGCAAACCACTTATGCCACCCAGGCTCTCCCATATTTTGGTCAATATGGTATAGAACTTATTTAAAATTCTGTATTTTGAGTGTATTTTAATTTGCTATACTTCTAGCTGGAAACACTAGTGACATAATGGTTAAGTAGTGCATCTCTAACCAAAACGTCAGCAGTTCAAATCCACCAGAAACTCCTTGGAAGCTTCACAGAGCCGTTCTACTCTGTTCTGTACGGTTGCTATTTGTCAGAACTGACTGGATGGCAGTGGGTTTGGTTTTGGTATGCGTCCAGCTCTTGGTCATCAGGAACACGCTTATTTTTCCCTATTCTCATTTTCTTGGCTATCTTGCTAACTTCCCTTACACTTTGAATTGGATATGCATAATTCTTCAAAAATCTTCCTTCAGTCTTTTATCTCTTTCATTGCCCTTCTCTCTTTCTTTGTTTTTCAGTGTAGCAATATAAAAGCATTTACAAATACAATGCAATTTGAGCTAGAATAATTAAATCATGAAAAGATACACTCCTGTGTTTATGAGAAGTACCCTTTGAGGTTACTAACAGCTGGTTTAACAAAGAAGCAGCTGCACTGAAAAAGGTTCCTTAAATAAACTATTTTTAGTCCTTTAGGATTTTCATCTCCTTTTTGGAATTCTGGCAATAGTTTTGCTCCATACCATATGTTATGCAAGTTTGTCTTTTGCAACTAATTTTCCAACTTAGCACAATTCTAAAATGTCCTAGAGTTCTTAATGGAAAACATGGCAAAACTGATGGTTGTTACAGAAGAAAGGATCTATGTTTTCCATGGCACCAAAGGTAAAGTTCTGATGTTGATACACGTGGCCTAGAGAGGTGCTGATAAGTCCAAGGCCACCTGTGCATTATCTATAATAAAGTTCACCCAGGCTTATTGTCTCTTAGAACAAAATATCAAATCAAGTGCTAGACATATATTAATCACTAGGATGATCCCTACAGGGCACACGCAGCTCCATGATTACATCATTTTTAGTTACTCTAACTACTAGTAAAACGGGCTAGTAGTAGTAGTATCAACAGAATATGTCTAGCTTCAGGGTAGAAAATTGAAATCAAGATCAGACCAAGTGCTAACCCTCTAAGGCAGAGGTCAGACATATTCCTCTTTCCAAACATTTTACCAATTTTGACATTAGCCGTTCCTTGCATGACCTTCTCTACTTCTCTGCATTTGATAATCTACTGCAATGGCCTCAGCTAACTCACAGACATACTTACAGTTAAACAGCTTAATAAGGAAATAACAGGTCATAACTCAGGATGAAGATTAGTGTCTTAGGCTGGGTTTTCTAGAGAAGCAAAACCAGTTAACACGTGTAGGTACAAGGAAAGATTTACAATATATAGATAGGTAGATAGATACAAATATAGGAAACAGCTCACGTAATCACAGAAGCTGAATGTCCCAAGCTCTGTCACAAGCCTCACGTGGCCACGGAAGCTGAGGAACCCAAAGTCAGCAAGTCAGAGACCAGAGTTCTAGATCAACGGTTGTGTAGGTCAGTGGATCCCAAGCTGGTGGCGAGATGAAGCGACAGAGGCTGGCAAAACCAGGATCGGCAGATCAGGGAGCAGGAGCAGCAGAGGCTGGCGAACCCAGGATCGGCAGGTCAGGGAGCAGGACTCTCAAGTGCCGACTGTAAGGACTGATGAGTCCAACAGCTGCTAGTTAAGTCCCGGAACCTGACGCTGGAACAAGAGAGCAGGAGCTCCTGGCCACGTGAGCGACCAGCAGCTGTCGTAAAAGGTCGCGAGATGAGAGCCAAGGGGCAGGGAGCCACCACAAACCCCGCCCTGCCACTTAATACAGCAGCCAAATATGTAGTAGACAGGTTGACATAATCCTGACCACCACAATTAGGACGCATGGAGGCAAACCCCTCCTTCTTCAGAACAAGACAGCAACCCCTGCTCCTTAAGGCCTGTCATCTGTTATCACCGACTCTGCTTTAGAGCCCCTTCCAGGCCGGTAGCTGCTACCACTGGCTCACTTCCGGCCTGTCACCATCTCCAGTACATACAGCCTTTGACCTGTGTTAAAACTCTTTTAGGAGTTTCCTTGCCTCTTTTCTTTCTGTTTCATTTCTCTTATTTTTTCTCTTTTCTGCTTCTTCCTGCATCCTGTTTTACTGCTTCTTTTTTGCCTGAAAAACTTCTGTGGCATTAACTAACTACATATATGAACTCCTCATCAATTTTAAGGCATGGCCCTCCTTGGTAGACCTCAGACAGTTCTTTTACATAATAGACTACAGATACTTTATTTGCATAACCTCTAGTGGTTAAGTGCTATGTCTCCTAACCAAAAGGTTAGCAGTTCAAATCCAGCAGGCATTTCTTGGAAACTCTATGGGGCAGTTCTACCCTGACCTATAGGGTTGCTATGAGTCAGCATTGACCCAACAGTGGTGGGTTTGGTTTTTGTTTTTTTTATTGACCAACCACTGTAAGGTACACACTAATCACAGGGAAGAGTGTAATCCAGGACCATACAGCAAGTATCAAACCATGAGTTGTTTACAGCTTACCCAGGAAATGTCAGTCACCCTAGACAAAGGTAACAAATACTCCAGAGTAGAAAACTAGAGCAAAGGCAACTCCTTAGGGCTTAGAGGAATTTTTCCAAAGAATCAAGGCAAAAGGTCACATGAAGAAATTCATTTCATTACATTATCACTATTTTTTGTAATACATGATTTGATTTAATATGCCCAACAACATTA